>JAPDNY010000003.1:127511550-128851550 GCA_029375565.1 Gekko gecko
ATGGACATGGGAGACGTTGTTCCCCGGTAAACTTGCATCATTACAGACAGCAAGAAATTGAGAGGCTCTGGCACTTGTTTCAGGCTCTACTTTTGACAAAGCAGCAAGCAATACGTGACAATGAAGCTGGCAAATATCTGAAGCAATCTGGGAACCTGCTCACAACGACATCGTTCTTGGACTCCAATCTCTTCTTCTTCTTCTAAATATTTAAATATTTGACTTCACCTTATTTACTACTATCCTTTTGCACATGTTTAGAGTTGGTAGTGTATTCCTGTAGCAATTTGTGATACTTAGTATAAATGGGAAATTGACCCCTTTTAGTTTAAAAGATTTTTGTGATTAGGCTGTTGCTTTCGCTACACCGATATTAAATAGTGCTGGAAACATTGCCTTCTGAAACCCACAAGGCCTTAGTTTCCTTGACATGAGTCATTTCAATGCCATATGAAACAGCTCACTGAAGCATGCCAGGAGAATGCACACAAGGACAATAAGTGAACTTGAATCTGATAAAGCTTATCAAGCCAACTTTAATTAATTTTTCAAGGCTAGACATTATATGCTCCTTTTGATAAATGAGAATTCACTAGGGCAACTCCCCTTACATCTAGATGAGAATATGATGGCTATGAGAAGAGATGCACTCTCCCCAACTCATCCAAGATGAGCATTATGTTAGAGCAGTCCACGGTGTTACTAAGAATAATTAAACACATACCACAGAATATAGCAAACATGAAAATATTTACAGTCTGTACATAAGAATTGCTTTACTGGAGATTGTCCAACATTCTGTTCCCAAAAAGAGCTTGCCAGTTTCTTCTGGGCACTAACAAGGGGGACATTAACTTGATGGCCTTTTCCATGTTTGTCTGTAGTATGTGGTATGTTCCCTCTATATATGGAGGCTGCATTTCACTATCATGGTAATAGTCATTTTCTAGATTTCCTTTAAAATCCTCCAGACCTGGGTAGTAGCTGCATGGGACTGAGAAGCCATGTGCTCCCTCTTGAGATGCTGGATGAGAGAGAACTAAACGCCAGTGGCACAGCCAGCACGTCTGAGACTTGCCTCATACTTGGGTGGCAGCAGCACAGGTCTGGCAGGATATGGCAGGTCTAAGCAGGTCCTGCAGTTGGGTAACACCTCCTATTTAAACCAAGAATCCCAGAAAGGAAAGGTGGGCTAGGCAGGATACATAAGTTCCCCAGAAGACCCGGTCATGGAAAAGGTGCGATAAGCTACTCACTGTATGGATAAAGCAGGTTAGACATAATATGAAACATGTATTATGAATGAATGGACCACCACCTCATTTCATCTAATCTTATTATTACTCATGGTTGCTGAGTCAATTTCCTCAACAACTAGAGGAAGCACAGTTTGTTTACCTGATTCATCATACACAGGAGGGTTGCCAGGTCCCAGCAGGGATGGGGGGTGGGGTTGGGGAGGACTTATTGGGGGGGCTTGCTGGTGGCCTGCTGATGTTGCTGGCAACACAATAATGTCACTTCCTGCGCACACTGGACTTAATATCAGCTTGTTGCCGGCAAAGCCAGGGACTCTCTGGCATTTGGGCAAAAATCTATGGTTTAACCATACAACAACACTTTTAAGGGTGTCCCTTAAAATTATATCAGGCCAAACTTCATAACAGGTAGCATAGAAGTGACACAGTTATAACACTTTTGTTAGTCCAAAACTACAGCTTTGTGATTTGCCGCCAAAATACAGTGCTGTCATGCAGGGAAAGGGCGTTAGAGGGGGTGTTCATACTTGCCGAAACTTACTGAAACAGAATTCAAATTTTAGTGAATTGTGTGATTATAAAAACTATAACTTTTGAAGTGCCAACCCTGGCTCACAAGATTAGCAGCAACCTTTGTAATTTAGATTGTGAACTACTGCTTCCTGCCTGCTTTCCTCTACTGCCTTCTCTTTTCCCAGTCTTTTTAAATCCCAAGAGCTTTATTTGAAATGCCCAATGACAGCAACCACCAAAAAAACCCCACTCAGCTTGTCCTCACGTTTTTAATGATAGCACTCATTTTAATGTAAGTAATTCCACAGACATAATGTATGGCTGCAAGAGTTGGACTATAAGGAAGGCCGACCACTGAAACATAGATTCTTTTGAACTATGTTGCTGGAGAAGACTCTTGAGAGTCCCTTGGACTGCAAGGAGATCAAATCATTCAATCCTAAAAGAAATCAACCCTGACTGTTCCCTGGAAGGCCAGATCCTGGCCACCAAATGAGAAGGGAACACTCACTGGAGAAGACCCTGATGCTGGGAAAGATTGAAGGTCAAAGGGGACGGCAAAGGATGAGATGGTTAGACAGTGTCATCGATGCAACAAACATGAAATTGAGCAAACTTCAAAGGACAGCGGAAGACAGGAGGGCCTGGCGGGATCTGGTCCATGGGGTCACGAAGAGTCGGACTCAACTGTGCGACTGAACAACAAAAATTCCACAGACATACTTATTCTCTTTTGTTTAATCACAGCATGCATTGTATCAGTAAGCATTTTCCCACATACATATCTTTCCCCCTTGTTTTAAAATACCTATAGAACCCCATGCAGCCATCCCTTTTTTTAATACTAAATGACAAACAGGCATAATTGTCAGGCAGGCTTGAGCGCCAGATCATCTGACTTTAGAAAAAGGAGGACTATATAGTTCAGGGTCAAAAGATATTTAGGGGGACTGTTGCCAGTGCCAAGCCTTGAAACAGTCGGCTGCCATGTCTCCATTTGCAAATAGGGCACTAGTTTCATGCTGGTGGCACGGGGCTGACTGACCAGTCTCAGCAGCAACAGCAGCCAGCCAATGTATAAGGGGCATCCCCGGGGAGGAGCAGTGATGTGTGTGCCACATCAGCTCTTCCTGCCACTGTGGCTGCCACCAAGTGTCTCCTCTTGCTTTTCTTTGTTTCCCTCCCTCCCTCCTTCAAGTTATAATTAGTTTTTTATGCTCTATATTTTGTCACAACTTCAGTTGGGATGGAACCATTTTGCAGAGGCTGGGCCTGCATGCCCACCTCTTCCAGTTGGGGACTCCCTTAAGGGTTCTTAGGAGTGGAGCTGTCATGCAGCATGCCCAGATCGGGAGCTGTCATCTGGCTCACACTACCAGCGAGCAAGGGAAACCACTCAGTGGCTGGCACCCAGGTGTCCCTCACTGGAATTGTCACACCATAGTTCCCTCCCCCCAGCCAGCAGGTTGGGAGGATGGGTTTGTCAGGCAACAGGCGGGTTGTCCAATACTGGAGCCATGCCTATGCTGTGCCAGTGCTCCTTGGTTTGTATCTAATAAAGCTGTGGTCATTTTTTTTTATTTTAAAAATGTCTGGTTATGTTTTCCTTCCACACGCTCTCTCCCTAATGGGCTGTGGTCCCGCAATGTTCTTTGCCACATACACTGAGCATATTTTCTCACTATTCTATAGACATATTCACCTACCTAAGGGATAGATTCCAAGGTTGGTAGAAACGACTTGCAGGCACACAGAACTCTGGTATTTAGTAATTAAAACCTTGTTAATACACTCACTTTTCCCAACCCAACATTGAATGGGTTACTGGAGAGTTCAAAACCCCAGAACACAATTCACATAAGTAATTGTACTATTAAAGGTAAAGGTTCCCCTTGCTTGAAAGCCAGTTGAATCCAACTCTAGGGGGTGGCGCTCATCTCTGTTTCCAAGCTGAAAAGCCAGTGCTGCCCAAAGACATTTCCATGGTCACGGGGCCAGCATGACTAAATGCCAAGGCACACAGAACACTGTTATCTTCCCACCAAAGCAGTAGCTATTTATCTACTTGCAATTTCTTGCTTTCGAACTGCTAGATTGGCAGGAGCGGCCAGAAATGGGAGTTCACGCCTTCATGCAGCACTAGGGTCTCGAACTGCTGAGCTGCTGACCTTCTGGTCTGCAGGTCAGCGTCTTAACCTCTGAGCCACTGTAGCCCCCATAAATTGTACTAGGGCCAAGTAAATATCACATAACAGTATGCAAGTTTTTTAGTTCTCCAGAACCATTCATCAGGCTAGATGTTACAGAACACAGAAAAATCAAAAACTTCTATACATCTAATGTGAATAGCAATGCCCTCCCCAGCAAGAAAGACAAGTCTGTTGTTCCATGGGCACCACGGCTAAGCAAGAAATGAGGAGTGAGAATAAGGAACAAGAAACAAGGAAACAGCACTAACAACAGCAAACTTCGAGAGTCAGTCAGGTTCAACCATACTATGGAGACACAGCAGCTACACTCCTCAAACCATTCCAATACAGGCAATGTTCTTCACTCTTTATCCTCTCAATCTGTATACCATTCAATATCTTTTGACCTGAGGAGCACGGTAGTTAATACTTAGAACATCTGTGAAGAAATATGAAAGACATCTTTAATAAACTGTTGGACGATATGAAGCTACAGCACTTAAAACTAGTGACCCTGTTTTTGCAAAAGAGCGTTCAAAGAGTAGCTTTCTATTTCTCACACATTTTTCAATAAGAACAACCTCTCGGCAAACTCTGTGAGGATA
The DNA here is from genome assembly GCA_029375565.1 of Gekko gecko. NCBI lineage: Eukaryota > Metazoa > Chordata > Lepidosauria > Squamata > Gekkonidae > Gekko > Gekko gecko. The sequence goes on from JAPDNY010000003.1 coordinate 127,516,117, forward strand.
GAATTCATAGTTACACGAAGCCTGCCGTCAATGCTGGTTCCCGTGATCGATAGGTAGTGCACTTGTGTAAATAACTAACTGCTCACACAAGCGGTTTATTTACATGAGCAGTTTAATGTCAGAGCAAGATCTGAGCTCCTCTTCAGTGAGCAGGAAAATCATTGCAAGTCCACTATCGATTGTGAGAACCAATAAGTCATGACTTTATGGCCTGGATTCTGAAAAGCATTACTGTCTTTCTCATATACAAATGCTGGCAAGGACCTCTCTCGTTTCAAAGTGGTAGCCTGGTGTCTTTGAAGGCAGAAGTGGGCCAACAATCACCCCTCCCCTTTCCTGGGGGTGGGGGCTTTTCTAGCAACAGTTTAGCAGGAATTCCTTGTTGTAAGTCTTATGAAAGGACTCTGCTTTTTCTTGAACTAAAACCATTCAGAAGCCTTAAATACACCATCTATATCTAATAAATGCTTAGATGTGTCATCTCACACACATACTGTGAGGCTGTAGCTCTGAGCTCAGAGACTCACTTTGGTTGGTGTGTTTTAATCCTTGTTACTGCCAATTACTGAGATTTGCATGATATTTTTTCAAAAGACACTCAGCTAGAGCTTTTTGATGATAATTTTTTATTATTTTCACACATCTCATTTTTGAAACTGCTATTTGTATACTGGGCTTCCTAGCTAATTCTGTATTTCAATTAAAGATGCATTTTTTAAAATCTGCTTTTAATTAGCTTTCATTTCAACTAGTATAATTTTAATTAGTTCCTTGCTGTTGATTTTAAGTTCACTGGCACTGTGCTTGGTGACTTTATAAATAGCCTCAACTGCAGTTCTTCATATTGTTCTTTTTCTAGCATAAAAAGGGCCAAAATCCTCAACTAGCTTGCTGGCAACAAGCAAATATATATATAATTGCTTGTTGCCAGCAAGCTAGTATATATATACTAGGAATAAGGCCCGTTCTGGAAATAAATACAACGGGCTCTAGAAAGAGGCTCTGGACACTCAGTGACAATTTGCTGTGGCAATCTCAGCAGGGTATAATGACAGAGTCCACCATTTTCTCCAGAGGAACTGATCTTTGCTACCTGAAGAGCAGTAGTAATTTTGAGTGATCTCCAGCACACCCCCAAGATTGGTAACAGTGGTTCCCCAGGAGGGAGTGGCTGGTTTGAAGGGTGGAGTCTATGGCATTGTACCTGTCTGAGGTCCCACCCCCTCAACACTCACCCTCTCCAGGTTCGACCCCTCAAATCTCCAGGAATTTCCCAACCTGGAGTTGACAACCCTATCTCCCTCCCAGCCAACCATCAACCTACCTTTAGTTTTCCATCTCCTCCCCCTCCCTCCTAGAGAGCAGTTGTAATTTTGAGTGATCTCCAACCCCCACCTGGAGATTGGCAGCAATGGTTCCCCATCAGGGAATGGCTGGATTGGAGGGTGGAGTCTATGGCATCATACCTATCTGAGGTGCCAGCCCTCCTCAAACCTCACCCTCTCCAGGCTCCATCCCTCAAATCTCCAGGAATTGCCCACCTGGAGTTGGCAACCTGATCAGGACTGGGCCCAATGAGTTTTCTCCCAAAGGCCAACATAGGTGTGGAAAGGGCCCTTTACTGATAGAGGAGAAAGTACAGGTGCCAACTCTGATTAGGGAAATACCTGGAGGTTTGGGGGGTGGATCCTGTGCAGGGCAGCATTTGGGGTGTGTGTGGAAGGACTCAGCAGGGTATAATGCCATTGAGTGTACCCTCCACAGCAACCATTTTCTCCCAGGGAACTGATCTCTGTCATCTGGAGGTCAATTTTAACAGTGGGAGGTCTCCAGGTCCCACCTGGAGATTGGCAACCCTAGGGGAAAGTCAGCCACACAGCGGGGAGTTGAAGAAAATGGTTCGATGGTCGCTGGCCCACCTCATTAGCCAGCCAGCCATGCTGAAGCTAAGCAGGAGAAAGAGCCTTTTTCCATTTATTCTGACAGGAAAGTGGCCATTGGGGAGGGGGTTATGGGCGGGGGAGGGGGTTATGCTGAAAGTCTTTTGTTTTTTTACTCACAGAACCAAGCTTGGCTGCCTACCAACAGCCACTGAGGGGACAGTCCCTCACAGGAGTCAAGAGAACTGCCTTCCTCAGGAGAGAGAGCTGTCTGCCAGTAAATCTGACATGCAAAAGGGGGAGTGAGTGGGGAAGGAGGAGCAGACCCAGCACCCGGCCAACGGTACGCGAGTACTCTTGAGTGGCGGCTGATGGGCCAATGGCTAAGGGAGGGCATTTTACAGCCAATGGGAGCGCATGGAATCTTGCGAAACCAAAAGATAATTATCATAAGGAGAGATTCCTGATTGGGGACCCAAAGCAGCTTTTTTTTTCTTGACAACAACCTAGTAAGGACATACATTAGGCTGGGAGTCTGTATTGTGGCGGGCCCATGGCCACCTGGCAAGCTTCCATGGCTGAGCAAGGAATTTGAACCCAGTTGTCCTAGGTCCCAATCTGACACTCTGACCACTACACCAGCTGAGGATTGCTGCCCATGTTGTAGATGTTGCACAGTGCTGCAGATCTACTGAGAGCAGCATGTGCTGCAAGACTGTGGACATGACAGCCTTATTTGAACTCATAAGGAAACAAGTATGCAATCTCAGCTATGACATTCTTTTTTCCTGAAGAACCAAAAGATTAAGTAAATATCAAAGACAAGAGAGAGCAGACTTCAGTAGCTTCAGACAGAGCACGAGGGGAAAGGAATGACCCAACATACTCTATCTGTGCGCTATTGAAATGGACTGCGGAAGTAGTGCATGCACATCTCCATATGCGTTTACATCAAAATGATAACAAAATTGTGGTGCTCTCACTTTCACCAATACAAATCATAATAAATCAAAACCAATCATAAATGTGACTGCTATTATCATAATAGCTTGATCTCCTCAGAGCAGGTGCTCCGACAGACAATAAAAAGGTTTTGTCTTGTATTAAACAGGGTCTCTGCAGTAAAAATCAAGAATGTCAATAAATATACACTGGCAAGTTTCCCAAATCTCATTTACCAGTTTAAAAAAGCAGGTTTTGTCTTATAAAGCTCTACAATCCTGTGCCAATGATAATAATAATTACCATGTTTACACAGCATCATCTCTATATGTTGTTTCACAGAATAAAAAACTAGAAATAATGACACCAAGAAAGCCAAAATGTCATACAATGGAGCAATAAAATAGTTTATGCTGGATATTCACTGGAATTAGATTATACTTATTTTAAAGTCCCATATAGACATCCAGCATTTGCTCTGAGCTGCTGGTGAACCATTCATTTTTCCATTTTAAAAAGCAGCAAAAAGAGATGGAGAGAAGGCAATACAGGAACCTGCCACAAGGAACAAACATAGTAAATTCTGACCCTGCAGGAAGAGGCTTGCCATGGGCCTGCCCACAGTGTGTAAATCACCGCCCTTGGCCCCAATCCCCCACCTTCAGGAAACTGTGAGGGTGCTTTCACACACACTAAATAATGCACTTTCAATCCACTTTCCATGCGCTTTGCAACTGGATTTTACTGTGGGAAATAGCAAAATCCACTTGCAAACGATGGCTGAGGTGGATTGAAAATGGATTATTTAGCATGTGTGAAAGTGACTTGAGAAATCCCCGATCTTCAAGAAACTGAGCAAAATGGATGGAAAACAGTGGAAGAGTTGGTGGAGGAAAGAACCATCAAGTTACAGCTGATTTATAATGACTCCAGAGGGTTTTCAAGGCAAGAGCTGAACAGAGGTGGTTGTCACTGCCTGCTACTCATAATGTTGCCCTGCAAGGCTTTTTCATGCCTTTTTATGACCTGTGATAAAGTATGGACTGTGCAAAGTATGCTTAAGGAACTATAAAACATGATGACCCACTATGATGCCAGTTGAGACTGCACCCTGAGAGAAGGACACCTTCCTTTTTTCACTGCTGTTCCAGTGGCCATCCAAAGTTGCCAGCCCTCTCATCTGATGGTGAATGAATCAGTTCCACAGTATGCACAAAGCACCAAATGCCATGCTATGCCAGAGCATGAGGACAAAGGACTCCAAAACGCTGTTAAGAGACCTCTCCAACACACACAGGCATGCAGACCCCTTTCCTTCCCCCCCTCTTCATACCTGCAAAGCTACACGTAGCTCAGAAACTCTATTCAGAGTTTCTAAGCAACTAATCACTCCTCATCAACGAGCTGGCTAAGACCATCAAGAAGACAATGGCCTTGGCCCAATGACTCATCTTACCTACACCCAGGTGCCAGCCACAAGTTAAGTTTCTAGCTCTCAATATTGACCACTCCTTAGCTCCCCTCCCTTATTCCTTCTAGCCAATTGTATGTTTTCAGGGATGGACTAACCAGGAGGTGTAACCAGGGGTTATGGCCATCCCCCACACCCCCACATAAAAGGGGAAACCCAACTACATGCTCGCCCCTTCTGCTCTATGACCCCTATCTAAGCTTTATCCCTCTTATGTCCAGCTTGCTATCCCAATACCCTTCCTCCATCTTTAAACTCTAGGTCTGCAGCTAGAGTTCCACATGTTGCTTGCTGGTTCAAGCCACGTGTCCCTTTTCCATTTCTTCCCCTCCTTCTTCCATTGGAATGGCTCATCCAATGAGGACAGGTAATTATTGCCCCACCAACGAATTCCTGCTCATGCAACCATGCTGGATATCTCTCTTTATTTTCCTAGTCTTGGTTAATTGTATGTGTGTATGTGTATTGTTTAGGTTGGACTTTAATTCCAACCTAATACAGTCTCTGTGTTTGTTACTGGTACCTCTGGAAGGGCAGGACCTCTGTATAAACAGGTGATCACTCCCTTAGCTGATTGCATATTGATAATAACTCACAAATCCCCTAATTTTGATAATAACTAAGAGCATCAGGCTAACAATAGCAATCTTGGGCCTCCTTGGTGCTCTCCTGTCCAAGTACTAACCAGGGCTGATTCTGCTTAGCAACCAAGATCTGACAAGATCAGGCTAGTCTTCCACAACAATTTCCTAAATTTCCTTTAGGGTCTTTACCATGAAGATTAGTGAAAATTCCTAGTGCATCACTCTAAAGTGATGCTATATCCTCCCCCAAACTCCACCATCACCAGGCAGTGCTCTCCCACAGTTCTCCCAGTATTTGCCTAGGCAGTGCTAGCAATCCTATGGTTTCCCCAAGCAACTCTCAACAGTGCTAACAACGCCTTTCCCCAGCTTGGATTTACTGCCTGACACCTAAACATTAGCTTCCCAAAACACATACGCACACATATATAGCTTCTGGAATGATTATTATTTAATTGTTGAGATTCACTGGGGCTGTAATTTTCAAACCACACAATCAGTTCAAAGGAAGCTGGCAAAACACCTAGCAGTTAAACTCTTACAATGTTAAGAATACTCTGTGGGAGATTCTTGCCTTGGAAACCACAATTAACTTCAATGCAATCCTTCCTTGTCGAAAAGGTATAATAACAAGTCAGTGAGGATTACTCTCTGTGAGCCTTTTTAATGGCAGTCAGCACAATAAGCTTACTATTTCTGCCCACAGATGCTTGTTGAAAACATCTCCAGTCCCCTGGAGAGCAGGAAGCCAAATCATCAGCTACAGCTGAAATATGCAGAAGGGAGAAGGCAAGTTCCATGTGTATGTGGGCAGAGTCATCATGGCTTGCAACGCATGTTCAGTTTTCTCTGATATAGAGGTTTGCCTGGAACTTCATTGTTCTGAGCTGTGCTACCAAAAATCTTATCTGCTACACAGAAGTGTTTGCAGATTCTTTAATATTTATCATTTAACACTGCACAGCCTTCCTCTTTCCCTAAAATAAGCCTTCTCTGCATCTGCGCTGGCATCATTGAGGAAGGGGTAGCAACCTCACACATATTTCAGACCAAAAGGTATTACACTTCAATTTGTGCAACTTATTCTTGAATATATGAAAGAACAAGTCTTTAAAATTTGCTAACAGTACTGCTCCCCTTACTTAAATTTCATCTCCCCACCCCCACCCGGTGCCCTGAAATTGTACCTGAACTGAGTTTCAGGGTCTATGCTTCCCAAGCTATGAGTATTCCCATACTCTTATCCAAATATTCTAGGTATGGATCCTAACCATACAAAATAAATTTCAGGTGGAGAATTAAAGCTTTGTCTACTATGTTTCTCCTCACAGTTTGCCCAAATCTGCACACTTGCCTCTTGCTAAGTTACCACATCACAACCTTACCTCCAGTGAAAAATATCACCCAGCAGGTATGCAGCAATTTGTTTCCAAAGTAAATATATATAGCCACTGGTCACATGCCAAATTTGCTGCAGGAGACCCATGATTGAACGGCGAAGTTTCCGGGTGCAATCACACCACAACATCTGGGAGGCATAGCACTCCCGTGGCCAACCCACGGCTTCCCACCAAAGATACAGAGTAAACAACTACCTCCTTGAAGGTACTAGCAAACAGTTTGCCACGGGTTGCCTCCAGACTCCCTAGGTGTGATCACACCGGTGCGCGGCTTTTCCCTCCGGCCCCTCGTTGATGCACAGGCCCGGAGGGGAGGAACCATGGCATACCACCAACGCATGGGATCGTGTTCTGGCAGCTCTAATTGTGGCGCCGCAAATAGCCCTGACTCCCGCCCACGTTATCTGGCCCATATGACTGGGGCCGTAAAACAGCAAACAGCAGCCTTCTTTCCACCTTCATTGATAGCTCCATTTTGTCTTAGTATGCCAGAAAATGCCACTCTAATATGCATGGGTTAAGAAGCACAGGTTATACTAGATGCCTACAGAAACCAAGGGCAGATGACAAGCAGCAATATGATAGCTTCATCTGTCTTGTTGGCAATTGAAATAAAAGTAGGCAGGATTAGTCACTTTGCTTTATACAGATCAAATATATATGTTCTTAAATAGATGAGCCCTCTGAGAATTAACTCCTAATTCACCCCAAATGCTTTAGAAATCATATGATGTTTTACAGATATTGATAACGTAGTCCCATAATATCAGTAGCTTCAATCCATCAGTAATTTCTGCAGATAGAAGAGAGTTCCACCCATGGATATCCCCCACAGACACACTCATGCAGCTTCCAGGGACCAGAGCATCCAGAGAAACAACACAGAGGAGATTCAAATGTCTGCCACAGGAAGGGGGAAATCAGAAAAAAAAATCACCCCACCTTCCATCCACAGAAACCTTCCATGGGCTCCAACCCAATTATTTAAATAGTAAATATACTTTGGTCCCAAACTAAAATGTCCATTGAAAGGCATGTGAATGAGAATAAACCAGAAGCGGTGACTCTCCCTAAGCTATACTGTGAGAACCCTCCAAAGAGATACATGGATATTATAAATACAAAGGGGGAACTTGAACTCGATACCGAGCTTACATGGTGGCAAAGAGCACAAATTCAATCGAGATATATGAAAGATTAAAAAAATCATTTTTGATAAATCTCTATCAGAGTTGGAAAAAATATTGTATGCTCCAGAGGAGAAATTTATAAAAAAAGTGCACTCCTTATTGTTGTCAGACTATATGGTAGATGAAGTGGTGAAAAATAATATGATTCAATGGGCACAGAATTTTGGGTATAATATAGAGATGGATCAATGGGATCAAATATGGAATAAAAATGTTAAAATAACTAGAGTCATTTCATATAGAGAAAATATGTATAAAATGTTTTATAGATGGTACTAGGAATAAGGCCCGTTGTGGAAATAAATACAACGGGCTCTAGAAAGAGGCTCTGGGAGAGTGCCCCGGCTTTGGGCATTCAGTGACAATTTGCTGTGGCAATCTCAGCAGGGTATAATGACAGAGTCCACCATTTTCTCCAGAGGAACTGATCTTTGCTACCTGAAGAGCAGTAGTAATTTTGAGTGATCTCCAGCCCACCCCCAAGATTGGTAACAGTGGTTCCCCAGGAGGGAGTGGCTGGTTTGGAGGGTGGAGTCTATGGCATCGTACCTGTCTGAGGTCCCACCCCTCCTCAACACTCACCCTCCTCTCCAGGTTCGACCCCTCAAATCTCCAGGAATTTCCCATCCTGGAATTGACAACCCTATCTCCCTTCCAGCCAACCATCAACCTACCTTTAGTTTTCCATCTCCTCCCCCTCCCTCCTAGAGAGCAGTTGTAATTTTGAGTGATCTCCAGCCCCCACCTGGAGATTGGCAACAATGGTTCCCCATCAGGAATGGCTGGATTGGAGGGTGGAGTCTATGGTATTGTTCCTGTCTGAGGTGCCACCCCTCCTCAAACCTCACCCTCTCCAGACTCCATCCCTCAAATCTCCAGGAATTGCCCACCTGGAGTTGGCAACCTGATCAGGACTGGGCCCAATGAGTTTTCTCCCAAAGGCCAACATAGGTGTGGAAAGGGCCTTTTACTGACAGAGGAGAAAGTACAGGTGCCAACTCTGATTAGGGAAATACCTGAGATTTTGGGGGGGTGGATCCTGTGGAGGGCAGCATTTGGGGTGTGTGTGGAAGGACTCAGCAGGGTATAATGCCATAGAGTCTACCCTCCAAAGCAACCATTTTCTCCCGGGGAACTGATCTCTGTCACCTGGAGGTCAATTGTAACAGTGGGAGATCTCCAGGTCCCACCTGGAGATTGGCAACTCTAGGGGAAAGTCAGTTGCACAGTGGGGAGTTGAAGAAAATGGTTTGATGGTTGCTGGCCCACCTCGTTAGCCAGCCAGCCATGCTGAAGCTAAGCAGGAGAAAGAGCCTTTTCCCATTTATTCTGACAGGAAAGTGGCCATTGGGGAGGGGGTTATGGGTGGGGGAGAGGGTTATGCTGAAAGTCCTTTGTTTTTTTACTCACAGAACCAAGCTTGGCTGCCTACCAACAGCCACTGAGGGGACAGTCCCTCACAGGAGTCAAGAGAACTGTCTTCCTCAGGAGAGAGAGCTGGTCTGCCAGTAAATCTGACATGCAAAAGGGGGAGTGGTTGGGGAAGAGGAGCAGACCCAGCACCCGGCCAATGGCACGCAAGTACTCTTGAGTGGCGGCTGATGGGCCAATGGCTGAGGGAGGGCGTTTTACAGCCAAAGGGAGCACATGGAATCTTGCGAAACCAAAAGATAATTATTATAAGGAGAGATGTTACACCTGACAGAATGGCAAAATACAATGAGAAATGTTCTAATAAATGTTGGAAATGTAATAATAAGATAGGTTCATTTTACCATATGTGGTAGACGTGCGATATGACCAAAAAGTTCTAGATATGGGTGCATAGATAGATGCAGAAAATTTTAGGGCATGCTATACCATTTAAGCCTGAGACTTTATTGCTAGGCATACTGCTGAAAGAGACAACTAGAGATGATCGTTACCTGATAATATACTTGACAACAGCAGCCAGGATTCTATATGCGAAATATTGGCGAACAACCCTGCTACCAACAGAACAAGAATTTATTATGAAGATATTGGAGGCAGCAGAGATGGACAAACTAACTTTGATTATGAAAGGTTATGAAGATTCAGCCTTTCAGAACACGTGGTATCACTTCTATGAGTGGTATGATCGGGAAAGGCAGGACGGAAGTAAATGAACTAGCTTTGAAGGATAGTTTTAGTCTTAAATTTAAAGGTCAATATTAGTAAGATAGATAAAGCTTAGGGATACCTACGTAAGAGTTATTAGAGGCAAGATAAGAAAATTATGATGTGTGGTTAGATTTAGAACTTGTATCCCCTCATAAATGTTAAATGTTATATGTTGTTTGATGTATGTGTAATGTGTAATGTTGTTGCTGTAATGTTGCAATGTTGTTATGTATTACCTCCACAATCGGAATGAAGAGACGGACACAAATATGGATTTAACAAGGGCCACTTTATTAATTATTTATAATCACACAACTGGCGAGAGGCTGCTAAAACGTACTGAGGAATATGACAGGTGTCAAACTCCTGACCACCTTCATCTCCTTCTGGGCGATGCACCTTCCCTGATCTCGAGCCACCCAATGTGACTCTCGACCAGCGGTTTGGCATGTTTCGGAGAACCCCTGGCCCACCACCCCAGAAGCCGCAAAGGCCTGCTAAGATAGGCTGGGCCAGATTGTTCTAAGGAAGATCACCCCTTCCCGGCCTTGAGCCGCAAAGGCCCGAAAGCCGTTCATGGAGGACCCTTTAATTCCTTTATAACAATGCCCAGGTGCTCACCGATTTCAACTTCCTGATCGCGCTACCCCGCCATAGCAAAGGCCAAGCCTCTGCTTAGGCCTTCGCCCCCACCAAGCGATCCAGTGCCAACAGCACCCCTCACCTCAAATCTGCCAGAAAAATAGCGTTGCCCTTGTTAAGGAGGTGCACCCTGTCTTCCCTATACAGGTCCATTAACCTGACCCATATATCAGGGTGCAACAAGAAGAGGCCCAAGCCTCCTTCTATGGCATTTCAAAGCTGCCAAGTGACGCTCAATCTCATCCAGCCCAAGGACTTAGAAACCCCCAGGCTACGCCACACCTGGCACAGCACTATTGCAGACAAGACCAGCTGCACCCCAGGCAACTGGCTGCCTTAACATCTAGCGGGGTCCCCAAAATTGCGCCAACCTGGTCAGAATAGCCTCAAGACTATCCACACTCTGGGCCACCTTACTCTTATCATCGCAAGGTCAGCCTCTGCCTGTAAGCCAGGGCCTATACCCTTCCCGATTATGCAGCATAGCCACCAGACCATGTGCACTCTGGGCCACCAGCCCATCACGATGAGGCTGCACCTCAGGCAACCAGTTCGCTTGTGACACCAGGGCCTCGCCCTTCATGGCGATGCAGCATAGCCACCAGACCATGTGCACTCCTGGCCACCTTGCTCATATCATCACAAGGCCAGTTTCCACATTATCACAAGGGCCTCACCCTTCATGACGATGCACCATAGCCACCAGACCATGTGCACTCCAGGCCACCTTGCTCCTATCATCACAAGGCCAGCCTCCGCTGTACACAAGGGCCTTGCCCTTCATGTCAATGCAGCATGGCCGCCAGACCACATGCACGCCAGGCCACCTTGCTCCTATCATCACAAGGCCAGCCTCCACTGTACACAAGGGCCTTGCCCTTCATGTCAATGCAGCATGGCCGCCAGACCACGTGCACGCCAGGCCACCTTGCTCCTATCATCACAAGGCCAGCCTCCGCTGTACACAAGGGCCTTGCCCTTCATGTCGATGCAGCATGGCCGCCAGACCACATGCACGCCAGGCCACCTTGCTCCTATCATCACAAGGCCAGCCTCCACTGTACACAAGGGCCTTGCCCTTCATGTCAATGCAGCATGGCCGCCAGACCACGTGCACGCCAGGCCACCTTGCTCCTATCATCACAAGGCCAGCCTCCGCTGTACACAAGGGCCTTGCCCTTCATGTCGATGCAGCATGGCCGCCAGACCACGTGCACGCCAGGCCACCTTGCTTCTATCATCACAAGGCAAGCCTCCACTTTGTCACAAGGGCCTTGTCCTTCATGGTGAAGCAGAATAGCTGGCCAGACTATCCGCACTCTGGGCCATCTTGCTCTTATCTTCCAAAGGTCTGTCTCAGCCAGTAACACAAGGACCTTCCTGGCCAGAGAGTACTCTTGGCCCAGTGGGGGCCCAAAAGACCATGCTGTGGCTGCAGACGTTGATTCCTCATCTTGCCCTGCAGCCAGAAGCACCTGAAGGACAAACTTCATTAATAACTTAAAACTTTGCAATCCCATTCTCTGAATACTAGGCAAAAACCCACCGCAGCTCGCGATCCACAGCGCCACCCCCCATAAAGGAGTACAGTGACCGGAGAAAGGTCCTGACCTATACAAGGTCCCACTGACACTACTACATGGTAGGGGAAGGCACAGCACAGGGCAGCTGTAGTGGATCGCCACTGACCCGAGAAGAGTGAGTTCCAAACTTCACACCGGGAAAGGCCCAACTTGCCCAAGCCCATGCACTACAGCCGCAAACTGGTGCCTGACCATCAGAGTTCCATCCTCGTGCTTAGAGCAGTCACTGACTTCCTAACGTGAAGTGCAGTAACACCCCGGGTTGCAAAATTGACCCTTTTTCCCCTGCCAGGGAAATGGGTTGCCTCTGGTCCTCTAAAGCTCCTGTTTCCCAGGCCTTCATAGAATGTTGTAGAAATTCCACTACATGGACACAGCAATGTTTGCCTTTGCACAGTTATTGTGATTTGCAAGGCACCGCCCTGCATTCAGAGGGCCAATGTTAGCACTGATCAATTGAAATAATTTATGATATTCCTGGGTAGCAAAGAAAGGGATGCTAATTGTCTGCTGACATTCTTTATCCCACACCAGAAAAAACTACAACTATGTATTTCCACACATTAAGTCTCTATAAGGCAGACAAGACTTAATTTGTTGGATTGTTTAGCCATCCAACACTCAAAGATAAGAAATTGAGGCCTAGAATTATCATTGTCTAAGGTCTAAACCAGAAGAGAGCGTCTCTGATTCAATTCCCAATCCACTGGATTGGCAGACTGTGGAAACATTCTCTCAGCCACGGAGTTCCTTAAAGGACTTCACAGGGATTCAATATTTAGAACTCAAGAGACTGTCCCCATAAGGCATTCTGGAACACTTCTTTGGTATATAATCTTTCCCAGTTCTACTAACCACTGAGATCTATCATAACAAAAAGTTAGTTTGGCTTTCAAACATAAGTGCCAGTCAACAGTAATGTCACTGTAAAACCGCTATATTTATTAATTTGTTTATGTGTCTGTTTTGAAAAAACATCCTATCCTGACGAGTGCACAGTACCTAAAATTTCTTGTAAAAAACTGGGTTCCTGTCCTAAAAACTAAGGACAAGCACGCAGTAAAGTCCACTGGCCCCTTTACAAACAGGTGTATACCTACATGCAGGCTATATGTTCATTCACTGTAATGGGAACCTGTATTCAGTGAACCCTGCTACCATATATACATGAGTAAGGCTGGGCTGCCATGCCAGAAAATAGTTCTTTCCTGGTCAAGTACTTGGGCAGAACAGCCCCCACAGAACCTCCATGGAAGCCACATGCCTTGTTACTGTTGCTGTGGCAGCGCCACTGCACCCAGCTGCCACCGTCCACAGCTTACCATGACCAACATCACTCCAGCAGGCCGTGGCTACTCACTGGACCCCCCCTTGCAGACAAATGTGCTATAAAACTGTGAAATATGTTCATTAGGACCAACCAATGACATGCAACGACGTGCTGGCTGTCAAATCCCAGATCAAAGCGTCAGGTTAGAAGTCACACTGTAGTCCTGCTGGAACAGAAAACAAAGGCACAAATGATGTGTTGCAATGGTTATTTCGAATCCTAACACATGACAAAAACTAAGCCAGTTTACCAACTCAGAGTGCATTCATACTGACAAATTCACATGCTGCTGACAAGGAGTCCTCCGCAAAAGGAAACCCTAAAAGTTCAGCTGTTCTATTCAGATTGCACTTGATTTCACTCTTAACCACTGCACTGGAAATACATCCCTATTGCATTAGGGCCCAATATTGTAATTGGAAGATAGGCAAATTTTACTGTCTTCCTTCGAATAACCATGCAAAAAATGCTATCTTGAATAGAGATCATTATCTACAGTCTCAAAAATAAATAAGCCCAGCTGCCATAAATAGCCAAGCCATTTTGATGCTTCAGAAGGAATAGCCCCATCGATAGCCCTGTGTCTTATTCAAACTTGCTAAAACAAGTATAGCCTACTCAAACTGGCAGATGCTCAGCAGGTCCCAGGCAGAGCTATTCCATATCACCCACTACCTAATCCAGTAACTAAAATGCCAGGGATTAAACCTGGGACCTTCTGCACCCCAAAAAGACGATCTCTCACTGAGACACATCCCCTTCCATAATTCCATAAATCAGGTATCACAGAGATTAATTCTCTTATAAATCCTACCATCAAAAACCATGCCAGCAACCGTGGATGGAGGAGGAAGGAAAGAAGGAAGGAAAGGACTGGATTTACACCCTGTCCCGCACTCGGGAGTCTCCAAGTGGCCCAAAACCTCCTTTTCCCTCCCCACAATGGACACCCTGTGAGGCAATCCTCCCACCAACAATGGATGAAAGTCCACCCATACGTTGCTCAGTGGTAGCCACCTTTCCAAAATAGCCCTATTTACTGGGTTATTCAAGGAACATCTAAAGACACAGGCAAAACGGCACCCAAGGGAACTGACAAGGTAGAAACTGCCGAGGACACCAATTGTGTAGACACGGCACACACCCGCATATAAGGCTATAGGGCCAACAGTGAAAGGCACTTGGGCCCCCAGCATAGGGAAAGCACCTGTGGTCACCAAAGGTAAAAGCCTGGCCTACCCGCTTAGGAGCAGGCCACTTCCCTTTTTCGGCACCGAGCCCTTCTTTGGAGCCAAGATGTTCTTAATGGAATCACTCTCCAAAGGCGCAAGCCCAAAATGTCTGCATCCCCTTTTTCCAAGTCAAAACACCTAGGGCTATTTAGCTTGGAAAAAGGATGGCTGAGGGGTGGACATAATTGAAGTTTATAAGAGTATGGATAGGATAGCAAATTGGGAAAGAAGTAATTTCTTCCTTTCTTTCAATATTAAAACTCATGGGCACACCATGATCTTGCTGGGCAATCAGGTTAGCACAGACAAAAGGAAGTACTGCCTCACCCAAAGAGTGATTAACACATGGGATTCACTGCTACAGCATGGACAGCTTCAAAAAGGAATTGGATAAGCATATAAAGCAGAGTTCCCTAAGTGTCTATAGATAGGAACTCTCAGCCTGGGGCATCTGATGCCCTGTATTCTTGCCCTCCTGGCCACTGTGTAACAGAGTGTTAGACTAAATGTGCCACCAGCTGAATCCAACACTGCTGCTTCTTATGCTCTAATGTATCCTAAGATGGCCGCCACTCCTAACTCCCCCAAAATGGCTGCCAGAGAAGCCTAAACTGTATCACTACTATATACCTGGCCTCCACCACAGCACACATGCTCCTAAAGAGCAGCTATATGTAGCTGTAATGGTGGTGGAGGACACTATGGGAGGGAGATGATGAGGCCAGATCTAAAGGAGTGATAAATTGTAGGGGTGAGGCAGCCTTACCATGTTGCCACTCACTACCTACAAGCCAAGGCCGGGGGGGGGGACTACCTAGAGCTTTCACCAAAGGACTAAGGCCCTTAACTACAATTAGCTCCCCCTTTAAAAGAATTTTCCTCCAGGTGCCAGGCAGAGCAGCGCTGCCATCCAGAAGCTGCCGCTGTCCTCCTTACACCGGCCTGCTGCATTCATGCACCAGCTCTTCGTGGGCCCGGACGCTGCCGCTGTGGCCAGGACTCCCCGTGAGCGCGGGCGCCGGAGACACAGCCCAGAAGCTCCCCGGGCCCTGCCGCTGCGGCCCGGACGCTCCCTGCACGTGGGTGCCACCTCCGCGGCGGGACGCTGCCTCCGCAACCGGGACAGTCCCGGGAGTCACTGCCGAGGCCGGGACACTCCTCGGGCGTCCCGCCGAGGCCCGGATGTTCCCCAAGTGCGGGCGCTGCCTCCGCGGCTGAGACGCTGCCTCCGCAGCCTGGAAGGTTGTTGGGAGTCGCCGCCGCGGCCCAGACGCTCCATGGGCGTCCCACCGCAGCCCGGACGCTCCCTGGGCTCACAGCCCTGTTTAGCTGGGCCAGAAGCCTCAAAGGCCCTGGCCCACTCCGCCGATTGTGCTCGGAGCTGCTACTGGCTCCGAGCACGCTGAAGAACTGTGTGGGGCAGAGGGCGGGAGCCAAGCCTAAATAGGCTGGCTCCGCCCCCTGCCTGGTGTCCTTATCTTCCTGCCTCACGAGGAGGCAAATCAGCCCCCTCCCGTCAGCGCGGGCTCGGCGGGAGTTGGGGCTCGCATTGTCTTTAAAACTGAAAATAAAAATGCCTCTTTTAGGGGCACTTTTAAAAAAAGAGAGAGAGAGAATAAACCAGAAAAACATATATAAAATTTCAAAAAGAGGAGAGATGGGACTTATCACCCTTAAAACAAGTAGCAATTCCACCTCCTTTGCATATCCAGACCAGCTTGGCAGCAGACTCTAATCTGGAGAACTGGGTTTGATTCCCCACTCCTTCACATGAAGCTTGCTGGGAGACCTTGGGTCAGACACTGTTCTCTCAGAGCTGTCTCACTTCTGCCTGTCCCACATGGTGTCTGTTGTGGGGAGGCAAAGGGAAGGCAATTGTAAGCCACTCCAACACTCCTTCAGGTAGTGAACAGTGGGGTATAAAACCAACTCTTCTTCTTCTTACCACAACCTAAGTTTTTTTTTTAAGGTTCTCCACGCAAAGTAAGATGGTTTTCTATTTCATGATGTTTTCAGAACAGCTTATATATTAAAGTAATTCAAGCTTTCTGACATGGTCTTGCAAAGAAAGATTACCCACCAAAGGAATACGACAAAAAGACACTACACATAAAAGATGTTTCCTGTCAAGCTACATTCTAAGCCAAAATTGTAGTAATAACGAAGGGCCTGTCACAAGACTGTCTTTTACCATCTTCACATTATGTCATTATTGGAACAACATAATGCCTGAAAAGAGACATGCTCATCTTACATAAATAGCTGAGGGGAGGGACTGCAGTTCAGTGGAAGAGCTTCTGTTTTCCATGCAGAAGGTCCCAGGTTCAATCCCCAGCATCTCCAGTTAAAAGGACCAGGCTGTAGGTGATATGAAAGACCTTTACCTGAGACCCTGGAAAGCCGCTGCCAGTCTGAGTAGACAAGACTGACACTGGTGGACCAATGGTCTGATTCAATACAGGGCAGCTTCATGTGACTTATGCTAGGGAGCCACATCTGGCTCCCCATTGTGTGTCCATCTTGTTTTTACAGAGATGTTATGTCTTTCCAATATCACTATGTCTTTTTAGAATATGGTAAACAATGAATGTCATGTGAGATATCTGATATATATAAAAGAGCTAACACATTGGCACTTTCCAGCTCTCCCATTGGCTGTGCTGGGCACTCCATCAGCCATTGGCCCATCAACTGCCACTCAAGAGTACTTGTGTGCCATTGGCTGGGTGCTGGGACTGCTTGTCTCCCCCGCACACTGCCAGCCTGGACACTTTTCCCTGACAGAATAAATTGCCAAAATGGCTGTCTTTCCTGATGAAGACACTACTCCTGCTTGGTTCCTGTGGGGCTAACTTTTCCCTCAGTGGCTGTTGCTAGGCAACCAAGCATAGTTCTGTCAGTAAAAAGGCAAAGGCAGGATGCTCTTTCCAGGCCTACCAGCTCCAGGTTTGGAAATTCCTGGAGATTTTGTGGTGCAGTTTATGGAAGCCAGAGTTTGGGGAGGGGAGAGGTTTCAGCTGAATAGAATGCCACAGACTCCACCCTCCAAAGCAGTTATTTTCTCCTGGGGAACCATTGCTGCCAATGTTCAGGTGACATTGGATCTGCCTGTATTTTTGTGATGTAATGTATGTACCTTAAAGATCAGCTCCAGCTACGCTGAATCAGGGAACACTGGAAGGCTTTTAGTAGGGTGTTTGGTTTTCTGTAAGTTTAGAGCCTCTATTATTCAAGCTGGTTGGAATAGGTACAGACTGCTTTATACAGTCAAGAGAAATATGTAGAGCTTGGTGGTAAGTTCTCCTTGGTATGGAGAGCTTTTAGGATTCCCCTGCTTGACATATGATGTGTATCTGTTACATGATACATTTTCTTCATTATAGTTCCATCACTGGAGGCGGCCTGACGAAGTCCTGAAAGGAAACAGATGGGAACCTGGCGGTCTGTCACCACACCTCCTAGCAACTGTGTTTTGTGGACATCTATCAACTGTTACTCCTCTTAGTTTTGTGGACACTTATTAACTGTTAGAAATTTGTTCAACTGTATTGGACTATTTACATTGATGCCTTTGGAATGGATCTGAATAGTTATTTAGAGTACTACACTGTTAATATAAGAATGATTTGAATTGTGTCAAATATTTTTGGGTACAGTGTTACAATTTTTGACTGTGTTGTTATATGCACAATCTCCAGGTGAAGGCTGGAGATCACTCAGAATTAAAACTGCTCTCCCGATGGCAGGGATCAGCTCCTCTGGAGAAAATGGCTGCTTTGCAGGCTGGGCTCTGTGTCATTATACCCTGCAGAGGTCGCTTCCCTCCTGCTTGGGTCCCCACTGAGGAGAAAGACTGTTCTTTTCCAAGGTAAAGACTGCAGGTGTGGGAGGGAGACAGAAAGCTGAAGTCAGAGGGGCAGATAAAAGTAGGTTGATGGTTGGCTAGGAAGGAGATAGGGTTGCCATCTCCAGGTTGGGAAATTCCTGGATATTTGAGGGGTGGATCCTGGAGATGGTGGGGTTTGAGGAGGGGTGAGACCTCAGACAGATACAATGCCATAGACTCCACCCTCCAAACCAGCCGTTTCCTTCTAGGGAACTTTTGTTGCCAATCTCCAGGTGAGGGCTGGAGATCACTCAGAATTACAACTGCTCTTCAGATGGCAGAGATCAATTCACCTGGAGAAAATGGTGGGCTCTGTGTCATTATACCCTGCTGAGGTTGCCACAGCAAATTGATGCTGAGTGCCCAAGTCTGGGCCCCCCACACAGAGCCTCTTTCGAGAGCTCACTGTATTTGTTTCCACAATGGGCCTTATTCCTAGTCTCTAAATATTAAAGGCAGCATAACATTACATGACCTTTGTGGTCTGACTTCTGTCCTAAGGATTAAAAAAATAACTAGATCATCCAACATTTTCATTTTTATCTTAAAGCAGCTATAGGTTGTAATTTTTACTACAGCAGCAACACTGGAAGAGAAGGCCCTTGCACACCGTGTTTTCGATAAATCACACCGTGCCCAAAGATTCTGTTAGCTCAAGATGCGGGGTACTGGGGGGGAATGGACTGGATCTTGAGAGACTTAGGGTCAAATCCCACTCTTTCAAGAAGTTCAGTCACTGTCTCTCAACCTAGCCTACCTTAGAGAAAGCTGTGATGATAAAATAGGCCAAGGAAAGCTATATGTGCTGCACGAGTGCCCTGAGCTCCTTGGGAAAACAGGCTTGGTAAAAAGTAATTTTTTAAAAAAGTATCTGGGGGGGGGAATGATATAACCTGGGAAAATTACATGCAGAATAAAGTTAAAGAGCCTGGTCACAGGACCAACGCTGTTATCAAAATCACAGCCCCATATCGCAGCTTGAAACTAAAAATGAAAACCTTTGGGGATTGTGGGTAGCTTGGCTCTCTGTTAACAAGGTCTAGATGACAAGTGCTTCAGAGAGGCTTTGGACAGGCTCTCTTTTGCTCTGCATCCTTATGAGCCCGCTCAGTTAATGCGTCACAGTCCAACTTGAACAAAAGCACGACTCACCTGAGCAGTCTCCTCATGTGAGCAGTGTAACACAGCAATGATAATAAATTCATAAGATAGCTCCAGGTCCCTTCTGCAAACCAAAAAATTACAAGGTGCAATTTTCCAGTCCACTGAAGAGAGCCCGAGCTCTCCCAAGAGTCGGCTGCTCCCGTATTATACTCCTCACAGGAATAAACTGTGCTTGTGTGAGCAGCATTTTTGCACACGACAGTGTCTGTTTCTGGAACAAATTCTCTTCTTAAGTAGAATGCTCTTATATTTCCCCTACCGGAGATGCACGAGTTGTCCCTTCAGCATGAGCTTGTACATGGCTCTGCAGGCAAGTCACAAAAGTTTTCTCTCACAGGACCCGGGATGAGCAGGAATAGGAAACTGTCTTGTTCCTTGCACAGTCCCATCAGTTGGGAGAAGGTCAGACCTTTCACAGCAGACTGAGGGTTGCTTCACGCTAAGGCTGTCAGCTAACTAAAGAATCTTATTTGCTTAATCCCAGTGGTGTTTAGTAAAATATTCTATTTTGCAATGTGTTTTCAAATGCACATAGACTGGCAGATATCACCTTTAAAGCAGCACTAGTTCTCCAGAAACGTACCTCAGGCCCCCGAGGATATTTCCAGGCTGCTCAGAAGTCACTCGCTGTATCCAAACGGCCTTTGGTTTTTCCCTGACTCATTGCCTGGGGTGGGGGCAAGGTGGAAAGAGAGTGGGAGAATACACTGAGCACAGGACCTTGCGGGTGACCCTGCAGGTCTTGCTCTGGGGATATCAACAGTATCTGTTAATACCATGGGGGCTTATATTGCAGTCCAAGGAACCCACTGAACTCCTGCCAATGCTCTGACAAACAAATCGGACATGAAACTTACTCATATTGTGTATTGGAAGTCTCCTTCATAGTACACAGGCACTAAACAACCAATCCAGAGCCTACTTTCAGGTATGCATTCTTTCTAGCTTTCTTTGCCTCCCTATCTCTCCCCAAAGCCCCAGTTTGCTCAGTTACTCTGTCTCCTTTCCTCCATAAATACGCTCTTACTACATACTGGGTGCATTCAGACAGCGTACTGGGAGCAGTGTAAATTGCTCCAGTCCCAATGCATGTTTTTAACTCAGAAAATCACGATCACACTCACCTCCTTGTTCAGGATTGCTGCGCAGCTACATCGCTCCCTGCCATCCACACGTGGGAGCATGTATCAGTGTTTTGTTTTTTTCTCTCCGTTTGAGCATGCGCACTGGCAGCCATCTGTAGAACTAAAATTTTTGTGCATGTGCACAACAGCGATTTCCACACTTCCCTTTAAACTTTAAATGAACACTTCCCTTTAAACTTTTACCCCGAAACTGGCCTCTATGAGATCCCAAACTCATCTAAATGCTAAAACTAGGCACCATTTAAACTTTGCTTTTATTAACTTAGGAGTGGAGCTCTGCCCAAGCGCACACCGCCAAGGCATAAGAAAATGGCGGATGAAAAGCAGAAGCCTGAGGCTTCTGCGGCAGCTTTCCAGAGGGGAGGGGGTTGAAGCACCCAGAAGTGGCTCGACACCGCAGGAGCGATCAGATGTCAGACAAGTGTGGCTAGAACTGGAGAATCAGGAAAATATCACTTGGGTAAGTGGTATCAAAATACTCCGGTTTAAAGGGGGTTTGATCCAGGAAGCAACAGCTGGGGAAGGTGAGCAGATGTTGGATGTGTGAACGTGCACATAAAATCCATTCCTGAAGCATGCCGAAAGCGGTCCAAATGAAGCATCTGAACACACCCACTCCCCTCAAGTCCTAGGCATAAATACAAATATGTATCTCTATTCCTTTTCCCCAAAGGCTGCCATAACTTTCTCCCAGTCTGTCCCTCCCTTTATTACATTCCCAAACACTTCTAGTGCGTTCACTCCCCCACCCCACATCAGTTTTGATGCACACACCCCATCCTTCATATCAGCATTTCTACATACATTTCTGGAAAGATCTGCTCCTACCAAAAAGTTGTCTTTGGCTGCTGTCAGACATGCCACTTCTAATTTCATCCATTGTTATTTGACATGGAGACATTTGATCAGACATCCCTGCATAATCTGTTTTGCTGCGGGCTCAGCCCATCACTGAACGATCAGATGGCATGGTCAGGTGAGGGTTTGTTTGTGTTTTTGCTGTCTTTTACACATATGCATAACCGAGGAATCGAACCCCCATGCAGAGATGTCTCCACGCAGGTTTTTTTATGCATGCACTTTTTTGCTTCCTAGAGTCAAGTCTCCACTTTGACAGCTCACCAATCCTTCTGCGGAGCACTTTGATCTCTTTGGTTCATAGACATATAAACTCCATACTAAAATATATACTACTGCAGTCATCAGCTGTCCAGTCCCTGAACTCAAGGTGAGGAAAACATCCAATACATCAGACATTATAGTATACATTCTACCAAGATGTAACATTCTTATAGGAAGCATGTAATGCATGAAGTCTTCACAGCAATTATAAGGACTGAAATCTCATCAGGGTGAACTAGATGCAATACATATACACTTCCTCTCCCCCAGCTAAAGGTATTTGATTCCCTCTACTGGATGAAAACCAAACCTGCAGGATTATCATGTAACAGAAGAATGTCTGGAGCAAAAGATTTTATTATCAATAATAATTAAAAAATACAGTTTGAGTCCAGTGGTACCTTTAAAACCAACAAAGTTTAATTCTGGATATAAGCTTTCATGTGCATGTAACTCGTCATCAGCTAAGACCAACAAAGTTTAATTCTGGGTATAAGCTTTCATGCACACGTACAATTCATCAGATACATGTATCTGATAAAATGTGCATGCACACAAAAGGTTATACCCAGAATTAAACTCTGTTGGTCTTAAAGGTGCCATTGGACTCAAACTTTGTTCAGTTGATTCAGACCAACATGGCTCCCCATCTGAAATTAGTAACAAAACACCTTCCACTATGGGGGAGGCCTCCCACTACCACCCTTTACTGCCTGCTGCTACTCAAGTGGTGGCAGGAGGAAACAAATAATTGCTGGCATCATGCACAGTATGACACCACTTCTGGGGAAAACCTGGAAGAGATGTCATATAGCTCTAGGAATTGTCAAAAACCCTATGGTTTTATGACAGAGTTTCCAGGGATTCCTAGAGAGATATGACATCACTTCCAATTTTTCCCAGAAATGACATCATGACAGATGTGATGCCATATGCCTCCCCCCCGTGTCCCTTTCCCCCATATACCTGCCAGTTATTAGGCACAATGAGACAACACTGCATCATTATAATGGGTGGAGTTTGTATGGAAGGAGGATTGGTATATTGCATGGACCTCTGTGGTGGAGCACAGTACAGTTCTGCATGGGTTGTTTTTTTCTCTCTCTGAAGTGTATTGAACCCACTGTGGGATCCCCTTCAACAAAGGCTGAGTTGTACTAACTCTTAAACCATGTCTCATGCATGTTTCTGCACTAATAGTTTCAGATGCTGGAATTCTTGTTATAAAATAGTACAGATATAATAATATATAAAGCAGTAGCAGGGCAGCTGACTCACTGCTACTATCTAATGCAGGGATCCCCAACATGGTGTACATGGGCAACATGGGGTCCACCAACACCTTTCATGGTGCCCATCAACTGCTTTTAGAAAGTAGGCATTGTACCCCACTGAGATCCCTGTCCTCCCCAGGCTCAATCCCCAAACCTCCAGGAATTTCCCCACCTGGATCTGGCAACCCTACCCCCATACCCCACCAGTGGCCAGGGAGGACCTGGCAACCCTATGTGACTGAAGGTAAGCTGCAGCAGCCATTTTGTGGCCAGCTCAGCCTCCTGCAGCAGCTGTGTGGCAGCCATTTTGTGGGTGTGTCAGAATCTCAAAGTGTCCAGTGCCCAACTTCAGCCAAGGCAACTGCAGTAAGGTTGGGGATTTCCTCAACATTGCAGGAGTGAAGTGGAACCCACTCACCTCCCTCATACCTCAGGGAGCTACTGTCAACTTGGCCAGAATACCCAGGGCAGGAGATAGCTGCAGCAACTGGACATGGGCATCACCTCCCAGGAACTGGCCAGTGAAAGAAGGAGGGAGGCCCAGCAAGGATGGGGCAGGAGACTGGGAAGGAGTGGTGCTCCTGGTCCAGAGGGGCAGAGACAGGGGTTGGTCTAGGACTGATTGGCAGGGACAGGAAGAAACATAAATGGAAGCTCCATAACCAGCCTGGGGTGGAGAGAGTGAGCATTGTATTGCCCAGATAAGGGCAACGCTCCAAGAACAAGAGGATGAACCTGAATGATGTAACCTTTCTCAGTTTGGTGTAGTGGTTAAGTGCGCGGACTCTAATCTGGGAGAACAGGGTTTGATTCCCCACTCCTCCACTTGCAGCTTTTGGATGACCTTGGGCAAGCCATAGTTCTGTCAGAGCTGTTCTTGAAAGAGCAGTTTCTGTCAGAGCTCTCTCAGCCTCACCTACCTCACAGGGTGTCTGTTGTGGGGAGGGGAAGGGAAAGGAGTTTGTAAGCCGCTCTGAGACTCCTTTGGGTAGTGAAGGGTAGGGTATAAATCCAATTTCTTCTTCTTCTTCTTCTTCTTCTTCTTCTTCTTCTTCTTCTTCTTCTTCTTCTTCTTCTTCTCCTTCTTTCCTATTCTGAGGCCTGGGGACACCCCAGGGGGTGAAAGCAGTACAACAGCTGAGGGTGGTACCAGTGAGGGAGGAGTCTAACACAAAGGTGCCTGGAGGCTCAAAAAGGTTGAGGACCCCTAATCTAATGTTTCCTCATTCTATAATGGGAAGGCCTGTTTATGAGGGAAAGAGGAGAATGTCTGATATTCATGCATTAATATTTCCATTGCTCCATATAGCTAATGAAACTTTCGGTGCTGAATAAAATATTGACGTTTCAAAGACCTCACAGTTAAGAAGCAGGGGATGCTGAACAACTGATTTCACAAATGCGAAGGCCTATTCAGATTACTTACTAAACCAGGACAACAAAAGTAGCCACAATTTCTACTGTGCATGTACCGACTTTGAAAGCGTTACTTCTATCCACACTGCTGTGGGCTGAGCAGCTCACATGCATGATGATATCATGTGTTAACACTGCTCCTGGTATGGCTTTTAGCTCCTGACTGCAACTGAAACTTTTCTGAGCATCCCAGAACAAACTGTGCTGAAGCTATGCAGAAAACAGCAACTCTGGCCTCACTGTATGCATAATGTCACTGTGTCAGACGATGGGGTGGGTCTTTTGAATGTGAAGGCAGCTGTTATCAGTCAATGTAATGCCATCTACTTGCAGGAGGGAGAAAGAGCATCACCCATGCTTCAGAAGCATGCCATTACAAACCAGATCCTCCCAGACTGGAAAGACTTTCTGCTATACTTGGGTAGAACCAGTGTAGTCCCACTGACATTTAGCAGGAAGCCCCCACCATTTTGGTTCACACAATCCCCCCTGTTCTATTGTCATAATGCCAAATGAACACCATTTACCAATGTAACTGGTAAGCAAACTTGCTATTCACTAAGTCAAGGATTGTTCGGCTTTTTCTGAGCCTTCTAGTACTCGTGAGAAGCTGGAATGAACAACAGACATTCAGTTTCTTCTTGGTCCTTGACTTTAAAATGTAAAACTTTGATGGGCTTGACTTGGAGCTATTTATACCGGTTGACACAATAGACAGATTTTGGCAGCCTCTCTGAGTGTTCTGTAATCCAGTAGCCACGGGAGCTGCAGTAGTCGTGTGGGTTTCCCCCTCAGCCCCATACGTTTGTGTTTAGTGGCTGCAAATACTACAGCACACGTCCATTCAATATCGTTTTTTGCTTTGCTGAAATCAGATTCTAGCCTTCTAAATTTTTACCTGTTTATGTTTAAGACCTCCTACTTATTAAAGAGTCTTTAAAGTGGCAGGTATACTTTATGAAGTAGGACTCTCTATAGAACACTGTAACTGCATGGATTCTTTCAGATTCCACTGTTTCCAAGGCAGCAGCAGTGGTTACTGAGCCATCAGGTAGAGCCCCATGAACCATGAGCCATCAGCAGCAGCCCCACCCACCCTCTCGGCCGCCACCCCCTCTGTACTTCCCCTCCCTCTATGACCGAACAGCACCAAGTACCACCCTAGGTGACTGCAGTCTCTGGCGGAAACTTTTTGTGCCACTGAAAGGGGGTGAAGCAGCATCAGCTGGGCCTCAGAGACCGCCACCTGGAATAGGACTTCTGCCACCTACCAATGAGCGCTATTGTCCAGCTCCCTGGCCAGCCGGCCTGGCCCCCATTCCCTATGAGCCGCTGCGCTTCTTCTGTCCTGCTGCAGAGAGTGCCATTCGATGCGGAGCTGGGGCACATCAGCAGCAACAGCCAGATGGGGAGATTTGTGAGCTAGGCATTCGTCTGAAGGAGCTAGAATTGCTGGCGCTCACTGGGGATGGCTCGGACCCACAGCAGTGTGAGTACCATCAACATAAGTTGAGTCTGGAGTAGCTGTCCCAAAACTTCTTGGTACAGAGCCCCCATATCGCTCAATGAATTTCTTGCACTTACTCTAACAGTTCTCTTCAATGTCGCTGTGAAAGTGCCTCAGATATAATATGGGACTTAACATCATTAGCATCAATGCCAAATAAGTATATTAATTGTGCAATACAATTCTACATCACATACAGGACTGCATCTGGTCTATGTTCCCACGACAGCACCCCAACAATTAACCGCATGAGCCTGAGTCCTCTGCCCTCACCACAAACATCTTTTAAAATCCTTCTAGGTGGGCCCTGTTGCTCTCAGAAAAGCCTTTCCCACAAGCTTGACTGGGTTCTGTTTGAGGCGTATTTCTGTAATTGCATGGCTGCACAGCTGAGAAAATTCCTGCTTCTGAAGCACTAGGACAGGATATGCCACAAATGTCACCTCTGTACAAATGACTAAAAGACTCAGAGCTATTTTCTTAAAGAAATCTGGTATCTTTAATACCGGTACCCAGCAGGAACTTATTAGCATAATAGGCTACACCCAACAGCAGGAACTCATTAGAATATTAGGCCACACCCCTGACAGCACAGCTCATTGGCATATTAGGCCACACCCCTGACAACACAGCTCATTAGCCTATTAGGCCACACCCCCATGTTACTAGAAGTGTGGTCATCCAGCCACACCCAACTTTTGCTTCTTATTCTGTTTATTTGTTGTCAAAACCCAGGGCTTTTATTGTAGCAGGAACTCCTTTGCATGTTAGGCCACACACCCCTAAGGTAGCCAATCCTAATGAGTTTCTGCTGTTGGGTGTGGCCTGTTATCCTAATGAGTTCCTGCTGGGCGTGGCCAACTCAGGAGCCAGCCGGAACTCCACTCCTGTGCATTCCTGCCCAAAAATAGCCCTGCTGGTCCCCATGTGCACCAAGTTTCTAGGCCCTCAATTCATTTCAATAATTCCCATAAAGAAGCCAATGTTGCCCTATCAGCCGTGTTGCCAAATCACACCCTGAGATCCAGTTAATGCTATTAGATTTTCTCAGCATAGCAAAGATTAAGCAGTTGTAGCTTTCCTGTCCACTCCTCTTCTGATCCTGCTATCCAATACTAATGAGGTGTGCTGTGCTGCAGGTAGGGGTGGGAGACGGGTGTCAGAAACAGCAAAGGAATAAGTATGAGAACTGTGACAACTTTGTCTGCTAATTCAAAGAGGATTTTAAAGATACCATTCAGATCTCTGGTTTGCAACCTAGCAACCCAATATGGTAGGTTTCATTTAGGGCTTATATACCCGATACACACAGCTTCCAAGAATCAGTACTCTCCACTAAATCAGGACACATATTAACGGCAAATTCTGGTTTGGATTTTTAAGGCCCTGCATATCAAATATTTGGAAAGCCTTCAAAGGGAAGAGGCTGAATCATGAGCTCTCAAAATCTAAAAGCTAGTTGTCTGAAACCTGAAGAAAAGGGCTTTCTTATGACAAAAGAAGTGTCCTTTGCTACAGCATTAAGGACTTGGACAGCTGTTCTAGTGTTAGAAGCCTGGGAACAAATGCATGGCGTTCCAGTGGCCCATGTCATAGGCTGCAGCAGGCCCGTAGCCAGGATTTTTTAAGTCAGGGGGCATTTAAATTTCTTAGGAGGCACTGGCTAATCAATTTAATCTAAGGGAGAAGGCCATGACACCCTGGGCCAGATAGGAAGTCGGGGGGGCTTGCCAGCAAATCGGGGGGCCTAGCCCTGAGATGCCCCAGTGTGGCTACGGGCCTGGGCTGCAGAAAGTTAGTGGGAGCTCCAGGTTTTAAAAAAAAGACTCTGTGTGCTGTGCTCATGTGCCAGATCAGAGGTTCCCATCTGCACTGAAGCAGCAGGCTAACTGCGGCTGCTGCTCAGGCACAAGGGAATGCTGGCTCCCTGCCCCGGAGCAAAGAGGTGAGGAGTGAGTTTGCAGTCATGCTTGAAGGCAACTCTGTGCTGTGCTGCAATGTATAAGATTAGACTTTTAATAAGGTTATTCACTAAATAGAAATTCATTCCGAATATCACCGTCTTGCTAGATGATTGTCCCAAAGACTATATTGTAGATTTTTCAATTCTTTAATAAGATGATGTTAACTTGATCGGCAAGCTGAGAGCTAGTGGTTTAAATTCCTTCCCCCGAAATGACTGTACAGTTATATTCATCTTTGTTAATCAACTAGCATCACCATCTGTTCTTTTCTAGATAAGCTTCTAAAGGCACTAAAAGATGAAAAGACACAAAACGTAATGACAGGACTGCCTCTGAAGAAACATTCACCTGCATCGTGAGAGCGATTTCAGTCTGACTTTAGCCTCCATTGTAGTAGCGGACTCATTTGTATTATATTGGTGACTAGGCATTTTTCTCCTTTGCTGCTGAGCTGGAAATGGACAATTCATTCTTCAGCTAGCATTTTGTACACTGTTTCATCTAAGACTGTAGATTTCAAATACAAAGCAACCTTACATTTCAGTGTTGTCATTCTTCAACAGTTATCTGACTATGAGCTCACCACAGAACAGTTGCATCCTATTTGGCTTAAATACATATATTTCAAGGCTCAGTACTCTCATTTTACATAAAAGATTGGCGGTTGAAGGGTTGATAAGGTAAAGGTAAAGGTAAAGGTTCCGTTGCTCAAAAGCCAGTCGAATCTGACTCTAGGGTTGCGGTGCTCATCTCCGTTTCAAAGCCGAAGAGCCAGCGCTGTCCGAAGACGTTTCTGTGGTCATGTGGCCGGCATGACTAAACACCAAGGTGCACAGAACGCTGTTACCTTCCCACTGAAGTGGTACCTATTTATCTACTTGCAATTTCTTGCTTTCGAATTTCTCAGCCCTGGGTAACTATGTGCATGATGATTGGCAGATGACTATGTGAACAGTATCACGTCCAGTGTTCCCTCTAAGCTGAGTTGGTGTGAGCTAGCTCACAGTTTTTTAGCCTCTGGCTCACACCTTTTTGTCTTAGCTCAGGAAGGAGGGCTCCAGAGCAAACGAATTTATGCAGTAGCCAAGTCAGTCACTCACAACTTTAATGCCAGTCGCTCACAAAGTAGAATTTTTGCTCACCAGACTCCACAGCTTAGAGGGAACATTGATTATGTCTGAGGTGACAGGAAAGGCCTATGGGCTGCTCATACGTGCAGTTAATACTTGGCGACTGCCATAGTGATTTCACCAGTGTGGATGCAGAGTTTATTCTGAGCTTTTGTTTTCACACTGTGCGGTCAGCCAAGAGAGAGCTTGTTCTTGCACATGACCACACACAGTATGCGTAAACCAAAAAGAATGATGGATAACTGGGTGGAAAGTCAGATAAATGGAAGGGAAGTGCCAAAGATAGTGTCCACCTTCATTTTCTGTTTCTTTTTCTCATTAATTTACTTTTAAGACACAACCTAGCTCCTGAATAGACCCCACAAATGCTTATGTGCAAAAAGCTTAGTCCCCCTACTCTATACAAACTCTGTTCAAGAGTGTGATGGAATATCCTCTGTCTGAATGGCCCATCACAGGTACAGCACCATATCATCGCAAGCCCAGGGCTTTACAATTGCCTCCACTCACAAGTTCAACTGCCAGGCATCAACTTGACAGTTAACAAGTGGAGTACATCAAGTAATGAAGGTTCATGTGTGAACCCAGTTTTTCTGTGGCATTACATTCATGATAATCCATTCACACCTGCAAGTCATCTTGATGTTGCATGTGGACCATCTCATAGGTTTGGTTTATATACTGAAGAAGTACACGGAGCGAAGGCCACCTACAGTATCTGAGGGTTCTGAGATGGGGAAGAAGCTCTCCTTCACCAGCATTTAGATTAGTCAACCAGGGCAAGGGGCCAGTGGGGAAAAGGGTAGCTTATATTGCCTGGTCTCCTATTCTTGGGGAAGAGAATGGATCAGCAGTACTGCTGCCACTATGACCCCACCTTTCTTTCCTTCACAACAGCTGTCTCTGTCTTACATCAGCCCTTCCTGCATTGTCTAGTCAGGGGATGTCAGACACTTGTGGAACAAATGAGGAACTGCTGTTTTAAGAAGACAGGCACGGTGGCTGAGAACAACAGATGAGGAAAACTACAAGGGAATACATCATATAATATGTAACAAAAATGAAAATTACTGTGCATAAACAATGCTATAATGAATCATATATATATATATAATTGCCCTATGTATTAGTCATTTCCAGCTCTCCCATTGGGCACTCCACCATTGGCCCATCAACTACCACTCAAGGGTACTCACATGCCATTGGCTGGGGGCTGGGTCCACTCCTCTCCCCCTCCCACTGCCTGGACACTCTTCCCTGACAGAATAAACTGCCAAAATGGCTGTCTCTCCTAATGAAGACACTTCTCCTACTTGGCTACTGTGGGACTAACTTTTCCCTCAGTGGCTGTTGCTAGGAAACCCAGCTTGGTTCTGTCAGTAAAAAGGCAAAGGCAGGAGGCCCTTTCCAGGACTTTGTGGGGAGCTCATTGGGACCAGTCTTGACTAGGGTTGCCAGCTCCAGGCTGGGATATTCCTGGATATTTTGTGGTGGAATCTATGGAAGTGAGAGATTGGGGAAGGGAGAGGCCTCAGCTGAATAGACTGCCACAGAATCCATCCTCCAAAGCAGTTATTTTCTCCAGGGGGAGAGAGATCTGTTGTCTGGAGTTCAGGGATTTTCAGGCTCCACCTGGAGGTTGGCTACCCTGGGCCTAGCAGTTAGCACTTCAGAGCAGGGTCTGCCAGAACCAATTCTTGCTGTGGAAGTTGAGTAGGTGATTTCAGACCAGACACAGACTTTCAGCCTAACCTACCTCACAGGGTTGTTGTGCAGATGAAAAGGGGGAGAGGAGACTGATATAATCTGCTTTGGTCTCCACTGATGAGAAAGACTGTACTTTTCCTCCTGGGGAACCATTGCTGCCAATCTCTGGATGAAGGCTGGAGAGCACTCAGAATTAAAACTGCTTTCCCAATGGCAGAAATCAGCTCCCCTGGTAAAAAACAGCTGCTTTGCAGGGCGGACTCTGTGTCATTATACCCTGTTGAGGTTACCACAGCAAGTTGACACTGAGTATCCAGGGCACCCACCCAGAGCCTCTTTCTAGAGCTCATTGTATTTATTTCCACAACAGACCTTATTCCTAGTATTTAATAAATATATATTTGATATTTATGCTAAGTTTACAAACCTTTATCTAATGTGCTTAATAAATTAGCTAATTTTACAAAACTTTTTGTTAATAATTTACTGACTAATGTATACACAACTCAAACGGAATACTCCAAGTCCACTGTCGTAAGGAAGACAAAATGATGAATCTCTAAAATCCAAGAATTGCAGCTCTGTGGCTAAGAATTGTATCAGCGGCAAGTCTTTAAATCATTTTAAAGGGTTGTAAGCATAATTATCAATATATGGCTGCGATCATATGGAAGGGGGAAAAGGTGGGCAGGAAGCGAGGCTGTTTGCCCCACCTGCAATGACGCGCGTTTGCGCGATCAAACTTCCCGCCACGCATCCGCAGTTCCCGATACTACTGAGTTATCGGCAGTATCTTTTTTCCATGCTACTGCCGCGCGCAACAACGCCCCGCCGATGACTCCGGGATGCCAGACAGATGTGTCTGTCTGATCGCGTCCCTTTAATCCATGGGGGAATCGCATGGCTGCCGTTGCTTCCGGTACGTATGATCGCACCCTACATTTATTAAATATTCATTATAGCATTCGTTTATACACAGTAGTTTTTTTTAAAAAATTACATATGAGAACAACAGATGAGCAAAGGACAGCAGCTTCCTGTGTCCCTTGATGTCAGGCAATGGTAAGCCAGCTCTTCCAGCTTCCTTCCAAACTTCTCGCTATTCCACAAAAAAAAAGGCAGAGGAAAAGAGACTAGTGACAGCTTTGAATGACTGGACTTGTACTGAACGATTTATACTCTGAATCACTGGGTTTGTACTGACAAAAGACAGAACTAATATTCTCTACTGTAAACAATAAAAGCTGAGCGCCATCAACAGAGATGCTCATGGCTTCATTCCCACTGAACTCCACAAACTGCACAAGTGCTGATACGACAAAGTCTTAGGCTATTTCAGCAGCTGGGGAAAAACAACATGTGCGTGTGTGACGGCAAGACAAGAGCTGTGACTCACCAAGCCAAATGTGCCCATCTACCCAAGAGGCTCAGAAAAATGCCTGCATTTGCTGCCTGCCTGAAACTGCAAAACGGCTCACTCTCTTGACACAGCACCAGGGCTGGCTGGAGGTGTTTCTGCGCTCTAGGTGGGGCACAGATGCCAACCTCCCGGTGGGGCCTGGAGACCCGCCATGCTGCCCCCACCTCCTCTCCCCCCCTGAGGGGGAGGGCAGGCAAGCTGCAAGCCAGGGAAGGGGTGGAGGTTTAACCCCCACCCCTTTCGTCCCAGTGCTGGCTTGCCTGTGTGCCCCATAGCTGTGGGGCATGCCAGCAAGCCAGGGAAGGGGTGGGGTTTTTTGGCGGGGGGGGCTTTTGGCACCCCTAAGGGCTGGCGCGCTCTAGGCGAGTGCCTAGTTCACCTAGTGAGCCAGCCAGCCCTGCACGGCACATGGCTAGGAGACTAAGAACAGCCTGTTTTATCAGATGTAGGAAGTGAATAGCAAAGATGATGGAAACAGGCATCTACATCAAGCAAGCAGTGTGGAGTAGTGGTTAGAGTGCTGGCCTACGATCTAAGAGACCCAGCTTCAAATCATCACTCTGCCATGGGAGCTTGCTGGGTGACTTTGGGTCAGTCACTCTCTGCCTAGCCTACCGCACAGGTTGCTGTTCTGATGATAACACGGAGCAGAGGACAGTGCTGAAAACTTCTTTCCCCATTGGTAAAGAAAGTGGGTTATAAATATATATATAGGACAGTAATATATGGACAGTGCAGGAGAGGGGAGAATTCTGTTAGAGATTTAGAACTTTATTTCAATGGGATCTGTGGGGACTGGGCTGTCTAACAGCAATGTCCCCCAAGAAATAATATTTAGAAATAAGTATTCAGCATTGCAGGCTATTTGTAAAAAATTTGGTCATTCTTTGGCAAAACCATTGTTTTCACAGGCACAAAGGAATTAGGTAAAGGTAAAGGTTTCCTTCACTCAAAAGCCAGTTGAATTTGACTCTAGGGGGCAGTGCTCATCTCCATTTCCAAGCCGAAGACCCAGCGCTGTCTGAAGACTTCTCCGTGGTCATGTGGCCGGCATGACTAAACACCAAAGTGCACAGAATGCTGTTACCTTCCCACCAAAGCGGTACCTATTTATCTACTTGCAATTTTATGCTTTCGAACTGCTAGGTTGGCAGGAGCTGGGGCACTCCATCACGTGGCACTCGAGTCTCAAACTGCCAAGCTACAGACCTTCTGGTCTCCAACTCAGCATCTTAAATAATGCTTATTGCATTTCTCACATTCTTGTCAGTATATATCTTTGTTGAGTTTGTATTATAGAGCATCATGCATGGATGTTCTTGATTTCTGGGCACTTTGCACCTCATGCATTTGCTGTCTGCTGTTCTGGAGGAGCAACAGCAAAAAGTTCTATGGAACTCCGGAAAGATTAACAGGACTGAACTGAACAACATTTGAGTCCAGCGGCACCTTTAAGACCAACAAAGTTTAACTCTGGGTATAAGCTTCCATGTCCATGCACACTTCATTAGATATATTGAAACACTTTCCCTCAAGCCTTACATATAGGCAGAGAGAGGGTAGTGGGGTTAGTTGCTAGGAATGGAAAGTTAGAACAAAACGGAGAGTTCTGTTTTTTTAAAAAAAAATCTGCTTGATCCACTAGATGGCAGTATGTAACAATACTTCTACATGCGCAGTTTTGCCACTGGGAATAATTGCTTCCCAAAAAAGGAACTTGTAACACCTGTTGTTGCAACTCCCCCCCCCTTTTAGGAAGCATTTGGTATCAACATTTTAGAAATACCAGGTGCTCCTGGCATTATAACTAATCTCCAGGATGCAGTGGCGGCCTCCGTGGCATCGCACCCATGTTGAGCTCCTGCCCCTCCCTAGACTCTGTCCACTTTCCCCACTTTTCCAGTAATTTCCCAAACTGGAGCTGGCAATCCTGTGTTAATGTTGCCAGTGAAAGACTGCTAAAAGCAGCTGTGTTGACTTAGGGCATGTAGGGGAGTTTTGACTGGTCAGCGAGGGTGGCTATTTCTAGGATGGCAGGGGAGAAACTGCCTAAATGTGTACCTGCACTGAAACACCCAAGTGCCAGAGAGAGAGGGAGAATCCAAGGCCAGAAGGTAAGGTTCTCTCACTCCAAATTCTAGGAAACAAAATTCCATTTAGGCACTTCAGTTCAATTGACTAAAAAAGGCAGCAGACACCTAAAAATCAGATTGCAGTAAACAAGCATAAAACAATGTTTGATTGTGAAAGAACAATCCAAATATAGATGGGGGGGGAGAACCAGGATAGGAAAAAAGCACAGATCCTTGAAAGAACTGGCCAGAAACATGAAAATTCGCAAAATTTTGCATCCTAGATAAGGGGCCTGGTCTAACCTGTCCCTCCCAGAAATATCAAAGTGTGCTCCACTTGGTTAACATTGTCTTCGATATAATATTGAATACTGGGTAATATTTGTAATGGTTATTTGATACCTTAATCCTGCTGGACAAGTCAAAGCAGAGTAAATGAATGAAGTTAAGCAACCATTTCAATATTTTATTCACCAAGACCAAACAAATGCTTGGAGGAGGTAATGGGGTGGATGAGGGGCAATATACACTGATGCTCAGTCCTGACGTGATTGACCAAGTGCTGTTGGTCAGTAAGAAAGCCATCTGAGTACTGAGTCAGCCTGGGTTGATGGTTGAGCTCTTTAACAATCTGTGGCTTGGATACTGAAGGACCATATTCTCCGACACTGCCCTGCCTGCTAACTAAGATTCACCGCAAGCCCTGCTAACAATATCCCCTCACCTGCAGAAGCTAGGCAAGTGGCAGCTAAGGACATGGCTTTCTCGGTGGGAGCTTACTGATGTACAATGTTATCCCCCTTGAAGCTCACCTAGTGCTTATCTTGTTGGTTTATGATCACATGAAGCTGTCTCAAGCTGAATCAGACCCTTGGTCCATCAAGGTCCGTTTTATCTACTCAGACTGGCAGCAGCTCATCACAGTACCAGGCAAAAGTCTTTCACATCACCTGCTACCTGGTCCTTTTAGCTGGAGATACCAGGGACTGGACCTGGGACCTTCTCAGTGACAAGCACGGAGCCAGGTGAAGACATAACCTGCAGATTTCCCCCAGCTTTCATATTTATTTACCCTTTCTCTACATAGGGCTTGTCCTCAATTTGAATTTCTTTACTGCTTGATTTTACTGATCATTTGGTGTGCTGCTGAACATTTTTATTGTTGGATTTGTATTTTTTAAAAAATTAAGTAATTATGTGATTTATTCATTTTGTTTGTTTGTTGGAGAGATGAGGTGACTGGATAAATAGACAGATGGGCTGCAGGTGTGACCAGGGTGACTGCGATGATTATATTATCACATACTGGGAAGACATAATAGAGCTGACTGACTGGGACTTGCATAGATTTTTGTCTTAGAAGTACTGCTTGGTATTGGTTCTGCCCGTCTTTGCTGCATCTGCTTGTGATGCTGGCTGAGGGAACGGAGAGACAGTTCTAGCGGCAAAAAGGGGAAAGGTCACCAGCATGGCTGTCACCGTTCTGGATCCTTTGGTCATCATCACCAAGTGTTGGAGAAGAAGTTGTCTTCGATCCGGTCAGGAACTTTGCAGTGAAAATGTTCACCAGCCAGATATACCTTTTTCTAACCCCCTCCTGATGGGTTTATTTCAATATTACTTAAAGTCAATCACAAGCACAGTAGATTTGTACCTGCACAATAGGCACATGGTTACTGAAGATGGCAGCTGCCTTTGCCCAGTATGTGAACGAAACCTTCTCAGTTCCCAGAGACAAGTCAGTATCCCCTGGTGTTATGGTCCATCAGGTAGTTAAACTGATTAAGTTCTATAAATCATCCCTTCACCTGGAGGGGTGTATTCTTTAAATAACAGGCATCGGAGACATTGTATTGCTTGCATTCTACATATGAGCCGGCCTTGCTGGGAGGGTGGGGTAGAAATCTAATAAATAAATAAATGTGTGCATTCATCCAAGAAGTGATTGCAAGAACTATCAAAGGCTCATTTGAAGTTTATATCAGAGAAGGGAGAGTTAAAGAGCCTGTCACCTGAGTCTTGTAGTAAGCAGGTAAGATGGGGGAGACCAGTCAAGGCACCTGATGCCTTTCACGTTGCCTTGAAAAGAGATAGTGCCCTTTCCCCTGTCCTACCATGGAGGGAAGAAACAGCTGAGGGGGAGGCTTAGAATGGGAGGTGGTGGAAGGGGCAGATGGCAAGTCCCAGGGGTTCAGATCAAGCCTCCAAGGCGAGCTTATCTATCCGTGCTTTAGAGAGACATTTACAATTACACATAATAACTGAGAATAAAGCTCCAGTTCTCTTCCCACATTTTTCAATTATGCCTGCCAGACAGTAATTGTCAGGTGCAATTTATCCCCATTCTGAAAAGCAGCCTTCTGAATTAATCCATCCATCTGCACTGTAATCAGGGAGGCAGCACTTTCAGAGAGAAATATCTGCACTTCTGCACAACATTTTAAAAATGTTAACAAGCCACATGCTTTCATTTCAGGTTCCTTAACCATTCTTCTTTTTGTTTAAAATCCTTCACGGGGTATCATCATAGCACACACCCTAAGCGCGGTAATACAATAGCTTCCAATACAGAGTGCCTACAGAGATATTCATGTCCTCCCTGCTGGAATGCAGTGAATTCTTCCACTTCAGAAATCGGACACTGCTTTGGCTTCTTACTGATGGGAACGGTTAGATAAGAAACCCTTTAGAAACAAGGAAGTGTTTGAGGTTTGTTTTATTTTGTTGCAAGAGAAATCCTTGAACTTCGTAATCAGTTTGTTCTAATGACTCTACTCCTGTTTTTCAACCCAACAATTCAGACCTATGCTTTTAAAGTCACACTTGTGGAGCATTAAATTGTACAACAATATTAAATTGGAACTACCTTTATTCACCCTACACAAGCCAAGTCGGAAAAGATGCTTACAGGCAAATGTAGGTAGTATGTTGAACTTACATATCCTGTGTGCTGTGCTTCTTCCTTTAGGAGAAACAGAATAATAAATACATAAGATAATCATATTGCAAAGGGAGACAAAACTTATCTCTGAGCTTTTCCAGGTGGTGTGGGGTTTTTTTTTTGTCAGTTCTGCCCCCATACTGCTTCAGTTTATCCCCCTGATTTCCACATGCATTTCCACAGAGAACCTGCTTAAACTATCATTGCAAAAGGCAAAAAATGCCAGGTGATAGGTGACTGGTTTATCATCATATAAAGCCCCTACGTGTCTCACTGTGGACAGGTCCAACACTAGGCTGAATTCCCTGATCCCCTTGATGAAGCCTGCACAGCAAAACACATATGGGCTTTGTATGATAATAAATCAATCACCCGTCACCTGACATATTCCCCCTTTTGTTTGCTTACACTTTGTTGGGTATAGTCTAGCTTTTCTTCAATACAACACTACATTGATATCAGTATTTTAGGAGCCTTAATGGGAGGGGGGGTGTTGTGACGACAACACTGATGGCAACAGCATCCTCCCTTGAAAACCCTCATTATTTAAGGCATGTGCAGAAGAAGATAAACTGACTTCACAACTGTGAAAATGCCATTTCGCCAAAAGAAAGCCGTTACCAGGATAGATCTCTAAATTGCAGGCTGTCAACCACTTTAGATGTCAATTCGCAACTGCTGCAAGTTTATCACTTCTGCCAGCCTAAGCAACAATTCTGATAATTAGCAGGTGAGGGTGATGACTTCTTTAGCCAAGAAAGCTAACACTTAAATAGAAAAACTCTCTTAAGGGAGACCAGTTTCTTGACACATAGTTAGAAGGGATCCTAGAGGTCACCTACTCCAACCCCCTTGCTCAGTCAGCTACAGCACCCCACTCTGCTTAAAGGAGCACAAGCCTTTAAACTAATGTTTAAAAATGATTGGGGAAAAACATTTACAGGAGAAATTCTTGTGGGGCTATGCCTTTAAGACAGTGGGCAGAGTCCCCAAAAGCCCCATCGTAGCTATGGGCCTGATAGTCGCAGCAGTCCATTTAAACTCTATGGCCTCCCAAAACACGAAGCTGGCTTAGGAGAGTTCTGCATCTATCTTTCTATCACATCTTTATTTCTCTAAGGTGCTACTGGACTCAGATCGATTTCTTCTTTTTCCATGGAGCTAAAGGCAGCGGATATGGTTATTTCCTCCTCCATTTCATCCTTGCAACCACCCTGTGAGGCAGATCTGGTTGAAAAAGTGGAATTGGCCCAAGCGAGTATCAGTGTTAAGTGAGGATTTGAACTCAGCTCTCCCAAGTTCCGCCCCTACATTCCAGCCATTCCACCATGCTAAATGAAAATTGTAGCCTGTGGCTTTTGAAATGAGCACCCCAGTCATAGGCACATGTTGGGTACATTAACACAATTTTGGATTCACTTCCAAATGAGTGAATAGTTTAATATTTTAGAAGGTACAAGTTTATACTACTACACAGGCCAGTTGGCAAGAAGTTCTAGAGCAAAGCTTCCTGAGCTGATTCCCTTTGGAGGAACAAGTATTGGAGACTTGTGGGTTGTACATGCTTTATTCACAGATGAACAAGTAGAGCTCAGGTGGAAGCAAAGAGGTGCTCTTACAGGGTAGCAAATCCGCTATTCCATGTCACAGAGACCCAGATAGATCCTGCAGCCTGACATGTTTCAGTCAACCCACAGCAGTGTCTGCTTCTCTGTCGTTGATGAAAGTGACATGTTTTGATGCGCTCCTTGTCATAACCTCATGTAATGTCATACTCTGTGCTTAATTTTAAAGGAATAAAATGTATTATTGATGCTCTTCAAAGAATTTCTGGGATTCTGTGTCTGTTCATTTCTGACTCATTTTCACCCCTGAAAGTAAGTCCCCAACAAGGAATGAAGAGGCCACATCTTCTTAACTGCCACAGAGGAATCCAGTAGGCTGCCTGTCCTTTTTCTGTGACTCTTTGATTTACACCACTGGATGAGAATCTCGGTTTATGACCGGATATACACCAAATGAAGATGTGCCATGCTCAAAAATGCACTCTGGGGCAAGATTTCCTAATCCTTTGCAGAATCATACTCAGGAAAACAGGTTTTACTAGGTTGCTGCAACAGCCAACTACAGGACAGGGATTGCCTGGCATTTACAACATCTGCACCTATTTAAAAAAAATATTGAAAAGGGCAACTTAAATTTAACTTGTGGTTGTTCAGATGTCCAAATTAAAAGAAAAGGAGAGTCTGCTTGAAGCACGGGCAGGGACATGATTAATACCAGCATCCACCAAGGCCTCTTAGAGAACCCCCCCTAGGCAGATTTAAGCAGAATCCTACTCGGATCTATTCAATGGGACCTGGTCTCAGGGAAGCGTTTTTAGGATTGTACTATTAGATAGGGAGACACCTGGGGAGTGCTTTCCTCTGGAAGGGGTGACCCCAGGAGGTGAACGAGAGAGGAAAGTGTACAACAGAGGACACTTGGGAAAAGGATAACTAAGGGTTGGTGAAAATGTTTTATTACTTTTCACATCCAGTAAAGTTTAAAACTGTGAATTAAGCATGACCACACAGTCTTCTTTAATACAGGCCAGGGATATCATAGATGCTGTGAGAGAGAAAGAAAAGAAATTTATTAGAGTTATGCTGTGGAAAGGCACACAGTGTTAATGGCTGCTAGTCCTCCCACGGTAATAACCTGGCTTGCTATACTGGCTGTTTAACCTTCCACACACGTGACCTGTCGTCTGAGTGCTAGCTGGACTAGTGGGGTCCAAATACTATCACAACTCTAGGAGGAGAAACCACCAAGCAGCACCCACATCAGCAGCCTGTTCATGAATCGGGAGGAGTCTGTTGCAAGTGAAGCCGGTGGACAGAGAGACATGGGTGGGATGGCAACCAGGCATTCAGGATTCCTAACAAATACGCATCTAATTCCTTCCAAGAAAGTGTACTCCATACTGCACTCTAAGTTTTATTGATTTCTTATCACTCCTGCCAGTGATCACAATGGTCGCTGGCCCATCAGCAAGGCAGTAAAATAGGCAACCCATACTCAAAGAATTCCCTCAGGAATGGGAAATATATAACTTTCTAAGTTAAAGAGCACGCAGGCCAAACTGGCTTTATGAATACTGCTTATCACCTCCAGGTGACACAGAATCTTGAGGGGAGCGAAGAAGAAGAAGAAGAAGAAGAAGAAGAAGAAGAAGAAGAAGAAGAAGAAGAAGAAGAAGAAGAAGAAGAAGAAGAAGAAGAAGAAGAAGAAGAAGAAGAAGAAGAAGAAGGGGGTTTGGACTTATACCCCGCCCTTCACTGCCCAAAGGTGTCTCAGAGTGGCTTACAAACGCCTTTCCCTTCCCCTCCCCACAACAGACGCCCTGTGAGGTAGGTGGGGCTGAGAGAACTTCTGACAGAAACTGTCCTTGAGAGAACATCTGTGCCAGAGCTTGTAACTGACCCAAGGTCACATTAGCAGGTGCAAGTGGAGGAGTGGGGGATCAAACCCGGTTCTCCCAGATTAGAGTCCACGCACTGAACCACTACACCAAAATGGCTCTCAGTTAAAGAGGGAGGAGAAGAACATGGGGAAATGAAGAGAAAAAGCATTTCCCTTAATCCTAGTTAGGAAGCTACTCATTGAGCCCTGAAACTGAGGAGGGGGTCCTTAGTACCTATACTTGTGAATCTTAACAACTTATAACACTGCAGCTATTTTAATACATTTAATTTCAGTAAACTTAAGCTAGGGTGAGTTCAGACTGGCAGTTTGCCCCACTATAGCCATGTTTCAGCCACGTTTCACAAGTGGATTAAAGGGGGGCATTCACACAGGCACATCTGCCTGGTGTTCCCCACCCATAGTCAACCCGAGCTGTTCCGCTTTGCTCCCATGTTTAAAAGATACCTGGTGAAAGTGGTAGCAAATCCCTGAGAGCCCGTTTATCCCGCTTCCGGTAGTGTGAACGCCAACCTGAAAAGCCAGGAGCAACCCGCATTGTGCATAAGGCAGCAGCGATATGATTGGCTGTGCTCTGCTCTACCGCCCAATGCGGTGCTGGCACAACGGGATCCTCCCCCAATCAGCCGGATGCACTTATAGCCGAATTACCAGGGAAAAGCCGTTTACAGCCGTGCCTCTGGGCCAACAGTCTGAATGCTCCCACACGCCTCCTTCTGGTATGCTCCCACATCAGTCAGCGCAGTGTGACCGGGAAAACCCAGAACACTTTGTTCCGGGGCTTTTTTGTCACTACTGGCTCCCACTTCAAACTGCCAGTCTGAACTCAGCCCTAATCTTGCTGGGCAACGACCAGTGTCATCTTGTGAAAAATCAGCCCTTTGATACAAATAAAACTACCTGATGATATTCAGGTAGAGCAGGACTTGACACTATATGGAATACTCCGAAGTGTCTTCCCATTAGTTGTACTATTGTCAAGGTTCAAAACAGAAACTCTGACATGGTCACATTTACAGAACAGAACTTGAGCTTTGAAACTACACAATACTGAAAAAGGCACCCAAATATTTACCTTTTGTCCAGATCTCAATCTGATGCTGTTTGTCTGGTAGCCAGAACATTTGTGAGTTCGGAGGCTTAGTGGGTGTGCATAAGTTCAAGTGGAAAGAGTATATATTTATTACCTCTGAACGTCTGCTGCCTTGAAAACCCCACCGGGTCACCGTAAGTCAGTTGCGATTTGACAACACTTTCTACCACCACACTTCCTGAATAGTTTGTATCTGATGGACTGTAATGCTACACTGTATAGAAGTTGGCGGTAAACAAGCTGGACCATAAACAACAAAACATTACTGCTATTAGCAGGTGCGGGGAAATAGTTCACCGAGTTTGTAAATGAAATGTTTTTATGGGTGACCTTTGAAGAGTCTGGAGAAAATTATAAGCAGATGTTAAAGATACCTCAGAGGCAGCACATAAACTTGAGAGGTAAACTTAAGTATGTAGACAGCAATGAGGACATTATCAGGCCTGATTAGTACAGATAACTTCCGGGAGGAATTCTTGACAACTGAGTCAAGCTGTAAGAAAACATATGTTATGAAAGGTGTAACTCCTGAAGATTGCATGCCAAATAGGGAAGAAAAGTATATCTATAAATGCTTTTTTATCTCAGCTGAAACTAATAGAAATTGTTGAATTAATTTATGGATATAATTAGCTTTAATTCTAATTTTAAAGAATCTACCTGAAGTTTTAAAATAAAAATGACCTGAATCTGATCTCAGCTCCACCCCCAACCCCTCCATACAATCTTGGCTATCATACTTGGTTTGGGGGGAAGGGGTGGCAACTATAAATGCTCCATTCATGGCAGTGTCATTAAGAACTGTGACTCCTGGTTTCATAAGTACAGAACAATAGATATAGGAGACTGAGGATGCAATCCTAAAAAGCTCTACTCAGAAGCATGTCCCATTTTATTCAATGGGCCATACTCCCAGAGCAGTGTTTATAGGATTGAAGCCTGAATGAAGGAATGGTGTGTCTGTCTCTCTTTCATATTCAAACACACAGTAATTACAGACAGCTCAAGAGGTTTTGGAGCTCCAGACATAGGGTTGCCAAGTACTTATCGTAATTCGGCGGGTGACACACAGTCCCTGGCCGGAACATTCCTCCGGACAACACCCACGCTGCATGATGCCGTCACCAGGAAGTGACACTGGGCGATGCTCTGGCAATGGTACCATTGAGTTTCCGGCCCCATTGCCAGCACGTCACCCGACATCACTTCCCGGTGACGGCATCATGCGCCACCCGGCATCACTTCCCGGTGATGGCATCATGCGCCACGTCCCCGTCCCCCCCCAGGAATGGTCCTGCCAAGAAGTATGCATCCCCCGCCAAATTATAGTAAGTTCTTGGGAAGCTTGTCTAGACGACCTATGGCTTTGGTGTCCTCCTCATTCAATACTGAGAAAAATTAGATGACACATGAATTATTTCTAAAGTGAGAAAAGATTCAGTCCTGTCCAGTTTGGTACCTCTTAAAGCTTGGTGCCTCAGACAACTGCCTGACTTGCCTATATTCTACTTAGCAATTTGCTGGGAGTCTATGATGTCACAAATATTTGCTTGCTGAAAGAGGAAGGATCAGTCATGGAACATGCCGCTGTTAGAAGGAAGTGTAGGTCACTGGGGCTGGAAGAAAAATCTTATAGAAGGCTTGAAGATACAAGGGACCATATAGTACAAGAAGGCTGGGAAGAAAGCAGTTTGAGAAGCACATCAGCTGAGGGTGCAAAGGGGGAGTGTGGACCTTTCAGACATCTATATGAACAGCATTTATTATATGCTACATGAGTGTTGGTGTGATGGGATGAGGGGTTGGTGGGATGAAGGCAAAGTGAGAACAAGGCTCGGGGCAAGGGGGAGAGTTGATGAATTGCTGATTATTTACAGATGGCATAGTATTCTATCAGGATAGAAAAGTAGCTGCAGATTTCAGTAAGCATGGAATTCATGTACTACTACTGGCATCCATGGGAAACTGGTAATGTTCACAAACATCACATTTCTGTTGACAATCATTATTGTGCAGATAATTTTAGTCCTTTTCTGATTTTTATTAACTAATGTTCACAGCACCTTTAGAGTAAATCAGTAAATTTGCATATGAAAGCATTTTGTGTTTTAAAAAATTTTCAGGAATATACTTCCAAATAGGTTATCCAAAGTATGTTCTGCTGCAACCTGTACTTGCATCAAGAATGTTTTGCATTATGTTCTTCAAAATTTTGCACTGAAAACTATATTGCAACTATTATCATATAAAATGTTTAATATATGTCAGATTTATACACCATATTTTCACTTCATAGATGCATTGAGCTCACAGATACTATATGCTGGAACGTAATTTATCTTTCCAGAAATGTCCCCCTTAATTTTAAAACAAGGAGCCTACAGTTCATCTACATTGCACCAATTTCTTACCAACAAAATTATTTACTTATTGAATTTGTTGATTAATACAACTTCATCAGTCAAGTGTACTTCAGGGAACATTTTTATAAAGTGATGGATTACAGAACTTTTCAACGGAAACTAATACTTAAGTTTAAAGTATGTAGATTCTATTTGTCTAGAG
Source organism: Gekko gecko (assembly GCA_029375565.1). Classification (NCBI taxonomy): domain Eukaryota; kingdom Metazoa; phylum Chordata; class Lepidosauria; order Squamata; family Gekkonidae; genus Gekko; species Gekko gecko. Next base: position 127,560,384 of record JAPDNY010000003.1, read on the forward strand.
GAGTAATGATTCATCATTAATCATTTCCCTTATGAGCAAATTATGGGCCCAAAACCCAAACACAATTATGTGTACTTTAAATCCTAATAAAATTAATGGGCCTTAGTCATGCAAGTCTCTGTAGGAGACCCTGTTCACTAAAGAGAAGTTATTTATTTTCTGTATTTACAAAAGCCATCTGATAATTCAGTCTCTGAATCTCAAGTTTCTAAAACATTTATGAAAGTATATAAGTCTTTGAAAAGGAAGTCAAAGACTCAAAAATGGGTTGATTTCTACCAACTTTACCCTGACACAAGTGGAACATTCTCCAATCTCCATCTTTACTTTTCCCCAACCATCCCTTTTGACTAAAAAAAAAAAAGACTATGTCATAGGTCAAGGTCAGGATTATGCAGGGAAATTGCAATGAGTAGGGAAATCGGGCAAGATCACCTTCTCTCCCTCTTGCACCAACTGAAACCTGGCAGGATCTAATCCCATGAGGGAGGGGTCCTTGAGAAATCACAGGGGAAGGGGCATGGAAAATTCCCTTTCCCGTATGCAGTAGCAAAATACTGCAGGATTCTGGACCTAGTTAAATAACTTCCTGCTCACCTAGACCTCTAGTCTCTCTAATTGCTGAAGACCAACTAGGAAGATGTTGGAGGAGAAACTAGGAGGAACTTGCTCAACTAGTCCTGAACCAATTTAATACAACACAAGTGTGACATCTGTGTACTTCTCTCTAGCCATGATGTATAAGAGAATTTTGGAGAAACAAAAGGGTTGAGGAACACTTCTTTGTGGCATACATCTACCAACACTAGTTCCGCTCTTCCCCCATCCCAGAATACTATAATACTATAAATTGTTGGGAACTTTATCCATTTTGCAGCTCAAAGGATTCTTGGCTGTGTGTGATATAAAGACTGGCAGAAGTGGATTTTCTCCATTCTTCATTCACCACCTCCCTGAACAGGATGCTTTTAGCTTCAAAGTGGTTACAGTCCTGTAAAGCCCTTAAAAGACTAGAGAGACTTCAGGCACACATTCCCCAATCATAATCTCTCCCCACATTATCAATACATCTAAATTTCAACATGGTCAAACCTGTGGATAGTTGAATCCAGAGACTGGGCCCATGGACAGAAAAGACACATCTTTCCACAAACCTGAAAAACATCTTGTTTGCAGGAAAATCAAAATACTTTCTGGTGGGGATTTAAAAAACCTAAAATGATAAAAGCAACACCTCTAGCGGTAATAAATGATGGCACTCAGTGACCATTGCTTAAGCAAGCACAACAGGGCTGCTTTGGCATTTGAGGGAGGGCTCAATGGGGCCGAGGCCAGCAGCAACTGTCATTGAGTTTAACATTTGTACAGATAGGGAGTTGCCCAAAAAGACTGACGCAACCACTTTTAACTTTAAAAGGGGTAACTTCTCTGGTATGAGGGGACATGTGAGGAAGAAATTGAAAGGAAGAGTGGAGAAGGTCAAAACCATTGGGGAAGCTTGGAGACTATTTAAAAAGACAATCCTAGAAGCTCAGAAAAAATATATACCGCAAGTTAGGAAAGGTACAAATAGGTATAGAAAAAAGCCTGCATGGTTAACAAATAAAGTAATGGAAGCTGTAAAAGGTAAGAAGGATTCCTTTAAGCGGTGGAAAGCTAGTCTTAGTGAGGTTGATAAAAGGGAACACAGACTATGGCAAATAAAATGCAAGTCTGTGATCAGGCAAGCAAAAAGGGAATATGAGGAGCATATCGCAAAAAACATAATGACCAACAATAAAACTTTCTTCAAATACATTAGAAGTAGGAAGCCAGCCAGGGAGGCAGTGGGGCCCTTGGATGACCAAGGGGTAAAAGGAGTAGTGAAGGATGATAGGGAAATGGCTGAGAAGCTGAATGCATTTTTTGCCTCTGTCTTCACTGTGGAAGAGGAGAAGTGTTTGCCCACTCCAGAAGCACCGATTTCGGGAGGGGGTTTGAAAGACCTGAATCAGATTGCGGTAACAAGAGAGGAAGTCCTCCGACTGATGGACAATTTAAAAACTAATAAATCACCAGGCCCGGATGGCATTCATCTGAGAGTTCTGAAAGAACTCAAATGTGAACTTGTGGATCTCCTGACAAAAATATGTAATCTTTCTTTAAAATCTGCCTCCATTCCTGATGACTGGAAGGTAGCTAATGTCACTCCCATCTTTAAAAAGGGCTCCAGGGGAGATCCGGGAAATTACAGGCCAGTCAGTCTGACATCGATACCGGGTAAGTTGGTGGAAACTGTTATTAAGGAAAGAATTAGTAGGCACATTGATGAATAAAAACTATTGAGGCAGACTCAGCATGGGTTCTGTAAGGGAAGATCTTGTCTCACTAACCTGTTAGTGTTTTTTGAGGGAGTGAACAAACATGTGGACAAGGGGGACCCAATAGATATTATTTACCTTGACTTCCGGAAAGCTTTTGATACAGTTCCTCATCAAAGGCTCCTAAGTAAGCTCAATAGTCATGGGATAAAAGGACAAGTCCTCTTGTGGATCAAAAACTGGCTTATAAATAGGAAACAGAGAGTGAGTATAAATGGGAAACTTTCTCAGTGGAGGGTGGTAAGCAGTGGGGTACCACAGGGATCAGTACTCGGTCCGATGCTTTTTAACTTGTTTATTAACGATTTCGAATTGGGAGTAAGCAGTGATGTGGCTAAATTTGCAGATGACACAAAGTTGTTCAGGGTGGTGAAAACCAGGGAGGATTGTGAGGCACTCCAAAGGGATCTGTTGAGGATGGGTGAGTGGGCGTCAACGTGGCAAATGGGGTTCAATGTGGCCAAGTGCAAAGTGATGCACATTGGAGCCAAAAATCCTAAATATAAATACACGTTGATGGGGTCTGATCTGGCAGAGACGGACCAAGAGAGAGATCTTGGAGTCGTAGTGGATAACTCGCTGAAAATGTCTACACAATGTGTAGCTGCAATAAAGAAGGCCAACGCTATGCTGGGGATTATTAGGAAGGGAATTGATAACAAATCAGCCAGTATCATAATGCCCCTGTATAAATCATTGGTGCGACCTCATTTGGAATACTGTGTACAGTTCTGGTCACCACATCTCAAAAAGGATATTATAGCATTGGAAAAAGTGCAGAGAAGGGCAACTAGAATGATAAAAGGGTTGGAACACCTTCCCTATGAAGAAAGGTTAAAATGCTTGGGGCTCTTTAGCTTGGAGAAACGACGGCTGAGAGGTGACATGATCGAGGTTTATAAGATTATGAATGGGATTGAGCAGGTTGAGAAAGAAGTGCTTTTCTCCCTTTCTCACAATACAAGAACTCGTGGGCACTCTATGAAATTGCTGAGCAGTCGGGTTAGAACAGATAAAAAGAAATACTTCTTCACCCAAAGAGTGATTAACATATGGAATTCACTGCCACAGGAGGTGGTGGCAGCTGCAAGCATGGACAGTTTCAAGAGGAAATTAGATAAACATATGGAGCAGAAGTCCACCAGTGGCTATTAGCCACAGGGTATAGATGGGAACTCTCAGTCTGGGGCAGGTGATGCACTCTATTCTTGGTGCTGGAGGGGGCAGCAGTGGGAGGGCTTCTGGTGCCCTGGCTCCACTGCTGGACCTCCTGATGGCACCTGGTATATTTTGGCCGCTGTGTGACAGAGTGTTGGACTAGATGGGCCATTGGCCTGATTCAACATTGGCTTCTCTTATGTTCTTATGTGGAGGAGTGGGGAATCAAACCCAGTTCTCCCAGATTAGACTCTGCACTCTTAACCACTGCACCAAACCGGCTGTCAGAGGACAGAAGGAAAGAGGAAAGACGGTTTTCATTTTCTATTTCTTTTTATCCCCCCCCCCGTCTTTTGTTTTAAGAAGAGAGAGCCCAGCTCAGTATGAAATCCTGCCTGTCCGACTGCACCCAAGCTTAGCTTCCCACTGCGCAAAGTGTGTCCGCCTGCATGTCAGGATACACATTTGCCGGGTGACTTCGGACCCTTCTCTTTCTCCCTGCCTGGCCTTCCTCACAAGGCTGCTGTGAGGATCAAATCAGGTAACTTCACGTGCAGAGCCCTGGGCTGCCCAGAGAAATAATAACCAACAATTATTGCATGGCATTGTGTGTAGAATAGCCAGGAGAGCCTAAGACTGTCTGACAGCCAGAATTTCTAGCCTTTTTTAGAATTATGTACCACTAAGGTGGCGAGCTAGACTTGCTTTTGAAGCCAGGAGGCATTGCAGAGGTGGTTTGCCATAGCCTGCCTCTGCGTCATGATGACCCTGGTATTCCTTGGAGGTTGCCCTTCCAAATACTAGCCAAGGCCGATCCTGCTTAGCCCCCGAGATCTGATGGGATCAGGCTAGCCGGTGCTCTCCAACTCAGGGTGCTACCCAGAGAAAGGGGAGGAGACAAAAGGGTTGGAACACCTTCCCTATGAAGAAAGGTTAAAATGCTTGGGGCTCTTCAGCTTGGAGAAATGACGGCTGAGGGGTGACATGATCGAGGTTTATAAGATTATGAATGGGATTGAGCAGGTTGAGAAAGAAGTACTTTTCTCCCTTTCTCACAATACAAGAACTCGTGGGCACTCTATGAAATTGCTGAGCAGTCGGGTTAGAACAGATAAAAGGAAATACTTCTTCACCCAAAGAGTGATTAACATATGGAATTCACTGCCACAGGAGGTGGTGGCAGCTGCAAGCATGGACAGTTTCAAGAGGGAATTAGATAAACATATGGAGCAGAAGTCCATCAGTGGCTATTAGCCACAGAGTATAGATGGGAATTCTAAGTCTGGGGTAGGTGATGCAATCTATTCTTGGTGCTGGAGGGGGCAGCAGTGGGAGGGCTTCTAGTGTCCTGGCCCCACTGCTGGACCTCCTGATGGCACCTGGTATTTTTGGCCACTGTGTGACACAGAGTGTTGGACTAGATGGGCCATTGGCCTGATTCAACATTGGCTTCTCTTATGTTCTTATGTTCTCTTAGGTGACCTGATACTTCTCAACTTGCATGACTCACTCAGGACTGACAGATTGCTACTAGCCAACAGCAGACACTCCATGGAAATCAGTGTGGTGTAGTGGTTAGAGTTTCAGACTAGGATCTGGGAGACCTAGGTCAGAATCAGCACTTTGCAGTGGAAGCTCACTGGGTGACCTTAAGCCAGTTACACATTCTCACCATAATTACCTCACAGGATTATTGTGAGTATAAAATGGAGGAGAGGGGGATTATGTAAGCTGCTTTGGGTCCCCACTGTGGAGAAGGGAAGGGGTATAAATGAAGTAAATAAATAATAAATATTTTGTTGTTGTTGTTCAGTCGCACAGTCGAGTCCGACTCTTCGCGACCCCATGGACCAGATTACGCCAGGCCCTCCTGTCTTCCGCTGTCCGCTGAAGTCTGCTCAATTTAATAATAAATATAGCTGAAGGTAAAAAGTAGGTTGGTGAGTGGGTGGGAAGGAGAGAAGAAAGCAGGGAAAGGTGAGAGTGTGTCCTCACCTTAATTCAGAAACATCCCCTCCCCCAAATACAGAACTTCTTAGTTTTTCTGAGGACCAACTATTGCCATAATGATAGGCATTGGACATTCAAGGAGAAGGGTTCAACTTAAAACTTTTTACATGACTGAGGTTAAAGTAATCCTTCTATTGACTAACATCATCATTCTTAACTTGATTAATCTGAAAGCTATGTAAATTACTTATTTTTAAAACAATCTTACATTTGATTAATATTAAATTGCATAATTCTCAAAAAATAAGAGTCATCACGAAGGAATTTAGTTCCACTTAACTGTAAAATATTAACAGTCAACTTAATATTACACTAATATGCACAGCATTGGTCTCTGGTTATAGGACAACCATGCACAGCCATGATCCAGGACCATTTTCATTCTTACCTTATGCTACCCATGCCACCACTCCCAGGTGCAAGGGACTGAATCAAAAGGTTCCTAGACTATTGGCGGCACTAGCAATCACAGGAAAAGTTTGCTTTGCTCTTTCTATCTGTTCTTTAGGATAACCAGTTCTGATTATTCATCTATTTCACCTGGGCATAGATGGACAGGGCTGAATAAGCCAAAGGTTTAAGAGGAGGAGGAGGAGGAGGAGGAGGAGATTGGATTTATACCCCGCCCTTCACTGCCCAAATGCATCTCAGAGCGGCTTACAAACTCCTTTCCCTTCCCCTCCCCACAACAGACACCCTGTGAGGTAGGTGGGGCTGAGAGAATTACTGACAGAAACTGCTCTTTTTCAAGAACAGCTGTGCCAGAGCTTGTGACTGAACAAGGTCACATCAGCAGGTGCAAGTGGAGGAGTGAGGAATCAAACCCGGTTCTCCCAGATTAGAGTCCGCGCACTTAACCACTACACCAAAGTGGCAGCAAGTCCCATTAGCCTCCCTCATAAATCTTCCTATATTGTCAAAGACTGTAAACCAAAACACACAGCAACCGAGCACATTAAAATGTGAATCACATTTTAAAATGTGTTTTAATCACAGTGGTACAATTAGAATGAATTGGTTGACTGGGGATTATGGTTTTTTTAGACATTTTTATGGTAGACTCATCACCTATTTATACAGAAGTTTCACCACCTATTTATACAGAAGTTTCACCCAGATTGCTAGTTTATTTACTAATTTTTGCTGTTAATTTAAGGTCATTTACTGTTCTTAGTAGGTAGATCATTTCTATAAACATATTTACATAGAATTTATTTAAAATACTTTTTTTATTTATACGAGGCTCGCTTAAATAATAAGTAAATAATTATACCAAAAAGTTTTGCAATTATTAAGATTTTTGAAGAGGTCTCTGTCTGTACCATGATATGCAGTAGACTTGGGAACGGGGTTTACAATTTTTAAAAAACTGGGTTGATTTGAAAAAATTCTGTGCTTATAACAATGTTGAGTTTCCCTGTCCAGTGTTATGTTCCTCCACCTATTCAAGTAGATGTTGTGGCTAGAACTCTCACTGCAGTTCTTTGTCAATAAAGACCAAAGAAATCCATGAAAGAAATGGAAGTACAAGTTGGGGCTGAATAAATAAATTAATAGACTAAAGGGCATATAACCTTGTACTCCAATGGATACTGACATAACCAGTATGGTATAGCACAAGCCACTTCAGTTCCTTCTATAGTTACGTTATGAAGATTGGTTTTCATAGTTCTCCACCAATGATGAGTGAGTCAGCATAGAGGCTCGTTCTGCTATTGTTTTCTTTAGTAAAGGTTGTATTTGCATGATAATGCATTAGAACAAGGAATGACATTTATCTTTCAAAATCTACAGCTATGGTTTCAGCAAAATACTACCCCCAACCTTTTCAAACTGAAAACTGCTTTGTTTAATCCATGTACATGTTTACTTATTCACACTTTAATATAATAATCAGGTTGTAGTCCAACAAATGGAAATATGGTGGTTACGTAAAGATTTCTTTGAGTAGTCCTTGTTCCAGTGTAATCCAAGTTAAGCCACAGCTCTAGTTAGCTGTTTCTGGCATCCCTTTAACGAGGTGGCATTGTTTATAAGAGAGAAAGGGATGCACTCTATGTTAAACAGAGGTTCTCTTGTAAAAGCAGGGGTATTCACTATTCCAAGCGGAGTGGCTCAAGGTTCTCAAATTTTCTAGGGTGACCATGTGTTCAGAATGAAAGCCTTTTGAATGTAGGACACACTCAAACAATATGTTTTCACTGGTAGGTTTCAGGAAGCTTTTAACATCAATTTACTTTGTCAGTCCCCCCACCCCATTTCACAGCGAAAAGAGACCAAGTATTGAAAACGTTTCAGTGTAACTCACCAGCAACATTAAACCCCAATTATGTTAGTATGCCTCTTCATAGTTCTTTCTTCTGGCTTTCAGATTGTGAACAATGATCATGAGTTCAGGGATATTTACAAAGGACTCTACAAGGTTCATTCACATCAAATTGTTACTGTTCAAATGTCGCATTTAGGCAGCAACAACTGAGCTGTATTGCTTTGCTGCAGTTTGTCTTACAGCACTTCCAAAAATGCAACAATTCAACTACTAAAATATGACTATGTGGCTCTTAATTTTTATATTACTATAGTTTCTTGATCCAGAAAGGTAAGATTTACTTTTGACATGCACAACTTGCTTCGGGATGATGTGCTTCCCAAGTTCTTAATATATTGGAACATTAGACAGACGTATGGTTCAGTAATGTTTCCAACAAAGGCTTCAGAGAACAAGGAGGTATGTGACAGACAGCTGCATACCATAAATATAATATATCAATATTCAACAAAGAGTTGCTTGGGATTGTGAATACTTGTCTTAGTGGGCAGAGAGCTGTTTTTCAGACTGGCTGTTCTATTTACTTTCATTTCATGAAAATCCAGAATTGACTGTTTCAGAACAGGGGGGTGGAATGCATCATTTTGGCACAAGCCATGACAAATCTGATCTGAAAGCGAGAGGCTTGCAAAGTGTGTGATACAAACATTCAGCACAAGAAGCCATCAGACCTGAAACTCAAACATGTCTGTCTGTTTCTTGGCTAGCTTAGCAACTTCCTCTCTTATTGCCTTCACCAGAGCAGCTGTAGAAAGGCTGGTGAGAGGGCTATCAGATGGGTCATTTTCTGATAGACTCTGTTGAGAAGTGGTAGTTGAAGGCAGGGGGGCTTGTTCTAAGTTGGGATGCATATTCAATGGCTGGCTGTATTGACGAAGAAGTCTTGAAGGAGAGTTGTGCTGATAGCGTGGCCGGGAATAAGCGTCTATGTAGCCAGGGAGTGGGACCTATAAAAGACAGTAAGTAGACACATGAAAAGGCTCTCAGACCTACACACAGAGTTTCAGCAGTGGTAGTCATGTGGCAGTCAAAGCAATGAAAACAACAATTGCCATTGTAAACTGAGATCTGGGCGATCATCTGCGAAGTGACCCAAGTTAAACCTAGCTAAAATAAACCACAGTTTCATATTCTGTCTGAACCAAGCATCTCTCACTTATCTACTGTCACTACTTGCAGTGTACGCATGTTACTATGATGGTAGAGATGCTACTTGGTACTTGGATGGGGTCGTGTAGAATCTGCATTCATGCCCGTCAGAGCAATCCTCTTCTGTGGCAAGGTCTGAGTGAATATCTAACTCGTTTGAAAATATCCCTGTCAGTTATGTGGTACTGCCATATTATCTCAATAATAGCGGCCAGTTGATATTGGTTTAAACTGGAATCTTCCAAGTACAAAAGATTTGCTTGGCCAGCAGTCTAATCAATAAAACCAACTGTGAAATTTCAATAGAATAGTACTAAGTTTTGAATGTGTAAAGAAAGCCAAAGTACTGTACTGTTTAAAATATCAGACTAGCATCTGTGAGATCTGGGTTCAGACCCCCATTCCACCATGCTGGGTGTCCCTGGGCAATCACACACTCTCAGCCCCACCAACCTCACAGGGCTGATGTAAAGATAAAATGGAGAATTGCCTTTCATTCTCTGCATGTTTTATGTCTGCTTCATTTAGACTTATTTGTTAATTATACAAAGTAATTCTCAGAAATCAAAGAATAACCAGGACAAAAACGAAAAGCAAGTTCACTGATTTTTCAAGTTTCAAGTAATTAGAACTATATAATTATATTTACTGGTATGATTATCAGTTAACGGCATAGCTGTAGAAATTTTAATTATCCTTGCAAATTGGTAGCATGGATGTCTTTAAGAGCATCACTCCCAGGGAACATGCTAGATTTCATGTTGTGCCATATGGTTACTTGCTCCTGCCCATTAACTGCAGGACTCTTTATGACCTAATCTGTGTAAAGCAGATAATTAAAATCTAAGGGGCAATCAGGGCTCTTCTTGTAGCAGGACCACCTTTGCATATTAGGTGATACACCCCTAATGTAGCCAATCCTCCAAGAGCTTACAGAGCTCTTCTTACAGGGGGCTACTGTAAGCTCTTGGAGGGTTGGCTACATTAGGGGTGTGCCGCCTAATATGCAAAGGAGTTCCTGCTACAAAAAGAGCCCTGGGGGCAATACAATGTAAATGACAATAAAATGCAACTTTTCCAGCAGGCTAAGGAAGATATGATAGAAGTTTATAAAATTATGCACAGGGTGGAGAAAGTGGATAGAGGGAGCTCCCTCTCCCATAATACTAGAACTCAGTGGCAACCAAATGGAATTAATGGGAAATAGGTTCTGGATAAACAGAAGTAAATACTTCTTTACTCGATGAGTAAAGTGTAGAATTCACTGCCAGGGGAAGTAGTGATGGCTACAACTATACGTAGCTTTAAAAGGGGGCTAGACAGATTTATGGAGAAGAGGTCCATCAATGGCTACTAGCCAGGTGACTGAAGGGAGCCTTCATCCACAGATGCAGCAAACCTCTGAATGCCAGTGCTGGGGGGGGCGGCAGCAGGGGAAAGCCTTAGCCTCTATGCCCTTTAACTGGCTCTTCAGGGCAACTTGTTGTGTGAAATAGTACACTGGACTAGATGGGGAAGTAGTCTGATCCAGGAGGCTCTACTTGGTTTCTGATGTTCTTAAGGAATTTAGCAAAAAGCTATGCTACAGAACAACACTAGAGGCCACCCTTTTATCATTTTTTAACTGAAGGCAAGCTTTACAGTAGACCTTCAGATTTAAGAACTACAGAGATGAGAACAGACTAGACAGATTCAGAGTTTCATTCATCCACAGGGTTTTTGTTGTCAATACCAAAGCAGCCCATGAGAAACAATGTGTGTGCATTGGGTGACATGCTTTCCATTGCACAGTCTCAAGAGGAACGTTCATATGTATATTTACATGATAAGACATGTTCAAATATGCATGGGAAAAGGGTCGGCCAAAGTAGGTTTAAGTGGAAGACAAGAACTGAGAGGTAGACTGCATTTTTATTTCTATTTCATATCTGTTATCTGCTTTTATGCTGTTTTTACCTTATTATAAGGAAGTAAGTCAACACGAGACCCTTTGGGTGAGCAACAACTAAAAAAATCTAATAAATAAACTTTCATATCTGCTTACACTGGAGAATAACAAAGTCCTGTGTTACTTTAATTGTTACTCAGTCAATAGAGTTAAACAAATTAAATCCTTTGAAAATTGATGGACATATTAATCTCCTATGTCAGGCAAGAACCCCTGAAAGCCATGACTGTGGAATTTTCTGGATCCTGCCCATTTTCTTGAAGACCTTACCCAACCATAGCAAACTTTTGTCTCTCTTCATTACAAAATATAGAAGTCACTTCTATGCAGGAAATTACAGAACTTGTATGAAATTTGTCTCATGTGATGAATGTCCATGTGTCCATTATCTGCTTGCTGGGAAGCCAATATGGAAGTTATATAATTGCCGTCACAGAAGTGCAAGAAATTAACCTTGTATGAAGCAGCTTTAAAAATAAGCCTTTCTTTCATCCTTTTTTACCTTTATCACAAAGGCTATTGCTACCTTTAGCAACAAGTCCCCACATCTCACTTTCCCAAGTCATGTATGTTGTTGCTGCTGCAATCGATCACCTCCTGGGTTTTTCTGTCTTAACTCATGACATTAGAAGAGGCTTAGCATACCATTAAATCAAACATTTACTATTAGCGGAGACAAAATTACGTAGTTTTAGGCCACGGTCAGAGTGCCATTTGGTGCAGAGAGGAAGCAAGCCTATTTCCTCCAGTTGAAATTGACACAGCATTGCGCGATCCCACATCCTTTGTAGCTGCGGGCTCAGCCCATCACTCCCTGATCAGCAAGCCTGATTGGATGGTGTGCTCAGCTGACTGGGGTTTCTTTGCCTTTTGTTTCCCATGCGCATAAATGAGGAATCATACCTCCACACTGAGGGTTCCCCATGGAGTATGCGGTTATGCGCATACTGCTAAGAGAGGGGGGAAAGCCAGCATCAATTCAGGATGGAATAAACAGAACATCCTGATGGCATGAGAGTGTGCTTGAGTGATCAGGCAGGAGAAAGCCTGTCCATAGCCCATCAGCAAGCATTAGGATCGGACAGTGGAACAGCATGAAATGCTGACGGCTACGGGACCTTTCCCAGATGTTGCTGTCTGATTGTGCCATTTAGATCCATCTTAGATCCACAGCTGAGTCAAATCCAAAGGCACATCTGACCATGGCCTGAGTGGCATAAATCCTGTCAGACCAGCATAAACCAGTTGTAGACCATATTCCTACTTTTTAGGAAGAAGGATGTGGATGAGAGCCCCGAGAAAAGTGAACTATTTTATTTAGAGGGATTAACCTTTCCTATGCTATCTTTGTTCAGGGACTAAATCTTAATCCTACCCATAACACTCTTTGATGTGCATTGTCTTCATGCAACCATTACCAATGGTATGGGAAACCATTCAAACGTTCTGACTTGCAATTTGGAAAACCCAGCTCCAAAATAGGCAGAACACTGTTAATGTAGGAGTATTGCTTCTGATGACTGGGCAAGAACACTTCTGGGTTTTGATTTTCTCTGCATGACGGATATGCAGGGAATGTTCTCTTGCACCCAAAATGTGGTTAGAGAATTTCCACTAGCAAAATATTTAACAGCAAGGTCCCACTTTTCAAAAAGCTGTATGAAATGTTTAATATAGATTTTACATAATAAAAATGTCCTTTTTTCCCATGCAGCCATATTTCTTTAACACTTCCCCTCACCCTCTCATTTTATTTTAGGATCCTGAAAGCCAGGTAGTAAAACCAGCAATGGTACATCTTGCACCAGTACCTAGGACAATAAATAGACCATCTATGGAAATTTCCCCTTCCAAATACCTGGCCTGAGTAAGTTCGCTATTATTCTATATATAAGTCATAGAAAGTAAAATCTGTTCAATTACCGAGTCAGCCCATTGCCCTGGTAATTCATTCTCTCCAGCATAGGACATCCAGGCCGGGTTCCTGTATGCTGTAGGTGGTGTTGGGATGAAATAGCCTGTGAACCCAGGTCGGCTTGCTGCTGGGATGGCAAACACTGCTGGAACTGTGTTTCCTATCAAGAGACAGGGAAGGTGATTAGTAATCAAAAAGCATTGCAAAGAGTACTTGATATGTTCCATCTAGAAGATGCCATTTTGCGTTGGCAACAGAGAGCACTTGCCAAAGACAGTGAATGTATGTCTGTATCTGCACATAGTGCCTTGTTGCTACTGTTGTAAGGGGATGAATTATCCTGCAACAGAATATACCTGTTTGAAGAAGTCAAGCCAGAATTGAAACTGCTCCTGACACTGTGGGCACACCGACACCATGATCGCGCTCCAGTGATCATACTGGTCTATATAGTATGAATGAATATCAGTTGTTAAGCCAATCTACAAATCCACCATAGGCACAGTAAAGCTTCAGACTCCTGGGATCTATGCTAGTGTAGAAAGCGCTTAATATAAGCCAAGGTTAAGATGTTGGTGGTCAGGATTCTAGCAGATGTGTGAGGTCATGTAAAATAGCATATATGGAATTTACAAAAATGGATTCTAGTGTAACTAGAGATTGTAGTTTCTTTTGTACAATATACTGGGTAAAATACCAGTACAGCATTATTTTCAAATATGTAAACGAATAGGAAAGCTTTTATTACCCCAAGGCAACACAGTCTTACTGAGTGGTTGGCCACAGAGTTTTGGGGGTTCTGAAGGGAACAACTGCCTATTGCTACACTGCAGTCTGATGTTTGTGTATACATAGTACTTCGTACATTTCCTGAAGGGGAAATAGCAACTGTAAAATACTCCAGTATGAAACATCAGTCTCTTCAGTCAACACGACATATGAGAAACCATAGGGACAAAAGGAGGGAATACACTGGAATATAGCTGTGATGTGGTCTTTTTTGTTGTGTAGATCGATCTTTGGATTGTGTTGTCCCAACCACCAGTTACTTAATGTCATTTTGGTCTTCAGTTCAAAGTTCCATATGCCTACATCATTTTACATTAACACATATTGTTATATGACCATATACCCATTATGTTTTTTTCCCCCTGATGCTTTATAGCATGTTAGCCTTAAACAGTTTATTTGTCCACTGTGACACTCTTCTTCATCAACTGGTACATTGCTGGTTTCTTCTGTCAGTCACTCTTGCTCCCTTCAGCTTGTATACCTCACTGGTATCTTCTGCAAGAAATTTGCTACTTGCAGGCAACACATGACTGCTTTCAGGTTGAACGATGTTGCCAAGTGTTAGAAAAAGAATCCATCTTTATCTTCTGTTCAGTAAAGCGTATCTCCTATGTGCTGAAGGCATCAGGTAATATGTGTGTTAAGTGCAACGAGTATTCATACTACATATGGTAGCCTTTCTGCTCCTCAAAATCTTAAGCAACAAAAGGCATTACTTGATAGGTGTGGAAATAACGGCTTTCATTATTTTGTTAATTCCTGAAGAGCAAATATCCTTTTTGGCCCATACTTTTTTCCTGAGATCAACACCTGTTGCTGTCAGCATCAAACACCTCAATTCATTTTTTCTGGGCTTAAAGACATTCATTTGGCCATTGCTTAGGCACACAGAGATTAGTCCTATGATTTCCAGGCATAGACCATATTGATCTTAGCACCTGATCCTATGTATGTTTACCAAGAAACAAAACCCAGTGGATTCAGTGGGACTTTAGTGTGCATACAACTTCAGCCTATATAACTTTTTCCTAGGAGGGTCCCATAGAATTATATTAATATATATTAAATATATTAAATACTTCATTGTTTGTGCCATATGTGAATTTTCCCAAGCATGATGAAGGTATATTCTACAAAATAAATCTTTAATTTCAGATTTAAATAGAAATTATCCACTTAAACTTCACATGCAAAAATGCTCTGAGCAAAGGGCAGCTCAAGAAAGAGTTAGGCACTCAGTAATCTTTAATTTGGCGTTATCTGTACTCAATACCTGTATCGACATGTCAAGTAAACTTTCTTTGATTAAGTCATAGCATTCAGGGTGCCAGTATGACTTCTTATAAGGTTCCCTGATGAATTCCAAAATATTAGAATTCTGTACCTCCCACTTCCAATCCATTTCTATGTATGGATGTCAAGTCACTGAAGAGCAATTAAAACCTGACAAAACTGTTCCATTAACTGTTAGTTGTAAGGAGTGGTCAATGCCTTTCTAGACACCTCTCTGTTCAAAAGACAAAAAAAAACAAACCCTACCCCATTTGTCATTATACTGACAAATGTACCTGAGCAACTTGAAACAAAACACTTCACACACGTGAGATGTTAAACAGAAACAATATATTTAATAAGACAGTTCCATTTTTCCATTTCAGTTTACAGCACAGTTTCCAGCCTCCGTTGTCTACAATGGGCTTGTCAGAATTGCATAAATGTTGCGCATGAAGTTACATGGGATGAACAGAACCAAGGAGAGCAATCAAGCACCCTTTATTTTGAAGGGGTGTGTGTGTGTGTGTGTGTGTGTGTGTGTGTGTGTGTGTGTGTGTGTTAGAGGCTCGCCATGTGTTTGCTTGGAGTCATTTTCCTCCAATGACATAAAACCACTCTGATATGTTATCTCAAAATCTGAATTCAAAAGATTTCAGAGGATTATACTCCTGCTGATGAATACACCCCTTGTGAGTAAGAATGGTGTAGGGTGCATGTATTCTGATGGGAACAACAATTCCAAAAACATCAATCTCAAAAACAAAAACAAAAAAACCCCAATTAAGAAACAGAGACATCATATAACAAACAGTGTCTCTTGAATTCATAGACTTGGCTGACTGT
Source organism: Gekko gecko (assembly GCA_029375565.1). Lineage (NCBI taxonomy): Eukaryota > Metazoa > Chordata > Lepidosauria > Squamata > Gekkonidae > Gekko > Gekko gecko. The sequence continues at coordinate 127,576,163 of JAPDNY010000003.1, forward strand.
AGAAATAACAAAAGAAGTTTAAATTGGGAAGGCATTTTTACTGCTTAAAGCCATTTCCATTACCAATATTTATACCACGGCTGTATATTTACACCACACTTTACAATCACAGAAAGGGGGGTTGTGATGTTAAAACCAGGCTGAAGATAATCAGGAACTGCTATATACTGCTGATACCATTATGACCTTCACTCAAATAGCCACAATTATCTGCAGGCAGCTCCCAGGGCCATTCTTAATTCTTACCTGTTTTGATTTTTTGTTTTTTGTTTGTTTTTGGTAGTTTCCCAATGCTTTCCCTCTTCACACACATTATCTTTAATCCATGAAACATAAAAAGGGGCTAGAATGGCCACATCTTCTCCATGTTCACAACCATTTGAATCTCGACCAGAAGAGGAGTACCAAAGGTGTTGGGGTTTTTTTACACCCAGAATTTTTTTAAAGGTCAGCTGCTCCAATGCAAGCATAAAATGTGACTGATTAACACCCTGGCCAACCTCACCTTGCCACATAAAGACCACTCAGAATCAGGGCCTAACTGTAAATGACTGCACTATCATTACACATTTTAAGTTTTTTTAAAAAACCTTTGCATTCACAATGCTTTACTTTTCAATCTATTTCTGCTGTGGAATGATATGGATGTGGTCATGTGCCAAACCTATATCACCATAGGAAACCCTCCAGTCTGGGGAAATGGTGTTGGCAAAAGTCTTTTTTAGTACTGCAGAGCTGTGGTAGAATTTCCATTCTCACTAATATAAGACAATGGCTGAATATTTCTTATACCTTTAGAATTCCCCAGCTGTCATTCACAGTCACTGATGTTTAGGTTTGTCTGAGGAGGCACAGAGGGAAGGCAACCCCATCCTAGTCAAGTTTAATCTGTGTCTTGACTAGTTTATTAATCAGAGTTTTTAATCATCTACCTAATATAAAAAGGTAGGTTTGTGGGCCATCCAGCCTCCAAATGCATATTGCCTAGTCTAAAGGCCAATGAGTAACTAAAGTCTAATGGCTTTTTGTATCCCTGGGTTCTCTTTTCTGAGGTAGTCAAAGCATGCTGAAAACCTATACCAAGTCTGAACTTCCCAATGAATGTTACTAAATGAACATTTACATTTGTTTTACCCTCATTGCATATGGAGGGATGCATCTTTTGGGGGGTGGTTTCATGACATTAGTTACAGCAAAATTTGAAGACCTCTGATAAAATGTACTGTTGCAGATGTGTAGACTCAGAAACCCTATAAAACCCAGTGTGATGACTCTCAAGTAATTATTTTATGAAAGGTAGACTTGCAGCTTCTTAGAAGTTAACACTAGTATCCTGAATACTTCTTTATCACAGCTTTGCCGTGATTTTTTCTTAGTAAAGACCACTTCTTCACTATCATTTTCATTCTTAGGCAGCCATTCAGTGTCTCCAATTACAGATTCACACCTGTAAAAGCCTTGAATTTCAAAACACCAACAAAACTAAAAATACATGTGTTGAGAGGGAAGAAATCCCTTTTTCGTCTTCACCTACCACCTTCCATAAACTGCAACTAAGCTCAAGGTTCTCATAAAATATCTGTTCATAACAAGCACTGCATGAAATTACAGCATCATCTTCCTTTATTTTATTCCATGCAGTATCTAGAAAACAATGTCACCATGTGAGCAGTGCCATAGCAGCTGTGTTCCCAAGGCCAGTCCATCTTACTTCCTGTTCAGTTTATGCACTTTAATTCTACTGTTTGATTTAAATAAAGCAAAAGTAAGAAACTGAGAACTGACAAAAAATTTCAGGTCACAATACTCTACCCTTTCCCCTGAAAACAAGCAAACTGGAACATTTTCTGAGACAGAGTGTTCTTTTAAGAACATGCATGTGATTTATGGTAATAATTGCCAAGGAATCTCAGTGACAGTGGGTACAATTAAAGACTTGACAGGGTGATGAAAGTGATAGGAGTCCTTAGAAACTCATCAAAAAGGATATGTATGTCAGGGTCACATCTGAGCTTTGATCAAGGACATGTAAATCTTTTCCCCAACAAATATGGGAATGTTTCATTATATCATTTTAATAGCATCTTGAATTCCACCCAGAGACCCTGAAAAAAGTTACCCCAAATCCTTCCAGAGAAGGAGAGAATATTATCTTTTGTTCCACAACAAATACACTACTGGTAGCAAATAAATGTGCCATAACAGTAATACTTTACCCATTACTGAAATGCAGATGCCTCTCTTTTGAAGACTCCAATCCTAAACTGACCAACTTTTAATACATGTGTCTATCTGCAGGATTTAATACAATATATTTATAATTTCTTTCAGGGATTTTCCTTTAAATCAAATAAAGCTAACAGAATGATTTCCTACTATTAAGCAAGGATCAAACAGGAATCTTTTGCATGAAATCACTTCAGGCTGTGGAAATGTGCTACTGGGAATAAGATGGTGGAGAAGAATAAGGAAACATAGAATGGAGTGCCCAATCAGAGGGTGGGACAAAGAAGATGTATGTTCAGTTCCATTGGTAAGTCCTCTTAAGCATCAAGAACCACTACATTAGGTAATGAGGCAGTCTCAGAGCCATGTCCTATAACAAAATTGATACATCCAGTTCTACTATAGATCAGTTCCAGAAATGCTCAGCTAAACTGTGCTTTTCAGAAACAACTCATGAGGAAAGTTAACTGCAGCAGCGGACTGCCTACCAAAGTCTGCTGGATTACTGTGCTTCAGACTAGCGAAGAAGAGCCTTTGAGCCACTGGGAGCTGTGAATGGAGGAACACAGCATAACCCTTGACAACATGCAAACTGTGCTAAACGGTCCCACTAGGACTATTTACATGCTTAAAATGAAGTAACATCCTTCAACGCCCCACTGGATCATAGCCTAAGGCAACATAGTGAAATTTCTACAAGCCCTTTACTTCCAATCTGGTGCCAAAAGAAAACCCCAAAATAAAAATCCATCATTTACACCCAATCATAAAAATAATTACATGGAAACAAATCTCAATGGTTTCCATGAAACCTGCCTGCATGCAAGTGTACTTTGGACTGTGACCTTTGAAACCACATTGTTAGGAAGCAAGGCCTTTATTGGCTGTCGCAATATTAAATATTAATTTTACGAAAAAATAAGGGGGTTCTGTACTTTTCAGAATAACAGTATTCCATTGTTTTAATAACTTAGCCATTCATAGCTTTATATTCAGAAAAATAAGGGAAACTTAAGGCCAATAGCTCATTTAGCCCAGTATCATTTCTTTTATCCAAATGTTTTAGAAACTTCAGCAATAAATATAGTATTCCATCCTGTTTAGTCCGTATCATAAGCACTTGTGGTGTAAATGGTACTTAACCATTAGAATGTCCTTTTCCTACACTTCATGAATGAACTGACATCTCACATGATAGAGGGTTGACTCCTACTTCTTTTGAGATTAAGCAGAAGTCAGTTTAATTACTAGAGACAGAACTTTATTCAACTGACAGTTTACCGCTATTTGTAATTTTCAAGGTACAAATGCAGCAGCAAGGATTTTAATTTACTTCTGTTCTGGGTAGGAAGGTGTTATACCAGCAGATGGCAGAGGCCGGTAGCTGTCCAGACATGGCTGAATGATCAGGACCTGAACACAGTTAGAGAGTGTTAAACCACAGATGATAAGAGGTGAAAGCTGCAGAAGAGACAGTCAGATCAGTAAGCACTGACATTCTTTCTCCTTTAAGGTTTCACTGGCTCCAGAGGCTTCATTCATTAGCCTCTGAGAGCAGTGCAATGAATAACCTTGCTTTGAGCCTTTCATTTAGAAATGAATGACTTGTCTTCAACAGGCTCCCTCTCTTCAGAGAACTACGTGAACTTATGTCAAGTTTTTACTGCTCACTGTGTATTGATGAGACTAAAAGTAGAACAGGGAACTTCCAGAGTAAAGGAGACACCCCCCTCCCACGACCCTCCCTCCCACTCAGGCTTTTGACACAAGCAGAACAGCTACTCTATCTCTGCTCACCGTTAATGTACATGCTTTTTCTGTTAGCTAAAGACAGTTGTTGTGTGAATAGCAAGCAATTAGTGTTATTCCAGCAAGTTTCAGAAGCTCAGAAAATCATTTGCTCTCTCCAGACCATCCATGGTCCAGTGAGCACAAGGGAGTCCTTCCATAAACGCTGGCAATTGCCTTTCCTACTCCATTGTGCCAGCTACCCAACCATCCCTCCTTTGAAGGACACACACACCTCAGTGGCCTCCTAAACAATCTCAGTTATCTTTTTCAATGGTCTTAGATGACATAGGCTTCAACAACTGGAAGCTTTATTTAGTGAACACAGAAACACTAACAAAATGGCAGATCAAAAATGGCAGTTACAATGTAAAATAGAAGATGAGCCCAACTCATTCACACATAGGCTTATACAAATATTTAGAGTGTATAAGTCCAATGTGCCTAAGGAGTTATGCAATGTCTGTCATGTTTCCTTAATACCAAAGTGATTTGACTGGTTGGTGTAATCAAAGAGATTTGCTGCGGCCATAGCTCAATGGCAGAGTACATCCATTCCATGTATAAGGTCCCGTGTCCAGTTCCCAGCACCTCCAGCTAGAAGGGCCTTAGGCAGAAGTTGCTGGAAAAGTTTTCTGGCTAAGACCCTGAAGAGCCCCTCTGACTTAGAATAGACAGCACTAGGCTAGATGGACCAATGGTCTGACTTGTATACAGAAGCTTCTTACGTCCATGTAAGTTCATATTCTTTGCTGAAGCTCCTCATTGCCAGTACAATCTACTGGCTTTCTAGCCGCCAAACAAAAGCCCTCTACATGTGACCAAATTCAGCGTATTGATTATGTGGTGAAGTCAGTCTGAGTTGAATGGCCACACTGGACGACACCTCAGTCACAAATCGAGATACCCTCACACAGCCCATTTTGGAATGGTTTGCAAGGACCTGCTGCCTGGCGACAAAACAACAGTATCGCGTGTTTGCTATCAATTCAGGATGGCTTCACTACACTGAGTTGAAAGTGGTCATTTGCGCTGGTTGTTTCCAAAGATAACATATGGCCCCTGGGTCAATGCAAAGCGGCCCTCACTCCAGAATAAGCCGCCATTGCAATGGAAACTGACTACCTGACCCGGACATCAGTCCTCTGTACTGCCGCACACCTCCAGTTCCAAGATCCTGCCTCAGAAAGATGACAATTCCAGGTGCTTCAAATAGAATGACCGTGTCCTTCTTCCCCATTTCTTCCCCACATTAGAAAAGCTTTTATCCTTTTATTGATCCTCCTCCTCAAGCCTTCAAGAAAGCCATTTAATACAGTCCTACCCAAGGGCGTTTGAAACATCTCACACGCTCGTCTCTATGCCATACAGACTTAGATGTGGTCTCTGTTTGTACCGCATGCGTTTTTCACCTGAGTAATTCAAAGCCGATTGATCCATTGGAGCCACAGATACTGGGGCTCTTGATACTGGGACAAAAGGGGCATGATCATGCGGCTGTATCTGTTCAGTCCCGCTGGACTCTGAGATTCTTGTCTTGCTGCCAATATCGGAAGTCGACCTGCATGATATATAGTGAAAATACCAGTCATTCCAACATCAAGCAAACATCAGCCGTTTACACTGGAGTGTATTTAAGAGAACTCTGATTTGCAAACGTTGTCCAAAAAAAAAAAAAAAGACTTCAGCCATACAGTAAACATGTGGGAAAATGATAGAGAGAAAATCTTTCTTCTTGCTTTGATACGTCTGCAGTCATCATCTTACAGCTCATGGACTACAGATTTCCTCAAAATACATCCGGATGTGACTTAGCACAAATATTACAAAATACACATGTAGTGAAGATATGACACTGGTCATCTAGAGCATCCTGCCTGCATTGGTCTCAAAGAAAATCTAAATATAGCAGCATATAAAAAGAGAGTGATCTCAGTGTATGGTTTCTGTTTCTTAGATACAATCTATTTTAGCTCAGTACCAACTATCAGTTTTACCTGACAGTGAAGGACGAGCATGGCTGCCAGTGCTCCACTGTTCCTTGATATTTCTGCATGCCTGTTATGACATCACCAGTAGCCAATCAGGACAGCTTAGCTATTTCTGTATTCTTATGCCAAAACACAGCAAAATACAATGTACGTGCTAAGCTTGGGCTTTGCAGACTGCCCAGTGTGTTATTTTTGTAAAGCAAGTGATTTCATCAGCCTGAACTGTGCAACAGCTAGTCAGAAATGCATGGCATGAGGTGCTCTATAAATTAGCTACCTGTGAGGAAACAAAATTTAAAAAATGCCGTCCACTCACTTCAGTTCCTGCTCAGATTGAAATGAATGGAGGCTGTTCAACAGCAGTGCCTGGAGAATTTAGACCAAATATTGAAATTGACTTTCAGAGGTGATTTATATTCATTAAGCATTTTAACTGTCGATATGAGATCTTACAGGAACAAACCCTTTAGATGTGTCCAGAGAGCCAAAACCAATTTTAACAGGCAGTCCATATATTTTGTGCTCCCTATAGTAAGGTCATCTTCGAACAGAAAAACAGGAAAGTTTATAAGTCATTTGCTTATTTTATAGCACAGCTAATCTGACATTATGTGTTGATAATTGAGGACTTAAATCATGGTTTAAGTGATAATAGAATGTACATTTGGTATGTGTATTAGGCATCTTAGTGGGTTTACAGCTGAACTAAATAAATATCCTTTTCTTACTGTTATTTGCTTGCTTTTAAATAAATACAAAAACTAGACGGAAATCTAACATTTTAAAATGACATTGCTTGATGATATTTTGCAAATTTGTTTTCATTATACTAGGCATACCACCTTCTATGTGTAAATATAAGATATTCCTTATTACAATGAGGGACATTTAAAATTCTCAGCTGAAACATGTAACAGCACAGTACCTCCTAAGAGAGGTGACAGCAACAGGTCCCGTTCTGGGAGGCACAGGAGGAGGTGGAGAGCCCATCACCATTTCAGGGAGTGGAGAAAACCTGTAAGCCTGTTAAGAAGGGAAGGAACAATGAATATTTGCTCAAAAAGCTACACTGCCTTGCATTTCTCCAAATACAGCAGTAGCACATCGGGAAAACTGACTAAAATCCGTGCCATTGTATGTCAGTTCCCTCCGAGCGAACATTTTTAGTACCTCCTAAAATTGCAAAATTGCAATGTTCTTCTCTGCTTGGATCCCCCCAAGGAGAAGTCAGACTTGTTTTTGTCCCACTGAAAATGAAATGTTTTGATGTCAGAACACCTGGAAGCATCAAACCCCATCACACAGCAAACGAAACTGCCGACAAGTGTACATTTATATTTCAGCTTTCCTTTTGTGCCTTTACAGGGAGGATCATTTCATATTGCCCTAGGCATGAAAAACAAGGGACTTTCTTACGACAATATAATAATGCCAACTAAACACACACAACAACAACAACAGTGGAGCTAAGTAAACCTGAAGATCAGAGGTCATGAGATCAGTTACCCTGCCTCTGTCGAGGCCAGGTTTATAGAGCTTGAAACCTTTGTAGTGTGATGGATTTGCTTGTGAATAAAATGACACTTACTGCCTCTGTTTAGTAGCTAGACTAAAACACTGCAATGACACTTTCCTGTCTTCATTCTCTTAGAAGACCTAGCACATTAAAATCATCACAGAGCACAGCACAGAATTATAGCTTCCCTAAATGTATTGTGACAAAGTAATGTACTTTGACATGAGAGGTACAGTAAGAATCAAAAAGCCGTGTGTTTCCAATGTTCTGTCTCACCATTCCCTATCGTATGGGATTCAGGTAGCTGAGACTGCATTTGCATTATTTCCTGTGCAAAAGACCGGGAATACCAACATTTGCCAAACACGTTTACCATCTTTAGTTTCTAATTAAATTATGTAAATTTTGCTAGTCTATATGTATACAGAGATAATAGCTTCCAGATGCCAAACTGTAGTAATTCTTAGAAACTATAATTTGTTTGCAATGTCTGAATATAGAGAAAGCATGTAAAATACTCTAAAAATCTAAAACACCCTGTGTAAATAGATTTTAAAAGTATTTTACACACTTTCTCTATATTCAGACATCACAAACAAATTATAGTTTCTTGCCCAAATACCAAAAGTTAATCCCGGTTCAGAACCCTGATTTCTGGGCTACGTACAAATTCCAAATTCTTACAATGGCAGAGCTGAGAAGTCACAATAAATCGTAATCAGATTTAAGGTTTCCAGGTACCTCTGGCAACAGGCAGGGCGTGGGGAGATTTATCAGGAGCAAAGAGATGCCTAGGGGCACTCTCGTATTTGGGCAAAACCCTCTATGTTAGCAGTCATGTTCACCATAGAGTTTTTGGCCTGATACCAGAGCATCCCTGCATTCATGGCAATAGGACAATGTCATTTCTGGTGCACACCAGAAGTGGTGCTGTGAGGAAGGCCAAGACCTCCTTTTGCTGCTGGTAAATCCCCCACCACACAGATGATTGGCACTGTGGAAAAGGACCCTGGAGTGGGGAAACCCCCAACCCCCCAGTGGTGGCCTGATGAGCCTGATTAGATGGGAGACATCCTAAACTAGAGTCTAGGAGTTTTGCTTTGTTTTAATTTGTTTGTGACACCTGAATACAGATCGGCAAAGTGGCAGATGAAGTTCAAAGTTGGAACAATATGGAACAATATGACCATTGGAACAAAAAAAAAATCTCAACTTCAGGTGTAGGTTAATGGAGCCTGAACTTGCTGAGTCTGAGAGGCGAGAAGATCTTGGAGTCATAGTAGATAGGAGATAGCAGTGAAAAAGGCAAACTCTTATGTTATGGGTTATTAGGAAAGGGATTGAAAATGAAATGGTCAACATTATAATGCCCTGTATAGATTTATGGTGCGGTCTCATTGGGAGTTCTGTATGCAGTTTTGGTCACTGTATCTCAAATAGAACTGGGAAAAGTATAGAAGATGGCAACAAAGATAATTAGGGAGTTGGAACACCTTCCCTATGAGGAAAGGCTGAAGAGCTGGGGACTTTTCAGTTTAGAAAAGAGATGACTAAGGGGGGAGATGTCTTACAAAATTATGCATGCAGCGGAGAGAGTTGAAAAACAACTTTTTCTCCAAAAATACTAGAACCTGAGGGAATCCAACAATGTTCAAGGGCAGTAGATTCATGATGGATAAAAAAAATACTTCTTGACATAGTGGGTGATTAAAATGTGGAATTCACTGCCAAAGGATATAGTGATAGCCACAAGCATAGACAGCTTTAATAGGGGATTCATGGAGAATAGGTCTATCAATGACTACTAACCATTGTGACTAAAGGGAACCTCCATGTTCAGAATCAGTAAACTTCTGAATACCAGTGTCAGGAAGCAATATCAGGGGAAGGCCTTAGACTCTATGCCCCGTTGTTGGCCCTCCAGAGGAACTGGTTGGCCACAGTTTGAGACAAACGCTGGAGTAGACAGACCACTGGTTTGAGCCAGCAGGGCTCTTCTCATGTTCTTATCTACCATCAGTTCTTGTAACAACCCTGTTATGGATAAGGGGACTCTGTATCAATGGGGGGTTTAACCCTTTCCCTATCACATCATTTTTTCATGTCAGTCCTTACGCCCTCGCTGTGCTATTTGCCCCACAGGGGAAAACAACAAGTACTTTGGGGGGGTAATGTGGAACATCCCGTAAAAATTTCTTATCGTTCATGTGGGCCTTAGCCTGTGATTGTAAGTACCCTTAGAGCCTGCTCACAAAACTAGCTCTTAGTGTTATCAGCTATGGGAAGTGGTTGTGAGAGTGAACCTTCCCTTGAGCATAACTGCAATTGATTTCCAAATGTTCACTAAGTCTAGCATATGATGCCCAAGAAGCTATATGCAAACTGAAACTGTACGTGCAAACTGCAGATATGGTTGACAGTATTATAGCAGATATATAGCAATGGAAATTAATGAAGCAGCAAGAATACTGATTGAAAGCAATTTTTGTTTGCTCCTGTACTATTTTCATTTGAATACACTTCTGTTAGACTTTCATCATGAGTGTTTAAAATACTCCTGCATATGGAGATGTCATGACAAGTCATGGTTTGTTTAAACTGTAGTTAACTCAGCAGAGGCACATACCCAATCACATTTTGTTCATTTAAAAAAAGTATGTCTGATGCCTCCCTCCTTTCCCACTTCCAAGGAGAATCACCAGTTCTTTGACTGGTAGCCAAATACCATTGAAATGGCTAGTTTTTTATGTGCAGCTGATAACAGTATCCAGGAGATTAAAAGGGGCAGTTCTACTGAACAAACTAAGATTTCTGAATTCAGAAGTGACAAGAAATTGCAGTTAATACTTATAGGCAGGGCTTTTTTTGTAGAAAAAGCCCAGCAGGAACTCATTAGCTTAATAGGCCACACCCAACAGTAGAAACTCATTAGCATATTAGGCCACACCCCTGACAGAACAGCTCATTCGCATATTAGGCCACACTTCCATGTTGCCAGAAGGGTGGTCATCCAGCCACACCCACCTTTTGCTTCTTATTCTGTTTACCTTGTTTGTTGTCAAAACCCAGGGCTTTTTTTTGTAGCAGGAGCTCCTTTGCATGTTAGGCCACACAGCCCTAATGTAGCCAATCCTAATGAGTTTTTGCTGTTGGGTGTGGCCTATATGAGTTCCTGCTGGGTGTGGCCAACTTGGGAGCCAGCTGGAACTCTGTTCCTGTGCCCACCCAAAAATAGCCCTGCTTATAGGCTATTAAGACACAGGTACAACCTGTGGTTTAGAATCCCAGTTTATCACCCACCAACATGCCTGAGTATATTGGCAACCTATATCCAGACATTAACAGTTTTAATCAAACCATGGCTTTCCACAACACCTGAATGCAGCCCTAGTGCCCTTCCACACATATTAATTTGGCTTTTTAAACTTCCTTTTTGAAAAATCTGATAACACAGGAAAGTAATTTGGTTATCATTAGGGTGCCCAGCACAATTTCTAGCTAGATTCCAGTCATAAAATTTGATCACAGAAAGTACATGCAGGGGTCTTTTGGGGGGGGAGCACACCGGAGCGCAGCTCCGGGAGCTCAGGAGCCAAGCCCCACCCCCAGCTGGCGTCCCGGGGAGTCTTTCAGGCAGCCAAATGTCAATTTCAGCTCCATTATATCCTATGGGCCATTGAAGTCAATGGTGAAAACATAGGGTATATTCTGGGGGCTGGAGGGGAGGGGTTTGAGGGAGAGGCTCCAGACTCATAGGGTAGCTGACGGAGCCTCTCCCCAAGATATCCACCAAGTTTCAAGAACATTGGACCAGGGGGTCAAATTCTATGGGGCCCCAAACAGGTTGCCCCTATTCCCTCCATTGTTCTCTATGGTGGGGAAAAAGTAAGTTTTTTCCCACCATAGAGAACAATGGAGGGAATAGGGGCAACCTGTTTTGGGGCCCATAGAATTGGACCCCCTGATCCAATGTTCTTGAAACATGGTGGGTATCTTGGGGAGAGGCTCCATAAGCTACCCTGTGAGTTTGGAGCCTCTCCTTCAAACCCTCTCCCCTCCAGCCCCCAGAATATACCCTATGTTTTCACCATTGACCTCAATGGCCCATAGGATATAATGGGGCTGAATTGCCGCCGAATTTCTTTCATTCCCTCCTTTCCTTCTCTTTTTCCTCTTTCCCTCCTTCTTCTCTCTTTCTTTCTCACCTTCTTCTCTTCTCTTTTTTCCTCCTTTCCCTGTTTCCCTCCTTCTTCCCTCTCTTTCTTTCCCTCCCCTCCCCTTTCCTTCCTTCTTTCCTTCCCTCTCTCTCTTTCCTTCCCTCTTTCCTCCTTCTGTGGCCCAACTCTCATGAGAAGGAGTTTAAACTTTAAACCCCTTCTCTCTTAGCTCCCCCACCCAGACCAGCTGGGGAAGGGAAGGGGAGGCTTTTGAAGATGCCTCCCCCTTTTGCTTCCCTTCTGACATCACTTCCGGTGATGTCAGGGGGCGTGGCATATGCTAATAGCCTAATGGCTCATTAGCATACCATATGCTAATGAGCTCCTGCAGCTGTTTTTCTATGAAGAAACCCCTGAGTACATGTGAGTCAGTGCAGAAATGTCAAAGCGACACAGAGCAATCTTTAGCAAGATTTTAACAGTGGCAGCCCGAACCTGGCATTGACTTTTAAATAAATTACAAAGGTTGCATCAGAAACAACATCATATCTGGTTTCTAAAAATAAAGGGAATCACAGTGGTGTAGATGATAAATCTTGGGAAGTTCCTTCTGTTTTCAAATTGTGATAACAATAATATCAGTACTTTTCTAACCATTCATACAGATAGACTAGTCCTATTATGAAATATGAAATGTCATCTTCAATACATGAACAAAACTGTTTACATCAAAGAAAAATAGATCAAACTTAGCTTTAACCCCTCCCCACCACCACTGCCAGTCATGAAGCAAATTCTGAGCTGTACTATTTCACAGACCATTTTTAAAAAATAAGTGTTTGCCAGTTCCCAAACTATTATCAATTCCCCTGTGTCACACATGAATCAAGTCTAATATATATTTGAAAATAAAATTAAATATTTTGTTAAAACTTGTTTTTTAAGATTATTACTAAAGAATCCAAGATCTTTGTATTCAGTACTAGGGATAGGCAGGAACCAAACCACAAAGCAAAATCTGTCATGAATTTTGCCCTGTTTGTGGTTCACAAACTGAAGTTCATGACAGGTCTACTATCCCAAACTTCCATGAACATTTAAAGCAGTTAATGGTGGTTCATAGATAAAGCAGAAAGCAAGGGTTTAAAGGGACTCTGAGTCCCTTTACACCCCTGCTTTCTGTTCCCTGCAAAAGCCACAAAAACAGCCAAGCAGCAGGGAGCAGCCTGCTCCCCATTGGTCTTTAAACTTTAAAGGGACTACACACAAAGGCCAGAACAGCTGACCAGTGGGGAGCAGGCTGCTCCCCGCTGCTTAGCTGCTTAGCTGTTTTTAAACTTTAAAGGGACTGCACAAGAAAGCCTGAAGTTTTGTGGCTTTCTGCAAACCCCATTTAAAGGGACCATGGTCCTTTTCAATGGGGTTTGTGGGGCCACAGACCATGAAGTGGTTAAGTTCACAAATGAACCTTCAGGTTCTATTTGGTTTGTGGTTCAGCCATGAACCAGAAACTGGCATGAACCACATTTTTTCAGTTCATGCCCATCCCTATTCAATACCAGAGGAAGCAAGTTTGCATGTATATAGCATACAACATGCTTTTATTCCATCCTTTCTCCAAGGAGCTCGGGGCAGTGTACATAGTTCTCTTCCCCCACACACATTTTCCTCATAACACTTTAGTGAATTAGGTTAAGCCAACAGTGATTGACCCAAGATCACCGACAAGCATCAAGACAAGTGGAAAACCAGAGCCAGGATGGCGGGGGGGAGGGCAGCAGGATAGGAAGTGTAGCTATCAAGGAGCAGGGAGGAAAGTCAGCCAGAGACATAGAGGGAGAAGTACAGGGGACAAAGTGGATTTCCCCCCTCTCTGTGAATCCCTGTGGGTAACATATTAGTAGAGACCTCTCCCAGTTAGGAAACATGTTAGAAATCTAAGGTCCAAAATACCACTGTCCTCCCACACTAATCTTCGGTACAGGTGTTAGCAAACTTCTGTATTCATTCAGTTGTTGTTTTTAAGGTTTCTTGGTGGGCTAAGAATCAGGGAGGGAGTGTGGAGAGACTCAAGGTCTGCCATGGCGACACTGGGCCTCTTCCAGGTTGTTTTGACTCCCACACTTGAAGCAGGCCACATGCTGGAACTGGATCTGGCCCATGCTGATCTTGTGATAACTTGGCCCATGTTGAGCCGGTGCCATGGTCAGATCACTTCCTTCTTAAGATCAGTTTGAGAGTCACTACCCCCCCATGCAAGAGTGGCAAGCAAGTTTATGCTCAACCACAAAGATTTATGGATCCTGTTGGATTCCAGAATCCTCTGCAGGATTTCTCCAGCTCGGCTAGCAGTTCTCTGATACCCTTTGAGTCCCAACTCTTCCCCAACCATTACCAAGACGTTGAGAGGCCACTTAAATGGCTAGGGCAACTCTGGCAATGTACTTGTGACAAGGCTTCCAGAATACTTTTCAGAGCTCACTTGAAGGCCTATGAGGTGATGGTGAAGGCAGTGATTTCAACGTCCATGCCAATGACGTGACTTCCAGTCAGGCGGTGGACCTGGTGTCGTCCATAGCGGCGCTAGGATTCTCCCAACTTGTAACGACCCCCACTCACCGGGCTGGGCACACGATCAATTTGATTTCCGTGGCTGGGGTAACAGTGGACCGGATTACCGCTTCGGCAGCACCATGATCGGACCACCATGCTCTGAGGGTCCGTCTGAATGTTCCACCCCGACCCTGTTTAGGTGGTGAGTGTATTTTAGCTTGCCTGCAGAGCCAAATAGACCCAGTGCAGCTCCAAATGGCCCTGCGGGATCCAATGCCCCCTGGCGGCTCATTGAATGAGCTTGTGGAGGACTGGCATAGCCGACTCTCTGCAGCCATCGATGAGATCGCTCCCCGGCGCCCTTTGCGCCCTCGCTCTAGGCTTGCTCCCTGGTTTACCCAGGAGTTGTGGCTTATGAAGTGAGAGCTTAGACAGAGAGACGGTGGTGTCGGGCTCAAGATGAAGCAACAAGAACATCTTATAGGACATTTATGAGATCCTATGAGATGGCAGTCAAAGTCGCTAAGAAGGAGTTCTACGCAACTATGATTGCATCTGCTAGCTCATGCCCAGCTCAATTACTTAGAACAATTCAGGCCATAACAGTTCTGCCACAGGGCAGACCAAACCTTAGGGAATTAGATATCGGCTGCGAGGCATTTGCGAGCTATTTTGCTGATAAAGTCTTGGCGCTTCACTGCAATCTCCCCACCACAGTTGATACAATGAGTTAACCTGAGGCCCCTTGCACATCTTCGATTCTGGCTTTGGATTCTTTCAGCCCGCTCGGCCTGGAGGAAGTCAACAGATTGCTCAAGACTGTACGTTCAACCACATGCAACCTTGATCCGTGCCCTTCCTGGCTGATTAAAGCCAGCCACGAAGGGTTTCGTGATGCCCTACGGGAGATTATCAACAAGTCCCTTGTGAAGGGACGATTCCCGGGGGCACTCAAGGAAGCGATGGTCCACCCTCTCTTGAAAAAGCCATCTCTGGATCTGGCCAAATTGGCCAACTATTGGCTGGTTTCCAATTTGCGCTATCTGGGCAAATTAATTGAGAGGGGGGTGGTGATACAGCTGCAGAGCTTTCTGGATGACGCTTCCATATTAGATCCCTTCCAGTCTGGCTTTCGCCCAGGACACAGGATGGAGACAGCACTGGTCACCCTTACTGATGACCTCCAGAGGCATCTGGATTGGGGTGGTTCAACAGTGTTGCTGTTGCTAGATCTGTCAGCTGTGTTTGACACAATCGACTACCAGCTAGTAACCCACTGCCTCACCGACGTGGGGATACAGGGGCTTGCCTTGCAGTGGCTTGTTTCCTTTCTCCAAGGTTTGGGACAAAAGGTGATGCTAGGGGAACAGCAGTCCCAGAGGCACCTGCTTGAGTGTGCAGTGCCTCAGGGTGTGGTGCTTTCCCCAGTGCTCTTTAACATTGACATGCACCCCCTTGCCCAGATTGCCCGGAGGTTTGGGCTGGGATGTCACCCGTATGCTGATGACACCCAGCTCTATGTGATGTTGGGCGGTCAGTCGGACTCCAGACCGGAAGATCTGGACGGGGCATTGCACGCTGATTGGCTCAGACTGAGTTGGCTGAAGCTAAACCCAGAGAAGATGGAGGTCCTGTGCCTGAGTTGGGGTGGTTCGGGGCTGGGGCTCCCACTCCCAGCCTTCGATGGGGCACCATTAATGCCTGCGTCTCTGGTTAGGAGTTTGGGAGTGCTCTTGGAACCCTCCTTGGCAATGGAGGCCCCGGTAGCAGCCATTGCTAAGTCGGCCTTTTACCATCTGCGGCTGGTTCAGCAGCTGGCTCCCTTCCTCTATTGTGACGACCTGGCTACAGTGATCCACATGATGGTCATCTCGAGGCTAGACTATTGTAACACTCTCTACATGGGGCTGCCCTTGGTGCAAATCCAGAGGCTGCAGCTAGTGCAGAATCCCGCAGCCAGGCTACTGATGTGTCTCCCTAGATGGGAGCACATCCGGCCGGTGCTGAAGGCGCTGCACTGGCTGCCAATAGCATACCGAATTCACTTCAAGGTGCTGGTACTTACCTTTAAAGCCCTATATGGCCAGGGTCCAGCATACCTGAGGGACCACCTTTCCCCGTATATACTCCAGAGAGCACTACAGTCAGGGGTGCAACATTGACTGGTTATTCCAAGCCCCAGGGAGGCCAGGCTCACAGCTACTAGAGCCAGGGCCTTTTCAGTGGTGACTCCTTACTGGTGGAATGAGCTCTCGGAGGAGATCAGGGCCCTGCAGGATCTTGTGCAGTTCCGCAGGGCCTGTAAGACGGAGCTCTTCCACCAGGCCTTTATCTAGGAGCCGCCCACACTACCATCAACGGCCACTATTAATATCCATGGCATAGGCTGATCGCAGTTGAGATCCACCTGGAAGAACAGGAGACTGCTGAGTGGAGTGCTTTGAGCCTGTAGTATATGGCAAGCCATCTTGTCTTAATACTCACTGTGTGCACTTTAACTGAAATTTGTTGATTGTTTTAAATGTTTTAAAATGTGTATATGACTTTTGGCACACTGCGCCAAGCAATGTGAGCCACTCGGAGCCTGCTTGCGGGGAAGGCGGGCTATAAATGTAACAAACAAACAAACAAACAAACAAATAAAATACTAGAAATGTGGTCTTTAGCTTTGAAAATTTTGCAACTTTCTCCAAAGACAAGATTCTGAACGACCGCCATTACCTCGCTGCCAGTTTTGTTCCAACCCCGTGCTGCAGGCTCCATGTCATCAAGGCCCTTTTTTGGATCACTTCAGCAATCTCTCATCTGCTGATGTTGACAGGATCATGTTACCTGCAAAGCTGACAACTTGCCCCCTGGATCCCTGGCTCTCATCGCTGGTTAAATCCTGCCATGAAGTTGTTGGAGGCTCCCTGAGATTATTAATCTTTCTCTCTCCAAGGGCTGCTTCCCTAGTTCCTTTAAGGAAGCCATTGTTAGGCCCCTGTTTAAGAAACCATCCTTGGATCCTGAGGACCTAGCCAATTACCACCCGATATCAAATCTTCCTCAACTTGGGAAGGTGATGGAGAGAGCAGTAGCAGAAAAGCTTCAGAGGTTCCTGGATGAGAAACTGGCACTAGAGCAGGCCCATAGCTACAGAGAGGCATCTCAGGGCTGGGCCCCCTGACTTACCGCCCAGACTTCCCAACTTCCCATCCAGCCAGTTTGTTTTATTTTATTTTTTGCACACACGCCACAGCCATGCCAAGCCCTCACCCTGCCCTGCCTGCCAGCGATGTTCTTCTGGCTGGCTGTGGGCAAGGCACGCCACAGGGCACATCTGCTCCCTACTCCAGCCCCCCCCCGGTCACTTTTTAAAAACTTTTACTCTCTCATCACTCCTGACACAGTGCCTCCCGACTTATTTAAATGCCCCCCAAAGTAAAAAAAAATCCTGGCTACAGCCCTGCCCTCGACCCCTTCCAGTCTGGCTTCAGGCCCAGGTTTGGAACTGAGACAGTGCTAGTAACCTTGGTGGCTGACCACCATCAATTGGATAAGGGCAAGACTGCACTGTTGATTTCATTAGAAATTGTCAGCAACGCTTGACACAGTTGAGCATTTGATCCTGGGTGGCCACCTGGCCTCACTGGGGGTTCATGGGACCACTGGGGTTCCTTTCATTCCTCCAGGAATGCCACTGGAGGGCAGCAGTTGGGAACGAGTGTTCTGCTGAGCATTCCCTTGAGTTTGGCCTTCTTCAAGGTGCAATTCTCTCCCCAATGTTATTTAATATATATACGTGTGTGTGTGTGTGTGTGTGTGTGTGTGTGTGTGTGTGTGTGTGCGCGCCCTCTATCGGAGCTCATTAGGAGGTTTGAAGTTGGATGCCACCAATATGCAGATGACACCCAGCTCTTCCTCCTGCTGGATAAGCAATTGGACTCTTCACTGGTGGATCTGGCCCACTTCCTTAACGTTCAATGGTTGAAGCAGAGCTGGCTGAAGTTAAATACGCCTAAGGTGGAGATCATCTGGCTGGGAAGGTCTGGACCACCAGGGGGCCATCAACTCCCAGCTCTTGGTGGGGTCCAACTTTCATTAGTGGATTCTGTTGAGAACTTGGGGGTCTGGCTTCATTCAGAGAGCCAGTTTGGTGTTGTGGTTAAATGCGTGGACTCTAATCTGGGAGAACCAGGTTTGATTCCCCACTCCTCCACTTGCACCTGGCTGGATGACCTTGGGCAAGCCATAGCTCTGGCACAGCTGTTCTTGAAAAAAGAGCAGTTTCTATCAAGAGCTCTCTCAGCCCCAGCTAACTCACAGGGTGTCTGTTGTGAGGAGCGGAAGGAGAAAGGAGTTTGTAAGCCGCTCTGAGACTCCTTTGGGTAGTGAAGGGTGGGGTATAAATCCAATCTCTTCTTCTTCTTCTTCTCCTTGTCCTTGGACAAGCAGGTGTCAGCAATGGCAAGGATTGCATTTTTCTATTTACACCAAGCCCGCCAACAGTCCCCATATCTGTCCCTTTCCAACCTAACCATGGTGATTCATGCCACAGTCACCTTGTACCTAGACTACTGTAATGCAGTCTACAAAGGGCTGCCCTTGAGTGCGCTTTGGAAACCACAAGCAGTCCAAAATGCAGCAGTAAGTTTCCTGACAGGTTCTCCTTGGAGAGATCCTGTCTCAAAACAGCTGCACTAGCTGCCAATTGAGTTCTGGATCAAATTCAAAGTGATTATTTTCAAAGCCCCAAATAGTCTGGGCAAGCTCTGCACTAGGGCACTCTTCGCTGGCAGCTCTGCCGCTGGCCACTGCCCCCACCTCCTCTCCCCCCTGAGGGGGAGGGGGAGGGTGGGCAAGTTCCACCGTGGCCTCCTGCGCCCCGCTGGGGCGCTCTTCTCAGGTGGTGGCCATTGCCCCCACCTCCTCTCCCTCCTGAGGGGGGAGGGGGAGGGCGGGCAACCCCCCCACCTCCTGCGCCCTGCTGGGGGGCTCTTCACTGGCAGCAGCGGAGGGGAGGCGACGGCTGGCAGTGATGGGCTTTTCGCAGGGGGGCGGGGCACAGTTTGGCACCCCTATGGGTGGAACCAGCTGTCAGATGATACACGAACCAGCTGTCAGATGATACACGAACCCTGTCAGATGATACACAAACCCTGCGAGCCTGCAAAGCAAAGCTCTTCCACACTTAGCTTTCAGTTAGTTGGGTTTGGTTTATGTGGGCTGGTTTCTAGTTTTATTTGGATTATTTTTTAAAAAACTGAGATTTGTTAAATGTTTTAACTGTTATTAGATGCCTCAAGACTGCCTGGCTGTGTGAGGTGCCATATAAATTTAATAAATTAATTAAATTAAACCTACATATCTATTTCTCAAGTGTGGTCATATCTGCAGATACCTAAATTTGTCGATCGGGCCCACATTGAGAGAAAGGAAACCCCCAGGTTTGCAGAAAATTTTTTTAAAAAATACACTGGGGGTTTAACCCCCCTCCCAAATTGGAGATCGTTCTCTGTGCACGAGCAGACAATGCACTTACCTGCTGTGTGGTTGTTGTTTGATACCAGCCCAGGAGCTGCACTGGGCCCCGCAGTGGAGCCTGAGAGCCATGCTGGGTTTGACAGCAGTGGAGCCCAGGAGCCTCACTGGGTCCAGTGGTAGCAGATCCTGTGAGCCATGGCAGGCCCGATGGCTGTTGCTGTGGTGGAGCATAGGAACCATGGCAGGCCCAGTGAGAAAGGGGGGAGATGGGATCCCCCCATGAATCTCACAGGCCCACACTTGCTCCTTGGGGGCCCTGCTGTAGCCACAGCCACTGCAGCTCTCAAAGCAGGGAAAAAGAAGTGGAGGTTGTCTGAGGGAGGGGGAGAGAAGGAGAAAGAAGAGGAAGGAGATGGTTGGGGAAAAGAAATAGAGGGGAGAAGGGGAGAGAAAGGGGGCAGATTGAGAAAGGTGGGGAGAAGAGGGGGATAAAGTCTGAGAAGGGCTGGGGGTAAGAGGGGGAGAGAAAGGATTGCTAGAGAAGAGGATGCAGAAGAAAGGGAGAAAACTGACACGGAAGGGATAAGGGGAAAAGGGAGTAAGGGGAGATTGGTAGATAAGTGGTAGGGTCTGAAAGAGAGATGGGGGAACTTTGACAGAGAGGCAGGGAAATGGAAGGAAGCCAAGGCAGGGGAATGCCCACTCTCCACAAATTTCTTGTGGGTCCCCATTTGTATATTTATAATTGTCAATACAGTCACATCCTTTCAGACTTTGAAAAATTCTGTTCTGAAAAACAAAGTTGACATTTTCTTCTGCTCATGTTAAAAAGCACAGAAACATCACTAAATCTTTATTTGGTAAAGCTAATATTTATGATCATCTCAAAATAGTTGTCTGTTTCCAGCCATGCCATTCTGTAAACTTAAGGAAACGTGTTTTCTTAAAACAAGGTAGAGATTTCTACTGATTCCCCACTCCACTTCAGGCCACTGATCCCCCAAATTTTGTTCCTGGAGGTTAGCGGCACCTCTGGAACAGCACAAAAGGGAAAGTGGGGGTCTGTCATGTGATGAGGGGAAATCAGCAGAAATCATCACTCTCTCCTAAAAAAACTAAAGTGCCCTTAAATCTTCCAAGCTGTATGGTTGGATTCAGGCCACTAATTAACCCAGAAACACACAGATAATCCAGCACAAACCTGGATTAATTACATTAAATACACAACATGAATGGCAAAAAGAGATGCTCCCTTCATAGACAAGAAGGTACAGAAATCATATACATAAAATGATACCAATACGGGTGTTTTTCTTGCAACTTTTTTTTTTAAACCACATCGGAGAATACTAGTATTGCCACAACCATTTTGTATATCACACCAACATTCACTTACAGGTCTTGGCAAACTGTACTGATACACCTCTGGTCTATATGTAGGTACCCACTGTATTCCCCCTCTTGGTCGAGATATGGTACCAGGAGCACTGGTCACAACTTCAGAGTATGGCAAGTGCTGCGTAGAACTGTAAGTGTCTTGTTGCCGGCTCTGACCTCCATGGCCTGCAGAGGCCAGACTAAAGGCTTCTTCCAATAACATGTGCATCTGCTGTCTGACTTCATCGATGGATGGCTGAGAACTCAGAGTTGATGTCTCTGAGTGGCCTTTTGCTTGATGGGGTCTAGTATAATTTCGAGACTCATTAACATGGTCAACATTTGTTTCTTCTATCATTTCAGGTTCAGTCTGTTGGATAAAGTAAGAACATTTAATAAAAACATCTGAACCACCTTTGTATGCATCTTTTTCTAGATAGCAAAAGAGTTATACACTGTTTTCATTTACATTTTGAAACACTGAATTTTTTTTTGAAGTACTCTTTCATCAGCCTTTTGAATATATCCATAATTGATTGATGTATCAATAACTATGGAGTTACAATCCTGATCCTTCTTTGCCATCTGAACCAATGGCAGAAAAACTGGGCTGCATCTTCTGTCCCAACTGTGTACTTCTGGGCCTTGAGAGGATAGATTGGAATGAGAAGATAAAGCAATTCACTGTGTGTCTATGTTCTTCCCTCTTTAATTCAAATCCTCACAAACTCGCTCTGAATGTGAATTTCTTTATTTAGTACATTTTTTAGTCTGCCCTTACTGCAGTGTGTCAAGACACCATACATGGTTCTCCCCTCCTCCAGTTTATCCTTATAACTACCCTGTGAAGTATGTTAAGATGACAGTGATTGACTGGCCCAAGGTCACTCAGTGAACTTCATGGCGAGTGTGGATCTGAACCAGGGTCTCCCAAGGCCTGTTCAACACTCTTTTTTATTTTTATTGAGTTTTTATATTAGGGGACAAAAATATAAGGGTGGGAAGGGTACAAGGTGTGGTATACGATATAAACGAAAGTTTCATCAAATTTGTATAACAGCTGTTACATATTTTCAGTCTTAATTCCTTGTTTCCAGTTCTGTTTCTTTGTATAATTACTAAGGTTAGTATCACTTAATCGCTGACATATTCTGTTATGTTTCCTGATAAGAGTCTAATCTCTCCTTATATATAATTGTATTTTGGTCGTGGACTCTCCCGAACATTCCACACGCTCCCAAATCAGTTGGCTCCCTGATCTGTCACTCAGAAGCTGTCCCAATACACTGGCTGCATTGCCTGCGTCTCACCTCCAATATTCTAAAAAGTTTGCTATTGCTCTCTCCCCAGTAGCCAGTCGGAACACAGAGGTCATTTGCATATGCGGCCTGATTGGCCTTTGCCTCTAACAGTTTGGTGTAGTGGTTAAGTGCGTGGACTCTAATCTGGGAGAACCAAGCTTGATTCCCCACTCCTCCACTTGCACCTGCTGGATGACCTTGGGCAAGCCATAGCTCTGGCACAGCTGTTCTTGAAAAAGAGCAGTTTCTGTCAGAGCTCTCTCTGCCCCACCTACCGCACAGGCTGTCTGTTGTGGGGAGGGGAAGGGAAAGGTGTTTGTAAGCCACTCTGAGACTCCTTTGGGTAGTGAGGGGTGGGGTATAAATCCAATCTCTTCTTCTTCTAACATTCTAAACAGTTTGCTGTTGCTGTTGGGAGTCACTGAATGTGCCCTGAGGTACAATATATATCCCAATCTTCTCTTAAATGGCCCCTGGAGTTGCCAATTTCCCTTTTGGGCCTGGAGATCTCCCAGAAATCATTGTGTTCCCCAGCCACAGCTCATCATTTCCCTTACAGAAAATTTGCCAGCTATTACAATGGTTGCTTTGGCATTTCCCAACCCAGAGTTGGCAACCCTGTAACTGGCTATGGAACTGCTTTCCAGACCCTTGGAACCCAGAAGACATGGCATAGGAGGAGGTGCTTTTCTACCTTAGCTGCCACTGCATAACCCCAAATCAACATAAGTCAGGGGTGGAGGGAACCATACTTGTTACCATGAGGCTGTCCTCCCATACTACCCATTTGGGGCAGCAAAATGACTTCAGACAGCCCTGCCTTATAGCTAAGCAGAAGGAAATAAACATGGCTTGCCTTCCTCTATTTTCCCCTTCCCTCTGCCACCCCACCAGCCACAGCTGGGACTCTCACATGGAGCGTCCTTCTAGAGCCCGCTGTATTTCTTCCAACAACAGGCCTTACCCCTAGTTCTCTATAGTTCAAATTGAAGTTTCTCCAAATTTATATTATGCTTATTCATTGTTCTTGATCTTTGAGGTTTCTTTTCATTCAGTCATAAAATAATGTCCAGATATTTCTTATGTTTTGTTTACTTCTGTCCTTCAGTAGGTCAGACAATATATCAATTTCTGCTATTTCAAAAATTTTTGTCAAAAATTCATTTTCTGTTGGTATCTCTGCTTTTTTCCAATACTTAGCATATAAAATTCTTGCTGCATAACCATATGTATAGTTAGATATTTTACTTTCTTATTTTTTACATTGGGTATTGCCTGTTCAGCACTCTTAACTATTATGCCATACTGGCTCTCCTATATAATGACAATTGGTTTTATTCACTGTTTAATTCCCCACCTAGAGTTAGAAAGATCATAAATCTGAGAAAAAATAGCCTAGTTCACTTGGAAAGACCTCTTACAGATACTTTGAACAGGAAGGTCTATGTACTGTTATCATGAAGGTGAAACTGGGTCACATGTTTAGGACAAGAAGATGTTCTAAGAGGAAAGAGAGCAGATGAACAGCAGGTTCAGAAGATACAGTAGTTGAACGAAGAGTACGTGGGCCTACCCATGAACTTGATCCGGAACCTCTAGCTGGTACAAAATGCGGTGGTGTGCCTGCTGTCTGGAACACCTGTGCAGGCACACATTCAGCCACTGCTGCATCAGCTGTGTTGGCTGCCAGTTGAATACCGGATCAGGTTCAAGGTCATGGTGTTAACCTTTAAGGCCCTTTGCAGCTAGGGAACAGCATACCTGTGGGACCATCTCTCCCCATATATGCTCTGCAGAGCCTTGAGTTATGCTGACCAGCACGGGCTGGTAGTTCCCAGCCTGAGAAATGTCTGTCTGTCCTCAACCAGGGCCAGGGCTTTTTTGGCTAACTGGCAGGTTGGCTTCTTCTGTTGAGCTCTTGTGTTGCAAATGTGGAAATTGCTGGGGAACAGGGTGAGTTCCTCCTGTCCTGCTGCTGCCCCCTTGCCTTTTAATTTGAACACCAAAGCAGAAAGGAAGGGGTGTGGGAAAGAGATGCCATTTCATAAAAAGCCCCCTAACCACACAGTAACTGTATAGATTACATTTCCCAGAATTCTTGACATCAAGAGGAGCAGTATAACCCAAGATGCTCCATGAGTGTGTCTTGTTTTTTCTGCTATTGTTTGAATGTGGCTGAGTTCTTTATGACTTCTCAGTTGCCTGAGTGGGTCAAGCTGCTCCTGGTCGAGTATCATGTTGACACTTTCATACAGTGGGCTTTCAATGGAGCAGAGTTGCAGGGGCTGTGAATGGGAGGGGTGGAATTAGGCAGACATATTGGGGAGATGGGGTTCTCTTTGGTGAGCCCTCTTGGATGCCCTACTTTTAAATACTTATTGTCAGATTTGTTCTAACTGATGGTAGAATTTTTTAAGACTGGCTTGGGCATGCATTTGTAATATGTAGCACGCTTAGTGGCCAGTTATGTGTGTTGTTGCTAAGATACCTATGTATAATTCTTGTGCCTTGTAAAATAAGAAGAATGGGCAAGTCCATGATATCCAGCAATCTTGTGATTTATAGTATCAAACCTCTCTGCATTTGACAGATCTGATTTTTGACATTCTGGAGGTATGCTTTTTTAAAGCTGTCAGATACCCAGGCTTTACCAGTGAATACATAAAAACCCATCTGTATAGTTTCTGTTAAGTTTTAGATATTTGCTGTGCAAGGTTTTGGATGTACAAGGCCTGTTAACTCAAATGACTTCTCTTCTGAGTTTAGTGGTACAAGCCTTTCATCAGCTTGCATTATTGCTTTGTAGATTAAATGATCTAAAGTATTTTTACAGGGTAGCGACCTGGTTCTTACAAAATGAAAACAACTCCCCACCCTTGGAATGTATTATATTTCTAGCCAATGCACTGGATGTTCCATTCAAGCCTTTTTATTACTGAATGGTTTTCTGTTATTTTTAGCTACAATGCTGTCTTAAATATTTTGTCAGTTCTCATATACGCCTTTCTGATCATTTCAAAATTTTGTCTGATTACCCTCCTGAATTCCTATGTTTGTAGATTGCTTTCTTGGCTTCAATACCACAGAAGACAAATGTCAAGCGGTAATGAAAGTACAAGGGTTCAACCAGTGGGCATTTGTAGAGTGTATGTGATGCTGAGAGATACTGCCTCAGTGCATAAAATACTCTGGGCCATGGAGCCTTGCAGTCAAACAAGCTCTCCTGGGCCTCCAGCTAAGAAACTTAGGCTGTGTGGCATGTCCTTGTTGAGTCTCAGCAAGACTCTTACCTAATTTACGCAATTGTCAAATGTATGTTCACTCACGACAAAATGGAGGCTCACTCACAAAGTAGATTTTTTGCTCACATGACTCAACAGCTTAGGGGGAACATTGGATGTGAGCCACCCTGAGCTGGCCTGTGGGGTAGGGCAGGATATAAGCCACAAAATAAATAAATAAAAAGAGCAGGCCCATATACTATAACTAAATATAAACAATTTTAAATGCTCTGCAAATCTCTTTTCTGAAACTGAACTTTTCTCCAAGAAACTCATATTGGCACCACCACATCCATGACTAATATTAGTGGAAGATCCATTTCTCTGACCCCTCTTTAGATCAGTCAGATAACGTTACAAGTCAATAAAACCAACTGTAGATAGTATCTCATTAATCTCAATAGGCAAAAATTGACTTGTTTATAAAAACCTTTATACTGAAATCTCTGACATGAAACAATGGTACCAGCAATGAAATACAAGACATCTTCCATATAACAGAAAAACTAATTCAGAATCATATAACGGGGGGGGCCGCCAGATAAAAATTGCACATGAACAACAACAGAAAGGCCAGTTCTATCCATCAATTAATTTAACTAATTACAACACTTTTCTAAAGAGCTCTTTCCTCATCTGTTGTCAACAAACGGATGGAGGCAGATAAGCTTTATCTGACACTGGACTTCAGAGTGGTAACTACCATAGAAAGCTGAATATGCTGTAGCTATGGTATCACTGAGAGAAATTAGCACACTCAAGCAGTCAGGTGTGAATCCCCACTCTGCCTTGGAAGCTTGCTGGGGGACCTTGGGCCAGTCACACACTCTCAGCCTAACTGACCTCATAGGGTTGTTGCAAGGATAAAAGGAGAATTCTGTATGCCACTTCGGCTCCCTTCCCCACTGGGGAAATAAGTCAGGGTATAAATTAAGTAAATAAATAAGGCATACACCAACAGTACAATCTGCTAGAATGCCCATGTTAAAATGTTGATATTTTAAATGCCTACACCCCCACTGTGTATTACTCAACAAAGACATGGGAGAAGTCAAAGAGGTAGAGCAGGAGGATAAAGCAAAACTGATTACAGGAACCTATTTGTGCATATTCTGGAAAACACCCAAATCCAAATTAGAGATCCAAAATATCTGAGCTGCCAGTAATGCAAAAGGTTAAATCCAAAGGCAGGGTAAAATCCATGTGATGTCTTGGCAGATGGTAGCTTAAGCCACTGCAAAGACAAATTTTTGTAGCAGATCAGAAGAATTCTTTGGGAACAGATTCAGGCTCCAGTTATACAGCTTGAAGCTCATGTTAAAACATATTATTTCCTATCACTCCAGCCATAGGCGGATAGGACTTGGAAAAAGAAAAACAGATCAGTGAGGCATTGAATATACCATTTATTTTAAAACATGTGCAAGAAACACATGCAACAGCTTCCAACCAGTCCAAAACAGTCCAAAACAGCAGTATAATATAATTACTAGATCACTGAACATCAGAATGAACAGAAATTTCCACTATCTGGTGCCTGGCTTTAACAAACACGTGTGAGATTTTCTATTGCTCCAGAAGCACAAAAATATTTTGTTTCCACCCAGGGAATGGCTTTAAGTCTTCCAATATATTCAACTGTTGGAAGCAAACTACATCTTGCTAATGAAGGCCCCGGTCACACGAGTGGGATACTGCACCGCTGAAGAGAGGCAAAGTAGAGCCGGGGCAAAAAGATGCGTGGTAGCGTGATCAGATGGTCCCCAAGATGCCACACAGATGCCGATAGCCGGCGATCACACCGGCAATGTTGAAGCGCACCAAAGGATCTTGCGCATGCGCACTCTGATGTTTCCTTGCATACTGTGGAGGCTTGGGGGAAACACATCTGGTGCGATGGGACGCATGTGGGTGCCGGCTGCGCCAGATTACCTCTGCTTCCGCAATCCGACGCTCACCTGTGACCCGTGTTTTTTGGTTGCTACTACCCTTTTGCTTGTACTTTTAAAATCCGCTTCTTCGGGCCAATGGTACAAGTTGGTGCTGGGTGCGCTACGCTTCCCAGATGTTGCCGTATGATCCTGCCCATTTGATGCGCCCTCAACCCGTTCATTTCGCGAGGAAATCCTCTCATGTGACCCGGGGCCAATATTAAACATATATATTTAGGGTTTTGAATAGTGAGCAAATAGCTGGCAACTGTAAAACAAGTAGTGAGAATATACCCATAATACAGAGGGAAATAATTCCTACACAAATTAGTAAGCAACCCAGACCAGTCTTGCAATAAAATAGCTTAGCTTATTGTGTTCAGTAATATCAGAGTAATAATTAAATAAATTATCACCTACTGAAAGTCCCAACTCATGTAATTTACCAAGAAAAGCATTGGTAAATTGCATGAGTTGGGATTTTTGACAGATGATCATTTACTTAAAACAAAAGATACCTTTCCCCATAATAGGGAGAAAGGGAGGATGATCCAAGTGAACTAAACTGGTGTGCTGCATGATTTGTTGGAAGGTGAGAAAGAAGGAGATTCCAGGGTTCTGTGCAGTTATCTCCAAATAAGGAATGGAAGAGGAGTGTTAAAGGTACCTCACTAAATATGGATCTGTGACCAGAAATTTCATTTCATTGTCCAGATTAAACTGCTCTGTGCTAGGAATCTCTTAGTATAAAATGATAATGTTTGCTTTCAAGTGTTTCAGTAATAAGGGTAAGCCAGATCATTTGCACTAAAGTACGGTATTTTTGATTACTCTGTGAGAGTTCCTTATTAATGATCTGAGGATTAGGAAAGGGAGTGGCCAGTTTCTGTCTCTGAAGGTGCCTTTGTGCTGACTGAGCATGATGAGATAATGCAGAGTTTCACTCGAACCTGCCTTTTGTTTACTAGTTGTTAGCCTGTGACTGTAGACACCTCCAAACTAGTTCTTTGCACACAAGCAACTGGCAGAAAAGAAGTAGCCTGGGTTGCAAAGATGCAGAGGAAAGAGAAAAGCCAACAAAATGGGGGTTTGAAGGCAATATTCAGATACGTAGGAAAGAACAAACACAGAATTATAGTATTATCCTGGAGTTCCAAAATGTCAGATTTACTACAAATTTATGCAAAGAGTAAGCAAAAGGTAACAAAATCAGCAACTGTGATTGAAGCCAGTTAAAACTGCATCTGTCAATGTTACTTTGAATACCTGGCATCAGATATTTGTGACCTGACAGTGCAAACTCTCTATTTAGCCATGGAACATTAGCCAGGAATTGGTTAAAAGAAACAAATAATTAGCACTCTTGGGCAAAGTTCTTCTACAAGTCAGTGGAGAGGTAATCCTGAAAATGGCCCTCATGTAACACAGCCATGGTAAGCAGCAGTTCCCAAAAAGCTGTCAAAAGGTAGGAAATGATCCACGGGACACTACTTCTCTATTTTTATTTATAAACCTGTGCTTCCCATATGTGAATTTGCTGAATGTATTAATTACCTGGACTAGTCGGGCTTTTAGGTTCTTTTCTACAAAAAGTATTATTTGTAGTAATAAAAGTTGATATTTTCATGAAATAAACCATGTGTTTTTATTCCCACAAAACTTATTGCTTATTTTAAAAACAGATTTTTAACCAAGTTGTTCCTTTATATTTCCGCTGTGATGAAACACACTACAGTGAGGCACACCATAATCCTAGTTACACAGCATATTATGATTTATATGTTCTCACAGAATTTGTCAAAACACTGTCAGTCTCTTCACAAACGTACTTTTGTGAATATCATTTGATATTTCAGTTTCCCTCACCTCATGAAATGCCACAACACATTAGCATGCTACACTTTAATAGGCAGCTATGTTATTTATTATATCACAAGCAGCGAGAGCCCTTTTCTTTCAATATTTGGAGGCAATAAAGCAATGAGAGTGTTAACTCTTTTTGCAGTATTAGTGAAAAAGGAAAATTCTACATAAGGGTTATTAAGAAAGAAATTGAAAATAAATTAGCATTGGTACATTGGTTTCCCATAAGCATGTGGCTAGCCATTGTTAGGAAGGGAAAATATATATACACCCTCAGTGTGATTCAGTGGCATTATTATATATGTAAATATTCTCCATATTCAGTCACCTTGAACCCAGAAGAAAGGCAAGATATAAATGTTCTAATGATTAATGAAACTAATAAATACCCAGAAGCAACATGTTCTTATTTTGAAAAGCTTATTCCTCATATTTGATCTCGGCCCTTGCTGGCCTGATATTGGAATATAATCAAAGGAAGAAAGCTATATCAGACCCACCTTATGACTATTCCAGCCTATGCTAATGCAACCATTATTATCAATTTTCATAGCTTATTTGCATGATCCTATGCAGATGTACTCAGAGGTAAGTCCTATTGTATTCAGTGGGGCATACGCCCAGGATTGCACTGTAGCTTGGCAGAAACAAAGAGATGTTCCTGTCTTAATGGCAGTTATTTGTTTCACCAGCACCCAAACATTTATGAACTAATGGCTTTCTTGTTGCACAGGACAACAGAAGATCTTTTTGTTCATAATCATTTTTAACATGACTAAATGTGTATTAAATATTAGAAAATATATCTGCTGCCACCACTGTGACCTGCTTGAGACAGCTACAGATAAAAAAATAAAACAAAAGAAGCCAAAGCCATTACAAATAAGTCATTAAAAACAAGGCATGGCATAAAAACAGCATAAAACAAACCCTGAGCAGCCTAAATTTATATTGATCAAACAGTCCTCAGACTAGAAGCGAGGAGCTAAAAAAACCCAAACAGGTTGGTTACCTGCCACTGATGATCTTTGAGTGGTCATCTATTGCAGTCACACACTTGGGTTTAGCACCTGTGCACAAACCCAACCTCAAAGAATACCAGAGCTAGCATCCAATGTTTTGGCATGCTTTTCCCCCTGTTCTGGGGCGCAGGCATAGACTGTGCATGTCTGGAGCTGAAGAGAAAGTGTCCTCCCGTTCAGTTCCTTCGGACCATTGCTGGTAAGTCCCATTAAGATAAGGGATCAAGAGATGCCAGCAGTGGGGAAGGATGAGCGGGTGGATGGGTGTGACTGCACAGATAATCACTCAAAGAACATCAGTTAGATAAGAAACCTGTTTCTTCGTGGTCTCTGTGCAGTCCCACACTTGCTAAATGGCATAGGATGGCAGGTGCTGGTAGCATGAGCAAAGCAGATAACCCCAGGATCTCTGTACCAGTTTCAGGGCTACCTGAGGACCAGAGGTGATATGGCAGGTCAGTGGAAAATGGACCTCAACACAGTCTGGCCAAAGGATGCATTCCAACATGCTCTGACATCGAGAGCATAGTGCAAGATGAAGGTCGATGGAGAACACCACATGGCCATTTTGCAAATGTCATCTAAGGCCACACCTCCCAAGAAGGGCACAGAGAAGGATACAGCTCTCATGTAATGGGCTCAAGGCTGAGCAGGTAATGGATGTCCAGTCAGTTCATAGCACAATGAGCTGGTGGACATAATCCACTTTGCCAGTCTCTGGCATAATATTTGGTGACCTTTTCTGGGTTCACCATAGGCAACAGATAGGTGAGGGTCTGTCTGGAATGGTTGTGTCTTTGCAAGGTAGAAAGATAGAGCTCTGCGAATATTGAGGGAATGTAATGCCCACTGGCCTGCATCCATCAGATCCAGAAAGAAGGTAGGTAGCACTGTGGGCTGCGAAAGGTGGAATATAGAGACCACCTTAGGTAGGAAGGAAGGGTTAGGATCAGGGGTCTTTTTTTTGGGGGGAGCGCACCGGAGCGCAGCCAAGCCCCGCCCCCAGCCAGCATCCTGGGGAGTCTTTCAGGCAGCCGAATGTCAATTTCAGCTCCATTAGATCCTATGGGCCATTGAAGTCAATGGTGAAAACATAGGGTATATTCTGGGGGCTGGAGGGGAGGGGTTTGAGGGAGAGGCTCCAAACTCACAGGGTAGCTGATGGAGCCTCTCCCCAAGACACCCACCAAGTTTCAAGAGCATTGGACCAGGGGGTCCAATTCTATGGGCCCCCAAACAGGTTGCCCCTATTCCCACCATAGAGAACAATGGAGGGAATAGGGGCAACCTGTTTGGGGGCCCATAGAATTGGACCCCCTGGTCCAATGTTCTTGAAACTTGGTGGGTATCTTGGGGAGAGGCTCCATAAGCTACCCCATGAGTTTGGAGCCTCTCCCTCAAACCCCTCCCGTCCAGCCCCCAGAATATACCCTATGTTTTCACCATTGACTTCAATGGCCCATAGGATATAATGGGGCCGAATTGCCGCCAAATTTCTTTCATTCCCTCCTTTCCTTCTCTCTTTTTCTTCTTTCCCTCCTTCTTCTCTCTCTCTCTCTCTCTCTCTTTCTTTCTTTCTTTCTTTCTTTCTTTCTTTCTTTCTTTCTTTCTTTCTTTCTTTCTTTCTTTCTTTCTTTCTTTCTTTCTTTCTTTCTTTCCCACCTTCTTCTCTTCTCTTTTTCCTCCTTTCCCTGTTTCCCTCCTTCTTCCCTCTCTTTCTCTCCCTCCCCTTTTCTTCTCTTTCTTTCCTTCTCTCTACTCTCTCTCTTTCCTTCCCTCTTTCCTTCTTCTGTGGCCCAACTCTCATGAGAAGAAGTTTAAACTTTAAACCCCTTCTCTCTTAGCTCCCCCACCCAGGCCAGCTGGGGAAGGGAAGGGAGGCTTTTGAAGACGCCTCCCCCCTTTTGCTTCCCCTTCTGACATCACTTCCGGTTATGTCCGTGGGCATGGTATATGCTAATAGCCTAATAGCTCATTAGCATGCCATATGCTAATGAGCTCCTGCAGCTGTTTTTCTACGAAAAGACCCCTGGTTAGGATGTAACACAACTGCGTCCCTGTGGAATGTTGTATAAGGGGTGTCCACCTGAAGGGCACAGAGATGACTAACCCTGTTTGCTGAGGTGATCATGAGTAGGAATGCTGTTTTCCAGGTGAGGAAATGGAGTGCAGTAGTCACCATTGGCTCAAAAGTTTTGCCTATCAGCTTAGCAAGCATGAGGAATAAACTCCACTCAGAAACTACAGGTTTTAGAGAGGGATGGAGTGGTAACATGACCTTTAGAAACATTTCGGTAATCCAGTGAGAGAAGTTACTGCCCTGTACCTGGTCATGATTGGCTGAGATCACTGCCAAGTGGACATTCAGATATGAAAAACTGAGTCCAGACTCTTGCAGGGAAACCAGGTATGACAGAGCATAGGGCAGTGGGGCCCTTCCAGGGTCAAGATGCCGACTGGATGCATGAAGAGACAAATGCTTCCAATTGGCTCCGTAAGTGCAGTAAGTAGTTAATTTCCTGGCATAGAGCAGCACATGGTGCACTTGTGGGGGGGGAGTAAGGGAGATATTCTCCATGCTGTCAGATGGAAGAAGCCGAGGTCGTGATGTAGGATCTTGTCTTGTTGCTGTGACAGAAGGTTGAGCACCAGAGGAAACTAATGATATGTGTTCTGTGACAACTGTAGCATATGTGGAAACCATGGCTGCCTGGGCCACCAAGGCGACACCAGGATGCAAGAAGTTCAATCATGCTCGGCGACTCCCACCAGAAGAGTGTAGAGAGGACATCCAGAGGGATGGACAGCATGGTCGACTGTGGTTGACAGTGAGGCTTGAAGTGGCATAAGAACTATAGCTAGAAAAGTCTCATGTGTAGCCTTGCAAAGAGGACAAGGAATGTTGTCGATGCCGTGAGACCCAAGAGACATTGGACCTACTTCGCCAACTGAACTGGTGTCATCATGAAATCCTGAGCCATCAGTCAGAGGGTGGAGGCCCTGTCCACAGGGAGATAAGCCCATTGATGGATGACATGGAGCTTGGCACCAATAAACTGAAGCACCTGTGTGAGATGTAGCAAAGACTTGACCAAATTGACACATAGGCACAGACTGGCTAAGAGGCGAAGGGTGGTTGCAATGTTAGCCTCCAGCTGTTGGGGAGACCATGGCACCAGAAAACAGTTGTCAATGAATGGGTACACCACAATCCCTTGTTGTCTGAGGGCCACAGCCACTACGGCCGTGCATTCGGTAAAGACCCTTGGACCATTCAACAGCCTGAAGTACCCGAAATTGACAGTGATGTTGTCTCACAGAGAAGTAGAGGTAGCAGTGATGCTGTGGCCTGATGATCACATGAAAATAGGTTGATGGATGCTAAGCAGGGGTCTGCGGGAAGCAGGGGAAGAATAGTCTGCAGAGTGACCATGCAGAATTTTGTCTTCACAATGTGGCAGTTGAGACCTCTCAAGTCCATAATGGGGCACTTGCCTCAATCTCGCTCCAGGACACCAAGTACCTCAAGTAAAACCCTTGGTGATGAGTGGCCTGGGGCACCTCTTCGATGGCTCCTGTGGCAAGCAGAGTCTGTACTTCATCTAGGAGAAAGCAGGATGGAGGTGTGGCCACAAAATGTGGTGTATGGGGGAGATGTGAACTCTATGGTATACCCCACTCTGACAATAGTCAAGACCCAAACATCTCAGGTGATTGTGTGATGGTGGATAGGAGGGGTACAATGTGGTGATGGAACAAGTCAGAGGCCAGTTGGGTGGTTGTGCAGGTCTTTTGTTGGAAGATGTGTTAGACTTGGGCTGGTACTGTTGCTTTGGAGGGATAGACTTCCTCCTCTTATTCACATCCGCCCACTTTTCCAGTGTGTTCAGATCTTGTTGAATTCTATCTCTATCTTCTGATGTGTGCACTGCTCCTCCCAATTTAGTGCCACCTGCAAATGAGTAGCCCCTCCACACCCTCACCCACAACATTTATGAAAAGATTGAAAAGTACTGGGCCCAGAACCGAGCCCTGTGGCACCCCACTGGACACCTTCCTTCATTCAGATGAAATGCCATTGACAACTACTCTTTGAGTGCAGTTCTCCAACCAGTTCTCTATCTACCTAACTATCCTACAGTCCAGTCCACAGTCCTCTAGTTTACCCATCAGAATATCATGGGGAACCCTGTCAAAAGCTTTATTGAAATCCAGTTAAACAACATCAACAGCATTCCCTTGATCCAGTAAGCTCGTCACTATCAAAGAAGGAAATGAGGTTAGTCTGGCAGGACCTGTTGGGGACAAATCCGTGCTGAATTCCCTGGAACACCAAGTTGTCCTTTAGATGCTCACAGATTGATCCTTTTAAAATCTGCTCCAATATCTTCCCTAGAACAGAGGTCAGACTGACTGGCCTGCAGTTTCCTGGGTTATCCCTCTTCTTTTTTTGAAAATTGGGATAACATCTGCCCTTCTCCAGTCTTGCAGTGACAATTATAAGTTCAGAATTAAGCCCACAAACTGGTTTGCCAAATGAAAATTGTAAGCTGCCAGGTAGGACAGGTAGATGTGCATCTTAGACCCGCTGGAAGGCTATGAAGTCGAACTGCCATGTTTTTTGAGCTTGCTTGGTAAATTTGGCACAGTGGCTACAGGAATCCACTTGATGCCCCTCCTCAAAGCACAGTAGGCACAAGTTGTGCCTGTCTGAATATGGCAATTTGGCTCTGCAGCCATGACACTTTTAAAAAAAAGTTGCTCCTTCCATACATCGAGTCCCTTGAAAAGGGGGGGAAGGAAGGAGGAGGAGTCTAGAAAGAAGTAAACTCATGGACTAAACTGGGTTCTTTCTTTTATTTAGGAGAGGTCGGTGAAGAGAGGTGAAGAAGAATGAAGAATTTGAAGAAACAAACATCGGAGGAGGCTCAGATGAGGAGTGAATAAAATGAGGTGTGAACGATGGCCCAGGACAGACTGGCAATTTGCCCCGGTATCGAGTCGCGGCAAAAAAACCCCGGAGTAAACGATACCGGGTTTTCCCGTCCACACAGCGGGGGCCTCTGCCGGAAGATACTGGACGGAGGCGCGCGGGAGCGTTCAGACTGCCGCGCCGGAGGCGCGCTATATTAGCTGTTTCCCCATTATTTCGGCTGTGGGCGTATGTGCGCATAAGCGCATTTTGGCGATTTTTTTTTTTGCCCTGCAACGCCGGCACCGCATTGGGCAGTGGAGCGGAGCGGAGCCAATCACACCGCTGCTGCCTCATGCCCAACGCGGGTTGCTCCCGGCTTTTCGGCTGCGCGTTCAGACTCCCCGGAAGCGGAGAAACGCGCGACAAACGCAGGCTTTCAAGATTTGCGTCGGCTTTTATCAGGTGTTTTTTTAATCCGGCAGTGAAGCGCGAGAGCACCGGTAGGCTACGGGTGGGGGACGCCAGGCAGATGTGCCTGTGTGAACATTCCATTTAATCCGATATTGAGTCGTTGTCAGCCCGGGTCCCATCCCACGGCAAATTGCCAGTCTGTCCTCGGCCGATGTGGCAGTCAAAAAGGAACTGAGCGGGAGGGTGCTTTCTCCTCAGCTCCAGGCATGCTCAGTCACTGCCTGCCCCCCAGAGTGGGGGGAAAGTGTGCCAAAAATGTTAGAGGCTAGCTCTTGTATTCTCTAGGGTCAGGTTTGTGTGCAGCATTACACACAAGTGTGTGACTGCACAGAGACCACAAAGAAGATACATGAAATCTTTAGTTAAAAGCCTAGGGGGAAATGCATGTATTTGTGTGTGTGTGTTTGGCCTGATGCCTAAAGGAAAGTATGGTAAGTGTCAGGCAGGCCCGTAGCCAGAAAATTTCTATTGGGGGCAAATGAGCACAGTCAGCCCATCATTATTTATTTACTTTATTATTTATTAATACTTTATTATTTAATTACCAATTTTCTACTTGAGACTCAAGGTGGATTACATAATATAGAACATTGCAATCAAATAGCATGAGAGATCTAATAAGAAATGCAATAGGACTAGGATTACAAAAATTATAAAAATGCAAAAAAGTATCAAACATGCTATGTCAAGCAATGCAGAAAATGGAATTACAAAAAAATGAAAACAATGCTGTAAGAAAATGATAGAAAATACAACAAATCAATGATATATAGCATACACTGTGGCATAGACTACAGTCCTGTTCTGTACTGGCTTTATAAAAATGACCTCCCAAACAACTGTTTTACATAGTTTGCAGAATTAAAGATGTGCGGGAGCCTTTCTTCCAGTTACTGAAACCTGAAACTGTAACTACAACCTTCTTTTCTGTGCAGATCACTAGCTTAAGGCTACTAATAGTGCCAACAAATGGGTAAGATCAGCAACTGCGCATACACATGGATTTTTTGTTGTAGCTCCCATTTTGTGGAATGGCCTTTCTGAGAAGGTCAGGAAAGCTTTTGACATCCTGCAAACTATGTAAAACAGAACGGTTCAAGAGGGCATTTTTATAAAGGTAATAGGGCTATAGAAGAATGGAACTGTTCAGAAAGGAGCTTTTATAAAATGAATAGGACTGTGGACTATATCACGGTATATTATGTATTATCTTGCTGAAGGCTTTCATGGATGGAGTTCATTAGTTGTTGTAGATTTTCCAGGCTGTATGGCTGAGGTCAATGTGCCATATATCAAAGGAATCACTGATCAGATGGGAAAACTGATGAAAAAACACAACCTACAAACAGTATTCAGACCCACCAGAAAAATACAACAGATTGGAAAAAGACAGAAGAGACAGACAGAAGAGATTTCTGCAGGAGTATAACCACATATCCTGCAGTTGTGGACAGGTTTTCATCAGGACCACACAGCGTAGCATCCAGACAAGAATAAAAGAACATGAAAGACACTGCAGACTTGGCCAACCTGAAAAATCAGCAGTGACTGAACATAGCCTAACTTAAACAGGACACAGCATCTTATTCCAAGGCACTGAAATGCTGGACAACATATCCAATTACCATGTCAGATTACACAGGGAAACCATTGGAACTGATAAACATAAACACAATTTCAACAGAAGAGAATTTAAAAATAAATAGGGCATAGTTTCCTGTCCTGAAAAACACAAAATGCTTTACATCTTACAACAGCACTACAGATAAGATTAGAATTTCAACAGCCAATCCATATGCAAAAGAACCTTCTCAGAAAAGCACCTCCATTACCATGTCACAGCCTGGGAAACTCCTACAAGATAATGACTCAGCCCTACCCCACCTTCCTGAGTAGATATAAATTACCTGCCTACCATTTGTCTTCTCACATTGACACAGAGAGTACTCCACCTTTCTGTGTTATACCTCTGAGGATGCCAGTCACAGCTGCTGGTGAAATGTCAGGTACTACAATGCCAAGACCACAGCCATACAGCCCGGAAAATCTACAACTATGTATTATCTGTTTGCTGTATGTATTATTCTGTTCCACTGCATTGCTTTCTACCTTTGTAATACCATTTTCTGGGTTGTTCAGCATATCATGTGCAATGATTTTTCTTCTGTTTCAAGCTGCTGTAATTTTATTCTTATTCCATTATTAGATGTCTCATCTGAATGATTGCATTGGCTTACACTGTGTAATCCATTTTGAGTCTCAATGAGAATGGTAGACTATAAATAAAGTAAATAAAATAAATAAATAAAATGCATAGGATCAGGCTGTGTGTAGGATTCTTTTCTAAGTGAACACACATAGGTCGAGCAACAGTGGCATGATCCCTGAGCTGCCCACAGGTAAGGGATCTTTTCCCAGGAACTTTCCATCTTCAGAGCAAACATGAAAACCCTCCCCTGCAAGTAAGATTTCTGTGGGGTAGCATATATTAGCAAAAGAAGAATTGTGCTCACTTACCCCTGGGCCTAAATCCTTTATTATTAGTCCTCTTATGTCAAAAATAATTTCTCCAATAATAAGAGCTCTACAGGACTCCTGTGAAACACTGTCCTGTTCTCTATCTTTTTCTTTGCTTTCTTCTGAGCCTCCTACAGCACCAGTTTTATCCTTTCGTCTCTCTCTCTCTCTCTCTCTCTCTCTCTCTCTCTCTCTCTCTCTCTCTCTCTCTCTCTCTCTCTGTGTCTCTCTCTCTCTCTCTCTGCTTTACTCAAACATAATTTTACTCCCCTCCCCCAGCAGGCTTTTAAAATCAGGAATCTTCAGCTCTGCTAAGTGCTAATTTTGTTCTAGCCAACTACATAGACAATTCACCCTTCGAAGATTTATGAGAGGATTCACACCTTTTCACCTCAACTCCTTCCATTTGTACATAGAAAATTTACACTTGAAAGACATGTGACAGTTTTTACGTCAACCCCTAGTGCTGATTGGAGGGGCATGACAAATTATTGATGGGGCACAGCCCCCTTTTGCACCACCGTGGCTATGGGCCGGGTTCCCCTCGGGGGGGGGATTTGTTGCTGAAGTTGTTTCCTGGTTCACAATATGAACACCTGCAACTGTATCACATTTTTATCTTACTCTTCTTCCAAGAAGTTAAGGGGTACATGACTCCCTTCTCATCCCCCAGTGAGCTTCACAGCAATGTAGAAATTTGACTCTGGTCCCCTAAGCCTGACATTCTAACCACTACATATACTGGCTTGCCTCCAATCTGAGGCAAGCATTAGGACCAAAGAATTTTTCTCCAACTCAGAAAGGAACAATGTAAAGTGTGATGCCACAGTTCCGATCACATCAAGGGAAAAGGAATAAAAACTGCCTGGAAATAACACTTCTCTTAGAAGCTGCCATGCAACCATGATTCTGTATTCTGTCTCTACATCCACAAACATCAGAGCAATGCACCAAGGGAGTCCAAATTTCACCCAGAAAAAAGCCCCTAAATTTGCATGCTATTCAAATTATTTCATTTAAGCACAGTTACAAATTAGTCTGATTTACATCAGGCAGTGAAGCACAGTCCTTTAACAACTTTAAAACTTGATCAGTACCCCACCACCAGCCCTGACCTTCACTATACTATATACCCCACCTACTTTCCAAACTCTCCATGAAGTCGTTTACAAAAAAACCCTCAGAAAAACAGTAAAAGCTGACATTTTCAAAATGCAGACTTTCATATACAATACCAAATCCAAACCATTCAGTCCTAATTTCAAAAGCTGCCTTTCCTTGTTTACTATTGAATTCATTCATCTGGATAGATCAAAAATTGAATTTGAAGCTTCAACATAAAGCGGGCATCATCATGAAACTACAGCTTTGCCTCTGAATAGCTAAAGCACTATAAGTTCACCTTCACATTTGTTCATCTATTTTATATGCCATTTGTTATTCTTATAAAACCATGTATAACCAGGACAATTTACTCAACAAACAGGATTTGTATACACTTACATCATATCCACTGTTGCGGATACCACGCCTTTGCCTTTCTCGGGTAACCAGAAGATCCATTTCTGTTTCTCCTGGACTAGGGCTGTTTAAAGACTGTCTGCTTCGGTAAACTGAGTTCTTCATCTGCTGCCTGGAGAAGAGCAAATTAAATGTTTAAATGAGACCAAGTTACAACAAATAAAAACATATAGTTTAATTTTTATGATATGTACTGTTATCAGAAAGTAGCATAGACCAGATCAGGGCACAGGGGGGAAAGTCTATTGCCTTGGAAAGTAATTGGTTACACCAGATCAATTTTGCAGTGTTCACAAATAAAAACTAAAAGCAGTATGTATCACACACTGTACAACACTACATGACTGGCAAGCACCATACACACACAATTGTGTCTTGAGCGTACCTGTGTACCACATATACACATTCAGTAATTGGTGATGATTTGGTTCCTCTTATAAAAAGTACAATTCTCAAAGAATTGTATTAGTTACCTGCAAATTTACAGGAGCTATAACAAGTGCTGGCCTCCGCCCTTAAAACCCTGGTCCGGGCTATGGATATCTATAGTAGCACCTTCATCCATAGATTACCTACCTGTGTCCTGAGATCTACCAGGAAGCCCTCTTAAAGACTCCTTTCAACTGAGATGTATTGTATGATTGTCAGGAGCAGATTCAGGACTCCATATTATGAAAATCTGTACACTAATACCAACCTTCCCAGTCCCCTTTTGGGAAGATGTTGAAGACATTCTTTTTCAGGTAGACTTTAGGAATATTTTTCTATAAAGTTGAATGCCTGTTGCCTTCATTTTTGCATATACTATTTTACTGATTGGTTAAGGAGTTTTACTGCATTATGAGTTTTGGAGAGCAGAAGGAAGAGAAAATGAACACATTTTTCTTTTGTTTTATGGAGTTTTGCAAGCTATTCCACTGGCCATATTGTAACAGAATTTGGGGTAGAATTTTGAGTGTGAATGGTCCTCTGTATCTGTTGCCAATAGAGGACTGCTTTACATCAGTTCACAGCAAGGATAGGCATTTATATTATCAATTCCCTCCAAGAGTCTGGAATCTTGAAAAATTTACTTGCTGAGTGCCAGAAAATCAGGTTGTAAATAGCTCTACTAATCTGTCTCTAGTAGATTTTATACAGCAACTTTTCTCACAGAGCTGTACCCACTAACTATGGTAATTATGTAGTATGACTTAATAACAGAGTAACAACAACATGGTTGTTACCATACAATATAAAGTTGTGCCTGTCCACTTGACTATGATTATGATAGTCACATTTCTGCCTCATCTGGTTTTCTACTTAATGTAGGCCTGTGCTAAGTCACTCTCCTGTGACTGTGTTAGTATTGTATGCTTCACAAGTTCTTGCTGCCTGAAGAGTAAGTCACATGGGAGCATGGACTTACAAAGCCCCCAAATAATTTCCTAAGTGAGTGCTGTATTATTGAATATCTGCTAGTGTTATAAGGAAACACAGTATCTGGAACCTTTAAATCCCAATCTTAAATCACCAGGACTCTAACCATGGAACCAACTGTGTGGACCACCTTTTCCATTCCTTTATTAGTTGCAGGGCAGGCAACATTTGTCTTTACCTTGATTATCTGAAGGTGTCGGCATAAATTGTGCAGCAACCATGAGTCGAACTACTTTCCTTGATCACTACAAACACAATTTGGTGGGCCAAACTGCAACATGACCTGTTCTTGAGTGGATCTGTCATAATCTCAGTCCTCTTATTTTTAAGTGGTTGGGCCAACACATAATTTGAAATACTGATTCTCAGTTGTTGTTTCTAGTAGTGGGTTTTTTCTAACCATTCAGCTACCACTGAGGTAAATTGTTCCTGGAAGGCTATGGACATCATGGAAGAGCCAGTTTGGGGCTTAGAATGAATAGCAGATACATTCATTTCTACTTCCACACTCTGCACACAATCTGGTCCATTGGTTGGTCTAAAACACCATCTTCTTTAACAAGCAGGCTATGACACTCACTGTAAATCCATTTATAAACTGGATTTTGTTTATTTTATACTTACAGACACTGTACAAGAAACAATGCCTCAGTAAACTAAACAAATAATAAATAAATATACATACCATACATTATTATGAACCAATGAGGCAGGTTATCAATAAACAATCTAATCTCAAACAAGAGAAAAATGATAACCTGTAATCCAAGCAAAACCATGCCCATCTTGTCCACTTTTCACACAAGATTTATTCATGGATTCACAATGGATATAACTTCTTTTCTCCACTGCCAACTCTAAATGTGGTTGGGCAGCATTAGCTTCTTTTAAATTGTCACTTGGGCTGGGAGGATCAGGGAAAGACCTATCAAATAGCCTTCCCAGAGCATAAACAAGCATGCAGAGGCTCCCCCTCTCTCCTCCTCCTTGCTTGCCACTCCTTTCTGTATTCCAAATGGGCAAGGCCACCATCATAATAGCCTGCAATGTGTTGCACAGCTGCTTGTAGGAACCATCACGCTCTCCAAACACTGTCAGGAACTGTGCTGCCTTGTGAACTTTTCACACATTTACAAAGAAAAGCTCAAAGTCAGCCAGAGGTACTCACTAATTCCAGTTCTACCTATGTGACCAGTAAATTTCTCCTGGGGCAACAACCTTGAAGCCATTCCTACCAGTTGTAACATACTTGTTTAAAGAACCAACTTCAATAAAGATTTTTTAAGTAGTCTCTTGAACAAATCATAAACAGTCAACACCCCACCCCCACAACAAGATCTAAAAGTAGATCCAATGCAAACACTCAGATGCGCAACAGTACCACTCACTGACTGGGAATTTATTTATTTATACTTTGGATTTATGAAACGTCCAGTCCCCAAATGCACAGGGCTCTGGGTGATTTATACCAATAAAAATACATAAATACAACATAATTTTCAGTTAAAATGCAATAAATATAACAATACAGGCTTTAAATTATTCCATAGGTGGCATTAATAGATAACCATTAACCAGTTCTGGACCAGGTTTCCGCTACGCAAGCAGGACGGGGGGAGGGAGAGGAAAGTACCAGCCATGTTATTGCCTGTTGCTTCCCTCAACCAAAAGCCTGGTGGAACATCTCTGCCTTGCAGGCTCTGCGGAATTGCATGGGCCCTTAAGTTATTTGGCAAAGAGTTCTACCAGGTCACAGCCAGGACCAAAAAGGTCAAGAGCAGCCAGATGTCTTCATGTAGCCATTACATTACTCTCTATAGAAACATTCTAGCATGTTTGCCTGGCTACTCTCCTTCACCCCCACAATGCTACTGGTGACCATGTAAGACAAGCAGGCCCAGGCTATGTCAAAAACAACAGGTCAACTGCCTACTACGTCTGCCAGAGCTCAATAGGGTAGGAACAGCCTGCAGTGCTCCAAGAGAAAGGAGGGTGCTTCCTTCTGTACACCTCCCATGTTGCTGCTGTTTGTCCACCACAAAAGTGGTTTGTTAGGAATGTTCCCAGTGACTTAAGTGGCCAGTTTGCCCTGAATTTCTGTTGAACATCCTGGTAGCAGACACTTCCAACATTTTGCAAGAAACATATGGGGTCAACTGAGGACAGAGCCTCTGGAAGTCCCAGCTGTGTTTTGTTCCAGGTACATATTGGGGCAGAACTGAAGAATGAGTTCTGACATTAGTTCTACACTTCTGTAATTATGCTGTTTTCAGATTATACAGGCAGATATATACCCTTGACCTAATTGCAAGCCACCATGTGTATATTTATGGTGGGGGGGGGGATGTAGAACAGTGTATATAATGAGCAGGCTTAGAGAAATTGCCCTGAGATTACCAAGTAGCTGATTTAAGAAACATTCACTAATGAGAAAGGAGGTCTCAGCATTAACAACTGGCACAATCATAGGTTAGTCAGGACTACAGCGAACAATATTTTAAAGCACTGAATATATGGTACAGAATACACATAGGAATGTACTAAGGACTTGGGACCTAGTCCATATATAAGCAAAATTATTTAGTACTGATGATTTCTAATTTTTTTCAGAGCATTGTTATGCAAGCATATGAATCTGTAATGACTAGCCTGAACAATGCATTTAGTGACAATAATAATACATTATCACTTCAACTTCATTTTCAAATTAGCAAAGGAAGGAAGAGGAACAACTGTGGCTTTGAAAGAGGAATAAGGAAGAAACATTCCATCTCAAGACTACTACAAAACTTTACGATACAACCTACAGCTGTTTATGGCATTGTTTGAAGAGTAGCTATACAGAGTTTTAAGATCCATCTACTTTATTCAAATCTGAATGCCAGCGCTAAGTAAGCACCACAAAAACCCGTAATTCAAAAACTCTTTTGCAGAAGATGTGTCAGCTTTTGTGGCCATTTATTGATTTTTGAATTTTAATTAACTTGCACACAGTTTTCAGTTTCTCCTCAGATGTACACAGGATACTTTTCACTATTAGCCTAAAGAGACATTGATCCTGAACAAATTTCCACATGAGCAAACACCATTGATGTCACTCAGGTAACGAACAAATCTTAGGCTACTTGAGAGTGAACGACTGGTGAAAATGGATCGGCATAAGGCGATTTTTCTAAAATAATCAATAAACCTTAAAAATCGTGCCTTTGTAAACATGCTGCATGGCCTCTTTCTACAGTGTGCAAAAGCAGAGCAAATGCCATGATGGCCAATAAAATTTACAGGATCAATATTAAAACTTACTCTGAAAATCTC
Source organism: Gekko gecko (assembly GCA_029375565.1). Lineage (NCBI taxonomy): Eukaryota > Metazoa > Chordata > Lepidosauria > Squamata > Gekkonidae > Gekko > Gekko gecko. The sequence goes on from JAPDNY010000003.1 coordinate 127,620,793, forward strand.
ATAACTTACATCCCATCCAGTATACATTTGTTAAGAAATTTCTGCGGTAGTATGAATGCAAATATAATGATTTTTTTTCTTTCAAAATATTCATATTTTTCTGGTTATATGGATTTTTTCTCATGTTAAGATTTTATTATGATGTAATGAAAGCCTGCTAAATAGTAAGGCCTTTCCCTTGTAGGTTAGAGTATCTTTCTAGCCGATAAGAAAACAACATTCTTCGGGGGACCACCTTTCCCCACATGTTCCCCAGAGAGCACTATAGTCAGGGTCACAAAATTGTCTGGCCCTCTCTGGCCCTAAGGATGCCAGGCTGACATCGACTAAGACCAGGGCTTTTTCTGTGGCAGCTCCAACTTGGTGGAATGAGCTTACAGAAGAGATCCACAGGGCCACAAAAACAGAGCTCTTCCACCAAGCATTTCGGTAAGGAGCTGCATTTCACCATCTATGCCCTGTGCCAATATTATTTCCAGCCTGAGCCTACCGATAGTGGAACTTACTACTGAGTGTATGTTTGCATATATACTTTATCACAGTTGTACCACTATTGTTATGTAAACTGTTTTAATTACTGTGCTGTGTGTTTTTATATTGACATTTATATTGTTGTTTTCAGGGGTCTTTTGTGGGGGGAGCACACCGGAGCGCAGCTCTGGGAGATCAGGAGCCAAGCCCCGCCCCCAGCCGGCATCCCGGGGAGTCTTTCAGGCAACTGAATGTCAATTTCAGCTCCATTATATCCTATGGGCCATTGAAGTCAATGGTGAAAACATAGGGTATATTCTGGGGGCTGGAGGGGAGGGGTTTCAGGGAGAGGCTCCAAACTCACAGGGTAGCTGATGGAGCCTCTCCCCAAGATACCCACCAAGTTTCAAGAGCATTGGACCAGGGGGTCCAATTCTATGGGCCCCCAAACAGGTTGCCCCTATTCCCTCCATTGTTCTCTATGGTGGGAAAAAAGTAACAATGGAGGGAATAGGGGCAACCTGTTTGGGGGCCCATAGAATTGGACCCCCTGGTCGAATATTCTTGAAACTTGGTGGGTATCTTGGGGAGAGGCTTCGTCAGCTACCCTGTGAGTTTGGTGCCTCTCCCTCAACCCCCCTCCCCTCCAGCCCCCAGAATATACCCTATGTTTTCACCATTGACTTCAATGGCCTGTAGGATATAATAGGGCCTAATTGCCGCCGAATTTCTTTCATTCCCTCCTTTCCTTCTCTCTTTTTCCTTTTTCCCTCCTTCTTCTCTTCTCTCTTTCTTTCTTTCCCACCTTCTTCTCTTCTCTTTTTTCCTCCTTTCCCTGTTTCCCTCCTTCTTCCCTCTCTTTCTTTCCCTCTTTCCTTCTCTACTCTCTCTCTTTCCTTCCCTCTTCCCTCCTTCTGTGGCCCAACTCTCATGAGAAGGAGTTTAAACTTTAAACCCCTTCTCTCTTAGCTCCCCCACCCAGACTAGCTGGGGAAGGGAAGGGGAGGCTTTTGAAGATGCCTCCCCCCCCTTTTGCTTCCCCTTCTGACATCACTTCCGGTGATGTTAGGGGGCGTGGCATATGCTAATAGCCTAATAGCTCATTAGCATACCATATGCTAATGAGCTCCTGCAGCTGTTTTTCTACGAAAAGACCTCTGGTTGTTTTATTTATTGTCACCTTGTGTAAGCCGCCCTGAGCCTGCCTCGGCGGGGAGGACAGGGTAAAAATCAATCAAACAAACAAACAAATAGAAGATAGGTATAGAGTTCATAGTTTCTTAGTTGTTTGGGGTAAAACTCTGCAGTGTCTGGGTCAAAAGGATTTTAGTTCCATATCATAAAAAAGCACTTTTTGTTTGGGTATGAAGAATCCTTGGTTAACATTATTCAGGTTATGTTAAATAAACATTCAAGATATCATGTAGGCACACGTTTCTCTATATTTGACCAATAAGTGAACTATTATTCAAATGATACACTGTCCTTTATAACCAATTATGATCTCTGAATGTTAGCTTTTTTATTATGTCACTCCAGGTATAAAATTTCATTTATTTCCAGATTGTGGGCAGAAAGCGGTCATTTTTTTTAATAGGCTGGTTGGCCCTAACTGTTTTCAGGTGTCTTAACTGCAATTAAAACACTATGAACCTTCCTCCTCATTTTGACTTGAATCTATTTGTATAACACTGCCTGCTTCATTTATATTTCCAATAAAGTTTGTGCTAATAAGATAAGGTACTGTATAACTCAAAAGTTATTGTATCTTTTATTGTGCATATGTAACTGGCCTTCTTAACATCACTGTACAAGCCTCCAGTACTGACACCAGATATCTTGATTCATTGCCAACCCATATCACTCTAAAACTTCTCTATCAAAGTTATTAACAGTTTTGTAACTATAGCCCCTTGAGCTAGCCATCAAAACCATGATTACCCCTCCCTTGTATACACTACAGATACAAAGAATAACAGTATTCTGTCTTATTTTCATCATTTGTTCAATCCACTAGTTAATGAAAATTGGGTATTCACTATCAGCTTTTTGCCAAACAGTTACCAGGTTTGAATCCTGAAAGTCTGTTTTCAACAAGATGTTTTCTTGTGAATAGGGAACTCTACTTTTGTCAAGATATCCTCTTTCTTCACAAAAAGGATCTCATAGTCCATGCATTCATCTTATGATCACAGACCATGGAAGTATGGGCTCTATCGTGTAAAAAATAAGTGCTGGTTAATATCATATGAATATTTAGTTGTAAGACACTCCAAGCAGTTGTCTGGAGAAGTGGTATATAATTTTTTAAAATAAATATAACATATCTCTTTGGTCACCTCGAATACTACTATAAGTTCTGAGAATAAGGAGATATCATCAGCCTGAACACTACCTTGAGAAAGCTGGAAACCGTTGTCTAGAACTATGAACATATTCACCATATTTTTCTGAAGTGAGAGGTTCGGCTGATTGATCTTGGCAAAAAAATCTGACAGGGTAGCTTTTAGAGTGAATGTATGGTCCATCTTCACATAAAATTGTTGCTTCACATAAAATTGTAGGCTATTTTCTCACTTTTGAAAAACATGGTAATTTCTTCTCACTGTTCCAAGACAAGGTTTAAGACTTTGGCCCATAACAACTCAGTAACATCTTTAGGGAACAGAGCACAGTGGATTTGGCTCCAACCCCTTCATACTATATTTCACTAAAATTGTTCATCTTATCTGAGGCAATGCCAAAAGCTCCAGAATGTTGTAGCTCAGAGGAGACCTTGACAAGACCAGAGGAAAGTGTCTTCACAGCCAAGCATATTGATGAAGCATACAGTGAGTGAATGTTGTTTGGACATAGCCTTCATCATGACAGGGTGTGGAATGAATGCCCATCATTGACATTGCCTCATCAGTGCATGTGCCAGCTAACTTCATCCACTGAAGTTTCTTGTCAGCAATGAAATTATCCCACATCCCCTTTCAGGTAACAAGCATATACAGGCAATGGTGTACAAGAAGCACAAGTGAAATACAAATTACGGGCTTGCTTTCATTTCTGCAGTTACTAGGTCTATCCTCCAAGATACCTATTTGTTTTTGAACCTGACTGATGACAGGAATAATTATTTCTCTCCTCCTAATTTTCACAGTGCCCAGGACTTACAAGGAACTTAATGTGAACTCCTAAATTCTTCCCCAGATGGTATCAGAACCTGGTCATCACTACTTCAAAGAAGGCCTTAAGATGGGCCCACACCTACGTTTATAACTCTATGATTCTAAGTCATCCCAGATGCTTTGTTTCCCTCAATTCTTCTGGGAACCAGAAAACAGAATGTGTGAGAGGGCACTTAGGAGCAACTGTGGCTACTGTGCGCAAGTCTCCAAATTCCAGAGGCACACCTAATTATAAATACAACCTAGGGTTGCCAGGTCTTACCAGAAGTGATGTCATTGTGCAGGGCACAATCTTACCAGGTCCTACCTACAGCCTAGGGTTGCCAGAACCCAGAAGTGACGTCATTGTACAGAGCACGTTGTGAGGAATGATCTATCATTCAAGGAAAAACTCTGTGGTAAATATAGAGTTTTTTCTTGAGTGATAGAGCGCCCACCCCCCGCAATGTGCCATGTGTGATGACATCACCTCTGGGAGATGTTATTGCACCAGGCACATTGGTGTGAACAGGACACTTTGGGGGTGGGGTTCCCCCACCAGCTGGATTGGGGCCAGCAAATCTGGGGGCCTGATAGCAGGCAAACCCATGCCCCCATCGGGGAAATGACAGCCCTAACATAGCCAAGTAAGCAGGAAAATCATCCAGGGATGTCAGGAAGCTATTTGAACCCATCTTTCTCTAAGGAGAGATCATTTTAATTGGTTCCGCATTCTATAAACACTTTAAGTTTCCTTCAGTTTAAAACCCACCAGGACTGATCATCTCTTCAGGACAACAGTTACATTAAATTCCTACATCTCCAAATCAGCAATCCCATGCCCTAAACAGAACACCAAATTAAATGTCAGCTTTTTCTTGCAGAAACTAAATAACATATGGATCTTAAGTAATAAGGGGACTTTGGAAACCCTGGGCACTTCATGATTAGTCCATGGGCCATGAACATTTTTATTTTAGGACCTTCCAAATTCTAACTGGCAGTCTGTGCCGGGAGAACAGGGTATCTCCTTGGTGAGCCTTACATGGTAAAAGCAAATAACTGTTTGATGTACAAATAATGTTGCCAACATCTTCAGACCTTCTATGCAAAGGAATCTACCAATTATACTTTAGTCAAAAGCCCATGAAGGAGAACTGCAGAATAAAAATTAATGGCCAGTATAAACATTAATGGTGCTTGCATATTACAGTACTAAGAGATATCAGCACAGCTATCTATCCTTATAAAATTAACATATTAGGTGTTGGGAAAGCTATACAGTTTCAGAGAGTATATTAGGAAAAGTTGGAAAACTTTAGTTCTAACAAAGATACTAGATTATTGCTATTACCTCCAGCATATCATATCCCATTTATGGCAGGATGACATATGATACCATAGCCTTGCTAAAGCTGAATGCCTATGGATCTGAACACTTAAAATTCAAAGGGAAGTACATGTTAAATAAAATGATAGATTAAAATTATTAAAATTCTGAACAGTGCCTGGATAGGAGACCTCCAAAAGTATACCATAGTAGAAACAAATTAGCATGTTAATAAAAATTCCACATATCCCATTTCATATCCCAGATCATTATGCCATTTGCCCCCCTAGCTGGAATTAAGAGACAGACAACAAGACTGGGTACTAATGGGCCACTTTATTAAATTGACAACAAGCATGATGGCAAACATAATGGCAAGGGGTAAATAGGATGCGGCATGGTCAAAGCTAGGGTCTCAAGACCCCTCCCTCACCATTTGATCTAGAGTGAGACACCCAGCCCCAGATGCAAGCCAAAGGAATATGGCTTACATCTGGCCAGCACAGCCAGTGTAATTGCCGGGGAAACCCAAACCACCAAGCCGCAAGGTTCAAAGGGAGGATAACCCCATGCAATCCCTTAGGCAGTCTGTTTTCCCCACCCTGGGCCACAGGGCCCAAAGACTGTAGTGACAAGACCCCTATGCCCCAAATGGGTTATAAGATGGTGCTCACCATGCCACAATCTGTATTGAATAACATCCTGCCAACTAAAGTGACCAACCTATTTAAACAGGACCACACCCTTGTCAATCACCCCAAACCACAGCTGCAGTACAAGGTAGGCAAAAACACCTCCTCCCCGAGCCAATTTGGGAAGGAACGAAAAATTCCTACCTGGCCCCCAAAAGGGTGACCAGCCATAGCCTGAACTGCTAACAGGGCAGGAGGGTGGGCCGAGCATGACAGGCAGAATGAAGGAGGGAGGCGAGGGCCAGCTCAGGAAACTTCTGCTCCCACCCCCTATCAGTACCCGTATGCGGCTAGTGCCGCATCATGCTGCCTCTGCTCCTTGCAGGGCGGCAAAGGCATCCCACTGGCAGCACGGCCCTAGGGCCGGCAGGCCATGAGCCAAATTATTTTTCTTTTGTTGGCAATACTACAACGATCACAAACTTCATCAAAACTCTCTTTATCCTTCCACTTCTTAGCTGGGAAATCAAAATCCTTTTCAAGTGTAGATAATTAAAACCACTCATTTTTTCTCTTTTATCATAAAGATATTTTCAAAAGGAATTGCCTTATCACTACTGATTAGATCTGTATATCTAGCTGAGCCAATTTAATTCTATTCTCTAAATCTACCCATTGATTCCGGTTGACATTAAATTCCTCATCTTTAATGACTGAAGCCAACAGAGAATTAGTCAGAGACAGTTTACATTAGGTATATAAATGTAACAAAGAAAAACAAGGAAAAAATAAATACTAGAGCAAAAACTGAAAGTAATTCTAAGGGTCACATATCTGATATTATTGCTATAAATGGTGCCTAGAAAAATAGATTTTGTTAATTTTTATTGCAGCATTCTATACAGAGTTCTGAAAGACATGCAGTTTTTCCTCCCAAAAAGGTTTTATCAGATAGCATCCTGTTACAAACATGCCAATGATATATGCTGATTCACAGATGTTGTATGCTAGAATTATTGTATTACTATGGGAAAGAGGAAGAAGTGGCCATAATCAATTATGAGTGCCTCTTTACTGCCATGGAGCCAGTGGAAACCTGGAGTAACTATAGAGAGCCGGTGAGACTGAGAGGCCAATCGGTCTGAAGTTAGGCTGACACAGGCTTCTCGGTAATCCTAATGTAGGCTGATCTGCTGTCAGACTCTGATATTGTGCCCAAACATGGCATTCAGAATCCAAGGCAGAGGTGGGGTGGCCCTGACTGTTCCTGTGGCATGGATGCCTGTGGAATGGAGAAGACAGGTAGGTCTCACAGAGATGGGGGTTATAAAGCACCCGTCATACCCTGTGATAATTGGTCGAGATCTCCTTGGAGGCCAGTAGTCAGTAAACATGGTAACATACAGCCAAATGCTAGAAGGGGTGCGGAGGGAGGCAGAGAGCAACTCTCCACCAGCTGGAGGGAGAAGGGGCTCAACATTTACTGTGGGAGAAAGAGGCCAAGGTGACCCAAAAGGGGGAGGGCCAGCCTATCTTACACCCTGAGAAAGGGGTTCCCAAGTGGAGGGAGTTCCACTTAGACACAGCAAGGGACTGCTGATCTTCTTGGTGAGGAACTCACTTCAGTAAAGTTCAGGCTGAGGAGACAGAGCCAGAGGGTGAAGATTTCACAGGAGTTCTTGATGTCAGTGAAGCTAGTGTTGTCTCAGTTGAGAAAATAGCAGAACTCTTGGGAGAACCGAAGGGGTTCCCTGGAGGAGGAATGAAGTAGCCTTGGATCAAGAAGTGAAATTTTCTGAGACTCTCTCTGATCAGGTTGTCTGGAAGAAGGGCAGACAAGTGTTCTGGGAAGCAGTTAGACAGCTTGTGGTTCCTGAGTAGTAAAGGAAAAGGCTCATAGATCTGGCTCATGACATTCTGTGGGCAAGGCAGCTGGAAATCAATAAGGCTAGACCGAGGCTTCTGTTGACTTCTTACTGGCCCACATTAGCACAGTATATGAGAGACTGTTGTAAGTCTGGTGTGACTTGCCAGAGAGTGGCCTATAGTGGATGCAGGGTGAGGGAACCAGTGCAATCTCTTCCTGTCATGGGAGAGTTTGGGAAGAATGTCAGGGGACTGCTGAATCTTGGAAGGGAGAGATGGAAAAAAGATCTGTGAGACTAAGAGATCAGTGTTACATTGTGTCATGTATTTTAGAGAGTGGCTGAACAAAGATGGTAAGTGTTGTCAGAGAGAATCTGAACCCATATGAACCAGGAGATTGATTTGTGAACCAAACTGGCTTTTACTGGTTTATGACCCTTGCTTTCTGCTTCCTGCCGCTTTTGGCAGGGAACAGAAAGCAGGGGTTTAAATGGCTTGGAGCAGGGATCATGAAGCAGGGTGTTAAATGGCCCAGAGCCATTTAAACTCCTGCTTTCTGCACTTCACGAACCACCACAAACTGCCGTAAAATTCATGGAAGTTTGTGGTAGCTCTTCAGTTCACGAACGTTGCCTTGCAAACCATGAACTGGCCAAAATTTGTTATGAACAATTGTTTGTGAGCTGATTTGTGAACATTCCTTGTCTCACCTGCCTGCCAGGTGGCTCCTTTACAGAGTGAATAGAAAGGCAGCAGAGTTAAATCTGCCCTCATCACTCCAGATGGTCTCTATGAGGTTATTCTGTTGCATTTTGGACTTAGAAACACATGTGTACCTTATCAGAAGTGGGTGAATAACTTGTGGAATGGCAAGTCAGAATTTGCAGTGGCTTATACTGATTACATCATGACTTTTTTCAAGGACTTGGGTTCTCAGAGTATTTAGCAAGAGTGTTAGGTGCTATCCAGTGGGCAGGTATCACCATCAAAGTGGACAAATGGCAATCTAGAATGCCAGAGGGACACGGTAGAGGCAATCCAGAGTTGGGGACCTCTAAAGACCATGAAGCAGGTCACAGCTTTTCTGGGTTTGGCAATTGCATGGGCACTAGACTGACTTAGACCTTATTTGTGGGGGCAAGAGTTCACCCTCTTAGCCAACAACACATCTCTACACGAGACTTTAGAGGTGGTCTTGGAAGATTCAGGAGTTCAACATGAGAAATGGAACACATTGCAGGGCACAACAATGTGGTTGCAGATTTCCTTTCCAGGAAGGACAAAGACCCTTAAAGGCGACTAGTTCCTATGTGTGATTATGTGCTGGATGACTTGTATGTAGATTCTCTAATGTGAAATATGTATCTTGTAAGTTTCTTATAACTTATTTGTTGGGATTCACTGCAGAGCAACCTTCTGTAAAAGGGTGCTCTTCTGCTTGAATCTTGGGAGGGGGAGGTATGAAGAAATTCATTTTTTTTTCCTTTGGGAGTTTGAACTGAGTAAAACCATAAGTTTTAAAAGTTTTTCTTTCTGAGCAGAGAAGAGGCAGGAGAGGGGAAGTCAGTTCAACTGCTTTCCAACCTCACCTCAGCCACCTTATAAGAAATGTTAATGGGTCTTGCAAGAGACAATGGGATGGTCAAGCTCCCCCTCCTTCAGCTTTCAGGGAACAGAGATTTGGAGGAATTAAGTACCAGAAAGATTTCAGGAAGAAATTTCTGGAGACTTCAAGAAAAGGGTTTTTTTAACCTGGTCTGACCTGGTTAGTGGGAGGAGGAAGAGAGATGATAGAACTCTGGGGAGCAAAGTGAAAAAGTCCCTTGGGGCTGATTCCATGGAGGGAGACAGAACTCTTAACCGAGGTCTGGAGGAGACAGCCATTGCCATGTGCTGACCTGCACACCTGAAGGAGGCTTGAAGGTAATGGAACTCCTGTAAAGCGTTTGCAACTTTCTAAGCTAAGGAGCCTGCCTCATATTTAACATCTTCTAGGGCATGTATAGAGGGAGGGATACAGGAATTATGTGTCACCCTTTTCTTTTGAATCCCTTGCTCAAACTGGTGCTGTGCTAAAAGTATGCATGTGAACATTTAAATAAACAGTTTATAATTGTTGATACTGGTAGTGGTTCTCTGTACCACACAGACCTCCACCATCTTGGACACACTGTTTTAAATGGAGTGCCAGGAGGAAGGAGCAGACATAAGAACATAAGAGAAGCCAATGTTGGATCAGACCAATGGCCCATCTAGTCCAACACTCTGTCACACAGTGGCCAAAAATACCAGGTGCCCTCAGGCAGTCCAGCAGTGGGGACAGGACAGTCATTTGGCAAGTGGCCGCACAAGGCAGTAAGCTGTCCCTGTGGTAACCAGATGCTGGGTAGCAAGAGACATAGAGTCAACGCCTCAGAACTGGGAAGGGAAGCTGGGAGTCCTGACCCTCCCAGTGGACAGCTCCTACAAAGGCCAGGTGGCGGCAGTGGGTGAAGAATGAGAGGGAAAAGCCCCTCCAGGTGGTGGGGAAACTTTGGAGGGCACAGTGGAATAGGGCCTGCAGGTCAGAAAAGGACTGTTTTGCCATAGTTTAACATAGAAGTTTGGTTTCCAAAACAACGGATTGTATAAAATGCTATTATACAATGGAAAGTCATCCGATTTTAAGTCAAGTACCTGAAAGTTCTTGCACTGTCAGTTTTTCATCATAAAAAATCCTGTACAAAAAACAGCACAATTTGGGACAGATCATCATTCCTTTTGTTATCCCAAGAAATAACATTAAATGTTCCATTCTGGTCAACAAAAAAATATATTTTTTTAATCTACATCCATATTCCTTTCTGATTTTCTTCTTAGAATCATGCCACAGCATTCATAAATAAAGCACCAATCTTTCTGAGGAAATGACACCTCACTGAACAATGGAATAAAGTCTTCCCAGGCAAATGAATGTGACATCACATTATCATTCCACAACATATATGCCGCACATATGCCAAAACACTTGTCTCCATAATTTATATCTTTTGTAGTGGAAACTGGGGTGATGGGTACAAACATGAGTAAATATACATAAAATGGGAAAACACTCACCTGTTTTTGGGTTCTACAAATGGGGAAGATCCATCTGTATCAGGATCCAAAATATGATCGATCTCATTTTGTGCTTTTTCATACATCTTCTTCCTCTCTACCAGACCCTTATTGTTATCGACTTGGGGAAAATCATAATACCCTTTCCGCTTAGCTTTCAGACGCAATTTGTTGCGATAGTGCTCTATATCAGACTTCTGTTTGAGGACTTTGTTAACCTGAAGATAAGAAAAACAAATTTAAAATGACAACACAAGATAAAATATTTTAACTAAACTAAATTAGAAACAAGCACACCTTCTCTTTAACACCTATAGAATAAGTTAAGAGATTAATCACACTGTATTATTTTTCAGAGGATTAATTTCCTGGGACTATTCACTGAAAACATACAAAAGAAGTGTCCTGTGGCATCCTAAAGACAAACAAATATGTTGTGGCATAAGGTTTTGAGCCCACATCATCAGATTGATACAAAAAAAATGTGTTTGTCTTTAATGTACCACAAGAAACTTTGGTTTTGCTACCCCACTGTATGCAAGATGTCAAACATAGGAGTTTTTTCACAATTACTTTTACAGCCTATGGACAGATTACTTCTGGTAACTGAAAGAACAGGTTGAGTTGTATCATGTGCAGTGTCAGGATCACATTTCAGCTTCCTTAACAGACATTGATAGCCTCTAACAAAATTGTCATAACTGATCCATAGGCTGTAACGGAGATTAAAAAGGGAGACAATTATGAACTACTTGTGCCAAGCCCCAATAGCAAATCAAATCACAACAGAATTTATACTAAGAAACAGGGAAATTTGACAGCATTCTTGCCCTAAGAGTTCCCATACTGAGGTATCAGTTTACTTCTTCCAGTCACCATTTAATTTAAGCATAACTATACTTTATCATTTTCTCAGGTGCATACAAGCTGATTCTGACTGGGACTGTGGAGAGTTGGAAGCAGGACTTTAGCCTTCTTCTCCCCATGTTGTTTTTCCAACCAGAAATGGCAAAACTACAGGAAGCTGCACATGTACTGCAGACAAATAGCTCCAATATGGCAAATACAGGATCTGTGGGTTGGGAAGGCTTATATCCCCTCTCCTTATGTGCTCCAGCCTAATCTGATTTGGGCTCCTGTGCCCCTGCGAACTGAGTTTGAAATATGGAAATCCCAGACCTTGTCTGTCAACAGGACCTGGGGACAGACCTGAGAAAAGTATAATATATACTTAGGTCCTCAGTACTCTTGTGAGCAGTGTAACATAATACCCACTAACACATTTAAGATTCATTGTCATAATTTCTCCCACTTTGAACAGTCGCAAGTAGAAGGCAAAATGGTAGGATTCATCTATGCTTATGTTCTCCTGCTTCCATCTGGCACAAAACCTGTGACAATGGCTGGCCTTTGCATGGGCAACACAAAGCAGGAAGAATGAGTTCAAGCCTTTTCATGCCTTACTGGACCTCTGGATAACAAAGGAAAAATATACCCGTCCCTGTAATCAGAGGTCCTATAGCTGAAGGCCTCTCTTGTGCTTAGACGGCTTTGCAGCAGCTTTTATATATTCAGAACGCCAGAAGTTTTTTTAAAAAATGTTTCATGTCCTACTGGATCCTGTTGTACAAATAAATTTCTCGTCAAGAAATGGAGTCAGAAATGAGGAGGAAGTTCTTAGTGTTTAATTGCAATTAGACAGGGGAAAACAGTTGGACCAAATGACCCATCAAAAACTGACTGCTTTCTGAGCATATTCAGGAAGTACATGATCTTTTATACATGAACTGACATCATTAAGAAAACAATATTCAAAAAGGCATAACTGGTTACAAAAGACAATGGTCATTCAAATAATAAGCTTTTGATTTGTCAGATGTAAAGAAACATATCTACATCAAATCTAAATGTTTACTTAACTTAACCCAAAATGATAATGGGCAAGGATTCTTCATATCCTAAACAAAAAGGTTTTTTTCCCTGAAACAAGACTAAAATCTTATCTGACCCAGACATTTCAAGGTTTTGTCTTTAAGAACTACAGAATCATGAACTTTATACAAATTATCTTGTCTGCTAACAATAACAGACTCACAAGAGTAAAGCCTTCTATATAACAGGCCTTCCTTATATCCTAATAAAATATTACTTAAAAGAGAAATCCATAAAACCAGGAGAAAATACGAATATGAATAATCAAAAAGGGAAAAAACCTATATAAAAAAATCTTTATATTCCCATTCATACTACAATCCTTACATCCATGCCAGCCTTTGCCCAATAGTCCCTTAAGCCAGAACATTTTGATACAGACTTGTCAATATACAAATCAATACACAAAATCAACTATAGGATAAGTTCTCACCTCTCCATTAAGGACAGCAGTTTCCTGACTCCTATCTGATGTTGAATGGACAGGAGGCAGAGTTACAGGTTTTATGGCAATGAGTTGTACAGATCCAGAGGATGTGTCAAAGGGATCAATGGAGGACTTCGCAACACTATCAAAGAGCATGCCTCCCTCTTCTTCATCACTTATGGGCACTAAAACACATAGGGATTAAATCAGCATACGGTTTTAGAATGGGGGGGGATCTATGAGGCAAAAAAACGAAAGTGAATTCATGCATTAGATTAAGGCTGATGCTTGCCGTGTACTTGAGAGCCAGAAACTGGGAATCATAACACTTAGATTTCAGAGGCTTGGAAATTGTTGTGGGCTTTATTTTCCATGCAAGGTAATTTGATTTGAGCATATACTCCAATGCAGAAGAAATCAGTTGTTTGTTTTTATAAAAGAAAACCCTGCATCATGGAGATAAAGAGGCAGAAATTGCACTGCCGATTCTCCTGACTCAGAGAGTACTCCATCTTTCTATGTTATACCTCTGAGGATGCCAGTCACAGCTACTGGCGAAACGTCAGGTCCTACAATGCCAAGACCACGGCCACACAACCTGGAAAATCTACAGCAACTAATGAACTCCAGTTGTGAAAGCCTTCGACAACCTATTAAGTTTGGATTGATTAAAAAAGAAGAGGTGACAGAATACATATGTGTTTACAAAGTAAGGGGAAACAAATGTGTACATAACACAGTAAACATTGCCTGTGTCTCTTTCACATGCTTTAAAATATCTGTCTACCCTAAGCAGGGTTGTCAGGTCTGGTAACCAGGAGGAGGTCTGGCAGCAGGGACATAGGGACATGTTGTCGTGTATGCCGCTATGTCACATCTGTGGAAAACCTGTAAGCCTGGCATAGGGTAACTTTAGAAATTGCTAAAAAGGCTATAGTGTAGATAAATAGCTGCCACTTGGAGAAGCAGCAGGTAAGGTCAGCTGCGAGTGGGAAGTCTCCCACCATAAGGCCTGGCAGCCTTAATCCTAAGAGGTAAAGAGAGCAGCAAGATTAAAGAGAAGACCACTGAAAGACATTTATTAGCAGATTACTGGGCAGTCATCGTCAGCACAGATTTTGTCAGAGGGAGGTCACCAGTTGCCAGCCATGAACATAAAAAACACAATAAGCTCTATCTGCTGATGGATGGACAGATGGACTCTGCCCTGGAGCTACTGGGCAGGGCATTACAGGCCGTGACTGGAAGGTTTAAACAGAGCCTGTTGAAACTGAATCCAACAAAGATGGAGGCCCTGTACCTGAGTCGTGGGGAGTTGGGATCAGGAATCCAGCTCCCAACCCTTGATAGGACACCATTGGTGCCAGCACGAAGGGTGAAGAGCCTAGGGGTGCTCCTGGATTTCTCTCTTTTGATGGAAACCCCAGTTGCTGCCATTGCTCAATCATCCTTCTGTCATCTATGGCTGGTCAGGCAACTGGTTCCCTACCTCACTCCCCAGGATTTAGCTACTGTGACCCAGGCAATGGTCACTCCCAGACTGGATTATTGTAACACGCTCTACACGGGGCTGCTCTTGAACTTGACCCGAAAACTGCAGTTAGTGCAGAATGCAGCAGCATGTATGGGCTTGCATTTAGCCAGTGCTGCGTCAACTGCACTGGCTGCCAACAGAGGACCAGATCCAGTTCAAGGTTTTAGTGTTATTTATTCATTTATTTATTTTATTAGATTTATATACCGCTCTCCCCAGATGGGCTTAGGGCAGTGCATACCAGTCAAACAATACACTTAAAAATATTAAAATAACAATTTACATATAAATATCATAAAATACCATGTAGCCATAAAACGATCAGATAACCAATCCAACTCAGGCCATTGATGGACAATTAATCAGAAAAGTTGGGCCAGAAGAACTAAGGCCAGAAAAGCTGGGGGAGGGACGTCCACTGCCTCAACCAAATGCTCAGCAGAAGAGCTCTGTCTTGCAGGCCCTGTGGAACTGTAGTAGATCCCGCAGGGCCCTGATCTCACATGGGAGCTCATTTCACCAGGGAGGGGCGAGGGCTGAAAAAGCCCTAGCCCTGATTGAGGCTAGTTGGACATCCCTGGGGCCAAGAACCACTAGCAGATGTTGATTTGTGGCCCTCAGTGCCCTCTGGGGTCATATGGGGAGAGGTGGTTTTGTAGGTATGCTGGCCCCTGGCCATATAGGGCTTTAAAGGTAAGCACCAGCACCTTGAAATGGATCCGGAATTCAATAGGCAGCCAGTGCAGTTCACGCACGACCGGGTGGATACAAGCCCGTACAGGCATCGCCGTCAACACCCTTGCTGCTGCATTCTGCACTAGCTGCAATTTCAAAGCCCTATACGGCCAGGGACCTGCATATCTTCAGGACTGCCTCTCCCCATATGTGCCCCTGAGAGCATTGTGCACAATCGACCAACGTTTGCTGGTTGTCCCTGACCCCAGCCTGGTGGAACAAGCTCCCACTCGAGAGGGCCCTGCAGGATTTATTACAATTCCACAGAGCCTATAAAATGGAGCTGTTCTGCTGGGCTTTTGGTAGAGCTGGCAGACATCCAAAATCCATCTTTGGCCTCCCCTACTGAAATCACTGACCTTACGGTCAAATTAAACTGAGCACAGCAATATGAACCTTGATTGTAGTTCCTACTACTGTTTTAAATTATTGTTTTAATTATTTTAAGTACTGTTATTGAGATTTTGTAACCCACCCAGAGCCCATTTGTAGGGAGGGCAGGATAAAAGTCAAATAAATAAATAAGCAATTACTAGTTAACTGGTAATGTTACCTACTCTTTTTAAAAAGGTATGTCTTATGTTTATGAAAAGAGAATGAATTCTTTAGCACTCAGATGAGGTCTCTTATTCATAAAAATATGTTCAAAGGTTGAATTATTTTTTTATCCTAAAAACAGAACACCCCATTCAAGCTAATAAATGCTGCACCCTCTAAGGTTTAGATGACACATCAAATTCACTTTATTTTGGACACATAAACCCATTTAACAAGACAGAATAGTAAATTTTGTAAAATTTGCATAAAGTGAGTCACATATAATTTTATCATTTTCAGAGTGGTACAGTAGGCTATAAGAAGTTATATAAATTGCTGAAACACATAAAAGTTATGTCAGGCTTCTCCTAAACAATATCCTTAGGATTTGTGAAATTGCGCATAAAAATCAATCTTCTCAAAGAGTTTTCAGAGAGGAAATGGACACATTTAAACACAGAGAAATATTACATCAATAATATTGCATACAGATACTGCACAGCATCCTCCTATCAAGAGAAAAGATGGCTTCTGTTCAAATGAATGTCTTACCCACTTCTATTTTCTTTTAAAACTACTTTTAACAGATAAGAAGCTGTAGAGTTTAGAGAAACAACAGACTAAAACTTAGACAACCCATGATCACAACCCTGCCAAATCCTTTTAAGACAAGCAGAAGAAGTAAGGAGCTCCATATTTAGTAAGGAGCTCCATATTCCTGGTGAAGTAAAACTGGGGGAAGACTAGTGCAGTACTATGTCTATGAAAAAGGATATCTAATGGCTGCCATTGGA
This sequence comes from Gekko gecko, assembly GCA_029375565.1. Taxonomy (NCBI): domain Eukaryota; kingdom Metazoa; phylum Chordata; class Lepidosauria; order Squamata; family Gekkonidae; genus Gekko; species Gekko gecko. The sequence goes on from JAPDNY010000003.1 coordinate 127,637,302, forward strand.
AACTGTCCCTCCCTCAGATGCCGGATTATTGTAGCATAGGGCTTGTCTTGCTTTTTCTAAATTGCATCCACAATAAACCACTCATACCTCAAATCAGACTGGCTTAAGTATATAAAGCGAGAACTCCTTATTTCATTACTTGTACATTTTGATTTGCTCTCATTGGAATGTCAGGCACTTTTCTGATATAGATTTTATGTCCCAAGGTTTGAGCAAAATGCATAAAAATATCTTATCTCAAATCTTCCTCCTGATCAAAAATCTTAAGCTATGTATGTAAACTAATTTCAACTTGCTAAAGCACCATAACAATGCTGGAACATACTCATGTGTGCACATACATGAGTGAGTGAGACTCCTTCGTCTTTATATACATTGTTGTGACTCTGAAATTTGGTAAATGTCAGCAATATATAATTTAGTTTTTCATAACCACAGGTTTCCAAACTTTTCTCAGCTGTTCTCACATCATTTTCCATTGTCATCTCACTTTTCACAGACATGATTTAAGCCTTATATGCACTAAAGATCCATCTGGTTCTTGATATCTTTCCCTTCCCCCTCCCATTTTATCCATCTTTGAAAAACTGTAAGCTTCTAGGCAGGGTTTGTCTCTCTTTATTGATTTCCAGGCAGTGCTTTGATGTAGGTACTATATAAATACAAAATTTTATTATTATTGCATAAGGAACTGTTTAAATATATATTTACCCCAGAACAAGTGCAATACAGGAATACAAAATTCTTTCATCTTACTTTAAGGTACTCGAAGTCAAGCCTCATAGCACCTACTGGAAGAACAGGAATCCACTGGGGAAAAAATAGCAGATACAGCATTTATAGCTGTATCAGGTGCATAACGGCAGCCCAATCCTTTGGGGTGGCAGTCACAACTTTAAGGGGAAATTCAAAGGTCATAGCTAAACTGAATTGTGCTAATATACTGGCAAAAATATTTTTCTGTATAATTTCCTATTTATACTTTATACAGTACATTTGATCTACAAAGGCATGAACCTACATCCTCCCAGATTCAAAACTTAAAGCTTTGCACAGTAGCAATCCATTACCACAATCCTCCTAAACTTCATTTATTTATTTATTCATTCATTCATAAAATGTATATCCCACCTTTCTGTCCTTACAAGGGCTGCCAAGGTGGCTAACAATTCAAAACATACAGGATAAAATAGATTATAAAACCATTAAAATAAACCCCTCTCTCAAACATACCCCATTAAAACAACTTTAAAAACAGCTTAAATACATATAAAACAGTTCAAATACACACAAGACATAAACCATTGGTTATGAAAGAGGGATCATTAAGGAAATGCCAAACAAAACAAAAAAGTCCTCACCCGCTGCTGGAAGACAGCAACAGAAGGGATCAGACAAATCTCCCTGGGGAGACAGAGTTCCAGAGTTTGGGTGCCATGACCAAGAAGGCCCTCTGCCAGGTTGCCACCTGCCTATTCTCAGAAGGTGGGGAGCACCCAAAGCAGGACTTACAAAGATGACTGTAATGGTCAGGCAGGTTCATAAGAGATTAGGCGGTCCTTCAGGTAAGCTGGCCCCAAACTATATAGAGTCAACAGCAGCACCTTGAATTGTGCCTGGAAACAAACTGGAAACCGGTATAGGTGGGCCAAGACTGGAGTGATATGGCCCCTATGACCCACTCCAGTCCTGGCTACAGCATTCTGTGTCAACTGAAGTTTCTAAACACTTTTCAAGGGTAGCCCCACAAACAGCGCATTGCAGTAATCGAACCTAGATGTAACTAGGGTATGCACCACAGTCACCAGATCTTTTCTGTCCAGAAAAGGCCACAGCTGGCTAACTAGTCAAAGATGGTAAAAGGTATTCTTGGCCACAGCTGCCACTTGCTTATCCAGCAAGAAGCCTGGGTCCAAGAGTGCCCCCAGACTACAGACTTGTTCCTTCAAAGGGAGTGCAACCCCATCCAGAATGGGTGACACCTTAACACCTTAACTCCCAGGTCAGACCTTCTGCCCATCAGAAGCACTTCCATCTTGTCAAAGTTAAACATCAGTTTATTAGCACAGTTTATTAGCATCCACTGAAAAACTGCCTCCAGGCACCGGTTCTACAGCCTCCCTGGGATCAGCAGGATGTGCAAGATAGAGCTGAACATCACCTGCATATTGGTGACAACACAACCCAAATCTCTGGATGACTTCACTGAATGGTTTTGTGTATATGCTAAAGGGCAAAGGGGACAAAATGGAAACTTGTGGGACTGAACAGCAGTCCCCCAGCACCACTTTTGGAATCCTACCCTCCAGGTAGGACTGGAACCACCATAGAACAGTGCCTCCCAATCCCAGTCCAGATAGGCAGTCCAGGAGAACCAAAAGAATCATACTTCCTCTGTCCATCTCCTGGCACAAGTCATCCACTAGGGTGACCAAGGCAGATTCATAACCATAACCAGGCCTGAAATGGATGGGAGCTAAACTGGATTGGAGCTAAACAATTTGACTCATCCAGGAAGGCTTGGAGTTGTCCAGCTACCCCCTCCCCTTCAATTATCTTGCTCAATTATTTAACATTTGAGACTAGTCAATAACTATTGCGATCTTCTGGATCAACAGCATGCTTCTTTAAAGTGGATGTACCATAGCCTGTTTCAAGGCTGAGGTGACCATCCCTTCTTCTAAGGACGCATTAACTACTTCTCAAACTTAATCAGCCACCCACCAAAGAGTAGAGTTAAGTAACCAGGAAGGGCAGGGTCATACAAGCAGGTGATAGGCCTCAAACTTCCAAGGATCCTGTCCACATCCTCAAACTAATTAAATTGGACAAGTCAGCACCCTGCCACCATTGTCCACACAAGGACAAGTCGGCATCCTGGAACCATCTGACTAATGTACAGTCCAAGTTGGAACAGATGCAAGAGATTTTCTCTGTAAAGTGCTGATTCAAACGGTCTCAGGAGGCCACCGAACAGTCCACCTTCTCCTGCAGGCCAGATCTCAACAGGCCTCTGACTGTATAGAACAGCTCTGCTGGTTACACTGTGCAGATGTAATGGTGGCAGAAAAGCATTGTTTCTGTGCTGCCATCATTGCCACATGGTATGCTTTAAAATGAGTTTTTGCGAGGTTCCTATGAAATCTGGTCCAAGTCTTCCTCCACTGTTCCTCTAGCCATCCCTCATCTTTTCATTACCCAAAGCCCCTCAGTAAACCAAAGGGCTACCTAGGATCTAACACATGAGAGTGGGCACCTGTGAGAGATTGTATCAACTGCCTGAGTCATTTCTCCATTTCAGTGCATTCACAAGAGCAACTATCATATCAATGGGAAAATCCCCTAGAGCCATCAGAAAGTCATTCAGATCCATCTCTCTCTGGGAGTGGATCATCTTAATAGGTCCCCCACCCCCGGTAATGATCTGTCCACGACAAAGGAATCATCGTCAATTCCTCCACCTTCGGATCACATTCCTCCTTTCCAGAACAAAATACCAGATCAAGAGTGTGACCTGCACAATGTGTAGGACCTGTTATTATCTGAGACAGGTCCATGGTTGTCACAGAGGCCATGAAATCCTGAGCCACTCCTGATAAGACAGCCTCAGCATGAATGTTGAAGTCTCCCAGGACAACCAGGCTAGAGACCTCAATACCACCCCTGAGACCAGCTCTGTCAGCTCAGGTAGGGCGACTGTAGGGAGTGAAGTGGGAGGTACTCAAATAGAGTCCCAGTCCTGCCTCTCAATCCCAAAATCAGGTGCACAGCCTCAAAACCGGTAGCGTTCTGAATGGGGCACCAAGCTCGGGGGATCTTCTGTTTGGCAAATGGCAAGTAAGCAGGTTTATGGATCACAGCATTAAGAAATATGTTGATCACAATGTATCAGACATACAATGCAAATCCAAATGTATCAATCATACCACAGATTTTGATCATCTTCAAAAGTCATATTACGAGTGTTACGTAGAAATAATGATAAATACTGTGGAAATACTCCAAGTGATTCATTGGAAATATAACAGGGAAAATTGATCTCATTTGTAGAGGAAGAAACACTATTTAGATCAGAAAGAACTAAAAGTATAAAATGAACAGAATGGAAAAAATGTAGGATACTGCATAAATACGCAGTTACAAGGGTATTAAAAACTATTGCATCTTGTTTATATGAAATTTGGTTGCTAACTGCCTAAATTTGGCAAGCAAGATCCCATTAAAAATGGACACAATTCTTGTATATGTTATCTCAACAAAGGGAAGAACAAAAAGTTAGAGCCAGAAATATGTTTGCCATTGAAGCTATCAGAAACAAATTGCAAACGTAATACAGAAAACAAACCAAAGCAAAAACAAACAATCTTTTGAGTCATAATTATTTAATTGGAGGAATATTGATTTCAAATCTTATCCCTGGTCTGGAATAAATTCTCCTCTCTAGCCCTTCGAAGCCAGAATTTGAGGAGAACTTACAGAAAACGAAGGCTATAACGGGAAATGGTTCAGACATTTCAGAAGTAACAAGCAGGAACCTGCAAGTACTTGTGGGGTAGATTTCCCTCTCCCTATTTCCTCTTTCCTATCTTTGAAAGCCTCCCATAGCCTCTACTCTTCTCCTGCCACCTCTCCTTCTCAACCATCAGCAAACCTATCATTATCCACCCTACACTACCCCTGGAAACCTCTGCCCTGGAAAACTATGTCCCAGTTGCAGAGTGTGACTGCCAGGATGGCCCAGTTGCACAGTGGTGAACCGGCAAGGACTTGTGAAGGGCACCCATTTCTCCCTGTCTCATCTTCCCCACACTATTTCCCTTTTCCTCTCCTCCTGGCAACCTCCATACCCTTCTCTGCTTCCATCTCTCCTTCCAACCCACCAACCAACCTCTTATTTGTTCCTCCATAATCTTAATCTTATTACTTAATTCATTTATAGCTCACCTTTCTCCACAATTGAGCAGGCCCATAGCCAGGCATTATTAAGTTGGAGGGCATTTAAATTTCTTGGAGGGGAGGGCACTGGATAATTTAATTTAAGGTAATTAACTTGCTTGCTTGCTTTGCTGACCAGCAAGAGGCAAGCGAAAGAGAGACGGGCAAAATGAACAGCGTGTGACTGGAGGCGGGCCTTGCTTTGCTAGCGAAGGACTCCATAAGGATACAGAGAGCTGCTGGGGGTGAGGGTGGCATGAGGCTTGTTGCCACTCCTGGCAGTGGGAGCAAGGATTCCATAAGGATACAGAGAACAGTCGGGGGAGAAAGGGTGGCATGAGGCTTGCCACTGCCCCTGGCACGAGCACAAGAAATAAGTCAGGGGGCTGGGCCGAGCCAGGGTGGCAAGTTGAGGGGCCCTGGTGGAAAGTCGGGGGACTGGGCCCCCAAATGCCCCACTGTGGCTATGGGCCTGCAATGGAGACTGAAAGCACTTTGAATCGTTCTGCTCTCTTCATTTTATCCTCAGAACTACCCTGTGAGCAGGAGTGGACTGAGAATGAGGGAAAGGGTCCCTTCCTTGGCCCACACTGGCCCCACCCCAAAGGAGGGAGAGAAGAGGAAGAGGTGGTCAGACTGACCTTGACCTCCCCTCCCGAAGGGTGGATGGAAGGAAGGAGGAACCAAGTGGCCAGGCAATGATTTCCTCACTTCAGGTAGGTCTTGCATAGTCCATGTGTTGCGTGGCTGGGTGCCCTCCTCCTCACCTTGAGTGGGGCACTGCCCTCTGCCTTGCTTTGCATGAAGCTTGGCCAGGTGTGACGCTCAGCCAGGCACTACCCTCTGCCTCGACTCGTGCACATCTAGGTTGGTTGCTGCCCTCTGCCTTGCCTTGCCTTACCCTGTGGGGCTTGATCAGATACTGCCTTCTGCCTCTCCTCACTTCACATGGGGCTTGGCTGAGCCAGGCACCACCATCTGCCCCACCTCCCCTTGCATGGGACTCAGCTGAATGTTGCCATCGACACTGCCTTGCACAGGGTTTGTACATGCTGGGCACCAGTGTCTGACTCATGTTACAAGGAGGCTGGCTGGGCAACAGTATCTGCCTCACCTCAAGTGGGTTGAGTCAGGTGCCGCCACCTTCCCCTGACTTACCTCAGGCACAGGGCTCTGATGGGCCCAGCTCTGTCTCCCCTGCCTCACCTAAGGTGGGCTGGATGCTGCCACTCTCCTTAATGGGCAATCTTGGCCCTGCCTGTGAGGTAAATAAGGCTGAGAATGTAAATGGTCCAAGGTCAGCCAGTGAGTTTCCAGGGCAGAATGGGCATTTGATATCCTAGTCTGAAACTCTAACCACTACACCAAACTGGCTTTAGTGGGAAAGCTGCTGTTGAACAGTAGCAAGCAGCCAGATTTAGGTTAGTCAATGTGGTATCAAGTTGCCTAGTGGTTCCAGAAAGGCCCGTCCCCAATGAGTCCTCTCTCAATGGCCAAAACAGCCCTGGAAAGGGCCTGTCCCGCTACCTGTCTTTTACTAATAGAAACTGAGCCTATTGTAGTTGCCTAGCAACAGCCATCAAGGGTATCGATTTTTTAAAGTCCCCAATGTTTTTGCTTTGCTTTGTTTTTAGATTTCAGATTTTTCTGCAAACCTGGGCATTTTTCAGGTTTGTAGGAAGATCTGTCTTGTCTGTTCACGGGTCCAGTCTCCAGATTTAACTATGCTCAGATCTGGCCAAGTTGGCTATTAGAATATATGCAGGGCTCTTTTTGTAGCAGGAACTCCTTTGCATATTAGGCAACACACCCCTAATGTAGCCAATCTTCCAAGAGCTTACAGAGCTCTTCTTACAGGGGCTACTGTAAGCTCTTGGAGGATTGGCTACATTAGGGGTGTGTCGCCTAATATGCGAAGGAGCTCCTGCTACAAAAAGAGCCCTGCGTCTGCAGTGAGGTTTAATATGGCACAGGCTTGCTTCCTTCTTTTCATCAAGGACAGCATGGAAACAGACCCTCGGCCAGACTGAGCTTTCTGGAGAACCATGAACTAATATCCAGTTCAAATGTTATTATTGGGCTACTAATTAAATTCAGGAAGTTGCCCTGGATTACTGCAATGTGTTGCAATACTCCAAATCTCAATAACTGAAGGATCTCCAAAACCCATTTCAGAATGCTGGTGATCTTGGATGCTGCCATCAGTTGATGTAGTATGCAGCTCCCGTAAAGATGTAACTCACTAAAATATCTGAATCAGCCCTAGGATATATATATATGGATCAATCAGAGTACTCCTTCAAGTTCAAAAATAGTTTATGAAAAAAAACGGAGGAACAAAATAGAAGGCTTACAATAAAGAATGCTTAACTACTTTAAGGCTGTTAAAACAATGCACACATTTGAAAACTCAGTAGGACATAATTCTGAATAAACATGCATAGGACTGAACAGCCATATTACTTTGCATTTTTGAAAAATGATCAGACATCATCACATCATATGAGTAACAAGCAAAAAAACTGTAAGTGGTATTTCTCCTCCTTTATCTGAGACACAACTCTTGTTTGGTAAATGTCACTTAAATTACAAATCTGATCTCTACTCTTGTCTTCATCCTACTGACACATGAAGTTAAATCAGGATGCGGTCTATAAATGTTATCAAACTTCAGCTGTCAGTTAGGTAGGCAATGAACTACAAGTAAACACTGTGGGCACTTTAATGTTTGCTCTGATCTCTTTCTCAGTGAGTCCAATGAGTATTCAGAAGAATTCAATTAAGCTCTGCCATCACTATCTCAAGAGAGTCACAAAACTGATACAATGTTAGGATGTTCATAATCAAATCCTCCTTGTATTCTAAAAATGCTAACTGAAGCTACACCGGGGGGGGGAACATTTGGATCAGGGATGAGCAGGTGATATGAGATGAGAGGGTTTAATTCTTCCCCCAATAAGGCTCTAAAAATCAGAAATCACAACTGATCCCCACATGATTATTATTATTATTATTATTATTATTTGTTACAAAGAAAACCAATGGGCTACCTATTCTCATTTTCCTTTGAGGGCTAACAACAAATTTGTGGGTGGGAGCAGTTTCAGTCAGCAAACCACAAAAGGAAAATTAAGACCCATTTCATTCTTGACCACCCCATTTGGTCCCAATCTGAATCAAACTATTATGCTGCTTCTATTTGCATTTCAAAAAATGCTGGGAGGATCCAATCTAATCAGAAATGTCCAACCATCTTGTCTGTTTTGACTCTAAGTCTCCAATTAGCTGAATAGCCTAAAAGCAAAATTTATTTATTTGTTTGTTTGTTTGTTTGTTCGATTTTTTATCCCGCCCTCCCACCTAAGCGGCTCAGGGCAGCTTCCAACATCAATAAAACCAGTATACATAAAAACACAACCAATTCATATAAAAACAGTTTAACTAAAATACAGTAAAATACAACAGGATAGGTAAACGGCTCAACATATATTATCTACGCTTCTGCCACAGTGTAGTCACTTAGCGGGTTGGTGTGGCTCAGAAATCAAACTCACTGGTATGCCCTACGGAAAAGCTCCATCTTCACGGTCCTGCAAAATTTCTGGAGATCTCGCAGGGCCTGAATCTCACTAGTGAGCTCATTCCAATATACTGGTGCAGCCAAGGAGAATGGCCCTAGACCTAGTTGTTATCAGCCTGGTCTCTTTAGGGCCAGGAAGGGTCAGGCGGTGTTGTGTCCTGGATTGCAGTGCTCTCTGGGGAACATATGGGGTCCCTCAGGTAAGCAGGTCCCTGACCATATAGGGCTTTAAAGGTCCTTGAGACACACTTCCCCTGCATTTATACTGCATGCCGAAGCACCCCACAGACCCTGCAGATTTCAAATCTGTGATGGGGGGGGGGTACTAGACTGCCCACCTTTCCTCAACCACTCATGAACTACTAAAGTTCTTGGGAAAGCTCCGTTCCTGCAGAAAGCAGCTCTTTTCAGAGCTTGTAAAGGATATTGCAAGCAACCCTGATTATAAACACCTTAACTACAATTTTTAATATATATGATAAAGTTTAAATTTAACATTCATCATAGGGAGCACGAAAGCTGTGTAGTTACTTATTCTAATTAACCCCATGGGTGTGGAGGGGTTAATAGCCTACCTCTAACCCTTTTTCTTGCTTTTTTTACCTTTTGTCTTAACACAACTGAATGTCAGCATCCTTTTATAATCATTACTCCATCCCTCTCTTTCCCAAGCTCAGGCACACTAAGTATTTACCACATTTATTTGGATGGAAAAGAAGAAAATCAGTTAGTTCCTATAGTAACTACAGTTCCCTGAAATATTCTACATATTCATACTAGCACTCTTAAAATGCTGGGATTGATGATGCTTTTAGAAAAGCTTTGCCACCTGGGGTGCAGCAAAGTGTTATATACCCCGCCCCCAATCAGTAGCACACAACATTTGAAGTCAAGGTCATAAACACTAGTTAACGAGGACGATGGCTAAGCTGGAAACACAAAAAAGTCCTTAAGTGGATTTGTGGATAACTTGTGCCAGGCTTGGTCTCACAAACAGTTGCGTGTACAAGTCCTGCAAGAGAGGGATGCTCTTGGGTGAGCCGGCCTCTGCTGTTCCCCTGCACACAAATGCAGCCAGCAATAAAGAATGATTTGGAAAAATGCAATAAAAATAGATAAAATGCAGTTAAGGTGGATTTGAAGCAAGAACTCACTGCAGCACTCATACATTAAAATCATAGGTACTTTTCAACATAACGGCCTTTGCTCCATGGGCTATACTTTTCTTGAAAGAAAAATATAGATTTCTCAATATTCTGAAAAGAAATGTTGAGTTGTTAATACCCAGTAACACCTTCCAGAGATATGTGTATTCTGAAAAACACAGACATACACAGAACTTAAGTAGGATTTGCCTCTCTTTTGACATTTAGCTATCCATCTTCCTAAACTGGAATAAAAGCCTTGTTTCATTTTGCTAGTGAATGTCCAATTAATAGAAGTCAGTACCAAAAAGAGTATCTCGTAATTTCCCTTCTGTTCACCTGCATTTTGGCCCAAACACCTCTGTATGTTGCAACATAAAACTGACTCAAGCATTAACACGCATCTCTGATTTCTTGAGAGATCAACCTACGTCATACAATATAATTAATTATTGTTTGTTAGCAAAGTTTACTGTGCATCTGTAAATGTACATGACTACTTGCCACATTTGTCTATTTTCAGAATTCTTTTCAGCTGTTGTTCTCAGCTAGTACCCCATTCACGCTTACTTTGACCACAGCAGTCCTCCATGGACCTCAGATCTCATCTATAACTCCCAGTGATCAGAAGATTACCAGTGCAGCACAGTGGCTGACGTATAAATTGGAAACTCCATACGCACACTATAATTCTTCTGTCCCACATGGATCAGGCTGTTTGTACAAACACACATACAAACATTCAAGATGCCAAATGGCACCAATCCTAAATATTATTCATACACAGACAAAATATGGATTCTACATTTTGTACAAGATTACATATGCAATTAGTGGTGTGTATTTGGATATACCTGAACCGTAAACAAACTGCAAATTAACTGTTTCAGTTGGCACAGAGATAACAAAATCTTCCAAAACACTCCCAAATTCCTGGAGTAATTAAAATTTATCTCCCAGAAGTTTAGAAGTAGAAAAGAGTCCAGTAGCACCTTAAAGACTAACAAAATTTGAGGTGGGGTATGAGCTTCCGTGAGTCACTGCTCACGTCTTCAGATTCAGTTTAGAAGTGTTTCAGGTATCAGGGACCAGGAGCCAAGGGGGAGACAGAGGAGGCTGGTCTGCCAAACAGCTGTTTGGTGTGGCATCTTCCTCCCTTTAAATTTTAAAGGACTATTATTTTCTAGGAAAGACCTGGCCTAATCAAAGGCTAGGTCGACCCTCATAGATAATAATGGCCCTTGAACATTTAAAGGGACTGGAGATTCTGACTATGTAGACCTGACTTCAGAAGACAGGCCTACCATCCATAGGAAATAATAACCACATTACTTCCTATGGGTAGATCTGGCCTTTCCTTTGGAAATAATGACTCCCATCTACCTGAGCCACTGTTACTCACCATCTCCAGTCCCATTTAATTTAAAACTGTTTTTAATGAGGCTAAACCTGGCCTCCTATTTCAGAGGCCAGGTCTTCCCCTATAAAATAATGGACCTTTGAAATGTAAAGGCAATGGAGACACTAACAACTGTTTGGAGAGACCAGCTTCTTCTCTCTGTCTCTCCGTCCCTCCCTCCCTCCGTCCCTTCTTAGGCATGCTGCCTCTGGTGGTGGGGAAATGGGGGGGCAATCAATAAAATGTTCCTGAATTCTCAGGACCTGAAAAAAATCCCAAAATGGTAAACAGAGTCCTGAAGTTCAGGATAACGAAAAGCATGCCCTCCCCAAATCTGGATCTGAAATTAATCCAATGTTTTTATTATTATGCACACCCCTCGATACAATAAAGGTATGTTAGAATATATTTACAGTGGTATTACATCCATACATTATGTAATAATCCTCTCCAAAAGCCAGATCAGATGTTATAAACTGGGCTGCATTCTTGCATTCAGGGTGCTTGTTTCATGATCCTGCAAAACATGCAGTAAATTAATGTATGAGCAAGGAATTTTATAGCACTACTTCTAGGATACCAATGCTCCACACTTAGTGGCTTGGATAAATAGATACCACAACAGTTTGGTTGAGGTCCGTAAGCTCCTGATTTGCTTGTCACTTTGGCTACAACAATGTAGATTTTTTAAAAAGGCCCCACATAATGTCTAAACTGGGTCATAATGTAGGAGCTTCTCCCCTCCTTTACAGCTATTCAGTAACTTGCAGAGCACTAAGTGAACCCAAGAAGAGCCTACAGCACTTCAGGAAAAAATCCTATTATGTCTGTGACAACAGAGGCTTCCTGTCGAAAACTGCAGAGTCTATCTTCTCGAAAAGAACTGTAGCCCAAAGGCTTTTTTCTCAGAGGGAGAAAAGTTTGCTAATAGGAAACACTCATTTTGGTTCAGTACTATTATTTAATAAGTTCCACTCTGCCCTGGGTCATACATACAAAAATGCTGTCATGCAGAGTGGCCCAGCTGCAACAGGTGCACTGGAGAAAAACTATTGTTTTCCTGCCTCCACCATTATTTGATACAGACTTGTAAGCATGCAACTGAAGCCTCCGCACAATTGGGCCATAGAATGAAGCACCCAGCTTAAGTTTTATGTCTTCTGCCTGAAGCGGGGGGGAGGGGAGGACCATTCTCCTCCACCATGTCAACGGGGGCCAAGTCTCAGGGGCTATGCAACTTTGTCTAAGCTAAAGAAATTCGGTGGAACTGTGAAAAGAGCACCATTTAAAAATGAAAAACAGAGTAGCATGCATTCAGCAAATGTTGCTGTCTTTTTTATTAGCAAAACATGAACTGGAAAACTCTGTGGCCTATGAAGAGCTGATCTATGCCATTACTCCATAGGTGAGGAATTAAATTAGTTTTATATTAAAGACTTTATACAGCCTTAACTATGAATGACAGGCCAGTTCTTCCAAAATGCTATTTCTACCAGTCAATCTTCACTTCTTCTACCAGTTTATCCATCTTCTACTTGTCACTTGTCGGTGCCAACAGAACATGCTGTGTGACTAAATTGGGAGGTTTTTGAAAAGAGTTACAATTTCGAGTTTTATACAATTCGAGTTTTATCCTTTACAAGTAACCACCAAATGCTGTCATTTTCCTCTCTATCTAAATGTCAGAGGGATAGGATCTAAAATTGGCTTGTTACTATGACAACTAATGAACCAGTCTCAACTTTTAGCCTCTAAATCAACCAATCTGAATAGCAAAGGGATGTATTCCAACTTTTGGATTTTCATTCTTCAAAAGATAAAACCATTAAAAGCTTACCAGGCAATGAATCAATGCACACCCTACCTTTGCTACCATGGAACTTTGTCAAGGACAGGAAAAAGATAAACAGTGCAAGCCAGCACCTTTTTGGTCATGCTGGAATATTTTCATTTAAATATAGCTTCCATGCATGCAAAAGAAGAAACATTAATTTCAGTGCTAAGGCAGCTCCATGCATGCACATCTTTGCACATGCCAAGCTGTTCTCGCCATGGGAGGAAACAGGGAAGCTTGCATACATGGCATCACAGATTCAACTACATTCATACGAACACCTCTATAGCCTGCTGGGTAAACTGTTAAGTGCCTTATATCTATATTGCTCACACAATCTTTATGTACAGGAATCCTGTAAAATCACTTCAGGATCTCTCCCTGCTTTGATTTCTAGAAAAAAAGGAGAACCAGTATCTCTGTAGTCAACAATGGCACTTTGAGAGAGAGAGTTCAGAGACATTCATTAGCAGTAATAAAGGACTCATGCACCTCTATGCAAACATGCATGCTAGCAAATCAAACTAACACCAGGTTCCTTTTTTCTGGCCCTAAGCAAACTACCAGTGCAATCCCAAGAAAACTTTCCTGGAAGTAAGCTCCACTAAGTAGACTTCATTAGGATTCTAAGTAGACCTGCTTAGAATTGCACTATATGATACCCAAGGAGCTAGATTTCTAACAGAGATCCACGTTCAAGCACTTTTATCTCAGGAAATTTCTCTGAAATTTTGGATATTCCTACTAGGGATGTGCATTCAGATCTAACTGAGCCAAAAATATACCTAAAAAATGCTTTATCAGTATTTTTCAGATATATTTTGGCTTCCCAAATAAATCTGAGTTTTCTTGGGAAAACCAGGGAGGAAATCCCCCCCCCCAAAAAAAATGCTGGATATATTTGGGAATTTTGGGTAGATTTGAAAACAGCAGAGAACTGTTGGTTGTGCTGGTTTATGCAGTCCCTTTAAACTTTAAAGGGACTGCAGAAGTCAGCCCAAGGATCAGCTGGGGTAGCAGTTAGCTGAGAGCTCCCTACTACCTCAGCTGTGGCTGGCTTCTCTTGCAGGCCAGTTTAAATTGGCCTGCAAGAAAAGCCTGCCCATGATCAACTGGGCCAGTGGGGAATTGAGGGCTCCCTGCCAGTGCAGCTGTGTGCTGCCTTCTCCTGCCATCTAGTTTAAACCAGGTGGCAGGAGAGGGCATCCCAGCCAAGATCACTGTGCCTGCGGGGAGCCGATAACTCCCCGCAGGCACAGCTCTGCACTGCCTTCTCCTGTCCCCAGTTTAAACCAGGTGGCAGAAGAGGGACGCCCAGCCAGGATTGCTGTGCCTGCGGGGAGCTAATATTATTGTAAGTCAGTTTGTGCACAGTGACGGCACGGATTCCTCAGACAAAGACTTGCCTGCAGCCAGCCTTCAGCTAGTAATTGAACAACCAGCTGCAGCTGTCTCTGAGCCAGGAGTAGAGCAACAATAGGTCAGGTTACCAGCTGATCAGAAGTCACAGCCTACATTCAATAGCAACAATAGGTTATGTTACCAGCTGATCAGAAGTCACAGCCTACATTCATACAAACACCTCTATAGCCTGTGGCTCTGAAGCAGTAAACAAGTCTTCAGAAGCCACTCCCAGCTCACCTAGCTCACCCACACCCCTGCAGCACCAATGCTGTCAGAGGTGCACAGAGTCGCAGGAAAGGAGAAGAACTGCAAGACTCATGGCCCATCATGGATGAGTTGTTTCTGGAAGTGGCTGGGAGTGTAGCTCATTAAGACTTGGCTATAAAATCAGCTAGGAGAAGCAGCAGCTTCATGGATGCAACAAGTACACATTGCTACTGAACCAGTGTCCTTGCTCTTATTGAAACCCTGGAACCTTGACCCTTGGACTGGACCTAAGTATCAGCTTTTCAGGAACCCCTTAACCCTGGACTGGACTTGGATTTGCTGCCTGGATCCCTTGACCCTAGTCTGGGCTTGGCATACCTGCTCTCTGGAACTCTTGAATTTTGGATTGGACCCTGGTTACTCTTTGCAACTTTGCCTGTAATGTACCCTGCTGACCCCCAGCCCTTGTCTCCTGGGAGGGCTACACCAGTACAGATAACTCCCTGCAGGTGCAGCTCTGCACTGCCCTCTCCTGCAGTTCAGTTTAAGCGGAGCTGCAGAAGAAGCCAAGCCAGCCCCGGGATCAGGTTGGTATTTTTTTTACCAGCATTTTTTGGTTCTGGTCAATTGGACCTGAAAAAATTCAGGATATCTGAGAAAATCCTGGATCCAAATACCATACCAGTATTTAGACCTGGGATTTTTCGGGAATCCCAATTTTTTTTCAGGTCCAATAGACCCGAAATGAAAAATACTGATAAAAATGGCACACCCCTAATTCCTACTCTTTTAAACTGTTCTTTCTTTGAGAAATGAACAGGGAAAAGACATCTGTTTGTAACCCCAAACAATTATTTATTTTGATATTTATACACTGCTTTTCTCCCCAGTGGCAACCCAAAGCAACTTACAACGTTGTCTATTTCATTCTCACAGCAACCATCCTGCGAGATAGCTTAGGCTGAAAGAGAGTAGCTGGCCCAACATCACCCAGCAAGCTTCCCTAGAGATTCACATCTGAGGCTCCCAGATATTAATCCAACATTCTAACAACTACACCACACTAGCTCTTGTATAACAAATATGGAAAGTAATATAATTGACACCTTCACATTGTCAAATGCTAAGGGATTATTTTCTTTTCTTAAATAAGGGCCTTCTACATAATAGTGAATGGGTGATTTCAATAGCCATTATGCTTATTCCAAAGGCACACTGTGGTCACTGCTGATTCAATGAAATATCAATACAATTTTAATTAAGAAACTAAAATTTCTTACCAATTTTCTTTGAGGATTTAAAACCTAAATGTCAAAGAAAAAACAAACAAACAGAAATAACGTCCTCACTACGATATATCAGACAGGCAAATGGACAATAATCATGTCTCTTTAAATGCTTTCAGGAAGGATTTTTAAAACATAGGTCGCATTTTAAACATTAAGACACTATTTGTTGGAAACTGTACACAGTTTTCTCTTCAAAAAGTAAGCATGTGAAGTATGGAAATTGCTACAATTGATTAAAATAAATAGGAGTATTTAAAAACTAACCTTAAAAAACTAACATGCTTTTATTCTAGCATAAACTTTCACAGACTAGTATAGTTATATAGGAAAAAATTATAAGTACTAGAGTCAAAGAACCATGAAACACAGGAAGTACAAGGCAATATGTAATTATGTCAAATTTAAATGTGATAAAGAATGTAGGTTTTTCACAATTGGTGATAACATCAATTTGCCTACTTTGTTAAGTTAGTTAACATTTGTAATGGCTGTGGAATTCTGCATTTGATCCTATTACTTCGACAGAGACTCACACCTGTGTGTACATCAGGCACTCTTGGGATTATAACATCTACAGTGAATTTAAGAAAAGGTTACCTGTTACCTAGAAACAGCCTACGACCACTTAGAGTTATTGTGAATGGGCTCTATACTTTTCTTCATAACATTTGAATTGTACTTCTATATATCCATTTCTCAAGTGCGGCCCATATCTGCAGATATATAAATCTGTGGATCAGGGCCACACTGACACTAAACAGATTTTCCTGTGAACTGAAATCGGAAATCTTTAAAAAATGCATTGGCGGATTTAAATCCCCCCCCCAATAAAAAAGCACCATTTGCGCAAGCACAGGCAATGCACTCACTTTTCTCCTTTAGAGTTGGCAGTGTCAGCATCTAGGAGCAGCTCCAGGCCCAGCTGCAGTGCTGTCCAGGAGCTGCTCCTGGCCCAGAGCGGAGTCCAGACACCACCACCATGGCCAAGCCCAGAGACCGGGAGCCATACCATACAGGGGAGCCACTCCAAGCCCAGAACGGCTTCCAGATGTTGCTGCTGCCCCAACCAGGTTCAGAGGCAGCTGCTGAGGCCTGAAACCTCACCTGGCTTGGTGATGGGGGGGAGGACGGGATTCCTCCCCTCCATGAGTCTTGTGGGCCCCCACCATCAATAGAAGATTAAAGTAAGGAGAGGGGTAGACAGGGAGGAATATCAACAAGAAGTGGAAGGGGCAAGAAATAAGGGATTATCAGAGTAGGGGAGGTTGAGAAATAGAAAGGGAATAGGTTGGCAGAAGAATTCGATGATTCTATGGTTGGCAGAAAAGGGGAGAGGAAGAAAGAGAGGTGGGAGAGAGGGAGAGAGTTGGAGAAGATTGACTGAAGGGGAGGGGGTGAGAAAGAGGGGGAGATTGTTAGAAAAGGGGGAGAGGGAAGGAAGCGAACGGGGGGGGGAAGGATTCACCCTCCCTGCAAGTTTCTTGCGGGTCCCCACTTGTAATTATATAACCCTCTGTAATTCCTGCATTTCATGACCCTGCTGTTTGCAGCTTTTTTCTTTCATACAAACACACACACATCTGCTAATGAATGCACACTCCTTGCATCTGACTTGCTCCAGTACACAAAAGTTTGTGCTAGAATAAAAAATTGCTTCCACTGTTAGATGTCTAGGATTAGTCCACAGGTAAGCTACTGTGTATAGTTAACACATGCTGTTAATGCATCAGTCCTGCAGCAAAGGGTTTTGTTGTCACCATGAGTCTATGCACAATACTACTGCAGTATTTTTACTGCAGTGTTCTACTGAACTACATATGGACTACTTCAGTGTTCAATAGGTCTTCTCCAGGGAGAAGGACAAAAACCCAAATTTCCAGTCTTCAGCATCTGCATTCACTTATGCTGTACTGCTGGCACAATGTTACACTTGGTGAAACTGCATTAGTGCAAAAGTTAACAGATTCCATTTAAACGTTTCAGACGTGGCTGCAAGTCTTAAGATTAAGACTGACTGCTAATCAGGCGGAAGATTAAAAAAAATGACTATGATTTCCATGCATTAGTTTCCAATATACAGCATTTATAGCTCAAGTGGTGTAAGCAAACAAAAACAGGAAAAAAGAAAAACATCACATAGAATCCTGGGAATTAATACACAAATCTTATTAAATATAGCAGTCCACTATTAATCACACAGCCTGCAGCATCAATATGAAGAATGAGCCTCTTAACACCAGGGTGCTCTTTAACTTAGGGCCTAAGCAAACATCAACCCAAAGGGAGAATGCCGACAGGACAAAGGGCAAGCTGTAGCTTGGAGGAATGTCACACGTTTTCATATCCAATATTGTCTGATTATCAGATCTGGGCCAACTGAATGCCACACTGAAGCAGAAATAAAGGATACTAAATACAGATACAAATCTAAATTCCCACGTGGAAACCACCAGAATCTATTTTCATAATGAAAATAAGCCAGTAATTATAAAGTTTCCAGACTCTAAGTAAATACTGAGCACAATGGTACAGGGTTGCTTTTTACACCATGGACATTTGTATCAACAAAAGGGAAATATAGTTATGGAGAAGAATAAATGCAAAGGAGATTATGAGGCATGGGGCACTTTAAAGGGGTGGGCTGCAATGTTGCATTGTATGCGGTGGCATAGGTCCATGGGAGAGATGTAGTAGATTGTTCATTAGGAAACATTTCTCACCATTTCTTTTTCTTCCCTCCTCTTTAGTCATTTTCTGCTGTGCCATTACTTTCTGCGGAGAGCCTTTGCCTGAATTGGGCTTTCCTGATTCGTTGCTGATGACAGAACCATTCTCACTAGGCGACCTGCTGCAAGTAACCATAGCAACAAGGAAGACTGTAAGTTTCTCCTGCATGTTCCTCATTTCAAGGTTATTGCATTTGCTTGGTTTGCATTACTGACTGTTCAAGTCTGATTTTGTACCAAAAAGAAAGACAGAAGATATGTTGCAATAAATAGTTTTATGGCAGCTTAGACCTGAAAAGGATTTCTGTGCATTCACAACTCAATACCACTTCTGTATAAATTCACTGACACAGAAAAACATTTGAAAGGCCATTAAACAATTCTGATTTCACAGATTCCTTGAGAAATATGGCTACAAACTCTTTGAATACATGTTCATGTTCTCTTACTGTAATTTATATTCTTGGCAAGGTTTTTACAATATTAATAATATATTATATGTGGTGTATATATGCAGATACACACTATACATTCTAACAATAAAGTGAAAACAATACAATACAGCAGTTTCATTATCCCAACCATTCTATTGCAATTCTCGTTGTGGAGTTCAATGACAAAACAAATCTATGCCAAACCAATAACACATGCATTTCTATTTGTTTCATCTTTTCAAATACCCCTGGGACCATTCTGTATGTACAGCATCCACACTTAGCCCCCCCCCCCGAGGTTGCTGTCTCCCACCCACCAAAAACCGGCCATATTTATCTACATCAGTGGGCCAGTTTCTCCCTACAGCAAGCTGCGATTATTGATTTTATTGATTATTGATTTCATATGTTTGTAATGTGTTTTAAATTTTATTGTATTTATTGAAATGTTGCAACTCGTCCTGAGCCCGTCTACGGGATGGGCAGGATATAAATGTGAAAAATAAATAAATAAATAAAGACATTGCTTTGATGTAAAATAGAGGAATATATGCAAAAAAAAAAAAAGGCTTTGGGAAAAGTCCCTATGAATTCATAAAATTAAAATGTTGGAAGGGGCCTAAGGACCACCAAGTCCAACCTCATGCACCATGCAGGATGACCTAAATTATCCCTGACAAATAAATGTCCAAATCTCCACTTAAACACCTCCAAGGAGGAAGAGCTCACAATATCCTTGGGCAACTGATTCCACCACTACCCATATTGTTAAAGTTTTCCTAATATCTCACTGATATCTCCCCACCTGCTACTTAAAGCCATTATTACAAGTCCTATCCTTACCAACTGAAATAGCACCTACCCTTTTCTACATGACAGCCCTTTGAAATACTTAAAAAGGGTAATCATACCCCCCCAACCTCCATCAGTCTGCACATTCCCAATGCCCTTTCTTTGTAAGGCTTCATCTCCAAACCCTTAATCATCCTCATTGGTCTCCTCTATACCTACTCTAAAGTTTCTTTGTCCTTCCTATAAAAAGCCCTCCAGAACTGGAGACAATACTCCAAATTGGGTATGACCAGTGCAGTACACAGTGGTATTATCACATCTTCTATCCTATACCCTATGCATCTGTTGATACATCCTAAGATCAAATTTGCCTTGTCTGCTACTGCATCACATTGACTACTGATACTCAATTTGTAGTCCACTCAGACTCCAAGATCCCATTCACACATGCTATTACCCAGAAAATATCCCCCACTGGGTATATGTGCATAACATTTTTACTACCCAAATGCAAAACCTTACATTTATCTCTATTAAATTACATCTTGTTCACTTCTATACATTTTCCCAATGTATCCCATTCTGATTGTATTTTATCTCTATCTTCCAGAGTATTTGCTGTCCCACATAATTTGGTGTCAGATGCAGGTTTAATTGGTGTCAGGTACAAACTTAATGAGTAGTCCTTTCACACCCTCATCATATTAAAAAGCACTGGGCCCAAAAGTGAACTCTGAGGAACCCCACTAGATACCACCCTCCAATCTGAGAAGGAACCATTAACTATCACTCATTGAGTGTGATTATCCAACCAATTCCTTATGCACCTAACCATTCTAAAATCTAAACCATAGCCCTCTAAGTTGCCAATTGAATCATCATGGGAAACCTTATCAAATGCCTTACTAAAATCCAAATGTAGAATATTCATGGCATCCCCACAATTCATCAAACCTGTCATCTGATCAAAAAAGGAAATGAGATTAGTCTGACAGGACCTATTGGGGTCAAATTCATGCTGACTCCTTCTTATTATCAAGTTGTCCTCTAGGAGAATAACAGTGCAATCCTATGCAGAAATCAATGGGCTCAGAATGGCACAACTCTACTTAGGACTGTCTGTACATGTTCTAACCTGGTGCCAGAAAAATAACAAATCTGGGACTAGACAGGCATCCAAAGGGAGGACATTCCAGAAGTGAGGTGTCACCAACTGGAAAAGGTCTTGCTACTACTGCCTTACTTCCAAAAAAGGAGGGAAGAGGAACAAGGGAACAAGACCTCAGACAAGATCTGAAAAAGTCTTGCTACTAGGGATAGACACAAACTAGGAAAATGGAAGTTCATGCAAGTTCATGGTTTGTAATGTTGCATAAACCACAAACTATGAACTGGTTCAGAGCTCCCCCGGTTCGCAAACCAGTTCGGATTCATGAGGTTTGTTAAGTATGCAACTCAACGCGAAGGATTTCAGCAACAAGTGATTTCAGCTTTATTTAACAGCAAAACTCCAACTCAGGAACACACCAGGAACACACAACAAACAAGTGGAGCACAGCTCCCTTTTTAAACTGTTCCGGGCTGTCAAAGCCACACCCATAATAAGATAAGAACCAATAACAATACAGGGATAAAGGCCAATCAGGACCATTCCCTCTTTGATACATTCTCACATAGTGATTGGATATTTACAGAGGTTTCTCAGAAACCAGCCAATGGTAATGCGACAGATTACAATCCGCATTTAGCTCGAAGTTTAACATAGCAAGTAATAGGATGGATTCACACTTTAAGACATAACAAGGTTCATGCACTCCTGGAGGTGTGCCGCAGCTGCGGTGCAATTCAGGCTGGGAAAGGGAGGCATTTAACCCCCCTTCACTCTCCACAGCACAACTCGGGGAGGGAAGGGGAGGCATTGAAAATCCCCCGTTCACTCTCTGGAGTTGCACCACCTTGGTGGCATACCTCCACAAGTGAAGGGAAGAAAAATTGACTTCCCTTCACTCCTGGAGGCATGCTGCCACTGTGGTGCGACTCAGGGAGGGAAGGGGAGACATTTAAAAAAGCTTCCATGGGGGGTGGAAAGGTGTTGCTGCTCCCCCCCCCGCACAAGCCACGGGCAGCTCTCACAACTGAACTCAGAAAGCATTTAAATGCCTTCTGAACTCACATCATGCCACCGCCATGCACAAGTTGACTAGCAAATGAACTCAGAGCTCACTGGTGAGTCATACCACAGGGTGGCACGGCTTTAAAGGGTTCTGACTGTTGCCTGGGGCAGCAGCATGTCTGGCCCATGAACTGCTTCCACAAACCAAACCAAATGAACCTCAGCAAAAACCATGGCAGTTTGTGGTCAGTTCGCAAACCATGTTATCGCATGACCTGTGTTTGCGAAACAAGAACCGGGCCCCAGTTCATGACGAATTCTGGTTTGTAATTCAGTTCATGCCCATCCCTACTTGCTACTGCTTACCATGACATCACTTTTGGGTTCTCTGCAGGGGTGGAATCACACCATCAACTCAACGCCATTTTCTTGGTTTATTTTTCTCCCACCACTGCTGTGAGCGGGAAAAGAGGATTGCCTGACAACGCTCCCCCATTCTGCTTCTCTGATCAGAAAATTTTCCCCTCAGACTGCTTTAACGTCCAGGAGAGACAAAGTCAAGTAGCTGTTCCAGGTCTGTTTTTCCTTTCTAGGGTTTCAAACAGCTTAGCAAGGGGACAATTACAGACCAGGAAATCATGCAGAGAAAAAGCTAAAGTTGTTACATTGATCCCAATTTTTTTTATAAAGATTAATTTTAAAGAAAAATGAACCAAAACCTCAAAGGGAATGGAATAAATGTTAAAATCTAAGAAGGCTGCTGTTTTTCATGCCTACCTCTCACAGTCTAACAATACTGGTTTATATAAAAATACTTAACTATCAGGTACCTATAAAAGACCTGTTGTGTACCAACCTTTGAGGTTGACAATATGATACTATATGATACTATTAAGTCATAACTCACATCCTGGCTTTTTACAGTGAAAGTGGATCTGGATGCATGAAAGAATCATCATATTACCACTTCACCATCTTCAGCTTTGAACCGCCTAATTCTAAAAAATCCACCTGCTGAATATCACTAGTTGTGTGAATTGGCCCAGGGTCATCCACAGAATCAGCAAGCTATGCTTTTCCCCACATTTCCTCACAGACGTACGGCCCTTGTTGAATTATCTAATTTTTGTTACATTTTCATCAGAAATGTTAGACAATTATCAATAATCTGGGGAAGAGAAATCTCATCATGGAAGCACTAAAATGATCACTGGCCTCAAATCAGATAGCCATCTAAGTTAGCCTTCTGCTTTCAATATTTACCTCTTTCTTGTGTCATTGGACTTAGCAGTTTTAGCTGTGCTCCCATCCTGGACAATTTCCCTCTCCTGGGACGCAGGTGCATCTCTCACAGGAAGTGGCAATACCACAGTCTCCTGGGTTACAGGCAGAACCTCATCTTCAGCTCCCTGTTGGCCCAAGTGTTGCTTGGCATAGTCAAAACCTTGAACTGGCTACAAAGACAGAAAGCAAGAGAATACTGAAACCAATATCCACCTTTTGATGCAAAACACTACCACATTTTTTAAATTTTACTATATGAAACTTGAGCTGCAGCTGCATATTTTACATATGTAGAAGTGATTAAAAACTCCAATCATACATCTACTTTTGCTGTTTCAAATGAAGAATTAATGAAATACATTTGTAACTATTCGTATTGGGATTTTTAAGAGGCTACATCTCCAGTAGCCCCTGGCTCTGAAACAGTTGATTCTTCCTGAGGGAAAAAGGGAGAGAGAAAAGAAGAAAGAATGGAAAAACAAGACAGGCAGTCTGAGAGAGAATAACAGTTAGCGACGGGCCTTTGAGAATTGAAGGGACACCAGTGAAGGCTGTAACTTGGAATAAAGAACTTCTTGGTGTCCTGCTTTAAGACTCATTTACATTTGACCCTCAGGACAGCCCTGGGAAGAAGGGCCTGGAAAACAGAGTTGTACTTACTTGTAACTGTTGTTCATCGACGTCTTCTGTGTAGACACACATTCACATATTGAGACTGAGCTTGAGCAGGCCAGCTGTGGACATTTTCTTTTTAGCTTTAAAACTCCAAAAATGGGGTAGCCCGCCTTAACAGAGCTGGCGCAAGCATGAGTTTTCCTACCAAATGCGTCACGCGCTCTGGGAGTGAGCCGCACCTTCCCTCAGTTCCTGAGCAGCTGCTGTGAGCAGTGGGAGGACTTCTAGTGTCCTGGCCCCACTGCTGGACCTCCTGATGGCACCTGGTATATTTTGGCCGCTGTCTGACAGAGTGTTGGACTAGATGGGCCATTGGTCTGATTCAACATTGGCTTCTCTTATGTTCTTATGTTCTTATGTTCTCTAAAAATCGTCATTACAAGAAACAAAAAATCCATCCTAAAGGAAAGCAATATTATGATACCGTAAAAGGTGAGAGCTCACAGTTCAGGAGAGAGGGAATGTGTGTCTGCACAGAAGACATCGATGAACAACAGTTACAGGTAAGTGGCACTCTGTTTCCATCTTCCATCTTACTGTGCAGCCCCACATTGGGACCATTAGCAAGCTGCTCAGGTGAGGAGGAGGGCTGAGTCTCTCACTGAAACAATGAAACAGCATTGGCTTCTTTTCTTGCCTGCACGTCCAAAGCATAATGCCTCGCAAAAGTATCTTCTGACAACCAAGTTGCTGCTTTCCAAATGTCAAAAAGTGGGACATTACAATGGAAAGCGGCTGAACAGCTTTGTGCCCGACTGGAGTGAGCTTGAATGCTCTATTATCAGGATCGTATCACAGCTATGATCCACCTGGACAATGGTTGGGCTGAAGCTGCCCTTCTCTCCTTGGGCCCCAGTAGCAAATGAATAACCTTTTATCCTGCCGTGGACCAACCTCAGCCTGAGGTGCAGCCAGACTCTGACTTGCTGCCTGAGCCCAGCCTGGGTGAGGACCAGTCTGACTTGTATCCTGACCTGTCTGATTGGCAACTGGAGGCCAGTGTGAGTAAGGACTCTTCAGAAGTTGAGCCTGAGTCCAGCATGGCAAAAGATGAATTCAGAATAGAGGACACTCAGGAATTCCAGTCAGATAATACTAGGCTGGCTGAAGTCAGGGAGCAAGTACCTCCGGAGGCACTCACGACTCCCCCAGATTCCCCCCTGCTCATAGAAAGAAAAAGGGCTAAGATCAGAAGGCAATTGCAAGAACACAGACAGAGTAAAAGATTAATGTCCATCGACAGCTATAAGATGAATCATTACAGGAGCCCTGCTAACTTGCCAGCTGCAGATAAGACTAATTAGGGAAAAGTTACATAAAGTTGGGTGTGAGCTGTTGCCAACTTGTGGAAGCAACATGTCACCTCACAGTGAATCCTGCAACCACAACTCCTGACTCTTGTTGGAGATTGCCACATCGATTTTGAGTGCCCTTGCCATCCACACCATCTGCTCACCATATAGGCACAGATCCTCATTTGGAGAGATGGGATTCAGATTGTTATTTACAGACCGAGGTGCTACAGCTTGCCCAAGATGTCAAACCTGCCGGGCACTTTGGCCACCATAAAACTATGCACTTCGTAATCCAGGAGTTCTGGTGGCCTCGGATCCAGTCATATGTGGCCCAGTATGTCATCACTTCTACTGTCTGCAGGTGGGCAAAAGATCTCCCAGGTAAGCCTTTGGGCTCATTACAACTGTTGCCCACCCCTTCTGGGCCTTGGAGGACCATCTCTATGGACTTTATCACAGATCTGCCCCAGCCCAAAGAGTATACCAGCATTTTAGTTGTGGTGGATCTATTTATGAAAATGAGTCATTTTATCCCTTGCACTGGGCTCCCAACAGCCTGAGAAATGGCACAGATATACCTGGAGCAGGTGTCCTATTTGCATGGAATTCCTGAACAGATCATAACAGATCAAGGAACCTGGTTCACCTCTCAATTTTGGAAAGCTCTACATTCCCAACTTGGCACCCAGGTGCACCTCTCTTCCGCCTACCACCCGCAGTCAGACGGACAGACAGAATGCACTAATGTTACTCTAGAACAATATCTCTGCTGTTACATCACTCATCAACAGGAAAACTGGGTAGAGCTCCTTCCACTGGCAAAATTTGTCTACAACAATTGGGTGCACTCATCCACCTAGCAGACTCCATTCCTAGCAACATATGGCTATCATCCTCAGTATCTTCCTCCACTACACCCTCGTCCAATGTCCCCGCAGCTGACGATTACTTGCAGGAACTTCAGGCTGCTCAAAAGCTGTTAAGGCAGCATCTTCAGCAAGCAAAAGCAGCACATAAAGAAGTGGCTGACTGTAGACGACAACCAGGCAAGTCACTGCAAGTGGGCGACCAGGTATGGCTGTCAAACCTTTAGGTATGGTGTCAACCTTCACAGCCAACAGCCATCACACAAGCTTGATGCCCTGTTTATTGGGCCTTTCTGCATCATGGACCAGATCAATCCTGTGGCTTACTAGTTCCAGTTACCCCCAACAATGCAAATCCATCCCATGTTCCACCAATTCCTCCTGGTACCCACCTCTCCACCAGATCTATTGAGGCCTCTGACTCCCCCCACCCTGCTCCGTCCATTCTGGTGGACAAGCATCCAGAGTATGAAGTGGCACAGATTTTAGACTCCCTACATCGGCGGGGCCAGCTCCAATATTTTATTGACTGGAAGGGGTATGGATCTGAGGAAAGGTCTTGGGGACCTGCTGCCAACCTCCATGCACTGGATTTGGTACAGTGATTCCATCAGGCTTACCCCCTGAAACCGGTTTAGCTATGTGAAAGTTCAAAGCTGAAGATTAATAAAGTTTCCTTCATAGAAAGTCTAATATCCAACTTTATCAGCTGGGGACGCTGCTGGCCAGGTCGACAGCATACCTGCATGTCCTCTATAATGGTGGATGAGGGAGTCAGGTGGGTCAATAAATACTCAGCTGATTCATGTTTGACTCTGTACAGGTTTCATTTTTTTCAGGGAGTAGCTTAGGCAGATGTGGTTTCTCCCAAATGGGGATTGTTAAGTCAGACAAGCCCTCTCAGAACAAAGGCGATTGAGGATCTTATCCTTAGGCAGATTGTTGGAGATTGCCACATCGATTTTGAGTACCCTTGCCATCCACACCATCTGCTCACCATATAGGCACAGATCCTCATTTGGAGAGATGGGATTCAGATGGTTATCTATTTATTAAATTAGATTTACTAGGCCGCCCTTCTATACAAGTAGGGCTCAGGGTGGCTTACAACACAGTAGCACACAATAAATAATTTAAGTTAAAACTGACATTAAAACTACTCGAAAACAGATCAATAAATAAAACAGCATGCTGTCCAAGATGGTGAGGAAAATTCACCTCCCCAGCCTACTGGGAGGGAGGGTTGCAAGGGATGGGGGGAGTATATGAAAGAGCTAGATGTCATACTGTCCAGTCGCTGTTCTCAACCATACCCCACTGTATTGTCTGGGGACGGATCTGAAGCACTCTTAGAGCTGTACTGAGAGGCCATGGAAGTCTTCTCAATCTCATGGAACAGGGAATGGAATGGGCACTCAATCTGGAGGTCTCTAGCATAGCTCATTGAGGGGTCCTGTTCCTCGGCAAAGTCAGGGTGTTCTTGCTCCCACAGACTCAAATAAGTTGGAGACATATAGTATGTCAGCCATTGAGTGGCAGGTTGCCATGTCAAAGGAGCTCTTTGTTCCTTCTTCATGAGTTGGTCAGCAGAGATCTCAGTGTGGCCATCATCCAGGTCAGAGAAAGGGAGCATAGTGTGGAAGACTCTGTCGGCACCTGCCTTGGGCATGAACCACTGACAGACTTGGCAGGTACCAACATTATGGCCCTCGCCCAAGCAGAGAAGACAAAGGTCATGCTCATCTTTGTGGGTCAATTTCATACCATACCTCAAGCACTTTTTAAACAGAGCCTTGGTCGCCATTATGGAGGGACCACAGGCACAAACGATTGCACACAAGGATAAATTCACAGTCAAAGGCAAGTCACTTTCCAGCTGAAACACAGGACAGCAACTAAAAGATCTATCCCAAGAAGTGAGGAGAGAAG
Organism: Gekko gecko; assembly: GCA_029375565.1. Taxonomy (NCBI): domain Eukaryota; kingdom Metazoa; phylum Chordata; class Lepidosauria; order Squamata; family Gekkonidae; genus Gekko; species Gekko gecko. Next base: position 127,665,209 of record JAPDNY010000003.1, read on the forward strand.
ATATTGGGATTAACTGTTAAGAGGCAAATGAATATAGAGCAGCACTAGAAACTGTCCAATTCACATGGAGGCGAAAAAGGAACTGAGTGAAGGGGACAGGTTGCCCCCAGAGCACTTGACACTTTTGGTGGGAAAACTCATGCATGCGCCAGCTCCAGCAAGGTGGGTCGCACCGTTTTGGGAGTTTTAAAGCTAGAAAATGTCTGCAGCTGGCCTGAGCAAGCACTGTCCCAACGTGGGGCTGCACAGTAAGATGGAAGATGAACCAGTGAACTCTTATTATTTTATTGGCAAGCACACAAGGCCTAATTAGAAACTCATTAAAGAAAACAACAACAACAATATCTTTTAAGCTACCTGGTGGGACATTTTTAATCACAGCCCTTAAAAAGGCATGCATTTCTTAAACAACTCTCCCAATACAATGGAAGATATTTTGACCTCATAGAAAACAGTGTCTTCAAACACAGTTGCTTTGCTCATCCAGAACAAAACGTTAAGTGGTACTTTTGTGTTATTCTAAACTATAAAAGAACAGGTGCTACACATATGCCAGAAAGATAAACCCACCCCTTATGTTTTTTCTATTAGCCACGGTCTGGAACATCTCCATTTTTAAACTTTAAAGATGGGACAAAATTGCCAACTATCCACAGTGCCATCTGCTTTCTGCAGACATCAGCTCCTTTTTCTGTAACCTGCAGCAATAGATTATATTCAACAGATGCATATAACACTCTGCAGGTATGTCAGTACTAATATTATATACTGTGTATTTTAAAAAGCGTATTATGACTGAAGGGGTTTCAGCTACATCTTGGTACCTTCGAAACCACTGCTTAATACAGTTGCAAAAAGATTTCTGCAAGTGTCAAGAAAATCTCAGCGACTTGGGGACAAATGTCTAAAAATACAAAGTGCCCTGATACTCTTACTAGTAATATTATTAGACATTTCCATATAATTCTATGCATTTTCCCTAAAAACATAATATCATAAAGATACAATAACCAGTATAATGGTATTCAAATGGTATCAACAAGAACCCAAAGTGTCACCACCACTGATCCCAGCCCCCTAAAATTTACTGAGGTGAGAAAGGGAGATGAGAGGATGCATGGCAACTAAGTGCGTCTGGCTGTAGGCATACTGATGCAATGAGAATGCACAGGAACATCTAGAGACACTAGTAGATATGGGGACTACATGTCCCATGCTTCCTAGTGTCCAAACCATATTCCCCAACTACAGATTCTGCTGCTGCATTGCTACAGATTCTGCTGCATTACTAATTACAATGTAAATCCCTTTTACAATATTCCACAAATTGAAGCTAGACAACAACGCTGCGAAAAATTTCACTTGTTCCCATACTAGCCACGGCTGCAGGGAGAATGGGAAAGTTAATCAATGCCAGTTGTCTCTTCTTCAGCTTCATCATAAATCGTTATTCTATGTAAGGGACAATGCAAACAGTTTTTGATAAATCTCCTGTTAGTATGTCCCCTGAAACAATATGAGAGCTAAACTGTTTGGGAATCAAAACTCAAGCCTCTCAAGGGTTCTTGTATTCATATCACAGATGGTAAATTGTCTAAAGGCAAACAAATTGGGGGTTGCACGCATGCGTTAAACCAAGCCGGCTGTGTTTCCTCCGAGCTCCTCCTTCGAACTAAAGAATTTATAGCTCAAAGTTTGTAAATACTACGCAAACCCAGATAAGAGGCTGATAACCAGGAAGCAGCTGGCTAGAACAACTTCAGAGTGGTAAGAAACTAATTTACTGCTGTGCTAGAAAGGAAAGCCTTGAGATTCTTAAGGCCGCTCCCAAAGCTTTGAACCAGATATGGCGAAGACAATTAAGGACCTATCTGAACAAATTTCAGGACTCCAAAATACGGTCCTTGCCTTTCAAGAAAAAATCAGTAGTGAGTCAATCTCACTACGTGGAGAAATTAGCAAAATAGGCACAGAAATAGCTTTTATAAAGCAGACAGCTACAACAGCCAAAGAGCTTGCTGAAGCTAATGAGCAAAAAATAACCGCTCTGAACCGCCAAATAAATGACTTGTCAGACAGAAACAGGAAAGCTAACCTTATTTTATCAGGGATATCTGAAGAAATTTCCGTAAATAAATTGGAGGAATCGCTGATACAGTGGATGCAGACAAACGAAGTAGAAATAAAAACAGAGGATGTTGAGAGAGTGCATCGACTACAAAGGAATGGGAGGGGAGGGGCCCCTAGAGATGTAATAATTAAATTTGCCAGAGAGAAAATTCAACAGCAAATATATACAGCACTAAAGAAGAGGAAAGACCTGACTTTTAGAGGAAGAAAAGTCTGGGTGAGACAAGACTTTTGTCAAGAGACCTTAAGGGAAAAAAAACTCATGCGCCCCTTTGCCCAAAAGCTTTATGCAAATAACGTGAAATTTTCATGGGGCTATCCATCCTCAATAATTATATTTCGGGAAGGAAAGCGACTGATGGCAAGGAACACTACAGAGGCAAAGGAACTACTTAAACAATTAGGTATCAACACAGACGATATGGGAGAGCAAGAAATGGAAGAGGAATCGGGGGTTCCTGAAGATGGCGATGAAGGAACTTCAGAGAGAGGAGGGAAACGCCTCAGGACCAGCTCCCGATAACCAATTAAGGGAAGTATACCTTTATTGATTGAGCTAATTACTATTAATAGTATTATCATTTTTTACAGTATCAAGAAGGAGGAGGAGGGGGGATGCGTGCACCCCATGCAGTGGAGAGAGGGGAAGAGTTTTTCTTTCCACCTTTACTCTCAACCATGGGGGGGGAAGGGAAGGGGAAGGGTAAACTAACTAACCATTCAAATTTTTCACAGCCACGAGATGTCAAAGCCTTAATTGATGTGGGATATGGATAAAACAATAAAAATTTTATCACTGAATGTCAATGGTTTAACATCAGAAATTAAACGATATAGGATAGCCAAGTTGGCAAGAGAGCAAAAAACTGATGTTCTGTGTTTATAGGAAACACATAAGAAAAGAAATGACAACAAGCCTTTGCTAAAAGACTCGACCTGGATGATGTTAGCGGAAGCTAGGAGCCACACCAAGGCCAGAGGAGTGGCAATAATGACTCATAAGAAACTTAGAGTAGAGGTACTAGAAAGAAAGACAGACAGGGAAGGGAGATATGTGATGGCTAAATTCAGATTAGAGGGGAAGAAATTTACATTGGTAAATATATATGCACCCAATAAAGGACAAAAGAAATTTTTAGCCAGGCTAGTTAAAAAAACTAAGCAATTCGCAGAGGGAGAATTAATTATGACAGGAGATTTGAACATGGATCTGACTAAAAATAAGGCAATTAAAATAGGAGATTGGGGCTTGAGGGAAGTACATGAATTGATAGGACAGCAGCCAAAACCCACCCATGTATCCAGCCAGCACAAAACCCCATCATGCATAGATTACATAATTGTAGAAAAAAGCACCAACCTGACTATAAAAAAAATTACAACGCACCCAATCTGGATATCGGATCATGCACCAATCACTATAGAAATAGAAGGTAATCAAAAACCAAAAAGTAGAACTTGGAGGTACAATAATTTAATAATGGCTAAAGAGGAAGATAGGAGCTATATGATGGAGCAGATAAGATTATATTTTGAGGAGAACAGAGGGATGCCCTGTGGGATGCCGCGAAGGCGGTGATAAGGGGACACTGCATAAATAAGGAAAAGTACATCAAAAGAGAACGCTATCTAAAAAGACAATCTAAAATTCAGGAACTGGAGAGGTTGCAAAAGGAACAAATCAACAATCATGATTTAAAAGTACAGAGTCAGATAACAACAATTAAAAAACAATTAGATGAGTTGGACTCAGTTACATTATGGAAGAGAGAAGCAATGGTAAGAAATGACTTCCATAGAAATAGTATTAATTCGGCCAGAAGGTTAGCTAACTATTTGAAAAACAGGAAGGTAAGGCAAAAGATAGAAAATATAAAAGTGAATGGCCAAAGAACTGGCAACTCAAAAGATATAGTAAAAGCCTTCGAGACCTTTTATAAAGAGCTGTATAAAAAAAAGGACATAGTCATATATGAGGAAGATATAAGAACAACACTCAAAGAAAATGATAAAATTATGTTAAGGGAGGAAATAACACTACAGGAGATAAAGGTTGTAATTAAAGAATTGAAAAAGGGCAAATCCCCAGGCCTAGACGGTTTCACAAGTGAATTCTATAAGGAGATGGTAGACATATTGGCCCCAGAGCTCCAAGAGGTATTTAATGGAATATTGAAAGGGAAAAAAGCCCCAGATTCGTGGAGGCAATCAGAAATAGTGGTAATCCCTAAACCACATAAAGACCCAGAGGAAGTGGGCTCATATAGATCTATTAGTTTACTAAATCAGGATTATAAAATCTTTGCAAAAATATTGGCAAATAGATTAAAGAAGATCATACCTAGCATAATAAAGGAGGACCAATATGGATTTGTAAAAGACAGGAATATAGCCCACCCCATAAGGAATATTATAAATGTATTACAACATGGCCACAAAAAAAAGCTAGGCCTCTTGAAATTAGATGTCTACAAAGCATTCGATACACTCTCCCAGGATTTTCTGTGGCAGGTAATGACTAAATACGAGATGGGGGAGCCATATATAAAAGTGATCCAAGAAATATACAGAGAAGGGACAGCAGTGGTGAGAGTTAATGAAGAACACTCACAACCCCTCAAGATTCAAAGAGGAGTCCGGCAAGGATGCCCGCTCTCGCCCCTCCTATTTATACTAGCAATAGAACAGCTAGCTGAAAGAATAAGAAATTCTGCAAGGGTGGAAGGATACAGGGTAAAGAAGGAAGAAATGAAAATCAATTTATTTGCCGACGACATTATAATCGCTATGACAAACCCCAAAGAGGCAGTAAAAGAAATAAAAGTTATATTAGAGGACTTCGAAAAATGTTCAGGACTGAAGGCTAAATCAGAAATTATGTACCTTAATGTGACTAAAGAGGAAAGGGAACAAATACATGGGATTACTAATATTGGAATGGGCACCAAAAAATTCAGATATTTAGGCATTGTACTACAGAAGAATATCGATAAAATAGCAGAGAACAATTATAACAAGGTCTGGAAGAAAATAGAAAAAGATATGAAAAAGTGGAAAAATAAAATAATGAATATATCTACTAGAATAAAAAGTGTTAAAATGTTTTGGCTGCCAAGATTAATATACCTCTTTCAGACAATACCTCTAGGAATGTATACCAAAAAACTAGACCAATGGAACAGAGTGATTAAGGAATGGATTTTCGGTAGTAAAAAATGCAGAATACAGAGAAAGATAATTTATAGCCATAGATCAGAGTTGGGATGGGGAGTCCCTGACCTGATTAGCTATCACGAAGCCTTCCAAATAAAATCGATACTGGAGATAGGTGATGGAGAGGGACTAAAATGGGTGAGTTTTGAGAACGAAATCAATAATAACATAGGGAGTTTTGGGGTATTCTCCAAAATGACAAATAAAGATCTTATACAAGTTAAGGGACCTAGGTATTCAACACTAACAGTGTGGAACAAGTGGCAGCCCTCATGGCTTAAAAGAACCTCAAAATGGGCACCACTAAAGTCCCTCTATAACGAAACAGAAGAAAATAAATGGTGCGAACTCCTGAGATCAAAGGGATATTATAGGCTAAGAGACTTATTTAGAGGAGGCACTCTAAAACCAGCACAGGAATTAATCGAGGAGATAGGCAAGCAATATTGGTTAAAAATTACAGGCCTTTATAGAATGATTAAGGAAGTTAATGAAAAAGGAAATATTTGGACAGAAGAACCAATTGAAGAAATACATAATAGGATGCAAAAATTTAAACAAGGATTAGCAGGATATATTTACAAGAAAATGTTATCCAATAAAGATAAGGCAATACTTTATTTACAGAAAACATGGTGTAAGGAAGGCCAGATATCGGAAAACGATGCAAATAGAATAATGAAGGGAATAGAAGAAACCAAAATTATTAAATTTAATGAATTGGAACATAAATTTTTCACAAAGTGGTATAAAACACCAGCGCAGATAGCAAACATGTTTCCGGGATCGAGTTCTATGTGTTGGCACTGTAAACAATTTAAGGGTTGGTTCTCTCATATGTGGTGGGAATGTCCAGAGGTGAGAGTCTTTTGGTCAAAAATAATACAAATTATAAAGAAAATATGTAGAATCTCATTGAATGTAGACTTTAAACTAATGTTAATGGGTATATTAGGAAATAAGGCAGTCAATAAGGAAACCCAGGCTATACTCAAAGCTATGGTGTTAGCAGGCAAGGCAGTGATAGCTCTGGGCTGGAAAGATAAGAGCAAATGGACAATAGATACCTGGCACACTTATTTGTTTGATTTTGTGCAGTCGGACATCATTGAGAAATTGCGCCAGAAGACCACATGGGAGGATAAAGCCGAAGAAATTAAAGCGAGGTGGAAGACCTATCTAAAGTGGATAACAGTGGAAGGAAGACAGGACATTCGGTGGAAGATTCAGACTTTGTGCCCGTGGCTGTGAATAAAAGATCAACAAACAAGGGGTAGAGGGAGGGAGGGGGGAACTTATTGAGTTAAGTAAAGTAAGGAGACAAAAGATGGCCGAGGACAGACTGGCAATTTGCCGCGGGATGGGACCCGGGCTGACAGCGACTCAATATCGGAGTAAATGGAACGTTCACACAGGCACATCTGCCTGGCGTCCCCCACCCGGAGCTTACCGGAGCCCTCGCGCTTCAGAGCCGGTTTAAAAAAACACCTGATAAAAGCCGTCGCAAATCGTGAAAGCCTGCGTTCGTCGCGCGTTTCCCCGCTTCCGGGGAGTCTGAACGCGCAGCCGAAAAGCCGGGAGCAACCTGCGTTGGGCATGAGGCAGCAGCGGCGTGATTGGCTGAGCTCCGCTCCACTGCCCAATGCGGTGCCAGCGTTGCAGGGAAAAGAAAAAAAAATCGCCGAAATGCGCTTATGCGCACATACGCCCACAGCCGAAATAATGGGGGAACAGCGAATATAGCGCGCCTCCGGCGCGGCAGTCTGAACGGTCCCGCGCGCTTCCGTCCCGTTTCTTCCGGCAGAGGCCCCCGCTGTGTGGACGGGAAAACCCGGTATTGTTTACTCCGGGGGTTTTTTGCCACGACTCGATACCGGGGCAAATTGCCAGTCTGTCCTGGGCCGATATTGTGTAATATATAGAAAATTCAAAAAAATAAACCTATTAAAAAAAAGGCAAACAAATTGAAACTAAAACATGAAAAGATAGAGGTAATGCTGGTGAGAAAGGCAGTGATCTTGAAGGGCATTGTGTTCCCCACTTTTGATGGAGTTTCAGCTGACCCTTGCTGACTCATTTAAGAGCCTTGGCATTATATTGTACCCAATGTTATTGCTGCAGAAGTTAAGTTAATACAGCTGCAAAAAAGGCTTTCTTCCCATTCAACCTTCACTTTGAGTCAGCTGATCCGGCCACAGTAACATCAAGACTAGACTACTGTAACGAACCGTAATGCCACCCATTTTAACAACTGCTGGCCTTTATCTGTATCTTATTATAGGCCAGACCTCTCGCAACTGTTAAAAATCTTTACTGTAAGACTGTGACCACCATTTTAATATATATGTTTTAATGTTTAATATTTTATTTAATACATATTTAATGTATTTAATGTTTAATATTTTAATTATTTATTTTATGAATGAAATGCTTTGTATTGTTGGCATGTTGTTACCTGCCCTACGCCCACCTGTGGGAAGGGCGGGCTATAAATATGAATAAATAAATAAATAAATAAAATACATGGGTCTTCCCGCAAAATCAATTCAGAAACACCAATTGGTATGGAACACCACTGCTCAGCTATTATCGGGAACTAGACAGAGAATGAATATTACACCCATTCTACAGTCCACAGGCTGCCCATTAGTTACCAGGATCGATAATCTATCACATACAAAGTCCTTCATATCTGCAAGACCACCTCTCCTCTATGCACCACCATGACAGCTTTGCTCATCTGAGCAAGCACTTCTGCAGGTGCCAGCCTGCAAAAGGGCAAAATCAACAGTCGCCTGTACACGTGCCTTCTCCATTGTGGCCCCCATCTTATGGAATAGCCTGCCTGAGTAGGTCAGGAAGGCTCCCACTCTCCTGGTTTCCCACAAACTATGCAAAGGGACTATCCCCACTAGGTATAGAGTGCTGAAACTAGGATCCTACTATGTAATTTCTGCATCATATAATGTGTCATGTAAATACTTCTGTTTTGCTTCAGTTCTGTTTTTAGATTTCTGGTGAGTTCTACAACCCAAATCTTATGGCATTGTTTCCTGAACATCCTGCATTGGCTCGCTCAGTGTAATCCACCTGGAGTCCAAATGAGAAAGGTGAAATATAAATAAATAAATACATAAATTCCTCTTCTCCACTGAACTCAAATGTTCTGCAAAATGGAATTTAGAGCAGGCATGATACGTATGCCAGGGGATTTACAAGAATGGTTGACCATACTAAAATTATATCTCACTAAAAAGGGATGCTGAGAACTTAAACAAGGTGATCAAAGTTACCTTGTTAAAAATGCCAGTTTTTGTCAAGTTGAGCCCCAATTCTGACTGCCTCAAAATTTGCTCTCAGATAGGATTACAAACAATTTTATATTTGAACAGTGGCAGCATTTCAAACAGCAGACCAGTCAATGCTGGTCATGCAGGCATATTTGATTACTATGCCCCAAGACATCATGGACTATTTTTTTCAAAAGCAGCTAAGTTAAGACACATGGTCTTGCATATGTTGCTCAGTTAGCAGTGGTATTCCTCTCCTCCTCTTTCCTTGCTCTTTACATCCAGGACTCTGCATTTTCTTTTATGTTCTATATGATTCACTGCTTTGGGTCCCATTGTAGTAGAAAAATCACTTATAAGTATTTTAACTAAAGCCTTAGTCAGTTTCAATGCAGTGTGCATAGGTTTTCAGTACGGTGCATGTTGGTTTGGAGGAGCACAGCTTTTAGCCTAGGAATCTGAAATAAAATGAAATGGATCAAGGATTTCTTAGCCCTGGAGGTGTGCAACTTTGAGAAATACAGAACCAACTTTTAAATAAAAGGTTCCTGGCTGTGGAGAGCTCACTTTAATGGGAAAACAATATGTTTAAGTTATTATTTGTTTATTTAAAATATTTATTTTCTGCATTTCCATAATGCCCAAGGTGTCTTACAGTTATACATACACAAACATAGTTAAAACACATCAACTAAAAGATTTGGGAAGAAGACAATAGTTTTGAGGGAGGCAACTATGTATCATAATGTAAAGCAACATACCCCTAAATTATTCCTGATAGGGACAGTCTTCCTGCCTTTCCTATTAACAAACACTAGGCCAGGAAGTTAGAAGAGACTGAGGTGGTAGAGGCAGATGAAGACAGAAAAGTAGTATAAGAATGTCCATGTGCCATCAGCTTTTTTGCACAATTTGGAACAGGGCAAAAGCCATGCCTGCAAATGGCAATCACTGGTCAAATGCCTCCCATGGAAGAACCAACAGCAAGCCCAGCAGAACCATTGCAGAACCCAATAATCCCAGTAGAACCACAAGCCAAGGTGCCAGGCCAAACAGAACTGAAATCAAACTAGAGAATCCCTGCAGTGGAAACGGAAGGTGGAGGACTCAGGACACTTCTGCAAGCCCAGTAGAACCACTGACAATGTACAGAAGCCCAACAGACCCCAGTTCCACTGAGGTAGTGCAAGGTCAACAGAATGAAAGTCAAACCAGTGAATCTCTACAGCAGAAATTGGAGGGGAGGCACTTTTGCAAGCCCAGCAGAACCAATGACCATGTACAGATGGCCAGCAGAACACAATGCCATTGTGGCAGTTCAAGCAGAACAGAAGTAATGTCAAACCAGAGAATCACAGCAGAACAAATCCAAGTAAGGAGAGGGTGGGGGCACAAAGCAACTCTGGCAAAGGAAAAAAAGCTCTTGAAACTGACAAACAGACTTGAAAGTGACAGAAGCAGTCTGGCTGATATAAACCCCAGAGAAACACAGAAATAAAGGGAAAACGGGGTAGAGGGAGAAAAGGGGAAAAAACAATCCTAGAAGCCTGAAAATGCTGGCTCTCAATCTTCCCTGTTAATCTCAAATATTTCAGGACCATTTCTTCGACATCTAAAAAAAAACACCAAATATATTTGGGATGCCAAATATATCCAAAAATATGTTTTCGGCTCAGCACACATTTCTAGTCAGATTTATGTCCATTTATACTTTTTGTCCAATGTTCTGTTTGTATGATGTATGGAGTGGAAGAGCATTGTTGACACTTGTTGGCACATATAATATTGGAAGATAAACAAGTGAATGAACTTGAGACAGTATGGTTAGTTCTGGTGTTAGTTCTGGTGATTATATTGTTCATGTCCATGTTAGGAAGTGCATTATTGTGGGTGAGAAGTTGACTATGGGCAAAAAAAAGTTTGCTTCCCAATGTCTGTGAGAGAGGGCTATATGTGACCACCAGGGGTGTTCTGCTGCTGTTGTGCTTGGGCCTATCTTGTAGCAAGTTAACCCTTCGTATCATTCTGGCTTTGCTGATCCGTTTCTTTACCATTATTAGGTGGTATTTTAATTTCCAAAATGTCTGTTTGGTGTGTTTAGGATGGTGACTGGAGGCATGTAGACATGTTTGGCTATCAGAAGATTTCTGCTGTAAGGTGGGTTTTATGCTTCTGTTATGTATGTGTACAGAAGTGTATAGAAAATATACCTCTTGTGTAGATTGATTCATGGTGGGTTGGAAATTGCTGAAGTCCTGGTGAAATTTCTCCAGTGCTTCTTTCATACGTGTCCAGATGATAAAAACATTGTGAATAACTTTCAAGTATTAAGAGAGGTGTTAACAGATGGGAGTTGAGGAAGCACTGCTCCAGGTCAGCCATGAAAATGTCAGCATATTGTGCCCATGACTGTGCTATCGATCTGAAGAAATAAATCATCATCAGATCTGAAGTAGTTATGGGTGAGGACAAATTGGCAGAGCTTGGTAGCAAGGTCTGCTGTGGTACTGTCAGAGATGGTATTCTTCATGGCTTGTACTCCATCTTTGTAGGGGATGTTGGCATATAGATCCTCAACATCTATGGTGGCCAAAACAGTGTTACCTGAAAGATTATCAACAGACTGTATTTCTCTTAAGAAGTCTGCAGTGCCACATTCATAATGGGAGACATTGATGCCATAGAGTCTAAAAAAAGAGTCCATATATCGAGACACCCCTATTGTGATGATGCCTATGTCTGAGACAACAGGATGTCCTGGGTTGCCTGGGTTGTGTATTTGGACAGAAGATATGAAGTGCCTGATTTTGTGGTGTGTCCATTCATGTGTTTGTGTGAGTAATTCTTTTGAAGTCCTATTAACTTCTTTTTGGGATTCCTGAACGGGGTCTGAAGATTGTTTGTAGAAAGCTGTATTACAGAGTTGTATTTCAGCTTCCTGAACGTAGTCTAATTTATGCATTAAGCCAATTGTTCCTCCTTTGTCAGCTTCTTTAATTTAATTAGTTTGTTGCATGTTCAACTGTGCTGATAGCAACTTGTGGACACCTTGCAAACTGAACTGTCAGGCCATCCAAATCCTCCATGAGAACAAATTGCACAGATCAGCCAATAAACCATGTAATTCATTTTTTATTCTTTTATTTTTTGTTACAAACAGAAAAATGTAACAGATTGAAAAACAACTTTAGGGGAATGTTTCTCACCCTCTCTCAATTCTTAATGCACAGATATATTTTTAGTCATGATTAATGTGAATTCTTCTGCTGCTTTACAATCAAAAAAGTGCCATCTGTGAAACAACATCCCAAAACAAATCACTGTACAATATTTCAGTCGTTCACTTCTCATTTAGGGTGACCTTTGACCATCAATTACTTGCTCTTTTTCAGTGTTATGATCAACAGCTTATAATTCTATTCAGAACCTTATTTTTGAGTGCTTCGGTACTTTACTTCATCACAGATAATTTCCCTGTATAATAATTGTCATTTGGGGTGGCACTTTCCAGAACATTCCACATGCTCCCAAATCAGTTGGCTCAATGATCTGTCACTCAGAATGTGTCCCTGTCCACTGGCTGCATTGCCTGAGTCCTGCCCAGCCACCACTCAAGAGTACTCATGTGCCATTGGCTGGGTGCTAGGTCTGCTCCTCTTCCCCATCCACTCCTTCAGCCACTGTGCCCTGTCAGAATTACTGGCAAATGGCTTTCTCTCTTCACGAAGATGCTTCTCCTGCTTGCCTCCTGTGTGAGACTAACTTTTCCCCCAGTAGCTGTTGGTAGGTGCAATGAAGTGGCAGTTACCTGTATTTGTAAGATGGCTGCTGTCTGTAGCTGTTTGTTTAAAATGCTCCTCCATAAGGTTTAATTGTGCTGTAGTTCCAGAGAGGGGCCTGCAGGGGTATCACTCATTGGGTTGAATGGGGCTTCCCCATCTGCTGGCCTACAGTTCCCAAGGCCAAAAAGTGTGGGGAAAGAGGGACCGTCCCAAGGGGCAGGGCAGCATCAATATAGACTCCAGCTAGGCCACAAGTCAGAGATGTGGGGGAACCCTGGGAGGCAGCAGAAATTCAGCCACTTCACAGTCGGCTTGTTTGGGGATTGAATGGAAGTTTCCCTGCTCTCTTGGGCAAGAGAGAGAGAGAGGCTGAAGCAGAGCCAGAGGCTTGTCCAAGGAGAGATCCTATCCTGAGCCCACAACCTCCAGAGGTAGAGAGTATTGTGTGTGGGGAAAGACGATTGCATTTAAGCCCTGTTGATTTATGCCCTGTTGGTTCATAGTGTGTGCTTACTCCTATAGATCTGCCTTATTCATTTAGTGTATGTGTGCGCTCCATAATTGTGCAAAATAAATTCTTATATTTGGGCTAATAATCTGTGTTGTGCTCTGATCACATAGTCTCCCCTGCTCTGCACAATACCAAAGGGAGGGGGTAGCCCAAGGAAGGAAGGAAAGGCCATGCCTTTGGGTTGCCAATTTTCCAGGGATCCTTCAAAGATTGGGGATTCCATCTCCAAACAGGGAGATTTGGCCAGAGGGGTCTCACTGTCCCTCTAAAAAGGCAGTGACTTCAGTGAGTGGTGGCAGCAAACTTAAGGAGTGAGATACGCCCATGGGATGAGGGTGGGAGGCAAACAACTGAGTTGTAAACTGGAGCCCGTTTCACCACAGTAGGCAACCAAGCTTGGTTCAGACAAAGGAAGGAAACCCTTTGCAGGTTTTTGTGAGGAACTCATTGTGGCCAGTCCTGACTAGGGTTGCCAGCTCCAAGTAGGGAGACTCCTGGAGATTTTCTGGTAGAGTCTATGGAAGCCAGGGTTTGGGGAGGGGAGAGGCCTCAGCTGAACAGAATGCCATAAAGCCCACCTTCCAAAGCAGTTATTTTCTCCAGGGAGGAGAGATCTGTTGTCTGGAGTTCAGTTGTGATACCTGGTGATCTTCAGGCTCCATCTGGAGGTTGGCTACCCTACCCTAGGCGTTGCAGTCAGTGCTTCAGAGCAGGGTCTGCTAGATCCAGGTTCTTGCTATAGAAGCTGAGTGGGTGATTTTGGACCAGTCACAGGCCTTCAGCCTAACCTACCTCATAGGGTTGTTGTGCAAGTCAAAAGGGGGAGAGGAGAATGATGTCAGCTGCTTTGGTCCCCATTGCAGAGAAAGACTACTTTTCCTCCTGGGAAACCATTGTTGCAAATCTCTAGGTGAGGGCTGGAGAACTCCAACTGCTCTCTAGATGCCAGAGATCAGTTCCCCTGGAGAAAATGGTGGACTCTGTGTCCTTATACCCTGCTGAGATGCCCCCCCCCCCATGACAGCCAATGTGACATGGCAGTCAGGTCTTCAGAGCACGGAAGAGGCTGCAGGTGGGGGGGGGAGATGGAAAGCTGAAGAGTGAGGGGTAAACAAGGGTAGGTTGATGATTGGCTAGGAAGGAGATAAGGCTGCCAACTCCAGGTGGGAAATTCCTGGAGATTTGAGGGATGGAATCTGGAGAGGGTGAGGTTTGAGGAGGGGTAGGACCTCAGACAGGTACAATGCCATAGACTCCACCATCCCAACCAGCCATTCCCTCCCGGGGAACCACTGTTGTCAATCTCCAGGTGAGGGGTGGAGATCACTCAGAATTACAACTGATCTCCAGGAGGGAGGGGGGAGGAGATGGAAAGCTGAAATCAGAGGGGCAGATAAAGGTAGGTTAATGGTTAGCTGGGAAGGAGATGGGGTTGCCAACTCCAGGTTGGGAAATTCTTGGGGATTTGAGGGGTGGAGCCCGGAGAGGATGGGATTTGAGGAGGGGTTGGACCTCAGACAGGTACAATGCCATAAACTCCACCCTCCAAACCAGCTATTTCCTCCTGGGTAACAATTGTTGCCAATCTCCAGGTGAGGGCTGGAGATCACTCAAAATTACAACTGCTCTTCAGGTTGAAGAGATCAGTTCCTCTGGATAAAATGGTGGACTCTGTGTCATTATACCCTACTGAGGTCATCACAGCAAATTGACACTGTGTGTCCAAGGCCTTGGCATTCTCCCAGAGCCTCTTTCTAGAGCTCGTTGTATTTATTTCCACAATGGGCCTTATTCCTAGTTTTATATAATTACATATTAACTTCTACTTCCTGTTTGTGATGGCCCTTTGACCCTACTGTTTACATTTTTTTAGAACCTCTGCTTAGTATCTTTGTTTAGTAAGGACTTACTGTTTGCCTTACACAGTCTCCTAGACACAGATATTTAAAATCAAGAGTAACAAAAATCAGTGGGAATTACTTCAAAATATAAGTATCTAGGAACATTAATTAGTGTTAGGAATTCTGGGATTTGAACAAGGAATTCTGGTCCTGAGCATGAGATCTAACTCTTCAAGATTGTAGCCTCATGACAAGCTTAATATCAGGGCCCACTTACTTCATATTCACGACATTCACAAATATGTCTGCATGCCCCCAATGCACTTAGGTACAATCTCTATACTATAATTTTTTGGTTGTGATCAGTGTCTATGTGCAGAAGCCCAAATGCATTTATTGTGGTCAGCACGGGGCTATCACCATAGATTTATGTATCAAGTTAAAACTTTCTTGTTTACTCAGAGGTTGGTTGTTTTTTTAAGAAGTATACGCTGTGCTGGTCTCTTTTAGTTGTTGTTGATGCTTCACAAATAGATGCCTTCTATTGAACATTTTCAATGATTTTCAATTTGTCTTCATTGAGGATGCTACTTGCAAGCTACTCTGAAACCCATTAAATTGAGAATGGGGATGCATTTTCCATTAACAAATAATATTGGCCACACAGAAAAGATAGGGTATGCAACCATAACCACAAGCATCTCCTGCAGGAGTTTATAGGGCTTAGGTGAGGTCTGAAACATCAGCCTTTCTGATAAATCACAAAGGGCAGTGGTGATACAAATACTAGGAGGCTCACAGTGCATTCTGTTTGCTGTGCTCCTGGCTATAGCCCCTCCACCTCCAGTTTCAAGCAGCAGAAGGCATCCAGACTAAATTTTCCAGTAGCAGGACAGAACTTTACAATGGGCTGTATCTTTTTACCCCAAACCTTGACCACTATGGGTGGAATTCTCCTTCTCCATATGAACTCCAGTATGTGACATGACACCATTCGTTTGAGAATTTTCACACATTGCTCCACTACATAGCCACTGTTTACAAGGATGCAGTAACTGTCAAAGCGATATTACATGTAAAAATGTATTAGATATTATGAAGAAGGAAGGAGATATAGCTTGCTGCTTTCTCATCTTGTTCCATTCTGTATTCTAATTTACAGAGACTTTTTTCAAATAATTTGGCATGAGTAAGTAGGAAGGAATTTTTTTTCACAGAAAAACTCCTAGACGACTTCACAGTAACAGCCTCATTTGATAAAGGCTCCTGTTTAGTTTGGCATAATTGTTATTCCAGCTCTGACAACATCTGTGCAAGACTTCAGTGTGAAAAAAATGTGTTAGTCCTAGAAATATTCCTGAAAATGTGCCCTATTTCGTTGGAATTCTGTGCCACAGAAAACTGAAGCTGGCTGATTAACGCCAAACAGGAGAATACACACATGTACATACAATGGAACCCACAAAAGGCGCTCATTTAGTTACACTATGTAACAACTTTTAAGATAAAAGAAATCTGCTGCCCTCCAAAAGAGTATATGCCTCAGGACACAAGTCCTGCCATTCAAATGCAGGATCACTATTTCTAAAGTCATGTCATGAATGAAAAGGGAAAAACGTTTTAAAACCAAAGATGGAAACCTCAGCAGTAGCCATCCTGTCAAAAATGTCAAAACAAACATAATTAAATTTTACTGTACATTGACTATCTCAAACAGGCTTACAAAATGCTACCATTTACATTAGACACGAAAACCCTTATCACTTACTATGGATGATATCTGTTAAATGCTGGGTTCCATGGATGAGCAGACCCCACTACTAGTGATCAGCTCTACTTTATTAGTGATTTCAGCAAGTACAAGACTCTAATGGCCTCTGAAGCCAAAGTATATAGAGTTTGACAGTGTTCGATGGTAGAATGACCTTTCTTGAACCCTATTTGGAGGGGATGGGTTAAATTATTATCAATAACATAATCCTCTAATTTATTTTTTAAATGCTTACTATATAATTTAGAGGCAATTGGCAACAAACTATTTGGCCTATAGTTGCCTGGCTCGTTCCAATCACCCTTCTTGTAAATTGGGACAATGATACTCATGGTCCATCCCTTTGGAAGTCCACCCGTTCTGTCAATTAGGGTGAAAAGTTTCACTAACATCGGTAGCCACCAGTCGATATTACACGTTGATGGGGTCTGAACTGGCAGAGACGGACCAAGAGAGAGATCTTGGAGTCGTAGTAGATAATTCAATGAAAATGTCTAGACAGTGTGTAGCTGCAATAAAGAAGGCCAACGCTATGCTGGGGATTATTAGGAAGGGAATTGAAAACAAATCAGCCAGTATCATACTGCCCCTGTATAAATCATTGGTGCGACCTCATTTGGAATACTGTGTACAGTTCTGGTCACCACATCTCAAAAAGGTTATTATAGCATTGGAAAAAGTGCAGAGAAGGGCAACTAGAATGATAAAAGGGTTGGAATACCTTCCCTATGAAGAAAGGTTAAAATCCTTGGGGCTCTTTAGCTTGGAGAAACGACGGCTGAGGGGTGACATGATTGAGGTTTATAAGACTATAAATGGGATTGAGCAGGTTGAGAAAGAAGTATTTTTCTCCCTTTCTCACAATACAAGAACTCGTGGGCACTCCATGAAATTGCTGAGCAGTCGGGTTAGAACAGATAAAAGGAAATACTTCTTCACCCAAAGAGTGATTAACATATGGAATTCACTGCCACAGGAGGTGGTGGCAGCTACAAGCATGGACAGTTTCAAGAGGGAATTAGATAAACATATGGAGCAGAAGTCTATCAGTGGCTATTAGCCACAGGGTATAGATGGGAACTCTCAGTCTGGGGCAGGTGATGCACTCTATTCTTGGTGCTGGAGGGGGCAGCAGTGGGAGGGCTTCTAGTGTCCTGGCCCCACTGCTGGACCTCCTGATGGCACCTGGTATATTTTGGCCGCTTTGTGACAGAGTGTTGGACTAGATGGGCCATTGGCCTGATTCAACATTGGCTTCTCTTATGTTCTTATGTTCTTATGTTTTAAAACACTCTGTCGGAATCAAAACTTCGCCCGATTTACCACTGGGCAAAGATTCAGTTAATGACCTCACTTCCAACTCCGTGAGTGCAGGCCAAGTAGTTGTGATGGGTGGAGGGAGGTTAACCTGACTATTCCTACCCTCAGCACCAAAAACCTTTGAAAAATGCTCAAACCATGTCTCAGCCTGGATACCAGGATCCTTCCCCAAGTTTTGACATCCAAGACCAATAGAAATCAGATGCCAAAATCTGCCCTCATTTCTATTATTTACCACCTGTTGGTAAATAATACATCTCCATTACATCTCATCAGATATCTTTTAAATTGTACACATTCTCTGTCAAACCAATTGTTTAGGGGGGTAGAAGGTAACTTAACAGAACTCCTCTTGAGGAGTGCAGATTTTAAACATTTCATGATTTCCTCATAAATGGGGATCACGTTGGAATCCTCAATTTTAAGTCCAAAAGTTCCTGACTAATTCCCTCATTAGAAAGAACCTCATGAACTACCGTATTTTTCGCTCCATAAGATGCATTTCCCCCAAAAAAAAAGTGTGGGGGGGGAAGTGTGTGCGTCTTATGGAGCGAACACTGCAAAAGTTGGGGGGGGGTGGAGCGCCAGCTTTTCTGGGTGTGCCACAGCTGCGGTGCACCCAGAAAAGCCAGGGAAGGGGTGGGCATTCTAACTCCTGCCCCTTCCCTCCGAGCCCCAGTGCCAGCTTTTCTGAGTGCGCCACATGTGCAGCGCACCCAGAAAAGCCAGGGAAGGGATGGGCGTTCTAACTCCCGCCCCTTCCCTCCGAGCCCCAGTGCCGGCTTTTCTGAGCACGCAGCACGAGCAGCGCACCCAGGAAAGCCAGGGAAAGGGCAGGCATTCTAACTCCCGCCCCTTCCCTCCCAGATGATGTGTGTCTTATGGTCAGGTGTGTCTTATGGCGTGAAAAATACAGTAATTCCTGAATATTAGTCGACCATTTAGGCCTCCTATGTACTAGGTCATCTCTTTTGGGCTTATCAAGTGCCATAATCGTTTCTACATGTTCCTAATACTACATACAATGGATTATGGTCACTATGTAGTGCATCTGTCACCTCAAAAGAGTGGATTTGTTCTAAAAGATCCCATGAGACAGCTACAAAGTCTTACACACCATATAGTACTTGCACCCCATGTAGAAACTTATGTATAAGTCTCCTTTGAAATACACACAGATTTAGCTTTGAGAGAAGCTCCAGGAATCTTCTACCACCTCTGTTAATAAACGGATCCTGGAGGATACGTCCACCACCAAGGAGGTTCTCATTAGCCCCACCCCCCATCATCAAATTCACTGGCCGAAGACCCTACCCTAGCATTAAAATTGCCTACCAAAATAAGATGGGCATTTGGGTGTTGAGTCACTAATCTTTGTAATAATTCAAGTAGTTTTTCCCAACACATCTCATTACTAATCCCTCTTAAACCATTAGGGGGCAGATAGACATTTAAACATAAAATTCCCCATGGGGGACCTCTGACCAAAAGAGTCAGCACAAAATTCTCATAATCATGAGGAATAAACGCCATCTCCATCTGTAGGGTTCTCTTAATTGCTGTTACAAGCCACCCACAGCCCTTCCCTTTATTATGGAACTTGGTGGCAAAGGCATTATACACTCTATAGCCTTCCAGGCTAGGGGTGATTGGGGCCTGAGCCCAGGTCTCCTGAAGCAGTATAATCTCTGAGTGGCCCAAAAAACTTTTAAAGTCTGGATCCCATTGTTTATTCCACCACCATCCCCTATATTCCATGAAAGGAGCCTCAAACGTCATGGATCACTACTAATCCAATCCAGTTCCCCTACTGTGTCTACAAATACACATCCATTACCAATAGATGAGTTAGACTGACTCTGCAACCCCCCTAATGACTCTTTCAAAGTACAGGATGACGGCTGTATACATACATTAGCTGACCCAGATATGGTGGTGTTAGGTCCCTGTTGTTTCAGCTCTTCACAGCCCACAAACTCAGCCTGCCTAGTTGTTCCCGCCCCCAATTCTCCCTCCCCAATAAGGTTCCTCAGTTTCCCTACTGTTGCAGTCGATCTTTCATACACTGTCAGTTGTTCACTTAGTGACAGGTCCCCAATTGAGTCCAAAAAGTCCTCTTCTGCAAAATTTGGTAAGTGACATTCTATTGGCTGTTCTTCCATTTGTTCTGGGTTGCAGTCACTTCCCTTTATCTCTTGTTGTGAGGACATGCATTCCACAGGGGATTGAGGTACCTCCTGAGTTGTAGAGTCTCTTTGAGGAATTGTTGTCTCCATCAACCCCTCCACCATGGGACCCTGGAGTGGCATTACCAGGCTCTCATATTTTGTCACCAAGAGCCTTACCATCAAGTTCTCAAAAATTCTCACAGGGTACATTCCCCAGGTATTGAATCTGTTTTTCTTCCTTTGTATTAGGGCAGGGATTCTTGGGGAATCAAAAGTGAGTAGAACCTTTTGCATCTGATCAGAAACCTGAGCAAGGTCAGTTGCAGACTTGTCCATCCCCAGTAGCCTTGACAGATGCACCATAATCCCACTCTGACCAGCCCATCTCAGGGCTCTGCCCCATGGTACTAGGCGACTGCAGATTGTCAGGGCGATGCAATTAGGTTTGAAGACCAGCTTGTCTTTTGTATCTTCCTTTACTTTCCTGGGAGAGTAACCAGACACTGGGAAATTATTTACTAGCCAAGCCGTTCCTACTGTAGGTTATAAACACCTGAACTTTTTATAGGGTTTAAACCACTCCATCAGTTCAAGCCTTATTTGTTCAACTTGATTGACAACTTCTTGAACGCGGCCAAAAATACATCTCATAGTTCTGGCAATTAGGAAAAATTGATTCATTGTGGTTTGATAGTCCTCCCCCAGAGACAGGTCCATTCCTTCTCCACCTGGAATATGACTCTGAGTTACTGGAAGTTCCTCCCTAAGATCAACCATACTGTTGTCCAGCAGCTCAGTATCCCCTCCTTCTTCACCACAGCCCACTAGAGGGGTAAAGCGGTTAGTAGTCTCCACATTATATGAAATTATTCCACTTACACTGTCAGCAGAGAAAAAGAAATCTTCCAATTTAGACTGTTTAGAAGCTGGGAT
Source organism: Gekko gecko (assembly GCA_029375565.1). Classification (NCBI taxonomy): domain Eukaryota; kingdom Metazoa; phylum Chordata; class Lepidosauria; order Squamata; family Gekkonidae; genus Gekko; species Gekko gecko. The sequence continues at coordinate 127,686,168 of JAPDNY010000003.1, forward strand.
ATTCTGGGAGTCTATCTCTCTTGGGCGTCTTCCGGGCGCCATTAATCAGTTGCAAAGAAACTCAGCTGATTAGAACCATAAATTCACCTCTCCTTCAGTTTAGTCTCTCCCTGATGCAGTCTGCTAATGGTCTGTTATCAGTAGCAACAAATTTAACATAAGGCTTTAATCCTTCTGAGCGGCAGAGCAACAGCGTTGAAAGGAGGGTGGAAAAGCAAAACGAACCAGTGCACTAAATACAAAACAAAAACATAAAACGCCAAGCTAAAAATAGTCACAGATTTAAGACATCTCCTGAAAGTGGGTGCCCAGATAATACTAGATTAAGTAAAATAAAATAATAAAATTAAAAGGTTAATATTTAAAAGTTAAAAATTCCACAAGAGTGAGGAGGCGTCCTCCCACTCCCTCTCCAGCACTGGAAGTCATCTTGGCTAGTTGTTACCACACATCTATAATAATAAGAGGATCCACATGTCCATCTGTCTGTCCATTTGTGGCAAGCATAACTCAGCAGAAAATAAAATTAGGAATCTCAAAATTGGTCACCAGCTTCAGGATGATCATGGGAGTTCCAGGGCCAAAAATGACAGGAATCAGAATATCCTACCCCTGGTTATCTCCAGATTACCCCATGCTATTTGCAATGGAAGCTAAGCTTGTATAGTGGTTGAAGTGTCAGACTAGGATCTGGGAAACCCAGGTTTGAATCCCCAGTCTGAAAGCTGGCTGGGTGATCTTGGGCCCATTACACACTCTCAGCCTAGCCTGCCTCACAGGGTTGTTGTGAGGATAAAACAGAGGAGAGGAGAATAATGTAAGTGACTTTGGGTCCCCATTGGGGAGAAAGGCAGGCTATAAATTAATAAACAAATAAGTTCTAACTCCTGTTCCTCATTTGTTACCACTAAGGAAGATTAACTGTTATGCTCATGCATCTACAGGGTGGAGGTGAGACTACACATCCTTTTACTATTTTGATAGATTATGGGGAAATATTAATGCCCCACCCTTCTGTTCACAATACTAACAAAGGTTTGCTCTTATACTACTATTAAATATGTTCCAAGTTGCCAACCAGGATGGATGAGAAGTTGAGACTGAAAAATAAGGGGGAGGGAGGTAGTGAAAAAACAAAACAAAAGTGTAGACAGATGAATGGCAGATCATGAAAAGGAAGAGAACAAAATGAAGGAAGAGAAAACTGTGGAAAAGAGTTATAAGAAATTTAGGAAAAGGAAACAAAAGTTTTTGTTTAGCTTTTTAAAATTTTGCTACCATATACTAACAGAGCTGCCCTTTGCAAGACCTGGGGTCTGCAGGAGCTGGGTGGGACTAAAGGAAGAGGGAAACCATAGACTGCTAAAGATAATGACCTTTTTTAGGAGGCTGCAGCCTGGCAATGACTGTAGCTTGTCCTGGCTGGTCCTTCTCCAATGCTGGCATGGCTGATGGGTTTAGTAGGGTTTCTTTCAGCTTGGTAGTAAACTTTGCTGAACGGCTGAGGCAAAAGTCAGAGACACTGCTCTTTACTATGCTCTGCTGTCCTTGGGCCCCTAGAGGCTGCTGTCAGAATTGTTGCTTTAGAAAAAAAAATGCATTCTGTGAATACATGATGCAGGTTTCAGGGCCCTCCAGCTGACTTGTGCATCTGGAACTTTGTCCCCACAGTCCCCTCTTTCAGCAATCTTGACCCCATATCCTTTCATTAGTTCACTTCCAGTCACTTCCAGTCATTCTATGAGGTTTCTAAGAGGTGATCCAATGGGCAGCCCTTGTATAATAACTGCAGTGTACAGAATTTGGTTAGCAGCAGCAATGCAGCACTGACAATGCAGCTCCATTCACCTTTCTCCCCTTTGTACAGGCAGGGCTCTTTTTGGGCAGGAACACACAGGAATGGAGTTCCGGCTGGCTCCCAAGTTGGCCACGCCAAGCAGGAACTCATTAGCATAATAGGCCACATCCAACAGCTGAAATTTATTAGGACTGGCTACATTAGGGGTGTGTGGCCTAAGGTGCAAAGGAGTTCCTGCTACAAATAAAGCCCTGGGCTTTGACAACAAAACAGGTAAACAAAATAAGAAGCAAAAGGTGGGTGTGGCTGGATGACCACACTTCTGGAAGGAAGAGAACAAAATGAAGGAAGAGAAAACTGTGGAATATGCTAATGAGTCTCTGTTGGGATTTTTCTACAAAAAAAGCCCTTTGCACAGGTATGTGAAATCAGAGCAAGCCAAGCAAATAAACAGAACCACACCACAAAAATATACACAGAATACCAAAGTGTATATTGTGTTTTTCTCCCTGTAGAAGTTGAATTCATTTAATTGTATACCAAATACCCACAAAGAGTCCCAAAACAACCATTCTAATGAGACAGATAGATTTCAAAAACACAGAGAAAGGTGGAAAGTATAGCATTATTTTAAATAACAATACATAAATACCAAACCTCAACACACACGCACACAAACATGCTTATATACAGATGTCCTAGTTCAGCCATATTCACAAAACAGTTTTTTCATCCAATTTTCAAGCGATTTCAGGTTTCTTTGCAACTACAGGAATCAAAAAAATTATTGTATTTAAATACATTATACCCACATTTCTACAATCTATTTGCATTGCCAAGATATTATGCAACATAATTTGCATGTAATTACAATTACTGTTATGCCTGATAGACCAAAACCTCACACACGCTAAGATAGAAATAAAGGACAATTTCATTAAAAAAAAAATCAAATCAAAGATTTAATACTACAGCACATAAATCCGGAACTGGAAAAACTCATCTTTTTGTCTTTATACATTAATGTTGCTTTTATTATATCATCCAAATTAAATATTCAAAGCAGTAACTCAGTCCTAAGGATTATGAAGTATGCAAAGTGTGCAAATGCTAACAGTACAGTTTAACAATCCTAGGTCTTTATGTGTCTGGCTTTTACAGATCAAATTCATGACAATTCAAAAATATCATGATAGAGTCACTTATGTAAAATTAAGAAATGTAGTAATTCTGTTGTGAACAACAGTGGTTTTCAAACTTTATGTCTTCAGGAACCTTTTTTACATAAACTTACCTGCTAGCCTTGCACCTGAACATTCTCAAATGTTTTCTGTGGCATGTAGTCAGTAAATATGGCCCTTATTGCTCTAGAACAGATAGCTAAAAGTGTAACTGGGCCAGATTAAGATATGCTAAGGCCCTACGTTACGTCAAGTTTAAGAGGGTCCACAGCTTGACTAAAATAGAAATGTAGGGGGGAATGAGAGGCTTTTCATAATCTGAGGCTCTAAACTATGGCTTATTTGGCTTGCTCATAAATCCGGCTCCAACTATAAACCCCCTGGGTGGTTTTATTCAGTCATGTGGGAAAGAAACCACTTAAATAAAAAATGGTTTTAAAAAAAACAAAACATATTTCTGAGCTGGCCTGAGAAGTACTTACTTTCGCTCTCTGTGGTAGGTTCATCACGGTGTCAGCCTTGAAGTCGTTTTTATTCTTCCTGCAGAGAACAGCTGTGATGATGATGATGATTACTGTAACCACAGCAATGGGAGCCAATACGGCTGCAATTATCCACAGATTGTTGGGTGGATTTTTCACCACAGCTATACATATACATACAGAGAGAGAGAGAGAGAAATAAAAATATGAAACTGCCTTAAGATAAGTCAAATTATTGGCCCATGTATTTATTTTAAAGATTTACACCCATCTCGGAGTTCCCAAGGTGGCAAACATTTTAAATATTTAAAAGCATTTTAAAAATATATAGATGCTTTTAAATATTTTACATATATTATTTATTTATCTATTTATTAAATTTATATCTCGCCCTTCCAACATGGGCTCAGGGCGGCGAACACAGAGGCACATGCCATACATAAAACAATAAACAGTAAACAATCATTACCTATAAAATAGTTAAAAGTCGGTGCTCAACAAACCATATCAGTTCCAATAAAATGCCAATAACAAAAACACACTCCAAGTAAACATAATTGTCTCTGCTCAATTGATGTTACACTATATACACATATATAATATTTAATATGATTAAACAAAACATATAAACATCTTAAAAATACATTAAAATAGAAACACATAAAACACACAAACAAGGAAGACAGCTAATAAGAGGTAGTGAGGGAGGAAATGCCAAACAAGACAAAGAAGTCTTTGCTCATTGGCAGAAGACAATGATGTGGTGGTGGAAAGTGCTGTCACGTCACAGCTAGGCTGATTTCCCACAGCTGCTGCTCCGTGCTCGCTCTTCCCTTTGCCCCAATCGTGTCAATTTCATAACATGTGCTGCGCCACTGCATTTTGCCCCACAGCTTCGCCCAATTTCCCCGCGTCTACTCAATCCTGTTTTTTGAGGATTGAGTAGACGCGGGGGAAATCAGGTGAAGCTGTGGGGCAAAATGTGGCCGCACAGCACATGGTGTGAAATTGACATGTACGATTGGGGCAAAGGGAAGAGCAAGCGCGGAGCAGCAGCTTGTGGGAAATAGGCCCTAATTTATGGCTACCCCATAGGGTTTTTAAGTCCAAAGACATTCAGAGGTGGTCTGCCATTGTCTCCCTCTGCATCATGGCCCTTTTATTCCTTGGATGTCCCATGCAAATACTAGCCAGGGCTGACCCTGCTTAGCTTCCAAGATCTGACAAAATCAATCTATCCAGGGCTATCCAGTTCAGGGCAAAGACAATGATAGAGGGAGACAAATCTCCCAGGGGGGGAATATGAGTGGTTCCATGCAATGACCAAGAAGCCCTTTCTTGAGTTGCCACACCCTTCCAGTTTCACATGTTGGAAACTCCACTGAAGATGAACAGAGCGGTTGAGTAGGTTCATATGTGAGAAGGCAGTTCTTCAAGTATGCTGGCTCTAAGACATATAGGGCCTTAAATGTCAATTCCAGAACCTTCAATTGGGCCCAGAAGCAAACAGGAAGTAGGGTCGCCAGGTCTGGCTCAGGAAATATCTGAGAACTTTGGGGGTGGAGCCAGGAGACTTTGGGGGTGGAGCCAGGTCCTATGATGTCACTTCCTGTGATGTCACTTCCAGGTCACAGGTCAAGTGATGTCACTTCCCAAGTTCCACCCCTTCTGATGATATTACTTCCAACACTCTATAATGCCATAGAGTCCATCCACTGCAGCGACTTTCTTTAGGGGAAGTGATCTCTGTAGTGTGGAGATCAGCTATAATTCCAGGAGATCTCCAGGGCCCACCTGGAATCTAGCAACCTGATGTTCCAGACACAGAGAAGAATTTTGTGCATCCAACTCTGTTTATATAACTAGAGCCATATAACTTTGGAGGGTATCCTTTCAAATAAATCTAGCCTCAAACTGGCTTGGGAAAACAACTTTGTCATGATTTGGTGCTTTCCCAGTATACAGGTCATAAAATCATAAAATCACAGAATCATAGAGTTGGAAGGGACCTCCAGGGTCATCTAGTCCAACCCACTGCACAATGCAGGAAATTCACAAATACCTCCCCCTCCATACCCGCAGTTACCGCTGTTCCACGTCCGGAAGATGACAAAAAACCTCCAGGATCCCTGGCCAAATCGGCCTGGAGAAAAATTGCTTCCTGACTCCAAAGTGGCAATCAGCGTTTCCCTGGGCATGTAAGAAAGGGCCACAAGAACTAAGGTTCTCCTTAAATATTGGTAAGAGCAGCAAAAAAAAAAAATCAAAACAAACATTTTAAGGGGTCTGCTCCTCCTCCAGCCCTTCTACTCCTTCCCCATCCTTCTATGCCCAGCTTAAGATCAGATTGCTCCAAAGAGACAAACTCCACATACAGGGAAGCAGGCAAAACCATTAACTCTTTGTATACTGGACAGGAGGCTGGAGGCATTCAGAAATGGGAAATGTCAAAAGCCAGTCGCACAAATGCATTGGAGTTGCAAAATCCATAGAAAAAATAAAATGCCCCGGCCATTTTTCTTCAGCTTACACCCATGTCAGACAGGTGCAGGTGGGACTACAAGGGGTATAAGCATGCGATGATGGGAGAATTCCCCCAAAAGAAAAAGTGCAAATGTTGAGTTTTGTATAGGTAGAACAGGAGGATCTGGGCATAAGGGGCATAGGCAGGCTTGCCAGACTTCCCCCACCCCAACCCCCAACTATCGCTCAGCTCTGGAGTAGGCTCCAGAGTGTGTGGCACGGTGGTGGGAGCTGAACCTACAGCGTCATGAAGGACCCAGACAGCCAGCAAGCAGGTTGAGTGAGGATGATCATTCACCAGCATCACACGGCCAAATGAGGGCTGCCAGGAGAGGGGGTGCCCTCATAGGCGGCAGCTGCTAAGGAGAGCGGGGCTGCCCGAGCCTGGCACCCACTCGGAGCTAAATCTGCTGGTCATCAGCCAGTCGTCAGAGACCTGTGAGCTGGCTGGAGGGGGCAGGGAAAGTCAGCTGCATGCACTAGCACATCTTAGAGGGAAAGGAACTGGCAAACACATATGGCTCTGCTGCTGCTGCTCCTTGGAAGCCTCTGGCTTCCATCTCTATGACTTCTATAGAGATTTGTGCTAGAGCAGCACAATGTGGGCACCATTTTGTCCCCTGCTGCCCAATTCTTACACAGCGGGGGTGGGGATCCCCTAGTGGTCTGGCAAGCCTAACAGGAAGTAAGAGCAGCTGAAACAAGACTGCAGTTATACAGGCTTCTTTTCCTCACTTGCCACTGAGGCTCATAACTTCTACACAGACTTATTTTTTCACTTGCCACTGAGGTTCATAACTCCCACACAGAACACAGATTTATCTCACACCCCACAGCAAGCTTCACCCACTCAACTCCCTCCCTACACATAGGGGACAAACATTTTGATCAAACCAGTCAACTCCACTCCCTAGGGTACAGCTACCATCCAATCATAACACACTTCTATCACCTATCTAGTGCACCTCTTTTTTTACTCTAGATGCCTCCATTTAACCCAGCAACATACACACAAAAGCCCACGTTAAATCACAGAAATAAAAGACAAAAGGGATTTAATAGTGAAACACCACAAAGAAGTTACCACAGTGGCAAGATTTTTCTTGCCCAGGAATGACTGCAGTTTGCTCACCAGCCCAAAGGCACCCACCCCTGGCCATTGCTACCACTTTTTCATCCAAAAGGAGGCCCAGGTTCCGTAGTACTCCCAAGCAACAAACCTGCTCTGGGGGGGGGGGCTGGTGCCACCTCAGGCAGAACAAGAGAATACCAGTTCTTGAGTCACACCTTCCCCCTACCAAGATTAATTTTGTCAAGATTAAGTTTCAACTTGTTGTCACCCATCCATCCCAAAACTGTCTCCAGTGCCTGTTCATGGTTTTCACTCCTTTCCGGAGATCTGCTGGACATTTGTTTTTTTTTGTGTGTGTGCATGTATATAAATGACACAAATAAAATGTGTGACTGAAGCAGTGTTTGGGCCCTGATCCTAACAGTTCTATGCAGTGTCTGAGTGAAGGGGGACTGTTAAAGGGGACTGAGCTACCCTGTGAGAGGCAGGACCTGGTGTGTGAAGGGGTCAGGGCTAGTCTCTGCATTTTAAAAGAGGTAAGACGGGTGGCAAACTTTGACTGTCTGACCTATGGGTAACCCTGAAGCTGTGTGACAGAAGTTACAAAGGAAGGTAGGAACTCTGAGTGATTTAAAAAAAGGTGTCAAAGTGACCATATTCATGAAAAGTACATGTTCCACCATTAAGCTATGGCCCTGTCCCAATGAATAATCATCATGGTCATCATTGCCAGTGAATAATCAACTATTGTGAAAAAATAGCTTGAAATACAACAGGTTCATATTATACAAGCAACACTAGCTCATGTTTGCATCACTGAAAGTTAAGAACAAGTCACTATAAGCAATAGCTATACTTCTTGCCAATTATGGCAACGATCACAATTCCCCTCACACACAAGCTCTTATACAGTACTAATAGCATACACTGCTTCCTTCCATAACCTTCAAAGCAATAATATTTATGAATGATCAGCAATACAACACTTACATGACTAGAAATTGGAAAAAGGTGCAGGTTACTAGTAACTATTTCCAGTTGGGAAATAATCTTAAACCAATAAAGTAATATGCATGCACCAAGAACTAGCCAGAAGATGTTGCTATCCTTGGAGATAATTAAAAATTGGTATAATTTGTAATACTCTAATAATATAATTTCTAAAAAACAATTGCCACAAATAATTTCTTATTGTATGTATTAACAATGCATATAATTTCATTCTTGGCATAGCTGCATACAATCAAGTTGTATAAGATATACTTCATCAAATATTACATAAATAGTAATAGCTCATTCTCAAGATACTTGTTTTGGAGAAGACACAATTACTAAAGAGGAAACAAGGTTTGGGGATGTCAGCATTTAGCTGATATCCTGAGCCACACATGTACAAATGCCTCCCATGACCAATGTTCCCTCTAAGCTCTGGAGTCTTGTGAGCAAAAATTCTACTCTGTGAGTTACTGGCATTAAAGTGGTGAGCGAGCGATTTGGCTACTGCATCAATTAGTTTGCTCTGGAGCCCTCCTTCCTGAGCTAAGAGGAAAACGTGGGAGCCGGAGGATACAAAACTGTGAGCTAGCTCACAGTGACTCAACTTGGAGGGAACACTGCCCATGACCAGTTATGACAGATCACCATATTTGACAGGGTTGGATTTCTATGGATTGGATTTCTATGAATGGAGTGTGTAAGGCACATACGGAGGCACTCCTCTACCTTTGCCTTCCCATAGCAGCTCCCTGAAAAGACCCAGGGGTCACAAGACACACACCCCAGACAAGAGCTGGATGGCAGGGAATCTGGCAAAATTGCCTTTTCACCCTCTTTTGTGAGTGCAGGAAGATTCTGTTAATGCAAGAAGCTCCGCTGGTACAAAAAAAAAAAAAAGGACAGTGTGATTTCACCCAACCCTTCCCCTCTCTACAATGCTTTCTGGCCATGAAAACCCCCAATCCTCGTCAAAGCCTTTTCACAGGTTCACAAGTAGTGGCTAGAAAAAGGGAAAGATATGTTTCCACAAGCAATTTGTACAATTCCACCCCCTGTCTACTGGTCCACAGAATGTATAGATTTAGTCTCATTCTGTAGAATGTCTCATTCTACAGATGCACGAGCACTGCCAAAGACTAAAACGGGGCTGCAAATGTTCCTGCTTTGCAAAAACAGTTGTAAGTGTTCCTAAGCTTAAAGGACATAGGCCAAAACAAAGATCTCATTTCATTCACTATTTTGACAGCACTGTTAATTGTAAAAAATAAGTATTAGGGAAATGATTCTAAACACATTTATCTGAAACTTAACAATGTACATAAACTGCATTCAGATGTCACATATAACTAAACTATTGTAATACACTCTACATGGATCTGCCCTTGAAGTCAACTTGGAAGCTCCAATTGGTATAGAATACTGCAGCTCAGTAAAGAGCTAGGTGGAGCATATATAATTACAACCATTCTGCAGTCACTCCACCAGTTACCCATCAGTTACCAAAGCCTATGGAAAGTACTGGCTATCACATACGAAGCAAAAAGGGCCGACTCAATGCGGCCTGATATTTGTGGGGCCGGGGGGGGGGAGGGAGGGAGAGATGGCTGGATGCTGGGTGGGGGTGGGGTCGCCAAGCAGCAGAAAAATCAGGACTTCCCCCTTTTCCATGGACCAATGGCAAGGTGCCAGACTGGCCGGAGAGAGCAGTCACTCGGCTTCCCCACCCCATCCTTTGTCCGGCCACAGAGCTGCTTACCCACCCATCCCACCCTAAGGTACATCTTCAGGAATTGATAATGTATAAGGATCTATCAAGGGGGTTAAAATGATGTCAATACAGTTTAGTTTGAAATTGTTTGCCAATTAGTGCAGTTTGATATTGTATATGCTTTCTTTCTCATCACAACTGTCTGGCAGTAACAGCATGGGGCCGCATCTGTTTATGGAAATTGGCCTGCATGCCATTTACCGGATAAGGGGACCACCTTAAGGGGTCTTGGTGTGAGGGCTATTGGGAGCAAGCCTGCTCAAGGACTACCAGTGCTTGCCCTCATGACCAGATGGCAGGGGAGAACACAGAGGGGCAGTTGTCCATGTGATCTCTGGCAACCTGCCGTTCCGCAATCTTCACTCATGCCTGCTGGCTGGGTGACAGGGCTGGGCCAGCCGATGCGCTGGATCCAGTGGACCCATGCTGTGCCGATGATTCTTACAGCAGTAATCAATAAAGCTGTGGCCAATTTACTCCACATATTTTCCAAATCTGTTGTGAGTGTGGTCATTTCATAATGGGTCAGAGGCATCTGGCAGAACTTCTGCCTCCCACATAACAGCTGAAACTGCAACCCCTTTGTGGCCTTGGAACTCCATACATGCAGTTGCCTCTTTTCCTGTGCTCTGCAATGACAGCCTCTTCTCACCTGAGCAAAACCTTCTGAAAATGCCAGCCTAAAAACTGGTAAGGTCAATAAGTGCCTGTACATGTGTATTCTCCATTGTGACCCCCATTTTGTGGAATGGCTTGCCTGAGGAGGTCAGGAAAATTCCCACATAGTTTGTAGAACGAAAAACAATGTAAAACAAAACTGTATTTTTATAAAGGTAATATAAAGGAGATATCATGTGGAATGGTTCAGGAAGGCACTTTATAAAGGGAACAAGACTGTAGACTACACTACTGTGTATGGTGTATGTATTATCGATTGCTGCATGCTTTACTCTGCATTGACTACATTGTCTTCTGCTTGTGTAATTCCATGTTCTGTATAGTCAGACATACAGTGTCTAACATTTTTTGCATTGTTTTAAACTTTATAGTCCTAGTCCTATAGCACTGCCTTGTCTCAGTGAGAAAGGGGGATTACAAATAAAGTAAATGAATCAATATTAAGGGAAAATGTACACAAATCCAACTTATTGCTAAGCTCATGCATACATTTCCTTTCTTTTTCCTTGCACTGAGAATCACAGGTTGAATATTATACATGGGTTTAATCCAGGCTTATGTTTAATGGGGTAGGGAAACTAATCCCATGCTTGCATTTGTGCACCTCATGTAATTGGAGTTAGTGTTGAAAGTTGATTCTTGGTGCAAGAATGGAAGGCAATGGTGCACATGAGCTCAGCTTGTCAGGTTTATTTCTTCGCTGAAGTTCTGTGTGACATCTGAACGCAGCCACAGAATGCTTACAAGAGACCTATACTGCGACAGCCTGATCTCCACCAGTTCCACTAGGAATCACACAGGTGATACATATGTGCCACAGAAATGAGTATTCACAAATTATGTATACTCTCTTTTCTCCAACTGATTCCAATTACAATTCTTTTAAGAGAGAAATCCAGTTATTCAAATATGGGGGGCAGGACAATACAGACTTCTTTTAAATTCTTTTATATGGATATTGCCATGACATACAAGGAGCAATGTTACTTTAAGTCAAATGTTCAGCTCCCCTCCTCAACAACGAAGAGCCAACTGATGTTGTAAATTATTCCAGCTGTAGATGTGTATGTTACTAGTGATGTTATATAAAAAACATGGCTAACCAGCAAAAAATATTAGATGTAATATACATAAACCTCATGTCATGTATTGACTTGTTGAATAATAAACAATCATTACAGACCACTCTTTTAAAAGGGAGAGATAGCATAAAAAAGGATTCTTACGATCAGCTTGTACTTGAACAACATATCCCAGGGTCAAGGCCATCCTTTGTGAATCAACAGTGGTCAGAATTTTGGCAGCAGTTGTGCCCAGCAAAGGCTTCCCATTGTATAAAGTATAATAAGTCAATTCAGCAGGCTCCTTGGGACCTGGAATTCGCTGCATTTTTACCATCTTATTAAAGAAAAAAAAACAGAAAGATACACAAAGGGAAGATCATATTTACAATGTTAATAAGTTCACTTCTGTGCCACAAGAGATAGAATTAGTATGCAAATAGATTGGTAAATTAAGTTTACATTTCCAATTAAAATTCAGTATATATAGATATTCAAAGAGAAAATACTCTGTGTAGAGGCAAAAATTTCAGTTCAGTTCAGAGGTTTGCGTAACTCAGTAATTCAACACCTCTCCCTCACATTGGGGGTGTCCTGTTCCTCCCTCCTCTGAAACCTTGTTCAGGGTTAAAACAAGTTCCGTCATGGACATCTGACCCAGTTAGCCCTCAAGATGAACTTTGTTGTCTGGTGCATCAGCCAACAGCTACTTTACATAATGATTTTGGGTATTAAAAATTCACAAAGCTAAAGATGAGAGGAAAAGGAAAGGAGAAAAAAATGGACCATTTGGTTAACTTATTTCACATTGTCAATGTGACAAAACAACAGAGAAATGTTTTACTTTATGTAAAACATTTGATATTCAAAACATCCCTATATTATGCGATTTTTAAATTATTATTATTATTATTATTAATAATATTATTATTATTTGAAAACCAAGCACCAAAGGACTTCAGTGTCTCTGATCACAGCATAGATAAAACTTTAGCTCATTCTCTCTCTGACCAACAACACATCCTCTTCTATTCCACCCTAAAGAGAGGGAAAGCATTTTGCATATGGGATACAATATTCGTTTCTTTATTAAAAATGAGCTGAATCACCATGATTTGTTCCAGTTTACCCTTCTCACGGTATCCCTCAATGCAATTTCTAGATATACAGATTGAGTTCAGACTGGCAATTAGCCCCACGAGAGCCACGTTCCAGCCCCGTTTCCCACGTGGATTAAAGGGGGCATTCACACAGGCACATCTGCCTGGCATTCCCCAGCCGTGGGCAACCCATGCCATTCCGCTTCTCCTCCGCATTAAAAAGATACCTCAGTAAAGTGGTAGCAAATCCTGCAGAGTGCCTTTATCCCGCTGCATTCCGATTCTCCGATGTGAGACCACTCGGCCGATAGACTGGGAGCAAGCCAGAACAGCAGCGGCGGCTTGATTGGCCATGCTCTGCTCTACCACCCAATGCGGTGCCAAGATCCTCACCCAATTGGCGAAGTGCAAATGGGAAGAGCCAGCAGTCTGAATGCTCCAGCGCGCTTCCTCCCAGTAAGCTCCCGCATCAGATGGGCCCATGTGACCAGGGAACCCCAGAACAGTTTGTTCCGGGGCTTTTGTGCAACGACTGGCTCCCACTGCAAAATGCCAGTCTGAACTCAGCCGCATTGTTTATAAACACTGATAGCTGAGACAGATGATTTTTTCCCCCTTGACATATCAGCTACCTGCACGGTGTAGCTGCCGACCGTAGTGGCCCGTTTAAATCGTCTTCCTTGTTGATGGGACATCATGAATAGTGGGGCTAAACGACGCTCCATTAGTCTGGCAAAACTCTGGTTATTCAGCCCCAGCAAAGTGGTTTCGACCCCCTGTATAACTGAGAATGAAAACAAAAATCTGTAGGAAGGCATTAAGGACATACCAACTTATGGGCTGCAGGTATAGTCTGGAAGCATGAAGAAACAGATCAGATATCAAATCCAGACTCATTTTTAAAAGATGGATCACACTATACCTTCAGCATGTATATGCAGCCTTCCTTGAAACTGCTGTGGAGGCAAGTTTTGCTTTTTACCCTCTAGGGCAGCATTTTCCATGGCTGAGTTACTCCTACGGTAGTATATTTCTTCTAATATTTAATTCAAATATGCCATTCTATTGAAAAACCCCTTTGGTTGTTGCTGTTACAGTCTTCCTTTTCTTTCTAATGTCTTGTTAAATATCTGAATTGTTACTATGATCCTTCCTCTTTATTTATACTAAGTTCCCACAATTATTATTCTCTTTAGAGAAATGTGGTAAGCATTGTCAATAGTTTCATAAATACACACATGCATACATTGGGGGATGGGAGCCAAATTCCCCTCCTACATTATAAAATTTGAACCAGCAGTTAAACCCAAAACAGCTTGATGCCCAGGGTTTGTTGTGGGGAATCCTCAATGGCCATTGTACCTGCTACATTAATATGAGAACAATACTAAGAAGAAGAAGAGAGAGAAGAGATTGGATTTATACCCCGCCCTTCACTACCCAAAGGTGTCTCAGAGCGGCTTACAAACTCCCTTCCCTTCCCCTCCCCACAACAGACACCCTGTGAGGTAGGTGGGGCTGAGCAAGCTCTTGACAGAAACTGCTCTTTTTCAAGAACAGCTCTTATCAGGACTATGGCTTGCCCAAGGTCATCCAGCCAGGTACAAGTGGAAGAGTGGGGAATCAAACCCGGTTCTCCCAGATTAGAGTCCGCACACTTAACCACTACACCAAACTGGCTCTCTGGTGCAGGCACTAAATAGAAAAGAGCAAAAGAATAGAACATGGAAATTTTCTATAAAGATGCTGAAAAGTAAGAATTCACAAAGGGCCCGAAGTAGGAAACCTCTGGAGAACAACAAAAAGTAGGATTCCATGATGTCTGGATAGGAAGACATAAGACCACAGGAAAATGTTGACCCTGCAAACAAGGTCTGGAGATTTATTTACGCTGGAGACTTATTTGCACTGGCAAGGTGGAATGAATCAGTTTGTTAAAAAATAGTTTTAATTTAGGAAACTGAACAATGATCTCTGTGGAAGCCATCTTAGCCTACACAGACTCATCTAAGCAGAAGCGGAGCCATGTTAGGCTGCGGTCACACACACACAGAAGGGAATCCACTTTCAATCCACTTTCAGTGCACTTTGCAACTGGATTTTTACCGTGAACTGGCAAAATCCAGTTGGAAAGTGCATTGAAAGTGGATTATTTAGCATGTGTGACCGCAGCCAAAGTTTTGCAACGGCAAAACAACACAGCAGCGGTACTTTAAAGACTAACAAAATTTATTCCAGCATAAACTTCATGTGAAGTGAGTTCTAACTCACAAAAGCTTAGTCTTTAAGGTGTCACTGGACTTCTGTTAACATTTTCCAAGCAGAGCAACTGCTGCAAATTTATTATTATTTATTAAAACATATTAGCCTACCTTTCCTTGTCATTCAAGCCAAGGAGCTTGGATTTCCATTACCTGTAAACCTTGATATTAATATACAGATTGCCTCAACCTCATGTCTGTATAATTATAAAATAAAATCCTCCACCAGCAGCTTTATTTGTCTACTTTTAACGACAAGATCTGCAACAGTCCCCAGGTTTGCGCGACACAAAAATAAAACCAAACAACAGCCAGCTTTAGGCTTGGATGTTTCTGTGCTTATCAATGGATTAGAGAGGACCAACATGTAAGCAGAAGCAAGTTCTAATAAACAACTTATGGAAAGTGAAAAGGAAAATTTCCTTTGCCATTTTTTTTGCACACTCCATCAAAATTGGTTTCTGGTGTTGTATGAAATGTATGAAAAATATCCTTGGACAAGGGGCTGTGGGGCAAAGCTTAAGCTCCCCTTCCTACTTACTGATTCATACTTGCAAATGAGCTCCCCGTCCCTGCATTAGAATTATGATACATGATATACGTACATGATTTGCTGATGTACATATCTGAAAATATGTGCTAATGGTACACATAAACATGAATTTTGCCATACCTGCATGACATATTAACATGCTATTTGTTAAAGGATCTAGACGTTCCCACTCATGTTACACAGACAGTTTTTCCCTCAAAGTAACAACTGCAAAATGAAATTTGTGAAGCCACCCTGTTCTAGTTCTGGTACCTGTTGTACATATTATGTTTTTCCTGCTCAGCATAATATATCTAACAGAATTATTCCTTCAGGTATTACTAATACCGTCGTTTGTCGTCAGAATGTCCTTTACCAATTTCACACATTCAAACCAACTTTATTATTAAATTATGTTCCGCCAATATTAGATTTGCAGGCACTATCAGGAAGATGTGCCTTAAAAAAACAAAATCCAACAGTCAGCTCTTCAATACAAGATTCTCTATGACCCAAGGTATTAACAAAAGGAACTTTATGCTACAACATTAAAATTCACACTGTTCTTTTTTTCTTTTCTTTTTTTTACACATTCACGACTTTTTTCTATGTGATAACTGACTTCAGGTGATCTACAGGAATCAGGGGAGCCTCAACAATGAATTACATGAACTCAAATAATCACATATCGTAAGTTTAATGTATCCACAGAGCACCATTTAAAAAAAATACACAAAGCACAGAAAGGAAAAGACATTGTACAGAAACAGACAATCCAAGGAAACAGATAAGAATATGCAGAGAAATAACAGTTCAAACAATGCGTTATTCAAAAACCATGAGCCACTGAACAATCCACTAACAAAATAAACAACTGGCAAAGATTCAACTTATACCAATAGTACAGGAGCCAGTAAGTTCTGTTCTTACAAGCCAAGATAAGTGAAAATAAGATGATGGAATTCTGGTTCCTTAAAAATGCAAATATTTACCTGTAACCACCCAATAGTCTCTGGTTGTTTCTGAAATATCAAGGTTTGGGTATTCCAAAGCTTTGAAATAAAAAAGAAAGGAGAGGTTATCCTATAATAATCAATTACTGAACTTATCTAAACTTCTAAAACTAATTTTTATCATTCTAAACAAAGTAGGACATCAACAACTTTATCTGTCGGATGTGGTTGCAATCAATATGCCCTTACATGAGTTTAGTCTCCTATTAATACTTTATAGTAGGTCAGGTTCAGACATTGGGCAGGTTTGGATTATGTCTTTCCTATGTGTAGTAGAAGAATAGAAGGGCAGCAATCTCTCATGCTGCCCATAAAGCCTTCCTTCAGGACCCCCAGACATTTTTATAGGATGGCTATCCTATTTCTGTCAGATGGCTATCCCCCCCAACAAAAATGCACCCCCCGTTATCAGTTCATTTTGGTCACCAACATTTTTTTTTTTATTATTATTATTATTATTATTATTATTATTATTATTATTATTATTATTATTATTATTATTATTATTATTATTATTATTATTATTATTATTATTATTATTTACTATTAATTACTATTATTATTATTACTATTATTCCACCAAGATCTGGATCAGTGCAGTAACAGACAATATCGACAGACCTCTATTAAGATTCCTACACAATATTCTGGGAACACTTCAGTGTGTGTTTGGAAGAGCCCTGAGAGCTGAAGTTGGGGAGATGTCTTATGAAGCAAAGGCCTGGGCAAGAGCATTCCATTTGAAAATTAGGACTCTAACATCAAACCCAGATCTAAACATCCTCAGACCAGTCAAGCTGGACCACCACACCAGTGATTGGGACAGATTATTGTGTCTGGATATCACCCTTGACGTGATAGAAGTCACAAGTAGGCAAGAACTGTCACAGCTCATTAGAAGAAGTTTGAGCAGCATTGACTGCAAGAGCACTCGATTAGATCCTGCAGAGTGTGCTCAACCTTTTCAGTAGGCATTCAGCCTCCAACAACAATACCAAACTACTTATCTGAGATAATTCTTCCAAAGTATAGAAGAGCATTCATGTTAGCGCGCCTGAATGCCCTACCTTCAGCTGTGATGTCAGGAAGATTTCAGATCGATTGCAGCAACAGTAAAATTGACTCTGTGGATCATATTCTGTTTGATTGCACCAAATTTTCAGCTCTAAGAGATGAACTGATCTCCCCTTTATTTAATCAGGATTCCCACTCTCCAGAAGCAAGATCATCCCAGTTACTTAGAGACGAAGACATAACAAACTACCCTGTGTGTGGCAAAAATTTCTAGCAGCTGTTGTCAAATCACATGACAACATTTGCAGTATCAATCAGTAGCAACCTTTAAATTCTCCCATGTTTTCCTGTGGAACAAGGTTTATTGTGGGATGAGGGTTTGCTGTTTATGACTCTGGTTGCAAAAACAGTAACAACAATAAATAAAATTATTATTATTATTGTTAATTTTCTCTGTCTCCATTGATTTTAATGGGAAGTACATATCGGGCTATAAACTTTTCACTATCTAATTGTCAAGAAATTGTCAGGAACCGAACCTATAGCCCATGGGGTCCTCCCACCCAAATTTTAAGTAGAAAAAGCACTTCCATTTTTATATGCAGTTAAAATGCTCATTTGCAGATTGGGCAGAGGCAGATATTTGGAACCCTAACAAAGTAGGTGCTGGCTATAACAAATACAACATATGGCAATCCTTGTATGTTAATCTACCCATTTGCCTTTAAATTAGGCTGGGAGTCTATTTTCAAACAAAAATGGCCCACCCAGGCATGACCCAGCACCTTGGTGCACCTTTCTCATTGTACTTCAATGCTTGAAACATTTGCATCCCATCCACTCTCTAACAGAAGTCAGGTCAGCTGGGAGGAAGATAGTAAAACAGCACATAGACCCCCAAGTCCCCTGCTTTCTTTACATATAGAACATTAGGTTGCCTACTCTTTTTCCATTCTTAGGCTAATAGCATCTGGGGGGTGCAGTAAGGAAATGGTGTGGGGGAGTTTTTAAATTAACATTAAAGATACTGAGAAACATCAGATATATACACTTCACTGATCTTTTGTGTCTCATTTGGTTTGGCTCTGTTATGAATGTATGTCTCTCTATGCTCTTGAATGCAAGCATTCTAAAATGTCATAGCAGATGCTGACTATCACCAGGAGTGGAGGCAATTATGGCATTTGCTCCTGCCATTCAATTGCACTACCCTGCCTGCATGCTAGTGTATACAACAAAAATATTTGCCTTTGTTTGGGTAGTGGGAGATACTGCTGATCATGGGAAGACAAGGTATGGCATTTTTATTTATTCACCCTTTCCCAGTCTGCAGTGCTTCCTGTCCATATGCCAGTTTATGTAAGCAAAACATTTAATCATATGACCTGCATACATAGCCCAAGAAAGAAGGGAACAGGAAGCAAACAGAAGAAAATTCATTAGAATGTAATCAAATGCCTTAAACAAATCCAGTGAGCCAACAATATAGTTTGGTGGCAGTATCTGTGTTTAGCTCAGATTGATAAATGTTTCTGTTCTAACATACCTGCTGAGTAATGCCCCCCTGACTGTTTTCCTTTCCCTCTGATTTCTCTATTGCTGAACAAATCAGCTAGATCTGAATATTTTAGAATATTGCTAACAGTTGTTAATCTCTCAATTCAGATTAGTTATAATGATATTAAAGAAATTGAGTTTGCGCGTTTTCATTAGTTACTGCCCAGTTGCACAATCTTTACTACGCAGAATCCAATTCATGTAGACTTGAAATCTCAAAATCAGTGTTCCTCATATAATCCTGGAACTGACCACATTTTTAGGCCAAAGCACAGTGCTTTTTATGTGTGTGGGCTCTATGCATATATTATTGCTGTAGATAGATATCTGGCAGAACAAATAAATTCCTCCCCCAAATGAAGTGTCTGAATGGCTCAGTGATTTGCCCAGGAACACAAAGTAACCCTGCCTGATAAGAAGTTTGAGCCCCACCTTAATCTCATACCCATATGGATTCTTTCTTACCTAGTATAACATGGAGAGCCATTGAGCCATTAACTAATTTTTGACTAGCAGATATGAAAGATCAGGAAGATTCAGGTGTTATCTAAAGTTACAGGATTTGGACCTAAATGTTACTTGTTTTTCTGCATTCTCACATTTAAAGTAATTTGTGCAAGACACAGAGACGTCAGTCTAATCCCCGTTGAGGACCACATAGTAAAGGAAGATACGGAGCACAAATACTTAAAGTGTCTAAATTGGTTCTAAACACATAGGCATCCATGTTTGCATGCAATATATACACAAAGGTGCATGTTAGATACATCTTTACATACGCTTACAAAGCATGTATAAATGCTTGTAAACTGTTATTTAAGAAAATCTATGTTATACAAAAGTTTACTTTGTGGTCTTATTGAAGATATCATTAACATATGAAATCAACCACTGGTACTGCATTTTCTGTAATACATTTAACTATCAAACTTGTACATTTCTACCACAACTCATAAAGCATTTGAAAGGGTCATTACCAACCGACCAGGAAGTGGCTCATTTGGAAAATGCTTTCAGTTACCTGACAAATTAAAACTCTTACAGTGCCACATTAAAAGCCTGCAGACAATTTTTCCAGACAAATATTTATAGAACAGAAATCATAAACACTGTATGTTCTGCTGGTTTGCCAAGTAACAGAGCAACCACCTGAAAGAAAAATCCTCAGGAACTAAAGCAGCCTTACTACAGGACAGCGCATGCTGTGCACATAATCTTTGGAGAAAGATTTCCTTACTACTAGGGGTCCACAGGAATTGCTCGTGCATTCTTTAATTTTCACTTTTCTTGAAAACTGCTTTTTGTTTTTCCATGTTATATTTCTGTGACTTTTTAGAAATATTAGTTCCTTTGTTCATGTCCACTGTCCAGTCCTTCAAACAACGTCTGAATGCCTCACTACTTGGTGTGGTGCCTCACTGAGATCATTAACTGGTGCAATTTGAAGTACATTCACTCAGTGCATGAAGACTGATTATCAGTGTAAACCCTCCAGTTCTTATTTACAGAATTACTGAACACTGTGATCAAAGAAGTAGCTGCAATTTTGGTGGCTGTGGCCCCAACAGCAACAACCACTACCCCTACCCACCAAGAACTCAGACTTTTCATTGTGCTATTAATTTTATGGTTGACAACTACAAAAATAGGTGTCAGACAATTTTAAAATAAGCATACATTTTCCTTGAAAAGAATAACCACAACAAAATTTAAAAAGCCAATTAATTTAGCTTGAAAAATCAACCACTATAAAAATTCAAAACAGCCCAAGATTCATCACAAAATGTAGAAAATGCCTCATTCATAGCTTTGGTGTTGGTCGTCATCAATAAGCTGGTGACACTCGGCTCTCTATCCAAATCACCTGGTGATGCAGTAGAGGTCCTGAGCCAGCACTGGACTGCTGTGATTCAATCGTTGAAAGCAGGGCTCTTTTTGTAGCAGGAACTCCTTTGCATGTTAAGCAACATACCCCTAATGTAGCCAATCCTCCAAGAGCTTACAGAGCTCTTCTTACAGGGGCTACTGTAAGCTCTTAGAGGATTGGCTACATTAGGGGTGTGTCACCTAATATGCAAAGGAGTTCCTGCTACCAAAAGAGCCCTGGTTGAAAGAGAACAAACTGAAACTGAACCCAGACAAGATGGAAATGATGCTGGCTGGAAACACAGATATCTTGAAGAACATGAAGAAATGCTTCCCATTTTAATGGGCTTCAACTGACCCTTGTTGATTCAGTGAAGAACCTAGGGATTATACTGGACCCAGCATTGCTGTTGGAGAAACAGGTGAATGCAGCCATTTAAAAAAAATGCTTTCTTCCAACTCAGTCTAGCCCACAGGATGGCCCACTATCTTGACGCAGCCATCCTGGCCACGTGGATCCATGGCACAGTAACACTGAGACTAGAGTATTCTAATGCACTCTACATCTGTCTCCCCTCAAAGTCAACTTGGAAACTCCAGTTGGTGTAGAACACTGCAGCTCAGTCGCTATCAGGACCTAGGTGGAGCATGCATGTTACTCCCAATCTGCAGACACTCCACTGGATGCCTATCCATTACTGAGCTTAATTCAAGGTACTGATTATCGCATACAAAGCTCTTCATGGCCTTGGTCCTTCATATCTGCAGGACTCACTCTTCCCCTATGCTCCACTCATCAGAGCACAGCTTCCTACAGGAGCCACTCTGCAAACGGGTGAAATAAACAACTGCCCATACATATGCATTGTCTGTTGTGGCCCCCATCCTGCCGGATGAGGTCAGGAAGGCTCATACCCTCCTGACTTTCCGCAAACTATGCAAAACTGAATTATTCAGGAGGCCATTTTACATAGATAAATTAGAGTTGTCGGGTGCCTATGTCATGCTGGTGGGGGGCTTTGGGGGGGGGGTGTTCCAGGGATGGGCGGGGACATCAGCAACATGATGACATCACTTCCAGAAGTAATGTCATTGCATTGCCAATGTTGCACAGGGATAACTGTTTGGGAGCAGGGGATCCCCCCATCCCCACCTGGAGACTGTGAAGCCTAAGGTAAATAGAGTTGGACTATAAAAAATGTTTCAAAAAGATGCTTTTTTCAAGGTACAGGGATTGAGGACTATACTACTGTGTATAGTCTGTTGTTATAGTATGATCTTCTTTTCTTTTCTTTTTACTTATTTACAAAATGTATATCCCACCTTTCTGCCTCTAAAAGGGCCACCAAGACAGTTAACAATTTAAAATATACATGACAAAATCACATTTTAAAACCATTCAAATCAACACCCCAAAACACACACATCATTAAAACAATTAAAAACAGAGTTAAAATACATACAGGACTGGCTGAAGGTGTTTCTGCGCCCTAGGTGGGATGCAGATGCCAACCTCCCGGTGGGGCCTGGAGCCCCACCATGCCACCCCCACCTCGTCTCCCCCCTCAAGGGGGAGGGGGAGGGTGGGCAAGCTGCAAGTTTAAACCCCCGCCCCTTCCATCCCAGTGCTGGCTTACCTGTGCGCCCCACAGCTTTGGGGCACACCAGCAAGCCAGGGAAGGGGTGGGGGGGTTGGCGGGGGGCTTTTGCCACCCCTAAGAGCCGGTGCGCTCTAGGTGAACGCCTAGTTCGCCTGTTGAGCAAGCCAGCCCTGAATACATACAAAACATAAAAACAGCAATTAAAACATTGGTTAGGAAGGAGGGATTCCTGAGGGAATGTCAAACTGAACAAAAATGTCTGGTGGAAGATGGCAAGTGGACAGATGACTCTCCCTGGTGAGACAGTTCTAGAGTTTTGGTGCTCTCTCCTGGGTTGCCACCCACCTAATTTCAGAAGGTGGGAGCATCCAAAGCAGAGCCCCCAAGGATGCCCACAGTAGTCAGACAGGTTTATAAATGAGTAAGCAGTACTTCAGGTATGTTGGTCCCAAACCACATATGGCTTTGAAGGTCAGGACCAGCACATTGAGTTGTGCCTGGAAACAAATTAGGAGCCAGTGTAGATGGGCCAAGACTGGAGTGATATGGTCTTTATGATCCACTCCAGTCAACATCCTGGATGTAGTGTTCTGTACCAACTAAAGTTTCTGAACATTTCTCAAGGGCAGCCCCATGTAGAGCACCCTGCAGTAATCAAATCTAGATGTAACCAGGGCATGCACCACAGTGGCCAGATCTTTCCTGCCCAGGAAACGCAACAGCTGGCTAACCAGTCAAAGCTGGTGAAAGGCACTCCTGTTCATAGCTGCCACCTGCTTATCCAGCAGTTGGCCTGAGTTCAAGAATAACCCCAGACTATGATTTCTGCATCATTTAACTTGATATGTTAATGATTAAGCATTGTTTCAACTTCATTTCCAGATTTCTGCTTATTTTCAGATTTCTGCAATCCAAACCTCATTGCTTTGTTTATTGGATGTCGTATCCTACTGATCATGTTTCACATACTCTGTGTAATCCAACGTAAGAATCAGTGAGAAATAAAATAAATAAATTCCAAAAGTGCTCACAGGTTCAAAAAGTTTGGGGACTGCTCGTTTAAATGGATACAGAACATGGAATTTTCTGTAATATGCTTTGAGACCCCCTTTGGAGAGCAACACAGAAAAGTGCCAGTAAACAGTATTGCCGTGAGGATGACACCATGATTAGCCAACCATTGATGCATCATTCCAGCCCATAATTTGTAGAAGGGACTGAGTCCCTCGCACTGTGAGTCTCCAGTGGCAACCACAACATGGAGCAGGAGGCTGTGATTGCTCCAGGCTTAATAGTAAGCACGTCTACATTTTATTCCATGCACTGGAGGTCACAATGAGTAGCTCTGAGATCACCAGACTTTTCAGTGCCAGAGCACACGTCTCCCCGCATCATGCTTTAGTTAGAATATCTTCCTTACACTTCTTGATTGCCTGAGATAATGTTTTCAGCTTCGTCCTGACTAACTGCAGCCCAGTCCTCCTATAGCTGGGTTTACAGAGCAGCTCTTCCAGGTCAGACATTTTAAAACTTTTAGAAGTTCAACAGATACTTGTCACAATCGGGTTATTCTAAGGAATCGCTTCATCCCTGAGGGATAGACTGCCTTTCAGTAACTCATGTAAGAAATTTCAAAGAAATATTATTTGTCAACACTAACCTGTGAGGGTAAGGAAAAATGTATGGAATGCATTTTATATTTTGTATTTGCTGGTTTTAAATTGTATGTTGATTTTATATCGTCTGTAAGCCGCCCTGAGCCACCTTGGTGGGTGGGCGGGGTAGAAATTTAATAAACAAACAAATAAAGGTAGAATCATGAGTGCTTATTTTCAAAAGTTGATTTCTTAGCAGCTTTTTAACTGTACATGAAAGGACCTATAAGGATGTAGGAGATTATTTTAAACACAAGCCCAACATAATAGCTGCTCCTTGAAGAGTGCTACTTGGCTTGTACTGGAGACACTGGAGATCTGTAACCGCATCCCTCCAGCATGTTTAAAGCTAAGTGGCAGCTACATACAGCTCCAGTATGGATCACACCATGCAGAGAAGGGTTTTAATCATTACACCACTACATTATTTGGATCAAGCCCACCTTCCCTGTGCTGATATTAAACCTGGAAGGGTGAAAAAGACAGCAGTTGTCTTTTGCCTCCCCTCCCCATGGGCTAGTACAGTGTTTTTCAACCACTGTGCCGTGGCACACTAGTGTGCCGTGAGGTATTGTCTGGTGTGCCGTGGGAAAAATTCCAATTTCATCCGTAACATATGAACAATTATAAAATAAAGTATTATTATTTCATAATAAAGTAATTATAAAATAATTTCTTTGTGTTTATTTGATTCCTATTCAAGAGAATTACTTTATATATAGTCAATATAGGCACAGAGTTAATTTTTTTAAACATTTTCTAATGGTGGTGTGCCTCGTGATTTTTTTCATGAAAAAAGTGTGCCTTTGCACAAAAAGGTTGAAAAACACTGGGCTAGTAGTAGCATGGTTTCAATAAGCAAAACCTATGTGGGACTAGAATAAGAGTGCAATCGTAAGCAGACCTACTCAGAAATCTACTGAGTTCTATTCAAGGAGACTTACTGTAAGTAAGCATCACTTCCCTGTATGTGGCTATAATCTGCACTGGAACAAGAGCAAGCTACAACTTTGCTTTATGAAACCATGGTAACATACTGCTCTCAGTGTTTTATTTCTTCTGACTCACAGTGCAAGATGTAAATAGGTCTTGGATGCCTATCACATGTTTTACAGAATGCAGATTAAAGGGGGAGATGCATCTTAAAACTGAAATATGTAAAAAACAGTTCTTGGTATCTTTTTTTATTCTGTCAAGTTGTTTGTCACCTTTCTTTGTTAGCCCCTTAGAGAAGGTAATTATGAACCATTGCACCCACTTATGCTACTTCCAGCATGTCTCATATCATGAAGGAGCACTACAAACTCCCCACAACCCCCATAGCAAAGATAGCATGTAATGTGGGCACCTTCATATTTTGAGAAGAATCAATCATGCCTTTAAGTGGAGTGCAGGTATTTCAGGAAAAAGAAGGGCCTGTCTCTTCCTACAACACATTAAAAAGACTGCTACCCAGGTAAGTGTGTAAACTAGCCCTTGTTACAGTTTTTTTTAAATTAATATTTTATTGATTTTTAACATTCATTGTTACCGATATACTACAGTAATACTTATCACAATCACAAATCATAACTGAGGCTTAAGTTGTTACAATACAATAGATTCAGTGTATAGAAATGAGCACAGCCATCCATGAATAGGAAGACACACAGCACAGTAGATAGCTTCTAGGTTTTACCATAAACCTAAACCATCTATATCTTTGGGATTTCTTTTTTTTTTTTTTTTTTGTAAAACTCTCTTAAAAAAGAGAGAATTTTATTCTTTTTATAAGAAAAGGGGAGGGTAGACAGATGGAGAAAGATAAAGATGGAGTGAAATTTTTTCTGTTAGTGAGGGTTAGTTTAGCTTAATAACCAATACCAATTTTGGCATCCATCATGGTTAGATCTTCTTTTTAACTATTGCAAAGTCCAAAGTCCAATTGTTAATGCAGTTAGTAAAGTCCATTGGGGTTAATAAGTAAACAGCTCTTTCCAGATGTTACACGAACAGTCCTCAAAGTATCTTCTTTTTAAATCTCTTCCAGTTACGGATTAAGTCCATTTTAACTTTGAGGTCTTCCGTTCCATCACCACTTTCCCCTGGGCTGCTGTCTTCTTCAGTTGTCCCCGTTTTGAGTGCTGCATCTTCCTCCCTGCTGGCGTGTCTCTTCAGAAGTTTCTGTCTTTTGAAGATGAAATCCGTCTTCTTTCTTTTCTCTTTTTCCTTAAACTTCTGACCTTCAAGCTTCCAGGGCTCCATAAACTCTTCAGATGAAATTAGATCTCCAGTTTGTTGCCTGCTATGTTCGACATCCCCTTCTGCTGGCAGAGTATTTTCTTTTATAAAAGCGGAGTAGGCTATAGAAGCCCTATCCACCTCTTCTTTTAACTTTATCGCTCCACTGCCAGTTAGGGGTGCCAAGACATTTGTCAAGGTAAATCCGAGATCTTCTTTCTCTTCTTCTTTAACGCCCTGAATACCTAGAATCAGAATCGATTTCTGTTCGAACTCCATCATCTTTCTAGTTGTTTCAGATATCTGTTTCTGTCGACTGATGAGAACACTTTCCACTTTGAACAAAGTTTCATTGATTTTCTGCAATTGTTCCAGCAGGGGGCACAGTATCTCCTTTCCCTGTTGATTGACAGCAAGCTCTTGGGGGGGGCTGACTGGACCGGAAGTCCCTCCTCCCTTCTCTTCCGGTGTCCGCAGAACTTTTTCCATTATCAACATCTTGTTTTTTTGTTTACTTTCGAAAAGTTCGTGCCGCATCCCCCAGGAAGCTAAGATGATCGTAGTCTTTCATGCCACCCCAACGGTACTTTCACCAACATTTTTTTTTCTCTCTGCCCCCCTTCGCGCTCCCTTTGTAGATCTTGCTTCTCAAAGGGGGTGGGAACTCCTCCCTCCTCCCAACGCTTATACGCATGCAGGGGGGCTTCCATTTACGCTTCGAAATAGATCTTCAACTCACGATTCGATGCTGCTGCTTCTTTTATGTTAAACCATAGCGCTGTCTTCACTCCTGGAAATCGGTGGCACCGCTAAGTCCCATTACGGGCACGCCGCAGCGGGGCCGATTGGGGCGGGGAGAAAGCCTCAATTTCCCGGCTGTCTGCCGGCAAAGAGGCTACTCCCCAAGCGCCCCCGGTTCGGAGCCTTTGCCTAAGGCTCACTAGGGTCTTTCGCATATGCGAAGACCCCCCTAACTGCGCGTGGGCTAACCGCCTCCGGGAGCGTCCCGAGAGGCGGCCGCCATTCGCGACGCCGAAACCGAAACCTATCTTTGGGATTTCTTGTTGGGAGGACAAATACTAGGATAGGTAGCCAGACAGAGGAGAAGGTAGAGTGTGAAGAAGGTTTATTAAAGTATGCCAGACTGTCTGTGAGTTTGGCCGTAATATATAAGCTCTGTTATCTTTTGATGCCTTTATTGATTTCCATTTCATAGCAAAGGTGTTTCTAGCTGCATAGAGCAACAAAGGCTGTGGTCACACGTGCCAGATAATGCGGGGGGGGAAGCAAGGCTATTTGCTCCACAGCAATTTGACCCGCATTTGCGCAATCACACAGTCCCGGTTCCCTAGCGAGTTTTCCAACACTGGGAAAATCAAGTACTTTTCAGGTATTTGTGCTCTGAATCCACAATTTTGCCTATCTGGACAGCCATCTCTCACAATGATTGTGATCAGGTCATCTGGACGTCCTTCTTCCGATAGGTTTGTTTTTGCGGCTTTCACCATTGTGTGCACCACGCATGTGCATGCACATATGCACCTATGCACATGTGCAAAGAGTTTTTTTAAAAAAAAATTGTGCCGCACTGCCACTTGGGCAGCGCGGCTGTCTGCAATCACATAGGGGAAGTCTGTCTGTGGCCCATAGCAACCCGTTTGATAGTGGACTTTCCCCAGTGTCTTTTATAGGAATTTGTATTCCTCTAATCATCCCTTGTTGATATAGATACCTTCTTTACTAGATTAAAAACTCCAAAACCTTATCATGAAGACAAGATGAAACTTGCTGAAACTAACAGTCCACAAATGGTTCCTGATGCCATTATGAATCTTCAAACCAATAAGGCCCCAGGACTAGATGGGTAACCCCAGAATTCTATAAACCCTTTTCTGGGAAACTATGGCTGAGTTCAGACTGGCAGTTTGAAGTGGGAGCCAGTTGTGGCAAAAAAGCCCCGGAATAAACTGTTCCGGGTTTTCCAGGTCACACGGAGCCCACTGATGCAGGAGCATACTGGGAGGAGGCGTGCAGGAGCATTCAGATTGCTGGCCCAAAGGCACGGCTGTAAACAGGTTTTTCCTGGTAAGTCGGCTGGATGCCTATGAGTGTACAAGCTCATGAGCACATATGCGCTCATACACACATAGGCATCCAGCCGATTTGGGGAGGGTCCCGTTGCGCCAGCACTGCATTGGACAGTAGAGCGGAACACAGCCAGTCATATCGCTGCTGCCTTATGCGCAACATGGGTTGCTCCCGGCTTTTCGGCTGAGTGTTCACACTTCCAGGAAGCGGAATGCAGCAGGATAAAGGCACTCTCCAGGATTTGCTACCACTTTCAACAGGTATCTTTCAATCCCGGGAGCGAAGCAGAACAGCACGGGTTGCCTATGGGTGGGGAACACTAGGCAGATGTGCCTGTGTAAATGCCCCTTTAATCCGCTTGGGAAACGTGGCTGAAACATGGCTATAGAAGGGCAAATTGCTAGTCTGAACTCAGCCTATGTATACCTTTGTGTAAAGCAATAAGTAAAAGACATATGTTTAAAAAATTCTCCCCATCTGTGACAGCTACAAAAACTATTGTTATATTTAAAAAAGGGAAAGATGAAACTCTGTCTAGTTCATTTCACCCTATCTCTTTGTTAAATCATGGTTATAAAATTTTAACTGCTATTTTACTCACTGGACTGTATTCTGTTGCAACTAAATATTTTTGCTAGACTGTATTGTGTTGCATCTAAATATTTTTTTTACATTTCCAAAAATTTTATTATGGGATGTTATTGGCTATGAATATGTTGTGTATTTTTTTCTGGAATATTAATACAGAAGTTGAAAATAAAAGCCCAATTATGCATGCAGAATTAGTTGTGGGCTTCCTTGGTTTTGTCCATGGCATTCCTAAGTTGTCCATGGCATTTTATTTTTGTTAAACAAGCATTAAAAATATAGATTTTGGTCCAATTTCCCTTTCCAGTATGCCCTGTATGGTATTTAATACTGTTAAACATAGAGCAATTTATTTTCATAATAGCTGGGCTTTCATTTCTTCATTTCTTACATATCACAATTGTGAAAGTACGTATTTTTATTCTGAAACAAAGGTATCTCACCATGACAGTTTCAGATCCCTACTCTAGATTTTTTTAAAAAAATTGTTAAGTGCTTTAAATAAAACTTGGCCACTGACACAACTCTCCCGCCCCCGTTTATTTTGGAGAGGACAGATGTTTGTGAAATCCCCACCCCAGCACCACACTCCTCGGGAACTGGCAAACTCTGAAAGAATATGGAGAATTCTACCCTTTCGAAGGCTTACCTTCAGCAATGGTGAGAGGTGGGTAGGTAAGATAGAATCCCACTAGTTCTGCTGAAAGATGATTAAGCAGATGGCTTGATATGGTGCCATTTAGGATTGTGCTTTCATTTCTCACTACATAAAACAGAGTGACAGCCTGAGAAACATTAGATGTGTTCAAAATCTGAAACAAATAAAAGTAAAGAAACAGTGGGTAGCTTCATTTAAAATTATTACTCTTTTGCATATATTATTTCATTTGCACAAAAGACAATAAAAATGTTAATCATGCTGTCATTGTAAAACGCACATGCTCATGGGTATTATAACTCCTTGGTTAGGATATCCAGCTTTATTACATGAGGAAAAGAATATTCCTACCTCAGGAACAGGAAGAGCTCATCCCCAGGCACCTTTAATTTCAGAAACCTGCAATGCTGTTTCAGCACAGAATTCACCCAGTCCAGACTTGTGGGGTGTTTCATTCCATACTGGGTTCAGCCAGTCTGCATGGCTGCAAGGGTAGGAACAGGACACATGTCGCCCTATACCATGCTCATGATAGGGATTTACTGGGAAAAGGAGGCTTCCTCATTTCTTGAACTTTGCACTCCAAGCCAGGAGCACAAAAAGGTCTTCCCTAGATCAGCATCAAGGATACATCCACACTGCTTATAGCTTCACCTGTTCTCAAAGCAGGATATCTAAGGCTGCGTTCAGACGGCCAGTCAATCGCGCCATGAGCCCTCCTAAAATTTTATCCCGATTTTTTAAATCCAGCCTAGCACGACCAGACGCCCCCCTATGAAATAGCCTCACCGCGCGTTGTTCCCGCCGTGATTTGTCTACACGGCATCCACCGAGGATTTTTTTAAAAAAAGTTTTGTACATTCGCATAGGCAAGGCTGCGCCTCCTTGGAGAACTGAGGCGATTGCGGAGGGTTTTCAGCAAAGTCCCGGTCCTCCCCCTTGCCATTGCCATCAATGGAGGGACTATTTTGCAAGTTAGAACAGTCCTTCCCCCCTCCATCTCCCATCGCGGTAACATCTTGTCCCTAAAAGAAATAAGCATGAATATTACATTCCTCGTAGCGCTTATCGCTGAATGCGTTTCCTCGTTAAAGCGCACATGGGGTTTCAATTTTTTAAAAATCGCGCCCCCGTCGGCTCGGTCTGACGTCAGACCGAGCCGACGGGCAGCATCGCGCGCTAATGGAGTGACCAGACGGAAGAAAGTCTGCAGTTGTTGCGCGGGTAAGCGAAAACCCTACATTGAAACTACTACTTTTTAAATCAGGATTGGAGGCGCAGCAGAACGGGATGCCTATGGGACCGGAATATTTCGCAGATGTTTCTGTCTGGTCGTGCATTTTTGATCCGCAAGGGAGTCGTTCCTATGGCAGATCAAAAGATCCGTCTGAACACACCCATAGAGCTGGAAAAGATGCAGAAAAGGCACCCAAACTGACCAAGGGATTAGAGAACTTTCTACAAGGAAGGATTAAAGTGTTTGGACCTTTTTCAGTTTAAAAGAAAGATACCTGAAAGATGGGGTATATGACAGAAGTTTATATAATTATGCATGGTGCTAAGAAACTGGATAGATTCTCTCTACTATAATACTAAAACTCTGGGTCTACCGGCCTTTGAAGTTGATGGACAGTGAATTCAGGACAGACAAAAGGAAATACTTGTTCACATAAGAAACTTATGGCATTTACTGCCACAAGATGTAATAATGGCCCCTGGCTTGGACGGGTTTCAAAGTGAACTAAAGAAATTAATGGGGGATAGGTCTATCAAAGACTATTATTTATTTATTTATTTATTTATTTATTTATTCTATTCCATTTATATCCCGCCTTGCCAAAAATCGGCTCAAGGCGGCTAACAACATTCAATCAATAAAACAATGCATTAGTCATTACAAGAAGGGGGACCCGCAATACTCATGGGGGAGAGTATTCCCCACAGCTCCCGTTCTGCAGAAGCAGGAGGAGCTCCGCAGGAAGAGGAAGTGGTAGCAGGTGAGCCCAGCAGGCAGACCCATCAGGCCCACCAAGCCTTCTCCCTCCTCCCCCCTCGGCATGGCCTGAGCGGCTCACAGCTGCCAGCCTGCCAAGCCTTCTCCCACCCCACCCCCAGCAGTGGTGAGGCCTGAGGCCTGCCAAGGCTTCTCCCTCCTCCCCCTCCCCCAGTACCGGCGGCAGCAAGGCCTGAGCGGCCTGCCTTCTCCCACGGCCCCCCAGCAGCAGCGAGGCCTAAGTGGCCTGCCTTCACCCACCCCTCCTCCCCAGCAGTGAGGCCTGACCAGCTCACAGCTGCTGGCCCACCCAGGGCATTCTCTGCGCATGTGCAGGGAATGGTCTTTTACTTTTGGAGGGATTTAAATATCCCCCATATAGTTTTTAAAACTTTTCAGATTTTTCTGCAAACCTGGGGACTGCCCCAACTGTGCAGGAAAATCTCTCTGCCCCCCCAAGTGCCCCTGATGTGCTGGTTTAGATGTGCAGGGGGTGTCTTGGCTATTAGTATATAGATGACTAGCTGAAACATCTGCGTTCAGAGGGAATCACCCTATGAGTACCATTTGAAGGAGGGCAGCAGTAGGAAACGGCTATTGGTTTCATTTACTGCTTGTGTGAGGAGCATCATGCTGGCCACTGTTGAAAATACTGGATGGGATGGAGCTGTGGTCTGATGCAGCACTGTTCTTATGTTCTTAAGAGGTCCAATTTTAAAAAAAAATTATTATCACCTGCTTCTTCTCATCTTAGCATCATGTTCTACATCTGTATAGGACTGGTATTTGGAATGTCTAAAGGTATCCACCATTATACTGGGATTTCTATCACTGTACTAGGTTTGTCTTCCTTTTAATATGAAAACTGAGAATTCAGCACATTATGGTCCCACCTACTTTTACTGTTGCTTCCTGTCAACAAGGTTTGTCTATCAAATGTTCATGTGTGGACTAGTATACAAAATACAAGCAAGTGTGATCCCTTCAGATACAACTTTTATCCTGAGCAAAGATGAGAAGGGAATGGAAGAGGGAAAGCGCAGAGAGGTTTTAAAAAAAAACAGAACATGACATTCCATGCACAGGTGAGTCACAACATATCATAGAGGGGATTTCCATCAACACAAGTTTCTGAAGTGCAGTAAGTTGAAGTGGGGAAGTGTGTCTGTCTTCAAGCTAGTGCCATTTTCAACAAGGCAATACCATGCCCACACAGATTTCCAGACACTTACAGATCAGATTATACAGGTCAAATGCACGTGCATTCGGGTTGCACTGACCTGCAGCAAATATCTAGGGCAGTCAAGGCCTCCATCTTTTATTACGTTCATAGGAAAAGCAAAAGAGCAATGATTACTCTTCTCCATGATTGTTACCATTGTTTTTAAAAACTGACTAAAATATATCAGAGTCTACAGATAAATATAAATACACAATTCCTTGCCCATGGTCTTTCAACTAGGAAACAAAATAGAATGAGTGTACAATTGTCAATCTACTGTGATGCAAAGAAGGCATTACTGCATTCCATCCCTTGGTGGAATGGCATGAATATCCACTACCCTCCTTTATTTCCATGTATCAGTCTTTGAAAACAATTTGTTCTCCACCTGCCTGCTAAAACTTTTTGTGCTTAGACCAGTATATATAGCAGGCACATATCTGACCTACCAAGATAAACAGTCTGCCAGCCAAATATGATAACCTGTAATGAGCTAAACCCCCTATGCTCTTTAGCTGTAAGAAAGCCGATTATGTGAAGATGTTAGTTGATCAAAATTCCATTCCACTCTACCTGAAGCAGGTCACATAAGCTTCAAGTACTAGATTCCTACTGTTTGTCTGTCTGTCAAGTAATATGTCAAATACACCTTCAGAGAAGGACAAGAAGGACATACTTGATGGCTCATCCCTAAGAGCTTTTCACAAATGTGGCTCTTCTAGTACACACTGCCCAGGAGAATAAAGAATTGTGTATCTGTTCCACACTCCTTGTTCTGCATATGACCCCAAAAGTTCTGAGTGTGAAATACGCTTGATTCTGGAGGGAAATAGTTCATTTTCCTTGACCTTTTTGGAGGGAGCGTGTGTACATAGCCCCTTTCCAACTGGTCAAAGACCCCCACTTCTTTCTCACTGAATCCCTAAAATAAAGGCTAACAAGAAAGAAGCTCAGGTCACACTACTTAACATATAGGAAGGTTCAAGAATGAGAAGCGGTTGTTTTGGTGGAGACAAGCAACGTGCCCTGTTCTCTGTCACTCACACACTCTGATCGCTGAGATGCTTCTGGGGAAACAGAAGAAGAAGAAGAGAAGAGGAGATTGGATTTATACCCCGCCCTTCACTCGGAGTCTCAGAGCGGCTCACAATCTCCTTCCCTTCCCCTCCCCACAACAGACACCCTGTGAGGTAGGTGGGACTGAGAGAGCTCTGAGAGAACTGCTCTTGAGAGAACAGCTCTGAGAGAAGTGTGACTGACCCAAGGTCACCCAGCTGGCTGCATGTGGAGGATTGGGGAATCAAACCCAGTTCTCCAGATTAGAGTCCACCACTCTTAACCACTACACCAAACAGGTCCACAATGAGTTAACCCCCTAGACAGTGGCAAGTCTACACAGGAGCAGAGAATCTGGGCATCATGCATAAGATTATGCCAGCCTTATTAAACACATATATCCTAGGAACTTCTTTACACAGCCCACAAACACTTTTCATAAAGCTATTTTTGCTGCCCATGAGAGACTACAAAAACAGGGGAAGAGGGTTGTCAAGCACCTGGAAGGCCAGAATGTATGGTTAGTGGGACATGTTTGACTTGATGGGTCAGAAGGTTTTGTGTCTGCTATACAGACTGATTGGAGAGATTCATGGTAATTTCCATGGACCATGTTTGGAGTGTCAGTGTATAGAAGTAAAAACCTTGGGCAATTTCGTGTAACTTTACTACATTTTTAAGTGGATAGCTGCCATGGATGTGCTCAGGCATTTTTGACAAAGAATAACATTGACTATTTTCTTTATTCTAATTTCCACACAGTTGTCACATCTAAATATGCTTAAACTTGGCTTGGGAGCCAATATATTTATTGAATGTTTTATTGCCATGCTGTTCAGCCTCTAGAATTTTTTTTAATATTAAACTCGTTAAGCAAACTTTCATTTAATTTGTTTATACAATCAACATGATATATAAGAACTATATAAGTAAAAACAAAAACAGTTTTATGCAGATGATAGATTTCAATGTTTTCTATGCAGCAGCGGGCATTCCATAATCGGCAGCTATCACAAAAAAGGCCATCATAAAAAACATGGACTTACATTAACCAATAGCAAGTACAGTTAATTAAACATTGGCTAACACCACTGTTAATGCAAGCACTGCAAAGAATTAGCAAGTAGCTGATAGAGTTAAGACTTTTACCTGAACAGTTAACTTGTTGCTGGTGTTCAAGACTTTTCTTTCAGCATCCAGGAATGCTTTTTGCAGCCTTTGTTCCATGGTCTGAACAAATCTGCATGACTGTATGTTGTCTGACTGACTCACAAACTGCAGCTCTAGTTGAAGAACAGACAATGTGCTTAGTGATTTTTAATAGTTATTTCCCTTTACCAAATAAGTTTTACAGTCAACACAATAAACTGGTCAATATATAACTGATCAATATATAATAATATGTAATTGATAATCTGTCACGGAATTAGGGCCTGGATTGAGCCTCAGTCCTCCGTTAAACCTATGATACTTCAATTTCTATAGTAAAATATAGTTGAACTTTGATTCTGTTTCCCAGGAGGCTTCAGAACTCTGCTGTGCTGTGGCCTTCTGGTACTGCTAACTCTGTACATGATTTTTGCCTTAGAGGATGTTTATACATTCCAGAAGTTAATGGGGTCACTATCAGAATAAAAATGGATAAAGTATCTGAAACTAGCTTCCTTGACTCTCCTTGGCTTTCTGAGAGCTTCCTGACCCCAGAGACAGAGAGAAGGGGGAGGAATTTGGGTTAGTACATTGGTTCAGTTCTAGTCAGTTCTAGTGTGGCCTGCGTCACATTCATGATAGTCCTACATGATAAGTACGTCAGCAGGTATAGGTCCAAGAAAGATATATACCTCTGGGTTACTAATGATACGGAACTAGCCATCAACAGTTCCATGTGAGACCTTGGTGGCTAGTCCAGAATGTTCTGAGTTTTCTACAAGTGCATTATTATATGTATTGGGTTTGTGTTGAAATATTCTGTGTTGCATATTGAAATGCTACAAAGTGTTTTCTGTCTTAAGAGCGTATTATGGAATACATTGAGTTTTGTTTAAGAACCAATGTCTCTCTATATATACTAGAATCAGGCTGCAGTCAGATGTGCAGTTCAATCCACTGTTGCCCCACCTCTAATTGAGCCAGGTTATTTTGTAACAGAGAATCCTGATCAGATTCACCCCTTTTAGCGCTCTTCAAAGTGCTTTTACCCTGTCCGTGAGTGATCAGATGGCAATAGCCAAGGAGTCAGCCCATCGGCCATTTTTTTTAAGTGTGTCCTTTAAGCATTCCCACAAGCACTGATGAACCTGCTGGGATATGTAGTTCATGAGGCTGCTGGCCATTTTTAAAAAAAGTCTGTCCTCTGAGCGCACAAGCACTGGTGAGCCTGCTGGGATATGTAGTTCACTGCCTTCCTCCCTCTCTAAACTTTTCAATTAACCCTTTCCCCAAAGTACATAAAAAAACTGAAGTACAGAGGTGTCCTCCTTTGAAACAGGAACAACCCCTGTGGGAGAAGGAGAAAGACAGAGGTGCAAATATGCAGTTATGCGCACATTGCTAACTAGTAAAAAAATGGTGGCTGGAAAACAAGAGACCAGTCAGACCTGCCTGACAGCTTGGGTATGCAACAGAGTGATCAGACAACAGGAAATCCATTTTGGAACCAGCTGAGACCAACAGGACAGACTTTCACAGGTATCAAAGGGGGGGATGGGACTCAGGTGACTGGGGCATGACAGATAGATGATGCTGTCTGATCATGCATTTTAAATCCATAAGGGAACAGCAACTGCAATGGATCAAACTGCACATCTGATCACAGCCTCAGTCCCTTGCCAGTCTCCACCCAACCAATGAAAGAACTCAGGGGAACTGGGGGGTCCCAGGAATCCCTGGGCACAATCCAATTGAACATTTGCTTTTTTAATAGGTACTTACCATAATACAAAACTATTCAAGATAACAAGAATAATACTTTTTATGTCCTTTCAGGTCAAGGTTTAAGTAAAAGTATTTGAGATATTATGCAGAAAACCAAATGGGATTGCTTTAAATAGACCTGAGTATCTTGTTCAAAGATTTTCATATAAAAAGGATCTTCCATATCTCTAAAGGCAATTCACACTTATTTATGAAGCATGCATACTTGTCATGTACATACATCTTTCAATGAACACCATAAAGCACAGACAGTATCCAATAAATACAAGGCACATACCTACTTTCAAGGGGAATGCAACTGGACACAGCCACACATTTACAGATATGTGGCTCACTTCCAGTTGCCTTGGAAATGAGGATTTCCCCCTCATAAAAAGAGAGGGAGGCTGTATATGTGGTACAGGGAGGACTATATCCTTTAAGTCACCCTTTGCTTCAACAAACACAGTAAACTGCTGTAATTCCAGAACCCTTTTGGGTCAGGAGTTCACATCTCTTCTATTTGTGGCATTTTTGTCTTCATAGTCTCTATTCAGTATTTCTTTCCTAGTGGCATATGATGATCCATTATACAACATGAGATAGAGAATTGAATATAATTAGAGTTTTTCCATGCTACACATAGAGACTTTCACTGCTTCTCTTGCTCTTCTGTGCAGACAAAGTCTCAATCTGCATTTGCTCTGTAAAGCTGTTCCATGCTGCTGTGGCGCCAGCTTCCCATTTGGCTCAGTATAGAGTTCTCCTCTGTCTGCATCAGAATGCAAGTTGTTTAGGGAGAGCATGCGAGAGAGGGGCTGCGCATGCTTCCAACCCTCCCCCCCCATATGATCGCAGAAAAACATTCCATGGCTGCTTTTAAAAGCAGATGACTGGATTTTCACCTAACCGGTTTCCTTTGTGACAATTTGCATATCTCCCTAGAAAAGGGGGGGGGGATTCAGCTCCAGTTGTCTGCTTTTTGCTCACAGTGGCTCGAAGGGGGGGAAGCAATTGTAGCACCTTAAAACCAAATAAGGTGATGAGATACCATTGTGACCTCGGAGTCACTACTAAATGGCAATAAAATGATGCAGACAGCCGGTGCTGAGATGAAACAACAGAAGAGTGGATGCGGCTTGAAATGCAGACAGAAATTTGTGAGAAGATGTGAGATTGTTAGCACCACAGTGGGAAATACCATGCAGATTGGACCAAAGATAACATGATGGACTAAGTTTAACAATATGAAAAAATTGGAATACAGAATTCTAATCAACCACTGTACGACAGCTACTATTTAACTATTGTACTAGCATATTTTGGACTATAACATTGGACATGTTTAGCTGGGAACATATTCTTCTCAAGCCTAACTGAAATGAATAAGAAGAATGGAAAAGCACAGAAACAAAAATTGCTGATGAATTCCCTTCATGACAGGGGAATGGAAAACAACTTTCAGATTTATATATTTTGCTAAAGAGTTGAATATTATTTTACTGGCATATGACCCATACAATATTTCCCCTAAATATCAGGGCACCATGAAGTGATTAAAAAAAGAAACCAAGAAGCTTTTTTAAATCACTTAGTAGTGTCCTGATGTTTAATCTCAATCTCTTATCACCAGAAAAAATGGCCAAGGAGACAATAAGATATAGTCATATCTCTTCACAGATACTTAATCCTTACTTGCCTGTTTTTAGCTGAAAGTGGTAGGCTGGTAGTGGCTCCCATGGCAAGGCTAATACAGCAACAGAATGAAGATTTGGCATGTGTTGTTTAATATCCGAAGTGGCATTACTAACTCCATAAGCAATTAGCATTTCGATAACCACAGCAGGTATAAAAACCAGTGTCTCCTGAGTTACATAGTAACCAACTGTCACATTGTTTGATTGTTCCAGGATTTCAACCTGGGGGGAAAAAATCCATTGAAAACAGCATTCATCTGAATTTCTCACACCATCTTCCTCAAGATTAAAAACATTTAACTCAAGAGTATTTAATATTTTGTGAAAAGAAGCCCCTAGAAAGCAGCATGAATGATAACTGGCTGTCACCTAGTGCAACATAAACTTAATAAAATTTCACTCTTGCAAGTCCTGATCCACAAAGCAAGCAAGTTCGTCAGGTGTTCCACTGATTCCCCAGGGCATCAATATTTATTAAAATTATTTCTAAACTATTTCGGGGCAAAGTCTTCCTAACAATAAAATTGTGAGCAGTTCTCTTTAAAAATGATGCATTTGTTAAAAGAATGGTTAAACAATAATCACAGCTGCCCTTTGGCTGCTTATGACCGCTAAATTCTGTTCCCATCTGTCACAGCTCGCCTGGATGCTGGCTCAGAACCAGCCTCATCCAGAGCTTTGTGCTGATCTGTCTTCTCAGTCATATCACTAAGCAGTTTAAAACCTCTTCAAACTTTTCTTAAAACTAGCCATAAGGTATGGATGATGTTGACAGTGTCCGGGATTTTAAGTTCCTTCTAAACCGTTCATTATTTTCTGTACTACTGCATGTTCTATCAGCTGTTGTGCCCTGGAAGACTGAAACCTGCTCCTATCATATAAATAAAAGCCAGTTCTTTGGTTCCATCTCTTAGGCTATTTCTGCACAGGTTATCTGTCCCAGTTCAATGCTTTAGGGAAGTGGGGTTTTTTCCCTGCTTCCGCATGGCATTGTGGTGTATTCATGCACCTCTGGGTGTTTCACAGGCTTTCCCAATCCTTCTCAAACATGTTTTGGTCTAAAATTTTGGGAAAGATCATTAATACCTGGATGGCTATTGTGTGGGTTGGAATTTTCCCACCTGCACAATAAGCTTAAGCTTCTCTGTATTTATATGTTCTGTCTCCTATAAGACAGGGATGGACAGATGATGTCAGTCATATTAATATATACATAAGTAGCCTCATGTTCACACAAAAGGTTCCGTGTGTAAGTGTGTAATACAGTGGTACAGAAGTGTGTAAAAGCCTAAAGGTGATTGCTGTCTGTCCACTTCTGCATACAGAATTTGGGCAAGGGTTGTATGTGGATCACCAGCAAATATTGCAAGCTGTAGTATGAAAGGTGCTGTCCAAAATGAGGCAGATATGCACGCAGGAACTTGACCTGATGCTCCTGGTTAAAAAGAAATAGTATACAATTCAGATTTTCCAGCTCACAAGGCAGTCATTTCCCCTGACTCTGTCCCCACACTAGCCATTTCCTCCCCCCCACCACCAGGGGCTTTTATTTTTGTTTTAATGGCACTAGAATATTGTTGTATTGATTTACTATTGTAACAATAGGTGTAGCAAGTTCTCTGAACTGTCAGCTTTCATTTAAAAAGTAAGGCTCTAGCCTTTCCCTTTGAAGAGATAAAAAGAAAAGGCTATATCTTCACCAAGGAAGAAGATGAAGACTGACTTTTTAAATGAAAGGTGGGATTTCAGACAAACTGCTACACCTAAAGTTAGAAAGGTATATTGATACTACAATAGACTAGTGATGACTTTGTAAAAAAAAAATGCAAAACTTCAAGGGGCGCAGGGTAGGGTGGTAGTCACTTTTGAGACACTGGGGCATAGAAACCTGCCATGCGGAAGCCCTGTCACTGTTGTGCTTTATTTGCAGCTGCACCAGCAGTGGGGGAACTATAAAATCCCATCCACTGTGGAAGTCACGTCAGGCTCACTCTAGGTCGTGGTTGCTCTATTCAGTGTGAGAGGAGTGTGAAATCCTTTCCATTCCTGTTCCTTAGTTGTGTTCCAGAAGCAGTTGTCTGGATAAATATGCAGAGCTGCTGCATTATATTTTGTGTATAGTGGGGTGAAGTGAATGAAGTTACATATACTTTCTAGCTCTGTGCATTTATCCAACAATATTAGTTCTGATGATGGCCATTTTACTCCAACCAAGGTATTTCATAGAAAGAAGGGATCTATTCCATCAGTATGCCAGATAATCTTTAGTTCCATGAAGTTACAATGGAGAGTGATTCAAGCGCTTCTTCTTTAATTCTGGGCACTCCCACTCCATTGTTTTTCACAAAAGCTGTCTTCTTGCAACACAGATTTTTTAGCATCCCAGACAAACAAGAGGATGGATGAAAAGTAGTGACAGCAGTGACAGCTCTTTTACTGGACTATCTAGAGTATTAGATCCATACTAAATTTGGGGGTTTTCTAAGCTGAGTTCAGTACGAAGTAGTTCTCCATTCCCTAAATCCAGATATTTCAGGGGCCTGCCGTCATTAGACATCTCACATGAACATGAAGCGGCCTTATACCAAATCGGACCACCAGTCCATCAAGGTAAGCATTGTCTAAGACAGGCAGTGGCTCTCCAGGATCTCAGGTCTTTCACACCACCTACTGCCTGATCCTTTTAACTGGAGATACCAGGGACTGAACTTGAGACCTTCTGTATGAAAATCAAATGGTCTACCACTGAGCCATGACCCCTCCCCAAAGTATCTCCTAAAAGGTGGCTGGCAAACATGCCTAAAATAAGAGCACATATCCATCTGAATCATTATCTAATTTTCTATTCAAAAGTATTACATTTTCCAATAAGACAGACTATCATCTCTACAAAATACATTGATTTTTCAATCTGAGCAAGCTAAAAGTTCCCACCCTGGACTGACTGCAAATCACAAAAATAAATTCCACAGACAACTGGTTTTCTTTTCTTTTTTCCTTTTTTTTAAAAAAGGAATATAAATTTAACCATGGCAAGGAAATTTATATCAAAAGCCATTTTTCTTCTGGTTCAGGGAGGCAGCATAGCAATATTATCTTCCAAGTGACATGAACCTGACTGCAAATGACAGCTAGAAATACTATGTGCTTTCATCATAATTCCACATACACCTTCAGGCTTTCACAAAGCTAGTCTTGCATCCCAAAGACCCAAGCAAAAGCCACATAATCCTAATCATAAAAAGATATTGTCCCCCTAAGGAAAATAAACCAAAATCATACATTCTTTCATTCAGACATTCAATTGGGGTGACAGTATAAAATATTTCCATTTAACCGAGTCAGCTTTAGTTCTCAAATGAACAAACTGCCACATCTAAGCTATACTCCTATGTATTTTTACTTAGTAGTATCTTCCACTGAACGTGGTGAGGCTTACATTGAATAAACATTTATAGGGCCTCTAGCAACAATTTCCTTTCCATCTTAAAACAGGGTGGCCTTTAAATACTTAACCAATACAGTTAAAATGATTTGGTTAAAATTAATTATCTTAACAGTTCTACATGCCTTTTAAATATTCTACATGCCTTTTAAATATTCAAAAGCCAGACTTGTGCTGGTAGGATATGACTCATAGTTTGAGTCCAGTGGCACCTTTAAGACCGACAAAGTTTTATTCAAGGTATGAGCTTTCGTGTGCGCATACACTTCTTCAGATACAATTAAATGGAAATAGAAATAACAGCCATGCATATAGAGGGTGGGTAATAAATTAGCATACAGAATAATGAAGGTGTTTTAAACAGATTAAAAGAATAATAAGCTTAGTATATATGGCTATCATCTGTTTGGGTACAACTGGGGGGAGGGCAAACATAACATAGGTAATAAATACTGGAAATTGACGTATCCTTAATTGTGGAACGGTGAGAGCCTGTCTCCTCTCAAGCATGGAGGTGTCCTTTGTGGGTCTTAAAGCTGCCACTGGACTCAAACTTTGTTCTACTGCTTCAGACCAACACGGTTACCCACAGCTACAATTTAGCCAAAGCAGAAAGAATGATATGGTTGGCTCGCTATGGAACCAAGTTATCATTATGCAAATTTAACTTTGAACATGTCTTTTAAACTAGAGAGACCAAACTCAAATGGTTCTAAGAACTTTCCCCACTGCCCATTCATATGAAATCTTTATTCATACATGTTATGAACCAATTAGTTCTATATGTTTGCGAGTTCAAGCATTTCCAGTGGCTCAGAATAT
Source organism: Gekko gecko (assembly GCA_029375565.1). Taxonomy (NCBI): domain Eukaryota; kingdom Metazoa; phylum Chordata; class Lepidosauria; order Squamata; family Gekkonidae; genus Gekko; species Gekko gecko. Next base: position 127,729,028 of record JAPDNY010000003.1, read on the forward strand.
TCCACACAGTACAAAAAAAACATGTATTCTTCTCAGTCTGAGATCTTAATTTGATTATTAAACATAAACTCAGCCTGCTTACTTGAGCATTGACATTTTGGTTGAAAGCCTGTCGCAATGCCTGGGTGAGACCTTTTGAGACATTCTGTTTCAAAGATTCACTCAGCAGTAGCCTTCTTGTATTCAGAAACAGAACTGGAATACAAAGTTATACATTCATTCAGAAGTATCTTCCATTTCATTGCTTAACATTTCTTTTCCAATTCATAGTCACTGTTCACACAGACCAAATAAAGTAACTCATAATGAATCTACATTCTACACTGAAATCTTCCAGTAGGCAAAAGCCTATTGCTGATAACTGAAAACTATTAACTGCTACTTATTTAAAACCCACATAGGTATTCTGAGTCATCACCATGCCACGTTTTCAATAAAGGATCATTTGGAGATAGATTAAGAAAGCACGCAGGTTCTTTATAGGCACTTGTGGTAATTCAGAGACACCATCCTAGAATAATTAGCAAAGCATATTTTCATAAGCAACAAGCATATCAATGTATCTTAAAATAAAAATAGTTTCATATGCATTACTTGACTCATTGTACAAAGCAATAAAACACAAATCCATTCTATTAGGCAACCCATTTTTGGGTTACTTGACAGGTTCTCTAGACCTGGGTTTTCCCCACTCTAGTTGAGCCTATAGGCACTTTTGGGATTCTGAGAAAGGGTAGTGAGTCCCATCGCAAAATGACTACCATGGGGGAAGGGCCCACCACTAAATACAGGGAGACTCTAAGCCAATGCCAAAAGGAGGCAGCTGCTTCCAACTGGGCTGTCCCAGCATGTGCAAAATTGAGTTTTAGGAGGTGAAGGAAAACTGGGGCAAGCCCCTTAAACTGAAGAAGAGATTCTGTTTGGTGTTTAACTTCCAAATAAAGTTAAAGACTTGCTCTCTGCATGAGTACAGGGAGAGACTGTCAAGCCCAGAGGCACAGAAAGGTGGGATTGGGATTAGGTCAGCATTTCATTAATCAGTCAGCTGCTGAAGCTCCTTGGTTGTTTTTCTGATCCATTTAAGACCCTTTTGATTTTATCCCTAAGCCTCAAGAAGCAGGTGCCAGGAAACAAATCGGCAGACATCATGGTGCCCCTGGGCATTGTGTTGGAGATTGCTTCTCTAGATGCATTAGGACTGCCGGGTTACTTTGTTGCTCACAGCACCTGAAGCACCAGTGGTAGGGAATGGGAGGGTGGGGGCACAAGGTGGTATTTCACCAGCATGTTGGCATCGCTTCCTATGAAAACCAGAAGTAACATCACGGATGTGTTAGGATTTGCAAAAAGTGTCCCATGACAGCACTTCTGATTTTCACCAGCTGTGATGTCAGTGTGCTGCCATGACAGCAGTGTGCAAGTGCCTCCCCCAAATTGCTCCTGGAGGCTGCCAGCTTTGGCCTGAAAACCCTAAGATGTGTTTTGTTTAAAATTCCATGCATTGTCTTCCTAATGAAACAGGGTGCTGAATATGGTGCTATTCAATTCACTGTCATTTAGAAGCCATCGATACGTATCTTAAAGATTTTCATGCTATGTAAAAATTGCCATGTTTCCCACAATATTACAAAAACCAACAAACATTTTGGCCTAGTCTTCCTTCTTTCTCCTTTCCTGGAATTCACTACATACTGCAAAGTGTAGGAGACCTTGCACATATCTCTAACATCCTACAATATGAGCAGGAAAAACAACAAAAAATTGTCCCTAAAGCTGACACACCTTGGCTGCAGTCACACACACTAAATAATCAACATTCAATCCACTTTCAATGTACTTTCCAACTGGATTTTGAAAGTTCACACAGTAAAATCCAGTTGGAAAGTGGATCGAAAGTGAATTCTTTAGTGTGTGTGACCGCAGCCCTTATTAACCAGTCTTCAATATAAAGTGATGTCAGAGAATAATATTAATATTCTGACTCTAGAACTATCTGAAATTGAGTGATGTTAAACATAAGAGATGATGTATCAAATCTGTTCAAAAGTTTATCAAGTACGAAGAAATATTATACCACTGTTCAGAAAGAATAAAACTGTCATTACTATACATTTTGGAAGATACAGAGTTATGTTAGGATAAACACAGAGTTTGGAAGAAGCTAAAAGCAATGCTAAGGATATTTACATGGAAGTACCATTGAAACCACTAGGAATTACTACACAGTGAACACAGTTGGAACTGGGCTGTACAGTCTTACTGTAGCCTATGTATGTACTGCACAATATATAAAAACTAAAGGGTAAATACCATGTAGCATGAATGTAACTGCCTTAGATAAAGGGGGACTTCCCCCTTCCCACTACAGCTCACTATGTCCCTGCAATTGTGCCTCTGGGGTCAGTAACCTCCCAGGAATAACAAAGAGGTGAAGTGGAAGGGGGAATTGCCAAAAACTGTCTTCATCTTCCATGGGCAGAAGAGCCTTCTGCAAGAATAGAAGGAGGTTAGGATCTAAGCCTATGATGATCAACTGTTGTTCAAGTTTGCAAACACTAAAATAATATTCATGAGAATTAGTCATTTAATTTGTACTATTCATCTATTGCTTTAAAAATTCTTACTCTGCATAACATACTTTGTTTCCATTTTTAAAAGGAATACTTCAGACCAAATTCATTCATTTTGACTCAAACTCCTCCTTCTGTATGTTCATACCTGTCTTAACCAGAAGGTTTCTGGAAAGCTGGCATTCCAAAGGAAGAACTGTTGTCACATTAGCAAAAGCTGCAGTTGACGTTGGTGTAGTAACAGCAACAGAAGTTTTTTCAGCGGGTGTAGGGAGAAGTCTAGCTGTTTTCGCTGATGCTGTAATAGATGTCAAAGCTGCTGTAATTGTCAATGGGTATGCAGTTGATGTTTTAGTGATGTCTGAATCTGTGGGTTTCTTGGTGTCAAGTACTGTTGTTTCAGTATGTGTTGGTGCATGTGTTGTGGAAGCTGAGACTGTACTAGTTTTTGTAATTGGAAATGAACTATTGGTGTCCATGGGTGTTGTAGACTTGCCTCTTGATAAAACTGGAAAGGCTGCATGTGTCACTACTGGGCTTAAAGTCGGTGCCATTTTTGTGGCAGTGTTATTTTTTGCTAGTGTTGATATTAACGTGCTTAATGCCATCACAGATGGCGAATTTTCAGTACTCAGTGAGAACAAGGATGAAGTCAGCACTGGTGATGTTGGAGCTGATTTTCCTGTAACTGGTGTTGCTTCTGAAGTTGCTACAGATGGTATTACACCAGGAGACACAGACGGTAACACTGTAATGACAGAATGGGTAAAGTTGGTTGTTGGCAACAAAGGAGAAGTTAGTTGTGTTGGTGATGCATGGAAAGAGGTTATGATGCCTGACTGAAAAGTGTTGGTGTTATGTGTTTGCAATGAAGTAGTCTTAGTGGTCTCATTAAACAATTTAAATGTATTTAACACACTTTTTGTAACTTTTGTATACCACCCTCCTGTACTATATGTCGTTGGTTGCTTACTCAGGTGATTATTTGTTTCTAAGGACTGTGTTTGGTTTCCTGAAGCTGGATGTTCTTCAATGACTTTTAATACTGGAGTTGAACTTTGCTGTTCAGGTTCTGTGACAGGATGAACTGTTGATTTTGACCCAGTAACAGAATGAATTTCATTATTGACTGTAACAGGGAATTTAGCAACTAATTCAGAAGCCAGTGATAGAGGAAACGACGTTGTATAGAAGGAATCTATTGGTGGAAAGGGGTTCTTTTGAGTCTTGAGTATAGTGTGGGAGTTGGTATAAGGCAGAGACTGCAGTGAGTGAGAATATGTTGACAAAGTTGGCAAAAATCTACCCAAAGTAGTAGAAAGTCTCATGCTATTTGCCATGAAATCTTTAGATGCATGATTGGGTGGTTTTTCTAAGTCCGAAGTGAAGTTCAAATATTCCAGAACACTTCTATGTGTATTTACTTCCTTGTTGGACTGCAGAGATGGTACTTCTGTGCTCTGTGAAACGTTCTTTATAAAGGATGAATACCGGTTTAAAGATGTCTCGATAGGAAATGAGTATGCATTAAGTTCCATGGAAACTTTAGACTTCGTTCCAGTAAAAGCTGAAACATTCTGAATATATGCTACCGACGTATTAACTGGTGATGTTTGAAAACTTGAAGACATCTGTTTATTTAAAGAATCTGTATGCTGCTGCATGCCTGAAACATCAGAATATGCTGTTATTAAATCTGTAAGATTTGCATGATCCTCTGTAGCTTGGGAAATCTGAGTTGTTCTCTTTCCTGCAGACGTAGTAATACCAGCTGAAGACTGCCAGTCTCCACTGTTCCATTTTGAAGCTACAACTGTGGTTTTAAACATCTTTCCTGTGCTAGAAGTATCTAAGGTGCCCTTTAAATCAGCACTGGAAATGTTCACAGAAGCTGGCACTGGGCTTCGTAAAGGGTCTCTTGCTGGATGAAAGGATGGCAACGCATATGTGCCCATCAACGCAAATGTGGTCCAGGAGGATTCATCAGCCATAAGTGAAGTTTTATGCATTTTAACATCAGACTTATTAAACGGTGGCTGAGATGCATATTCTGTCTGTGGTATCATAAAGGTGGATAGCTTTGTCTTTTTCTCCTCGTCTTTTATTACGTTAACTGTTGTGCTTTGCACATTAGATGCTGTTAGCTGAAAATTTCTCGAATTATTAGTAGATTTAAACAAGGAGGTGGAAGCAGATTTTGAGAGGCCTTGAATGGAAGTTGGCAGAAATGCTGACAATGCAGTGGAGTTGGTATTTTCCAGTGACAAACCTGTCTCCAGCTTTGTTTGCCATGGTGTTGGCTTGCTGACTGGAATTTTTAGAGCGTAACCTGTGATTTGCATCCCTGGTGACTGATAAGGAAAGACATTATTGGCAACAACATTAGTGAATACTTTGGCAGTGCTATCTTCTGCGAAGGACTGATGGTGTAAAGATCCCTCTAAAAAATAATTAGGAGACCACTGTACAGGTCTGGAAAATGTGGGAGGTTTGGCTGTGTGGGTTTCATAACTGACAACAGAAGTATCTTTTGAGGAAGACCAATTAGTTGATTCAGTGATATAAGGATTGGTTAAATACATCTTTGAGGCGAATTCATTATGATGTGGTACATGTGCTCCTGTAGTAAAAGTCCAGTTTCTTGCCACTATCAGGGAAGTGACTGGTATGCTTGTAAATGCTGGTGCTTGAGCTATTGGATTGTTTGTAGTTATTACCTCTGAAAGAATTATAGTTGGCACTGTTGGAGAAGACACATTTTTCCTCAAACGGGAAAGTCCCATTGGGCTTTCAGGAGCTGATAATACAGATATAACTTTGGTAGAATCTGACACTGATACAGGAGACAAATCAGAAATATTTTTCAACAATACAGAAGGAACACTCATTGTTTGGATAACTGATGCGGAAATCCAAGGAGCTGGTGTCCTGCTGTTAGGAACTGGGGACACTGAAATCACATAACTGCTCTTTTCTTTATACGGTATCAATATATCAAATGGCTTACTGGTGAGCATTGTTACAGAGGATGCATTCTGTACCAACCCAGAAAGATATCTGAAGGGTGGCAGAGAATTCAACAGCATTCTCTTAGTAGATAATAGAGAGGAATTCTGTTTAGATAACACTGCATGCAAAGGAGAGTGTAGTGACCTATTCCCTGGGTATACCTGTCTCCCTGCAGGTATTGTGGCATGCCCGCTAATAAATCCAAAACTATTACTAAAATATGTGGCACCCTTGCTGTTTAATTGTTTTCCACCCTTGCTGGTTAATGAATATTCTGTTGTGCTTGCTGGATTATCTACACTCTCATGAAAATAAAAATTAGCTGGCTTTAGGTTGAGTGAATTTTCCTTATCTTTGGATGAAGGCACTTTAGCAGGTTGCACAATTGACTCAGAAACAATAATGATATGAGGTGATTCTGTTACCAATGGCAAAGGGGATGGTGATGGAAAGGTAAAAAGTATGTCTGATCTTGTTGTGGTTTCTTTTGAAATGGAAGATGTTGCATATGGTATTATCTGAGATGAGACAGTTGTACTCGAATGCGTCACTGATGGTGATATGGACAATGCAGAGAACACATTCATTTGAGGCAAACCTGATACAATAGTCATTTTCTCAGCATCTTGAGACCTCATTGAAGATTCAGCTGATAACTCAGAAGGCTCCTGGGATGCACTGTTGCCACTGCCTTGGTACAAGCTTGGCAAAAACCTAGTTTGGTCAACAGTTCTGGTCCGTGTCCCTGCTAGTGTACTTTTTATTATCTGAAGCAGATTTGCATTCTCCAAAGCTTGCCTCATTGAAATGTCACCCACTGAGGAAGACTCAAGTTCTCTAGAAGGCCATGTTGGTGATAATATAGCTCTCCAGTTGGTAAACGTCTCTGAAGAAGGGGCAACATTTATCTGCTGTTGTTCAGTACCTGCAAAACAACACATTTTCATTAAGTATTTTCCAAGAGATACAATATTCAAATAACAGGATTTCTCAAAGTGGACTCTCACAGGCCTCATGGGGTGGAAATGGGTAGATACTTTAAAGGATTTGTGGGTGGAAACAGGTAAGGAAGAAATGCAGCTGCCTATCCTTCAACAATCATTTCAAACATGGCTAAAAGTATACAGGTAAGACAGCAGGAAAGCCAAGTACATACTGGCTAGGTGGGCAGATGAAAAGCAATGTATTTCGATCTCATAATGAAGTGAAGAGCTCCTTAGGGACTTAACAAAAACGATCCATGAACCTCTGCACAAGACATCTACAGTTTATCTGCTGAAACAATACCAATGAACAAACAAGTGGTAAAACATATGACAAAGTTAAAATTTAAAAACACATGACAGTAAGGATAAACTGCACTTGAGGGTGGGATATTCCTCATACTGTTTAACAATGCTGAAAAACACATGTTGGGCCCTGTGATTTTAATTGCTGCTACTCCTCACATAAACATACAAAGGCCTGAATTTGCTTAAAACTGTGCTGTGCTTGACAGAACTCCCAATGTTACTATCAGCCTTACTGTGTCAACATATTAGGTAAGAAGCTTGGGATTAGAAGCAGCAATACAAGGGAATGGGTGCTGACAACTAAGTTTTGATGGCTTGCCAAACCAGACAGCATAGGAATAGGATCAGTCACGGCTGGGTTCCTCCATAGAGTGGCTGCAGGAGTTTATCTTGACAGTATTAATTACGTGCACAATTACACACACGCAAGAAAAAAACTGGGAAATAAATTGGAAAAGGACAGTGAAGATTAAAGAAGAAAAGATTAAAATGAAGATTAAAATTATCTAGTCACACGTACACACACATGCGCACGTACAAATACAATGACATTTTGGAAAGTAACAGCACAATGGCTGTGCTTGTAATATGTCAGAAACTGCTCTCGGAATTATTGCTCATACACATACTTTTGTATTAAAATGAATGATTCAAATCTGATTTATGTTGTGCCTGAACATAAGATCGTGCTTTATGAAGAATGCCTGGAAGCCCAGTATATCAGAAGCATGACACAAGAGCCACAACACTCGCCCACCCTATGAAAACTCTGCATTCTGGTGCTTGTTATAGTAAGCAGGTGCCATGGACTCACCACACTTTTTCACTTAGCATGTGAACAGAAATTATAAAGAACATAGGCCCCATTCCACAACATGCTACCCTACAAAGCCAAAACACTGCAAGTCCCAGTAATCCGGTTCTACTGAGGTCTGGCAGCAGCCCCTTGGAAACAGAATAGAGAAGACTGAATATTTTGTAGATACCATATTCCTATCTCATTTCCAATGCTTCATGCTGTGGCCTTATCCAAAACAGAAACTGGAAGTATATGGTAGACAAGACAAAATTTCCAAATATTTTGACTACAGGGCCTTCTTATAGAGTATTAAACAGTTTTGTAAACAGTTCATATTCTCTATTATTTTATACAGTGGGAACTATAGTGTAATCACTAAAAAGCAGAGTTGTCCAAATTTAGACAATTTAGAAACAAACATCTTGGCAAAGCTTTACTGACTTCCATTAAGCCAACATAGCATTTGTACAGAGAACTAGAGACCATTCCTTTATTATAATGGTGACAGATGGACATATGAAAAACTGACAAATCACCAGACCCAGATGGCATACATCGAAAAGTTCTGAATGAACTCAAATGTGAACTTGTGGCTGTTCTGACAAAAATATGCAATCTATCACTAAAATCTGCCTCCATTCCTAGGACGGGAAGGTAGCTAATATAACCCCCTTCTTTAAAAAATCGTTCCAGAGGAAATCTGGGAAATTACAGTCTAATGCCACTACTGGGTAACTTGGTGGAATTTTATCAAAGATAGAATTAGTAGGTACATTGATGGAAAAATGTTATTGAGGAAGAATCAGCATGGGTTCTGTAACAGAAGATCTTGTCTCACTAAACGTTTAGAGTTCTTTGATGGGGTGAAGAAACACAGTGGCAAGGGTGACTCAGTAGATGTTGTTTACCTAGACTTCCAGAAAACTTTTCATAGAGTTTTTCATTAAGGACTCCTAAGTAAACTCAGCAGTCATGGGATAAGAGGACAAGTCCGCTTGTAAATTAAAAACTGGTTAATTAACAGGAAACATGAAAGTGAGTATAAATGGGCAGTTTTCACAGTGGAAGGTAGTAAGCAGTAGGGTACCACAAGCCCTTGGTACTAGCCTATGTCCGAAGCTTTTTAACTTGTTCATTAATTATTGGAGTTGGGAGAAAACAGTGAAGTAGATAAGTTTTGCAGAAGACGCTAAGTTGTTCAGGGCAGTGAGAACCAGAGAGAACTGTGAGGTGCTTCAGAGGGATCTGTCGAGGCTGGGTGAGTGGGTGTCAGCATAGCAAATGAGGTTCAATGTGGGCAAATCCAAAGTAATGCACACTGGAGCCAAAAATCCTAACTATAAATATACACTGATGGAGTCTGAACTGGCAGTAACTGACCAGGAGAGAGATCTTGGAGTTGTGGTAGATAACTCAGTGTGTGACTGCTATAAAAAAGGCAAATGTTATGCTGGGGATTATTAGGAAGGGGACTGAAAATAAATCAGCCACTACTATAATGCCCCTGTATAAATCTATGGTGCAGCCTCATTTGGGATACTGTGTATAGTTCTGGTCATTGCATCTCAAAAAATATATAATAGCATTGGAAAAGGTGGAGAAAAGGGGAACTAAACTGATTAAGGGGATGGAACACTTTTCCTATGAAGAAGGTTAAAGAGGTTAGGGCTCTTTAGTTTGCAGAAATGATGATTGGGGGTGACAAGATAGAGGTTTACAAAATTATGGATGGAACTGAGAACATAGAAAAAGAAGTACTTTTCTCCCTTTGCGGTTCCATGTCTTACTTAGGACACCGAGGTTGGCTCGCCTAGTACACCCACCCCCCCTTTGAAATGAACTCACACAACCAGTTTCTTTGGAAATTAGGTGGATAAATTTGGCCACAACTTTATTGGTTACAGCTGTAGAGCATTGGCACAGCATGGGTCCACTGGATCCGACCTGTCAGCTGGCCCGTGTGCCAGCCGAGTTAACTGTTACCCAGCCAGCCAGCATGGGTAGAGAAGGCGGGAGGGCAGGTTATCGGAGTTCACACGGACGCTTGCCACTTTGTGAGCTCCCCTGCCCTCTGGCTGTGAGGGCAAGCACTGTTGTTCCTTGAGCTCGCCAGCTCCGTTCAGCCCTCACGCCAAGACCCTTAAAGGGGTCCCCCACTCCGGAACTGGCAGGCAGGCCGAATTCCGCCAACAGATCCAGCCCCATGCTGTTACCGCCGAAAGTTGTGACAGATTGTGCAATGAAAAACAATAAGTAAACACTAACAATACCATACCTACAAAGACCCAATAAACACCCCTGAGCGTTCCCTCAAACTCCAAACCCCAAACCCCAGCACCATAATACTCAGGGAGGGATGGGTGGGCAAATAGGCTCGCCTCGTGGTCAAGTGGGGAGGGGGAGCGGTTTCCTTCGGCCTTTAATGCCTCCCCTTCCCCGACCACCCCGCCGCCCTCCATTGGTTGGGGAAGGGGGAGGCGCGTCTTTTCCCGCCATGCACCAGGCCCCCCCTTCCAGCCGGCTGACCTCTCTGTCCCTGCCCATCCCTGCAAATGGCAGGCCCGGCCTACTCGGGCCCTTTCTGCTTGCGGTTCCATGTCTTACTTAGGACACCGAGGTCGGCTCGCCTAGTACACCCCCCCCTTTGAAATGAACTCACACAACCAGTTTCTTTGGAAATTAGGTGGATAAATTTGGCCACAACTTTATTGGTTACAGCTGTAGAGCATTGGCACAGCATGGGTCCACCGGATCCAGCCTGTCGGCTGGCCCGTGTGCCAGCCAAGTTAACCGTTACCCAGCCAGCCAGCATGGGTAGAGAAGGCAGGAGGGCAGGTTATCGGAGTTCACACGGACGCTTGTCCCTTTGTGAGCTCCCCTGGGAACTAAACTGATTAAGGGGATGGAACACTTTTCCTATGAAGAAGGTTAAAGAGGTTAGGGCTCTTTAGTTTGCAGAAATGATGACTGGGGGTAACAAGATAGAGGTTTACAAAATTATGGATGGAACTGAGAACATAGAAAAAGAAATACTTTTCTCCCTTTCTAACAATACAAGAACTTGTGGGCACTCAATGAAATTAATTAGCAGTAGGCTTAGAACCTATTTGGCCACCAAATGAGAAGGGAGCATTCACTGGAGAAGACCCTGATGCTGGGAAAGACTGAAGGTCAAAGAAGAAGGGGACATCAAAGGATGAGATGGTTAGACAGTGTCATAGATGCAATAAACATGAAACTGAGCAAACTTCAGCGGACAGCGGAAGACAGAAGGGCCTGGCGTAATCTGGTCCATGGGGTCGCAAAGAGTCAGACTCGACTGTGCGACTGAACAACAACAGGCTTAGAACACGCAAAAGGAAGTACTTCTTCACCCAAAGAGTAATTAACACATGGAATTCACTGCTGCAGGAAGTGGTGGTAGCTACAAGTGTAGACAGCTTCAGGAGGAGGTCGGCTAAACATATGGAGCAGAGGCCCATCAGTTAGCCACAACGTATATGGAACACTATGTCTGGGGCAGTGATGCTCCGTATTTTTGGTGCTTGGGGGGCAACAATGGGAGGGCTTCTGGAGTTCTGGCCTGTTGGTGGACCTCCCGATGGCACCTGGGTTTCGGTCACTGTGTGACACAGAATGTAGGACTGAATGGGCCATTGGCCTGATCCAGCACAGCTTCAGTTATGTTCTTATGTTCTAGAGCTACACAGGGACATAAAGAAAAAGAGACTTCAGCCTCTGCCACAGTTTATAAAATTAATAAACAAAATCAAAAACACTTAAGGCTGCATTGATAGTCAATTAAAAAAATGGTGGGGGAGATGACACATTGCAAGTATACAAAATGCTCACAGTGTGTTCTGTACGTCATAAATTTGGACCAAAATGGGACTTGGGCTACCCTCTTCACAGAGGAACTGAAAGTAGCTTGTCCTAGAATCTGGAGATAAAGTCCATATAATATCTGGCTTGAAAGCTTGATAGGAAAGGCTGCAAAGGGAGACTCTGCAGAATGATCCTCAGGAATACCATCACCCAAGCCCAATGCAGCTGTTCTATGGCCAGAATGATTTTGGCTGATACCATGGCCTAATTCCAATCCTGACCTCTTTTGATGAGATTCAGTGAGCAGAAGGCATAAACCAGCTACCCCTTCACTATTTCTAAACTCCTGCATCTCAGTCATTCCCTTCTGTGTGAGTAAGAGCAGAGAGATTTCTTCTCATAATCATGAATCTATTTTTCTAATTATAAGATTTCCATTAAAAAATAAAACCTGAAAGCTGGCATTCTCAAAATTCTAATAGCAATGTGTTCTGAGTACTACAGTGTAATTGCTGATACTTAAATTATATGCCACATAGAGCCACTAGGGCCATGCTGGGCAACCAGTGAGAAGTTTGGGTGCAGATAGGGTTGCTAGCTCTGAGTTGGGAAATACCTGGAGATTTGGGGGACTGCAGCCTGGAGAGGGTGGGGTTTGGGGAGGGGAGGGACCCCAGTGGGCTACAATGCAATGCCATAGTGTCCATCCTCCAAAGCAGCCATTTTCTCCAGGGGAACTGATCTCTGTCATCTGGAGATCAGTTGTAAAAGTGGCAGATCTCCATGCCTCACCTGGAGGCTGGCAATCCTAGGTGTGGACATGGGGAGGTATGATATCCTCTGTACTGTTACGTCACTTCTGGGGAAACCCTGTAAGTGACATAGGGTAGGTCTAGGAATTGCCAGAAACTCCATGACATTGTGGTGCAAAGGATGCTGATTTTTTTCCTTCCCACCGCTGCCTGGAGCAGCAGCCAGCAAGGATAGATGCCAACCGGAGCTCTCCCACCAGAGCTGGAGGCCTGGCAGCCCTGGTGCCCCAATCATATGCCAGAACTGCTATGCTTGGATAGTTACAGGTGTTAACTCTGCAAGATGTTATAAGTACTGTTCCTTTAATTCTTTTGGAATCATCAGTGCAGCTGTGCTTTATTAGAGTGGTCTTTCTGGGTTGTTCCTATGGAGAACCAGAGAGGCCTTCTATAGAATTGTTGACTTGTGCACTGTAGCATTGTGAGCTTTGGGTGAGTACAGCAAGCTAGCTCTTTTTTTCTTGGTTACTATGTAAAGTATATTGTGTTATATTGTGATTGTAATTCAGTTCCAGGAAAAATAATTTTGCCTGAAGAAGAATCTCTCGAACACACACAATTTTTGCCTGGAAGACGTGTTGCTTTGATGCTTGCTGTCTCTCTTTTTGGAAAGCATAACAGCCTACTGCATCTCTCATCACTGACGACTGCTGCATCTCTCATCAGTCTCTCATCAGAAAGCAAGATCGTCTACAGCATTGGAACCTGTCTCTGTAGCTGTGGACTTTTCTACTAATATTCTTTAGGTTTTTGTACTATAATGAATAAGATACACTGGGGTCTCTAAGTCAATATATGAAGACATAGTAGCATAATAGTATTTAACACGGTGTTTTTCTACGTTTGCTCAACCTTGCCGTATTTGTAGTATCCTGCTGAGGCCCGAGAATTACCACTGATCTCCAGACTAGAGATTAACTCCCCTGGAGAAAATGGCAGCTTTGTAGAGTGGTCTCCATGGCATTACTCCCTGCTGAGGTCCTTTCCTTCCCAAACCCAGCCCCTTCTCAATCTCCACACTCAAATCTCCAGGAATTCCCCAAGCTGGAGCTGCCAGCCCTACTTTCCACACAGTTTTAAGCAAGTCTGATTGCAACTAGGCAAGTTTTCTAAGCCGAACATCATTTTTAAAAATATTTTTTTAAAATATTTTGTTTTCAATGTCAATACACACAAACCAGTCATAGGAACACTGATTTACTAAATTTACTTGTATCCCTTTGTCCTTCTAATAACATTTTAATTGGAAAAGCAATTCCAACAAAAGAGATACAGACGCTGACCAAAAGAGCAGATGAGATGGATGTAAGGGTGAAGGGAGTAGCATCTAATATAGCTGAGGTCACTATAGAAACAGATAAAGTGAATGTGATGGTCCAATATAATGCAATGATTAACCACATGAGATTCAGGGGGATCCCTGAAGACAAGAATGAGGACATCCATTCAGTTATGGTAGATGCTGTTGCAGACTTTTTGAAAATGGAAGAGGAGAGAGTGGCGGCACAGATTGATGTGGTATACAGAGTCAATTCTGCGATTGCGCAAAGGAAAAAATTACCTAGAGATGTAATTGTCCAGTTTATATCTAAGAAGCTGAAGGAGGATTTGTTTAAGCAACAATTTCAGGATGACTTCACAATTGACAACAAGAAAATTATGGTCCTAAAGAAACTACCCAGAGTGATGCTTCAGGACAGACGACTTTTTAAAGACCTGATCGACAAGCTGAAAACAGAGGGCATAAGATATAGATGGGAAATTCCTAAAGGCGTCAGTTTTTCGTTCAAGCAGAAGAGAGTCACCATCAAGTCAGTTGACCAAATGACCAGATTCATCAATGATAATTTTAAAGACTCTGATAAATAATTATAAAACCAACATGGAGAGTCAAATAATTTCATGGAATGTTAATGGACTGAATTCACCCCAAAAAAGGAAAAATGTCAGACTTTGGTTGGAAAAACAGAAATGTGATATTGTTTGCTTGCAAGAAACACATATTAAAAAATCAGATGCCAAATTTTTGATTCAAAAAGATTAGGAGAGGAATTTTATTCACTCTCCTCCCAAAAGAAAAAAGGAGTTGTTACATATATTAAAAAGGAGTTGGAACCAAAAGAAATTTTTAAAGACAATGAAGGGAAATTTTTGGCGGTAGAAGTTGTGTTGCAGAATAAAAAGACATTAATTGTTAATCTCTATGCTCCCAATGGGGCAAAGGAAAACTTTTTTCAGGATTTGTGGGAACAACTACGACAGTTGACCTATGAGCAAACGATTTTAATGGGCGATTTTAATGGTACTGTTGACAATGTTGTTGATAGAAAATCAAAAAAAGGAATTGAGGCCATGGGCAAACTTCCTAAAGTCTTTTTTCAATTGACTAAACATGAACACTTGGCAGATGTTTGGAGAGTTAAAAATCCCAGAGATAGAGAGTACTCTTTTTATTCATCAAGACACGAATCTTTTTCAAGGATAGATATGATGTGGATGACAGAGAATTTAATCTTGCAAACACGCAAAATTGAGATATTGCCTAGGATTCTTTCTGACCACAGTCCGATAAAATGGTCAACGTATGTTAAGAGAAAAAAATTTCGATGGCGACTTAATGAAGATTTGCTGGGCAAGCAAAATATTGTGGATAAAATAAGGACAGAAACCCAAACATACTTTCAATTGAACTTAAATAAAAGTGTACAGACGCAAACGGTATGGGAAGCCTACAAGGCTGTGATGAGAGGACATCTGATTGCAATCAATAATAATGAAAGGAAACAACAAATGAAGATAGACAAAGAAATTATGGAAAATATTCGGAAAAAAGAAACAGAACTCAAGAAAAGGCCTGGCAAAAAGAAGATTTTGAGAGAATTGAGGATTTTAAAGGAGCAATATGAGGCAAGGTTGAACAAAGAAGTATTTTGGAATTTGAAAAAATTGCAACAGAAATCCTTTGAAGGTGCAAACAAACCTGGCAAATATTTAGCATGGCAATTGAAGAAAAGAAGAGAGAATAAAACAATCACTTGTTTGAAAGATGGAAACAAAGAGATTTTAGACCCAGGAGGAATCAAGAGGGAATTTTTTAAATACTACGCGACTCTCTTTCAAGCGAGGCAAGCAGATCCTCAAAAAATGTTGGATTACTTATCCAAAGCTAACTTGATACAACCAAACCCTGAAATGAAAACATTTTTAAATGCTGCAATAACTAAAGATGAAATTAGTAAAGCAATAGCTGAGGCAAAAATCTCTAAAGTTCCAGGCCCGGATGGCTTTTCAGCTAAATTTTATAAAAAATTTCATGAAGATTTGGTCCCGGTGTTGGAGATTCTTTTAAACAAAATTAGAAAGACAGGAAAGATTCCAGACTCCTGGAATGAAGCTGCAATCACCTTAATTCCTAAAGAAATGCAAGATTTAACAAATGTTAAAAACTACCGGCCCATTTCATTATTGAACAACGATTATAAAATATTTGCAAAAATATTGGCAGAGCGCCTTAAAAAGTTTTTGAAAGACACTATTGTTGAGGATCAAGCTGGTTTTTTACCAAATAGACAAATTAAAGACAATATGAGGGTTGTTTTGGACGCAATTGAGTATTATGATAAACACCCTGAAAAAGAAGTTGCTTTTTTATTTTTGGATGCAGAGAAGGCTTTTGATAACTTGAATTGGGAATTTATGTTTAAAGTGCTTGAGGAATCTTTGATGGGCGTAGAATTTATAAGAATGATTCAATCGATATATAAAGAACAAAAAGCTTCGGTGATTGTCAATGCAGAACCAACAGATATGTTCCGGGTAAGAAAAGGTACTAGACAAGGTTGTCCCCTGTCACCATTGTTATTTATCTGGATTTTGGAGATTTTGCTACAAGCGGTTAGAGATGATGATAACATAAAAGGTTTGAATATTGGAGGTTTTTCATTTAAATTAAGAGCATTTGCGGATGATATCATGTTTATTGTTGAAGATCCTGTTAATAATATGCCTAAGGTATTTGAAAAAGTAAGAGAGTTTGGTGATCTTGCAGGGTTTTATGTCAACAAAAATAAATCTAAGATACTGTGTAAAAATATGACTGGTACAAAGCAACAAACGTTACAAAATGTGACAGAATGTGAAGTGGTTAAAAGGGTTAAGTATTTGGGAGTTGAAATTACAATGAAAACATAGATTTGTTTAAGAATAATTATGAAAAACTGTGGGGTTCGATAAAGAGTGATTTAGAAAAATGGGAAAAACTAAGATTATCTCTTCTTGGAAAAATTGCCGTTATTAAAATGAATGTACTGCCCAGGTTAATGTTTTTGTTTCAGACAATACCAATTGTGAAAGATGGGAAAGTGTTGGTAAAATGGCAAAGAGAAATCTTTAAGTTTATCTGGGCAGGAAAGAAGCCAAGAATTAAAATGAAGATAATGTATGATATTAAAGACAGAGGTGGCTTCCAAGTCCCGAATTTGCGTTTGTATCATGAAGCAGTATGTATGTCTTGGTTATCTGAATGGGTAAATTTGGAAAATAGAAAACTTTTAGCTCTTGAGGGACACGATTGCAGATTTGGCTGGCATGCCTATCTTTGGTATGGGAAAAACAAAGTGGATTCTATGTTTAAGCATCATTATGTAAGGAGGACATTGTTTGATGCATGGACCAGGTATAAGCATACAATTTCGGATGAGAGGCCTCTGTGGATTGTTCCAGCTGCAGTTATACATCGGTTTTCAGAGCATAAAGGTAATGACTGGTTGAAATATCAGGAATTGTTGCAAAAAGAAGGGAAAAAATATGTTTTAAAACCAAATTATGAATTAGAATTTGAGTATGGTTGGCTACAATATTGTCAAATAAGGGACATCTATTAAAAAGATTGTAAAGAGTTTGGTTTTAGAGCTATGAATGATGATTTTGAGAATATATGGTTGAAAAAAGAGCGGAAAATGATATCAAAGATGTATAAAACTTTGTTGACTGTATATACTTTGGATGAAACTGTTAAAGAACAAATGATAAAGTGGGCTATAAATATGAACAAAGAAATTTCTATGGAATCATGGGAATTTTTGTGGAAAAGATCTTTTAAAATGTCTACCTGTATTAATGTAAAGGAAAACTGTTATAAGATGATGTATAGATGGTACATGACACCAAAAAAGATTGCCAATATTAGTATGGATAAGAACTTGAGTAATAAATGTTGGAAATGTAAAAAAGTAGAGGGTTCTTTTTACCATATGTGGTGGTCATGTGATAAAGTGAAAGTATACTGGTCTAATATACATTGTGTGATGCAGAAAATATTGAAAATCCCAATTGAGAGAAAGCCAGAACTTCTTCTCCTCGGTTTGACAATGGAAAAAATTCCACAAGAAAAAAGGACACTGTTATGGTACATGATTACGTCGGCGAGAATGGCCTTTGCTCAGCATTGGAAAATGGAGAAGGTGCCAGATATACATGACTGGTTGAGAAAATTGTTATTTTTAGCGGAAATGGACAAAATGACAAAGAAATTAAATGGACAAATGGCAGAACAGTACTTAAAAGACTGGGAAGGATTGAAATTGTATCTAGAAACTGAATATAGAATGAAGGGGAAAATATATAACTTGGATACGTATGGATATTGAACGAGAAGTGAAATGAATTTTGAACTGTATGTACTGTTATATATAATATGCTGAAATTGTAGAGGTTATATATAATTGAAATGTGTTACCTGGTTTGTCGATGTATTTAAGTCTAAGCTTGATTACCTTATAATTTTTCTGTTTGTTATTAGCAGTGTTGGAAGCCTATTGGGGGGTGGGGGGATTGGGACGGGGATCTTCTTTTTTGAAATTGTATTGGTAACGTGATTGGAAATGTTGAATGTATCCCAATAAAATTTTGTTTCAAAAAAAAAGGAAAAGCAATTCCAAATTTTCTCCATTCTGCGGTAGTGTGTGGGCATGTGTGGTGAGGGTTCCCGCGCAGGCTCAGGGTGGAGGCATGAAAATCCCATTGTGAGCTTTGTACAACACTGATCAGATCAGCGCAGGCACACTAGATCACATGGGTGTGATGCACAGAGACCATGAAGAAGATCATAAAAATAACAAATATAGGGGGAAGAGAACGAATAGGAAATGTGTAATGATCATAAGCAGGGGAAATCAAAGCAAGGTGATGTAATCTGGGGGTGTAGCAAGTGGGTAACGCATTAGAGGTAGATACTTCAAGAATGAAAGAAGTGTTTGGGCTGCACTTCCATATTTGTGGAAATAAAACACTGAGCAAAAGAAAGTGAAAGAGGGAAATGGTAGAAAGTAGAAAGGTTCCACAATCACCAGCCTCAAACAATGGAAACAAATGGACAAAAGTAAATAAAGTTAGAGCAGGAGTATTGGGGAAAGAACATGGAAGGAGAAACAAAACTTGGTGCTGCTATCTTCATGGCTTTGGACAGAACTGATATCAACAAGGGATGACAAGCTATGGCACAAACAGCAGTGTCCTCTTGTACAATCAAATGAACTTTCTGCAGCGTGTTCATGCCTCAGATTGCTCTCATGACAAACTACAGAACATCCTCCTTGACAAGTCATTCTTAAACTACAGTTGACAAAGCACAATGGTGTCAGGTTCAATAACAAGTGGATCCAGTCATTCTTGTACAAAGAAAGGCTTTTATTGGATTATCTTGCTAAAACCCACAGTAGGAGGTCATTGTCAGGAATGGGGGGCGAAGCAATGCAAGCTAACTTATAGTGTGATGCAAAAAAGCGCCTAGCAAATGGAATTTGAGCACTCGCGCGGGAAGCTCCCGACGGGAGATATACTTCATGAACGGGAGACTACTCCCCCTCCCCTTGCCTTCCCAGGACTGGAAAATTCTCAGTAACACAAGAATATTCCAAAGCCTACAGTCAAGGCCACCGTGATAAGGAAAAGTGGCAGGGAAGAAGCTCCCACGTTTCTGCCTGCATAGCTACGCAAGTGCAAAGCAGGGTAGGGAATACATAACAATGGATTCAGTGAGAAACATCAAAAGCATTTCTGACATTCTGCCCTTCCCAAAATACCACCCACCCACCACTCAGGAAGGAGAGAATGAAGGGCCCCCAGGTTTATTCGGGTAGCGGGTGTGAAACTCCTTCAGGTGATCAGGTGCATTGATATCAGACACTTTCACCCACTCCCTGTGTTGAGGCCCAAAGTGTACCCATTCAATAAGGTACAGCAGTTGTCCATGGAGAATCTTAGAGTCCAAAATGTCAGCGATTTCATAATGTTCCTCATCGTCGACCATCAGTGGTGGGGGAGGTGCTGGAAGCTCAGGATGCCATTTAGTCGGGGGTAATGCTGGTTTGAGGAGGCTGTAATGGAAAATTGGATGTATTGCTTTAAGAGATTTAGGCAAATCTAGTTGTACTGTCACTTGATTTATACATCGTACTACTTTGAATGGACCAATATATTTCCAAGCAAGTTTCCGGGATTGTTGTGTCAGCCTTAAGTTCTTGGTAGAAAGGTAGACAGAGTCTCCCGGTTGCAGATTCCAGCCACCCACCCTCTTTTTGTCTGCTTGTTTTTTGTATTGTGCCTTGGCCTCGTTTAATGTCTCAATGATTAGGGGCCAGGATTCCTGAAAAGCTTTACACCATGTTGTGGCTTTCCCACCAGCCTCGCCGGGCTTCAGAAATGGAAGAGGGGGGCTGTCATAACCCATGGCAGCTTTGAAGGGGGACATATTCGTTGAAGCATGCCATGAGTTGTTGTACGCAAATTCTGCTAGCGGTAATAAATCTACCCAATTGTCTTATTGATAGTTAGTGAAGCACCTTAAGTATTGCTCGAGTGTTTGGTTGACTCTTTCTGTTTGCCCATCGGTTTCTGGGTGATAGGCACTACTGAGAGCGCGTTCAATACCCATTAGGGTCATCAACTCCGACCACAGTTTTGACACAAATTGAACCCCCTGTCGGAGATTATTTTGAGCGGCAATGTATGTAGCCTGGCAATGTGCTGGAGGAATGCTTTGGCCAGGACCTTGGCCGTCGGCAGGCTAGCAAATGGTATAAAGTGAGCTTGTTTAGAAAATAAGTCCACTACCACCCAAATGACTGTCATATGTTTGCTGGGGGGAAGATCAGTGATAAAGTCCATGGAGATCACTTCCCAGGGTCGGCTCGGGGTGGGTAAAGGCTGTAAAAGACCTGGAGGTTTCCCTGGTCTAGTTTTGCAACGATTGCATGTTGGGCAGGATTGTATATAGAGGGATAAATCCCGTTTCATTCGGGGCCACCAGAAGCTGCGTTGCAATAGGTGTAGCGACTTTACATACCCGAAGTGCCCCGCAGATTTTGAGTCATGAGCTGATTGCAACACCTGGGCTCGGGTAGCTTCTGGAACAAAGATTTTATTGCCCCTATACCAGCAGCCATTTGTATTACATTTCACATCTTCCCGAGCTTGTAATTCACTTGCTTCTTGTTTAGTAATGTCAGTGGCAAACTGCTTTTCCCAGGTCATGCCCCGGTTTGGGGTTAACAATTGTGCTTGCCGGGTTTTCCGGGTTACTACTGCCCCAACTAGTTGTTCCGGGGTGAACATAGACTCTCTTATTTCTGTCCTCTTACAAAGGTATTGGGGAAGGCGGGAGAGAGCATCTGCCAGATGATTACATTTACCTGGGAAATGGTGGAGGGTGAATTGAAATTTAGAGAAAAACTCAGCCCACCGGAATTGTTTTGCATTTAAATTCCGAGGCTTTCGCAGCACCTCAAGATTCTTGTGGTCAGTCCAGATTTCGAAAGGTACCCAGGACCCCTCCAACCAGTGCCTCCAGGTGATTAACGCTAAACGTATAGAAGCTGCTTCTTTATCCCAAATGGGCCAAAATCTCTCCGTATCATTAAACTTTTTTGGACACATAGGCAAGGGGTTGTAGATGCCCCTGAGCATTCTCTTGTAAAATCACCCCCCCCATAGCGGTATCTGATGCGTCTACTTGAACCACGAATTTTTTTGTCTCATCAGGGTGTGCTAGTATGGGTTCAGACGTGAATAACTGTTTTAGTTGTTCAAATGCTCCCTGACACTGGGGAGTCCAGTTCAAAGGGGCCCCGGGCATGGAAGCCTTAGCCCCTCTTCCTTTAGTCTTCAGAAGTTCTGTGAGGGGGAGGGCCACCTGGGCAAAATGAGGCAGGAATTGACGGTAAAAATTGGCGAAACCGAGAAAACTTTGGAGCTGCCGCCTGGTTTTGGGGGGCTCCCATCCCAACACATCTTGGACCTTTTTTGGGTCCATTTCTAACCCCGCGGAAGATATGTGGTACCCTAGAAAGTCAATGCACTCTTGGTGGAATTCACATTTTGACAGCTTAACAAACAGTTTGTTTTCCAATAACGTTTCCAATACTTCCCGCATAAGCATGGTGTGAGATTGTTGATCCGGGGTATAGACCAAGATATCATCCAAGTAAACAACCACCCCTTGAATAAGTAGGGATGTAACACTTCATTGATTAAGTTCATAAAGACTCCGGGTGCCCCCTGTAATCCGAAGGGCATAACCCGATATTCAAATTGCCCCAGCGGGGTATTAAATGCAGTCTTATGTTCATCACCCTGCCTGATACGAACCCGAAAATAAGCATGCCGTAAGTCCAGTTTAGAAAACACTTTCCCCTTTGCCACCTCTGCCAACAAGTCCTTGATGAGGGGCATAGGGTAGGCATTAGTAGCAGATACTGCATTAAGACCCCTATAGTCCATGCACAGTCTGAGCCCCCCATCCTTTTTTTTACAGAACAATACGGGTGCTGCGAAAGGGGATGACGCTGGTCTAATAAATCCACGGGCCAGATTCTTATCGATAAATCAGCGCAGTTCTTCCTTCTCTATGGGACTCATGGCATAAATCTTTCCTTTTGGTAATTTGTGGCCCGGCAGGATTTCAATCGCACAGTCGGAGTTACGGTGGGGGGTAGTTCATCTGCTTCCTCCTCCTCAAACACCCTGGTTAAATACCGGTATTCTTTGGGGATGCAATTAAGGTCCTCTGTGGCTAGGCAAGCCCGTGGAGGATCATTGCATGGGATTTTTCCCCATCCTGGGTCCCATTTATGCTCTGCACACTTCGGGGAGATAAATCGTACGCTCCCCTCTTCCCAAAGTATATAAGGATCGTGACCATGTAACCATGGGCTACCCAACACCAATGGGAACTGGGCTTGGGGGGCTATTACAAACGAGCGTAGCTCCCAGTGTTCACCAATGCCCACTCTCAAAGGAATAGTCTCAAAGCGGCATGGTTCTTTCATCGGTGACCCATCCATTTGAGTAAAAGTTATCGGGTCTTTTAAATTGACAACGGTCGCCTCCAGCCCCATAACCATAGATGGGTTTATCAGATCCCTCCCGCACCCTGAGTCAATGAGGGCTCGAACCCTAATATGGGTCATCATCGCTGGATTCATCACAAGTACAGTCACAAAGAAGAGAGAGGGATAATTGCTCACCAGTTTAGGCGCCTAAGGTATCGGGTCCTGTTGTGTAGCGCCATTCACAAACAGGACCAATTCGTTTCCCTGCATCTCACTCTCCTCCTCCAGCATCATGGTATCCGCTTGGTCAGGGCTGGCAAAAGGGCTCGTGTGCTGCGTGGTTTCGCTGTTCCCTTTCTTGGGGCAGGGGTTGGCCATCGTCTGGGCTCCTCTTGTGGTAGGGCTCTGTTGGGGTCCCCTTTCGGACAGGATGCAGCGAAGTGCCCCTTCTCTCCACACCGCAGGCAAAGACCCTGTCGCATGCGCTGATCTCTCACCCCACTCGAGGTGGAGGTTGGTCTGGGTCTGGTCTGGCCTGCTGCGAGACTCGGACGGTTGTTACCCAGAGATAGGTCCAGTTTCATTACACGCAAGCGGCTTTCAGCTTTTTCGGCCTCCTCCATCCAGCCCTGGAGAGTGCGAGGCTGCTGAGAGCTGAGGACATTATTGCGGACATCCACAGCTAGTCCCATTCGATATTGTTGAGCCAGCACAGCATCAGTCCAGTCTCGAATTTTCACCGCATGCCTTTGAAACTCCCTTGAGTACTCCCGCACGGTGAGTTTGCCTTGCCTGAACGTGCGAAGGAAGGCTTCTGCCTTCTGGGCTGCCCCCGGATCCTCGAAACGGTTTCTCAAGGCCCACATGAAGTCATCGACATTCCCCAGCTCCGCTGCCTCCAGATCATGAAGGGCTACGTACCAACTGGTAGCACTCCCCGGAACCTTGAAGCGATAAACTCCACCTGTTGCTCCTCGTCCGGGAACACATAGCCCCATCTCTGCACAAATTTCCCTACTTGCAATATGAAAAAGGACACAGTTTCGGGATCTCCATCAAAAGTGATCTCCAACATGTCCTTGGGGCGGATTACTGGAGGAGCAGGGACCATGATCGGTGCAGGAACTGGCTGCGGGAGGGGTGCTGGAGCAGGGAGTTGAGGCGGAGGCAGAGCTGGTGGCTGGATAGGTCCTGGTTGCCCTGGCCCGGGTCCCGGTGCCGGGCCAGCAGGTGGAGGTGGGGCCGGTGCCGGCTGGCCCGGCCCCGGGGCTGGTGGAGCAGGAGGTGGCTGTCCCGGTGCCCCCGGTGGTGCAGGCGCTGGCGCTGGTCTTGGTTGCGTCAGCGGATGGGCTCGAATTGCCTGATCCATCATCTGTGGTAAGGATTGCATTAGTTTGCCCATGTCCCTTACCAGACGTCGGGTATCCTCTTGAATAGAGTCCATGCGAGCCTCTGGATCGGAACCGGATCCTGTTCTGGGAGATCCTCGAGACATCCGTCCCTGGGGCAGTCCAAAACTCCCTCTAGGATCCAACAGGCTGTCCCGGCTCTGGCTCCCCGGCATGGACCAGGTCATCTGGGTAGTGTCCAACAAGTTCTTGGTCCAATCGCGTGACCTGCGGTAGGTCACCCCTTTATCCCACAGTGTTGGGGCCCCTGGCACGTAGGTCCTTGGAACGGCTCCCCCTGACTCTGCGTTGGCCCGGCCGGGCTATAGATTGGGAGAGTGTACGAAGCTCCCACTGTGCTGATCGATGGAGGGGTGACCAATCCTGCCGCAGATTGCGGGGTCGGCGCTGCTAATACTGAAGTTGTAGTCACTGGAACAACGGTGGTAGTCGGAGTGGTGACCACTGGAGTTGCCACGGTGGTGACCGGGGCCATGGCTCCCGAAGTGGTAGTCACTGGGACTACGCCTGAGGATCCCCCCCCAGCTCCGCTCATCGTGGTAGATGGCAGATACTGCAGTGGGGAAAAATGATGATTCCTGACAATTTCTGTCAGGTTCAATAACAAGTGGATCCAGTCATTCTTGTACAAAGAAAGGCTTTTATTGGATTATCTTGCTAAAACCCACAGTAGGAGGTCATTGTCAGGAATGGGGGCGAAGCAATGCAAGCTAACTTATAGTGTGATGCAAAAAAGCGCCTAGCAAATGGAATTTGAGCACTCGCGCGGGAAGCTCCCGACGGGAGATATACTTCATGAACGGGAGACTACTCCCCCTCCCCTTGCCTTCCCAGGACTGGAAAATTCTCAGTAACACAAGAATAGTCCAAAGCCTACAGTCAAGGCCACCGTGATAAGGAAAAGCGGCAGGGAAGAAGCTCCCACGTTTCTGCCTGCATAGCTACGCAAGCGCAAAGCAGGGTAGGGAATACATAACAGTGAGAAACATCAAAAGCATTTCTGACAAATGGTTCAGAATTAGATATAGACCTCAATACTAAAAGCAGAGACTGTTATCAGAGTACTGCCGACTACATTATCCTGATGATTTATTTATTAAAAAAATTACATCCCACCTTTCTTTGCAGTTCAAGGGAGCTTACAAAAACAGTTAAAAGCATTTTAAGTTTAAAACCAAAAATAAAATAAGAAATTCCAAATCTCCCCCCCTTGAAAGATGCCTGCCAATTCAGACCCTCTCAAAAGCCCTGGAAAACAGTCAGATCTTGCAGTTCCTCTTAAAGATCTCCAAGGAGGGGGGGAAGACCTCACGGCTTTAGGAAGCCCATTCCACAGAGCCAGAGCCACAATGGCTCTGACTGATGGCAAATCGGCCACCCTAAGTGGTGGAATAGCTAACAGATGGCTGTTTGGTGACCACTGTTGGTGCACAGAGACATAGGCCTTTCTTACGTCTATAAAGCCTGTTAATTCAAACAGAATATATCTTTCATACCAAGGTATTTTCTGGTCTATCAAGAAATCAGTGCTCATACACCTCGGGGAGAAAAACAGGAAGTGAAAGAAAAATCTCTCCAACTGCTGATGTGATAAATAATTGATCTTACACACAGTCATTTGGTAACATTCCACGCCTGCAGTTATGTAAGTATAAACCGGCCAACTTCATCAACAGCAAGGAACGTATCATTAAAAAGAACAAATATAGGCAGAAAAGGTCAGAAACTCAAGGCACAAGACACACTGCAATTAAGGGAAGATACTTAAAACATTTTAGTTGTTTTGGTGTTAGAAAGAAGAGCAAGGCAAGCAGTCCACTAGGTCTGCTACTCCAAGCAGAAAGTGGATAGCAGATACAACGCTTGCTAAGATAACCACTGGGATGAACTTCTTTGCTTCAGCCTTCAACAGAGGCTGGAGGCAGCCCACCCTACTAGGCCAAAGGCAGCAGATGCTCCAGGGCAGGGTGGGGCATTGCCGAGGATGGGAATAGCAGCAAAATGACCCCAGCAGGAGTGGGGGTGCATGACCCACAGGAGACCCTCTCCCCACAAATCAGCTGCTGAGCACAGCAGGGGGAGTTTGCCAGCCTGAGGGGTGAGCCTGGCAGAAAGGGTCTCTACTTGTGGCAAGACAAGGATGGGGTTAAGAGATAAGCAGGGTTCAGAGAAGGAAGGGGCAGAGCAGAGCTTGGTCATGGGTGGAGCTTGAGGGATAAAAAGGGAGGTGTCAAGACAGGAAGGGTCAGAGGGAGAGGAAGGCAAGCTGACTGGAAAAGGCTGACAAGGCACAGAGAAGAAAGGGGAACCTGGAAGGGGAGCTGTGGCCTTGGGCCAGGTAAGATGACCAGGTCAGGCCTGGGGAAACCAACACACAGCGGAGGTGCAGCTCAGCACCCTAAGGCTTTAAAGGGGCAGAGTAGATAGGTGAAAAGGTACTGTTCTTACATGGAGACCTATTTGGACCTGCTTCCCACAGGGCTGCCTCCAGGTGGGGCATGGAGGTCTCCTGGAATTAAAACTGATCTCCTGACCAGAGATCAGTTCCTCTGGAAAAAATTGCAGCTTTGGAAAGTAAACTCTATGGCTGTACATCCCTGCTGAGTTCTGCTCCCTTAGAGACAGAAATCTCTAGGAACTTCCAAATCCAGAGATGGCAGGTATGCCTGTGAACGAAGTCAGCCTTATGACATTGTGGTGTCCCCTAGAGGAGCCATACTCAGTGATGCATAAGCGCAGAAGACAGGAAGACGGAGAAGGAAGGGCACAAACCTGAAGATTTCTGGCACTGTGTTTTCATAAACAAGATGTCCATGACATGAATAGAGCCTTAACAACACAGACAAAAAAGGAGTGGAATCTAAAGAGCCATAGACTATGTTTCACTTGCACATGGAGACTTTTCAGCTACACCCTCCATTGGCCACTGCAATACTAAAAAAAAAAAAAAAAAGCAAAGCCAACTCTCAAAGAAGAGTTCCTGCAGTGACACCCCAATGCAATGTAAGGGGTTACCACTGAACAGAAATAATTTTTCCTACGCAAGTGAAAATTCATTTTTAAATTTACTCATAGGGTGGATTGGATGGAAAATGTTCATGGCTTATGGGTCATTCCAATAAAACTTGGTCTGTAGGAGTGACCCAAAGGAGCTAGTTGGGCAATCTGAAAAACATCAGCTACCATGTATGAGACCTCCTGGAAAACTTGTTTGAATCGAGAAGGCTGAGGAAGAGAAAACAGGACTGCTTCCTTTTTAAAAGAATAGCAGGATTATCCAGGTAAATATTTTTATTTCTAGGATGATTTTAAATCAATGAATAAAACAACATAAACACAATCCAAACCCAAATTATTTTAAAATCTCATTAATCCCAGTAGAAATGGTTCATAGTACAATCCTAAACTCTCCCTCCAAAGAGCTTAGACTGCTGACTAAGCCCTACGCAGGTGTAATTCAAAGACCAGCAGCAAGCACCACCAGAACCATCTCAATATATCCCCTGTGCCGCTACATAACTAGATGGCATTGGGGAGTGTTGTGGGTGGAGCAGGACTCAGTTGTCTCCCTAAGCTTCTCCAGCCCTGGGCAAGCCCCTGAAACTAGCACAACATTACACCACCAAAAACCCTGGCACCTCGGTGACATCCCAGCCTCATGCAAACTCAAGAGCCCCTCCCACCTTGCCACAAGCACCGGTACAACTTAAGATAGGCAGCAAATCAGTTTTCCAAAGCATTACATAAACCCCAGAGAGGACTCTCATAGCTCAGACAGCAGGTTATGTCATGTGGACTATATCTGTTGGGCCCCACATTGCATACACATAGCGCACAAATGCCCTTTGTACAAAAAAAAGTCCCTTGGACTGCAAGGAGATCAGATCAGTCAATCCTAAAGGAATCAACCCTGACTGTTCCCTGGAAGGCCAGATCCTGAAGCTGAAGCTCAAATACTTTGGCCACCAAATAAGAAGGGAACATTCACTGGAGAAGACCCTGATGGTGGGAATGACTGAAGGTCAAAGAAGAAGGGGACGGCAAAAGGATGAGATGGTTAGACAGTGTTATCAATGTGACAAACATGAAGTTGAGCAAACTCTGGAAGACGACAGAAGACAGGGGTCCTGGCATGATGTGGTCCATGGGGTCGTGAAGAGTCAGACAGACTGTGTGACAGGAGGAGGAAGAGGAGGAGAAAAGAGGAGGAGGTACTGATCAAAGATAGCCAAAGAAAAGAACAAACACTGCTGTAACATTTTTTCCCAGTACTGCTCGGCTGAGAACCCCTACAGGTATTCCTTCTCAGAAAGACACCAAAATTACACAGTTTTCAGTATACAAATTGAAAACTTCATTTCCCTCTTGAGAGTTTTGGCACCCTGCCTCCACAACAGTTGTTAGC
This sequence comes from Gekko gecko, assembly GCA_029375565.1. Taxonomy (NCBI): domain Eukaryota; kingdom Metazoa; phylum Chordata; class Lepidosauria; order Squamata; family Gekkonidae; genus Gekko; species Gekko gecko. Next base: position 127,757,477 of record JAPDNY010000003.1, read on the forward strand.
AATATGTATGTACGAAATGTTGATATAGTAACACTACATTATTCTCTCAGCACAATAGTATGCCAGGGTAATCCCACCCCATCCCACCCCTCCCCTGGAAGAGAGACAGGAAGAACCACCAGTCTGGAGTGATTCCCAGCCACAGAGCTCTTCTTACAGGGGCTACTGTAAACTCTTGGAGGATTGGCTACATTAGGGATGTCTCACCTAATATGCAAAGGAGTTCCTGCTACAAAAAGAGCCCTGCTACGTTTCCTAGTAAAGTGGTGTACTATGTGGGAACTTCCAAGACAGAGTGGAAAGCTGCAGACCTTAAAAGACAACAGAATAATGTGCAGACTGTTGGAGCCAACTTGCTCTGAGCTTCTATTGCAGAAAATTATTCATTACTGGTATTGTGTCTCTTTGGACTCTTTGCAGGCAGCCATTCAACAAGGGGAGAGGCCAGGAATGACCCCACTCCCAATAGAGTGTCAAACTTCTGCTGAGTCTACAACATGATGAATACCTGCAGTCACCATGGTGCATATAGGTGCTCTGCTGTGAGGTTGCCAACTCTCCCACTCAAGTCTAGTTCTTGTATCACCACAAGCTGCTTAATAACTGTTTCGCCAGTGCAGTTCTCCTTTTCATGGGCATACAGAGATAGAAGCAGTTCTGCTTGTGACTCAAGTGCAGCTTGCAAAGGCACAGGAGCCTTGCTAGAACAATAGCATTGGCAACCACATTTGTCCGGTTTATTTTCAATATTCTTGATGCTGTTCAGTAAATAGGTTTGTTAGCTTGATTGGGGGGGACGGGACTTTTCATCTCTCTCTGGTTACTGGCCTCAGTTGTCCTCAGCATGCAACTCACAGTGGGAGAGGGCTCACAAGGTTGGCCAATGTCAACACAGGTATGTTCGTACAGGGCAGGGAGAAAGAGTATCCCCCCATCCAATTAGGCAGCCAGCTTGCATGGGGGGGGTGAGCAGATGGGTCAAAAAGCTTGATGGGTGAATGGGAGCTAATGGTAGTAATAAGTCCCCTTATGTTCTTATTTTTTTAATTTGCATGCCAGCATTTCAACGTTTCAGCACTGGAGGGTCCCATTGGGAAGCCCAACACCAGCAGCCAATTATTGCCTTGCTTACCATTCCTTCATTCACACTCACGAGCAAATTCTACCATGTCCCTGGGTGCCATTTTCAAATACATTTTTCAGTGCATACAGCTAGCCTAAAAACATGCACCTGAAGGAAACAAGCTGTTGTGAGCTGTGTACCTGACACAAGTCAGATAAAGGAATTCAAAATTTGGAGGGGGGGCAATGAGAGAGAATGCTCAAATGCGAGAAAAGAGGCAACTAGTAAGGGGTGAGACACGTAAACCAGGTACGACTCTCAGGTTTACTTTGGTGAATCTACTCATAAGGAGATTTCTCAGCCCCCCTGAGGATGCTGAAGCACCAAAGCAAGAATAAAAAAAAGGAGAAAACCAATCCACAATGTGAATGTGAAAAGATGGAACAGTGATGGAGGAAAGCCGAAGAAAATGTGTGTAATGAGTGCACTTGATAGCATGATCATTGTAACTGCTACAACACCAAAGAAAACCCAGAAGGTGGATGCAGTCTGGAAAATGTCAGAATCTCAGCTGCACTTGGGACTTCATCAACACTGCTTCAGGGCTATCCCCATTGGAGTAAAAACAGCCTTTAGTATACTACATGTGCCATCTGCCCTGCATGCTAAAAATCCCAACTTCAGTTCCTGGCATCTCCAGTTAAAGGATCATGCAGTAGGTGTAGTGAAAGACATCTACTGGAAATCCTAGAGAGCCGCTGACAATCTGCATAGACAGTACTGAACTTGAAGGGCCCATGGTCTGATTCCATATAAGGCAACTTCATGTGTACATATGTTCACTTAGATGTTCAAGAAGCTATTCTTCAGCCTTGTAACACAGACAGACTTGCCATTCCTAGGGAACATTTTAATCAGGATATATTTCTAAATAAGTAGGACTGCAGTTATCAGGTCTTGGATTTCATCACGAAGTCATGTTTCAACAAACCTTCTTGAAAATAGCAAGTTCAAATTTCCCCAATATTTCTACTAGAATGCATGGCATCTGCTTTAAACATTTGACCTGGTCTGTACAACTTGTGATCTATCAAGCTGTTCATTGTATTGAGGCTTGCATGATACCTGATAGTCTCTTTGGTTTCTAATACCCAAGTACGTAGCAAAAGCAGGGCTTTATTGGGGCCTAGTGGAGCATTTCAGCTTTGCAGGTAACAAATTATGATGGCCTTCTTTAGACAGTCTCAATATATAGATGACTGGATCCTACAAGGGCACTTTCACCTATGCAAGAGGAGAAAATTTTGCTGATTCTTTCCCCTAACTGCAAACTACTACACTGCACCCCAAGCTACTTCCAAGGGACCACCAACCCCCTTCCCTAAGATTCACACTTTAGACAACAAAAACTGTACTAGAACAGAGGAGGCAGGAAAGATGCTTTCCATGACTAGAGCTTCATATTTGGTCCTTGAGATGCAACCCAAATCTGGAATCTATGATATTACTAGAAATAATTGTGTATGTGTACACATGTACGATATCATTACAAATTTCCTAAAATGAGTCAGAGGCTGTCATAGCAGAAATTGCCCTCCCTTAAACATCATCTTCATTACAATATTTTGCAAACAGTATAAATTTTGAGAATAGTACACTACCAGCAATGTCACATTACAGCAGTCCAGCCTAGTGAACAAGTGGGTTTGAACACAATAATAATCAAAATTGCAAAATCTCTCCACAGCATATTCTTCTTCCAAATATACAGCCTATCCGGAACACATAAGACTGTGGCACATAAAGACCTTATCTGCTTATCAGGCATTCTTCATTATATGCCACCATAATGCAGTCTTCGTAAGGCCCTGGTAATGAAGAAATGTATTTAAAAGTGTGACTTTGTAAATTGTACAGCTCCTGCTCAATCACAGACCTCTGCAGAACCACAATGCTTATTCCCACAGACACAGATATATACCTCACACAGAGTAGACTGCTTTGGTACTATCGAGTTAAACAGAAACTAACAAAGAAGGAAAGAAAGAAAGACTGAATTAATTCAAGCTGCTCCATTTGACAGAGAATCACCTCGCCTCTGCTCCAATTTGGATGCCAGCTAGAAAAAAGTCATACGGTTTTATTCAGGGCTATTTTGGGGCAGGAATGCACAGGAACAGAGTTCTGGCTGGCTCCCAAGTTGGCCATGCCCAGCAGGAACTCATTAGCATAACAGGCCACACCCAACAGCAGAAACTCATTAGGACTGGCGACATTAGGGGTGTGTGGCCTAACATGCAAAGGAGTTCCTGCTCCCAAAAAAGCCCTGGGTTTTGACAACAAACAAAGTAAACAGAATAAGAAGCAAAAGGTGGGTGTGGCTGGATGACCACACTTCTGGTAACATGGGGGTGTGGCCTAATATGCTGAGCTGTGCTGTCAGGGGTGTGGCCTGATATGCTAATGAGTTCCTGCTGGGCTTTTTCTACAAAAATAGCCCTGGTTTTATTATATTCCAGTGTGCTCACAGCACAGGTGGCACCAGCTATATGCATTTTATACGAAGAGGGCCAGAAATATAAACACTCAAACTGATAAATTATAGACTCTCAGGTTCATGAGATTCCAAAAACAGCCTCCCCCCCCCCAAGTCCTTGTCCTCTGACCATTCCACTTCTGCAAACTCATCTTCTGCCAGCCGACTTCTCTTGAATCCAATGACTACAGTTTGTCAGTAAGAATTCCCATTGTCCCATTGTCCCTGTAACTTACTCCTTGGATCAGTTGAGCATTAAGGAGCATGTGGAAGAAATCGACATTCTAAAGTTTATAAGGAATGTTAGTTGAAACAATATCAATATATCTAATATGTCGTAAGCTTTCAAATGCCATCTTGTTAATGCAAATAAGCTGATACAGGGACGTATGTCCTGCTGATACATTATGGAAGGTATTGAAGGAAAATTAATTCTCTGTTCCATTCCTCTGTCTGCTTTGACCATGGTTTATCATTGCTTCTCTGCAAACACAGACTTAACACTAAGAATGACCGCTCTTAGCCAAGGTTTCTAAACCTCTTCATAAGAGGATTAATAATGCCAGCGCAAATATAATGCTAAACCATGGGCAAGGCACAAACTTCTGACATAAAATGGAGGAGGAGGTAAAAGAGAGTGCACTTCCTGAGGCTCATATAACGTAACACAGATGAACCACATACACGGGGGAGCTAATTTACGGTACCATTATAAACAAAATTATACCCTTCTAAATCCACTGAAGTTAACAGGCTTACATGGATACAACTCTGTTTTAGGAATGCACCACATAATACTTAGCTGACACAAGCTGTGATTTTTTTTTTGCCCATACTAGGCCTATTAATATTGTAATATGTTGATATTAAAAAAATTCTCTACTGCCAGCATATTCCCATTGTTGACCAGTAGTTTGTTATAAACCAGGAAACAAATGAATAGGGGTAGAACTAAGGCTGACAACACAGGAAAGTTAAAAGAGCAGTTCTCAAAGGAGCCGTATTAGAACATGAGCTGTATATTTTATTCATAAATATTCTGCAGTTAGGATGAACATTTAGCCAAGAACATAAATTATTCAAGATTGTGAAATTCCAAACCAACTCTAAAGATACCCTTTTGATTCATTTCTGATCCTGGGAGAAGTTTAACACAATAGCAGATAAGATGAAAATAACTACAAAATTATGTGCATTAGTACAATAACCCCACCCATCTTCATGTCATGTCCGGGGCGCCACTGGGACGGATCTGTGCTGTCCACCATGCTGGATAATGGTCTACCAGGTTTGCGCTGCGAGCCTCAGAATGGGGCTGGCCAGCCGCCCTGTCTCTCTCGCCTATCCCATCAGCTGTGGCCTTCTGTTCTTCTTCCTCCCTGGCTGTGGTGTGCTCTCCCCTTTTATTCCCTTCTCCAGCATGTGCTCCCTGACTCCTCCCTTCACCCACCCTGCCAAACGTTTCCTTCCCCGTCCTTCCCATTTTGCTCTTTCCTGTTGGCTGTTCCCCTCCTTTGCTCCTAGCTCGTGTTCCTCCCTTCCTTCCCTCTCTACCCTTGTATTCCACCATGCTCTCAAGGGCTTGGCTTGGCATGTTCTTGGCCGGTCTCCTGCTCGTCGCTGCACCTGCACTCATCCCTCATCCAGGAGAGTCCTCCTTGGGTTCCAGGTCATCCCACACCCCCAGCCATGGCTCTCATGATCTAGGCTGGGTGCATCCGAGTGGCGCCATCTTCCTGCCCGGCCCTTGCTGCCATGGCGGGGCATGTCCTGGTGGCTCCCTCATTCCCTCCAGCTCTGGCACCTGCCTCAGGGGTTCTGGTCGTCAGACCTGTCCCCATGTCAAGGCCCGCAACCCAGGACCTTCCCGAAGCAGTTTGCTGCTTGATGAAGGAGGGTGTAGCTCAAGCACTCATGGTGCCGAGGGGCCTGGCTTGGCCGTGATATGACACAGCATTGCAGCAACACTGCCTTCGGCTTTTTCCCTCCCAGGTCTTCTTGACCCAGCCACCACCCCCTCCTTTGCCAAGCAGCAAACCACTTCAGGAAGGTCCCGGATTGTGGGCCTCAACGGGGGACAGGCCTGATGACCAGAACCCCTGAGGCAGGTGCCAGAGCTGGAGGGAATGAGGGAGCCACCAGGACACGCCCCACCATGGCTGCAAGAGATGCACCCAGCTGAGATCACGAGAGCCACAGATTTAACTTTAAATGCATTCTCGAAGCCCCTGCCACCCTGCTGACCAGCTTGGAGAAGGCATTTGTCTCTATAAATGCCTTCTCCAAGCCAAGCCAGCTGGTGGGGGGCAGGGGGGCTTGGAGAACACAGTTAAAGTTGCTTTCTTTCCACTTCCACCTCCCTCCCCCTATTGTATTTGCTTTCTTTCCTTCTCTTTCTCCTGTTCCTCCCTCTCTAAAAATAATGTGTTTTCCAAGCCCCATCCCACTGCTGTGCTGGCTGGCTGACTTGGCTCGGAGAAGGCATTTGACTCTTTAAATCCCTTCCAAGCCAAGCTGGCTGGCATGGGGGCAGGGCGGGCTTAGAGAACACATTTAATGTTAAAGGTGCTTTCTTTCCACCTCTCCCTCCCTCCCTCCCTTCCTTGTTCCTTCCTTCTTCCCTTCCTCCCTCCCTCCCCATCTATTTGATTTCCTTCCACCTCCTACTTTCTCTCTTCCCCCTTCCTTCCTCCCCCATCTATTTGCTTTCTTTCCACCTTTCTCTCTCTTTCTCCCTTCCTTCCTTTCTCTCTCTCTCAATTTCTTCCCCCCTCCCTCCATTTGTGTTCTTTGTTTCTTTCTCTCACTGTGTTTACCCCTTCCTTCCTCCTCCATTTATTTGCTTTTTCTTTCTTTCCACCTCTTTCATTCTCTCTCTCTCTCACTCACTCTCTCTCTTTCTCATTTGTTTCCAATTGAGGGAGCTAGAGAATGCTTGCCAAAAATTTCAAGAAACAAATAGTTTTAGTTGTCTAGTAGTTCAGTTTATTACCATCAAAGATCAATTAACAATTGAAATAAATAGGATGTTGTTCCAGCAATTCAAGACTGCTTTTATTCTTGCCTGATCTCTCTCTCTCTCTCTCTCTCTCTCTCTCTCTCTCTCTCTCTCTCTCTCTCTCTCTCTCTGTGTGTGTGTGTGTGTGTAATAACATATAACTGCATAGTGAATCAAATGGGGGGCATGGTCAGCATCTTGAGAGCTGGCGTTCATGTCTTGCAGCTCTCAAACATCTGATGCTTATTCTATGTAGCTCTTATGTGGCTGGTTTAGAGAGGGAGGAACAGTCATACCCTAGACTGTGAACCTGGCCCTTGGACCTCAAGGGGTTACACTACATTATCAACTACGGGGAGGGGGGGACCTGCAGCTCAACACATGTTTCCTGAGACTGGACAGTGTGTTCTGTAGTTAGGTTCCCCTTTCCTCCAACACAAGTGCCATTGCTGAGGCTTTGGGGGGGGAACAGCCAGGCATCCCTCGATCAGCCTGTATCCAGCATAATTGAGAATTCCATCCACAAGGAACATTTTATATTGCACTTTAATCATTATTTGTGTGAGATTCCAATCCCTTTGAGCTCCTTCTTAGCTTCACTGAAAAGCAATGTTAAAATAAATAAGCATCCACCAATTCTTCTGTCAAGGACCGAATGCTCATTAGGCATCCATGTGAACTCCCGTGAGGACAGACTAACTGTGGAAAGGGGTCATTCTAGGCAGTTTAGCTGGCAGCTTCCTTATTGAAGTTACACCAGGAACTCTAATCTATACAAACATATGAAGCTTTCTTATACTGTGTCAAGTCATTGGTCTGTACTGTCTATCCTTCAATCAGACTTAATGATACCATAATGAAGAAAGGGGGTTACAAAGGTAATTGCAGTACAAAGGGAGGTAATACATACAATAGTGCAATAGACTATATTACTGTCCCTTACAGAAGCAATTATGATGCAGTCCTTAGTGATAGTAGATGTGCTACTTCACAAAATGAAGATGTAATTATACATGCAAAACACTTCAAGATACCTTAACACTATTTTAGAGCTGGATGGAGAGGCAGAGACCAAAACCATGAAGACCAAAACAAAAAAAAAGATAAGCCAAATGATTGCCCTCACTCGTACTCAAGGAAATGATCTTGCCCCTCTAGCACATACAGCTGCATCATCTGCATAAATGAGAGTTATATTCAAGGACAGATGTTCAGTTCCAACATTAGGAAGTATAGCAGATGACTTAAGGGTTGAAGAGGGAGATTCGTTCTACTTATTTTAGGTCAACATTGGCTCATCTGATTGTAAATAAATCTATCGTTCAGAATAGCATCCTTACCGTCTAAGTATACCTCCTTGATGCAAGCACTGTGATTTGACTTTGCCAGGAAGTTAGAATAGTTGAACTGAAACATATAGTTGCCAGAGTATGGTATTTTTTCTGTAAGCTTCAATAATTTTCAGGGATCTCTCTCAGAGATATACTTTCTCTCCTAGCCTATTGCTCACAGGGTGTTTACAAATAGTATTAATCACATTTACCATCAGCTTCCTAAATCTAATATTTTCTTAACCTTTGTTAAATGACATTTTCTCTCTTTGTAGGTTCCAAAGTGAACTTTATTTAATTCCTAGAAATCACCAAAACAGAAGTGCCAGCTCTACTGGAACAAATGAGATTTAAAAATTAGTGACTCCAATGGGAGACAAAGCATTGGTTACAACTGTGAGGTATGCAAAAGAATATAAATCTGTCAATAAATATTAAATATTTTGCTTTAAGTAAATTTACTAGACCATTAGCAGAAACAGGTATGAAAGAAAAGGGTACATACTTTCTTCAAAGCCAGCATGAGGTGCTGTATTTAAACTCGGCTATAAACCGAAATTCAGCTGTGAACACATGGGGAAGTTACCTTTATCAACCTTAAACTCCCATCTGTAAATGGGAATAAGAGTTGTTGCAGGAAAGAGAAAGAAGAGAATAACCTGAACAAAATTTATATCTAAAACCCTACATAAATAAAAATTATTAATCAATGCTGTTGGCCAAGCATGAACAAAAATTCAGGGGAAGACTGCCACTTCGCTCCTCAATTTAAAGGTGGCTTGAAGATGAGCTAGACCTAATATGTCCATGAGTTGACACTGTTCTTTGCAGAGAAACTCTCCACTTTATGCAAATTCTGATAAAAGGGTCAAGAGTAAAGGGAAATGTAGGTCAACTGCAAGAATACATTGTTCTAAGAGTGTTTTTGCTGTGCATTATCATAGCATCTTAATGCTCATAATCCGTAATCATGAAAGATATACTTCTGGTTGAAACATGATGTTAATGATGCTAAAGAACTTGCCCATGCAAGAAGTAATGTGCCACAGCCAGGCTGAACCATAAATGGAGAAGCTGCAGCAGACCTGAGGAGAAGGCCAAGGGCTGAAACCATCAGAACAAAATCCAAGACCATTTTGACTTGTCAAGCAGAAGCCAAGGTCACAAGGAAGCCCATAGGTCAATATCACAGAAGCATAAGCAGGGACTATGTCACTTTCTTCGACTGCAGTCAATGTCATAAGGGAAGCCATGAGCTGGAAATTGAGAGGATCGGCACACCAGAACCAGCAGTAAGACTACAGAGGTGAAAGAAATTCCCATGTCTACTTGTGGCGTGCGGGGTTCAAAGAGGGGTAGAGCAGGAGGTGCTGAAAGGAATTCACACACGCAAACTGTTTTTGGGAAAAACATGGCCACAGCTTATTTTATTACTACAGACAAGAGAGCAATGGCACACAATAGGGATGGATCCAAGCATCGGGCAACCCACCTGCTGCCCAAGGGAACCCTCCTCCTAGCCTACCTGCTGGGGGATTGCCTGTGGAGTGACAGGATACTGGAACGCATGTGGGCACCAGCCTCTACATGGCCCCCTTGCCACTTGGAGATGGAAGCCAGCTGGCAGCACCCACCTGGGCATGTGGCTGTGTGGCTCTCCACCTCAAGGCCCCTTATGGGAGCCCCCAAAATGGGGGAGGTGTGCACACAGGCCTGGCCTCCCTCCCAAAGGATCCGGCCCAATGCCCAAACCACTAAGCTGTGATAATAAATGAGAAGAGTAAATGACATCACACATTTTATCAGACAACAAGCTAGGGAGGGAGGGTGAGGAAGCCGGCGAACCAAACAAAGAGGCCTGGGTCCCATGCAGGCATGCCTATATAGCCCCCCAGCCCACCCCTGCCCTGTCAGAGGGCACAATTTGGCCAGGCTGGCCTCCTTCCTGCCTCCCCCACCTCCTGGACTGCAAATACTAGAGGAGGTAAGTCTTGGCCATACTTCTGTGGTGCTTGGTGCTGCAGAAAGCCAAAGGACTGCATCAACAGAAGGAGCCTCTTGGTGGCTCAGAGCTCCATTCCTAAGAAGTATGAGATCACATGTGCAGTTCAGCAGTGTGAGACACACATGGAGGGGGGTGAGATACTAGCTTTCTGAAAGTGCCTCACTTGCTGCTAGGTTACAGCCAGGCCTGGCTGATAACACGTCTGGGAGAAAGCATCCTTGCCATATTCCATTCTCATCCACACAAGCTGAGCCACATCTCTTTGCTTTTGCCAGCACAAGGTGACCTTGAGGGGGCCTGAAGACCCCAGCTCTCGTGAGGATTTTACCTATACCATGTAACCAACAGCGTTATATATGTATCAAAACATGCTTTGCACGTCAGTAGGGGTACAAAGGCTCTGACCCCACCCTGAAGGGGTCAGAGCAGCTTGGTTAGCAGAACGTGACTCTGTTCTGGTGGTTTATTGCAATAAACTGTACTCCTCATCTAGATTCCATCTGAGTGTCTTTATTGGGCAAAGGTATTCAGACCACAGCAGCCCACCACCAGCTTTGAGGGTTTTGTGGACAACATGGCACATCTTGTGCTAAAAGCTGTAATAACTGAGTTTCCGACGAAGCATGCGTCTTTTCTAGCACTTGCATCTTTCTCACTGCTTTTGTAGAGCTGGCATCAAGTTCCTTCACTTTTTCCACCACCTGCTCTGTTTTCTTTGTAGTTTCAGCAAGTTGCAATTGCTGTGCTGCAAAGTTCTGGTTCAAAGTTGTCAGCTGCTGGTTGACATTGGACATCTGGTCCAGCAGGAGGCGAAGAGAGTCAGCTAACAGCCTGGAAAACTCTATGGTTTCTTCCGGCCTCGGATTCATGCTGCCTGGTGGTTTCGCTTTCTGTCCTTTGTCCAGTCGCCTCCCCGCCATCTTTATGGATTGTTTACATTAACTGAAAGTTTATAAAGCCTCTGGAAGTTTTCGATACACTTGAACTTTGATTGGTATGGCTCTTAAAATTGGTTTCTATGCTTATTCTTCCACTCCCCCCTTACTGAACTGCTTTAAAGTCTCCATGTGTGGGAGGGATCCCTCCCCCACTCGTTTCCCACACTTCTGCCTAGGGGGGGATGCTTTCTTTTAAGCCGCTGATTCCATGCTTTTTAAACACTCACAGCTCTTTGCTCGTCTTATGACATCGTTTGCATTGTCTGTTCGCACGATCTCTGCCACTTGTCCTGGCCAGCGCCTCTAATTCCATTCGGACGCACAATGGCTGGACCACTGGGGCGAAGGAGCGCCTAGATTCTCCAGCATTGCGCTGGAGAAGAGGCCACCCCTCAAAAGCCCCTTGGCTGGGAGCCTTTTCCCCAAGGCTCCCGGGGAGCAGCGATTACTCGCCCCTCCTCCAAACCGCTGGCGCTCAGATCGTGTCCCAGGAGCGTCCCAGAGACACATCTGATTTCAAGTCACCTTTAACTGGAAGCTCCAAAAGCATATTTATTCTGTGTGCGGGACATTGCTACTCCCTGGCTGCAGTCAGACATGCCTTTAGATCCAACTCAACTGTGAATGCCTGATGGATCTAAAGGGCATGATCAGATAGCAACACCTGGGAATGGTCCCACAGTTGTTGGCAACCTGTACTGCTCCACCACAGAAGCGGAGTTAAAAGACACCAGGGAAAGTCTGGTTCTAACTGCTTCCAATGGGTCACGGATGGACCTTCTACTGGGCCACAGATGGACAGCAAGCACACTCAAGCTGTCAGGGGGGGCTCCCCACTTTTTTTTTTTTTACTTGCTTAGCGGTATGCACATAACCCCATAAACAATCCATAAACACAGACCACCATGGGGGTTCAGTTCCTTGTTTATCCACATGCGGGGGGAAAGGCAAAAAAAAAAAACCACTTGCCCGAATGTGCAGTCTGATTGGGCAGTTGATGGGCTGATGGATTTTTTAATCTTTATATTAATCATATGATCCCATATATCAAGGAAACAGCACATCATGCTCCAATACTGGCTGGCAAGGAAATTCCCATTCTGCTTTATGCAGATGATATGGTCCTTTTGTCGAGATCAGAAGTAGGACTCCGGAAAATTCTAAAACCATCCATAGAATATTGTACTCAAGAGGGGTTAACAATTAACTATAATAAATCAAAAATAATGGTCTTCTCAATCCATTCTTATTGTAGAAAGAAATCCTGGTTTGTCATGGGCAAGAAACTAGAACAGGTGACCCAATTTAAATATTTGGGAGTGACATTTAGTCACAATCTGTCTTGGAAACCTCATATTAGTGCAGCATCAGAGATTGCTAGAACAAACTCAAATGCTATTCTTAAATATTTCTTTTCAAGGGGGGGTCAGTATGTACCAATGGCCATAGCAGCTTTAACGCTAAAGTAACTTCTCAGATTTTATTCAGGGTCGCTATTTGGATTAACGCAGTTTCTGAATCTCTCGATTGTACACTTCTTTATTTCTTGTGCAGAATGGCTGGGGTTCGTAGATGAGTGGCTGGTACTGCACTTAGAGTGGAATTTGCCCAATATTCCTTGGAGTCTAGAGCCTGGATTGTAGTTTTCAAACTGAGACTCAAAGTCCTTTACTCAGCACCAAACGCCCAAGGTGGCCTTCTATGTTTGATAAAGGAGGACAACCACAAAAGCAGCTGGGAAAGATATCTAGATGCTAGACTTGAGTTATTGGGCTTTCCTCCAACAGCATGGAATAATTTAACTTACCAGGAAGCCCTAAAGCAGACCAGAATAAAGGTGATTAATCTTGATTGGGCTAGTACTTTAGCTCGAGCAAGACGTGTATGTTCCACTCTTGCCTTAGGTATTCCTCCTCCAGAGTCTCTTCCTTCATATACTAGATCCTTAAAAATACCTAGTTATAGATGTGTTTTCACTCTTGCTAGGCTTAACTCTTTTTCCACTGCTAACAGGTTGCTTTTCTAAAGTCCCATACTCAGATCGCATATGTAATTGTGAGACTAGAGCTGTGGAAACACTTGGCCATCTTCTATCATTCTGTCATCAGTGGTCAATTCCTAGATTGATTTGGATCACTCCAGTTCTTACCAAACATCGATTACCTACTGAACTCTGGGTGGTCCCCTATCTGTTGGCAGATATTAATCCTGAAACCACTTATTTTGTTACAAAATTTTTAATGATAATTTTATCTGTAAAGCAACAAAAATCTGGCTTGACCCAATTGTAACAGAAATTGGTATAAACTCAGTTAATATGATTTAAATGAATATTTAAATGAATTATAGTTTTAATAATGACTTCTGTTTCAACATTTTAGATCATTTAGATTTGATTATTTCGACTGTAAATTTTTATTGTAAAGTTCATATTTGAGGCTAACGTTGTATATCCATGTTTGATAATTGAGCTTAAGACCTTTGGTCATAGAAGCTAATAAACATAAGTAAGTAACTTCCACTGGAGGAAACAAGATCACTTCTCTTCCGTGCCAAATGGCATGTCTGACCGCAGCCCCTATTGGTTAAGGGAAGGTTATTAAGGATGAAAGTTATGACTGAAAGTTATTAAGGATGGTGGCACAGCAGTTTCCACAAATGCTATGAGGATGGAACAAGACATGCCCTGCACACTCATCACTTCGGGGGGGGGCAGGGATTTTGCTCTATGACACTAATCTGAGCAGGAATGGAATTGAGGCTCCTGATGGATTATTTATACCTGCTGCCCTGACACAGATTACCTGTCAGGATCCTAATATGATGTGTTCTACTTCTAAAGAGGGAGCGGTGGCGCAGGCAACTAATGCCTGCTAGTAACATCTATGAACAGCCATTACGGCTGTTTGAATCCCACCGCGGCCAGGGTGAGCATCTGGCCCAAGTCCCAGCTCCCGTCTACCCAGCGGTTCGAAAGCTGCTAAAATAACAACAATAGCAAGTAGATAAAATGGGTACCTGTCTTAGATGACAGGGAGCACCCCCCCCCGCGGGGGTTGTGGAGCTGCCAGTAACAAGGCAGGCGGAATGATGGCGGCAAAAGATGGCAAGAGCTCCAGGGGACGGCGAGAGACGGAAGGCGGAGCAGAGACGACGGCGCAAGGAGGACGTGAAGGCGCAGGCGCGGCGGAGTCAGGAAGACAGAGCCGGAGCCGTGCCGACGCAGAAACCACGCGCCGAGGGATCTGCGAACACCGAGCTGAGCCAACCCAGGATGAAACTGACAAAGAAACTGACGAAACTGACAAGAACACCGCTCTCCACAGGGTGCTGGTAGGGCAGTCCCTTCCCGAACAGCTATGTGGCCTTAGTTAAGGATTCAATGAGTAACTGTAAGCCGCTCAGAGACCCCTTCGGGGGTTCGAGCGGGATATAAATTGAAGATATAAATAAATAAATAAATAAATAAATAAATAAATAAATAAATAAATAAATAAATAAACTTTTCTCCTAGTGGCTTCATCCTAGGTGTTTTTATAGAATGTTCCCTTTGTACAAAGCCAAGTGGTTTTTTTCACCCAAGTCCCCACTTTTGTGCTCACAGTTCTCCAGAGATGGGGATGGATTACTGTAGCCCAAGCTGTGCATCCTGCCACATGAGCTGTCTTTCCTTGGTGGATCTTATAAACTCCAGGTGCTTTGCCACTTATCGTTCTTGCATTAGTTGGTATCCTCCTGACTTCAAATATGGCTGGGGCCAACGGAAGTGCCAGCCACCTTGACCTTTCCACTGACCTGCATTCTGCCCTTAGGACAGTTATTTTTACTGTCACAACTTTATTTCAGCAGGAAATGGGACTTAATCTTGAGGAAGGACAAAATATGTGGCCACTTTTCTGATCCTCCCCACTACTTCCCTACTTCTGCCCTTTCACCCAATTATGCTGTTGTTATTACAATGGCATAGGATTCACATTGACTTGGCATAACATAATTATGCCATTGTAAATTAGAGTTACACCAGCACTTGAGGAGAGCCAGTTTGGTGTAGTGGTTAAGAGCGCAGATCCTAATCTGGGAGAACCAGGTTTGATTCCTTACTCCTTCACATGCAGCTGCTGGGTCAATCACAAGTTCTTTTACAGCTGTTCTTTAACAAGCAGTTCTCAAAAGAGCTCCCTCAGCCCCACCTCCTCACAGGGTGTCTGTTGTGGGGAGGGGAAAGGAAAGGAGATTGTAAGCCGCCTTGCGACTCCTTTGGGTAGTGAAGGTTGGGGTATAAATCCAATCTCTTCTTCTTTTTGTAATAATATCCACATCTAGCCAGCATAATTCGAAGACAGGACTGCACTGTTACAGGTACACATGAAAGTTTATATCTGGAATAAAACCTTGCTGGTCTTAAAGGTGCCATTGGACTCCAACTTTGTTCAGGTTCTTCTAGGGTTGGCTTTCATTTAATTTTAAACTATCCTCTAAACTTGATCCTATACTGATGTCACAAAGCAGGAAAAAGTACTCAATTGAGGAAAGGCATCCTCAAGAGGGAAGAACAATAAATCACTACTATGATTTTAGAGAACTGCAGGAACATTGCTGAAGTCTGAGACAGCACTTAGAAGGCAGGGTAATACATTTATACATCTACTTTACTGCAACCAGTGGCAGCCACTTAGGGCAACAAAAGTAAATACCACAATTGATACTGACAACTTAATGAAGGGCTTTTATTTTCCTAAGCTGCTAATTGCTAAGTTTACTGTCCTAAAGGCTAACAATAAATCACACCTAAACAAGCTAAAAATGGCAGGGAAAAGACATTTTGAGAGACTTTCTTCAAGCTTTATGCGGTTGAGATCATTAACATTCACTGTTAGGGTTTCACCTTCCCACTGCCAAACAAAAGCAGTATCTCATCTGTAAAGCACCATGTAGTCTCTTCTCCTTCTCACCCCTTGGAAAAAAAATCACTGCAAATGCTATCTGACATGACACCATTTCCACTAGTAATATAAATCAATCAGCCCAATTGACAGACAAAGAGACTAAAAGCATATAGGGGAGACCCAGTTGTGGCAAAATGAAAGGTTAAATAATTACCCCAGAGGACTGGAAATAAAACTTTTTTACAGACTTCAATTACAATCTAGGAAGAAAGACAGCACAGGATTATATATGTACAGATAGGGTTGTCAGGTCCCTCCTGTCCACAATAATATACTTGTTGACAAATTGAAAAATGTGGTTTGGATTCTATGACTGTTAGGTGGATCTGTAACTGGTTGACAGATCGCACCCAAAGAGTGCTTATGAATGGTTCCTCACCTTCTTGGAGAGGAGTGACAAGTGGAGTGCCTCAAGAATCTGTCCTGGGACCTGTTTTGTTCAACATCTTTATCAATTATTTGGATGAAGGAACAGAGGGAATGCTTATTAAATTTGCAGAAGATACTAAATTGGGAGGGGTAGCAAATACACTAGAAGACAGAGTTAGGATACAGGATGATCTTGACAGGCTTGTTAACTGGGTTAAAACAAATTTAATGAATTTCAATGGGAATAAATGTAAAGTTCAGCATGTAGGTAGGAAAGTCAGATGCATAATTATAGGTTGGGGGAGACTTGTCTTGGCAATAGTGTGTGCAAAAAGGATCCAGGGGTCTTAGTAGACCATACACTGAACATGAGTCAGCAGTGTGATGTGCTTGCTAAAAAGGCAAATGCAATTTTGAGCTGTGTCCACAGAATTATAGTGTCCAGACCAGGCAAAGTGATGGTACCACTTTACTCTGCTCTGGTTAGACCTCACTCCGAGTATTGTGTTCAGTTTGGGGCACATCAATTTAAGAAGGATATAAACAAGCTGAAACGTGTCCAGAGGAGAGCAACAAAGATGGCGAGGGGCCTGGAGACCAAGTCCTGTGAGGAAAGGTTGAAGGAGCTGGGTATGTTTAGCCTGGAAAGGAGATGACTGAGAGGTGATATGATAACCATCTTCAAGTACTTGAAGGGCTGTCATATAAACGATGGTACGGAGTTGTTTTCTGTTGCCCCAGAATGTCGGACCAGAACCAACGGGTTGAAATTAAATCAGAAGGGTTTTCGGTTAAACATTAGGAAGAACTTCCTGACAGAGTGGTTCCTCAGTGAAGCAGGGTTCCTTGGGAGGTGGTGTGCTCTCCTTCTTTGGAGGTTTTCAAACAGAGGCTAATAGCCATCTGATAGCAATGCGGATTCTGTGAACTTACACACCCAGGGAAATGCTGATTGCCACTTTGGGATCAGGAAGCAACTTTTCTCCTGGCCGGTTTGGCCAGGGATCCTGGAGGTTTGTCATCATCTTCTGGGTGTGGAACAGCAGTCACTGCTGATGTGGAGGGGGAGGTATTTGTGAACTTCCTGCATTGTGCAGGGGGTTGGACGAGATCCCTTCCAACTCTATGATTCTATTATTCTAAGTGGGGGATGGGGAGGTAGAGTTGCCGGATCCTGCATCCTTTTAGTAGTGCTTTCAGGTTATTATCATGTTCTTCTCTGGTGGAACCATGTACCAGTATGTCATCAATAATTACTTCTTTTACTTTTAATCCCTCCTCTACTTCATGGATTTTTAAAAAATTTCCTGAGCAGAAGCAATTCCAAAAGCTATTCTGACGAAATGCCAGCATCCAAATGGTGAGTTAAAAGCAATCAGTTTGCTGCTTTCCTTGTCTAATTTCAGTTGGCGGTATCCAGTTTGTGCATTCAATACACTGAAACCCCACTTATCTCTTGAGAGCTTGTGTGTTATGTCCTCTAATGAAGGAAGTCTGTAGTGTTCTATCATGATGACTGTCATACCCTAGCTTCCCGGGGTCCTCTTTGGGAGGGCTGGGTGGCTCCAGGGCATGATTTCTCCACAGAGCTAGTGGGCACAGCCTCAGAAGTGTGAAGGAAACAGGGGGATTAGACTTCACCAGGGTTCTTCTTCTTCACTCTCAAGCTCTATTACTGGGTCTGCCTTTCTCTCTGTCTTCCTCACCCAGTCCAGCATAGAGTCTCAAGCAGTTCCTCCCCTGCCAGCTTCCAGAAGGAGGAGGAGGAGGAGGAGGAGGAGGAGATTGGATTTATACTCCGCCTTCAGTCAGAGTGTCAGAGACGCTTACAAACACCTTTCTCTTCCCCTCCTCACAACAGACACTCTGTGAGGTAGGTGGGGTTGAGAGAGCTCTTTCCAGAACTGTCCTTGAGAGAACAGCTCTGACAGAACTATGGCTTGCCCAAGGTCATCCAGCAGCTGCAAGTGGAGGAGTGGGGAATCAAATCCAGTTCTCCCAGATTAGAGTCCATACACTTAACCACTACACCAAGCTGGCTCTCTCTTAAGTCACCAGGCCATAGCCCTACCCTTCCCTCCTGGTTTGAGGTTCCCTTCTTGTTAGAGAAGTGAGGAAAAAGGGCTTTCCTACACTTTAACCCCTATACCTGCGTCCCAGCCTTTTTCCTCTCCATCTCCATGGCAGCAGGTGGGATGGGTAGCCCAGCCTCCCTGCCCCCCCCTTCATTGTCCCCTCCCGGTTTGGTATAGTGTTTAGGAGCGTGGACTCTAATCTGAGAGAACCATGTTTGATTCCCCACTCCTCCACATGCAGCTGCTGGTGTGACCTTGGGTCAGTCATAAGTTCTTTCAGAGCTGTTTTCTCAAGGGTAGTTCTGGAAAGAGCTCTCTCAGCCCCATCTACCTCACAGGGTGTCTGTTGTGGGGAGAGGAAGGAAAAGGAGATTGTAAGCTGCTCTGAGACTCCAAGTGAAAGGCAGGATATAAATCCAATCTCCTTCCCTAGGGTGGGATGTGAGGTAGGGGTTTAAGGGACCCATTCCCCTAACTGTGGGACCTCCTGACCCCTTGGATGCCTCTCCAGACTGCTGGGGTTGTATCTCTCTTTTGTGTACTCATCCCCTCTTGCTCACAGCTGGTGGGTCCTGGCTGTCACTCTGCCTTCCTATGCCTGTCAGATGGGCCTGGAGGCATTACCCCACTATGTCGTTGTCCCCTTGAATACCCTCTAGGAGCAAGGACAGGCTGGCCAATCCCAGACAATGACTTTGTATAAATCTCTAGGGTTGAGATAAATATGTAATTGTTAGGGTTGCCATCCCCCTGATAGGGGCAGGAGTTCCCCCACTTTCGGGGACAACAATCCACCACCAGCCAGCTGGCCTGCGGGGGAGCCCCACCCCCAAAGGCCCAGTGCAACTTATGTGCCCAGTGCGATGATATAACTACGGGCTCATCATGTGAGGACACTCTAGCTTTTGGCTAAAAACTCTATGGTGACCATAAAGTTTTTGGCCAAATGCTAGATCATCCCCCGTACAACATGCCTGGCACAATGACGTTACCTCTGGTTGATCCAGAAATGTGAGCTGGTGCCGCCCACTGGCAGTCAAGTAAGACCTGGCAACCCTAGTCAATGTTCCCTCTAAGCTGTGGAGTTTGTGAGCAAAAATTCTACTTTGTGAGCTACTGGCATTAAAGTTGTGAGCAAGCGATTTGGCTGCTACTTAAATCAGTTTGCTCTGGAGCCATCCTTCCTGAGCTAAGACAAAAATGTGTGAGCCAGAAGCTAAAAAACTGTGAGCTAACTCACACTAACTCAGCTTAGAGGGAACAATGACCCTAGTAATTGTTTAGAGTTTTTCTTCTCTGTGGCAACCATGTAACATACCCATTCTGTGAGTTCTTGTACTTTTATCAGAATTTCAATTTGTTCCATTTGTTAGAATGCTTTCTCAATTTTCTCCTTAAGAACAATTGGTAGTCTTCTTGGTGCATGTATAACAGATTTTGTATCTGGTTTCAGCTTTATATGGCACAGTCCTGATAAACAGTTTTGTCCTGTAAACACATCTGAAAATGGTTCTTTTGCTTTTTGCTACTTAGCTCTGTCTTCTGTGTTCCCTAGGCTCACAATCTTTATCACTGCAGACAGTGACTGCAGCCATGAAATTAAAAGACACTTGCTCCTTGAGAGAAGAGCTATGGCAAACGTAGACAGCATAATAAAAAGTAGAGACATCACCCTGCCAACAAAAGTCCGTATGGTCAAAGCAATGGTATTCCCGGTAGTAATGCATGGCTGCGAGAGTTGGACCATAAGGAAGGCCGAGCGCCAAAGAATAGATGCTTTTGGATTATGGTGCTGGAGAAGACTCTTGAGAGTCCCTTGACTGCATGGAGATCAAATCAGTCAATCTTAAAAGAAATCAACCCTGACTGTTCCCTGGAAGGCCAGACACTGAAGCTGAAGCTCAAATACTTTGGTCACCAAATGAGAAGGGAGCACTCACTGGAGAAGACCCTGATGCTGAGAAAGACTGAAGGTAAAAGAAGAAGGGGACAGCAAAGGATGAAATGGTTAGACAGTGTTATCGATGCAACGAACATGAAATTGGGCAAACTCCAGAAGACAAGAGGACCTGGCGTGATGTGGTCCATGGGGTCACGAAGAGTCAAACTCAACTGTGTGACTGAACAACAAAAGTTTACTTGCTTCCCAACAATATTGGTTTTGCATTTGTTTCCTCCACAAGCCAAAATACAAGGGTGTGCACAATCTTATTGTACCAGCAATTTAGGGCTCATTTCCCCAATACCTTTAATGGATATCCACCCCCCATCCTGTCAAAGTTAGTAAGCCAGCTTTTTCCAAAGTTATATCTGATAGCAGCTTGTGATATGTTTGGGCAGCTATGTGTCAAGAAACTGGTCATGTCTAGCTATTTCTTGGTCTTTCAAATTTTGGTTCAAGATTCTGAGTCTAGTCAAGTTACTGAAGTTTTCTCTCTGAGAAATCATGACTTGCAGTTTCAAGAGACATAAGAGATGAGATGGACGCTGGCACAGATGCAAGTGAGATCATTGGCCTGGGAGCTTCAAGGCCAGGGTTCCAGAGGGAGTTTGCACTCACATTCAATCTCATTAGCGCATGGGCATGGGTGAGTGCTTGATTGTGGGTACATGCCAGCTGCAGAGGTACATAGTATTGTGTCTTAGCAACACACCAGACTGACCTTACATGATCATGCCAGCTGCGGGCAGTCTGGCATAGAGATGTAAAATTTCTGGAAATTTTGAAGCTCAGGAAAAAAAACCAGTTTTTTTCCATTTCTTTTCAGGGGGAAAAGGACATTTTCGGAAAAATTGAAAAAAATGTTACATTAGTACTTCTTTTTTCTTTTCTAGATTGAAAGTCACTCTTTTACTTTAGGAACATAAAATATGACTATGGACAATTTTACTTGGCATGAAATTATCACAACTAGCATATTAAAAATACAGAGTATCCAAACAATTATTACAAACAGAATTTACTTTTTAAATAGTATTTATTTGTAATTGTAACAAATGGAGCAATAATCTCCTGAATCTCCCGAAGTTTATGTGGAACATACACAAAAACCTCCACAAAACAATTTTTAAAAATCCAGAAGTAACAATTATTCGCATTTCCTCTCCACAGTATTAAATAAAAATTTAAAAAGCCACTCTCATAAAAAGAATTGAAGAGGGGGGAAGTGTATAGATGGGAGTGTGGGACTAAGTTTTAATGAATGGGCATGAAATTTAATCAGAATCATTTTCTGAGCTGTAATTATCAGCTCTTCCAATGCTTTGAGACCTAGTGAAGAAGCCTGAGTGCCAGTAGACCCACCCACATGCAAAAACAAAACTGAAACCTTTTTCTTTTCTTGTGACAATAGCACCTCCTAAAGGAAGAAATGCATCTTTAGGAGGTGCTATTGTCATAAGAAAATAAAAAGAAATGCATCTTGTTCTTGCATTGGAGAGTTCAGTTTGTAACCTAGGACTTGCTTGTCCTCAGTGCACAGAAATTAGATTAATCTGATACCATACATATTTTTTTAGAAATGATTTGTCTTAAAATATTTTATGTATCATGTTAAAATAAAACATTCCATAATCAATTTTTTTTCTTTTCTTTTTTCAATTTTTCCAATTTTTCAGAAAAAAACAAAAAAGGCTTCAGGAAAAAAATGGGGGGGGGAGATTCCCCCTCTAATTTTTCCATTTTTTCCCCCGGGCCTTCACATCTCTAGTCTGGCATAAAGCAAGATCATTCATTCTAGTTTGAACCTCCTTTCAGGCCTACCTTCCTTCTGGCCATCCTTTTGACTGTTGGAACACCTACTCCTTGGATTTTGGACTTTGGAATTCTATCCAGGCCCTGTACCTTCAGTCTGATCAAGAAACATCTGTCAGAGGACTATAGCCTGAATAAATATTCTAGGATAATTATTCAGTTTTTATTTTCTTCCCTGCTTTGTGCTGCTTCTGTATTTGCGTACTTTTGCACATTTTGTTTAATAAGCCTTATTATATAGTTCTATGATGTTATTTGGGTTTGGGGGCTTCAGTCTAAACCTAGTACCTTAGGCTATTTTGGCTACAGCTACCAAGTAACTGTGGAACTCCTCTTGCAAGTGTCCTACCTTGCAGGGCTGACACCTTAACATCTGGTAGGGGTGGAGACTTGGTTCCTTGGTCTCTTAGTTGAGGGTTAGCTTAGCAGGGCTAGTGGTGTCTTGTTACCCTGGGCAGGGGGGATTCACTCTCCAGTACTGTGCATTTTGCTCTTGACGAAGCTTCACCCAAGCCTCATTGTGAGACCACATGGTTTGACAGTACGCAGTTAACATCAAACCCTGTATCTGTTTTGAACTGAATCACTTTCCTATTCTTTGCCTACTTTTACATCCACCATTGTTTCATTTTCTTTATCTTCTATATCTTCTTTATTTTCTATATCTTCAGCTGGAAAGACTGGGCAGCCGAGGCCAAGGATGAGTGGTGAGCGGACTCCTGTGTTGGAGGAGGTTTGGGGATTGGAGCACCCCTAGTGCCCTGACAAGAACAACAAATATCGGAGAAAGACAGCGCATCTTCTCTTCTTCCCCCTGCAGCCGTGCTAACTGGAGTAGATCCTGGACCATCTGGTTAGCAAGTTGGCACTCTACCTCACTGATGAAGTGGACAGCTGATAGTCCAGGGGCTGTACAGCAATATCCCTAATTATATTAGACAGTTAATAATTGCTGGAGCAGTGAATGGGTAATTAATTGGGTATTATCTAGTAAAGTGAATAGCTGGATTACAGGAGAATAATTAACCAAATTAGTTATTTAATTAAAGGGATTAATTTTTATTCAGCTATAAAACCACCCTACTAAAATGATCATATATATTTTTAATAATGGGATTTTTGATTGCTTGTATTGATTAACTGTTTGTACTGATTAATGCTTGTATTGCTGTATTGATTAATTGTTGTCACCGACTAAAGCATTAGTTGGTGTGGTAAGTTCTCACTGGCCTTTACTTAATTACTGGCCGGTTGATTAAGAATTAGTGGGAATCAATAGCTTTTGCATAGTAGGATTGGTTGTGAAACTGAGGATCCAACACTACCGGAAGTTGTAGTTTGCTACCAGCAATTATATAGTGGGAACATCTTCCCCCACCAGTGGGTTTGAAGCTAACGCAAAGACCATTAGATGCGGTAATGCTTGGGCAAAGGATTCCGTTGCTCCTGGGGAGGGGAAAGTATAGCAGTGGGACCAGGCAGGGAACTAAGGGAAGGGAGCGGGGAAATAGAATGGCTCGGCACCCTTCCAGCCAGTGTCCCATCCCGAAGGTTGTTGGCAGAGGGGCTAGGATGAATAACCCCCCTCCGACATTGGCATAGTGCAATGCCAGGTCTATAAAAAATAAGACCACAGTCCTTTGGGACTTCCTGTTGTAGCAGAATGTAGACCTGGCGTGCCTGACCGAGATCTGGGTGTGGGATGGGGAGACTGTAGCTCTCTCTCAACTTGCCCCTACCGGGTTCTCGGTCCTTCACCAATCACAGACTAGGGGGGCAGGGGGAGGAGTGGCCATATTCATTCAGGAGGCTTACTCTTTCAGGGTGCTCCTGCCGCTGGAGATCGCACGCATTGAGTGCACCAGCCTGGTGTGGGAGGCTGGGGAGAGACTGGCGATTTGGCTGGTATACCAACTACCTAACGCACCAGCCAATAGTCTGCCATCCCTGATGGAGGCCACATCAGGCTGGGCACCAGAACACCTTAGACTGATAGTCTTGGGTGATTTCAGTGTCCATGCCAATGACACGACCTCCACTCAAGCAACACCTCTAGTGTCATCCATGGTGGCGCTGAGACTCTCCTAATTTGCAATGACCTCCACTCACCGAGCCGGACAAACGCTAGATCTGATCTTTCCAGCCGGGGTAACAGTGGACTGGATTACTGCCTTGGCAGTACCATGGTCTGGTCAGACCACCAAGCGCTGAGGGCCCATCTGAATGTCTCACCCCAACCCTGCTGAAGCAGTGAGTGTATTTTAGCTTGCCAAATGGACCCAGTATGGCTTCAGATGGCTCTGCGGGATCTGATGCCCCCTGGCAGCTCGTTGGATGAGCTTGTAGGGGATTGGCATAGCAGCCATCGACGAGATCACTCCCTGGTGCCCTTTGCCCCCCCCCCGCTCTAGGTTTGCTCCCTGGTTCACCCAGGAGTTGCTGCTTATGAAGCGCGAGCTAAGACAGCTAGAGAGACAGTGGCGGCGCGCTCATGACAAAGCTACAGGATCATCTTACAGGGCATTTATGAGATCCTATGAGATAGCAGTCAAAGCTGCAAAGAGAGAGTACTATGCAGCTACAATCGCGTCTGCGAGCTTATGCCTAGCCCAATTATTTAGAACAATTCAGTCTTTAACTGTACTGCCACAGGGCAGATTAAATTCTAGAGAATTGGATATTGCCTGTGAGGCTTTTGAGAGCTATTTCACAGATAAAGTCTTGTCGCTCCACTGCAACCTTCCCATCACAGTTGATACAGTTAGTGAACTCAAGGCTCCATGCATGTCTTGGTCTGATTTTGGATTATTTCAGTCTGAGTAGTCTGATTTTGGATTATTTCAGTCTACTCAGCCTAGAGGAAGTCAACGGATTGCTCTCAACAGTACGCCTAGCCATGTGCAGCCTTGATCTGTGCCCTTCATGGTTAATTAAAGCTGGTTGTGAGGGGTTCTGAGGTGCCCTTAGGGATATTATCAACCTCTCAGGGGAACTGTTCCTGGGGGCACTCAAGGAAGCGATGGGCCACCCTCTCTTAAAAAAACCCATCTTTGGATCCGGCCGAATTAATTGAGAAGGCGGTGGCAATACAGTTGCAGAGCTTTATAGATGACACTTCCATGCTGAACCCTTTCCAGTCCAGTTTCCGCCTGGGCCATGGGATGGAGACGGCACTGGTTGCCCTCACAGACGACCTCCAGAGGCATCTGGATCGAGGTGGGTCAGCACTGCTGTTGCTGTTGGACCTGTCGGTGGCGTTCAGCACTGTCAATCATCAGCTACTGACCCACCACCTTGCTGACATGGGGTTGCAGGGGCTTGCCTTGCAATGGCTCATCTCCTTTCTCCAGGGTCGGGGACAAAGGCTGGCACTCAGGAAGCAGACTCCTGAAGGCACCTGCTGATCTGTGGAGTGCCTCAAGGGGCAGTGCTCTCCCCAATGTTATTCAATATCTACATGCGCCCCCTTGCCCAGATGCCTGGAGGTATGGGCTAGGGTGTCACCAATATGCGGATGACACCCAGCTATATCTGTTGTTGGGCAGCCAGTCCAACTCTACCCCAGAAGACCTGGACCGGGTGTTGCAGGACGTGGCTGGGAGGCTTAGACTGAGCTGATTGAAATTGAATCCACTGAAGACGGAGGTCCTGTGCCTGAGTCGGAGTGGACAGGGGGTAGGGATCCCACTACCGGCTTTCGATGGAGCACCACTGGTGCCAGTACCAAGTATTAGGAGTTTGGAGTGCTCCTGGATGCCTCCCTAATGATGGAGGCCCAGGTAGCAGCCACTTCCAAGGCAGCCTTTTACCATCTTCGCTTGATCATGCAGATGGCTTCCTTCCTCGAATGCAATGATCTGGCAACAGTGATCCACACAATGGTCACCTCAAGATTAGACTACTGCAATGCCCTCTACATGGGGCTGCCCTTGTCGCAACTCTGGAAGCTGCAGCTGGTGCAAAATGCAGCGGCCAGGCTGTTGATGGGCCTCCCCATACGGCCTGTCTAAAGGCACTGCACTGGCTGCCAATAGCATACTGGATTCGCTTCAAGGCGCTGGTTTTGACCTTTAAAGCCCTATATGGCCAGGGTCCAACATACCTGCGGGACCACCTTTCCCCATATATACCCCAGAGAGCACTTTGGTCAGGGTCACAAAACCGATTGGCCCTTTCAGGTCCCAAGGATGGCAGGCTAGCTGCAACCAGGGCCAGAGCTTTCTCGGTGGTGGCTCCACACTGGTGGAATGAGGGCCTGTAAGATGGAGCTCTTCCACCAGGCTTTCAACTAGGAGCTGCCACCACTACCATCATTAGCAACAACTGAAGCCTGTTGCCTGTCCTATTACTGATAGCCTGTGCTTGCCGACTGAAACTGAGAATGACCAACGAGCTGATATCAAGTGAAATTACAGAATGCATGAGGCCCTCTGATATGCTGGGCATTCCTCTTCTTTGCTGGATTTCTTTCCATTCTGTTTGCACCTCTGGTGAGACCTAGAGTCCTGTTTTCCTTCTTGTGTTTGATGTACCACTTCTCTCTTTATTTCATGAGCTTCTTGTGATTTATTTTGAAATATTTTCATTTGTACTTGAGATATTTCATATGCATGCACTATTTTTAGAGCTTTCTCTAATTTGAGGTCTTCCTCTTGGAGTAATTTCTCCTGAATTTCTTTTGAGTTGGATCCCATTATAATCCTGTCTTTTATCACATCATCACTGTCATGAAAAGCACACTCTTTAACAATAAGGCAAAACTGTGTCACCCACTCATCCACCAGTTCTGATATCCATTGATGCCTTTTGTAAAATAATGTACATTATACAGAGACATTTTATCCTGGTGTGCAGTATGCCTCAAGCACTGTAATCAGAACTGTGTCTTTCTATCATCTGCAGATATTTTGCCACTAACTCTTCAGGCCCTGCAGATATCACTGCCTTTCTGCCCAATGGTGATTTGAAACTAGGGTTGCCAGATCTGGGTTGGAAAATACCTGAAGACTTTGGGAGTGGATCCAGGAGAGGGTTTGGGGAGCGGAGGGGAGGGGAGGGGCCTCAGTATGGTACAATGTCATAGAGTCCACCCTTCAAAGCAGCCATTTTCTCCAGGGGAGCTGATCTCTGTCAGCTGGAGATCAGTTGTAAAAGCGGGAGATCCCTAGGCCCCACCTGGAGGCTGGCAACCCTATATGAAACCATGCAGCCGTTTGCTCGTCAGACCACTTGTCTGTCTCTGGGCATGATTTCCTTCCACTGGGTCCAATTCTCAGCAACATTCCCATGTTCAAAGACCAGAGGTGGTACTTGCCTGGTGCAATGCCATTCTGTTCAGTTCACTTTTCACTTTGCCTTTACTTCTGCTACCACATTATATATCTGGTCTCTCAAAGCAGTATGCACCACAAGGCCTCGGTAAAAGAACTTGTTTATTCAGCCATTTTGAACATAACTTTTTACAGAGAGTGAGTACTCTATCACCCCCTCTGGTCTATCAACAAACTGCACTTCCAATATACTCTGTATATTGGGAAGGGTGTGCCTTTTTGATTTTTCACCTCAAGGAGCAAAAGGCCTTAGAATTTTGTTTGATGCAAATGTATCTAAAGGCTGCTTGCTCTGGAAAAATCCAGTATCTGAATTTTGTATTCATCTGATGAACTTACTACAGATGGACAAAGTAATGAATAGATTAAGCAGCAATGGTGCCTGATAAGGAAAACTAAACAATACTCAGGAAAAAGCAGTACATCTAATTTGCACCAAGAAAACAGAACTCTAAATTTGCTCTAAAGCAGAACTAAGTGTTTTGTGAACTGATTGTGACAGCCACCTTTTCATCAGGCCTCTCAGTGTGCTTAAACAAAATGCTATGAAATGCCACCAGAAAGTCACATAATTACTTATACATCCACAGAAAAAAGTTACCTCTTTACTAATGTATTGCATAGATTAAATAAATAGTTCCTTGTGTTTGATCTGTAGTCTGGAGATCAGTTGTAATTCTGGGAGATTTACAGGCCACATCTGCAGGTTTGCAAACCTACTGTAACTTTTTAGGGTTGCCAAGTCCTACCTTATCTGTAGTCGGGGGAGCCCCAGCCCTCTTTGGGAGCTCCCTGGCACATGAGCAAAGCACCCAGAAGTGACGTCATCGCATCGGGCACGTTGCAGCAGGACCACTATCATTCGAGGGGAAACCATACAGTTTTCCCTCGAATTATAGAGTGTCCCCCCGCAACGTGCCCAACACAATAACATCACCTCTGGGTGACATCATCACGCCGAGCACGTCTCCACAATCCCGGCATTTTGAGGGTGGGGTTCCCCCGGCAGCATGATCCAAGCTGATGGATAACGGACCCATTGAATGGGGTTTTCCCCACCCCCCTGGGGGACCTGGCAACCCTATAACTTTTATATCAATTTAAGACAAACCTCTCTTTTTAAATTATATATCTGGGGGAAAAAACAGTCTTGCATTTGAGTAAATACTATATAGAGCCGCAAGTGATTAAATTTCAATAGGACAGGACCTCACCTAGGTACCTCAAATTTCACTGCATTGTTTCATTTTTCCCACCTTAGTTTAAACTAGGGTTGACAGACCCACTGGTGGAGGCCTCACCACTGCCACTGCCCACTGACAGGCCCCACCACCCTACCACTGAAGAGCTGACCAGTGGTGGTAACTTAACCCGAAAAATACGGAGATCCGTGCAACATGTCTATGCCACTGCTCGCATGACCCAGAAGTTATGTTATTACTTCTGGGTCATTGGGACAATGCTCTGGTATTTGGGCAAAAACTATTTTCAGTTACATACAGTAATTTAAGCAGACAGTTGTCTTAAAGAACAAAGACAAAGAAGCTTTTTTTAAACAATGCCAAGTACAAACAAAACTCACTACTCAAGTACAGTTATGCCCATAAGTGCTTGGAAGTCTAAGTGTGCAATACTACACTATTCTCTTCATTTTGTTAGAGTTAGATGCTTCATCATCTGCAAAGTGATCTGATTGACTTGGCTTTAGACTAGAACATTAGCACTTCATCTACGTGGCTTCCTATACTAAAAAGATTGAATAATATATGTCAATTTCATTGCTTCATGCAAGAGAGAACTGTTATTTTTGAAGAAGGAATACTTTGAAATGAAGAGAAACTATCCAGAATCTTTGTCAAAATAATTTTGAGTTCAACATTAATACTTTCATTTTTGTACGTTTAAGCAAGTTTTTGGACATTTTTCATTGAGAAGTTTGTACTATTGCACACTTAAGAACATAAGAGAAGCCAGTGTTGGATCAGGCCAATGGCCCATCTAGTCCAACACTCTGTCACACAGTGGCCAAAAATACCAGGTGCCATCAGGAGATCCAGCAGTGGGGCCAGGACACCTCCCACTGTGGGCCCCCAAAGCACCAAGAATACAGAGCATCATTTGCCCCAGACCAAGCGTTCCTATCTATACCTTGTGGCTAATAGCCACTGCTGGACTTCTGCTCCATATGCTTATCTAATTCCCTCTTGAAGCTGTCCATGCTTGTAGCTGCCACCACCTCCTGTGGCAGTGAATTCCATGTGTTAATCACTCTTTAATCACTTAGACATCCAAGTGCTTATGTGCATAAGTGTACTTGAATTGCAAGTTTTGTTTTTATTTAGCATTGTTTAAAAAAGCTTCTTTGTCATTGTTCTGTGGGCTTAAATTACTTTAACTAACTAAAAATGGAACAAAGTTTACTTGGAAATTATTTAAATATTTTTCCTTGATATATTCTGTGCATATTGTCATGGTATTTGCTGGTCTCAGTTGTTTTTTACTGTGACTCATCTACTTTCTTACCAGAATTGATGATGTCACTTCTGGGTCATGTGATCAGTGACGCAGACACATTGCTGCACATAGGATGGGCCTCCTTGCTGCTCCCTGTAAGTCCTCCTCATCCCCTGCCAGTTGCCAGGAGGGACTTGACAACCCTAGTTTAAACTACAGATTAAACTGCATTTTCTTGCAAACCAGGATTCCTCAGAAAAGAGCACTCAGAAGGAGGACAGTGAAATTGTTCTTTTTTAGATATTTTCTCCTGAGCCAACTTACAGTTTAGTTAATAACGGCTATGAATTCAGAGAAGATACTGCACAATCTTCATGAAAACAAAGAAATGAAGACTTCAAGTTTCACAATAATTAAAAAACCCTGAATATATAATGACAGAAGTGCTTCTCTATAATTATCACTTTATTATTCTACTTTCTGTTTCTTTGATTCAATTCACCGGAATGAAGAAAAGCTTTAAAAAATTACAACCACCAATTGATTGTATGAGGTGAAAAATTAAGTGCTTTATAATTAATCATCTCAGCATTCGGTTATTGCATTTCATAGCACACTAGACCTTTTATACATATGAATTTAATTATCCTAAAATTCCTGTGAGGAAATGCCATTAAGCACATAGGGGCAAAAAGTAACAGCTTGAGGTCAACAGCAAATCAAAGGTGGTGATTCTGCTAAAGCTAAAAAATAATAGGCTTGAAATAAGAATTTTCAGTTGACAGTATTTACATATATTGCAAGGTGAGTCCCCTTGCCCTGAAAATTTAGGGGACAGGCCATGACCCAATGCTAAGCATCTGTTTGGCATATAGAGCATCCCCGTTTCAATCACTGGCATTTCCAGTTAATAGGATCAGGTAGTAGCTGAAGTGAAAGACTTCAGCCTGTGATAGTAGAGAGCCCCTGCCAGTCTGAGCAGATAATATTGACCTAGATGGACCAGCAGTCTGATTCAGTATAAGTCAGCTTCGTGTGTTTATGTACTAATTCTTAAGTAATTCATAATTAAAATCAAGATAGAGTAGCCTGGCAGTCAATCTGCCTGGGAATACTGAAGCCATACATAATTATAATATGGTATTTTTAAAAAGTAAAGCTTGCGTCTAGCCATTGAGGTGGAAAACTTCAAGCAGGACCATTTGCAAGAAAAAAAAATACTTTACTTTGGAAGTTTGCCTAGGTGACATGGTTGCCTAGGCACTGTACCACCTTTTCCACCTGGCTGCCATGATGTAGTGGAAATACAAAAATGTGGATAAAAGTAAGAAAATGTACTTAGTTTATAAAAAAGAATTTTTGAAGCATTCACAGATGGCACTCACAACAGGCTACCTAATTACTATTCAATCCAAGAGGAGCTGGACCATCACTAACCTGAAGTTACAGTGTCATTGCTTCAGAAAATGGCTTGCTTTTGACCATTTATAATTTGCTTTTGTAAAAGAAATGTGTGAAGCTCCATTACAGCTCACATTTCCTGACCAGTACTGAATTCAAGGCAGCCTTTGTTTAATCAATTTTTTCCTAAAGAAAAAACATTGGAGACTTTTGCCGTAAGAAACCCTATTTATTTACTGATGTTTAAAAACTAATATTCTCACAGCATAATCCTAGGAAGATAAACCTTTCTAAATCCATTGACTTCAATGGACTCAGAACAGTGTAACTATGCTTACAAAGCACTGCAAGTTTCTGGTAAAATTTGGATATGTTTGTACCACCAGTGAGTAATGTATTTCACTAAATACCATATGTATCTTGTACAGACTATACTGCTAGCTCACTCTCTCTCCCCCTCTCTCACACACACATCTTGAACATGAGGAACACAGAAGTGGAAGGGTCCATTCTATCTTGACACCATCCTTAATTATTTTGTATACATCTAAATCAGAGGTTCCCAGACTTATTTGGCCCACCACCCCCTTTTCAGAAAAAAATTTACTCCGCACCCCCCTGGATATCTACCTTCAAGAAGTGGACAAAAAGATGCAGTTTGTGGATCTGCACCTGAATCATTGCAGCCACCTGGATCATTCCAGCACCCCCCAGGGGGCGGTATTGCCCACTTTGGGAACCAGTGATCTAAATATTGGCAGAGAGATTCTGGCAAGCCAGTATGCCCCATTACTAACCAATAAAAAATGGTTTTAAAATACCACATTCCTGAAGCCTAGTCTTAAGTAACTTTCTCAGAAGAACTCAGTTCCCAATGTCCATGTCTAGGACTGCAGCTTTAATCTAGGAATGATTTTTACTTGGGTGAGAAATAGCGCTTTGCAGATTCCAGTACTACAGTTGTTATATTTTACACTTTCACAGTAAAAACAATTAATGTGTTACAGTAATTAATTGTTTGAATGTGTATTATTGAAAATGTTTGACGATCATGCCAGATCATAGCAATACATGAAACTAATATAATATTCCGTGATTGCTGAGAGGACAGCTAGAAATAAATCCATGAATAATCTATATTGGTTAACCTTAAATATCTGGCTCAAATCATCCTTTAATACACGGCAAACTACATTTTTTATTTTGCCATATAATCTCCTATAGTAGAACAAAAATCTGAAGATTTTGAAAGATATTTGCCAAGAGAAAAATAATTCATGGCTGCGGTCACACTGGAGGTTTAGCGCAATCTCGCTGCAATTCTATTTGTGCTGGTTTAAATAGTTGTGGGACGTTTTGATCAGACGTCCCACCCTGAACCAGGTTAACTACATGGTTGCCCCATGGTCTATCATTCAGATTGTTGCGGCATTCTTTTCTTTTCTTTTTTTTTGTCTTTCACCCATGCATATAAGTGTGTATCCAAAGCTCCGGCTCCTCTTCGACAGCTCCACAATCTCACTGCCAAGTACTCTGGCCCCTCTCAGCCTCCTTCCCTTGGCCTCTCTTCTGTGGAATACATGGAAGGAATGCAGATTTACATTACAGTAGTCCCATTGACATCAGTGCATTTACCCTTCTGTCAAACGTGGGATGCTCTCAGACTCTGATGCAGAAACAAGAGAGAGGGGTGGGGTGGGGATTTGTCACTTGAAAACAACTCCCCTGGGGAGTCCCAATCCAGAATGACTACTTGGCCACAGTGATTAACAATGCCAGGGGTGATTGTGCACTTATGCGCATATAGCTACCTGATCCCAAAAAACAAACCAAAGGAGGCGAAAACAGAAGGGAAGGTTCAAACTTCCCAGACGACTTAACTTCACAACAGAGGGGTTCAGATGTAAAGAAATGTGGGGTGGAAGTGCTGGCATCCCTTAATACCAGACTTTCCCCAGTGCCTAATTACTCCACTTCCAAAGCAGGAGAACTCGGGGTTGCCAACAACTGGGGCATGGAAGGCAGATGTTATGGTTTGATCGTGCTCTTTAAATCCGCAAAGGTAACACTACGATATCGTGGCAAACTGCTTGTGTGACCACAGTGCATTAGTCCTTTTCAAAAGAGATGGTCTAACTAAATGCCACCAATAACCACTATTTCTAGTGTGCAAGTGGTCATAAATACATCACTTCTTTTTCTACAGCTTTTGGATTCAAAGGGAGTTTTCACAATTCAGTCCTAAATATTTAGTTGGTCCGATTATTTAGTTACTCCCAAAGCATACTAGGGGGGAGGGGAATACTGTAATATAAAGTGAACTTTAGGTAACGTTAACTTAGGTGCCCCTATTAATTAAGAATCCTGCTTGAGTATTTTGTTATTTGAATAACTGAATGGATGATGGTTAATTCAGACTTCACTATGATCTCAACAGACTGACTACAAGAAAAATTCAGCTCACTGATTAACATAAGTGGCTCCTAATAAGTTCCAATGAATTTTATCCTGAGTGGTCATGAATGTCTTCAACTCACTGTAAAGTAATTACTGATTGGTATCATCAAAACATCCTGACCTGATTAATATTGTTTTATTCTACTTGGGGGGGGGTATACCACTTAAAAATCTCTTGTTAATGCCCTCAGATAATTATCTTCAGTTCATGAAATTTCCTTATCAGATCTCAAAGGATTAATAGCTTTTTATGATTAAGGACTTTGATGCTTCTATTGGTTATGCAACTTGCCTGTAAAGAAATCATCCTTTAGCAACTAAATTATACCTTTCCTTGGGAAACAATCAAGTACCTTAAGCCCCCAGGATTCAGTAATACAGGGCAATTAATCATATAGGATGATACAAACTGCTTGCATGGTACAGAACCCCCTACAGTGCTGGTCCAGTCCATAATTGATTTCAGAAGGATTTTTAAGTGGTATGCAAATGCCAAATGGTAAAAAGCAAGCCTTTTATGCTGACATCCCATTGAAAGGATCTCAGATGGCAAGTCTGTTAAAAGCACTGAACATGGGTATGTTGACAAGTACTTTGATGGGGCTGAGGTGATTCTGAGCTTTGTGAGGCTTAAATTGAGGCTCAGTTGAGAAGAGACCTCAAGTTCTGCAGTGGGTTCTGGTGTGGAGCCTACATCTTGGGTCAGCAGGCAGAAGGCACTGGCATATTCCAGTACATTACCAGTCCTTTGTTGCAGGCATTTATTGGCCGCCACTCTTCTGTAGGGATCCTCAAAGGCATGCTTGAATTCTTCCACAAATTTTGGGTAATCATTCAAGAGAAGGCTGGAGTCCAGCAGGTAGGGCATAGCCCATTTAGCTGCATGACCCTTTAGCAAAATGTTAAGGAAACAAATCCTGGTTCAGATTATTATAATAATAATAATAATATTATAATAATATCTTTCAATTTATTAATCGCTTAATCCTGCAAAGTTTGCTGGCTCTAAGCGATGAATAGTTACTCATATGACAAGGGACTAAAAATGATTCATCGGTGTAAGGGAGGACAACATACATAAATCTTTAAATTGCACACATTTTGCAGCCGACGGGGATCATGTTCAGCTGTAGTCTCAGGCATGTTCCAGGGCATTCATTTGGCTTGGCTGGATGATGTCAGCTGTTTTTCCCAGACTGCTTCAAGTCATAGTGCCACACTGCCACCGCCTGGCCAGATCAACCCATCACAGGCTGCTGCCAAAGAGATTTTTCTCTAAGCTTCCAAGCTCACAAGCTGGACATTCCAATTCACCGGCTAACACCTCCCCCCGCCGGGGGGGTTTAGTGCACCCACCCTCTCTAAGGGGTGGTACCCATTTATCTACTCGCCAAAGCTTTCAAACCACTGGTGGACGGCAAGCTGGGAACGAGGCTGGTAGCTCACACCAGCATGGGGCTAGAACTGACGGACGTTCTGTTCAGTTCAGATGTTACTGTAACCAGAGAATAAATCCTCTGTGCCACTGCTTGAAGGAAAGCCTTGGGGTTGCAAGTCCATATATAACAGGCATTGAACCAGAAAGCAGGGAAGCTTCTCCTGGTCTCCCCCAATTTTCTCTGTGAGGCTGACTGGACATTTTCCCAGTGGAGGTACAAGTAGGGTTGCCTGGTCCTCTTCACTCCCCTGTGGGGGGAGGGAGCTCTTCAGGTGTGTGGGGGCGGGGTAATGTCACTGTGCATCACGTACCCAACATAATGATATCACTTCTGCATTGGGTGGCCAGTGGCAGATTGAAGCCTACCAAATCAGGGGATCCCCCACTCCCACCTGGGGGCTGGCAACCCTAAGTACAGGTGCTAGGCCCCCAGCTGAGGGTTGGTCTGTGTTGTCAGCATCCTCAGCACTGAATCCGGGGTGGTCTTTCCCGAGAGAGAGACATCCCTAAATGACCTCTGAACCTCCACAAGCAGTGCCCTATGAAGCCAGGTTTGACTTAAACAGTGGCTTTTGCTGGGAGGCTAGAAGAACCACATCTTGGCTGAGAAAACTCAGGCCAAAGAGACTCTCCAAGTTGGCTGCACTGCCAAGCATTCTCCATGCAAGCAAACACCCCCCTCCCATGTCTATCCTGTCAGCTCAGTCCAAAAGGACTAGAAAGGGCAAGTCTCTGCCCTTGCCTCAGGCACCTTCTACTGATCAAATGGCTAGTCTTTTGTCTGTCAAATGTACAGGCAGGCAGGGACAAAGAGCCTCTGGTCTGTGCTACTGTCATGAATGAAGTACGTTGTAAGTCTCTGTCCCAAATCCTTTCACACCCTGGAACTCAGAAAACACCTCTTGGTAATCCTTTCATTTCTACACCTATCTGTTTGTCTAAGATATTTTTCTAAGATATCTGCATTCTTACACCTATGCCAGATCTATCAAGGTAAACATTAACTTTCAATGGCTAGTGAATGGTCTCCCATTCAGGATCATCCTGCCACACATGAAGACACATCACTTCTTTTGTCTGGCACCAGGGAAATGCCAGGCCACTCTATTGTTTCACAATGGACACCCCCAGTACAGTCATCCAACACCTGGCTTCTGGTGCCCTGGCCCCACTGCTGGACCTCCTGATGGCACCTGGTATATTTTGGCCGCTGTGTGACAGAGTGTTGGACTAGATGGGCCATTGGCCTGATTCAACATTGGCTTCTCTTATGTTCTTATGTTCTTATGTAATTGTTAAAGCCAAACTCTGCCCCTCTGAGAGCTCATTGGTCACATCTAGGCCTTGCCCATCGTGATGCCATATATCCCTGGGACTCATCATTGGCCCAGGTAATCTATTGTTCTCACCTGAGACCAGCCCCCTAGGCCTTCCATTGGTCTGCATTGTTTTCCAGTATCTATATCCATTAGGCACATGGCCTCAGACCATGTGCCTCTGCCCTGATGCCAACCAACAGACCATCCCTAAACCTCTGGGTTTAGGCCATAAACTCCTCTCCATGGACCTCTGCACATCTGGACAAGTAGTATCACCCCATAACTGACCCCCTCTATCAGCTATCAATCATCTCTGTTTTCTTAGTTCTGCATTGTGTGTGTGAATGTTTGAATACTGTTTGTATGCTTGAGAATATTTAGTAAAGAAATCATTATTTTAGCTACCCAGTCTCTGTGTCTATTCTTGGGTTCTTGGGAATTCTAACTCC
This sequence comes from Gekko gecko, assembly GCA_029375565.1. NCBI lineage: Eukaryota > Metazoa > Chordata > Lepidosauria > Squamata > Gekkonidae > Gekko > Gekko gecko. Next base: position 127,794,340 of record JAPDNY010000003.1, read on the forward strand.
AGTATACACAGGTCTGATCCTATAGTTATGCCAATTGCTCATTAATATCATAATTCCCCAATCTATTATTAAGAAATAGAGCCATTTGGCTAACAGCTGTTGGTAGCTGTTTACCAAGGATCTCAGTCAGCTGGAGCAGCAGTGCATGCAGCCTCTGGTTTTCAGCTTGTAGGGCCTCCACCCTGCAAAGTGGGCTGAAACAATCTGTCCTGCCAGAGACGGAGGAGCAGGAGTCAAGGCGGGGATGAAATCAATAGTCCTAAAGTTTATATGATGTTCCTGCAGAGGCTGAGGGTGAACTGAAGCCTTAAACATACTGGCAAGGAAATTAATATGCAAGCCCTGCCCTTCCAGGAGAAAGCTATTGGCTCTTAAAGGTGGTTCACCAAGTTATGGCAAGCAGCTCATACTCCAAAGGGGTTGTGGTGGTTCAGGACTTTGGAAGGCATGACAGGTCATCTAGAGAGACGACCTCAAGTGTTGCAGTGGGCTCTGGGGTGGAGGTTTCAAGGCCCAAATCCAAGTCAGAAGTCAGAACTGTATTCAGGGGTAAGAGAGCTGACAGGCTCCTGGGGCTTCTTTGGCACATCAACTGGAGGTGTCTCACATTGCTGCCTTCTGTTGTGGCGTCAAGTGTTCAACCTGCCCCCCCAATCTGAGTCTTCAGTCTCTTTGCCTGATGAGAAGCCCATACTGTGGCCCATAACTCCCCATGGTTGCCACACATAGCACAGACAACAAGGATGAGATGATATCTATTGTGGTAGAGGATTATGCAAACTTTCATTTATATCAAAGACTGTCAGCATTCTGCATTCCAGCAAATGAAGACTTCTGTGTAACTGAATTTTGCCTAGCTCACCTTCAAGAGCAATTACTCCCAAAATAATCTGCCCCTTTTCTACTTTACAAGAAAATGCCTCCCCAATCCCTATACTGTTCTCAATTTTAACACAAACTATTTCCACAAGAAAAAATGGGCAGCAGAAGGGAGTAAGTTGTTTATGTACTAGAAACAGAGGAAGTAGTATCAGAACAGAAGGGGCAGGGTGGGATGTAGGTGGTTTGTACCAGCAGGAAATATAAAAGAATTGATCTGTTGTTTTTATTACAAGACATAATAATGAATCCACACATTTCAGATGAACCATTTCTTCAATTTGTGCTACTTTGCTTATATTGGTTCTAAAGTAACAAATTAACTATATTATGCCCACTAGCTCAAAACCTCATACAAATCTGCAAGCAAAATGAGAACAATCTGAATTTGCAAGAAGTTGACAAGGGGAGACTCATTGCTCCTGACATTAGACAGACTGAATCCAAAAGCGTTTAAAGGTAGGTTTTATCAGGGCTATTTTTGGGCAGGAACGCACAGGAACGGAGTTCTGGCTGGCTCCCGAGTTGGCCACACCCAGCAGTAACTCATGAGCCCAACAGGCCACACCCAACAGCAGAAACTCATCGGGATCGGCTACATTAGGGGTGTGTGGCCTAACATGCAAAGGAGTTCCTGCTACAAAAAAAGCCCTGTGTTTTGACAACAAACAAGGTAAACAGAATAAGAAGCAAAAGATGGGTGTGGCTGGATGACCACACTTCTGGTAATATGGGGGTGTGGCCTAACATGCTGTTTGGTGTGTCCTGATATGCTAATGAGTTTGTGCGGATGGGTGTGGCCTATTATGCTAATGAGTTCCTGCTGGGCCTTTTCTATTAAAAAAAAGCCCTGGGTTTCATGCTTTTGTGGGCTCTACATATTTTCTTCTTTGGCAGAAATAGAGAGAACTGAGTAACCTTTGGGCAGTCACTCTCTTCTAACCTCACCTAGCTTATACAGGTTGCTGTGATGAAATAATGTGGAGAAGAGAGCCATGGACACTGCCTTGAACCAGGGCCACTTTAACAATGGAGGAAAAGAACAATTGCTCAGGTCCTCCCACTGTCTGGAGGCCACGACATGAGAGAAACACAAGCCCTGTATATATGACATATCTCAGTATGGGCTAATATAGGTAGGGCCCGGGGAAAGTGGTAGTCAGCTATAATCACATGCCATCAAAAGTTACCCAAAGAATGAGGCACTCATTCATGTAGACAGATTAAATTATTATTACATGATTTCACATGTTCGAGTATTAAAATGATAGCACCCACTACAACATTAACTCAGTAAACATCACTGGTAAAAGATAAGCTGAAGCAGAAGGCTAAAAGATCTGTTCATTAAGATTAACCTTTCAGCAAAGAATGGGGTTTAATAGAACTCAAAAGATAAAAAAAATACATTGGTAAAATGCTCATTTAGAAACTGGAACTGTTCAAACAGTTTTTATTCAAGCTCAGGATGCTGTGAGTGAAGCAAAACAACCCGAAAAAGGGGAAGAAAACTGTAACTGCATGAAGAACAGCATAATTTACTGTATAGTGTGTGGGTGAATTTCATAAAAAAAAATTAAAATATACTGAGTAAGAAGGTACAAGGAAATGCTATTTTCAGAACTCCTTCATAAATCTCAGTAATTAACAAAATGAATCTTATTTGCAGTGAACTTTGCCATTTTACTGGTATGTTCCACTGTGTTAGCTGAAAATGTCCCTTTCCCAGTTTCTTTCTAATTATGAGTAATTTAGCTTTACAGAATGCAGCGGATCCCAATACAAATAATACAGACCCATCCAAATCTGCCACAAACCTCCTTAAAGATGTGACCCATGAGCTTCATGCAGAGGGTGTAATTGGAATGTCTGTCTTCCCAGTCCTAACCTGACACTGTTAACTATTACATGACACTGAGAAGAGTACCTGAAGATCCAAGAATAGACAGGTTCTCATCCTTTGAATTTTCTTTCTAATTAAATTCACATTCATATAATGAGGAAAGTCTCTTTTGTGTATAATTTGCAAGCAGGCAAGTAGGCAACCATGAAGAATACAACTTTAACCAAGACCTTTGATAGAACACTTTGGAAACTGGAGAAAAAGCAAATCTTTGATGAGCAAATAAGTAGAATAAGAACAGTGGTCAGAATCCTACCGAGGTCCCAAATACCACTGCAGAACGGTCAGAGTTAAAGGACACATTCAGGTGCTGAAGAGGCACACAACTATATCTCCTCACGTACCAGCTACCGACTCTGGGACTGTTGGGGTGGCAAAGATGGAATTCCAGGAGCTAAGGGAATTTCTGGAGAGGGATCATGGATATCCAAATACAGCTGAAGCGTAATATTCCTTGGACAGATGTGGGAGGGGAGAGGGGATGCCATTCTTCCATCCCTAAACAATTTGCCTGTCAAAACCACCACCACCTTATACTCAGCCTCATAAGGAAAGATAAGAAAATGGAAGTCCTTCATGGAGAGAACAAAGGATTAAATCCCCCTCAACCTTCTGTATGCAGATCTGTTCTCAACTGGAGTCACATACACCCGAAACTTACTTTTAAAAAACACTAGCAACATATGATTTTGCATATGCCATTGCCTCTGTTTTGATCCTTAATTTTCTGTTATACTTGAAATGCCTCATTTTATAAATTTTTTTCTTTTAAGAGATTTTTTTGTATTTTTAAACTTTAATCTTTGCTCACTAACATATTTAAGCCCCACTGAAATCACTGGTATTTAAGCATTATTTGGTGCAGGACTTTGCATCTTACAGATGCTGCAAGATGTCTAACTCTCTTACTGTTGCACTGTAGTATTGTGTTTCATATCAGTGCATCAAACATCTTTGAATAATTATTATATAAATGCATAACAAAGCCTGAAAATGTTTTGCATTGTGGAACATGAGTCTACCTAACCTAAATGGAAAAGCTTCCCCGAGGGCTATGGCACAGTACTGAACTGTCGCTACTTAAGATTCACGTTGCTCACAGACAAGCATGTGCAACTCCCCCATAGGTGTGAAAGTGAACCAAATTATTCCAAGTAAAGTCAGGGCTGGTGCTTCCATAAGGCACGGTTAGGCAGTTGCCTAGACCACCACCCAAGGAGTGCACCACGCTGGCCTGCTGCCCTGGTGGGTCCCGCCCCTCGCAAGACGCAGCCAAGGCCAGCCCATCTGCCCCTTCAGTGGCTCTGCTCCTGCCCACAGCACTCCTGCTGGTCCTCCTGCTGGTCCTCCTGCTGGTCCTCCTATGCTGCCTGCCTCCACCCCCCATCCCAGGCGCTCTCATGCTGCCATCAGCCCTGGGTGGCCAGGCCCGAGGCCCCCCGCCACCCCCAAGCACAGCGCTTCGTGGTCCACATCTTCCGGCACCTGTGGCTAAATAATAGGAAACAGAGAGTGAGTATAAATGGGAAATTTTCTCAGTGGAGGGTGGTAAGCAGTGGGGTATCACAGGGATCAGTATTTGGTCTGATGTTTTTTAACTTGTTTATTAATGATTTGGAGATGGAAGTAAGCAGTGAAGTGGCTAAATTTGCAGATGACACGAAGTTGTTCAGGGTGGTGAGAGGATTGTGAGGCACTCCAAAGGGATCTGTCAAGGATGGGAGAGTGGGCGTCAATGTGGCAAATGGGGTTCAATGTGGCCAAGTGCAAAGTGATGCACATTGGAGCCAAAAAATCCTAAAAATAAATACACATTGATGGGGTCTGAACTGGCAGAGACTGACCAAAAAAAGAGATCTTGGAGTCGTAGTGGATAACTCAATGAAAATGTCAAGACAGTGTGCCACTGTAATAAAAAAGACCAACGCTATGCTGAGGATTATTAGGAAGGGAATTGAAAATAAATTAGCCAGTATCATAATGCCCCTGTATAAATCACTGGTGAAACCTCATTTGGAATACTGTATACAGTTCTGGTCACCACACCTCAAAAAGGATATTATAGCATTGGAAAAAGTGCAGAAAAGGGCAACTAGAATGATAAAAGGGTTGGAACACTTTCCCTATGAAGAAAGGTTAAAACGCTTGGGGCTCTTTAGCTTGGAGAAACGATGCCTGAGGGGTGACATGATCGAGCTTTAAAAGATTATGCATGGGACACAGCAGGTTGAGAAAGAAGTACTTTTCTTCCTTTCTCGCAATACAAGAACTCATGGACACTCAATGAAATTGCTGAGCAGTCGGATTAGAACAGATAAAAGGAAGAACTTTTTCACCCAAAGAGTGATTAACACATGGAATTCACTGCCACAGGAGGTGGTGGCGGCTACAAGCATGGACAGTTTCAAGAGGGAATTAGATAAGCATATGGAGCAGAAGTCCATGAGTGGCTATTAGCCACAAGGTATAGATAGGAACTCTCAGTCTGGGGCAAGTGATGCACAGTATTCATGGTGCTTGGGGGGGGCAACAGTGGGAGGGCTTCTAGTGTCCTGGCCCCACTGCTGGACCTCCTGATGGTACCTGGTATTTTTGGCCACTGTGTGAAAGAGTGTTGGACTAGATGGGCCATTGGCCCAATCCAATATTGGCTTCTCTTATGTTCTTATGTCTGTGAGACAAGATCTGTGCTTCAGCCTGGTCGGGGCAGGGAAGGAAGGGAGGAGGAGGACAGAGGATGGAGCCTCCATAGCCAGCAGGTGAGGGGAAGCCCTTTCTGATACCCCCCTTCGCCGTGCAGTGCCTCCGCTCACCCTTTGCCCGGCTGCTGCTGAGCTGCCTTCATACATGCCAGGCTACACACGTGCAGCCTGAGGAGGCAGTGGAGGCCTGGCGTCAGACTGTGGCGGGTAGAGGGGCATTTGGAGGGGGGACCCCATTCGTTCCCAGGAAAAGGGTTGGGGGGCAGGGAGCCTGTTGGGCCATGCTTTTCTCCCTGGTGGGTAGCTCTTTAGACTTGTGGGGAGAGGTTGTCTGAAAGTCAGAACCTGTACCCCCCCCCTGCAGTGCAACCTGTAATGGTACAGTCCTTTCTGCTTTCCCTAGTGTCAAAACAAAATTTGAATCCCGTGGCACCAACAAAGTTTAATTCTTCTGGGTATAAGCTTTCCTGTGCATCCACACTTCTTTAGAAAGAAATGTGCATGCACAGGAAAGCTTATACTCAGAATAAAACTCTGTCGGTCTTAAAAGTGCCACTGGAATCACACTTTGTTCTGTTGCTTCAGACCAACACAGCCGCCCACCTGAACCTGTCTCTGATCAAGCTGGGTAGCCGTGTTAGTCTGTTTGTAGTAGGAAAAAAGAGCAAGAGCCCAGTAGCATCTTTGTGCCAGAGTCTGAGCTTTCATGAGTCACGAAAGCTCATCCCTATCACAAATTTTGTTAGTCTGTAAGGTGCCACTGAACTCTTGCTAAGCTCTGGCCTCTACCATCTTTGTAGGACTCCATGTTTTGGCCAGCTATGATGACTGAGAGGTGAGCTGAAAGAGGGGGATTGGCTCTGTGGAGAAGCAAGCAACGGGGGAAGTCCTGTTGTGCGGTGCTGGATTGGGGGTGACCACCTGATACCTGCATGTCAGCACTGGGGTGATGCAGTCCAGAGAGGGCTGTTTGCATGTGCGCACACATCATTGGGGTTTTTAAGAATGCATGCTTAGGGAGTGACCACGGAATGAGATTCTGATGTACCTGAGATGGAAACATTAAAGAGACTTAAATTTCAACATCACAATGAACAGGATTTTTCAAAATGCTTTATGATTTGTGTTTTTCCGTTTGAGACAGAAAATCAGAGATTGTATTACTTGTTCTCACAATAAGAAATTAGCAACTTCAAATTTTGTGTCTTTCATTCTTCTTAAAATGCATTTATGTTTGAAAATTGGTGGGCGCACGGGCCCTGAGTAAAGTACATTTCATAAAGCAAAGAAAATTAATTTGCACAGTGTATGGAGGGGTGTTTTCTTCTTTGCCTTTCAGAAGAAGGAAAAACTATAGGACTTGCAGAACTCAGGATCACATGTAATCAGAAGAAGAATCTTTTCTAATATATGCCTGTAAATTGGGTCATACCTGTCAAACTTTGAATCTTTATGAAAATTTGGGAGGCTGAAAAAAAGGTAGAATACAGCAATTTACACAGAGACTTTAACATATACAAAGCAAAATAATAACTCCTTCCTTAGAGGCTGAGGTTATGTGTAGAGCTCTACATTAATTTCTAGTTTTCCAAGTTGCATTTATCATGATCCTTATTCTACACGGTCTGAGAAGCAACCATTACTCAAAAGCTGTTTTGTCTCACCATAATTCGGAGGCAGCCAAATATAGGCTTGTGAGCCACATGCATTTTCGGGATGATCCAATACTGAGTATACATAATTGATGTATTAACCAGTGATAACCAATGAATAATGGAGCCTCACGGATATCCTTCCACTGGAGGAATCGCATTAATTGGCTCCCTATGCAGGTACAGCCATTTTAACCACGACAGTTTAATCTGATCATTTTTAGTAGTTTTGTCTGGAATAATTAAGTGCTGCACTCTCACTGGGAGCCAGTTTACACAAATTGTTTTTCCTGTCAAAAGCTACCAAGACTATTTCTACTTCCTATGCAGTTTCTGGTTGCTGCCATGTCACAAAAGTAGTATATGACTCTAGCTAGAAGCATAAAGAAAAATTCCAAAAATTGCTAGGATTAACCCAAATAACAACAGACAGTATGCAAGCTTTCACATTTTCCAGAATTCTTCATCAGGCTGGATATTCAGTCAAAAAAAAAATCAGTGATGCGGGAAGAGAAAATATATATATTTTTAGAGCATGGAATACATTGTGTTTCAGATTTCATTGGAGAAATGATGCTGGATGCAAACAGGGCTTCATTTTGGACCTAAGGTTCCTAGGACAAAGGAAAGGGGCAAATTTGCAGCCTCATGTAGTGAGTAAAAACAGGGATCAGTTAATAAAACATTTCTCCAGCACGAAGTGAGATGCACAGATAATTTATAAAAAGCAAAGAGCAAAAATAAAATGTAGTGGTCTATATATTAACAACCAGGGGTCTTTTTGTAGAAAAACAGCTGCAGGAGCTCATTAGCATATGGTATGCTAATGAGCGATTAGGCTATTAGTATATGCCACACCCCCTGACATCACTGGAAGTGATGTCAGAAGGGGAAGCAAAAGGGGGGGAGACATCTTCAAAAGCCTCCCCTTCCCTTCCCCAGCTGGTTTGGGTGGGGGAACTAAGAGAGAAGGGGTTTAAAGTTTAAACTCCTTCTCATGAGAGTTGGGCCACAGAAGGAGGAAAGAGGGAAGGAAAGAGAGAGAGTAGAGAGAAGGAAAGAAGGAAGGAAAGAGGGAAAGAAGGAGAAGCAAAGAAGGAGGGAAAGAAAAAGAGGGAAGAAGGAGGGAAACAGGGAAAGGAGGGAAAAAGAGAAGAGAAGAAAGTGGGAAAGAAAGAAAGAGAGAAGAGAAGAAGGAGGGAAAGAGGGAAAAGAGTGAAGGAAAGGAGGGAATGAAAGAAATTTGGTGGCAATTCGGCCCCATTATATCCTATGGGCCATTGAAGTCAATGGTGAAAACATAGGGTATATTCTGGGGGCTGGAGGAGGGGTTTGAGGGAGAGGCTCCAAACTCACAGGGTAGCTGATGGAGCCTCTCCCCAAGATACCCACCAAGCTTCAAGTACATTGGACCAGGGGTACAATTCTATGTGCCCCCAAACAGGTTGCCCCATTCCCTCCATTGTTCTCTATTGTGGGGAAAAAGTAACTTATTTTCCCACCATAGAGAACAATGGAGGGAATAGGGGCAACCTGTTTGGAGGCCCATAGAATTGGACCCCCTGGTCCAATGTTCTTGAAACGTGGTGGGTATCTTGGGGAGAGGCTCCATCAGCTACCCTGTGAGTTTGGAGCCTCTCTCTCAAACCCTCTCCCCTCCAGTCCCCAGAATATACCCTATGTTTTCACCATTGACTTCAATGGCCCATAGGGTATAATGGAGCTGAAATTGACATTCGGCTGCCTGAAAGACTCCTCGGGACGCTGGCTGGGGGCGGGGCTTGGCTCCTGAGCTCCCGGAGCTGCGCTCCGGTTGCCTCCCCCCCCCAAAAAAAGACCCCTGTTAACAACTAGGAATAAGGCCTGTTGTGGAAATAAATACAAGGAGCTCTAAAAAGAGGCTCTGGGAGAGTGCCCCAGCTTTGGGCACTCAGTGACAATTTGCTGTGGCATCTCAGGGTATAATGACACAGAGTCCACCATTTTCTCCAGAGGAACTGATCTCTGCTACTTGAAGAGTAGTTGTAATTCTGAGTGATCTCTAGCCCTCACCTGGAGATTGGCAACAGTGGTTTCCCATGAGGGATTGACTGGTTTGGAGGGTGGAGTCTATGGTATTGTACCTGTCCGAGGTACCACCCCTCCTCAAACCTCACCCCCTCCAGGCTCCATCCCTCAAATCTCCAGGAATCTTCCAACCTGGAGTTGACAACCCTATCTCCCTCCCAGCCAACAACCTGCACTTGATCCTATGCATGCATACTTGAAAGCAAGGTGTTGTGGGTACAGGTCCAGCTGAGGCTGACTCCTCCTCAGATGAGGAAGAGGCAGGGAACAACTCAGCCTCTTCTAGAGACAGCCTAGAGAAAGAACCCTTAGCAGTACCTGAGGAGGAAAAGCCCCCAGCAGCTGCACAAGAGGTGCAGCCAGAAGGAGAGACCATTCCTGAGCCGAGGCCAACAACCCCAGCTGCAGACACCCCAAGGCCAGACTCCCCACCTAGTTCCCCTGAGTGCCCCAGACATAGGGTACGGCAGGGGCTGACTTTGCAGGAATGAAAACAAAGTGCCAGGCTGCAGCTCCAGCAATGTCAACGAGAGGAGTTGTAAGCTTCTGCAGACTCCACTCCAAAGGGAGGAAGGATCTGTTTAAAACCCCTTGGTGCACCTGCTTCAGTGTGGCAACAACTCTGCAAAATCAGACCTGCTTCTGAGTGTGCAAGCAGCCGCTCTTTGCCTTTGAAAACTTGTATCCTCGAAAATAACTTTATGGCTATCAGATCTTTAGCTTCTCACTGACCTTGATTTCTTGCTCGTGTCTTCAGCTTCTAGCTTATCAACTCGGTGGCTCCCAGCCAAAGTCAGCACACAAGGCTATATTGAGGTTCCTAGAGCCGCCATCATCGATCCACCTGCCCGGCCGGCCTCTCACTCGCTTGCATCATCTCCTTTCTCTGCCAGGGTGGCCCCATCGTCCCAGGGAGTGACCGCTCCATCCCTCCATCCTCCCACTTCAGCAACGGAGCTGGTGCATGAGGTGGAGCAGTTCACGCAGCCAGAGCCCAGGAGAGGTGAGCCACTGGGGGGCAGCAGTATGAGGGGGGAACCGGCCGCTGCTCACTGGGTCTTCGCTCCATGTATGGGGTGCACAAGGGATGGGGGGAGGTGGGAGAGGACCGAAGCAAGGACTCCCCTCCCCACCCCCCACCTCCAACGCTGCACGTGAGGCAGAGGGAAGGAGGCCCCGGCCATCACCAGCCCTGCGGAGAGTCCCGTCCATCCCTTCCTTTGACTCCGAGAACACTGAGTGCAAGACGCTGGGCACCACCTCTGTGGGCGGGTGGGCAGGACTCCAGCCACGCCACCATTGGCACGCTGTCAGAATGACAGGTCAGGGAGCGAAAGGCTGTGGGAGCATGTGGAACATTCAGAAAAGAGTCACACGAAAAAAGGATTATATATAAAGAGAGATGTTAATATGCTACAAAGTAAAAAACTCATAGGCTGCAATCACACCCACTAAATAATCTACTTTCAATCCACTTTCAGTGCACTTTTCAACTGGATTTTGCCAGTTCACACACAGTATCATCCAATCAGAAAGTGCATTGGAAGTAGATTATTTAGTTTGTGTGACTTCAGCCATTCGTGTATTACAAGCATCAGCATGTAAATACACCCCTTATTTTTGCCACTCATTTAGCATATTCCAGAAGATAGACCACCTGTATCTTTCAAGGCATCAACAGGGGAAAAACAGGAAATGAATTTATTATAGGGTCCCTGAGGATTTCTTGCTTATTTAATATGGAACAGGAGGAGATTTGGTTTGGCCAGGAGCATTGAAAAGGAGAAAGCTGTGGCAAAGGAGGGGTACATGGCTTGCCTTTTTGCTATATAAATATTTGGTATGTAGCTCTTTTAATTGAAGAAGTTAATCACCCTTAGGCATAAGCAACAGTACCTCAAAGAAAATGTATGCACTTGTACAGTTGCTTTGACAATAAAGTATAGCCAAATATTTTTCAGCTCTAAGCAAAGTTTCATTTTACCTATAATGAAAGTAGACAGCCTTTGTTTCCAGTGCATTGTTATGTAGTTTATTACATATATTTTGTTACTGTGCTGGCATGCAGAATGTCCTGGTTCCCAGTTTAGTTCAAGACCCAATGAATTCTTCCCCAGTGATGTCATGAAAGATGCAAACAGCCTCTGAGCACTAGATTAAAAAAAAAAGTTTAAAAGGCAAGTGTCTTATCACTAACTCTAATAATTTTTCAATTATGAAGGTAAACATGCAGAGCAACCATAATTATCCAGATACATGAGTTATTATAAAGTGAGCTAACACAAAGAGAAGTCAGATGTGTCTTTGCTTATATTAAAGGGACTTCTCTGATTTAAACCAAACCTCAGTTCCAAAATGTTGTTGTTTCAGTCTGGCAACCCTACTGATCACTTAGCTATTGCCACTAAAGCAACTTTTGGTAAGAAATGTATGTGTAAAAAGGTAAAGGTAAAGGTTCCCTTCCTCGAAAGCCAGTCGAATCCGACTCTAGGGTTGCGGTGCTCATCTCCGTTTCAAAGCCAAAGAGCCAGCGCTGTCCGAAGACGTTTCCATGGTCCGAAGACATTTCCGTGGTCATGTGGCTGGCATGACTAAATGCCAAGGCGCATGGAACGCTGTTACCTTCCCACTGAAGTGGTACCTATTTATCTACTTGCAATTTCTTGCTTTCGAACTGCTAGGTTGGCAGGAGCTAGAACTAGAGACAGGAACTCACTCTGTCATTCGGCACTCTTGGGTCTTGAACTGCTGAACTACTAACCTTCCATAGCCTGCAGTTCAGCTTCTTAACCACTTGAGCCACCGCACCATAGCATAAATTAGTTCCCTGAACTCTGTGCTATTGTAAGATAAATGGCATGTTATACACCAATTAGAAATTAGGGCTGCCAAGTCTGGCTTGGGAAATTCCTGAAGATTTAGAGGCAGTACCCATAGAGGGGATTCAGTTTCTCTTACACTCTGTGGCAGGGATGTCAAACATGTGGCCTAGGGGCCGGATTAGGCCCCCAGAGGGCTTCTATCAGGCCTGCAGTAGAATTGGCTGTCTTCTGCTTCTTCTTCCAGTTCTGCTGCTGCTGCGTCATCATAGGTTTGTAGCTTACAGATACACACCTGTATAGCATACTCACGATTGCAACAGGCCAGACATTGTGATGCAAGAGGTGTCAGTTACCAGATACTGTTAAATAAACAAAATATTGCAAGAGTGCTAATGTTTTAAGCATGTTTTTATTTTAAGTTAAAAAAAGCCCCTTTGTGTTTGTGTCCTTTATAAAGTTTATATCTCCGCTACCTGGCATTACATTTTATGACACACGTGGCCCAGCCCAACAAGGTCTCATTTATGTCAGATCCGGCCTTCATGACAAATGAGTTCGACACCCCTGCTCTATGGTATATCACACAGTATTGCCTTCCAAAGTTGCCATTTTCTCCATGGGAACTGAGATCAGTTCCAGTTCCAGGAGAATTCCACCCCTCACCTGGAGGCTGGCAACCTTACATGTAATTATGTTTCTAAAAACTTTTTTCATTTTAAAAAAGCAGCTGTTGGGCGGTTTCTCTTGGAGCAAAGAAGGGGCAGAGGGGCCTTAACAATTCCCTTCCCCACGACACTTGGGATGGTGGAAGAGGACCTGCTTCTTGGGTCGGGCATCCGTAGCTTTTCTGTTCCTCTTCCAGTCGGGGTCTGGCACAGGGTTCTCAGGTTCAGACCTGGTGCTCGTGCCAGCCCCACCATCTCCGTTCCCCATGCCTGCCAGGTTTGAGGTCTGGGTAGGAGAGAATAGTGGAGTCCTAACAATCTGTCAGTTCCGCAGTCAATTCACTCTCCACACAAACTATTAGCAGTGTAATGCTTTATTAGAGACTAGGAATCAGGCCCATTGTGCAATGAAAGGCAACGGGCTCTAGAAAGAGGGCGTGGGAGAGTGCAGCAGCCTGGATCAGGCCCCCCCCCACCGAAGCACCACCTGAGTGCCCTGGGCAGGCCAGCGCTGGGCGCAGGGCCGTTCCTCTCCGAAGCCAGGGGCAGGTGGTAGCTTGCACAGCCCCTCCACACGCCGATCTCTCCCAAAGAAGGGGTGGTGGTGTTCTGATCCCCCGGTGGGCAGAGCAGCAGCCGCAGGGTGGTTCTCGGGTGCAGGGTCGGCGAGCAGGAGGGGGTTGGTGTGGTGGTGCATCTGTAGTGGCGAGGGCCTGTGTGGGGTGGGGTGGGGGTGGACTGTGACAGGGTGGGCGGCTGAGTGGCAGCCTCCCACCACAGCAGCACCTGCCGGCTGGCCTCCTCTTCAGCCACTTTAGAGTAGAGGCATGTGGCTCCAATGCTGGCATCCATGTCCCGGTTCCTGCCAGTGGAGCTGGAGAGCAGGAGGCGGTTGGCGCGGCGGTGGTGCTGCAGCAGGGAGGGCTTGTGGTGGTGGGGGTATAACGGAGCGTCTGCAGAGTGAGCTGGGCAGAGGGCGATTCTCAGCTGTTGCAGAGGTGGCAGTATTGTGTGGGGTGAGGCACCACTGGTGCCGTCTCCCACCCACTCACACAGACATCCGGTGGGGCTCATGAGGCGGCTGGGGTGGCCTCCCCAGAGGACGGTGAGTGCCCTCAGAGGACAGCCAGGGATGTGGCTTGGGGGCCGCGCGGCGGTGACAACCACAGCAGCAGAGAGGAGGCCAGATGGAGGTAGAGCGCAGTGCTTTCGGCTCCTTGCTGGATTAGGTGGCCGCGGGAGGAGCCAGCATCCGAAGTCTGGTGAGGAAGAAGGCAGGTGCAGAGGATAGGGCAGCTTGAGGTGGGGCCGGAGGCAGCAGGTCGAGGCGAGGCGAGCTCATCCGCGCCTTGCATCGGCTCCGAGCACAGTGAGCAGAAGATGGCGCATGCTGGGATGGCCATGGCAGTGGCAGCAGGACCAGGCTCAGCCCGAGGCCCGCTCCTGTGCACTGGAGTGGCCAGTGCGTCCATTGTCTGAGTGCAGCTCGGGCTCGGACGGAGGCAGCATTGGGCAACCCCCCGCTCTCTGGAGCAGCCAGGTACCTGCACTGAGGCAAGGACAACCACGGCGGTGGCAGGACAATCGGGCTCAGGTTCCCAGCCGCTGGACTGTGTATCCTTTTTTTTTTTGAAACAAAATTTTTATTGGGATATATTCAACATTTCCAATCACGTTACCAATACAGTTTCCAAAAAGTAAGATCCCAATCCCCCCACCCCCTAATAGGCTTCCAACACTGCTAATAACAAACAGAAAAAATTATAAGGCAATCAAGTTTAGACTTAAATACCTCGACAAACCAGGTAACACATTTAAATTATATATAACCTCTACAATTTCAGCATATTATGTATAACAGTACATACAGTTCAAAATTCATTTCACTTCTCATTCAATATCCGTACGTATCCAAATTATATATTTTCCCCTTCATTCTATATTCAGTTTCTAGATACAATTTCAATCCTTCCCAGTCTTTTAAGTACTGTTCTGCCATTTGTCCATTTAATTTCTTTGTCATTTTGTCCATTTCTGCTAAAAATAACAATTTTCTCAACCAGTCATGTATATCTGGTACCTTCTCCATTTTCCAATGCTGAGCAAAGGCCATTCTCGCCGACGTAATCATGTACCATAACAGTGTCCTTTTCTCTTGTGGAATTTTTTCCATTGTCAAACCGAGGAGAAAAAGTTCAGGCTTTCTCTCAATTGGGGTTTTCAATATTTTCTGCATCACACAATGTATATTAGACCAGTATGCTTTCGCTTTATCACATGACCACCACATATGGTAAAAAGAACCCTCTACTTTTTTACATTTCCAACATTTATTACTCAAGTTCTTATCCATGCTAATATTAGCAATCTTTTTTGGTGTCATATACCATCTATACATCATCTTATAGCAATTTTCTTTTACGTTAATACAAGTGGACATTTTAAAAGATCTTTTCCACAAAAATTCCCATGATTCCATAGAAATTTCTTTGTTCATATTTATGGCCCACTTTATCATTTGTTCTTTAACGGTTTCATCCAAAGTATATACAGTCAACAAAGTTTTATACATTTTTGATATCATTTTCCGTTCTTTTTTCAACCATATATTCTCAAAATCATCATTCATAGCCCTAAAACCAAACTCTTTACAATCTTTTTTATAAATGTCCCTTATTTGACAATATTGTAGCCAACCATACTCAAATTCTAATTCATTATTTGGTTTTAAAACATATTTTTTCCCTTCTCTTTGCAACAATTCCTGATACTTCAACCAATCATTGCCTCTATATTCTGAAAACAAATGTATAACTGCAGCTGGAACAATCCACAGAGGCCTTTCATCCGATATTGTATCCTTATACCTGGTCCATGCATCAAACAATGTCCTCCTTACATAATGATGCTTAAACATAGAGTCAGCTTTGTTTTTCCCATACCAAAGATAGGCATGCCAGCCAAATCTGCAATCGTGCCCCTCAAGAGCTAAAAGTTTTCTATTTTCCAAATTTACCCATTCAGATAACCAAGACATACATACTGCTTCATGATACAAACGCAAATTCGGGACTTGGAAGCCACCTCTGTCCTTAGTATCATACATTATCTTCATTTTTATTCTTGGCTTCTTCCCTGCCCAGATAAACTTAAAGATTTCTCTTTGCCATTTTACCAACACTTTTCCATCTTTCACAATTGGTATTGTCTGAAACAAAAACATTAACCTGGGCAGTACATTCATTTTAATAACGGCAATTTTTCCAAGAAGAGATAACCTTAGTTTTTCCCATTTTTCTAAATCACTCTTTATCGAACCCCACAATTTTTCATAATTATTCTTGAACAAATCTATATTTTTCATTGTAATTTCAACTCCCAGATACTTAACCCTTTTAACCACTTCACATTCTGTCACATTTTGTAACATTTGTTGCTTTGTACCAATCATATTTTTACACAGTATCTTAGATTTATTTTTGTTGACATAAAACCCTGCAAGATCACCAAACTCTCTTACTTTTTCAAATACCTTAGGCATATTATTAACAGGATCTTCAACAATAAACATGATATCATCCGTAAATGCTCTTAATTTAAATGAAAAACCTCCAATATTCAACCCTTTTATATTAACATCATCTCTGACCGCTTGTAGCAAAATCTCCAAAATCCAGATAAATAACAATGGTGACAGGGGACAACCTTGTCTAGTACCTTTTCTTACCCGGAACATATCTGTTGATTCTGCATTAACAATCACCGAAGCTTTTTGTTCTTTATATATCGATTGGATCATTCTTGTAAATTCTACGCCCATCATAGATTTCTCAAGCACTTTAAACATAAATTCCCAATTTAAATTATCAAAGGCCTTCTCTGCGTCCAAAAATAAAAAAGCGACTTCTTTTTCAGGATGTTTGTCATAATACTCAATTGCGTCCAATACAACCCTCATATTGTCTTTAATTTGTCTATTTGGTAAAAAACCAGCTTGATCTTCCACAATAGTATCTTTCAAAAACTTTTTAAGGCGCTCTGCCAATATTTTTGCAAATATTTTATAATCGTTGTTCAATAATGAAATGGGCCGATAGTTTTTAACATTTGTTAAATCTTGCATTTCTTTAGGAATTAAGGTGATTGCAGCTTCATTCCAGGAGTCAGGGATCTTTCCTGTCTTTCTAATTTCATTTAAAAGAATCTCCAGCACCGGAACCAAATCTTCATGAAATTTTTTATAAAATTTAGCTGAAAAGCCATCCGGGCCTGGGACTTTGGAGATTTTTGCCTCGGCTATTGCTTTACTAATTTCGTCCTTAGTTATTGCAGCATTTAGGAGTGTTTTCATTTCTGGATTTGGTTGTATCAAATTAACTTTGGATAGGTAATCCAACATTTTTTGAGGATCTGCTTGTTTCGATTGAAAGAGAGTCGCATAGTATTTGAAAAATTCCCTTTTAATTCCTCCTGGGTCCAAAATCTCTTTATTTCCATCTTTCAAACAAGTGATTGTTTTATTCTCTCTTCTTTTCTTTAATTGCCATGCTAAATATTTGCCAGGTTTATTTGCACCTTCAAAGGATTTCTGTTGCAATTTTTTCAAGTTCCAAAATACTTCTTTGTTCAACCTTGCCGCATATTGCTCCCTTAGGATCCTCAATTCTCTCAAAATCTTCTTTTTACCAGGCCTTTTCTTAAGTTCTGTTTCTTTTTTCCGAATATTTTCCATAATTTCTTTGTCTATTTTCATTTGTTGTTTCCTTTCATTATTATTAATTGCAATCAGATGTCCTCTCATCACAGCCTTGTAGGCTTCCCATACCGTTTGCGTCTGTACACTTTTATTTAAGTTCAGTTGAAAGTATGTTTGGGTTTCTGTCCTTATTTTATCCACAATATTTTGCTTGTCCAGCAAATCTTCGTTGAGTCGCCATCGAAATTTTTTCTCTTAACATACGTTGACCATTTTATCGGACTGTGGTCAGAAAGAGTCCTAGGTAGTATCTCAATTTTGCGTGTTTGCAAGATTAGGTTCTCTGTCATCCACATCATATCTATCCTGGAAAAAGACTCGTGTCTTGATGAATAAAAAGAGTACTCACTGTCTCTGGGATGTTTAGTTCTCCAAACGTCTGCCAAATGTTCATGTTTAATCAATTGGAAAAAGACTTTAGGAAGTTTGCCCATGGCCTCAATTCCTTTTTTTGATTTTCTATCAACAACATTGTCAACAGTACCATTAAAATCGCCCATTAAAATCATTTGCTCATAGGTCAACTGTCGTAGTTGTTCCCACAAATTCTGAAAAAAGTTTTCTTTTGCCCCATTGGGAGCATAGAGATTAACAATTAATGTCTTTTTATTCTGCAGCACAACTTCTACCGCCAAAAATTTCCCTTCATTGTCTTTGAAAATTTCTTTTGGTTCCAACTCTTTCCGTTCTGGGATTCATGGCGTCCTGACGTGCTCTGGCTTGCTCGTAGAGCTCCCAGAGCAAACGGAGGGTCTTGACGACAGGGTGGGCTTCTAATAGCCCACCGCAGATCCCCCAGGCAGGGGGGTGACTGGCAGAGAGCCTGGCCCGAGAGAGGAGTTGAGATCGGCTGATAGCGGGGCTTTAAAGAGCGCCGCGACCAGCCTTGATCCCCTCCCCAGAGAAGGCACTTCGGAAAATCTCTACAAGACCCCACCGAGTTGGATTCTCAACATAAGAACGCATGACCCAGACCTCCAAGACATTCTACAGAAACTGATATCAAGGAAACACTGCTATAACAAGACACTGACTTTGAAGGTAACTTTTTAAAATTGCTCACCGGAGACGCGTTTCGGCCGAAAATAAACAACATCCGATGAAGCGCATGATCGTGCACTATCTGTTGTACTAACATTGGAGCGGAAAAAGTGCAGTTAAACAGCTAAAAAAGGCCAAAAAGCCGAATTGTTGATCATTCCTGCGGTTAAATTATTGACTTTAAAATAGAAACTAACAGTAACTCCGTGAGAATTGCAGTGGAAAAGTACTGGAGCTGCTGCAGCAGAAATTGGCAAAACAGGAAGTGACTTCAGAACAGACAAGTAATCATCCTAGAGAAGACCAAGGAGGCCGGAAGAAGGGAAGAAATCAGGAACAAGGGGGACCATTAAGATTGCCGGACAGGAAGTGAGTACCCGGAAGAACCATTTACCATAGAGAAATTGCGCCCGCCATTTTGGGAAGGTCAGAAAAATTTTCTTTGATTTTAAACGAAAGACTTAATATAAAAAAGTGAAACCAGTGCGATTTAGGTGGGCACAAGAAGGACTTTGATTTAGAGTGTGTTGGAGGGAAGATTGTGAACAACGGCTTACGACCTGCGGCAACGACAGAGGGCAAATACCTGGTCCTCCCCGAAAATGGCTGGAAAAGAGGAAAAAAAGCTACAGGGCATGATGGAAGCTATGGAAAAACGAGTGATGGACGCGATTCTGAAGCTTGAAAAGACCGTTATATCAGAGGTAACAGAGCTGAAAAAAGAAATGTCTGGAATTACAAAAGAGATACAGACGCTGACCAAAAGAGCAGATGAGATGGATGTAAGGGTGAAGGGAGTAGCATCCAATATAGCTGAGGTCACTTTAGAAACAGATAAAGTGAATGTGATGGTCCAATACAATGCAATGATTAATCATATGAGATTCAGGGGGATCCCTGAAGATAAGAATGAGGACATCCATTCAGTCATGGTAGATGCTGTTGCAGATTTTTTGAAAATGGAAGAGGAGAGAGTGGCGGCACAGATGGATGTGGTATACAGAGTCAATTCTGCGATTGCGCAAAGGAAAAAATTACCTAGAGATGTAATTGTCCAGTTTATATCTAAGAAGTTGAAGGAGGATTTGTTTAAGCAACAATTTCAGGACGACTTCACAATTGGCAACAAGAAAATCATGGTCCTAAAGGAACTACCCAGAGCGATGCTTCAGGACAGACGACTTTTTAAAGACCTGATTGACAAGCTGAAATCAGAGGGCATAAGATATAGATGGGAAATTCCTAAAGGTGTCAGTTTTTCGTTCAAACAGAAGAGAGTCACCATCAAGTCAGTTGACCAAATGACCAGATTCATCAATGATAATTTTATAGACTCTGATAAATAATTACAGAATCAACATGGAGAGTCAAATAATTTCATGGAATGTTAATGGACTGAACTCACCCCAAAAAAGGAAAAATGTCAGACTCTGGTTGGAAAAACAGAAATGCGATATTGTTTGCTTGCAAGAAACACATATTAAAAAATCAGATGCCAAATTTTTGATTCAAAAAAGATTAGGAGAGGAATTTTATTCACTCTCCTCTCAAAAGAAAAAAGGAGTAGTTACATATATTAAAAAAGAGCTGGACTGTGTATCCTGTCTGGCCACTCCAAGGAGAGTGAGGCCAAGATGCCAGGTGCCACCTCTGGGGGTGGGACCACGCGAAGGGAGGTAGCAATGCAGCCAGTGGAGACTGACACCCTGTGAGTGGCACACCAGAGCGCGAACCAATACCAGAGCGTGTGGAATGTTCTGGAGAGTGCCACCACCATTCGGCTTTTATAATATAGGGAGATATGATATTGCTGTGAGTTCAAGAGCTTTTGTTAGGACTGAAGCCAAAGGTGGGATATAGGTAAAACCCCAAATTCCACAAATTCACATGTCACACCTAAATCATGGTGTTTCTATAACAACCTGGACAGATATATGGTTGTCCTATCTAAGCTAGCCTGGAATACAGGTTCTCCAAGGACAGACTCATGGGAAACTATCTTGGGGCTCACTTCGAGAAAGTTACTAGCAGATACTCCCAAGCACTCCAACAATAGTCACACCCCCCCTTAGGAATGCTACATGACAAGCAAAGGTGGAGCTACACTGATAAGAACCATAAAGGCTGAAATTGAAAGTAACTACAAAGCAAGTCAGGCAAGTCCAATTGAGCCGGAGCAGATGTATGAATTTACTGAGAAACACATTCAAGATAGCATTCTGCATTCACAGTTTGACAAAAGCTCCCCCATGCACTTTTCCTCCATAGACTTAATTGTATCAGCATGTGAGATAGCTGCATGGCTGTGTCTAATTCCTCAGTATCATTTCTCCCAAGGGAGTAGGTGGAGGAGAGGGAAAGGTCAGGCTACAATTGGGGGGAGGGAGTAAGAATGGGATACCTCTTCTAAAACGGCACCTGGTTAAACAGGGCAATTTTGAAATATCTGTAGGACCCTGAATTGATTTGGCTTGATTAAATCATTAAACTTCGCAATCCTAACAGCAAGGAAGGAAATCTAAAAGTGCTACTTTTCATAATACATTCACTATGGGCACTGTATTTCCTACTTGTCATGTTTTTCTTACTGACGCACACACACCCCAGAAGTGTGAACACTATAAAATACAGTATCAGTGTTGAATCTAATGTTAAAAACAGCCCTTTGAAATAAGGGTCCTTACTAGGCAGTTCAAAAACTATAGGTCTTAGAAGTGCAGACCTGCCTGAGGAAAGGACAGGGTTGTCAGGTCACAGAAGAATTGGGGGAGGGCAGAGACTGGCATGCAGGCATCATATCAATGCACTGATGTCACTTTCCTGGAAGAGATGTCATGCACCAGTACAATGGTGGCACGTGCCCCCCAATTTGCCTCCATTTTCTCCGGCCAGCTTTTCAGGTGCCAGAGGGCAATGTCAAGGTTTGCTGGGAGGTTTTCTGCTATGGAAGGAGATCTGACAAGCATAGGTAAATATGTGTTCTTATAAACACAGTGCTCCTAAGAGGCAGCGCTCTAGGCAACTGCCTAACTGGCCTGTATGACGCACTGGCCCTGCGCATGACCAATCAGATCTTCAATGGCCAGTCAAACCTTGATGAACAAAAGCTCCATCTGGCCCCACTCACTTTCTAAAAACAGCCGATGGGCAGCAGGATAGGTGGTGGTGGACACCCTGACGCCAGTGGACACTAATTCATAGCCTTTGTGATCTGTGATATCCATTTTTTTTCTTAGCACCAATTTTAAGTGAATTTAAACAATCTCTATGATTCCTAAAAGGATTTGAGTCTCCTGTTTTTTCCCTACCCTCATTCTCCCTTGGCTGAATTTAAACTTTGTTGGACTTTTTAGGCAATTTTCCACTTATGTGTATGTTGACTTTCACAATGGCTGATTCTGCATCTAGCACTCACTCCACATTTTCTCAACTGGGAGAGAAAAGTGCAGCTCAAAACCACATCCAAATACCTTTGGATGCAAAGTCATCATAAAACAGCCATAAATCTATATAGAAGGTACAATTAAAGTCAAAGGTCAAAGAACTCAAAAGTGGCATGGAGTGTGGAAGCTACTATAAAACCTGATTATCAAAGGAAGTGAAACCAGCATGCAATGCAGAGAGGAATTTCTGTTCCAAGGTGGGTTTCATAAAACAACGGAGGGAAAAACCAATGCTGTGGTCAATGTTGTGGTCACTGTAGCCATGTAGCTAAGTAACACTGACATTTCTAATCAGATCTTGGGCTCTACTCACTATTGATTCATTTCCTCTCATCAGCTCCATGACTGTGTAAAACACATTATTTATTGTATTTCAGAATTCTTTTACTACTACTGATACTGTAATAAGATTTTTTAAAAAAAATCCTAGTGGATACTACCAAGAAGAAAGACGCCAGATACTTATTCCCCTACTTTTTAGATTTAAGCCATTACAATATTATGTTGATTTTAACCCTGAAATTCTTTGGATATAACTTTTAGAAGATAGTCAAAAATCTGTATCTTATGCAGTTGGCAAGGTTTTGTGCACTGGCTCTTAGAAAGCAGAACTATTTCTCTAAGAAAATGCTAAAGACCGAAGTATAAATTTTAATCATGCTGTGATTTTAATCTTTATGTACTAGTTGTCCAAGTTGTATTTTAACCTTGCTGGTTCCAACCGTAATAAATTTGATTTGATTTGATTTGTAATAAGAATTTTTTAAAAATGGCAGTGGATATTCCTAGTGGATGGCTCACCAAACTTTCCCCCAAAAATCTAACAATTAGATCTTTTAAAAAATCTAATTTTCTACAAATATTTCATACACACATAAGCAATGGAAAAATCCCAGGCATCAGTCACCTAAAATGTCTATTTTGGAGTATAGGAATTATTTCAGCCATGCACAGATCTGTTGCCTTCAATATGATGCTGACACTTAGGAATTAAACATATTTTCCTTATCTTCAATAACTCTATCATTTGAACTTGTCACTTGCATACCATGAATAACACCATAATATGTAAGCATTTAAAGTTTATTCATTATACATCTTCTGTGTACCAGCTATGCTGTAATCTAGCACGTACATGAGAAATTTATTTTAAAGAAAAAAGAATGAATGTTAAACATAATGGTTCAATCGTATATACCTAGTTTATTTAATGAAGTCTTTAATTAATACATTAAACTATTGCAAGTACAATTTATATTTTTTTAAAAAATCTCACACAGAAGAGTTTTTGAGTATTTCAATAAATATACCAGGATGAAGGCAGATTTTGACAGCATCTATTTTAACATGCAGGTGGAAATTAGCAATCCAGCTGACTAATAAGAATTCAAAACCAGAACAGTAATCAGCGCAATTTACTATCTGCTGTTAACTGCAATGATTAAATTTATGGATCAAAATGTAGAACGCATACTGCTTAATTACTAATATAAATAGTTATGTAAATTATTTATCATTTTGGCTTCTATAATGTGATGTTCTATCAAATATTTAAGCAACACAACAGGGTGTTTCACTGCAGCAAGTTAGGTATGTGTGCCCACGGCTGAATGCCAGAAATAGTACTTCAGGCATAAATTAGTTCAGGAGAATCCCTTTTGCTGGATATATCACCTGATTAATATTTTTAGTGAATGTAATGAGGCATTCTAGTCCCAAATATTCCACAAACAGATTAGACACCCCTCCATGAACAGTAGTTTTAAACAATTAAGGTGTGTGTGTGTGTGTATATATACACACACTAGCCTGATACCTGTGCTTCACTGCAGTATTTAAGTTCTGTAAATCCAGTTATAATACCGATGATGTGAAGTTTGAAATGTGACATTTGTTGTAGGAATTCTAGTGGAGAAGACTGTAGTGTAAAAAATGAAGTGAGACATACATACTTTTTTTCCCTCTCTGTAGACCACATTGGTGGTTCTGCCCTCAGGTGCTAGGGTCACCAGGCTGCTTGATGAGCTCACTCTGGAGCAGGCCACATAGAACTGGCCATGTGAGAAGCAGTCATCTGTTAAGTCAATTCCTGCCACCTTCCACAAAAGTGATAGCCTTTCTACGTGTGTTCCTGGACTGTTTTGCTCATATAGAGACTGTGTTGTTCTGAGCACCTCAGGGTGATCTTGCTGTTACTTGGCCTTGCTGTTACTTGCACTGCAGGAGTGCTATGTGCAAATGTCTTTGCCGCATTCCTAAGTTGCCTCCTCCTGGCTGTCCAGTGTAGGAGGGAGAAGGGGACAGTATTAGAAGCCACTGTGGACAAGGGGCTGGCAGGATCACTAAGGCGTTACTGCTGGGGCGGGCTCCCTTGTGGCTTTAAGCACCCTGCTGACCACTGCTGCACCTGACAGACAACCACCTGTTAGGTGTAGGAGGTGGGGGGAGTGTGTTGGAAGCCATCAGAGAGGCTGGGCCAGCAGCATCCCTAAGGTGATCTTGCTGGGGTGGCGTCCCTGATGGATTAAAGTACCCTGGCCCTGCTCCTACACCTGACAGGCAGTTGCTTGTTCAGTGTAGGAGGGGGAGGGGGGAGGAGTATTAGAAGCCACTGTGGAGGCAGGGCCAGCAGGATCACTAAGGCATTACTGCTGGGGCAGGCTCCCTCATGGCTTTAAGCACCCTGTGACCACTGCTGCACCTGACAGACAACTGCCTGTTAGGTGTAGGAAGTGGGGGGAGTGTGTTGGAAGCCGTCAGAGAGGTTGGGCCAGCAGCATTACTGCACCTTACAGGTGGTTGTTGGCCATTCCTGATTTCCTCAACTGTCATTAGCTGTCTGCAGTCTCCTGTAACTGTTGGCTTTTTTCATCTCAGAACACTGAGCTCTGCAGCTGACCAATCAGAGAGTGGGGAGTGTAGGGGGCAGTAGCCTGGCAGCTGCATAGGAATCAATGGATGGAGCACATTTTATCCCTTAGGGGTCGAATTTCTAAAAAATCCCTTCTTAGTGAGCATCTATGCCATGGTAGGAATGCTCTCCCCGAATTTCATGATTCTAGGTCCAGGGGTTTGGCCTGGATATTGATTTTATGGTAAGGGGACTTTCTTTTATATAGATAGATATATGCCACTTTTTAAAAGGATTGTAACTAATGAGTTAAGTTAATGGATCAGCTAGAAACCTGTTTCTCATCTGTCCTATGTAGGGATGCCAGCATCCAGGTGAGACCTGGGGATCTCTTGGAATTACAAGTCATCTCCAGACTACAGAGATCAGTTCTCTTGGAAAAACTGAGGCTTTGGAGGGTGAACTCTAAGGCATTGAACCCCACTGAGGTCCCTGTCCTCCCCAGGCTCCAGTCCCAAATCTCCAGAAGTTTCCCAACCTGAATCTGGCAACTCTACCCCCCAACCCCTGCCAGTGGCCACGGGGAACCTGGCAACCCTAGCTGTATGAACTTGTGGAAGGCATCATTAAAGACAGAATTGTTAAGTATATAGAGGAAAAGGCTCTACTGTTGAAGAATCAGCATGGCTAAAAAGGGGTTCTGTCTCACCAGTTTTAAGCAGTTTTATGATCTCTACAAGCATGGGGCTAGGGGAAATCTGGGAGACACAGACTTACTCTTCCAAAAAAAATATTCGACAACATTCCTCCTAAGTAAATTTACTAGTCTTTGGATAAGATGACAAGTTTTCTAATGGATTAGCTACAACTGTAAGCAGAGAATATAAATAAACTGACATTTCTCAAAATGGAAGGAACCTCCAAGGCTATTTAATGTGTCTAAAGCAGGGCTATTTTTGTAGAAAAAGCCCAGCAGGAACTCATTTGCACAATAGGCCACACCCAACAGCAGAAACTCATTATCATACTAAGCCACACCCCTGACAGCATGGTTCATTAGCATATTAGGCCACACCCCATACCTTCCCTTGGCTTGGCCAGGCACCCCTTGGAGGGAAGCCAGCCCTTGGACGGCAGGGAAGGCAGTTTAAACTGCCTTCCCTTGGCTAGCCTGGGCACCCCGTAGCTGCAGGGAGCCTGGGCAAGCCAGCCCTTGGACAGGCCAGGGAAGGCACAGGGAGATATTTAAATGCCTCCCTGATCCTTCCAGGGTCCCCCCTGACCCGCCCACCTTGGAGTCACCAGGGGGGGTCACTCTCCAGGCCTTCTCTCTGTAGCCACACACGCAAAGGTTTTGGCTGTAGTGGGCATGGCCAACTCTGAAGCCAGCCGGAACTCCAGTCCTGTGCATTCCTGCCCAAAAATAGCCCTGGTCTAAATGATCTACAATAAAGGAGTGAGCAGTGAAGGGGCCCAAGTTATAGATAGTATCACATTATTAACAACAAGTAGGGGGCCTACGAAGACTCCCAGGGAGAGGATCACATTTCCCTATTCCCTCCCTATCTCTTGCTTTTCCTCTTTGCTTCCCTGTGACAGCAGCTGCAGCTCCTTCCCTTTCCTTCTCTCTCATACTTACCTACCTTTATCTTTTTCTTCACTTGCAGTCTTTGCTCTCCCTGCACTTACTTGCCCATCTTACTTTCCCTCCCCCACTATTTCCTCTTTCCATTCCCTGAAAGCCCCCACAGCCCTTCTCCCCCTTTCCTGCTTCCTTCTTTCCTTCCCACCCCCCAGCCATCCTACCTATATTTAGCCCTCTGGTCTTCAGCATTCCCTCTTTCCTTCATCCTGGCAGCCTCTCCCAGGAAAACTCTGGCCAAGTTGTGCGGTGCTAGCCACAGTGGCAGACCCATTTGTGCCAGACCCATGGGGAAGCAGCAACATCTTGTGAGGAGCAACTCATTTTCCTCTGTATCGCCTTCCCCATACTATTTCCTCTTTCTCTCCTCCTGGCAACCCCATATCCTCACCTTTCTCTACTTTCTTCTCTCTCTCCAACCCACCTGCTTTTTATCTGTCCCCCATCTCCAGCTATATACCTCATTTATTATATCCCATGTTTCTCCATAATGGGGACACAAAGCTGCTTACATCATTCTCCTCTGCATTTTATCATAACAACAACACTGTGAGGTAGGTGAGGCTGAGTGTGACTAGTCCAAGGTCATCCAGCCAGCTTCCATGGCACAATAGAGATTTAAACCTGGGTCTCCCAGATCCTAGTCTAAAATTCTATCAGCTACATCACACTGCCTTTCATGTGGCTGCTGCTAAACAGTAGTACGCAGTCAGGCCTAGGTGAGCCGTGCAGTCACATAATAAGTCACCCAGTGGTTGCTGCCAGACCTGGTCAGAAGAGCCCTGGAAAAGCCTTGACTACTCTCCCTGCCTTTTAATGAGACAACCCAAGGTTTGAAGGCTGGAAATATTGTTGCGGTTGCCTAGCAATGGCCATGAAAGCATTTTTTTTAAGCTACAGGTGCTGCCTCTATTTCTTGGGGCATTTTAATCCTCCAATGTATATTTTTGGATTTTTTGGCAAACTTGGCACATTTGTAAAGTTTGTAGAAAGATCTGTCTTGTCTGTTCATGGCTCCAGTCTCTGGACTGAAGTATCCACAGGTGTGGTGATAGTGAGATTAGATATATCGATGATGGTGAAGACTCAAGCAAACTGTGAAGAGGTCCAAAAGGTGGTCTTCAAAATGGCAAATGAGGTTCAATGTTAGTAAACTAATAAGTTAGTAATGAAGCTATGTATTCTCGGATAAAAAGTCTTAACTTCACCTTTATGCTGATGGTAACTAAGGCATCTTAGGGTTACAAAACTGAAAATGTCAAAAAAGAGGCACTCCATGCTAGGCATTATTTGAATGTCTTTATATAATCTGTGGTGCAGCTGTATTTAGAATACTGTGTACAGTTCTAGTGAGATCTCAAAAAGGATACTGTAGAGAAGTGTAGAAACAAAACAACCAAAATGATCAAGCAGTTAGAACACATTTCCAAGGAAGGCAGGCTAAAGGATCTTTTCCTATTTATTTAGAACAAAAGTGACTACTGGAGGAAATGACAGAGGTTTATAAATTATGCATGGTATGGAGAAGGCATAAAAAGAAATAATTTTTTTCTGCCTTTCCCATAATATTAGAACTGGGGCATACCGAGTGAAAATGATGGGCAATAGATTCAGACAAAAAAGTAGTTCTTCACACACTTCGTAATTAATTTACAGAATTTGCTGCCACAAGAGGTCATGACTTATATAGCTTTAAAGGGAGTTAGACAAATTTGTGGAGAACAGGTCTTATCAACAGCTATTTGCCATGGCAACAAAACACAACGTCCAAGTAGCAGGCCACTAAATGCTAAAATATTGGGGGGGGGGGGGCATGGCTAGCAAGGCTCTTTTTTATGTTCATATGTTCTAACTTATACTCATAGCAAATAAATGTTACAAATGTAACAATGGTTAAATAAATCCATGTTAATAATGGTCTATAATCTATATTTACAGTCTTTCAAAAGTGCATTGAGGGAGGAGGGAGCAGCAGTTGACTGGGAGGCCTTAGCAGCCCTGGAAAAAGTCCCCTCCCCCAGTTATGCCCCCTGATGGAGGAGGACTTGCCAGGGCCAGCAGTGATTACTGGAAACTCAACTACCCACACAGCTTGGCTTGGTCTGGCAGTGGCAGCCACCACACACCTTGGCCAGGCTGCTGCACAGCTTGCCTAGACTTTTCCCAGGGAGAGGCTGCCAGGCATAGAGAAGGAAGAGTAGCTTAAAATAAATAAGGGGACAGATAATGTTAGGACGGCTGGTGGGTGGAAAAGAAAAAAGGAAGCGGGAAATTGAGACAGGCTATGGAGGTTGCCAGGAGTAGTAAAGAGTGTGGGAAAGTGAATATAGGGGAAGATACATCTACCTAATTCTGAACAAGGACCTAGAATGCATCCAAATCTCATTAGTGGTAGCCAGAAGTCACCATGACTTCCAGGCATGCAAGCACGTGCGCACACACAAAAAGAAAAGGGAGGCAAGTGGGGGCTGCCCTGAAGAAGCAGCAACGGCAGCTTTCTTCCCCCCTCCACAAGTTTCTCATCGGTGCCCACGTGTACTGTATAATGTATAACACACTGGGCACAATCTGACCACAGCTTGGGACTTTCAAAGGCTATTCTTTTAACTGGAAGAATTAATCATATGTTTAAGTATCTCCTCTTGAAAGAAACCAGCTAAACTTAAATTTAACTGGCTCATGTCTATAATAATTGGGGGGACCCTCACAGTTCTAGTTTGATTGAAGGGGAATCTTTGTTGTTATTGTATACTATTTCATAGGCCACTACTAGGAACTGGAGAAAAAAAATAAACACACATTTGGGTAGATGATTATTTTTCCCCGTTGTGGGGGGGTGGAAGAATGAAACCACAATGGTTGCAGTTTCAAGGGGGAGACTGGCATAGGGAGAGGGAGGCTATTTAATTCTTTCCCCTGTTCATTTACCCACTGAAAACTGCCAACCGCAAGCTGTTTTTTATCTGTGCTGGGGGCTAAGTAGAGGTACCTATAAGATTTTCCCAGCAGGAGTAAAAGTGTGAGGGAGAAGTTAAATAGCAACTCTCCCCTCAAGCCAGTTTTCCTCTGTAAATCATAGTCCTTATGGCTATATTATCTGGGGGGGAAAGTCATCAGGAAAAATAATCACAGAAGTATGAAAGTTTTACATATGAAATGTAACACAAACAACCCACAGTTGTTCCTCTGTATTACTTCTTGCTGTACATCTTCTTTAATTATACTGATGTACACAGTCATAAGCAGAGTTCTTACAACTTGCATAGACCTTAATTTAAATGTGATAGGACCAGTGTCATTCACCTTAATAAAAAGATTGAATGACTATAATTTAACTGAGCAGCCATTCTGCTGCCTAATTTTGCCAAGCCTGTCTGAAGTTGGTGAGCAGAAGTAAATATAATCTGAAACAATAAGGCACAAGAATTTCTGATTAGTTCTATTGCGTATTCCCCCCAAAAAGGGAGACACACAATATCCTGACACTTTCAATCTCAAGCAGCTATGCCACAGCATTCATGGAAAAAACATAATAGGCATATGAATAGGGTTTACAGCCCCCAGGTCCCAGTGGGGGCTCCCCCACTTTTGGGGGCTCCAATCTGCCACCAACCAGCTGGCCAGAGGGAGAATCCCCACCCACAAACAGGGACATTGTGACATGATGTCCCCAGCGTGATGATATCACCCAGAAGTGATGTCATCACATTGGTGATGTTTCACGATGACACTCTGGTTTTGGGGCAAACTCTATGGTATTTAAGCCAAAACAACACAGTTTTTACCTCCAGAACACAGTGTTGTGCGTGACATCACAACTTCCAGTTGAAGTCATCGTGTTGGGGACATCACGCATGATGTCCCGCCCACCCCAGGACACCCACCAAATCCTCCCACCATGATGGCAAGGGAACCTGTCAACCCTACATATGAAAGACTGTCGTTACAAATACAGAAGAATTTATACTGAAGTCTGAATTTTCAATAAAAGCCAAAGAGAATGAGGTCCAGTGAACTGTGGAGATTTGGGAGGTGGAGCCTGAGAAGGGTGAGGTTTGGAGAGGAGAGAGTGGGGTTTAACGTCATACAGTCCACCTTCAAAGCATCCATTTTCTCCAGGTGAACTGATCTCTGTTGCCTGGAGATCAGTTGTAATAGTGGGAGATCTCCAACCACTATTTGGAGGTCAGATATTAGGATTGTTCACAAGTTTCCCCTTTCAAATGTCCAATAACTAAATAAGGCCACAGATGCCTTATGGAATGCATATTTGCAAGATTTAAGGATTTCACAAGATTGACAAAAACTGCTAAATATCAGACAAACCGGAAAAGCAAATTCTTAGGGCACATCCTCAAGCAATTTTCCCCAGATCTCTTTGAGTTCACCATTCCTGCAACCAGAAGCTGCATTGTAGCCATTGTTCCCATTCCCTCACATGGCAGCCCTCAGAAGAATCGTAGAAATAATGAATATAGTGGAGTTAACCTAGTAAGAAGTTCCACAAACAATTTCCTAAGTAGTACACTGAAAATGTCAGAGAACAGAAGTTTCTAATGCTGGTCAAGCCACAGCCACAGATAGTGGTAATTTAAAGAGTACCTAGGCCTCCTGAATAATCCTTGCTGTTTACAAAAATGTATCCCTGCTCCTTTTGAGAGGTGGAGCTTTTTTTAATTGATGGTAATTCCCTTCAACAAGTGTTGAACTAGATGAGACACTACATAAAAAAAAAAGAACCCTGAAGTTCGAGAAGCTCCCAAATGTTTACTTACTTAGCCTGCATACATTATATGCTTTCTTCAATATTGTGTGTGTGTGTGAAGTGCCATCAAGTCACAGCTGACTGATGGCAACCCCAGCAAGGGGCTTTCAAGACAAGTGAGAAGCGGAGGTGGTTTCCCATTGCTTTCCACTGCAGGGTCTTCCTTGGTGATCTCCCATTCAAGTACCAACCCTGCTTAGCTCCTGAGATGTGACAAGATCAGGCTATACTATGCTGCCTTTCCTCCCATCGCTACAGTAACGAAACTGAAATAGAGTACTCACCAATAGATAACTAAGAAAAAGTCCCAGTGATTGTCTTAAATGTTGACTTAAAGTTAACTGACATATTGCTATAGCATTATAATGCTACAGTAATGTCAATTGCTGGATTTTTTGAAAACCCATAAAAGCAGTGCTGTGTGGAAACAGAAGATAAAACTCTTTAACATTAGCACTCAAATGAGACCAAAAATTGGTGTGGAAGGCACTTTAAAAATAAACCATCCTCACCAGAAAAACAATACTCAACCCATCTTGGCTGCCATTTAAGAATAAACTCTGGAGAAAATGCAAAGCCTGTAGAAAACCAGTCCCAGGACAGTCTCTGCCACCAGGTTTGTCCTACAACTCTGGAAGTTCACCATTGCTAGATTATCCAAGGACTGCAGCTTTGTAAAGTACCCAATGGAAAGCTAACTCCTCATATAGGAACAGGTGCCCTCAACTTATAATGGTTAATCTATTTGCAGCAGGCAGAGATGCTAAATTCATGCTGGTGCAATTATTTATTAATTCTCTCAAAAAAACTAGAAAAGTATAAGAACAAGGTTTAATAATCTGCTGTAATGATTCATCTTCACCCACAGTTTACAAGCACAGAGAACAAAAAAATAAACAACTTGTTTTAAATGTTCCCTTGTTCACATTAATATCTATACAACTATGCTCAACATGAGCCTGCAGTGTGATGAGGCTGTGAAGAAAGCTAATGCAATCTTAGGATGCATTAACAGACGCATTGTGTCCAGATCACGGGAGGTGGTAGTTCCGCTCTATTCTGCTATGGTCAGGCCTTACCTGGAATACTGTGTCCAGTTTTGGGCACCACACTTTAGGAAGGATGTTGACAAGCTCGAGTGTGTCCAGAAGAGGGCAACCAGGATGGTGAGAGGGTTTGAATCCAAGTCTTATGGGGAAAGGCTGAAAGAGTTGGGTATGTTTAGCCTGGGAAAGAGAAGACTTAGAGGGGACATGATTGCAGTCTTCAAGTATTTGAAGGGCTATCATGTAGAAGATGGAGCAGATCTATTCTCTCTTGCTCCGGATTGCAAGACTAGATCTAATGGGTGGAAATTACAAGGGAGTTGTTACCGACTAGATATCAGGAGAAACTTCCTAACTGTAAGAGTGGTTGAGCAGTGGAACAGTCTGCCTTGGGAGGTGGTGGATGCTCCTTCACTGGATGTTTTCAAGCGAAGGCTGGACGACCATCTTTTGGGTATGTTGTAGGTATGTAGGACTATCTTTTGGCTATGCTCCTGCAGAGTGCGGGGGGGTGGACTAGATGACCTGCAAGGTCCCTTCCAACTCGAACATTCTATGATTCTATGCTTACAGAAACTGGGCTACTGTGCACATTGCAGTGAATGACATGGCATACTACACTTTAAACAAACAACACACACAAATCACAGTATTTAGCATGCATCCTTATTGCAAAGTTTAAAATAACGAAACATCAGCTAAGGCCAGAGGAGCCTACTTCAGGCACAGGCCAAGAATATGCCCATAGACCCAGGATGGGTTTGTTACAAGAACTACCCCCCATTTAGTTTTACTTTAATTAATTAATTTATTTATTGCCATCAAGTCACAACTGACTTACGACGACTCCGTAGGATTTTCAAGGCAAGAGGCCTTCAGAAGTGGTTTGCCATTGCCTACCTCTGCATCACAGCACTGGTACTTCTTGGTGGTCTCCATCCCAAATACTGACCAGGGCCAACCCATGCTAAGTTTCCAAGATCTGATGAAGTTGGGCTATCCTGGGCTATCCAGGTCAGGGTACTTGAACAACTCTTTATTGAGCTTTTTTTTTTTTTTAAACCAAAAGGCAGACTTTTATTTATTTTTGTAACAAACGACAACTAAACAGAACAATACAATACAACATAGTACAATACAATATCACAACACTAAAAACATAACACAAAAAACTAAACCACAAACATAAAACACAAATGGGGGTTATTTAGTTCCATTTGTATATCATATTTAAAGCACTTTATCATTCAATATAATGTTACCCTTTACGTGAGTATCTCTTATTACAAACCATCTATTTCGTCTCTGATTTTATCTTTTCTTTAACCAGTTCTTTACCCTCTCATCCATTTAATTTGTGCCAATCATAAAAACGTTGCCAAGTGTTCTGAAAAGTGGAATCTGAATGTCCTTTCATACTCAAAGACAACTTGTCCATCTCCACCGCCTCAAATATCTTCACAATAAATTCTTATCTTGTTGGTATTTGGGTGGTTCTCCAATATTTTGCATACAGAATTCTGGCAGCAGTTGCCAAGTATATTAACAAATAACAGTCATCTCTATTTACCTCCTTAGGTAAAATACCTAACAACGATACTTCTGGCTTAAAAGGAATTGTACCCCTTAGGATCTTCTGTATCAGTCTGTGCACCCATATCCAATAGCTTTTAATAACGCTACACAACCAACATATGTGATAAAATAAGCCCACCTTATTCTTACATTTCCAACACTTATTGGAACATTTATCATTTAGCAATTCTTTCTGGTGTAATATACCATCTATAAAACCTTTTATACATATTCTCTCTATAAGAAATCACGTTAGTTATTTTAACATTTTTGTTCCATATCTGATCCCATTGCTCCAGTTCTATATTGTGCCCCAAATTCTGGGCCCATTGGATCATATTTTGTTTCACTATTTCACCTGCCATCATATCTTTTAAAAGTAGTGTATACATTTTTTTTTTTATGAACTTCTCCTCTGGCGCACCTTATTGAGCATTTTTGAGAAAGAGCCTAGTAAGCATGGGAAACATCTGGTCAAGATTCTACTAAAATCCTGGGTACACTCAGGGCTTTTAACATATGCAGTTGAGACTGGGGCAGTAAGGAAAAACAAGTTCAGTGGGGTCCCTGTCTGATAACTGCATGTGTGCACTGTAGATTTCTTTAAAGGAAGAGAAAGGTGATCCATGAGGAAAGGAAAATCACTTTCCCCCTCCCCTCACCAACACTCCAGCTTCCACTTTCCTTCAGTTCCCAGTCAGTTCTGCTGATCCCAGTCTGCTCCCCCAAAACAGTTCTGCCTTGTCTCCCCAGCAGGTGAGCACCAGTTTTTGCACAACTTTTGAACTGCTATGCCACTTAAAGTCCAGCAAGGGGTTAGTCATTTATGTTAACTATGGGGAGTGTTACCCCCAAATTATAATTTGTTTAATTTTCAGTAACCTGAAGGTTCTTCTGGGCTTGCAGAAACATAAGTTGTAGACCATGTTGTGCTGATTTTGTTACGTGCACGGTGGCCAGCCTTTGATTATTAGATAGTGATATATATCCAAACCCTGGCAGGACACAGTCTGCAGTTTCTCATGTCAGTTTTGTAGTTTTCTGTTTTCAAAGAAAAATTACTGAAAATTCAAACATCAGATATTTTAAACTAGGAAGCTTTGTAGGTATGTAAAATGCAATTAAACACAAAGAAATGAAATCTCTATGATGAGATATATAATGGAAGAGCAATTGCTGTCTGTGATTTTTCATTGCAATCTACCAGAGGACTTTGATTTGATGGAACATAATAACTCCTTGAATCTTGTTCTTCTTGTTAAAAGCATTTGGAATTCTTATTATGTTTTCTTTGCCTAATGAAGAAATACTCTAAAATGATGGTGGACATGAAGCAGAAGATTAGTCAAATAATTTACATGTATTTATTCTTGGGTAAGCATTGGTGATGTTCTTATAGCCCACCTCTCTGAAAAAAATGCAGTTGCCAAGCTAAAAGGCACTACATGGAAGCACTGCCCTGCAACATACTTCAAAGAAGAATATTTATCAAGAGCCATGTATTTGTCCTTGCCAAGGCAAGGCATAAAGCAAGAACACTGTGTACATTGTATACATTGAGACTCTTTGTTTATTCATCCACACATGCTTTGAATTATAGCTAAATGGGCATCTCAAACCATTAAGGGCAATTCAATAATACTTTAAATACACCCACAACATACATGGGCAAGCATTTGACATTAAAACAACTCCCAGGTTTCCTTTTTTAACTATGTACTTACTTCATTTATTCCCTACCTTTCTCCCCAACAGGGACCCAAAGTGGCTTACATCATTCGCCTCTCCTCCATTTTATCTCACAATGGCCCTGTGAGGTAGGTTAGGCTGAGAGTGTGTGGCTGGCCCAAGGTCACTCAGTGAGCTTCTGTGGCACTGTGGGGATTTGAACATGGGTCTCCTTGGGACAACAAAGTCCCATGAATGAAAACAGGATGCCAATATGAACATTCCCTTTAACTAAACTATAAAATGGAACTATAAAATAGAAGATCAACGGAGCTCTAAACTCCATTCTACCCAGCATATGATTCTTATGACCAGCTTAAACACATTCATTTCAGCAAGAAATAATAGGAGGGAGATGGTAGCACCTCTGAAGAGCAGGGCTCCAGAGATGAACTTCTCAACAAGTAAACAGAACACTATATGCCTTATTCATGAAGCTTTCCGTTAAGGTGATCACAGTGTCTCCCCTGCCAGGTAAGGTGGACTTCTGGTTTTCAGCGTGACAAGGGCAGACGGCTCCGGGAGAGCTCCCGTGAAGCCAATCTGGATCGCCAGGTTTGGAGGGGATTAAAACTCCTTAGGAGCCCCCATGGACCTCCCTGCAGAGGGGTTCAAGCAAGGAGCTTGATCCCAGACTCTCGAGTGGCAGCTAGCAGGCTGAGTCCAGGATCGCCCTGAAGCACAAGCCTGCACAAGAGCAATTGAGGGCTTCCCCCACAGCTGCGAAGTTGCGACTACCGAAACAGCATTTTTAAAGACTTTACAAAACCTACAATGCAAATGCAAATGCACCTCGGTGAGTACCTTCAAAGCACTGATGTTTGAAAGAGCTTGATAGCCCTTTGAAAGAGACTTAAACAATTAAGATTGGAAGGGTGGAAGGGAATTCCCCCCCCCAAGCAGCTAGGCAAAGAAGGAACTGTTCACTTGCAACAATCTTAAAGGGCTAAGAAAGAAACGGTAGATCTCTGGGACTACTACTTTTTAATAAAGGCACTTTTTAAAAGTTTTAATGACCTTGTGGATTGCAACATACCCACTGACGTAGATTTGGATTACGGTATAAAATTGTGGACTAACTCTGAGTTTAATTTTGGATTTATAACTTGGCTAAGTGAGACTATTAATATTATTAAGAAGATACCTAAGTGGCTTACAATTTATCTAACCTTTATTTGGATTACAAATTAAAGATTAAGATAAAGAAAGAAGAAAAGGAAAGGAAAGGAAAGGAAAACACAAAAGGTTAATAATTTGACTGGAATTTATTTTCACTTTCTAAATGTCATTTCCATAAAAGAGAGATATTATATTTAGAGCTGTTGTATCTGAACAGTTTATTTGTTGTTGTTACTAAAGTATGGTGTGCACAGATTCTAACGTAAATATTGATAACTGCTGTTATTTCTTGCTTGGGTTTGGACAGAGCTGTGGGATCTAGTGAATAACCAAAAGACTTTCCTATGTTAATATAGGTATTTACTATATTAAAGTAGACATTATTGATTTTAAAACATGAGTCACCTAAGTATGTTCCTTATCTCCATTTGACGCTCAAGTTGTTCTGTCATTGTAGGGAGCAGATCATGAAAGGCATTTGAGTTCCTGTCCTTGTATAAGAAAGCTACATCTATTAAATCAGCTGTAGAAAACAAAAATATCTACTCTGGTATTTCATTGCTTTGTATTACAGAACTCTTATGTAGCTACAGAAGAACACTCTCATGATTATATTCAGACTCCCCTGATTTTAGGCTTTCTCAGCTTGTGACATAGTTTCCTGATAAACCTTGAGAATATCAACTTTCATTAATATTTTAATATCTAGGCCAAATTGTTTCAGGGGGAGAGCTTTCAGGCCAACAAGCCCAGAAATAAAAGCCAATTCTCATTTTTGTATCAATTAATGTATTTTAAAGAGAGTCATTATTTGAAGGAATTGCTACTAGGGTTAGTTAAAGTGTGACATCATTTGAAAAAGGAAGGGTCTAATAATGTTAAACATAAGAAAAATCTGACTTCTGTAAAAATTCTATTCTTTCTTCCACATTCAGCATCCTTGTCAGTTAGCACATAGAAAATAGTTACATTTAAATTGCTAATAGGAAGCTAGAAATCGAGCCCTTATCTGTTATCTCAGAAAGCTAATTATGTTGGCACAAGTGGAGACCCACAAGAAACTTGTGGGATGGTTATTTATTTATTTATTTATTATCAGATTTATACCCTACTCTCCCAGCCAAGGCCGGCTCAGGGCAGCTTACAAAGGAATAAAGCACACAAATAGACAGTATACACTTTTGCTTCCTCCCCTTTCCCCCTACCTCTCTCACACTTTCTCCCTTCTGCCCCCGTTTTCTTACTATCTATCTCTCCTCCATGCATGTTACTTCCTCTCTTTTTCTGCCCCCCACTATTCTCTGTTTTTCTGCCTCCCCACCTCATCACTCTTTGTCTCATTCTGCCCCCCACCCCATCACTCTCTCTTTCTGCCCCCATCACTGTCCCAGCCCCCAGCCAATACTCCCTCTAAGCTGCGGAGTCTTGTGAGCAAAAATTCTACTTTCTGAGCTACTTGCATTAAAGTTGTGAGTGAGCAATTTGGCCACTGCATAAATTAGTTTGCTCTGGAGCCATCCTTTATGTGTGAGCCAGAGGCTAAAAAACTGTGAGCTAGCTCACACTAACTCAGCTTAGAGGGAACACTGCTCCCAGCCCCCCAGCAGCAGTGGTAGCACTCTGGGAATCACAATGGATCTCCCAGCTACAGAGATCAATTCATCTTAGAGTTGCCAGCTCCAGGTTGGGAAATCCCTGGAGATTTGGGGGCGGAGCCCTGGGACAGTGAGGCCCGAGGAGGCAAGTAGCCCCAGTAGGACACAATGACATAGACTAAACCCTCCAAAGCAGCCATTTTATCCAGAATAACTGATCTCTGTCACCTGGCCAACAGTTGTAATTCTGGGTGATCTCCAGTCCACACCTGGAGGCTGGCAATGGTAGTATTATCCTGTTGAATCACTTACTGAGATTATTTTACTTACACTCTGGGGATAAGCATGCTACTAAAAAGTGCTTTTTATCTTTGATAAAGCAAAAGCAATGGTAGAAAAGAGAAAGAATAAAACCCCTCAAAAACACATTCATAGAAGTCCCTTCAGTACCTCTCACAGCATTCTGTTTCTTGAATGAATACATGAATACCTTCCTATGAAACTTCTACCTGGATCTAGCTAACTTTCTGCCTTGGTTTAAAAAAAAACTATAAGCACAAAAGCCAAATTCTATTTTTAAATAATAAAAGAAGTACATTCTACTTTTTCTTTACCCAGTGTAAAAATACTACACACTGTGCACAACTGAAATTGCCTACTTGTGAGCAAATTACAGCACTGCTGTGACGTAGCCAGTTTCAACACCCTCTTTACAGCCTTGTTCATTCAGAAACAGCCACGCTTGTCATCCAGACAGAGCCATGACAGTATGCTGACAATAATTCAGACAAAATGAGGATGGGCTGAATCTACAGTTGCTAACTCTAGCATCAGAAATACCTGGAGATTCGATGGTGGTGCCTGGGGATGGTGAAGTTCAGAGAGGGAGCTCAGTGTAGATACGATCCCATGGAGTCTGCCCTCTAAAGTTGCCATTTGCTCCACGGGAACTCATCTCTGTAGTCTGAAGATCATTTGTAATTCCAAGAAATCACCACCCCCCACCTGGATGTTGAATGGAAGCAAACAACCATGATGTATAGTGCCAAAAAAAGTTCTTCACCAACTTTTAAGTTCTTTTTTCAGTATTCAGTTTACTGGAAGTAATTCAAACGCCATCAACACCAACAAACCATGCATATGACATCTCGTTTCATGTATACCTTTATCAAAGTGGGTGGCGTTGAAATATCAGTTAATCCATTTAGCAAACATTCTAGATAGATCACCTAGTCACATTCATCAAATACATCACACTAATGTATTTAATAAATGTGACTATGAGATATGTCTAGAGTGTTTGCCAAATGGATTAACTTTATATAGGTGAAATAAAGGTATACACAAAATAAGATGTCATATGCATGGTTCATTGGTGTTGATGGCGTTTGAATTACTTCCAGTAAACTGAATACTGAAAAAAGAATTTACAAGTTGGTGAAGAACTTTTTTTCACACTATACATCACGGTTGTTTGCTTCCTTTCAACTTCCATCCCATGATCTCTCTTTGGTTTGCACTCACCTGGATGTTAGCAACCCTAACCTGGATCCAAAGATGGCATTACATGTCATAACTAATCACCTGGGCAAAATGGAGCTTTCAGTAGCTTAGGATTCTGATTTTTTCCCCAAAAAAACCTTTCTCCCACTGCCGATCCTCATTTACATGTTATTCCTGAGGATCCCTTGACCCGCAGTAACAGAATTTCAGGGAGTCACTGGACTGCAGTGGATGAAGGGGGGGTCAATCCTCTCTCTACCAGCTACATTCCTTTGAATATGCTTTGAATCCAAACCAATATGACGAATTGCTAAAAACATTAAGAAAAGCAATAAACATTTCTGTAAATGCATCAGAAGGAAGAAACAGGACAGTGAAACAGTGGGGTCCTCAGACAACAAAGGGATGAAAGGACTGCTAGACACAGAAATTTCACAGAAACTGGATGGAATTTTTGCATCAGTTTTCAATGTGAAAAATGGGGGACAGTTATTTACACGCCACTGAGTGTAACCGTGAGTCAAACAGTGAACAAAAGATGGAATTCTAGGACTAATGAACAAATTAAATACTAACAAGTTACTAGGTCTTAATACATATACCCAAGGGTTCTTAAGGAAATTAAACGTGAAATTGTTGACCTCTTACACAACTTGTCGCTAAAATTAACCTCCAGTCCAGACAACTGGAAGGTATTACTACATTTATATGCCGCCTCTCACTGCCAAGCAGTCTTGAGGCAGCTAACATAGGGTTGTCAGGTCCCTGCGAGTCCCCAGTGGGGGACTTGTAAGGGGCCTTCCAAAGGGACAGGGACAGCTCCAACTTGATGACATTACCCAGATGTGACATCATCATGCTGGGGACTGGCTCCTGTGCTCCAAGCCATGAATTCGCAGCTTGGATTGCAGTGGCACATGGTCCCACCTCCCGCTTCTTCCCCAAAGTATTTAAAGGGATTCTTTAAATACCTTGGGGAAGAAGCTGGGGGTATGCCTGCAAACCAAGCCACGAATTGCAGGCACGCGCTGGCTCCTATTTCTCCCCCAAAGCATTTAAAGGATCCCTTTAACTGCTATGGGGAAGAAGTGGGGGGCATGTGTGTGTACTCCAAGCCGCACATTTGCGGCTTGTAATGCAAGCGTATGCAGGGCCCCCCCACTTCTCAAAAGACTTTAATGAGATCCTTTAAATGCTTTTGTGAGAAGTGGGGGGTGGCTGTCAGCAGTCAGGCTTGGGGGCAGGGCTTCCAAAACCAGGAGAAACCCTGCTGGGACCTGGGGGATGGCAACCCTAGGCTAACAACAGCTAAAATATGAATAGATATAAATTAAAAACATCATATGAATAAAACTAAAAGTCAGCCCATGTAAACAGACCCAACGAATGAAAAGCTAAATGGAAGAGCTCTGCTTTGCAGGCCCTGAGAAACGTAGAGAAGTCCCACAGGTCCCCACATACTGTCTGACAGCTGGTTCCACCCAGGACGGGGCCACCACAAAGGATGCCTTCATCCTGGTGGATGCCAAGTGAATATCCCAGGGGCCAGGCATCACAAGCCTGGCCAGTTTTAAAAAAGGGATCCAGAGGAGATCCAGGAAAGTACGGGCCAATTAGTCCAACATCTGTTGCTGGACACTGTTATTAGCAAGCAACAATCAGCATGGTTTCATTAAAGGAAAGTCCTTTCTCACTCATCTTTTGGAATTCTTTCAGAGGGTTATTAAACACATGGACAAGGTAATTCAGTAGACAATATACTTGGACTTTCAAAAAACTTTTAACCAAGTCCAATACCAAAGGTCTTCTTCTTGATTAGAAGCTAATTACACATCAGTAAACAGAGAATAGGTGTAAAATTGTGTTTCATATATTTTCATTTTCAATTGCCTGGCAGCTTGCAAAACAATAGCTTGCTTTCTTCTCAGTGCATTTATTCTTTACCTGACACTTTATGTTTTGCCAGTGGTTATTTAATACTGCTGTACTCAGAGAAGAGTATACTTGGAGATGCTTTTCACTACAAGCAGCTATTCAATCAGCTTTGCATGTTGGGCAAGATGGGGAATGAATGCAGATTTTAATATATTCTGTATATAGTGTACATTGTGAACACTTATCATGTTAGAACAAAAGATCAAT
This sequence comes from Gekko gecko, assembly GCA_029375565.1. Classification (NCBI taxonomy): domain Eukaryota; kingdom Metazoa; phylum Chordata; class Lepidosauria; order Squamata; family Gekkonidae; genus Gekko; species Gekko gecko. The sequence goes on from JAPDNY010000003.1 coordinate 127,836,236, forward strand.
TGATTGCTTTAGAATTACTTTCTCAACTGCTAATTTTCTTGTTTGAGACATCCCTGGCAACATATAATAAAATCTAGTTCCTTAATTTGTAGCATACTATTAAATTTTAATTTATGGTACAAACAGTTGTTGCCATGTTGGTGTCAGAGAATAAGGGAACATAAGAATAACCCTGATGGATCAGACCAGTGGTCCATCTAGTCTAGCATCCTTTTTCATATAGTAATAACCAACTAATTTCACCAGAGAGCCTACAAAAAAGGGACAGTGGCCCTTTTGTTGCTTCCCAGGGCAGAAAAGTTATTGGCTGCTACCATGAATTTGTATAATCGCCTTTTAAAGCTAACTAAACTAGTGGCAGTGAACTCTCCAAGTTAATTAAGTGAAAAAGGAATTTCTCGTGTCTGTTCTAAATCTTCTGCCCATCCATTGTCTCCACTCACTGCATGAAGAACCACCTGGAATGTCACTAGCTAGATCTTTCATAAGGAAATGTGGCCATCTCAGATTCTATGTGGTGTTTCCCGACTGTTGACTAAAGCATAACTGAGCAGAAAGTTAAAGAGACTTGGGATAAAAGGTGAGATAGAAGTGAATTTGGGTAAGAGAGAGTCCATATAAGGGATCATCCCAGACCTACATTCTCAGAGTAAATTATAAGTAAATCCTGTTACTGATATCTTAGCATATCTGTGCAGCAGAGAACATTAGACATTTTGGGAACGGGGAAAGACTGTTCAACAGCTCAACAAGCTTGTCCTTTTCTGTTTACTTTAGTCTTCATTAATTTTTGGCAAATCCTTAATCCCCTCCTCCTCCAGAAACTAATCTCAAACTCATTTAACCAAGGAGTATAAAGCACTCATTAACTTGTCCATGAGGTTTATTATTCCATAAGACTCCTGGGCCTCAGAAAAGTCGGGTTTAGTAAGTGACCATACAGATGAGCCCTTAAGAACGTCCAGATGGACTTAGTGGCAAATAAGGCAGGTTTCCACAATTTATTTAAAATATTTATACCCCACCTTTCCACAATGCCCAACACAGCTTACAAAATATAAACATAACCATAGTTAAAACACATAATTCAAATTACAACTTCAAGTGCATGAAGTTGAAACTGCCTCTCCTGCAACAAATATCACCACTAGCTGCCAACCAGAGACATGTAGCAGTTTCTTCTGCTCAAGGTGTGCAGAAGGTTCTGCACCTTTTATGGAAGAGTCTGGGAGCTTTCCCTACTATATCTGGCAGTCTGTTCCAAAATGTGGTCGCAGCCACTGAAAACAAGTGCACATGGGAGCATCTCCCAATAGACCACCAAAAATGAGGCACCTGATTACCTTTGCTGATACACAGATCAGATGGGGAAAGGTAGTCACAAGACATGTGGGTCTTGTGCAAGACATGTGCAATCAAAGACTTTAAAGATAATTGTAATTGTGTCCAGAAACAAACAGGTAACCAGGAAAACCAAAGCACAGGTGTAATATGGTCATACTGGTGTAAACCAGCCTTACAATCTAAATTTGAGGAACCACTTCTGATGGCTTAGTTAGAGAGCTGTATCGTTGAGTATCAACCACTTACTAGTGACAGGCCCTAGACTCCAGACAATCTCAGTCAAAGGATGTGCATAGCTGTTAAAGAGGGTTAGTGAAAGACTCAATCCCTGAAAGACACTACAGGTCATGTTTCACTGATATGATTGCCTATGACTAACAGGTACCTTTTGGGATTCTGTTACTCAGGCCCCAATCATACGGGTCAGAAAATGCAGGGGGGAGGCATGGCAGTTCGCCCCGGAGCAAAATAAGGCGTGGTAGCCCGATCATATGGGCCACCGGGTTGCCACGCTCCAGCTCCAAGTGCTGATCACACCATGCTGCTGCAGCCTGGTAAGAAAGCAGCGCAGCAGACCACACAAGCCGCACTGTTGCGAAGTGCGCATGTGCCGGGGGGGTGGTCCGCTGCCGGTGTCTTGCATATGCGCATGCCTCATTCAGCGTTGGTGCGCATCCAATGGAAACTTACAAAATCCGGAAACCCTGGGACATGGGCCGGCGTCAGAAGCCGCAGGATAGTGGCGCTCCTGCAATCAGACACCGGCCTTTGCCCCGGGGTTTCCGGAAACTAGTACTTCGAACCTAGTAGTTTTTTACTCCGCGTTTTCGGAGGGAAGCCACGGGTTGGCCACGGGAGCACTACGCCTCCCAGATGTGCTCGTATGATCGTGCACAGAAAGTCCGCGGGGCTCCCGTGCCTTCAGCGGGGCAAATGCTCCGTGTGAACGGGGCCTCAGTCAGGAACGGAACCCGCTCAGTACCAAACCAGTGCCTTCCAGATGCTGACATGTCTAACAAAATCAAGAAGGAAGAGTTCTCATCAATTTGCAGCCACCAATAATCCACCAGAGCAACAGGTGCCATGTCAGTATCAAAACCAGGCCTAAAAACAGATTGAAATGGGTCAAGAGCAGATGTCTGATCCAAATATTCCTGGAATTGCATTGCTATCAATCTGTCTAAGTATGGAAAGTTCAAAATAGATTGTTATCTGTCTACCATCAATAAAGTTTTCTTCAATGATGGTCTTGTAATGACCTGCTTTAATACTCCAATAATGAGGCATTAACCATTCTTTCCAACCAAGAGTTAACTGATATAAGTCAAGATTTAATTAGTTGTGATGGACATGGGTCCAATTTATAAGTAGTAGGTTTGACACTCCCCATGAATAAGTAGTAGGTTTGACACTCCCCATCAGTAAGAGAGATCTGTCTGAAACTATCAAAGATAAGTTGCCACCATGATCGGCTTATTTGAAACAACAGCATCTAGATCAGAGTGGATCTGAGAGATTTTATCAGCAAAGAATCTAGCGAATTCATCACAGTGCCCTCTTAATTCTTCCTCCATCCAGTGCTGAAGCATCCATTCCAAGAGATTCTTTACTATTTGTAATAATTGCACTGGACAAGATTCCATTGATGCAATGGTGGCAGACAGAAAATATTTTTTTTGCCACAATTATTGCCACCTTGTAAGCCCCATAACATGCCCTAAGGTGTGTACTGTGTGATCATCCTAAATTTTCCGCCACAAGCAATAGCAGTCAAATATTGTGGGCTGTTCTTTTAAATATTCACAATGAGACCATTATTACCTACTACATTCACTGATTTACTTCATATCCTTTTGGCCAAGTACACAGCCACAATAACACTTTAGATCACCACCGTTCATTCTAGACAGCATGCAGAAATGGTTTCCAACCTTGTTGAATGTGAGTACACTTTTAGGATTTGAGGCACCAACAGGACTAAACAAATTGCCAGTGGAGACCAGTTATATGTGTATCCAAAACTCCTGGTGATGCAGTAGAGGTCTTGAGTGGCTGCCTAGCCGCTGTAGCTAAGAGTGAATAAACTGAAACTAAACCCTGAAAAGACAGAGCTAATACTGCAAGGGAAGATGGGGTTTTTAAAGGACATTATGCTCCCCACTTTTGCTGGGGTACAGCTGACTGTTGCTAACTCAGTTTAGAGCCTTGGGGTTATACTGGATCCAAACTTACTACTGGGGAAGCAAATAAATGTAGCTACAAAAAATGCCTTCTTTCAAATCAGTCTAGCCCAGAAAATGGCCCCCATCTTGACACAAACAATCTGGCCACCTGGATCCATGCCCCAGTAACATCAAGACAAGACACTCTACATCGTTCTTCCCTCAAAGTAAATTTGGAGACACCGGGTGGTACAAAATGATGAAGCTTGGTTATTATTGGAAGCCAGACAGAGCATGCATATTATTCTCATTCTGCAGTCACTCCATTGGCTGCCCATTAGTTACTCAGCTCATTTAAGGTACTAGTTATCATATACAGTTGTGGTGGAGCATAGATGGAGAGGTGATCTGGTCCCTCATAGCTGCCAGACCCATATCTGCCCATAAATGTGTAATGTTTGTTGTGGCCCCCACCCTTATGGAATGGCCTGCCTGAGGAGGTCAGGAAGACTCCAACTCTCCTGGCTTCCTGCAAACTATGCAAAGTTGAATGATTCAAGAGGGCTTTTTCACAGGAAATACGGCTGGAATGTAGCACTGTGGTTCAGAAAGAAGTTTGGGGTAAAGGGTTATGTACTAGACATGGGCATGAACCCAAAAAAGCTGTTCAGGGTTTAGGGCAGCTCCCAATCTTAACCTCAAACCAAAACAAACTAAAAGGGCCCCATCCAAACCAAACTGGTCTGGAGAGTTTGGTTCCACCTTTTTCCTGGTTGCAGTGAGCTGCTGCCAGGAGAAAGGGGGCAGGGACTGCCCTGGAAAGGACATCCCTTTCATCTTTCTCCAGCTGGCAGCTCGCTGGGGCCAGGAGAAAGGGGGAAACAGGTAACCATTTAACCTGTCAGTTTTGCTGCCTCCCACTTCAAGGGGGGAGTGAAAATGAGACATTTAATAGCTTCCAGCCATTTAAACCTAACAGTTGACCGGGCCCACCAGCCAGCTGTTGGGTTTAAATGGCAGGCAGCCATTTAACTAGTTGGTTTCACTTCACCCCACTTTGAAGGGGGGAGTGAAACCAAGAGGTTTAATGGCTTGCAGCCATTGAAACCTAACAGTTGACTGGGTCCACCAGCCAGCTGTTAGGTTTAAATGACTGGCAACTATTTAACACATCAGTTTCACTTCCCCCGCTTTGAAGGGCAGTGAAACCAAGGGGTTTAATGGTTGCTAGCCATTTAACCCTTTGGTTTTGCTTCCCACCCCTTTGAAGGGGGGAAGCAAAACTTAAGGGTTAAATAGCTGCCAGACAGGTTTAAATGGCTGGCCCCGAACAGCCACAAGTCTGGGAAATGTTTGAGGAAGGTGCCTTCCCTGAACATCAGTTTGTGAACTCCAAACTGGCCCAAATTCATGCCGAATTTCAGTTTGTGAACCTGTTCATGCTCATCCCTATTAGGGATTGTAGACTATACCGCCATATACAGTCCATACTACCTGTTTCTCTAAGTTCCTACTATGTAATTTTTGCATTGGTTTAACTTGTCATGTTAATACTTACATTGTGCTTCACATTTGGCTGGTTTTCCAGACTCAGACAAGTCAAATTTTGAGCAGTTTCAAGCCAAGTTTCTCTCTGTGATGGAAGCATTTGTGAATGGGCATTCCTTGCAGGCATTAAGATGATGTCTTCTGGGTTCTTCTGAAGTACCTCCTGCTCCTTTGAGGTAGAGGAAAACTAGGTTGGCTCTGTCTTTTGAGGAAGTGGGCACCAGGAAACACATTGGGGGGTGCCATGCCACCCTTGGATGCCATCTTGAAATACCTCTAGAGAAATACCTTTAAGGAATACCTCCTCTTGCTTTTTTCTAACCCCAGGAATTGAAATTTCACAAGAATCAGAAGTCTTTCTATAAATTATTACAATGTACATAGCCTGTAATGTCTGAGGATACATTTCCCCATGCATAAGCCAAAAATGACTGCAGATGTTTGTAGGAATGGCCAGGTATAAGGATAAGAAACACTCAAGGAAACTCCTAAAATTCTCTCCAATGTTCACAACTGTCATATGTGTATCTGATTATTCCCACATTATGTCTGTGATCATTTTCTGGCCTCTTCCCTACACCTGGTTTCAAAATACAAGCAGTAAAAGAAAGCAAAACCTCTGGCTGAGTGAGAATTTTGCACCGTGGAATGACCATGAGGAGAAGGGGGGGGAAGGAAGGGGAAAGCAAAGTTGTGATCTGATTTTTGCCACTCTGGTGTGATCGCTTTGTCCTTCCTTCCTCTCATTTCTGGCTTATCTTTGCTCCAAGCACAAGAGGCACACATGGTCTCCTGTGTTGCTGACAGAGTCTTTCCTTGCTAGTTGCCAGAATTTAAGTTTCTGGTTGCCACCAGCAACCTGACGACTACATTTATGGACCACTGATTACATGGTTTTATGTGCAGTGTGTAATTTGGCTCCCTGTGTAACTCTAGAATCTAGGGAAGCCAACCTCCATGTGAGATCTGGGGACCTCCCAGAATTACAGCTCATCTCCAGACAACACAAATCAGTTGTCCTGGAGAAAATGGATGCTTTGGAGGAGGGACTCCATGGCATTGTATCCCACTGAGGCCCCTGTCCTCCCCAGGCTCCACCTCCAAACCTCCAGGAGCTTCCCAGCCTGGAACTGGCAACCCTACTACCCCATCCCCCACCCACCCAGTGGCAAGGAGGACCTGGGAACCCTACTAGAATTTCTTTCATTATCTGTTTCTGTCCTCTCATGCAACTCTACATATACACATCCTTCTGAGCACAACAGTTATTATTCTTGCACCGTTTCAGTTCCTGTACCCCTATATTTCCCTCAATAAATTCCAAACCTTGCTCTGGAAAAGATCTGGTTGTCTCATTGTTATTGACAGCCAATTAGAGGCACTTCAAGCTTGCTTGCACACTATCCAGGTAAAGATCCCTAAATCACACATTTGATTCCCCCTCATTGGCCAGTGTGTCAGTTTTCCAAGCTAGCCAGGTTGTGGGAGCAGGAAAAACGTTTCCCCTGACACAGAGCTAATTCCTTCAAATTGGTTGTCATTCTGGGTGAGTTTCCCAAACCCAAGTTAGAGAGTTCACACAAGTCTAAGGATACACGTGAAAGGCAGCACATGTGGTAATATGGTGTAACATGGGGGGGGGGGATTGCTGTACATATACATACTGCCCGCCACACTTTCCCTTGCTGTGCAGTAAGTACAAAGGGTTGCATTTACTCTACCTCCGTGGACCAAAAGACTGAGGCTCATTAGCTACCCATCCCAGCTAGAATTTGTAAACCCCTGCATGTTAAAAAAAGGCTGTTATTCTAAGGAAAAGTAGCTTTTCTAGGGGGTAATCCAGGGACAAAAAAGTAGATGTTGGATGCTCAGCTCTATCTCATGTGCTAATTCTCTATTTCAAATCACACATAGTCTGGTACTCCCGCTTTGGAATTGTAAATGCACGTTTGTAAGGGCAAACATGCATCTGGAGTGCCCTAGGAAGGACACATGGAGCCAGGGAAAAGGGGCAAAAAGGCCCTCCCCGGCTCCCTTTCTGCAGGTGGAAGTGGGGTGGGAGGGAAACTGGAAGCTCATCACAGAGCTCCCTTTTTAAGATGAGTTTCCCCTACATCTGTCTGTCTGAAAGTCCAGCTACACACCTGTTGAGCTTATCTTGTAGCTTGGCCCTAATTCTTTTCTCCATCCAGAAACTTTAACTAATGATTAAGCCCCATTGAGTTATAAGATGTGCAATCTGTGTATGCATCATTTCCTAGTCCTGGCAAAAGTTCAATTATTCAGTTTCAATGTAAATGTTACTGTTTTTGCTTTAGCTGTGGGGGAGATGGGGCTCATTCTTACAAATTAGGCTTCTTTCATTTTACATAAGCCAAGATATTTCCACGTGTCTCATGTGTCCATTGAAGCATCAGAGAAATGCAGTTAATTGCTAAGCCACAAATCTGCTTGATGAGAATCCAAAAATACTAAAACAAGCATTCTGTGGAAGTCGCGTGCACGAACGCTTACGAACAGGGCATTTTTGCTAACAATGCATCCACTTAGTTCAGTAAACCATCAGATTAAACAGAAATCAAAGACTGGGCAAGTCACCTTTATAATGGTGTGCTTTAAACTGGCTTTTCAGCAGTTCACTGGTACGCAGTTTGAAATGATCTAGTTTCAACTGTTCACTTGAAAATGAACAAAGGACCACCATTTGGTAATGAGCTTCTTTCAAGGATACTTCACCAAGTTACTTCTTTTCTTCCAACTTTTGCGTTATTAGTCTTCATCTTCTGGTAACATTTGTAACTCTTTTCTAAACACTAAGAACACAGATATCTTATGCTTCCATTAGTTTGTTATATAAGTCTTGCTTGCTTATCTTGTAAATGTTATACTGAAACAAAATCCCCATTTTTAAATCCTATTTGCTGACCTCTGTTTTGTACTTCTAAAAGCAACATATTCCATTGTGCCATAATCAGTCTTTTTCATTACAGATAACAAGAGACCAAATCTTGACAGACCCCTGAAAAGCACGTATAAAGAAATTTTATGCCATCTAACTGGCGAAACAGTATGGAATACCTGCTCTGTTTTTCTATCCTCTTCATTCATTTTTTCACTTTTGGAAATTTACAAAAAAGCATGCACTATAAAAAAATATCTGCAGAAGTATTATTTGGAATAAAACCAAGCAGCAACATCGAACTGTTTTCTCCTAATAAGGTTATATTGCATATTCACCATGACTGAAAGTCACAGAACAGAATGTGCATACAAGATAGAGAAGCAACTGGATTTCCATGAGCAGGTCTGTCCATTTTCCCAAACCAAAATCTGTTCCCGTGTTACAGTTTAAATACACAGCAGTATGCCTACTCTGAATTTTGGAGGGGGGTGCTTGGTCAGAATGATTAATAAAATACAAGAAACTAGTCCAAAGATACTAAGAGTTCTTCTATTCATTGCTTAATGTTGAGACGAATATAAAAATGTCATACTAGTGCAAGATATGGCCCAGAAGATCATGGCACGTGCTCTGTTAAAGCTCCATGGAATCCATTCTTATACCTGTGATATAAATGGCTGGTACAATCCACTAGTTTAAATAGGAATTGACAACTGTTGAAGATATCTAGGATGTGCACATCAAAGAATCATCCCAACCTCACAAGGGAAATTTATTAGCCAAAGTAACTTGCTTAAGCCAATTTCCTTACTGGATCAGGAAGCACATGAACAGACTGGAGGCAGATCCCCAACCATTACCTATTTCCAGATGGAAGGGAATAGGTATAACTCCAATTTCATGAGTTATTTTCTTCAAAAGGTTAATTAACCCATACAATAAATGAATAAAGTTTCAGTCCAGTGGCACCTTTAAGATCAACGAAGTTTCATTCAAGGTGTAAGGGTTTTTTTGTGTGTGTGTGCTTCAGATACAATGAAATGGAAATTACCAGTCTATACATATAGGTAGAGGGTGAACAATAAATTAGCATACAGTATAATGAATGGTTACCATTTGTTTGGGTTTAATTGGGGGGGGATAACATAGCGAAAGAAAGAAATATGTCAAAAATGGAAACTGATGGGCAGGCCTATTCTTAATTGTGGGATGCTGAGAGAAATTAACTGAGACCCTGTTGTTACGCTCCATCCAACTCCTCCCAAGCATGGAGGTGAACGCTGATACCTTGAATAAAACTTTGTTGGTCTTAAAAGTGCCACTGGTCTCAAACTTTGTTCTGCTGCTTCAGACCAACACCTGAACCACACAATAAATTAACACTGTCACTTAATGCAATCCAAAGAAAATTAAGTGGGAGTTAAAAGCAATCAAAACTAATTATTTGAGCAGGACAAGCACAGAGGAAAGCATTTAAAACCCAATGATGCCAATGGAGTTCAAAGTGGACGGCTTTATATGGGAATTCAGCATGGCACACGCAGTGAACAAGAGAGAACAAGGTGAATCATGCTAGAGAATGCTGGGGGTGATCTTAAGGCAAAGGATAAACCATACACAGATGGCTCTAGCAGACAGAAGCCATGACAAATGTTAGCAAGAGTAGAGGAGGAAGGGGGAGGTCATCAGCTTGAAGTACAACAACAAAAATCAGTCCTATATAAAGTATTCAAAACCTAAATAGTGTGTTTGAGCAAGGAATTTCTGTTAGTCCATCCTCCCAATATAAAGCAATGCCACACATTTTTAAACACCTCTACCTATCTGATATCTCATCCATAGTGTTAGCCACCCTTATCATCACAGAAACAACAAAAAGGAAAACAGTCCCTTCCTGGCCCAAACCAGTGGGCCATTCATTTAAAAACACAGTGGCCATAATCCAAAGAACTGTGAAACTAGTTCCAGGCACTTTGCACTTCTTTGTTCTTGACAGATGCCACAAAAGCAACATGACAAACTGCAATGGAGATGGAAGGGAATTTTAAAAGCCATATATGATATTATATAAATAAATTTAAAAATGGGCTCGTTCATGACCCCACTGAATGCACTCTAAATGAAGCGGTTTTGGTATTGCTTCCATAAATCATTAACCAAGACATCTTTGGGTGTTTGTTTTACAAGGAAAAGACTTCTATGAACCCATCCTCATGGAACTGTACCAGTGGCAGATTTATATTTATTGGGGAGTTTTTTATATGGTGCTTGATTGTATGCAGCAATTCTAATTCTGAAGTCAACCTGTCTACTGCTACCATTTTCAAAACAGAAAACAGCACACAAACAGTTCTCAACCTATTTTTTTGAATGCTAACAGCTAAACAGTTATCTCAGACGCTCTTATGGTACTGATATGAGGGTAATACTCATTTCCATACTCTTGAGCCCATCTTTCTCCCTTTTCATTTTTTAAAAAAGGAAGAAAGTGATTGCACTAAGGAAAGCCTCTTGCAAGATAAATCTGTGCAAAGCACAATCCAGACGGGGGCATATGAGCACTCATCAACAAGACATAGAGGAGTGCTTGCCCTGTAGGCCACTTAAACCCCCAGAAGAAAATGGGCCTCATTTGTTATATTTTACAATTCGCCAGATAGAGAAAACAAGGTTTCAGGGAGGGGGAAATAACCAACGCCCGTCTGCTAAAATCTTGCAAAACTGTGAGGCTCTTTTAAAACAGAAATCCCACGACAGTCAAATAATACTTGTGCATTGCAGTCAAGCACAGCTATTGTGTAAAAAGCTGCAACTTATGTCATTTGGAAAGAGGGGACCAGGAGGAAGAGAGGGACCCCGAGAAGATGGCCCCTCTTCTGCACTGTGGCTAAGGTCCTTGCCCCCTTTGACGGTATCAAAGAAAAGGAACCAAGTGGGTCTGGCACCAGCCGCACGTTTCCCGCTTCAGATCCAAGCGGGTTCCCTGCCCATCCACCAAGCCGCTCTCCGGAGGAAGATGCCGCCGCGTTCCTTTCCGAGAGAGGCGCTGATCTCCGGCCAGGGGGACTGCGGCGGCTCGCAGCCAAGGCACCCGCGCCTAGCTGTTCCCAGCAGTTCCTCCCCAAATCTTCTACACGGAGCCAATTCCCCGCCGGGGACCAAGAGCGCCGGGCTTACCTTGCTCCGCTTGGACACGCTGGCAAAACACGAAGAGCACCCCAAGGAGCATGACAGCTTTGGAGAGGGGCCCTCGGCCGGCCGCTGCCTCCTCGGCGCTTCTTCGATCAGGGTAGAGAAGGCGCCGGCGGCGCAGGCGAGCGCCTGCCGCAAACAGTCCCCGCAGGCGCACGGGAGGCTCACGCCTCTGGGCGACCGCAGCCGTCGCCGCCGCCTCCTCGCAGAGAGCCATTTGTGGAGCGGCTCGGCTCACACATCCCTCTCGTGGGTCGGCGCCTGCCCTCCGGTGCCTCGGGGCGCTCGGCTGCCCATGGCGCCTCGGCCGCCAACGCCTGCTTCTCCTCCTCCTCCTGCAGGGGGCGAGCTCCCGCCAATGCCGCTACTGCTTCACAGCGGCAGGTGTAGAGGCTGCGTGGAGAAGGAGCAGCGGCGGCAGCGCGAGCTTCTTGACGGATCCATCCGCTGCTGGCCCTGCCCGCCGCCACCGCCTTGCCAGGGAGACGTCTTTGCCAGGCAATATCCGTGGACCTCCTTTCCTCCCTCCCCGGCCGGCGTGCCTGACGAGTCCTCCCTTCGCTCTGGGGCTGCGATGGAGATTGCAGCGCGGAAGGAACGCTTCAACGACAAAGGAATCACGTAGCAACCCTCCGCCCCTTTCCCGCTTTCCGAGATGCCGAGACAGCGACGCTCCTGAAGCAAGAAGGGCTTCTTCTGGGCCCCATAAGCCCGCGCTGAGGAGGAGTGGGGAGAAAGACCCATTGCATCCCTCATGGGAAGGGCACGGCCCTTTTGCTATAGGGGCTGCCCATGGATCTTGGTAGCAGCTCTTGGTAGCAGTTCTTCTCAGACTAGCCTGATCTGGCCTGAGCTGGGAAAATAAGCAGCCCTGGTACTTGGATAAGAAAACACCAAGGAAGACTGGGGCAGCCAAAGGCCATGGCAAGTCATCTCTGCTCATCTTTTGCCTTGAAAACCCCAGAGGCAGAACTTCATGGGGCTGCCATGAGTTAGTTGTGACTTATCAGTGCATTGCACCTTTATATGATCCCAAAGGTATTCTGCTCACCATTATGTAGGACGTACAAAATGTTCAAGGCGTGACAAAGAATGCCCACTGGGAACAAAGGGATGTGTCTGAGGGCCCATTGGCTATAACAGGAGTCAGGAATGCTAACTGACTTGCATGGGCTCCATTGAAATACAGGACAGAAAAGTTGTAATAAAAATACAGGATGGATGAGCCATTGGTCTGATCCAACACTGGCTTCTCTTAAGTTCTTATGACTCCAGTAACCAGGAATTGTCATTCCACAGAAGGGGCTATCATTCCACCCTCCAGGCTGTCATTCCAGTCCCACAGCAGTGTTTCTGGTCCCAGGGGCTGTCATTCCAACACCAGATCAGTTTATCTGGTCCTAAGGATCATCATTCCACTCTGAGGCCTGTCATTCTATTCCCCAGAGTAGGATTCTCTGAATCCATTCCCCAGTTTATTTGTAGCATTTATGTGTGGTGGTGGAAAGTGCCGTCAAGTCATAGCTGACTTATGGTGATCCAGGAGTTTTCAAGCCAAGAGACATTCAGAGGAGGTTTGCCATTGCCTGCCTCCACATCACAACCCTGGCATTCCTTGGAGGTCTCCCATCCAAATAGTAGCTTAGTTTCTGAGGTCTGATGACATTGGGCTATGGAAGTCAGTTGGCTTTCCTGGATCTCATTATGTCCCACAGGGCCTTCAGGCACCTCTTATTGTTCTCAATTGCCATTCTTATAATTCTTTTTAGTACATCCCCTATTATGTGACTCTTAAACACTATATACTGTGGTATATCTCTATAAATATAAAAGCTACTTCGGGTGGCAAAGTTCTATGCCCAGCAAAATCAGTTGGCTCTCTGATGTGTCACTCAGAAGCTGTCCCTATCCACTAGCGGCATTGCCTGAGTTCTCTCCCACCCACTGCAGCCTAGGCCAATCTTCTCTGATTGGGCCAGGATTTCAAGGTCATTTGCACATGGAAGCTGATTGGACTTCACTCCATTCCATACTTCAAACCCCCCTCCCCCCTGCCAGACAGTTGGAACTGTCAGTTGCATATGCGACATGGTGTATTCTGAGGTAAAATATGTCCTCACTCACAACACTTCCCCTTCAAAAGAAACAAACCCAATAACACAACCATGCCACACCACAAAAAAGACAGATCACAGCACAAACAGAATACCACAAGCCAAAAAAAGCTCTGGTACTAATTCATAGTGCTGGGAATGAGTTGTGTTCTGGCAGGGGATGCTGTGAGTGTAGAAAATGATTTATCGACACAGTAGTGTTTTAGAAAATCTTTAGGAATTGTTTGATACATTTACCATGGGACATCCACCCAGAGCCTCTGGCATTTTCTCACTCTGTTGGCATCAAAACCAGTTTAAGGCAAAATAGAGATATGGAGACTTTTCCATCCTCCTTTGCATCAATTTGTCTTTGTTAGCAATGGCAACCCTAGGCCTGCCAGCACTCTCAGGGTGACTTCATGCCTCCTGACTGGCATGGCATCACTAGCCCTGGCTGAACAGGAGCATCCCTATGGAAGCTGCCTGGGTGATTTCAGACCAGCCACAGACTTTCTGCCTAATCTACCTTACAGGGTTGCTGTACAGATCACAAAGCAGAAGAGAATGAAGGAAGCTGCTTTGCTCTCCGCTAATGAGAAAGACAGAATTTTGCCTAGCAAAAGGCTGCTGAGAAGGGATGAGATAAAGTTGCCAACTTTAGGTATGGAAATTCCTGGATATTTGAGTGGTGGAGCCCGGAGAGGGTGAGGTATGAGAAGAGGTGGGACCTCAGACAGGTACAGTGCCATAGACTCCACCCTCCAAACCAGCCATTTCCTCCTGGGGAACTATTGTTGCCAATTTTGGCCCAGCAGCCATCAAACCATTCTCTTCAACCCCCTGCTATGCAGCTGACTTCCCCTAAGGTTGCCAGTCTCCAGGCGGGACCTGGAGATCTCCCACTGTTACAATTGATCTCCAGATGACAGAGATCAGTTCCCCTGGAGAAAATGGCTGCTTTGGAGGGTAGAGCCTATGACATTATACCCTGCTGAGTCCTTCTACCCCCCCCCCAGTGCTGCCCTCTACAGGATTCACCCCCCAAATCTCCAGGTATTTCCCTACTTAGAGCTGGCAACCCTACTTTCCCCTCAGTGCCTGTTGGTAGGCAACCAAGCTTGGTCCTGTCACTTATTTTGGCCTTTGGGAGAAAACTCATTGGGGCCAGTCCTGATAGGGTTTCCAACTCCAGATGGGAAATTCCTGGAGATTTGAGGGATGAAGCCTGAAGGGGGTGAGGTTTCAGGAGGGGTGGAACCTCAGACAGGTACAATGCCATAGACTCCACCCATCAAACCAGCCATTCCATCCTGGGGAACCATTGTTGCCAATCTCCAGGTGGGGGTTGGAGATCAATCAGAATTACAACTGCTCTCCAGGAGGGAGGGGGAGGAGATGGAAAGCTGAAGACAGGGGGCAGATAACAGTAGGTTGACAGTTGGCTGGGAGGTAGATAGGGTTGCCAGTTCCAGGTTGGGAAATTCCTGGAGATTTGAGGGGTGGAGCCTGGAGATGGTGAGGTTTGAGGAGGGATGGGGTTTCAGACAGGTACAATCCCACAGACTCCACCTTCCAAACCAGCCAGTCCCTCATGGGGAACCATTGTTGCCAATCTCCAGGTGAGGGCTGGAGAACACTCAGAATTACAACTGCTCTGCAGGAGGGAGGGCAGAAGTCAGCTGAAGTCAGAGGGGCAGATAATGGTAGGTTGATGGGTAGCTGAGAAGGAGATGGGGTTGCCAACTCCAGGTTGGCAAATTTCTGGGGATTTGACGGGTGGAGCCTGGAGAGGGTGGGGTTTGAGGAGGGGTTGGACCTCAGATAGGTAGAATGCCATAGACTCCACCCTCCAAACCAGCTATTTCATCCTGGGTAACAATTGTTGCCTATCTCCATGTGAGGGCTGGAGATCACTCAAAATTACAACTGCTCTTCAGGTAGCAGAGATCACTTTCTTTTGAGAAAATGGTGGACTCTGTCATTATACCCTGCTGAGGTCGCCACAGCAAATTCACACTGTGTGCCTAAAGCCAAGGCACTCTCCCAGAGCCTCTTTCTAGAGCTCATTGTATTTATTTCCACAACAGGCCTTATTCCTAGTCAGATATATTGACAGCTGCAAAAATTATCATTGCCCCAAACTGGCATGATTACAAAAGCGAAACAAGTTTACTGGAATAAATTCATTAGTCTTTAAGATGCCACTGGACTGCTATTTTGTTTTTCTACAGTAGACTAATGCAGCTACCCCACTAGGATTCTAAAAGTCAATGACATTGAAACAGAGACTTGAAATAGCAGAGTTAACTGGATTTCAACTGGAAAAGAAAGTCAAATATTTGAGTATTAATATTACTGCAAAATGTAGTACGTTGATGAAAGATAATTATAATGAAGTATTTCAAAATATTAAAAAAGATTTAGAGAAATGGGAAAAGCTGCAAGTATTCTGCAAGGGCAGAATAGCAATTCTGAAAATGAACATTTTGCCACATCTGATGTTTTTATTCCAGACCCTGCCGATATATATTAAACAAAACTTTTTTGATGAACTGAATAAACTGACACAAAATTTTATATGGAAAGGGGGAAAGCCAAGAATTAAATTGAAAGCCTTGCAAGATGCAAAAGATAATGCTGGATTTGGAGTACCAAACTGGAATAATTATTATAGGGCAGCAAGTTTGGTTTGGTTGAGAGAATGGATTTTACTTGAAGGCCATAGACTGCTGACTTTAGAAGGACATGACTTAAAATTGGATGGCACGTGTTCTTATAGTATAGGAAAGCTTTAAATGTTTTAAAAATCATATGATAAGATCATTATTGACAACCTGGGGAAAGATTCATCCATTGATATACACTAAAATTCCAAGATGGGCATCTCCAGTGGAAGCTTTTTATCAACCAATTTTGACCTCAAAACAAGCAGTTATTATATATGCAAAACTGTTAAGATGATGGAAATAATTTAAAATCTCAGTGAGAATTAAAGAAAAAGGAAATAAACCTAGATTGGTGGACTACAGTACAAGTTGAATCTAGATATAGTAAGGACAGACAAATGGATTCTATTTAGAACAAGGTGCATTTGAAAAATTATTATGTACTTCAAGAGAAAAAATTAATATGGTATGTTGATGCAATTGAAAATGCAGGATGAAATAGCTAAAGAATGTATGATCAGAAGGATGCAAAATGTTGGTTATAATATAGATCTGTTACAATGGAGTAAAATATGGAAAGTGAATATTAAGTTGACTAAATCTGTTTCATTCAAAGAAAATGTATATAAAATGCTTTATAGATGGCACCTAACCCCAGTTAGGTTAGCTAAAATGTATAAAAACTTCAGTAATAGTGCTGGAAATGTAACAATCATGTTGGATCATACTATCATATGTGGCAGACATGTAAAAAGGTTTATAAATACTGGATTCGAGTACATACTTTCTTATAGTCAGTGTTGAATATTACAATACCTTCTAAGTCGGAGATATTTCTGTTAAACTGTTTACCAGATGACTTAGATAAGAACCATAGATACTTTATTTTACATGTTATAACAGCAGCCAGAATCCTATTTGCAATGACATGGAGAACCTTGAAGATCCCAACGCCGTATGAGTTAATAATGAAGATTATAAAATGCGCTTGAAATGGACAGATTGACAAATATATTAAAAGGAGGAATGGAAGAAGAATTTATGGGATCATGGAGGGTGTTTTATGACTGGCTAAAACTGAGAATATAAGAGTAAATGAAGATAAATAAGAATGATAGATATAGTAGCTGTGAAGCTCTAAGGAGAATGCAGAATGTTAAATTAGATTTGTTTATATATATATATATTTCTGTATCTTTCCCCTTCTTTCCCCATTCCTTTTTTCTGTGCATAAACAAATAAAAGTCTTTTTTTAAAAAAAGGATTTAAAAAATCTACCCATTAAGATATGGGTACGTAAGATTTGGTAAATTGCCCATGTTTCCAAATTAACCAATGATTAAATTCAGAAATGGCAAAGAACAAGAAGCAAATTTGAAGTCCATTGGAACCCTTTTGTCAATTTTTAGAAGAAAGAAGGAGAAGGAGGCTAAGTATAAACAATTGTAATTTGTGGATGACACTAAATTGTTCTGGATGGTGAGAACCAGGGAGGATTGTGAGGCACTCAAGGATGGACAAGTGGGTGTCAATGTGGCAAATGGTGTTCAGTGTGGCCAAGTGTAAAGTGATGCACATTGGGGCCAAAAATCCTAACTATAAATACACATTGATGGGGTCCAAACTTGCGGAGACTGACCAAGATAGAGATCTTGGAGTCATAGTAGATAACTCACTGAAAATGTCTAAACAGTGTGCGACTGCAATCTGGATAAACATATAGAAATGTATCACTTGTCCCAGACCACTGCACCATCAGTGGTCTGGGACAAGTGATGCTCTGTATTCTTGGTGCTTGGGGAGGGGGCAGCAGTGGGAGGGCTTCTAGTGTCCTGGTCCCTTTGGTGGAGCTCCTGATGACACCTAGTTTTTTTGGCCACTGTGTGACAGAGTGTTGGACTGGATGGGCCATTGGCCTGATCCAACATTGGCTTCTCTTATGTTCTTATGTAATTGTTCTGCACTGATGGAAAACAAAATTCAAAATACAAGAAAATTTATTAACTTTTGCATAGCAGACAGTGTAGGGGTTGCCTGTTTTAAATGACAACTATTAATACATTTGCCTTGCGTTATATGTTGAAATTTTATTTCTGTTGGTCTTTTGTATCTTATCAAACATTTTAAAAATTAGAAAAATTAATTAAATTAAAATTTAAAAATTAAAAACTGCAGCTCCTCTCCCAATCCTTCTATGCTGCATTCCCATTTATGCTAAATACATAGGCTGAATGGACATAAAAATTGCTCATCAATTTAATCGAGTGCCCATGGGTTCTTATATTGTGAGAAAGGGAGAAAAATACTTCTTTCTCTACTTTCTCTTTCCCATGCATAATTTTGTAAACCTTTTATCATGTCACCCCTCAGTCATTGTTTCTCCAAGCTAAAGAGCCCTAACCTCTGCAACCTTTCTTCATAATAATTTTAGTTGCCCTTTTTTGCACCTTTTCCAAAGTTATATTTTTTGAAATGCAGTGACCAGACCTGTATACAGTATTCCAAATGAGACTGCACCATAGATTTATACAGGGGCGTTCTGATACTGGCTGATTTGTTTTCAGTCCCCTTCCTCATGCTCTCCAGTATAGCATTTTGCCTTCTTTATTGCAGTCACACACTGAGTCAACATCTTCAGTGATGTTATCAAACATGACTGCAAGATCTCTCTCCTGGTCAGTTACTGGCAGTTCAGACCCCATCAATGTGTATTTATAGTTGGGATTTTTGGCCCCAATGTGCATTACTTTGCACTTGCCCAGGCTGAACCTCATTTGCCATGTTGATGCCCACTTGTCCAGCCTTGACAGATCCCTCTGGAGCACCTCAAAGTCCTCCTTGGTTTTCATCACCATGAACAACTTAGTGTCATCTGCAAACTTAGACACTTCATTGCTTACTCCCAACTCCAAATCATTAATTAAAACCTAAAGGTTGACAACCCTATCCCCCAATATTTGTGGAGGGGAGACAGTCACAAAGTTCAGGTACTTTGGCAAAAAACTGATCCAAAAGTCTTTTGATTTTATTTAAAATCTATGCTGCTTCTTTCGCCTGGTAGGCTGGACAGCATGGGAGCAGTTAAGTATGCTGACCCAAAGTTAGGACCTTAAAGGGAAGAAGAAGAAGAAGAAGAAGAAGAAGAAGAAGAAGAAGAAGAAGAAGAAGAAGAAGAAGAAGAAGAAGAAGAAGAAGAAGAAGAAGAAGAAGAAGAAGAAGAAGAGGAAGAGGAAGAGGAGGAAGAGGAAGAGGAAGAAGAGGAAGAAGAGGAAGAAGAGGAAGAAGAAGAAGAGGAGGAGGAGGAGGAGATTGGATTTATACCCCACCCTTCACTACCCAAGGGAATCTCAGAGCGGCTTACAAACTCCTTTCCCTTCCCCTCCCCACAACAAACACCCTGTGAGGTAGGCAGGGGTGAGAGAACTCTGACAGAAACTGCTCTTTTTCAAGAACAGCTGTGCCAGAGCTTGTGACTGACCCAAGGTCACATCAGCAGGTGCAAATGGAAGAGTGGGGAATCAAACCCGGTTCTCCCAGATTAGAGTCCGTGCACTTAATCACTACACCAAATTTAGCTGCTTTTATGGGCTACATCTAGACTTCAGATTGCTCTTATGAATAGCATTTTAAGCTGCTAAAGGTCGGTTTACACTGTTGTCATGTTTTGACTGTTTTATGCTGTGGTTTTTATGCTGTGTTCTATGACTTGTTTAAATGCTATGGTTATATGATTTTATTGTGCCATTTTATTTTTGCAAGCTGTGTTGACCAGGTCTCTAAAGAGACAGCATTTACATTTACATTTTCTAAATAAATGAAAAACAAGATAATCACATACGCTGCACTAAGTTCCTTGGGGGAGGGGAGAGATAAAAATATAATAGATAATAGATAACTATCAACCTCCAAACAAAGATCATCTACCAGGAACTCTAACACAGGCTCATAACCAGGCAAGAAACATCCAGATTGAAAAGGATCAAGGTTGAGTTGACTCGAAATGGTTCTGCAACACCTACAGTTCTACCTGAGGCAGAGTTGCACCCTTATAGGCCCATTGACTTCAAAGGGTAGTTGAAATATCATTTTTAATACTGATTTTCTAAGGAGCGGGTAAAACCTCTCTCTAATACAGGAAATATTGTTAATCCCCGCTCCTGGTTCAAAATGCTCATTTTGACTGTCAAAACAGCTTTTCTTGTGGAGCACCAAAATAAAAATGTCACAAACATTTCAACAGATATTGATTAAAAAAGAAAAAAAGTATGGATTTATATGTATCCCCAAATAATGGCCAGAAAGGGTTTCAGGAGAGAGACCACAGAGCCACACAGTTCATCTGTATCTCAATGGACAGGAACAGTATGAGTGCAAATCTTGCATTGTCACTGCAAATCCAACTCCTCCTGGTAACTGACATTTTCAATACAATATACGAATGATACAAATAGGAAGCAGTCCGATGGAAATTACCTTTTTGAATTGGAATGGATGAGAAGTATATGGATAGGCAGTCATGTTAACCTTAAATGTCACATCATGGGTGGCACTTCTGGCCCTCCTGTGGTCAGAACAGGCAGTTAGAAAACTTATATTTTGGGAAGAAAAAGGATCCTTTCTTCTTATCATCAAACCTGGCTGCCATTCCTATGAAAACACACATTTATGAACAATTTTGAGTACAACATAAAAATTGGTTACTGATAAAATACTGGAAGGAAAGGTTATAAAGAAAAGAAAAAGTATTATTTTCAGATGCTGGGTGGGTGACTATTGAAAAAGCACCTCTCTGGCTCCCATCACCGTGGCTATACAGAGTTCCTGTATAGCTGTGAAGTTAGATTTCAGGAAGGCAGACTTTAATAAACTCAGAGGCATGATGACAATCATTCCACGGGCAAGACTGCTGGAAGAGAAAGGAGCAAGTGAAGGGTGGGCTCTCCTAAAACAAGAGCTCTTACAAACTCAAGCTGTCACAATTCAACAAAAAGAAAACATGGCAGGGGATCCAAGAAGCCAGTGTGGATGAACAGAGATCTGTGTGATGTGCTAAGGGAGAAAAAGGAAATGTTCAAGAAATGGAGGCAAGGACATATCTCTAAAGAAGAGTATCTGCGGGTTGCTAGGCACTGTAGGTCAGCCATTGAGCAGGATGAGAAAGAAGTACTTCTCTCCCTTTCTCACAATACAAGAACTTGTGGGCACTCCATGAAATTGCTGAGCAGTCGGGTTAGAACAGATAAAAGGAAGTACTTCTTCACCCAAAGAGTGATTAACATATGGAATTCACTGCCACAGGAGGAGGTGGCAGCTAGAAGCATGGACAGTTTCAAGAAGGAATTAGATAAACATATGGAGCAGAAGTCCATCAGTGGCTATTAGCCACAAGGTATAGATAGGGACTCTCAGTCTCGGGCAGGTGATGCACTCTATTCTTGGTGCTGGGGGGGCAGCAGTGGGAGGGCTTCTAGTGTCCTGGCCCCACTGCTGGACCTCCTGATGGCACCTGGTATATTTTGGCTGCTGTGTGACAGAGTGTTGGACTAGATGGGCCATTGGCCTGATTCAACATTGGCTTCTCTTGTGTTCCTATGTTCTTAGCCATCAGAGAGGCCAAAGCTCACAGTAAGCTAAAGCTGGCCAGGGAGGCTTGCTACAACAAGAAACTCTTCTTCAAATATGTGAGGAGCAAACACGAGATAAAAGAGGTGACGGGCCCACTGTTGGGTGAAAATGGAGAAACTGGCAGAGGACAGAGAGAAAGCAGAAAGGCTCAGTGCCTATTTTGCCTCAGTTTTTCCCCTGAAGAAAAGAACAGGCTCATCTAGAGATGGTAGTAGGCAAGTCACTGCATCTGGGCTGCTGGTTGACATGGACAGAGAGGTAGTTGAGAAACACCTGGCTGCATTGAATGAGTACAAATCCCCCCGGGCCAGATGGTATGCACCCAAGAATGCTCAAAGACCTTTCTAGAGAGCTTTCAGAGTCTTTGTCCATCATCTTCCAGACCTCTTGGAGGATGGGAGACATGCCACAAGACTGGAGGAGGTGAGATGTTATCCCATTTTTTTAAAAAAAGGGAGGAGGGATGACCCAGGAAACTACAGGCCAGTCAGTCTGACCTCTGTCCCAGGGAAGATACTGGAACAGTATTTAAAGGGATCAATCTGCAAGGATCTAAAGGACAACTTGGTGATCCGGAGAAGTCAACATGGATTTGTCCCCAACAGGTCCTGCCAGACCAACCTCATTTCCTTCCTTGATCGAGTGACGAGCTTACTGGATCAAGGGAATGCTGTTGATGTTATTTACCTGGATTCCAGTAAAGCTTATGACAGGGTTTCCCATGATGTTCTGATGGGTAAACTAAAGGACTCTGAACTGGACTGTAAGATAGTTAGGTGGATAGGGAACTGGTTGGAGAGTAGTTGTCAATGGCAGTTCATCTGAATGGAGGGAAGTGTCCAGTGAGTGCCACAGGGCTTGGTTCTGGGCCTGGTACTTTTCAATATATTTATATACGATCTGGATAAGGGTGTGGAGAGGCTACTCATCAGATTTGCAGATGACATGAAATAGGGAGTAGCAGCAAACACACCAGAAGATAGAAACAGAATTCAATGAAATCTGAACATGCTGTAAAAATGGTTGGATGTGAACAAGATGCAATTTAACAAGGATAAGTGCCGAGTTCTATATCTGGGTAACAGTAATGAGGAACATGCATACTGGATGGGGGATACACTTCTGAATAGCAGTGTACGTGAACAAGATCTTGGGATAAGGGTGGACCAAAAATTAAATATGAACAGCCAGTGTAATGTGGCCACAAAAAAGGCTAATGCAGTCTTGGGCTGGATCAACAGAGGCATAATATCCAAATCATAAGATGTCATAGTCCCGCTGTACACTGCATTGATCAGGCCGCACCTGGAGTATTGTGTGCAGTTCTGGAGGCCTTACTTCAAAAAGGATGCGGACAGAATGGAGTGTGTACAGAGAAGAATGATGAGGATGATTGGGGGCCTGGAAACCTATGAGGAAAGGCTGAGGGACTTGGAAATGTTTAATCTGTAGAAGAGAAGGTTGAGGGGGATATGATTGATCTCTTGAAGTATTTGAAGGACTGTCGCTTAGAGGAGGGCAGGGAGCTGTTCCTGTTGGCAGCAGAGGACAGGACTTGCAATAATGGGTTTAAATTAAGGATGGGAAAGTACTGGCTGGATATTAGGAAAAAACATTCTTACAGTAAGAATTGTGTAACAGTGGAATCAGCTGCCTAGGGAGGTGGTGAGGTCCCCCGCACTGGCGGTCTTTAAGCAGCAGCTGGACAAATACTTGTCAGGGATGCTCTAGGCTGATCTTGCACAGAGCAGGGGGTTGGACTAGATAGCCTGTATGGCCCCTCCCAATTCTATGATTCTACAATCTATTGAGAAAGATAATGGTTTCAGAGGTGATTTTTTGGTTGTTGTTTGATTGAAGCCAGTCTCTAGGGTTTTGTTTTGTTTTTTTTAATCTCTGTAGTCTCATTCCCAGTCTATGCCCAGGCAAGAAATATTAGAGCAATGTTTCACTGCTTATAGGGGGATAGGTAAGATGACCACGTGTTCTGCCACTGAGTTGTACCTCTCGTTATAATGAGAGGTTATCTGTTCTGGGAGGACAGCAGAGACTAAATCTAGCCTCTCTTCCCTTCCTGAACAACTGATCAGCACTATCACTGGTTTTCTGCCCTATCTGTCCCCAATCATGATAGCTGATCCACGGGAAGAACTACATGTGCAGTTTGTACAGCACCCCTATGCATGCTTACTTTCTTGCTCCATGGGAAGAACTACATGTGCAGTTTGTTCAGCACCCATATGCATGCTTACTTTCTTGCTCCATGGGAAGAACTACATGTGCAGTTTGTACAGCACCCATATGCATGCTTACTTTCTTGCTCCACTACATTAAACACTAGGTTCAAGATGCATTGCATTGCAGTGAATAGCTCTACTTTATTAAGTGATTCAGCAGATACAAGGGGTGCGCCAGTGGCATTAATGAGGGCTGAACTGGGAATTACCTCGTTGAATGCTAGAGTCAATGTCAGAATCCTATCCTATTGGAGAAAATGTTTAGAACAACCCCAGGATTCCCTGGGGGGGGGTTAAGTTTTAGTCTGCATCTGAAAGCCTCCAAGAGATCAGGTGACCACTTGGCCTCGATTCAATGGAGATTTTCAATTCCTGATGATCTATTAAGGAATAAAATTCAAGTACGGGAACTGAAGGAATGGGTGTTCAAAAAGGATGGGCTTATGGATCAGGATGTGATGGCACGTTGTCTCATGGCACCATTATTCAAGTTTTTTAAAAGGGATGACTGTAGGTCCCTGTATTTAGAGAAGTTAACCAACCTGGAATTAAGATCAGCTTTAAGATTTCAATCTGTGCCCTCAGTGATCAGGACTGGATGTTTCTTTGATATCCCTGCCCCCCCTTAGACTTTGTCTTTGTGATATGGGGGAAGTTGATGACATTGTACATTACATTCTGAGATGCTCATGGCATGAAGCCCCTAGGTTAAAGTACATCATCCCTATTATTCCACAGTGTAATGGACTCTCTGATCTGGATCTGGTCAAATTTTTACTCTCGGACCTTGACTACTATGTGTCTAGCAGAATGGCGTTATTGGCCTTAGCAACAAGGAAAATCTGGATGAGTTTAGCATTTAATGCAAAGTAGAAGGCGTATAGGAGTATACTGATATTTTTATTGTTTACATTACCATTTTACAGTCTGATGTATTATGTTACGGCCTATGGCTAAGACAATAAACTCTAACCTTGTGGTACAAGACTGAAATCTCAGGGCAACAGCCCTGTTTAAATAAACCACACCCAAATACACCCAGCTCCCAACAATGGGCTATTTACAAAACATTCGTTTCTCATTGGTCACCTCCAGAGTCCTGGTGGGGGTATCGTCCTAGAGCTCCAAGCTCAGCCAGTCTCCGGTACCCAGTCCTGGAATTTTCCAGCCCTAATCCATAATAGCAGGTAAAAGATCCTGGGATTTTCTAAATGGGCTACAGTTTGAACCCTGGAAAGATAACCATTTGAAAACCACAGCTGCTGCCTGAAGAGTGAGAAGTATTGTCAGGCCACCAGGTGAGCATCCTTTAGTTACAGTTCAGAGAGTGCCCCTTTGCCAGTTTTATCAGCTTTGGTTGATATGCCAGCTGTGGCCCTTCCTTGACAAACATGATCTGGCCATGATTCATGCTCTGATCACATCCAGGTTAGATTTCTATAATGTGCTCCACATGGGCTGCCATAGAAAACTGTCCGGGAACTTCAGCGGGTCCAAAATGTGGCAGCCGAGCTACTCTTGAGGGTGGGTTAAAAGGATTGTATCCCAGAGCTGAAAGGTCTACACTGGCTGCCCATCTATTTCAAAGTGCTGGTTCAAAGTGAACCAGTTTGGTATAGTGGTTAAGTCTGCGGACTCTAATCTGGGAGAACCGGGTTTGATTCCCCATTCCTCCACCTGCACCTGCTGATGAGACCTTGGGTCAGTCACAAGCTCTGGCACAGCTGTTCTTGAAAAAGAGCAGTTTCTGTCAGAGCTCTCTCAGCCCCACCTACCTCACAGGGTGTCTGCTGTGGGGAGGGGAAGGGAAAGGAGTTTGTAAGCTGCTCTGAGACTCCCTTGAGTAGTGAAGGGTGGGGTATGAATCCAATCTCCTCCTCCTCCTCTTCTTCTTCTTCTTCTTCGTCTTGTTCCCTTTAAGGCCCTGACTTTGGGTCAGCATACTTAACTGCTCCCATGCTGTCCAGCCTACCAGCTAAGGTCTTCCTTATAAGCCCTGCTCTCTTTCCCCCATCTTCAGAGAGGAGGCTTTGTCAGTAGAGGCCACTCACCTGTGGAATGCCCTTCCCATCCCATTCAGGCTTGCCTGGCACCTAAGCTACTCTCTTTTAGGGGGCCAGGACAAAATGTTTCTTTTTTGACCCAGGCTTTTAATGAAAAAGTTTTCTAAATAATTAAAGAAACCCCCCTGGACGGGTTTCTATTGATAGGTTTTCATTAACAACTCTTACAGTGTTTTATGTTTATGGTGTTATTATGTTTTATTTTGTAAGCCAACTTGGACAGGTTCCCTGGAGAAGCAGCACGGAATTTTTTTTAAATCAATAAATTTTGCTCATATATTCGAGTACTGTATTTTTGACCCCAATTTTAATGCAGCTGCAAACCTGAGATTCCTTTTAATTGCTGGTATCCAGAAGCCAGAGGTGGGATATGTGACTGGAAACTCACGAGACATGGGTCATAAAACTGCCTGTCATTTTCTGGAGGGGTCATCTATGGCATCTGGAACTTTGTTGCTTTCAAATACTCCTTTTGAGTTCCACATTCCACAAAGTCAAAGAGAGATGTCGGGGGGGGGGGGTTACTTTGTCAGTCTTCCCAAGCAGAAACAAAACCTAAATTTCACATTCTATATTTTTAATCCAGATATGAAACCGATGTTACAGGTGCTTCTCTGCATGACTTCAACATTTATTCTCCATTCCCATTTCACCCTCTTTTCCACTTGTTAAAAAAATGTCCCAGGGTGGTGGCGCCATTCTGGCTTTGTTCACCTTTAATCATTTACTGCATAGATGTAGCAGCAGAATGCTGTGAATCTTTCTCATCCTTGATGTTTGGGGAAGGCCTCTGTGTGTTTGCTTATGGAGGGATCGTCAGGTAAAGGAATAATTTTCACCAGTTATATTACTTTGGGGGGGGGTTAGAGAAAAACAAATGAGTTTAGTTTTCCAGATGAAGTTATTACTATCAAACTTGAAAATCCCATTTGTAAATATTAAAAAATTTTACATTTGAGGATTTATGGAAAACCATTTGGAAAAAGCATTTTTCTTTAAAGAATAGGGAAACGTATGCCAAAGGAACACAGCAAAAAAAAAGAAAAGTGGAGGCACAAACTCTACAAAATATCCTCATGTTCATCACAAAATCATCTAAAGATCTAAGGTTGCACATGCACTAATATTTTAACTTTAACGAGTCAGGTAATGGCTTGGATCCAGCTGAAAATCCTCCAGTGGAACACAATTTTATTGCCTTCCCCTTCCCACTGCGCAAAATGCCCTCCAAATGCTGGTCCGGGGGGAAAGGAGGCCCCCAGGAATAGTATGAGGGGGAAATTGGAGGTTTGCGGCAGAAGGGATGAATACTTTCCCTTTCCATCAGCAGAAGGGTTAGGCAAAATCCAACACAATGAACCTATAAAAATAATTCTGCCTTGAATTTGTACTAAACTCCCATGGTAAAAATAAAACAGTAAGTGATTTTAAAATATGCTTTAGGTTCCATGGACTATTAATCAAACTCCAATTTTTCTTGGGATTTTTGTCCATAATAAGGCCAAACAGGTCAAAGGTACAGAAAGTGCAATCTGCAGTAATATTGACAAACCAAGATATCACATTTATGCAAATTTGTTTAAGTAAGATCACATATGATGTGCACTTGACCTTATCTACGAGATAACAGGAACATGTGGCATAGAAGTTGTTTGCAGTCATTCTGATCCAAAATCAAAATCCAAAAACAAAATGCTAGCCGCTTAATATCTTTTATTAAATGACACAAAATAGTGTGCAAACTTTTGAGTTCGCCAGACTTTTTATCAGGGTGGATGTTGAAAATAAAAAAGAGAAGATATTTCAGGTCCTGATTTTAAGGCCTGTTCTTGCCAGAATTCCTCTGCTTAATGCTGGCAGGCGTGTAGATGTAATGTGGTGTTGTTTGTGTCACGTTGTACCCTCATTTCTGTGAGCAAGAAAAAATAAACATCTCTCTACTGAAAGTGAGAGGCCAGGGATTTCCCTTCTTCCTCTCGAACACCAAGAGAGACTTACAAAGCTCCACCAGGGCCCTCTGGTGGTATTGAGAGGGTATTAGATTCTATTATCAAAACATTAATATTGCAGTTTTTATTTCCCAAATATTATTTAAGCAATTAATATTTATAGCAAAAATAACATTTTATATAATTTTGGTTATGATACAATGTACAAGTTGGTAGTAGATGGTGTAATCCTGAGTCTACTTGATTCAGTTATTACTTTGGTTTCCTACTGCAATAGTAAAAAGCCCCATGTATTAACATATAAAAATATGTATGCTTTGTATGAAACTACTAAAATGTTCTGATATTCATGTTATGATGCAAGGACTATGTAATCTTGCAAGTTATTTGCATTTAACATTACTGAAAAATTAGTAAGATACTGCATGCTACTGCATGCCATTTGGATATATTCCATATAATATAACCTGGGTGCTTGTTCTGAGAGGAAGAAACATGTCAAGCTGGTAGTGAAACAAACTCCTGCTGTTATGGGGTTTTGTATAGGTGCCTTCAGTAGTTCTGACTTCATTTGAACCATAGGTCTTGGATACACTGTGAAGGCCATGAGAAAAGCAGGAAAAAACAGGGGAAAGTTTCCCCCATTTTTCCAGCAAAAGGATTAATAACTTTAGGGAGTACTGGGGGGATTCTTCTATTCAAAATTCTTTGTCTTTTGGAATAAATGAAATGATTTTTAAGACAAGGGTTTATTTACTCAGAATATGTAGTATTTTTAAAAGCTATCTACCAATTAAGGAACAATTCCTTTGTATATTTAGACCTATAAAATAGTTAGATATATTAATTACATACACAGTGGCTGAGTTCAGACTGGCAATTTGCCCCACTATAGCCACGTTTCCCAAGTGGATTAAAGGGGGCGTTCACACAGGTACATCTGCCTGGCATTCCCCACCCGTAGGCAACCCGTGCTGTTCCACTTCGCTCTCGGGATTAAAAGATACCTGTTGAAAGTGGTAGCAAATCCCGGAGAGTGCCTTTATCCCACTGCATTCCACTTCCCAGAAGTGTGAACGCTCAGCCAAAAAGCCGGGAGCAACCTGCGTTGCACATATGGCAGCAGCCACATGATTGGCTGTGCTCCACTCTACCGCCCAATGCGGTGCCGGCGCAACGGGATCCACCCCAAATCAGCTGGATGCCTATGTGTGTATGAGTGCTTATGCGCTCATGAGCTCATACACACATAGGTATCCAGACGATTTACCAGGAAAAAGCTGTTTACAGCCACGCCTCCGGGCCAGCAGTCTGAACGTTCCTGCATGCCTCCTCCAGGTATGCTCCTGCATCAGTTGGCCCCGCGTGACCGGGAAAACCCAGAACACTTTGTTCCGGGGCTTTTTTGCCACGACTGGCTCCCACTTCAAACTGCCAGTCTGAACTCAGCTAGTATGTGTCAAGTGGGGAGCCCTCAAGAACCTTACAGGGGAGGGAAAATCCCATTCTCCTATTGGCCCTCAGTTCTTCTCCTGCTTGCCCCTGCCTTGTCCCCCACTTGCCTCTGTTGCCACCTCCTTACCCTCCCTCTGGCTTCTATCTCACTCAATTCCCCCCCACACCTTTCTGCCACTGCTTATTTCTCTCTCTCTGGCTGCTCAGTACTTACATACCAATTTTATGGGGTTGCTAAGCAACTCCATAATGCTGACAATATGCTTACACTATCTTGAGCAATATCTCTTTTTTAAAGTGTGAAGTATACACATTCATTCTCTGTTTGGGGAGCATTAAACCCCCACCACCACCTTGGAGATTTTTCTGCAAACCTAAGGACTCCTCCAGGTATATAGAAACATTTCCCCATTCAGCACCTTGCCCCCTCATGCAGATTTTTCAATGTGCACTTGGGGGACAAGTTCAGAATTAGATATGACAATGTATGTGATACACTGCTGAACAATTCATTGTTTTCAATGTTACACTGGATCCAGACATGCTGCTAGCCATGTTATGACTGTTCAATTGTCTATATAATACAGTCCTTTGTTTACTGCTATATCTTTTTTCAACCTTTTCCCCTTCCCCTCAGATAACAAATACTAAGAGGTCCATGTGTTAAAGTAGCATAGGATGCCACAGTTTACAGCTTTCTCACTGGATCATTGGTGGTATAGTCACACTTTTGTTTGTGAAAACTAACAGTGCAGTCCTAAGCAGACTTACACCCTTCTAAGCCCATGGACTTCAAAGGACTTAGAAGGGCATAGCTCACCTTAGCATAGTGCTGTCAGGTATTCCTGTTTCTAAAACTTCATGCTGAGTAGTACAATTTTTTATAGCTAAACAAATTATTAGTTACTCGTTTTATGTAAAGCAGTAAACTAGATTTGGTATTATTTTACAGAACTTTCATTTCCCCTGAAAATTGCAAACAAAACACACACAACCTTCCCAAATTCCCGGAAAGTTTACAGTTCTAATTGGGGGGGGGGGGTGTTAGGGACACATTAGCTTGGATCCAGTCAGCTTTGTTTGGAAAGCAGGGCTTCTTTTCTCCCCCTTCTCCCTGTAGCTCAATCGCATCCCTAAAAAGTTTTCTTGAAGACTGGGGAAAACTCAGAAGCAGCATAGGGTGTAGGGGGGGCACTGTAATGGAAACAGGACCCTTTTCCTCTAGCACTAGTGAAAGCTCCCTCTGTTTGTGCAGGTCATCTTTAGTTCCAAGCCAAGGGATTGTGTTTCCATATCCATGCGGCAACCTCGGAAAATGCTTTTGAATACTGACGTAGCTCCCATTAAGTAAATCATCTTTATGTATTCAAATATTTTAATGTATGGATCTAATTAGTATATTAATTTGCAAGGTGTGCTCTTTTAGTATCATTTTTCAATATATACATCTGGCAGAAGCTGCATCGTTCTAGCTATATGTTCATTTGTTGTAGCATACTTAGATGTCTTTGTGTGTTATCCTGTGCTCTAAGTATATTACAATGTGCTTGTGGGTTTCCTCCATGGAATGCTAACCCAAGAAGGACCATTTGGTCATGCCTCATACTATCAGCATATTCATGTCAATCTTAATACCTACCTGAGGTGTATTTTCTGTGGGTTGGCTACACCACCCTATCATAGCCCAAATCCTAAATTTATGCCAATAAGGTATCTCGGATCCAGAACTACACCAATCTGGATAAAGCCCCAAACCCACCAATGGCAACTAGGTTCCAAAGAGAGCCAGTTTGCTGCAATGGTTAAGTGTGCAGACTCTAATCTGGGAGAACCGGGTTTGATTCCCCACTCCTCCACTTGCAGCTGCTGGATGACCTTGGGCAAGCCATAGTTCTGATAAGAGCTGTCCTTGAAAGGGCAGTTCTTGAAAGAGTTCTCTCAGCCCCACCTACTTCACAGGGTGTCTGTTGTGGGGAGGGGAAGGGAAAGGAGTTTGTAAGCCGCTCTGAGACTCCGAGTGAAGGGCGGGGTAGAAATCCAATCTCCTCTTCTTCTTCAAAGTTCTGGTCCAACACCATAAAAGATCCCAATTTGTGCCAAATGCAACTCTTCCATACATGCACCAGGGTAAATTGAGGCGCATAAGAGGGATTCCCTGACCCATCCATTCTATGTGGGTGGCTCCCACCCAGAACCGTCTTCCAATCACCAGAAACACATCAGACCTTTCATGTTCAAGACAGGTATGATTTCTTCTCTCTCATTTTGCGCTCCTTCCCAAATTTAACCTTTCATGTTCTTCTTCCTAGTACCCCTCTCCTAACTCTTTCACTTCCTGTTACGGACTGACTTCTCCTACTATAGCTGGCCCTTCCCCATTGCATCCAGGTTAGGGACTCATTTGCTCATCCTAAACTCTGCTCCTGTTTCCCACCACCACCTTCTGGTCTCAGTTTGAGCAGCCCCTCATATCTATTCCCTCTGGGCTGGTTTGTGCTGGCCTAGCCAAGCAGGGAAAACATCATTTGGGCTTTAAAAGATATGTAGCTTAAAGTAGACAACTATGCATTAGGTTTGTATAAAGTGATTGGTTTAGTTTGGTTTCCAGAACACAAACTGTTTGCTATTTCATTTTTCATGCCGACTCTCTCTATACTTTCAAGTGGGTAGCCATGTTGGTCTGAAGTAGTAGAACAAAGTTTGAGTCCAGTGGCACCGTTAAGACCAACAAAAGTTTTATTCAAGGGATAAGCTAAAATGTATTTGAAGCAGCTTATACTTTGAATAAAACTTTGCTGCTAAAGGTACCACTGGACTTGAACTTTGTTAGTCTATAACTATCTTGTTAGGGTAATATTATTATTTGCTGGTTAAGTGCCTTATCTCCCTTTCATCTTTGTCTAAGACTTACTGTGGAAACATTGGGAGTGGTTTATATATCAGACTGAATTATTCCGGTTTCACTGGAGGTCTTGTGTCTTGATTTTATAGGTATAGGGGATGCTCGGACTTGACAGTACTGGAGTCCACTATGGTATATGTAGTCTCAAACCAAAGTCTGACACCTTTAGTTTGTTATGGTCAAAACGCAAGAGGAACTTTCCAAAGATTTGTTGTTATTCTCTTGTCCAGTGAAAGAAAATCAGAAATGATCAGCTAAACTGAAGATTAAATCTGACGAGATTGAAGTGCTACTCATGATATCCAGCCCAGGTGCCCTTTCTGGATGGGGCCGCACTCCCCTTGAATGAACAGGTCTGTAGACTGGTTGTGATCTTGGATCCAGTCCTATTGCTGGGTGAGCAGGTGGGAGCTGCCAGCTTCTATTGGTTAGCCAGCTGCAGCTGCAGGTGCATGCACAGGTTACATCTAGATTAGATTATTGCAACACGTTCTACATAGGGCTACCCTTGAAAACTGTTCAGAAATTTCAATTGGTGCAGGATGCTGATGCTAGAATGTTGACTGGAGGTTCTAGGGACTAGGGATGGGCACAACCAGAAAAATGGAGGGTCATGGTGATTCATGGGCTCTCATGAACCACAGTTCACGAACCTCCATGAAGTTTTCCATTTAACTAATCACTTTGGGTTCATAAGATTCATGCAGCTTCCAAGCAAGGGAGAGGGGAGCCGAAGAGATTACTGAACTGGCTTGCATCTATTTTATGCAAGCCATTTCAGTGATGCCTTCCAGTCCCTCACTTCTAATAGATGCAAGTCAGTTCAGTAATGCCTTTTACTCCCCCCTGCAGAAGCCGCAGTGGCTCACTTGCATCAGGCCACCACAAACCCTCTTACAAACTGAATGAGCCACTGCAAAAACCATGGCAGTTCATGGGTGGTTTGCAAACAGAGTAATTGCATGAATCGCTGATCATGAATGCATGAACCAGCCCAGTTCATCACAAAATTTGGTTCATAATTTGGTTCACACCCATCCCTAGTAGGGACCATAGCATTGTCATCTTCTGCCAGCAAGATGCAGAATCCTGTTACAGTGATTTTAATACAATCATTTACTCTATAGGAATTGAACAAACAAGCTAACACTGTCCGAGCAGAAAAGAGTCCAGTAGACTAGCAAACTCTGTGGCAAGGTATAAGCTTCTGTGATCTGAAGAAGTGAGCAGTGAGTCATGAAAGCTCACAGTCTGCCATACAGTTTGTTAGTCTTTAAGGTGCTACTGGACTCTTGCTCTTTTCTATTGCTACAGACAGACTAACACAGCTACCGATCTAGATCTAACACCATCCTAGTACAAGTAGTTGTCAAAAGGGCTCAACTTGTCAATGAAGTCCAAAACCACTACATAAAGGTAAAGGTAAAAGTTTCCCTTGCTTGAAAGCTAGTCAAATCTGACTCTAGGGGGCGGTGCTCATCTCCGTTTCCAAGCCAAAGAGCCAGCGCTGTCTGAAGACGTTTCCGTGGTCATGTGGCTGGCAGGATTAAATGCTGAGGTGCACAGAATGCTTTTACCTTCGCACCAAAGCAGTGCCTACTTATCTACTTGTAATAGACGACTACTATTCTGAAGATTGTCCAAAGTTTCACAGCTCTGTAGTTTATAAA
Source organism: Gekko gecko (assembly GCA_029375565.1). Classification (NCBI taxonomy): domain Eukaryota; kingdom Metazoa; phylum Chordata; class Lepidosauria; order Squamata; family Gekkonidae; genus Gekko; species Gekko gecko. The sequence continues at coordinate 127,870,047 of JAPDNY010000003.1, forward strand.
GCATTTGATCAAACTATTTCCACTGAGCTCACATGACAGGAAATATTGGTGGCCAGCCTAGCTCAACAGAAGCTTTTATATAAGTGCCAAACACAAAACTGAGTCAAGATGTATCTTTGAGAATACAGACCTACTTGATCATGCCTTTTCTTCATTAAAACAAAAGTCAACGCTTCCAAATTGCTGTAATATATATTTTAATTCAAAGTGAATCTCGACAGTAATACACCATAAATTTTTATTTTGACACTCACCAAAATAGTCACCTGGAAAACCCGCTTTTTGTGACAAAGTACAGAAGGCTTGGTCACATTTAGATCACTGAGAACTAGAGAGAAATACTATCGCAAACTGTAGGAAACATTACATCCATAAAAATTTTCCCAGTCCTCTTATTGTAATATTGCACAGTGCAATTGCTACATGGCAAACTAGTGTAGCACAGAAATCAAGAACAAAAAGCCACAAGTCTACAAATAATTGTTAAACTGTAACAGTTCAAACTTAGTAACCAAATCTTAGTTCTAAAACAAATCTTTCTACAGCTTGCAGTGTGATTTAGCTTTTACTCAACACAAACCAACTTAAAATTAGCAGTAAGTAAATATTAAAAATAATTAGTTAATACAGTAGTATATTTGATCAATAACACACCCTGAATTAAAGTTAAAAACTGAATACCAGGAAGTCATATAAAATTAATCTCCAAATTAAAAATAGTATGCAATTTTGTCATCGTGCAGTGTTTTATTTAAAAGGCATTCGATCAATAAAGTGTGTATATGGGACAACTTTTCCAGATTTATACCCTTGTCTTGCAGGCAGTTCTGTAAAGAAAGACAGCTGGCCCTCTGAAGCCACAAGCTGTTTACTCTACAGCAAACAGAAGTCAATAAAACTGCTGAAGAGTAAGAGTTTTGAACTACAGAGATGGCAAAAATTCTGGTAGTTCACTGGAATTCTCATTACAGAACTGGTTATAGAGTCATATATTATGTTCAAGGTTGGTTGTAGCAGATCTTAGTTTCTTTTTTATCATCATGAAAGAATAAAAAACAGTTGCTTTGTTACTATACATTAAGAGCCACGAGCTTCACTTGGGGCATATCAATAGCAGAGGCTTCATGTTTCAGCTTGGCTTAATGTGCCAAGTAAAATTAGCTTTTTATCCTAAGTATAATTTAACAGTACAATAAATACTTAAGAGCAAGAAAGGGTCCAAGTAAATTTAAAAAGCAATTTTTGTTATCTTTACAGAAAAGTCAACTTCTGGTGCTCATAGTTTTTACTGAGTCCACTGCCAGCAATGGAAATCACACTAAGAAGCCCCAATTCTCAATGTTGAGAAGAACCGAAAATCAGAATTTGCTGAATCACAAACACTGAGGAGCAGGATCTGCTTGACTGTTCTTGACTTCATCTACTTAAACTTTAGTATGTGCTCAAAATGTTGCACTAAATCAGATTATTCGTGCTTTATGTATACGCACACACACACACACACAATTTGTATTTATATAAAATGCTGTTTATGTAAAACCACTGAAGCCAAAATCCAGAGAACTCTTTTAAGTAGCCTCCAGAACTTATCCATGTCCAGTGGAACTTTCTGCTCTTCATTTTGCAGCCTCTCATGCTGTATCACAAACTTCTTTTTAAGCTTCCCCAAAGTTTAAAAAAGGTTTTCTGATGCAAAACAGAAGCCTTCTAGAAAAAGGACAGTAGATCAAAAGCTCCACTGGGCATGCAAAATTATACCTGTGGCTCTCAGGCTATGGCCCAAAACTTGTAGGAAATATTAGAGTTTAATTTCATTTTCAGCCATTAAAATGTACTGCTGGTTTTTGGTTTTTATGAATACTGCTGTATTTCAATCCTTTAAAGTAAATCAAATGTAGATACATTCATTTCACTTACACATACATTAAATAAAACACTGCTTGTGTTAATGAAACAAAGAAAAACCTGTTAGTAACTGAGGCTGCAATCCTAAACACAATTACTTGGGAGTAAGCCCCATTGAATACAAAAGGATTTATTTCTGAGTAAATATGCTTAGGATTGAGCTTGAGAAACACTTTGCACCCATATTCCAGTCCATGCTGTAAGAACTGTATTCCAGAAACTTTTGTTTATAAAAAGTCAAGCCACCAAGATACAGTTTTAAGTGTCTACACAATGCGAATATGAACACATAAAAATTAAATTACATGGATACAACCACTTATATGCAGTGATAGTTAATGGAGATAAAATACTGATGCAAATAACACCCCAAAATAACATACGCATTTCCTTTCATCATTTACAATATAATAGTTACAACACTCCAAACATGAAAGCAAACAAAACAAAATCAACCCCCCTTCCATTTCATGTAATTAGATTTATACAGAAAATAGAAGGCTAAGATCTAGTTAAATCACCTCATTTCACAGCTATCTGAAGTGGCAATCATTATATAGCAGCTTTATCTATGATACATTCAAGATAAATGATACAATTTATTACTTGCCTCATAAGCTAGAACACAGCCTCACTTTAATAACTTCCTTTAAACCCATTGCTAACACTACAGTTACAGTATACTTGAGGTCTATGAAAAAGTAGCTACCTTTTATAGGAAATGGATGATTAAGATTAAGTCTTTGGTGCTGCAAAAGCAATTTTACTTGAACATGAACAAAAAAAACCCCAACCACACAAAAAGATGCACTTCAGGGGGGGAGGGGATGTAATTTATTGTCCCTGACGGAATGTATTAAATAAGAAAACATCCCAAAAGGCTAGAACAAATGCTATAATGTAAAAAGACTAAAATCTCTCTCATGCATAAATGAAAAATTGCACACAAGGTACTCACATCTTTTCAAGCTTCAATAGTAAATATTTCGCTACTATTTATTAAATACTGCATGGTTCGCTCAAGCTAAGATGAAACCACAGCATGAATCAATGAGTATTTTGCTTTATTCTTTCATAATCTACCCAAGTCATGCCTACTGCACCTCTAAACAGGATATAAAATCCAATTTGACATAAACACTTTGAAAATAAACTACTTGGATGTATTGCAGTTCCACTGAACAGTATAAAACACAATTTTATTTTGTTTTGTTTGTTAAAACAGCTACCGAATCAACTTTTCCTAAAGCACTACCAAATGCTTTTCTTAAAGCTGACCATTCTGAGGAAAAGTATCAGACAGCAGAATTCAGCTACAGTAAAACATGCTGCCCTCTAGATAAACAAAACACACTCAATACTAAAATCATACCACACACACACACACACACCCCTAAAAAAAAGAGCATTACTTTATCAAATAATCAGCAAATCTGAATGTTAAGTGCTGCAGTCCTCAACATTTATAATATAATAACATTGACAACCTCAAATATTTAAGGCACTATGTGTGGGAACAGTTTACAATGCAGCTGAGATTATTAGGACACCAACAGTTAAGAGCAATTTTCTAGGCAACTTTATTTTTGCCCATGCAAAAGGACACATGCAATGTGAATAACAGCTCAACCTCTTTAGATAAGTGACTCGACACAGAACACCAAGATACATAATACAAACAAGTTACTCATACATGATACTGATGACACATGTGCATCTGTTGCTCTAAATCTGTACACTCAAATGGCTTCCCAAATGTAGACGTGTCTCGCACTAGTTAGAAGGCAATTGTATAAAAAATAGTAGGAGCAAAACTGGTTTTCTGCTCCCATAAGTCACCTGTCTGGAGTTATTCTATAAGAAGATAACATGACTAAAGACAAGGTATACCAAATGTGCAAAAACACATTAAAAGTGAGTTAAAGCTCAAGGTTGTTTAAATTGCACCCAAGTCTAACATGATTAAAAAAAATATTTTCTTGTGCCATGGCTAATATTTATTAAATACCATGTTCTTCTCTCAAATCAATGCATGTTTCATTGAGCTTCCTCAGCATGCTGAACTTGAATTCTCACATAAATGGATACTGGCTGAGTTTTGTTGGACTCAATGGAAATCCTGTGTAAGCAGGGGATGTTATGTAAGAATGTGGCGGAAAAATTGGTTTGTACTGAGTCTGATGGATAGTTGGGGAGGGTAGTAGTCGGGGGTTTATGCCCACTGGGACTTGGTGAACTAGGCCATTGTGATGAGATATACTGAAAGTGGGATGTTGTAATATAGGTCTTGAGGTACATGGTGAGGCTAGGATGTGGGCAACAGGAGCAGCAGTACTAAGAGGTGCAGATGATGGATAAGGTAAAATTGCAGGCTGCCCTCCGAGATGTGCACTTCCAGCCAAATGTGCATGAACCGAGGTATGAGTGGGACTTCCGTGCTGAAGAGAGAACGCATGACTGGCCACGCTGGCTGGGATATAGGCCTGCTGTCTCCAGGGCCCACAGTTTCCATTCCACTCCTGAGTCCCAGATCCAAAGTGTTGAACCTGCGCCAAGAGAAATGACAGTTAAGTTTCAAATAATAAATACAGTCTTTCACCACATCCAAAGTGGCCTGTGCTGCCTCTACCTCCACACAATCTTCCTGTTCCCAAAAATGCTGCCTATAACATCCTGAGGGAGAGATTTCCTCCTCTTTTTTCACCATAAATATTCTCCTCAGCATTTCATAATGTTCTACAAGATCAATAAAGGGTTCCCTTTATTCCAGCATTTTTATTTACTTTATTTATAGTCCACTTTTCTCACTGAGACTCAAGGCAGATTATAACATTTAAAACGGCAACAAAAACAGTATAAGACATGACATATAAGAAACACGAAAGCTAGATTGCATAATTTGAAAATAATGTAATTATTTTCCACCAAGAAGCTGCATTTATTCATTAAATTTATTCCAAGATACTTGATTTTCTTTTGGATTTCAAATCCTGTTTTTTTCCTGCAAAAGTAATGCTTGAGTCCTTATCATTTTTTTACCAGAATTTTTGTTTTGCTTTTGTTAATTTTTAAGCCTGCCACTGTTCCATATTCCTGTAACAGAGGTAACAACACATTTGTTGAATCTAAAGCGTTTTCCAAAATAAAAACTAAGTCATCAGCAAAAGCTAACAATTTAAATTCTTCAGCTCTTATTTTAAGACCTCTAATTTGTTCATCTGCTCTGATTACATCATTTATAACTTCAAGAATGAAAATAATAATAAAGGTGACAATGGATACCCTTCTTTTGTCCCTTTTTGAATTTCAATATGTTGTGTTGGGTTGCCATTGATTGAAATCTTAGCATATTGTTTAGTATAAATTTGTTTCAATCATTTTAGAGAACTCTGCACCAGCCTGTGAGTACCTTAATAATTCCAGCATAAATTTCCAGTTAACATTATCAAAGGCCTTTTCAGCATCTAAAAAAATTAATGCTGTTTGTTTTTCTGGATGAACTTCATAATATTCTAAAACATCCAAAATTGTCCTAACATTATTTCTAAGTTGTCTTCTAGGAAGGAAACCAGCTTGATCTTTATGTATCATTTGTGCTAGGACTTTTCATTCTTGTTGCTAAGATGGAGGAGTATATTTTATGATCCACATTTAACAGACAAATAGTGTCCAAATACATTCTGGGGTATTCATATCTATATATTAGAGTTTGCACACATACCCGACTGAGGTTTGAGTGCTGCTGATGGAATGCCGATGTCAATTTTCGTTGACGATTACCAAAGCCAGAAGGGTGGTTTGTTTTAGTTCGGGCAGATCGACGTTTTACCAGTGGTTGGCAGGTGGCATCTAGCAAAATATAAAGACAGGTCAAAAAGATGTACTACAAAGGTACTTTCAATATTTCAATTATCAAACATCTCTATTCTGGCTATTAACTGTAAACACTGTGTATGTTGCAGAATTATATAGGGGTGTTCTATTCGTAGTGGGGCAGAAGCCTTACTCCTGATTATTTTTTTGGTTTGGGCACAGTATAAAAATGAGTTGACAGAAATACAAAGCCATAACAGAATGTGCCAATGTAGTGAAACAAGTAAGTTCTGATTACCTTTGCGTATCATTTGCTCATCTGCATCTAATCTGTTCTCTATTGTCATTGGTGGCACCACCACAGTGCAGACAGCTGGTTTGGCTTCCAAATTCGTTGAGGTTCTTGATTCTGGGTTTTCCCTGGTATTTTCAGCAAAACTGTTTTCTAGGAATGGGCTGTCATGGCCTGAAGAGTCTGAACTGGGGGAGCCATCCACAGTATCACAGCCACTTTCTTGATCATCATCTGACATACTATAGTACAGCAGTAAAATAAAGCACTATTACAAATGGTAGGTTCTATGAGATTTATAGTTTGTCCTATTAGCTAGAGTGTATTCCTCCTATAGTATACATACAAGAAAGATGGATGCAAAAATAAGTAAAATTAAAATCACAGGACATATTTAATATTTAAGTTCTCCTGTTTGAACATGACCTCCTTAAAATTCCTGACTTGCTCTGCAATCAAAAAAATAGAGGCAGATTTCAATATAGGGGGGAAAACAGAAAAGTATGAACAACTCTAGAGCCCAAAGAGTTCCAAACTACAGATAAATGAAAACTTTCAACATTCATCCAGACAATATAAATAGGGATGTTGCTAACCTTGCATAAAATTTAATCATCCTCATGACATCTTTGCAATCTCTCTCGTGATTATACCCAGGTACTGTTTTAAGCAACTTCAGCTTTCCATAATTCAGAGACAAGCAGAATATTGATATGGTCCTCCACTGACCACTGAACCATCCATGGACATTTCCCCCCTGCTCTCTATTTCTACCACAAAGCTGTGTTAGTTTCCACATGCCACAAGACTCCTGGTGGTTTAAGTACTTAAAAAAATCCCTGACAGTCAAGAGTGTTTTGTTTAAATTAAGGCATGAACAACTTGAAATGATGAACAAAAGCCTGATAAGTGTTTTCTGAGTAATGCAGAATTAGTAGAACAACTCCCCCCCCCCCCGTGTTAAGCACATTGGTACAGCACAGCATTCCTTCAAAGGCAAACTGTGTAAGCCTGAAAATTGCCCATTCCTGGAATAATTCACATTGTGAGAGGTTCTACCCTTCCAGAACAAGTGATCTCATTGAATAATTTATGTTCTAAAAAATACTGTCAGTAAAACTAGCTAGCTTCCCACTTGTGAGTGCCAACCACTTGAAGACCAGGATATCCAGATACTGTGTTTCTCTGGTTCCTGAACAAGATCCTTTTATATCCTTGCTGCAGCAACCAAGAAAAATAGCAGAGATACTTTTATTTATCTATAAGAGGAATTACTGAATTGCTAGACAATGTATATGGCATGAAACAATTTCACATTTTCAGTGCTGATCATTTTAATACAGTATTTAAACATAGGGAAATCTACACTTAAGCAATTTTTTATCTGTCATACTATTTCAGATACATACATAACATAGAAGGAAGCCAAATATTACATGTGGTTCCAGCCCAATGGGCAAAGTAGTTTCTAGCAGAATACACCCCCAAAAAAGCTCAGGAACAGTAGGGCCCCAACTCCAACAAGCAAGCTAAGAAAATACAAGGCAGAATAATTTCCAGAGAAAGAGTACTGCAAAGACAAGGGGCACCTGCCCTGACATGCATTCCAATTTGCATAAAAGCACAGCCTACAAGGCAGCTTTTTTTTTGTTTGCTGCAGCAACTAGAAAAAAAACAGAACTAGAGATGTGCAATTACTGTTTCTTGTACAGATGATCACCTAATTCACGCTTACTTTAATATATATATATATATGCGCACATGCTGTCATATTTCTTGTATGTAAATGCAACGGCTGTAATTAAACTAATTCTAGCTATGCATATTTGGTCACCCCCTGCAAAACCTTTTGTATATACTTGTGAGGAACACCGGTTTTCAGTGACATATAGCTTTAAGCAAATAAACTGAACTGATTGGCTGCGTATCACTGTTATGGGGGAGGGGTGTAAACAAAAAAGATGCCCAAGCTACAGCTGTCTAAGGTTGTGAATAGCAGTGAACTGATAAAAAGGTAAGCTTTTGGGGGTCTTTAAAGAAACCACCACTATCCACCCTGTTTCATGCTATAAATGTTAGCTGTGGAACATTCGGCTCAGTTCTAGTAGTTTCTCTCATCTTTTTAATTGGTAAAGACTAGTTACTATGGTGATTGTTGTCAGGGAAGCAAGATAATTCCATAATGGAGCATAAATCCAAGACTTCCACAACTAAACAAAGCTGCTTATTTGAGTTCCCTGCAAGTCTGTACAAATCTTAGACTTTCTAAAATTTGTATTCAGAAATTAGTAACATAACAGAGCTCTAACCATTATGTCAAAAGTCTACCGGAAAAGCATTGCTGCTGGTGTCCCAGAATATCACCAATATCAATAATCTTCAGGAACAATATATGACTGCCATATCCAAATAAGAAACATGTTAACTTAAGCTTTCATCATATGAAAGATTAAAACTGAAAGTCTATATTCAGTTTGGTAAGGTCTCTTCCCCTGTAGTCTTTCAACCTTATCCGGTGGCAGAAAGTGTTGTCACATCACAGCTGATTTATAGTGTAAACTGTAGGGTTTTCAAAGCAAGAGATGTTCAGAGGTGGTTTGCCATTGCCTGCCCCCACGTCACGACCCTGGTATTCCTTGTAGGTCTCCCATCCAAATACTTGTCAGGGCTTAGTGTCTGCGATCGGGCTAGCCTGGGCTATCCAGGTCAGGGAGTTCAACCTTGTCTACTCCAATTGACACTGTGATTCACAGAGCTGCATGGGTAAGCTTGTAACATATACATTTACATCCAGGGGTCTTTTTGGGGGGGAGCGCACCGGAGCACAGCTCCGGGAACTCAGGAGCCAAGCTCCTCCCCCAGCCGGCGTCCCAGAGAGTCTTTCAGGCAGCCGAATGTCAATTTCAGCTCCATTATATCCTATGGGCCATTGAAGTCAATGGTGAAAACATAGGGTATATTCTGGGGGCTGGAGGGAGGAGGTTTGAGGGAGAGGCTCCAAACTCACAGGATAGCTGATGGAGCCTCTCCCCAAGATACCCACCAGGTTTCAAGAACATTTGATCAGGGGGTCCAATTCTATGGGCCCCTAAACAGGTTGCCCCTATTCCCTCCATTGTTCTCTAACTTGGTGGGTATCTTGGGGAGAGGCTCCATCAGCTATCCTGTGAGTTTGGAGCCTCTCCCTCAAACCCCCTTCCCTCCAGCCCCCAGAACATACCCTATGTTTTCACCATTGACTTCAATGGCCCATAGGATATAATGGGGCTGAATTGCCGCCAAATTTCTTTCATTTCCTCCTTTCCTTCTTTCTTTTTCCTTTTTCCCTCATTCTTCTCTTCTCTCTTTTTTCTTTCTTTCCCATCTTCTTCTCTTCTCTTTTTTCCTCCTTTCCCTGTTTCCATCCTTCTTCCCTCTCTTTCTTTCCCTCCCCTTTCCTTCTCTTTCTTTCCCTCTTTCTTTCCCTCTTTCCTTCTCTCTACTCTCTCTCTTTCCTTCCCTCTTTCCTCCTTCTGTGGCCCAACTCTCATGAGAAGGAGTTTAAACTTTAAACCCCTTCTCTCTTAGCTCCCCCACCCAGGCCAGCTGGGGAAGGGAAGGGGAGGCTTTTGAAGATGCCGCCCCCCCCCCCTTGCTTCCCCTTCTTACATCACTTCCGGTGATGTCAGGGGGCATGGCATATGCTAATAGCCTAATAGCTCATTAGCATACCATATGCTAATGAGCTCCTGCAGCTGTTCTTCTACGAAAAGACCCCTGCTTACATCTCAAGAGTACTTCCAGAAAACAGGCTTCACAGGCTTTACAAAAACCCCAGTTCTTTAAAAAAAAATATCTTACCTGTTGCGCCTTTTACAAGGAGATGGACTGGACTGTCCAGAAGAGCTGGTACTCAAAGTGCTATCAGGACTGCTTAATGAACACACACGGTCAATATTTAGAGTACTCTGGCAAGCTTCACAATCAAGGCTACCATTACACCTGATACAGGAAATGAAGACAATTAGATATGCCTGGAGATACGAGTGCCCAGGAAAGGAAAAAACTGGAAAGTTTGGAGGAGCATAGGGAAAACTCCTGCAAAATGTTCTATCTTATAACATGATTCTTAACGCAAAGTTTTTCACACTCACACTGAAAAAAACTTCCATGAAATATTTTCTCTTTTTGAGTGTGAAAAACCTGGTCTTAAAAAGCATGAAAAAGTCTGAGATTTTTTCCCAACGAAAAAAAATAGGAAATTTGGGGGAGCATTTGGAGAGGGGGGACTTTATTCTATATACAACATTTTCAAGATTTTTTTGGTTTAAATGAAAATACTTTTACCAACAATTAATATGCCATAGTGTGTTGAATGATAATACATTACTAAAAAGTTCAGTGTTTCCAATGTTATAAAGTTTAGCTTAATATCCAAACATGCTATTATTTCTACCTACGGTGACTGAGTTTCTGTCCAAAGAATGCACTTTATAATAGATTTTCTCTCTCTCTTCAACTGTTATCTCTTCCTACCTTTCAAATAGCAAAAGCTTTAAAAATATGTACTTTTTCAAGTAATGGCTACACTTGTAATTTTTCTTATAGAAAATGGAGATGTCTACACTTTTAAATTCTATAAATATGCTAAACAGTATCATTTATATGCTAATTAAATTATAAATGATGTATTTTGGGAGAGAGAGAAAATTTTCTCTTTGTCTACTCTCTCTACCCTATGAATAATTTTATAAACCTCTATCATGTTGTTCCCCCCCCTTAGCCGCCTCTTTTCTAAACTGAAAAGTCCCAGACTCTTCAGCCTTTCCTCAGAGGGAAGGCGCTCCAACCCCCTAATCATCTTGGTTGCTCTCTTCTGTGCTCCTTCCAGCTCTGTGATGTCCTTTTTGAGATATGGTGACCAGAACTGTACACAGTATTTCCAAATGAGGCTGGACCACAGATCTATATAGGGGCATTATTATATCAGCCGTTTTATTATCAATTCCTTTCCTAATAATCCCTAATATAGAGTTTGCCTTTTTTACTGCTGCAGCACACTGGGTTGACACATATTTACATATACATACTTAAGAAGCTTCATGTTACAGGTAAGAAACTAAAAAATTACAGGTGCAGCATGCACAATGTTCTAAGGCAAGGGGTGTCAACGATCCTGTCCACGCAGGGCTGCAGCCAGCCCAAGAACAGCTGACTCTGTGATGCTTCCTTGTTCCTGTTTGTAACACTGCAGCTCCTTTTCCACAGTCTCTCCTATTTTCTGCTTCAAGAGGAGAGAAAGAAAGCCTTCCCTCCATTAGCTGAGGGCTCCTCCCTCTCCCCCTCCTCCTCTGGGGAGGGAGGAGAAGGAAGAGAGACACAGAGAGGGAAAATGGCATCTCGTGGGATTTTTCAGAAGACCAGGGAGGGAGCCAGGCAGCCAGAAAAAGAGAGAGAGTCCTCTGTTTAGACCCAAAAAAGTTTTTCCCCAGGTATGGGGGGGAGTCCTGTATTTAGACCCAAAAACATTTTATTCCAGGTATGGGGGGGGGGGGGAGAGAGAGTCCTGTGTTTAAGGCCAAAAAACTTTTTATACCATGTATAAGAGAGAGAGAGACCATCCCACGGCACTTGGAGAGATCCCCCTTTCCATTTCTAACAGATAGGGCGGAGAAACCTAACAGCACAGCTTACATTCATTATTAGTGAAAGGGAGGAAGAGTACACAGCACCTTAATGACTAACAAAATTTGTGGCAGGGCATGAGCTTTCATGAATCACTACTCACTTCGTCAGATACAGCTGGAATGGGAGTCCATCTGTCTTTAGAGCTTGGAGATTGAAGTGATTTCAGATGCCAAAAGCAGACATTGGTAATGAGAGAAGAAACCTAGATCTCAATTCAGTCCAGGAGTTTGCATTGTCTTGAGCTTCATGATCAGTTGCAATTCAGCGGTCTCTCTTTTTAATCTCCCTTTGAAATTCCTTTATTAGAGAACTGCTACCCTTAGGTCAGCAAATGGATGCCCTGGAAGGTTAAAATGTTCCCCCATTGGTTTTTGAACGTTGTGGTTTCTAATAGTGGTAGAAAGAGTCCAGTAGCACCTTTAAAGACTAACGAAATTGTGGTAGGGTATGTGCTTTTGTGAATCACTGCTCACTTCTTCAGACTTATATCCATTTATTCTCTGCATCCTCCTAGACTGAATCCTCCTGTGCCAAACTGAGACCTAGGTTTCCTGTCTCATTACCAATGCTGATATCCCCACACCTCTGTATATCACACCAATGCTGATATCTCCACACCTCTGCATATCACACCTAATCCAATCATGCTTGCCATTGCCTTTTGGCATATGAATCATCTTTATAAAGTTTATATCTCCAGTACCTTGTGTTACATTTTATGGCACACAAAGTGATATTTATGTCAGATCTGGCCCTCATAACAAATGAGTTCGACACCTCTGTTCTAAGGAAAGCAGAAGATAAAATTGAAGAATAATTTCTTACTCTGCAAGTGAATGCCTTTGTGCCACATCTTCTTCATCTGTGTCACTGCTGATGGTAATCACACTCACTGCTGGACTTGGGGAATCTGCAATGATGATAGCCTGCCGTTGTTTGTTTGAAATAGATGAATCAGGGTCCAGCCCATCAGACGGTTTGCAATAGTTGCTTTCCTGTCCCTCCGAGTTATGATTGTCCCGTGTTTCTACACAACTTAGTTTCTCACCAGCCTTCACATTAATTATCTTTGGAGACACAAATGCTGAATTTTGGATATTGGTATTTTGCAACACATTACTCCTGTGAAAAAGACATTGTATTGAGACACTTTGTAAAGAAGTTTCTTTTGAAAGAAACTTTATTCTGCCCTCTCCCCAAGCTAACTTAAACTGGAACACAAACTTTGAAACAGCAATGAATATAAATAAATGAATGAAACATAAAACAATGGACATACAGTTAAGCATTGTAAATGTTGTTTTCCAGAGAAATAATGGAAAACTTTCCAGGTTACTATTGCAAATCACAAGCAGGGTTGTTTCAGATGCTGCAATGCAAGGTTTAAAGTTGGATTTACCAATGAAATGTAGTACAATACGTTGAAGGTACCATTCTCTTAAAAAGGAAAGAAGGAATGAAGAAATGCTGGCTTGGACACCATAGACATTTTTGAATCAAATTCAAAATCCACTGAATTCTCTAGGAATTGTTTTTACTGACTTCAGTGGACATGAATCTGAGGTTACTTAACACAGTTCACCAATGTAACTGTCCTTCATGGCCTTGGGTATCTCCATTACTGAAATGTCCCATACCTTTGCAAATACCTTCTGTAGTGATGGGGCACATTTTCTCCACAGAGCACTTAAAGTGTTTCTTGCTGCCAGCAAAAGAAAGACTATTCTTAATACTATTCTAAGTCATATTATGACCACTATTACACAATGTCTCTATTTTCAGTACTTCAAATTTGACAAACCTTCATGCACGTAAGTTTATGAACAGCTAACTAGGGCTACCTGAATGTTTTACGTTACCAAATGAAAACATGTTTCTGCAGATACATAATCACAGCCACTACTGTCACAAGATCAGAACAGAGTTAAAGGGCAGCAGGTGCTAATTTACAATGCAAAACCATTTTTGTTCTCATCCCTTGGCTGTTAATTAATAGGCTTCTTAAAAATGTAAGCTGTTTCTCAACATTTAAGTAAATTTTCCAAACTACTCTGAATGTAACAACAATCTTTTGAGCATGCAGTGCTTATAGCATATTTTCTGTTTATGAAAGTATGATTGTTTATTTATTTAACATCTAAACCAACAAGAGATACCATATAATACCAACCTGTTCTGGCACACTTTATTTCTCTTGGTAGATGTGGGCTGAGGCCAGACAACATGTGCAATGCCCACACTGATTGGCTGAGGGGCAGATAAAGTTATTTGATTGGTTAAAAGAGACTGTGTCATTACTGAGTTGTAATGGCTGCCATGTGAAATCACTTTCCTGGAGATGACAAAGAAATCATTATTCAAATAAATAAAAAATGCATGGTATGGTTTAAGACACAGAAATCTATTTTTCAATAGCAAAGCTATTTGGACATACCCCCAATCTCCAAGCCTCTGTGGGCACGAATCAGAGGCTAGTGTTGTAGCAGGAGCCACAGGGGTTACTTGTTGCCATGCTGGAAGCAATATTTGCTGTGTTCTATTAGACCAGGTCTGTTATAGACACACACACAAAAAATAAATTCAGAGAACTACATTGATATGAAAATGACATTAAAATTAAAAAAAGAGACACAGATATTGCTGAAAATGAAAGTCTATAATACCAAACAATTTAACATACCTGAGAAAGGACCCCTCTTATCTGGAGTGGCTGGAGGGGCGGGGCTTGTGTTACCAGTGGCACTGTATTATCTACCCTTACAGAGTAACCATTAGGCTTCCCGTGATTAGTTGGAATGCCTAATTTAGACAGGGGGAAAAAAGTTAAGCTGCAAACTAATTTATTTTGTATTAAGTGCACTTTAAATTTCAAGTTCTTTGATGAAATAAACTAGTCACATTAATTATATTCTTTCCATTATCATCCTTGCAATTTGATGTACATTTTCATCAGGAAAATTCTGTTTCAGTAGCTGAACTTAGATGTTATTCAGCTGATCACCAAACCATGATTTACAGACTGGGTAGGATTCCTTCCATTATTTCAAACAACTTTCTAGAGTTTGAAATTTGGCACAACATCCAAATTAGGCTAGCTACACATTACTACTAACAGCAATTTGACTACAAACCAGGAAATGAAATTCTGAGTCTCCAAACTTCTGCAGGCCTGCCCTCTCCCACAAAAAACCCAGAGGTTAATGTTGTAGTGAGAGCCACAAGGGTTGATTCATTTGTTCTATTAAAATTAGATTCAGGAATATGATTGGCAACATGCCCTAAAACAAAGTTAACCCATACTAAACTGAAATGTAGCGTAACACTCAAGATAGAAATCCTTGCCAGAAAATTACAGAACAGCTTGTGCAGGCTATATCAAATAAGCCCTTCAATCATCAGTTGTATCCTCTGTAGTTCTGGGATTAATGTGTTAATGCGTGCTGCAACTCTTTAAGCAACAAGTACTATATGACTGAGAAGCCTTTGCTTACGCCTAGCATCAATACAAATTCTCCAAAGTCTGCACTATTTTAGTCCTAGACTCCAAAGTGATAAAAATAAAGAACACGCAAGGGAAACTTTGTCAAGAAAGTATGAGCAAAACCCAAGGCAGACAAGAAGATTTTCAACAGGGAGCATGAACCAGTCAGCACCTGTTAGAGGCTGACAGTTTAAGAAGATAACAGGCATAGCTAGTAAGGGTGTGCATTCGGCATAACCCAGCCAAATAAATACCCCCCAAATACTATATCAGTATATATCAGTATTTTTCAGGTATCACCTAAGTCGAATACAGATCAGTGACCCTGAAGAAAACTGATTTTATTTGATTTTATTCGGGTGCAGTCAGCTATACCAAACCCAGACTTCCCTTCCCTCCTCCAGCCGGGACAGGAAGGCAATTAAATCTAACAGCTGATCTGGGGAGTTGTCAGTTTCACTCCATGCGCTAGTCAGCTGTTAGATTTAAATGCTTTCCCCTCCCAGATGAAGGCTGTGGGAGGGAGGAGGAAGGCATGTTAGGTGGCATTAATATATGGCAGAGAAATGTAAAATTGTTTAGCAACAAAGATTTCAAAATTAGAATTGAAAGATCGGACTCTTTTCTGGACAACTAATAAGAGCTTACAATACATTTTGTGTAGATTTAACACACAATCAACCTGAAACGTTAACAACAAAGTAAAATACTTTCAAGTTGCTTTGTGACTTGTTTCAGGTCATAGACTTGGTTCCTATACCTTCTTCCTGCTTGCACTCCTCTCTGCAGAAGCAGTCCTCCACAGTGCAAATTCCTCTGCCACTATTGGGCTTCCACCACCCATGCAAGACCAGCATGTTTCAAGGAGCTAAAAACTTCCTAGTGCCAAAAGAATTTGCACTCCACAGCAAAACATTATGTCTGCAACATACAAAAAGGAGCACAAGAGAAAAAAATATATTTATTTTTATTGATTTTATTGATTTTTATCCCGCCCTTCCGGCCCAGGCCAGCTCAGGTGGAGGACACATGCCATATTTTCTCTGTCCAAAGCCCTGCAAATACGTGTGAAACAAAAATATCGGCTTGCATCCCAGTTTGCTACCCACACCTTTAGGTGGACTGACCCACAAGAGGACAATTTCAAAGGGCACAGAAGGCTGCAGTGAGGGAGGGAAAGCTGGGCAGGGGCCTTCCTCTAGTATGACTCTTCTCATACTGCTTAGGATCCCAGCCATTATTTTTCCATCGACACCCTGCCATATACTCTCAGGCGTAGTGGTGACAACACAATCATGCCAGCTGTTTCTAATCTTTTTAACTGAACATTTGAACTGACTCCTACCTTGGATTGCAGGTGGGCATATTATCAGAGTTTGCTGAAAAGCATCACTGCAACCAAACTGAGCAGTTCCTGTTTGTAGTGGTATTCCATGATGCATAATAGAATGGGCAGATGCAGCTAATGTCTGAAATAGTACACAGGGTATAAATTAAAAACTTCATTGCTACATTTTCCAGACCAATGCATTAAAAACATTTTGTTATATATCTATTCCTTATGATAGGATTTAAACTGGTAAATAACTTACGATGAAATAGTTAAGCAATGAACATGACTAATTTAAAATATATTTCTAATGTTTCTATTTTATCTAACAGTTATTCTCTGTTCCTTTTAATATTTTTGTATATGTCTTTTGTTATAAATATAGCCAAATAAATAAAAAAGTGTCAACATATATGTACAAAAAGAAATATAAATACCACCACATCTCACAGAATTTAACAAATTCAATTTAAAAATTATATATATAAAATTATATATATAAAATTATATATAAAAAAATATATATATAAAATATATTTCCTGTTATTTTTATAATTTTAAATAATATTTTTGTTCTGCAACAAGTAAATCCCATTACATAAAGACAGCACACAAAGATTTCTTTATTCAGCACACGCTGGCAAATGGCAATCTGACCACATGGGGGCACTGTAATGATGCAATTTTAAAATATAAACACACTGCATGTTCAGTCTGCATTTATGTTCCATAAAACATTTTTTGCAAGAAGTACAAGGAAGACAATACTGGGAAACAGCCCATATCTGGATGGCAACACTGGAAGCAGCTCTCACCAAAGCACTGCCAGAGGTCTCCAGAAGCTTTTCCAACCTCAGCTGATTCTGGCACACAAATAGCTTCAGAGGGTTGCCATGTTAGTCTGCAGTAAAACTACTAGATATGAGACCAGTAGCACCTTAGAGATCACCAAAATATTTGAAGTATAAGCTTTTGAGAGTCAAAGCTCCCTTCACTTGTATCTGATGAAGGCAGCTTTAACTTTCAAAAGCTCACACCCAGAAAATCCTGTTGGTCTCTTAAGGCGCTACTAGACATAAATCTATAGTTGGGAAAGGAAAGGGAAGGACTCCAAATTACTTCCCAGGTGCTGCCTAGCCTGGCCTCCCACCCTCAGCCTGAAAGGCTTGCTTCGTTTTTCCCCCTGCTGTGTCTTGAATGAAGCCATCTCTCTTTTCTGTTTCCAGTAGTGAGATGTAAGCAGAAGATTAAGAAGGACCCAAATTAAAGAGTGCCACAATTAAGTCCAAAACCACTTCTGTCCTTGCATTTTCTACAATCTCATCACAAAGAAACTTCATGCATGACCAGGCAGGATGGGGAGGGGGAACACAAATGCTTCATTTCCTATCTCTGAACTACTCTAGCATGCCCAAAATACAATTTTCACATTTTGCTCTGTAAGATTCTGATGCAGGGTCAAGCTTTTGGGTAAGATGTGGAAGTTCTAGTTAAGACAATAAAATATAATCACATTGTTCAAACCATTAAAATGAATTATTGGTCTCACTTGTACATTAGACTCTTCCTTCCAGTGCCATGAAGCAACACTCATATCTCTCTCACACACCTTGCACAGATCTAAATCCCGAGGAACTGAAAGTTTTATCTCTTACCATGAATTCCTTTTCTCAGTGGTGTTAGGGTGGGGCAGTTTTTACTGATGGGAAGAGGTTCTTCCCTGGAGGCAGGCAGGTCAACTAGCCTTTTTTGGTGATTCCTGATGGGAGGGGCTTCTCCCCCAATCTGGTCCAAAAGCAATTCAACTCCCCTAAACTACAAAAATATGCTGTAGCCACATAAAGAGGAAAGCAAACATAGGAACATGTAAAAACAGAGACACAGAAGAAGAAAAACTCTCTGGACACAGACTAGTGAAGGCCTAAAAACACATAGCCAGACAGGTCCTGAAAGTCCACTCCAGTCTTCCTACAGGGCTGGATGATGAGTAGGACTGCCCCACCCTAGGACCACTGAGAAAGGAGATTCATGACAACTGGACACACTTTTCATTCTGCAATGGTCTGGGGTGGAGCTGTCTTCACTAACAGAATACAGAAAAGTAGTGTAAATCAGGGCAGGCATCTTAACCAGCTGGAGTTCCCTGCAAGCAAAGGAAGTATCTGCTGGCGCCACCCTGTCAATGCAATAGTGACATGTTAAGTATGTACTGACTTCCAGGTTGTGGACCACAGGGGGATTTAGCAATGCCACTCTCCTAAGGAATTGTCTAATATTGGAGTGATGAGAGAAACCGCTCTCTTTTTAGCTCCCATTATGGCAGACAGCACTGCAGCTTTGCATTTTAGAGGGCTAGTGCTCAGGCTCCTGTCCTATCTCAACTGCAATAAAATAAGGTCTTTGGAGTCCGGAATGTATCCACTGATCTTTCTTCACTCTAGGACTTAAAAACCCAGCAGGTGTTTCTCACCTCGAGCGACAAAGTGACTGGAATAAGGGAATAAACAGGCAAGTTTAGCAGACTTAAGTTTTGATATAAAATTCTATTAACTAAATGAAAAGGGTTAAAATAGGGTTAACATAGTAAGGGTTAAATTAGTCAGAAGGATTAAAATAGTAAGGAGGGCAAATAATTAAAACTACTTTTAGGTAATAACATGTCACTGCTCAATCTTCTCAGATGTAGCTAATTTTAGTCATAATTTTAGTTCTGTTCTAATTTTCTGGTCTAGTTCTAATTTTAGCTCTGTTCTAGCTGTTCAGACTGCTCAGGTGTAGCTAATTTTAGTTCTGAACAGGTTCAGAGGTTTTACTGAAGTATGGGAAAGGTTGAACAGTTGGCAAACAAAGGACAAGGTTTAAAACTGAGGTCACAGAGCTAATTTAAGCTCTAATATCACTTTTAAACTTTAGCACTTTAATCTACAGGTGTAATAATGCCAGAGGCTAAGAACAGCAAATTCACAGAAAACAAAACAAACTGCAGTTAGGGTTTAAATACAGCTAGGGGTTAAAAAACGGGGTCTAATTTTAAACTAAATTTGAGCAAATTCTCACATTCTTTAAAGAAGGGGGAGTTTCCTACAAGAAAAAAAAGCAATTAGATACCTTCTGTAACTGCTGAGGCTATTCAGCTTGAGTCCCCTTTAATCCAAGCCTAGAAGGGTTAAATTAACATTTGAAATTAAATTAGTATTTGAAGTAAAAGGCAACCTGGGAGGGAGAAGAGCTCTTGTCTGAGCATTCCCCTTTCAGCAATACCTATTGTTAATCAACCAGAGGCTCTCACTCATCATCCTCTATTGGTTAGCTCCCAATCAGTGTGATCAGCTCCAGTGGGGTGTGGAGGTTTGGCCTAAGCTATTTATTTAGGGCTCCTACGACCAGGCCCTGTTCCAGTGACAAAGTGTGTGGAACAAGAGACTAAACAGGCGAGTTTAGCAGAAGTGCAAGTTCAGCAGCAGGCTGAGCAAGCCAGGGCACTAGTATTTCCATGTTCCTAAAGGGGTAAGCACACTTCCCACAAACATAAATATAAAAAGGAGATTGATCTTAAAAAGAAAGCAATTGTGAAGATAGAATGCCAACAGGGGTGCAACATGTATCTGTCAGCTAGATGGAAGTCATGCATGTGTGCTCAGTGCAGGGAGGTCCTGGTTCTCAGGGAACAAGTTTGCACCCTCGAGGCCAAGGTGGCGGAGCTGGAGAAGCAGGGACAGTCAGGCACACAGATAGGACTTTCAGGGACTTATTCAATGTGTCTCACTCCAAGAATGGCAACCCCACCGCTATCAGTGAGCATGATGGTCAAGGGGAAACACGGCACTATGCTGAAGAAATGGAATGATTCTTCAGAAGGGACTCCTTTTACAGTTGGTGAACAGGTATCCTTTCGCACCAAGGAACCATTCCTGGGCAGGCAGGGAGGGAGGGCGGCTATTGGTAGTTGGTGATTTGATCCTTTGGCATGTAGATGGATGGGCCCCACGTACTGATCGCATGGTGACTTGCCTGCCTGAAGGGAAGGTAGTGGACATTACACATGGTCTAGATAGGCTGGTAGACAGTGCTGGGGAAGAGCCAGTGGTTATGGTACACGGTGTCACCAAAAATGTGGGGAAATATAGTTGTATGGTCCTGGAGAAAAACTTTAGGCTGCTAAGCAGGCGAGTCAAGGCCAGGACCTCCAAGGTAGCCTTCTCAGAAATGCTGCCTGTTCCATATGCTGGGTCAGTTAGACAGGCACAAATCAGGAGTCTCAATGTATGAGACAACGTAGGGAGGAAGGGTTTAAGTCTGTTATGTGCAGGTATGTTTTTTGGAACAAGCAGGACCTGTACAAAAGAGACAGCCTCCCCTTGTCCCGAGAAGGAACCAGGCTGCTGGCACTTAAAATCAAAAAGGTGGCAGAGCAATTTTTAAACTAAATCCTGGGGGAAAGCCAACAGGAGATGAAATGTCTCTGGTTTGGGATGACTCATCTGTAAGAGATGAAGGGGTAGCTGTTAATGTTCTAGAGGAAAGTGGACTAGGACTGGCCACTGACAGGTTGACAAACAATATTGGCTGTATGACAAAGTCTAGAGGCCACAGGAGGAAAGTTATAGGCATAACACGTCTGGGAAATTATAGATGTTTATATGCAAATACTAGAAGTGTCCATGGTAAAATGAGGGAGCTGGAAAACTTAGTGTCAGAGAAGAACATAGACATTGTGGGCATGTCGGAAACTTGGAGGGATGAGGATAACCAATGGGATACAGTGATTCCTGGAGATAAATTGTATCAGAAGGTGAAGGAGGGAAGGGTCAAGGTGGAGTGGCTGTTTGTCAGAGAGGGTATACACTCCAGTAAAACTGAGCATCTAAGAGAAAGAGATTCTCTTACAGAAACACTATGGGTGGAAATAGTGGACTGAAAAGGAAGATTTACTCAGAGTTTATTACCCACCAGATCAAAAGTTAGAGGATAGTTTAAAAACAAGCTAGATGAAATAACTGTGTCACAATAAGTGATTTAACTACCGACACATTAATTGGGTCAATATTTGTTTAAGTCAGGAGAAAGAGACTGAGTTTCTAGATACTCTCAATGACTGTGCTATAGAGCAGATAGTTACAGAAGCTACTGGGGGGGAGCAATCCTGGACTTGGTCCTAAGTAATACTCAAGAGCTGATGAGAGGTGTAAATGTGATAGCACCAGTTGGGAATAGCAACCATAATGTTATTAAGTTTAGCATTTATGTAAATAGGGAGTTGTCTAAAAAGACCAGCACAACCATATTTAACTGTAGAAGGGGTAACTTCTCTCAAATGAGCAGGCTTGTGAAACTGAAATGGAAAGTAAAAAAGGTCAAAACCTTTCAGAAAGCTTGGAGACTATGTGAAATTACAATACTGGAAGCCCAGATACAATGTATACAACAGGTTAAGAAAGGCATGAATAGGTATTTTTTTAAAAGGCCTGCATGGTTAACGAATAAAGTAATGGAAGCAGTAAAAGGTAAGAAGGATTTCATTAAGCTGTAGAAGGCTAGTCCAAGTGAGGTAAATAAAAGGGAGCACTGGTTTTGGCAAATAAAATGCAAGCCAATGATCAGACAGGCAAAAAGGGACTATGAGGAACATATTGCAAAAAAAACATGAAGTCCAACAATAAACATGTCCTCAAATACCTTATAAGCAGAAAACCACCCAGGGAGGTAGTGGGGCTCTTGAATGACCAAGGGGGAAAGGATTACTAAAGCATGATATGGAAATCGCAGAGAAGTGGAATGCATTTTTTGCCTCTGTCTTCACAGTGGAAGATGCTTGCCCACTCCAGAACCGTGGATTTCAGGAAGGGTGTCAGATGAGACAGGAGGTCCTACAATTGATGGACAAATTAAAAACTGACAAATCACGATGCCCAGATAGCATATATTCAAGAGTTCTGAAAGAACTCAAATGTGAACATGTGGATGTTCTAAAAAAAATGCAACCTATCACTAAAATCTGCTTCCATTTCAGTAAGGTAGGTAATGTAACCCGCATCTTTAAAAATGTTTAAAGAGGGGAATATTACAGGCCGGTCAGTCTCATGTCCATACTGGGTAACTTGGTGGAATTTTATTAAAGATAGAATTAGTAGGCACATTGATGAACAAAAGCTATTGAGGAAGAATCAGCATGGGTTCCTGTAAGGGAAGATCTTGTCTCAGTTAACCTTTTAAAGCTCTTTGAGGGGGTGAACAAGCATGTGGACAAGGGAGATCCAGTAGATATTGTTTACCTAAACTCATCAAAGGCTCCTAAGTAAACTCAGCAGTCATGGGATAAGACAAGTCCTCTTGTGGATTAAAAACTGGCTAGTTAACAGGAAACAGAGAGTGAGTATAAATGGGCAGTTTTCACAGTAGAAGGCAGTAAGCAGTGGGATACTGCAAGGCTCAGTACTAGGTCCAGTGCTTTTTAACTTATTCATTAATGATTTGGAGTTGGGAGTAAGCAGTTAAGTGGCTATGTCTGCAGATGACACTAAGTTGTTCTGGGAGGTTAGAACCAGGGAGGACTTGTGAGGAGCTCAAGGGAGATCTGTCAAGGCTGGGCGAGTGGGCATCAACATGGTGAATGAGGTTCTTAAAATACAGGAGCTATTTAGAACTTGTATTTGATACCTAAATGTTAACTTACCTGTTATGGATAATGTTTATGTTATTTTCAATAAAATGTTATTTTAAAAAAACCAAAACATGGCATATGAGGTTCAACGTGGGAAAGTGCAAAGTAATGTACATTGGAGCCAAAAATCCTAACTATAAATATATGTTGATGAAGTGTGAACTGGTGGTAACTGACAAGGAGTGAGATCTTGGAGTCATGTTAGATAACATCACTGAAGATGTCGACTCAGAGTGCAGCTACATTTAAAAAGGCAAATACTATGCTGGGGATTATTAGAAAGGAGACTGAAAACAAATCAGCCAGTATCATAATCAGTGTTCCCTCTAAGCTGAGTTAGTGTGAGCTAGCTCACAGTTTTTAGCCTCCGGCTCACACATTTTTGTCTTAGCTCAGGAAGGATGGCTCCAGAGGCAAACCAATTTATGCAGGAGCCAAATTGCTCACTCATAACTTTAGTGCCAGTAGCTCACAAAGTAGAATTTTTGCTCACAAGAC
This sequence comes from Gekko gecko, assembly GCA_029375565.1. Lineage (NCBI taxonomy): Eukaryota > Metazoa > Chordata > Lepidosauria > Squamata > Gekkonidae > Gekko > Gekko gecko. The sequence goes on from JAPDNY010000003.1 coordinate 127,893,694, forward strand.
TCAACAGCTTAGAGGGAACATTGATCATAATGCCCCAGGATAAATCTATGGTGCAGCCTCATTTGGAATACTGTGAACAGTTATGGTCACCACTGCACCTCAAAAAAGATATAATAGCTTTGGAAAACATGCAGAAAAGGGCAACTGAAATGATTAAGGGGGTGGGAACACCTTCCCTATGAAGAAAGGTTGAAGAGGTTAGAGCTCCTAGCTTAGAGAAACAACAATTGAGGGGTGACATGGTAGAGGTTTACAAAATTATGCAGAAGGTAGGGAAAGAAGTACTTTTCTCCCTTTATTACAATACAAGAACTTGTGGGCACACAATGAAATTAATGAGCAGAAGATTCAGAACAGATAAAAGGAAGTACTTCTTCGTCCAAAGAGTAATTAATACATGGAATTCACTGCCACAGGAAGTGGTGACAGCTCCAAGAGGGGATTGCATAAACATACAAAGTAGAGGTCCATCAGTGTTATTAGCCACAAGGTATTAATGAAACGCTATGTCTGGGGCAGTGATGCTCTGTATTCTTGGTGCTTGAGGGGCAACAATTGGACAGCTTCTGGAGTGGTGGTGGAGCTCCTAACGGAACCTGCGTTTTGGACACTGTGTGACACAGACTGTTGGACTAGATGAGCCATTGGCCTGATCCAACATGACTTCTCTTATGTTCTTATGTCCCTCTGTTAGTGAAGCACTTTCTGGAGGCCACCAAGATTGAAACCACTTGACCTGGATAGCATCTCTCTCTAAATTTTTGCTGCTCAACCACCAGGATGTTAACTTATATATCTCCAGCTGAGGGTGAAGAAGAGGACCCTGGATGAGCAGGTCCCTTTTGACTGAAAGGTGCCATGGATTCCTGCACAGCCAGTGAATCAGATCTTGAAAGCATGTCTGAGGAGCCAAAATGGGGCCATTAGAACCTCTTCTGCTCTATGATCTTTCATATCTCCTTTTGGAGAAGCTGTATGAGAAGAAACACATACAACAGCTGGTTTGGTCAATTGTAAATCAGGGCATCTGTTCCCAGTCTGTTGGTGGTGTCTGGTTCTGGAGAATAATTCTGGAACTTGGTGATTTTCTGCTGCTGCAAAGAGATCTATGCTTGACTTCCAAAAAGCTTGGATACTCATTGGAAGACACCTTAGTGTGGCATTCATTACACTTGGTCCAGGCATAGGCTGCTGAGCCAGGTCACTACAATTCTGGATGACCCCGCCATACGGACTGTTTTAATGGATGTCAGATGGATCTCTGACCAACGCAAGATATGTACTAGTTCTGAGTGTAGAGAACTCAAATTCGTACCAACCATCCGTTGATATAGGATTTTACCATTGTGTTATCTATATGGATAAGGCTGTCCTTCCTTTCAAGAAGGTCTTGAAAAGCCAGAAATCCCAGGCAGATGGCTGAACACTAGACCTTTTGATTCCACTTGAATTCTATCCATGACCATGTCCCCGGAGACACCATCCCCTGGGAGTCGGCTCCCCATCCCAACAGGCTGATGCCCATAGTGGCCAGCATCCTGGAGGAAGCCCCTCAGGGCCAGTCCCACAACCTCCTCCACTGAAGGTTCCAAAGAAGTTGAGAATGAAAAGAGATAAGCAAGTGCTGGCATTTGGCAATACTGTCCCAAAAAGGGAGATGTGTCTGCTAGCGGGTTCTTCTATGAAACCTCATCCAGAGCACCACATCCTAGCACAATACTAGCATGCCTAGAAGCCTAAAAGGGTCATTACATCCTCCCAGGTCTTCTGGATGATCTCTGGTAACACGTCCAGAATCTTGGCTTGTTGATCTTTTCCCTTGGTGTGTCTATGATGACTCCCAAATGGATGGTACACTGTGCTGGAACCAGATAGCTTTTCTCCTTGTTGGTCACAAAACCACATTCTTGTAGACAAGCAATAGGGTAGACTAGATCTTTCATCCCCTACTGGAGAGAGAGGGACCAGAGCAGTATGTTGTCCAGGTGAGGAAACACAGAAATTCCCTTGGTGAAATTCCCCTCGTTGACATAGTCTGTCATCCAACAATTGCTGCTGGATTGCTTCCAAATGTCCACTAAATATTGAAGACGGGTCTCTCCATTTTTCTTTGGTACTACTGAAGGGAATGGAATAGACCCCAAGTGTCTCAGGATATTTGGCATCAGACCATGCCGCTTCTATTTCCCCTCTAATGATGAGAGAAGGATTTGTTGAAGGTGGGGTTTGAGTTTCCCGTTGCTGTTGGCTGCTATTTCCCCCCTTATTGGATTTGAAGGACCTGAAGCTGGTGCTGGATAGGGACTGATGAAAGGAGTGCAACCTCCTCTTGGGTTAGCATCTTTTTTATGTGATGGAACAACCTTCCTTCTTGTCCTTATCCTTCACCAGATAATTATTGATGGTGTTCGCAAACAGGTTGACTCCTTGGAATGGGGCACTACTGTGACATGTGATATAGGGTCCACTTTCCAGCTACACAACCAAAATGTTGGACCTGGTGGTTACATTCGATGTCATTGCTCTGGCCTGAAGTTGAATGGCCATCCACAAATATATTGGGGAGGTAAGGAGAATTTCTTGATCTCATCCTTTAACTCCTTGGGGATATTGTTGGTTGAGGCTCATAAAGCAAACTGCTCCAGAAAACAGGCAGCCCACTGTTAAGGTCCAGAATGCAGCTGCCAAGGCTTTGAAGTTTTCGCACAGAACCAAATCAGGCCCCATTACACGGATCCCTGTGAAGACCATCTGCTTCCACTGGGATTATTGTGTTAGATCTTACATCAGTCACCAGTGCTTGAGCGACTGGAAGCTTGAAGTAGTCTGCTGCTTCTGGAACCAGAGAAGAAAAGTCGGAAATGATCTAGTGGTTGGCCTTAGTTCTGGCTCGCACCTCCCATTCTGTTTTTTTACAATTCTGTCAAATATTGAGGGGAATGACAGGCTAGAAAAGGTAGCTGGCCATGAATACAGGCTCCAGATGAGCCCACTGGACAAGCTGGGTCAGGCTTATCTATTCCTTTTTCGTTCACTAGAACAAAAGAACCTTATGGAAAATCTTGGGGAAAACCTCTTGAGGAAAAAGGCAAGTTTTCACAGTGATGACTATGGGTTCCTCTTCCTCAGAAAGTCCCTCCTCCTCCTCCTGAGCTGGAAATAATCCAGCTCTAGGGAGTGGGCTAGCTGTAAGGAACCTGCTGCACACCAAAATCTGCCAGATGTGATTCATCGCCATCTTGTTTCCCCTTTCTTTCTTGCCTCTTACTCCCAGTGGAGGAGGGGACTGCCACTGTAGCCTGTGAGGGCTGTCTGCCTAATTCCCAGACTTACCTGGCCCTGCACTGAAAGGCTGAGTGCTGTTCCACCACCAGCTCCCATTGCGCAGGGCAAAAAGGCAAGGCCAGCTGAAGCCACCTCAGCCACTAACACTCCAAGAGTCCCAGCCAGAATGTGAAGTGACCAAGGCCAAGGCACAGACTCCCTGAAGCTTTCCCTCCACAGGGGAGAACCCAGACAGTGAAGAGGGAGTTTGACTCCTGTGGTCAAGAGCTTACCCCTGCCCTTCAGGCAGTTGAAAAGGTGCCTTCTCGCTAGCTAGACACAGGAGGTGAGAGAGAGGGAAGGAAGGAAAGGCTACAAAGGAAAGACAGAGTCATTGCACTCTGAGATAAAACTGGAGGATTGGGGAGAAACTCCTTCCATCAGAAGTCACCAAAAAAGGCTAATGATCCTACCTGCCTCCAGGGAGGAGCTTCCCATAATAAAGATTGCTCCACTCTGGACCACTGGCGAAAGGGTGAAATGCAATTAGGAAATGCAATTAGGCAGCTGTGTTGGTCTGGACCAGCATAATAGAGTCTGAATCCAGTGGCACTTTTAAGGCCAACAAAGTTTTATTCTGGGTATAAGCTTTCATGTGCATGCAGACTTGTTCAGATACATTGAAACAGAGTTCACCAACCATTACATATAGGTAGTAGGTGAGGAGGATGTTACCAGGAAGGGCCAATTAAAGCTAAGATTGGATTAAGGCAATTGGTAAAACCTGTAAACAGCAGCAAATTAGCATACAGCATAATAAAAGACATTAGCCTGTGTAGTGAGATAAGAAACCGGTATTTCTGTTAAGCTCTGGGGGTTCCATTGTCCAGAGTGCTGTAATAATCTGTAACTCAGCAATCTTCTGTTCTAGTCTGTATCTGAAATTCTTCTGTAATAAAACAGCTACTCTAAGGTCCCCCATTGAGTGTTATATTTAAGTTATTTAAAACCATATTTTATATTTAAACAATATATTGTGTGTGTATGTACGTATAGCATTCTATTTAAAAGAATGCCACAAAAAGAGACTCCACATGGGCCCCTCCTGATGATTGCAATGCCACACTGGATCTCTACATTGAATGCTTTTGCTGCAGAGTCCAAACCAATGTGATCAACAAGCACCATCACGTACAACAGAATCTCAGCCATGCTGGAAGGAAGGCCATTGACAGTCTCAGGAACAATCCAGATACTATAATTAAAGAGGCAGACAAAGGTGGTACTGTGGTCATCATGCATAGATCAGACTATATCAAGAAGGCTCAAAGACAACTCTCAAATACTGCATTTTACAAACGATTATGCTCAGATCCCACACAGGAACAAAAAAAAGAACTAAACAAGATTATAAAGAAATTACATACAGGAATAAATCCTTTCAGACACACCACAGGAACCTCAACCAGATACTTTTTATCGTCTACCCCAAATACACAAACCTGGCAACTCAGGATGCCCCACTGTCCTCAGGCACAGGCACGATCACCACGGGGCTATCTGGATACATGGACTCTGTTCTAAGACCCTATGCCATCAGTGCTCCTAGTTATGCCCATGATACCCCAGATTTTCTGAGGAAAATACAGTCTTTAAACAACCTCCCAGAGAATACTGTTTTAGCCACCATGGATGTGGAATCTCTGTACACCAGCATCCCACACAAAGGTGGATTACAAGCCATAAGGAATATGATTTCTGACAACAGCACAACTGACTTTGCCACCAAACTCTGCCATTTTGTTCTCACCCCATAACCACTTCAAATCTGGTGACAACTTGTTCCTTCAGATCAATGGCACAGCCATGGGCACTTGCACGGCCCCACAGTATGCTAACATCGTTGTGGCTGACTTGGAATGTTTCCTAAACTCCTACCCACTCACAACTCTCTTACACCTGTGATACATTGATGACAGCTTTCTTGTCTGGACACATGGTAAAGAAGTCATCAGGCATTCAACGACTTCCCCCCCACCATCAACCTGACACTGAACTAATCTATGCCAGAAATACATTTTCTGGACACTACTATAAAAATAAACAATGGGTGCATAGATACCACCTTATACTGGAAACCTACTGACTGATAAACACACCTACATGCCTTCAGTTACCATCCTAAACATACCAAACAATCCACTGTATACAACCAGGCTCTCTGCTACAGCCACATCTGTTCCGGCCTTACAGACATTCTCACCTGAGGGATCTACAACATACTTTTTTGGAACTTATAATATCCACCTGATGAAGTCATGCAGAATGGTACCCAAAGAAAGCCTGTTGCAAGACAGGCCCAAAAGAGACAATAACTGGTCCTTCCTGGCAACATCCTCCTCACCCACTACCTATATATAACTGTTGGTGAATTCTGTTTCAATGTATCCGAAGAAGTGTGCATGCACACAAAAGTTTACACCCAGAATAAAACTCTGTTTGTCTTAAAGGTGCTGCTGGACTCAAACTTTGTTCTGCAAGTAGGAAAGTTTAAGTCACACCAAAATTACTTACCTGACTTCGTACTGTGCCAATCTTTGGAAAATTAGCAGCCAGACCGGGTAAACTGCCTGAGGCAACTGGTCTCATATGTGTTGTTTTATTGCGATTATTTGACTCGTATGAACTTGATCGGTATTTGCAAATGTCCATGATATGAAAACAAGATTTCACTCTGATAAAAAAAGAAGGGGGGAAGAGTTCTGAGGAAGGTAAGACTGACCAGCAAGCAAGAATGACGACAACACAGGATTAAAATAATATTCTCCTTGCTTCTTAGGGCCAAACTAGATGTGCTGTGTTCTTTATATATCCATGGGGAGCAGCGGAAATGGGAAAGTAACCCCCACCCCATCCTCAGCACTGTTCCATCACAGAAAAATGGTTAGGGATGAAATCAAGGAGTTCTTTCTTGCCCCATGGTGACTAGGGTTGCCAGCTCCAGGTCTGGAAATACCTGGAGTTTTTTTGGGGGGTGAAGGGCAGGGTTTGGGGAGGGAATGGACTTCAGTGGGGTATAATACCATAGTCAACCTTCCAAAGTGGCCATTTTCTCCAGGTGAACTGAGCTCTATAGCCTGGAGATCAATTGTAACAGCAGGAGATCTCCAGCCACCAACTAGAGGTTGGCGACCCCAGTGGTGACATTCACAGACATTCCCTATAGCTGTCGTGTGGCTGCAAGGGCATAGAGTTGTGTCTGGAGAACCCAGGTCCAACTCTTTGGAAACCACTTTGACCCTCAGTGTTCAGAACACTCAAACTGCCACAGATGTGCCCCACCTATTTACACTGGAAGCCAAAGGCTGCATCCACACCCCCACTTGCATGTTATTTCAACTGGACTGGCACGGCCAGGGAATTCTACTGTTTCTGTGGGATGTCCATTCAATAGCAGGTCCCCTCTCCCATGACACATTCCAACCTGTTCCTGAAGGTCTCCCTAATCTCAATAGCAGCTGGGGAAGCATAAAGGGGTACAACAGAAAACGGCTTATGCAAAACACCCATTTCACAATGCCAAACCATATTTGAATTCTCATGATGATCAGTAGCTAGATAGTTCAGCTAACAAGGAAATACACACTCTTTCTGGTGATGTCAGTCACAAGTACATAGTGTGAATAGAAGAAACTGAAGTGCGTGATAATAGCATGCTACAGTAAAAATCTCAATCATGAGTTCACTGCAACAAAATTATATTCAAATGCTTCAGTGTACTTCACACTTGACAGACACAGCATCAGTGATTAGTTTGGGGTGCTCTAGTCAGCAATGGGCCCCCCTGAGGTAGGGGCAGAAGCCACCCATCGTACACACCAAACCACTCAGATCCAGCTATATACATGTATATAGAAGAGGTACAGCTACACGGCTAGAGGTGTAACATCAATGAGATAGTGGCTGCTTCTCAGTCTAGGCAGGGGCTTCCTTCTGCATATAGTTATGCATGTGGTACAACTGCAGCATGATAAATGAAGTATGGTTATGCATGCAGAGGCTAAGCATCTAGCAAATTATCATGAGAATGGGCCATACTATCAAATGTTGCAAGAACCTTCAGCAAAAATATAAGCGCCCCAAATGGAACCTGTCAGAAAGCTACTCCCAGAATTATTTTTAAGAGCTTTATACAACATACTGGTTGCTATGAGGGAAATCCAGGAGGTGCTTCATGGTAACAAAAGGATGGTTCAGTGTGTCAGCTGGGGTGATTCTTAAATCAGCATCTATCAATAGCATTTTCTTCAATAAGCTAACAAACTCTTTTCTGTCTGCTTTCTCTGCCAACAGATCACTTCCTTCCAAATCCATCACCATGTTCACCTAGCATGGAGCAATAGAAGAAAACAAGCAGGTATTTCAACTTATTAATTTTTTTCAACAGACAACGATCATTTTAAATTACATTATGAGCAATACCTCATCCTGTGTACTAGTCCACATTTATTTAGTTCATATATGACCTGTCTTTCTCCTTAGGGGGGACCTGTATTTAGAGGTACAGTTACTTGAAAAGTGGACAAGGAGAAGGAGAGAACTGAAATGTCATTTAGACTTCAAGCATCATTTTTATAGGCAGGCATTAAATGGCATTTTTTAAAAAAATGTGCCTTAGGTCTCAAGTCAAACATGAATTAAAACTATTACAATATTAGTCCAATATTAGTCCTATGGTAGCTGTAACTTTTCTCCATTTACCCAAAGGCCCAATAAGGTCAGGTGTGAGTGCTATAGGGTGATAGAGAGAGCATGGCTCTAAGGCAACTGCCTTATGGATTGAAAAATGTCCAGTCCTCATCCTCCTCCCAGTCTGGCCTCCCCTATAGCTTTTTTAAACCCCAGCTACATGAAAACCAAATACAAAGAGAGAACAAGGTTTGACTAAAGAACAGTAGTGTGTAAGGTATGTGCTCCCTAAAAGTCTCTTATTTGGAAACCCACTACACCAAGGCTGTATCTGTTAAATAAAGTAAAATGAGATCACTTTTTCTTAGACATTTGACTTGACAAACAAAACTCAGATAGAGATGAACAGCAATGATTTAACAGAAATAAAGTATTTAATAAGGTAGATATTATGTGTAGATGACTTTAGTCTATAAGGTAAGTAAAACTGGCACTCAAGTAAAGTAAATAAACCCTGAAGGGAGATTTGCTTCCCCTTTCTCTGGACATTTACCTCAGCAGGTTCAAGGCTGTTCTTTTCCCGCACAGAGCACTTTTCCATATCATGTTTACACACCAGTTAGGAATGACAGGCTGCTAACGGGATGCTTATTTCTCACACTAAAATAAGCTTTCTTCTCTAAGCTGATCCCCAAACCCTAACTAAAAGCCAAATAAAATCCTTACTAAGCAGACACTCCTTTCCAGCGCCATCAAATCCCTGTCCAAAGAAAAAACAGTTTTCTTCTCCCTTCCTAAACTGAGCCTCAGTTCACCCCTCCCATCCAGTGGAGTTCTATGGGCTCTGACTGGCTGACAATCACTTTGCATGAGGCCTAAATCACAAGAATTAGTTTAGAGCCCTAGAGCAGAGGCGGTACTTTTAAGGATGATTGCCACACCAGGTTACACAGAGTTATCTGTACATGATAAATGAGTAAAAGATGAGAGGATGTTGCCAGAACCCAGTCAACATATGGGAAAACAGTGATCCTTCAGTGCCTAACATACACTGCATCACTGCCATAAGCTTGGTGAAAATACCTCAGGCAACAGAGGGACAGAACATCTTGTTACTGGTACTGAACATCTTCCACAGGGAACTGGAGAAAACAGCCATGTTGCAGTCAGATGGAGATGTAAAAATAAGTGCCCTTGAAGTTCTAAAGCAAACCAAGCTCCCAGAACCAGGAGAAGCAGAGTGGACAGTAGTGTTACCACTTGAAACGTCTTCGTCTTGATGTATTCATTGATATCCCAGAGATAACGAAATTGTTTCAGGACAATGAAGTACCAGACATAGAACCCCTTTGGAAGTGAAGCACTGCTTCCCTCGCCTCTGTAAACAAGGATTCCATCTCTTGGAGGAGGGTTGGGTTGGGAGAGGCTGTAATTTCTGGGATACTCTCAAACATTTCAACTGTCTTCATGCTAAACATGTCCTCTGCCTTTGAAGGGCAAGTCTTCAGTCTTGGTCCTAGCTTCAGTCTGCAGTGAGGTGGAATGTAGCCACGTATCACAAAAAACTGTAGTGGCAGCAGCCATAATCTTTGCAACATAATTATCAGTAACATGCTTTAGGATCACCAACTGCTGGCACACAAGATGCAAAGCTACTCTTGTTGGCATAAAAACAGGACATTGCACAGAAGGAGCATTAGTAGGAATCTCCAGAAAAGATGGTTAAATATCCATTGGGAAAAGCAGATGTCAGAGAGGATGCAGAACAAAGAAAGGAGAACAGGGCATTTTTGATACTGTTGCCAATTGGGGAAGTCTGGGAGCCAAGGAACCTCAGTCTGCTACACCCAAGGAAGCATATGGTATGGCCTGCCCCTGATGCAGCAAATTCCAAGCAGCTACCCAAGAAAATAAGAACTTGTTTACCATATGCTATTTTCATTAAAAGCATCCAAATTGATGAGATCTGAACTTTTAAAGAAGTGAAGTTATAAGGAGCAAGGTATCTCATAAGGAGAAAACAACTTTTAATTTCATATACACTGGCAGAGCTATTGAAGATTACATGTAAGTTCAAGTTCTTTCTGCAAGCAAGCTATCTAATGGTACTACACTGAAATTATAACAAGTGAAATTATAACAAGGGAAAGGTCTTTAAATAGTAGGGAGACCTGGGACAATAACTCTCTCCAAGCAAAATTAGGCAGAGGCCAAAAAAATACAATAGAATGTTTTTTTAAAAACTTTGTGTGTGTGTGTGTGTAATACATTAAGCATGTTTATGGAATTATATTCCACCTCTCCAGAGATCTACTCAAGGAATACCACAAGACCATAAAAACAACATAAATATCAATATTAAGCACAAGCCATAAAAAGATACTCACATGCACTATTTCATCCAAACTGTTGAAAATATACTTTCGGGCCTCTTTAGATTTCATGCCTGTCTCTGCTTCATGCTCTTCCAGTGTCTTCAGAAATTTGAAAATACACACATCATTTTCATAGTATTATGAGTAACTTTCATAGTGAACAAAAGCTATAGCAATTTATAATACATATATTACAATTACTATGTTTTAGCTTAGTTATAAGATGTGACCATTTGCAGTGGTGAGAGTTAATGCATTTTAAAAGTGCATGCTACCAAACTAGTATTTTTAGCAGAAGTGGCTCTTGAACTTCCAACTGCTGGGTTAGGTCCCACAGAGTATTTCTCTGTGTATGACAGTCCTTGCAGAAGCATTAAAGTTATTCGTGACTTATGCTAAATAAAGGTTATTGTACCCTCACTATCGTTTCCACTGGCACAAGGTATTTCTTTTGATACAGTTCAAAAAGCAAATAGAATGAAGTCATGTAAGCTGTCCATTGTACTTTCCAATGCTTCATATGAACATTTCATTAAAAATTGTATTGAAGTGCTTTATGTCGTTGCAGTGGTTGCACTACAGTTTGTGCAAGTGAAATACAGTAAATATGTTTTCCTTTGCACTCATACATCACTGGATCCAACCCACTGTCTACTGTCCGATCTAATTTGGAAATGTGGGATATAAACTTTTAATGTACACTAGTTTTGTCATCATTTCCAATGGAATACTCAGTACTCTCACTGGTCAGTGAAGTGCTACCTAGATCAGATTTAACACAAAAGTTTCACAGGGAAGCACAGATGTAATTTCATTGTATACAGAATGCTGCAATGATAGAATGACAGAAGTCAGGTTCAAGTAAATGAACATGAGCACATGAACCTTCAGCTGAAATGCTGTAAAAATATGACTAACAGTGACTCTTGGTAAGTTTGGTCAAATGAACGACTGTTAACACTTTACAAATTGAGAGCTGTATCCAGTAGAACAGCTCACAGGTGCTGGAGCAGTGGATATTTCCACACTAGTCACCTACGGAAGAGGAAGGAGGAGATAATTTAGATGCTTCACTGCTACAGCGCCATGTAATGTTTGCAAGGCTCTCCCCAAAACAGAAAGGATATTTGGGGCAATCAGCAGACCACTAGAGAAAGACAAGGAAAGATCTGTTTTGGTAACTTCCCTGCTTGATCCAACCCTAAGTGTGCTATTTAAAAGGTTTATTACAATTAAAAGGCAAACAGATTTGTTCTGATTAAAACAACTCTGCAACAAAAACAGGAATACTCCAGGGGGTCCTCTTCCTCACCCCTTTTTTATTTTTACCCCTCCTTTCCTATCTTTCCATCCCTCCTTGCCGTCCTCAGCACCTGTCAGGTTGCCCAAAGGGCCGCCTGAAGACCTCATGTGCTATGTCAGCAACCTGAGAAATACTGACTAGTGACCCTGAGCCACAATAGGAACTGGAGGCAGCGATAAACAGTAAGGTCAACTGGGATCTACCATGGCTGCCTAGCCAGCTGAAGCCTGTGGAGAGACCAAGCCATATTTGGAACTGCTCCACATTCTGATACATTAGAACTACTACAGAACATTGAGCAACAGTCATAATATCAAAACTACAGCATCAATAACATTTCCCTCGGCAGACGAGCTCTGTTCATCTCCCTCAGGTTCCTAAAGTTGATACAAATATTTCTCAAGTGAACTTATTTTGCACAAAAAGGGCAAAGCTCACACTCTGATGCAATTTATGTTGCCTTTAGCATCATCATCACATAATTATGTGACATTCCAAAATTTAAACTGGCACCAAGCTTATTGGGTCTTGAAAAGAACTCCTGTCCTCTGAGCACTAACCACAGGAGTAGAGTATGGGGTGCCTTAAAGTAGATGCAAGTAGACATTCTCTGCTCAGCACCTCCCCTTGTACGAAAGTAATCAACACTCCAAAAAGATTACTGAGAAGATGGGAACATTTCAAAGGGACTGAAAACATTCAAAAAGTGTGAAACCACACACGCCCCGTTCAGCACAGCTCTATTTCTTCCTTAAGGCCCACAGAATATAGAGCACAGGAATCTGAGGGATCTCATTACCTTTAATCTCCAACCAGAATATGGTGCATCTGTTTCTTTACAGAAAAATCGTGTGGTCTTCGTCCCAATATTCAACAATTGCTCTGTAGGCAAACCTTGCGTTTGCGAAATGTAACGAATCTGGAGGGATTAAAGAAACATAGTTTTGCACTACTACTTTATATATGTATCATTTTTAGAGAATCAGCCAGTAATCTCTGGTACTTAATGTAAATGGTATGATATCACAATAGCTCAAGGGTTTGACTTTCTGGAAGGACGGTCTTATGAACGGATATTTAGAAGTGATACTAGAAGTAGAGAATTCAGGCAATATACTCAAATCACTTGCACACAAACAGACCTAGCTTATATGTTTATGTGTTCCTAAAGACCTGTTATGTAACTGATTTGTAGAAACAATCAAGGTCAGCAAAATAAATGCTGATCAACTTGCCTGTCAAAATTAATTTTCTAAATATGACATTACTCATCTGTGTATATATAATGCTAGTTTCAGAAAGCTCAATATGAAATTCAGCCAGTATATTCACTTGACTTTTGGCTGAGGTCACTGATATGAAATCCTGATAGCCTACTTGTGTGGAAAGATACTACTATGCAAAAAAATTAAAGTATGCTCGGTAATATTATTTGCATATTGTTAACACACAGCTAAAGGTGGCATTTGTTAGCACCCACTCAAAAAAAGGGCCCCTACATGGAGACCTGCAGACTGCAGAATCCTGCAATGGCAACCTCTGGTTCTGTCTGACTCCGGGACCAGTTGGCAATACACTGAACATGAAGGAAGCTATCTAAAGCCATTAAAGCAATATAGGGTTGGATTCAAGTTTCTCTGAACAGAGTGAGTTTAGACAAGACTGAAAAGGGGCATGTGTGTGTGTGCCTTCTTGCTGAAGGACTCCCCTCCCCTGACAAATACAAGACTACTGGACAAAAAGGAAGGTGGTAAAAATCACATCTCTAAATGGAGCAAGTTTACAGAAGCTTGGATCTAATAACACACATTATGCTCAGTAGACAGTACAGTCAATTTATACATTAAAACTGGATGAGTCAGTCCTCAAGTAATCAATTTGCAAATTTAAATATGTAAAATAAAGTCTCCTTTCAAAATACGATCACTAATCTTCTATTACCTGGTCATATTCAAGAGCTCCTGGATATAGTGGCCATCCAAGGAATAGTTCCGCAATCACACAGCCCAGTGACCACATATCTATGGCTTCACAAAACGGCAAACCTAATATGATTTCTGGTGCTCTGCAAATAAAAACAAATCCTGTTGTACTGTTGTTCAATTTACTGCATCAAAATAATCCATTTAAAAGCACACATTGGGAAATATGATCGAAAAACAAGGTCACTTTTACTAATTTGTTTCTACAGATCAAGCTAACTTGCCTTTTTAATTAACTCCTTTTCTCTTAGCATGCAAGTCAACTGTAACTAGCTAGCTACTCTGCTACAGACCACCACAGCTATCTTCTGAAACTTACTTGTAACTGAGTCTTTGAATTAGATGTTGGCTTTCTTACAATATATCATCACATGTGGCATTCAGCATTCAATAAATATACCATTCGATATCAAAAACTTGTTTTTGAGGACAACTAAGCTTCACTTGCTCTGTAGCAAAATGTTTCCAACATGGATTTTATAGCTGAATACCTGCTAGTGTGATTATAAAATGCAGATATTCCATAAACAATCATGGAGAAAATGGGTGGACTCTGTGGCGTTATATCCAGCTAAGGCCTCTCCCCTTCCCAAACACTGCACTCCTCATATTTCACTACAGAATCTCCAGGAATTTCCCAACCTGGAGTGGGCAATCCTAGTCCCAGGCCTGGCTCCAAACCCCTTGCTATTTAGTCATTCATACTGCAAGAGGAATCCTTCCCAATCTGAGCTACAGTTCTGGTTTTATTTCTCTCCCCCCACCCCCACCATGACTATCACCCAGTCTGTCTCTCACTGTCAATGCCCCAGGGCCTGGAGTAGATCCCTGCTGCAGCCATTTCAAAAGGTACTGGGGAGATTCAACCCTCCCTGAGGGTTCCCCCCCCTTTTTGGATTTTTCTTCAGACCCATTAAGTCCCCTTAGTCTGTAGAAAAACCTGTTGGCAGAGAGTGTGCTCCTGTCTGTGGAAATAAGCATCTGCACGCAGAGGGGTCTATTGAGAATTAGAAATACAGATGATTTTCCATGCACAGAATCGTGATTGTCGTAGCAGGAAACCTCTTAGTAAACTATTCAAATGTCAGCTGAACCCTCACCTGACATATCACAGCAGTTTCACTCCATGTTAGTTCTATCTATTACTGTATTACATAAAATGTGCTACTTATTTATATATTTAGATGTCTCCCTGCCTCTTTATAAAACTTCTAATGATTCTCACAACTCTAAAACTCCAAATACAGAGGAAAAACTGCAAAAGCCTATATATTAGACTACCAGCTACTAAAAAAATTAAAAATTATCTTATAATATCTCAGCAGCAGCCATAAGACCAGCACTTAAACATCAGTGCACTCAATAATTAACTCACTACCAAAGGCATTTCAAAATAGATACAGTTTCATCAGTCAATGTTAAAAGGAAGGGAACCAAACAAATTTTGTGAGTTCTGCATTTCATATTTTAGGCACAATGGTCAAGAAAGATTCTCTCCCATGTGGCTACCAACCAGACCTCAGATCATGAAGGTTCAGACACTTGTCACTTGCAAGCCTCAAATCTTGAGTGAAGTTCATAGGGGTGGAGGAAGGCTTTTAGACACGTCCATCTTAAAATTGTAAACACTAGCCATTTGAACTGACCCCAAAACAAAATGGAATACAGCAAATATTCTTCGTGGTATGACCCAGTGAAGGCTCTAGCTACTGTGTTTTAAATCAACTAAAGCAGGGGTGTCAAACTCATTTGTTATGAGGGCTGGATATGACATAAATGAGACCTTGTTAGGCCAGGCCATGTGTGCCATAAAATGTAATGTCAGATAGCGGAGGTATAAACTTTATAAAGGGCTTTTTTACCTAAAATAAACACATGCTTAAAACATCAGCACTCTTGCAATATTTTGTTTATTTAACAATGTCTGATAACTGACACCTCTTGCTCTGAATTATTACATCAAAATGTCTGTGCTGTTGCAATCTTGAGTATGCTGTTCAGGTGTGTATCTGTAAGCTGCAAACCAACGATGATGCAGCAGCAGCAGAGATGGAAGACGCAGAAGACAGCCAGTTCCACCGTGGGCCTAATAGAAGCCCTCCGGGGGCCTCATCCGACCCCCAGGCCACATGTTTGACACTCCTGAGCTAAAGTTTCAAGGCCCTCTTCAGAAGTAGTCCTGTGTACAGCATGTTACAGTAGTCAAATCTGGACCAAGGCACGCATACAACCAGATTAAATTTCAGTTTCTTTGCCCAAATCCAACCCTTCACTGGCTCACAATATCAGTTCAGGTGTTCTACTACCTCCCTGGAATTAGATGGATAAACAGGTCTGGACACTATCAGCATACTTTGACTCTTTCTTCAAATCTCAGGATGTCTTGTCCCAATAGTTTCACGTGTATGGGTAGAAAGACAAAATGATGTACTCCACAGGTTAAGGGGCACAGCAGTAGTCTCACAGCACCATCTTCTGTAATCTGGAAAGGATACCACTGCTGACAGTGTCAAATGTTTCTGAGAGATCCTGGAGAGCCAACAGAAAAGACTCTCTTTGTGGCAGACTAATGCTAGGTAATCTTTCAGAATTACCAGGGTATCTTCTGTTCAGGATAAAGCTAGACTGAAAGAGTCCAAGATACTCATCTGATCTAGGAAGACTTGAAGTTGCGACACCACTGACTTGAAGTTGCAACATCATGCCAAGGAAAGAAAGATTTGTAAGTGCCCAAAAGTTATTTTACTGTTGGTTCAAAACAAGCCTCTCTTCAAGTTCAAATCACAGGCATGAATTCATCATAGGCATGAACTTCAGCAAAGGAGGCACTGATGATCTGATTGATCCACTGGGTTAGTCTCTTCCGGAAGATTAACTACTCAGGAAAGGCAAAAATCAAGTAAACGAATGGTTGGCCTTATCTCTCCAAGGATGCCTTATCCAGCAAAAATGCTCCAACTAGTTCACTGAGCAGATATTAACATTAGCAGAAAAGTTTTTGCTGCTTCCACCACTGGTGTCAAGAAACTGATCTTTCTCTACATGAAGCTACATCAGCAGAAAACTGTAAGTTTGCATCTTCTGCTGTAATTGGTGGGGAAATGGCTGAGGAAGCCAAGGAAGCCTCCAAGTCAGATCCGCCACAATCCAAGAGATGGTCAGCCAAGCCTGTTTCCACTACATCTGATGCTAAGCCTCATGTGACCCACCACCCCCAGTCTGGACTCTGCTTTTAGTTTAAAGAACCAGATCATGCCAAGACAGATTGCCCTGTGTTGAACAGAAAGAAGGCTACTTGAACACCTAAGGAATCCATCCCAAAAATGCGGGTTGTAAAATCTGTGGATGCACCTCAAGCCATGACATGTGAAAACTGGGAGACAGACTCCACTTCTACAGCTTCATCCAACTGATACCATGCCAGAAGGGATTGCATCTGTTGCTACTGGTGACATTGCAAAACCACCTGAGATGACAGAGCCGCAAGCTACAGAACTGGCAAGAATGTCTTTTATGGATCCAAGACAACTTGATTGGGCTAACATGCAGTTTAGCTATGAAATCCACATTGACAGAGCAGCTGTCATGGGCTCCCATAACACTGGGAGTGATATGACTTCAATCAAGAGAGGATTACACCTCTCTGGACAGCTGGTGCAAGGTAAAGAGTTGCGGGTCACCCCTTATGCCTGTCATCCTTTTGAAAGTTGATGCTGCTAAAGTTCACATCCACTACCAAGAAATGCCTTGGCTAGTTCACGATAAAGGCTCAACACCAGCTTTAATCAAGAATGACCTCACTTTTAAATTGTTTCAACTTCAGGTCTTGCACAAGCCTAGAGCAATAGAGCCTCTGAAACAGTCAATGCCCCCTTATTAACTCAAGCCACTGCTGTCAAAATGAAAGCACTTCTGGAACCCTCAGAAGATAAACAGAAGGTGAGAGTGGAAAACTACTTTTGAGCCCCTCTGTAAACAAGTCTCCCCTGGTACCAAGGCTTTGCTTGAGACTTCTGAGAAATGATTTTTCCAATGTGGAATTAAAAGAAGCCCAGGAAGCTGATCCTTCTCTGATGCAGCTGTAAATGACCAAGGGCTACTGTACCAGGAGTTTCTGCCAAAAAAGTGTACTCTGGATTGGCCCCAACAGAAACAATCAGTTGTGCCGCAAAGTTATCAGGTGACCGTGTTGAGTCCAGGGTCATGAGACCACTCTTGCTGGGCATTTTGGCATTAAATACACCTTGGCTAAGATCTCCAGACAGTTTTATTGGCCCAATGTTCACAACAATGTGAAGAATTATTGCCAGACATGTGATATTTGTCAGCACATAGGTTATGATCATGATGACCACCCTAGGGATCCCTGTAGAGTACTCCAATAGAAGGTGAGCCATTTGAAAAATAGGGCATTGATGTCATTGAACCACTTCCTAAACTTACCCAGTCTGGCAAACACTTCATTCTGTGATAGACTTTTGTCCTCATTTTTGTGAAGCTGTTCCGCTTCCCAGATTTACTGCTCCAAGTCTGGCCAAGGGTTTGCTGTCTGTTGTCATTAGTGATTTCCCAAGACCAGTGCTTCTGATTTGGGATCTAGGTTCATGTCTAAACTAATGCAAAAGCTGTTTGAAATTGCTGACATCCATCATCAAGTTAGTCCACCCTACTGTCCTTGCAGTAACAGCCTAATTGAACATATAAATTTTGGGCCAAATGCTGAAAAAAATACACTTTAGACCACTCAGAGGGTTGGGATTGAGCTCTGCCTTATTTACTTTTTGCCATGACACATCACAAAAAAAGTCTGGGATTTTTGCCTAATGAACATGTTTTTGGCACACAAGTCATAGATCCTTTGAGTTTGCTCAAACAGCATGCTCCTTCTACTGTTATTGAATATGTGCATAAGTTACAGAATATGTTAAGATATCTGTGGCAGTTAGTCCAAGGAAATTTTAAAAGTGCTCAGTTTAAACAGAGAGCACATGCCCACCACCGGACAAAATTCTTTTTTTTCATGTGGGCTGGACCTGGAGTTATCATTAAGCGGCTGAATCTAGTGACTTATTACTTTTCCTGAGAAGGTCAACCCTAAGATCTATCAAGTGAACTCTCTGAAAAAGTATTTTGAATGCACCCCTGACATGTTCTTAGTGCATACTGTTGGTGAAGAAACAGAACAGCGCCTTGACCTCTTAGCCAAGAGCCAGCAAGGAGGTGAGGTTAAGGACATTTTTCTTGCATCTGAAATCACTGTTGATCAAAAGATTAGGCTACATGCAATTTTAAATGAATTTAAAGAAGAATTTTCAAGTTGTCCCGGAAAGACCAAACTTGCTATACAACATATCAATACTGGAGATTCTCCACCTCTCATATTGTACCCTTATCAAGTTAGTGGCCAGCATGCCACTGATATTGCCAATGAGATTCATGCCCTGTTAGACATGGATGTCATCAAACCTAGCACATCTCCATGGTACAGTCCCACTGTTCTAGTATCCAAGAAGGATGGAGGAATCTGGTTTTGTGTTAACTTAGAGATGTTTGAACTCTGTCAGTGTTCCAGACCAATTCCCTTTTGCCTTTTATTGATGATTTGACTGAAAAACTGGGGTAAGCTAAGTATATTACTACCCTAGATTTGACAAAAGGCTACTGGCAAGCGCCCCAGGGTAAGGATGCTTCTCTAAAATCTGCTTTTGGTACCCACTTGGCTCTTCCAGTTTACATCCTCTCTTTTGTGTTGAGAAATGACCCAACTCCTTGTTACAAGGCATATTTGACTTTGCTTGTGCCTATCTTGATGATCCTGCTATTTAAGGTGACTCCTGGGAAGACCATCTGATTCACCTATGTCAAGTCTTTGACAAAATTCAAGCTGTTGGACTCACTGTTAAAGTGCAAAAGTGTTAAATGGGTTGGGTGAAGTTGTTTGTTTGGGCCATAAGGTTGGGAAAGGTTGTATTAAGACTTTAGAAACTAAGCTCCAAAGCACTAAAGAATGGCCTACTACTTTTACTAAGCATCAAGTTCAATAATTCCTAGGATTTGCAAGCTATTATAAAAGGGTTGTTCCACATTTTAGTAGCCCAGCAGCCCCTCTGACAGATGTGTAGAGAAAAAAACAACCTGTGGAAGTTCAATTGTCTCAAAAATGTCAAACTGCCTTTGATGCTTTGAAATTTCCTCAATTTTGTCTGCTCCTGACCCTAAACAGCCTTTTGTAATCCAATGTGATACTAGTGAAATTGGACTTGGTGTTATTCTTCTACAAATGGGTTCTGATTGTAACACCCTGTGGCTTTTCTGAGAAAAAAATGTTACCTAAAGAAAAGAATCTAGCCACAATTGAGAAGAGTGTTTGGGAATTATTTGGGCTTTGAACAAGCTATGCCCATACCTTTGGGGTCAAAGGTTCCGATTGCAAACTGACCATTCTCCCTCACGTTGGTTGGCTGCGAAAAACTCCACTCAAATTGTTATGCTAGAGTTTAGCCTTGCAGGATTTTGACTTTTATGTTGTTTATATCAGAAGGAAAAGGCAACATTGTGGTTGATGGTCTTTCAAGAGCTTATGCTGTGCCTAATTACCATGCTTCTGTCTGCTGCTTTGTATTACGGAATTCACCAGAGTTCTGTACTGTACACTAGTACCTCATCATTCATAGTGCTACTATTTACCCCAATTTTAGTTCCTCATGTGTCTGTACTGTAGGTAAGATGTGCACACCTTTCATTATTTTAATGGTATTACTGGGTACCCTTCTTTTATGCTATTATATGTCATATTCTTTTTATGCCATTATATACCATAATCTGTATTAGAAGATAAAATTTGGAGAAAGACCCCCTCTTTCAAAAGGGGAAGATGTCAAGAAACTGGCTTTTCTCTAGTTGTTTCTTGACTTTTCAAAACTTTGGTTCAGGTCCTGAGCCTAGTAAAATTATAGAAGACTTCTCTCTGGGAACTTAATGACTTGCAGTTTCAAGAGAGAATGGAATAGAGTCAGACACAGGTGTGGATGAGATCATGGGGCTCAGGAGTTTTGAGGCCAGGGAACTAGAATTTTGCCCTTGCATTCCATCTCATTAGTGCAAAGAACCCAGGAGGGGGTGTGAGTTGCTTGACTTTGAGAATGTATCAGCTGCAGAAATACATGGTCATATGTCTCAGCGACACACCTGACTGTGTTACCACACGTGGCCTGTCTCGTTGTTGGGGGAAATTAGCTATGAAACAGAAGAGGCCAGAGGCATGCAAGGAATCACACACCTACATATACCAAGGTCCAGTTTAGTAAAAAGACTCCAGATTTAAAGAGTAATTAAATAGTTTTATTAAAGAATATCCCTGGTTACAGTCACACTAAGCAGTCAAGAAAGAGCACACAATCCAGAACTAAGTAATAAAGAGGTGATAATAGTGATATTTAGGAACAGTTATGGGGGTTATTCTACCTGTCCAGATGTGCAGAAGTCCATGAAGAGGATAGCGCCAATGGCCAGCGTTTCACACTATGGAGAAGGAGGCCCAAAGAAGAGACTTTGGGGGTATAGGCACCCTCAGAGTGCACACTGAGGCAGATCATGCTCTCTATTTTAATAGGAATTCTGGGGGCGGTCTCCCAGGCTAGAATTTAATGGGATTAATGCCTGTCGATGGTCCTACTGGAGCTGGCTGAATGGGTTTGATGACCATTGATGGTCCTACCAGGGTAGGTTGAATGGGTTCCCAGGCTTAGACAAAAGGGTGAAATTGGTCCCTGATGGGTGTCTGGAATGATAGTTAATAATTTTAATGTTTGAGCAGTTTATCTCAGTATCCCAAGGGAGGAGGCAGGAAGGACTGGTGTTGAGACAAAAGATTTCCACATAGGTGTCACACAAAAAGGACTATGTGAAGATTCAAAAACAGAGGAAGGTTTGCCAGATGGCTACCGAATAGCTATGGAAATACAGATACTTTACCTGGTGGAACTTGTGATTGTTTCATATATATACTGCTGCCAGGTAGAGGGGGAGATAGGAGATTTTTTAATTTATTTATTTGATTTATATACTGCCCTCCCCATGGGTGGGCTCAGGGCGGTTTACAACAATTCTTAATATTTAAAACAATACAACCCTAAAATACCATGCAACAGTTAGTTCCAATGGCAATCAACTTATTTGAAATTCAGCAGTGCCCAGTTGGATATTGGGGTCAAGGGGAGATAGCAGAAGGGGAGAGGGATGCCCACTGCCTCAGTCAAAAGCCCGGTGGAAGAGCTTTGTCCCGTGCAACCTGAGACTGAAACCCTTTTCCAGAGCTTTGGCTAGCTCTGTGGCACAGGTCAAGAGTGTCCTCTTTGGCCTGACTTTGTGGGTCTCTGGTTCAGGTCAGGAGTGGGGTGCCCCACTATTGGGGATACCCCACAAGTAAGGCAGTGCCCTTGGGCTACAACTGGTCAACCAGAATCAGGCTAGCTGCTGGCAGCCTGGCATAAAAGAAGATCATTCATTCTAGTTTGTACCTTTTGGTCAGACCTGTCTGGACACCTATGCTTTGGGACATCTTTGCCTGGGTTGGGCCTTGTGAGGCCAGAAAACCTGTTCTTGAACTCTGAAACTTTACCTGGACTCTGTGCTTCAATCTGGTCAGGTAAGATCTGGGTCAGAGGACCAAAAAGCCTGTTCAAGTATTTTAGGTTAGTTTTTATTATTTTCTTCCTTGCTTTGCACTGCTCTTATATTTTTACACTCTTAACACACCTCTTTTAATAAACTTAATTATACTCTGGTGGGGTTTTTAGGTTTGGGGTTGTCAATCTAAAACCAGTATTTTGGCCTACATTGGCTACAGCTACCAAAATAATTGTTTTTGGAACTCAGCTTGTAAGTTTTCTACCACGCAAGGCTGACTTCTTGATTAATACCTAGTCTCTCAGCTAAGAGTTCCTCAGAAGTGACGATTTATATTCCAGGTTTGTGTTTTGCTTTGCCTTGACATGTCATTTTTTTTTCTATGTATTTTTTGTCCTCAAGTCACAGCTGACTTATGGTGACCCCATAGGGTTTGCAAGGCAAGAGACATTCAGAGGTTGTTTGCTACTGCCTGCCTCCATATGACCCTGATATTCCTTAGTGGTCTCCCTTCCAAATAGTAGCCAAGGCTGACCCTGCTTAGCTTCCAAGATCTGATGAGACTGAGCTAGCCTGGGCTATCCAGGTCAGGGCCTGTCACTACTCCTTGATAATAACCGCACAGTAGTTTCCAAAACAAATCTCTGAGTTAAATGCAACTGTCAAAATTCTTTTCCTGTTGCCTCTCTGTAGTCATTGTCCCTGCTATTTCTTTCCTCAAACTCATCAGCAAATCAGCAGACAAAAAGGGCTGCTTTTCCCTACAGCTATATAAAAAAAAAATCAATCTTACTCCAGATGATACTCTTAATTCTTTGAATCCAGAATAGCCTAAAACCCACTTGGTAGCGAGTGCTGTCCGTGATGAAATTATTTTAAACACTGCCACCATCTTCCTGCCCAGCATGTAACATACAAATCTAGAATACCAACCACTACAGATATAACATCTAGACAATAATGACAGATCCATAGTTGTCCTAACAGCCATGAAAACCTTAACTAAACCAGACAGCAAGGTGTAATCATATATGCTAAAATCTTTGTGCACCAAAAATCTTAGGGATGACCAGATTTCTGTGCATTTGTCTTCACGACAGTGACTTCAGTCACCAGTTCCAACAGCCTATATGACTGCCTTTTTTCAGTATACGACTCCAAAATATAAATATGTCAGCTGATAGCAAAGGTGAGATAGGAAGAGAACTTGTCTAACATGATACAACAAAGGAATTTAAAGTTATAAGAAGTGCAATGCTGCTGCCTTTCTTGCCTGTAGTACTCCTTGAAAGGATAAACAAAGAGAATATCACAAGCAAATGATTTCTCATTGATCTGTGTGTGTGTAAAACAAAACATAGAACTTTAGTTTCAGAATGGTCTGTCTAGTCAACATTGTAGCATGGTGTCAGAAAATAAAAATATCCCTTCAAAAAGCTGGAATACCAGAAACAGCTTCTATTTCTAAGAACTCCAGAGACTCAGAGTCCAGAAAGTATAGCTTTCTTTAAATCCTATATATTTAAGGACAAGTCTCATCCCCCAAAATGGCTTGCCTACCAAGCAGGAGACTCCAAAATGCAAAATGGCAGTGAAAAATTCTCTTTGTTGTGGTATTGCTACATCATGAATTTAAATAGCTAAAATATTTCTGAAATGACAGGGACACTATTTTTAAATACCACTCCATAGAGGCACCAGAGGGTTTTTTAACTTTTCCAGTTCGGAAGACCACTTAATCACATGTCAGCTCTGTAGAGCCGACCTAGGTTTACATACTCAGAACAACTCTGGGGAGACTTATCACATAAAAATAGAGCTAAACAGATTTCACAGTGGTGAAAAACTCTAGATAGCTACCATCCAATCTCTTACTTTTAACAGATCGATAATGGAGAATAAAACACTGAGTTCCAAAGGTAATGTTAATAGTACTGCCTCTCTAGGGTTGCAGTAGTTTAAGGGAGAGTGTCTGGGCTGTGTTGTCTTAACAATCACCATATGAAATAGAAGGAGAAAGATTACTTAGGCAACAATGGGGAGTTCAGCTGGAGAACAGGATGCTTTGGTTTGCCTCAAATTAAATTTTCTTTTCTTTTGCTGAAGGACAATACTTCACTTAGCTAGAATGGAATCAAGTACAACATTCATAGGGCTTTTTCCTATTGAGCATGCAGTAAGTTTACTATAGTACTGGTTAGCAAATAGAGGAACTGCACAATAGATTTTTCTGGTTGGCCCCAAGGTCACTTCTACATTGTTAATATTGTCACTGAAGAAGTTATCAAGATGTGTATTTTATATACAGGCTGGAGATTCATTCCCGCTGCACAAGACAAGAATCCAGATCTTCTCCAGAATTCATCTCCTGCTGCTAATCTGTGCTGGAAGATATTGCGCGCCCATGAAATTTACACACAGATTATCTCTTTAAATAAGCAATGCTCTAAACGCCTGATAATCTGTTAATCATTATGTAAATAAACACCCTTCTCTCATTTCTGTCATTTGTCATGTTTTACTTGCAGGTGTCACAGATTAGGTATGAAATTTTACTGGCACATTCAAAAGGGTAGAACCATAGGTGGGTTGGGTCACTGAACTGCACGAGTGTCCTCCTACCACTGCAGCTGCCTATTATTCAAATTATTCAATTTTCAGTGGTGAATAAAGCTCTGATAAATCGCTGTTAATCTAGGACAGTGGTTTAACAGTGGTTCTCTGTTAGGCCACCCAAGTTACACTGAAGTCGTTGCCCTGGTAACTGACAGCACTCTCCTCCGCTCAGGCTAGAAGTCTTTATACCCTCCATAATCAAGTCCTTTTATTCAATTAATGTAACTGTTAAAATACGGAAGAGGGAAAGAAACAGCTGAGAAAATTATTATTAAGTTAATAAACATTACCAAGAATACTGACTCAGATAGTGAAACTAATATTTAACTCATGAATGTAAAAAAGTTGGTGATAACTTTCAGTATGCTCAGGAACAAAGCTTAGCAGGAGCTGGAAGGATCATCATTAAACGAAAGGTTAATAGTCATGTTTGTAGTTTCATCACTAAGCACTGCTTTTCAAACAGTATTTCAGGTGATTCCTAAATGAGATCAATAATGGAGGACCAACTGTCCTGAAATAAGACTAGTCATCATTATCACTTTTGCCCCACAATGTAACCTCTGCCGTATGGATGAGCAGATTCCTCCAACTCCATCTTGAGTAGAATCCATTCTGATTTTGATCCAAGGATCTTCAGTCAAATTTTGTGGAACAAGGAGCAGAAAAACAGGATTGCACCTACTCATAACTGTTGTTCATCAAGCTGTCTTCTGTGCAGGCACACATGGGGGAGTGTGCATATGCAGGCCTGCCTACAGAAATTTCTAGCTTCTTAGGACTAGAGAGGGTGCCCCTTCCCCTCAGCACATGCCCAGAGTGTTTCCTGCTGAACCCGCACCAAGGGAGAGGGGTGCCATTTCCCCTCAGTTCTTCCACACTACCAAGCCCCTCTGAGGCACAAAGCACAGATCATATAACAAATGCAACTTGCAATGCAGTTAGAGCTTCACTGAATGTTCAGGAAACACTTCCTGGTTTTGAAATTGTTTGGGCTTTATGGAACAAGCAGTGCAATTCTTTGGATACTGGCCTTTGCTTTCAAGGCAGTGACTTGTATCTTTGCAGAAAGCTAAATGGAAACTGACGGTTAAATTTATTTTATTTTAAATATTTTAATATTTCAAATATTTCAGTCTGTAGCACAAAACAATTAGGACTGCAGTGTCAGGAATTATGTATTATGCTCCTGGATTTTGAGCTCTAGTTAGCTCCAAAACTAACATGCTGTATGTAATCTAATCAGGCATTAGAAAACAAACTTATTCTGGAATCATGAATTTGAATCCAAAGGGACATTTTGCTGATTCCTCCCTCCCACCCACTGCAGCCCCTACTTCAACTCCTACGCTATTCCTGAGGGTCACCAGTCCCTCACAAACAGTAGTTGAGGGGGATCAGTGGGTTGCAGTGTGTATGTGTATGGGTGATATAGTAAAAAATCACCCTTCCTTCTGCTGGCAGAAGAGAACCCTTGGATTCACCAGTTAAAACAGAATTACAAATTTGGTTTAAAAATCAATGACTGAAGCTGGATTATTTAATCAGTGATTTAAATCAGTCTGCCCTTCATAACTGGAATATATTTGTTTATAAACAATAAATGCATTAAAAATAAAACCATTGCATGTTTGTAGTAGACAAATAAATTGAGTTTCCCCCCAAAAAAACTAGGCAAATCTATAGTGACATTCTGTTACCAACTCTCCAGTCTATTAAAGCCCTGAGCAATGTTCCCTCTAAGCTGTGGAATCTTGTGAGCAAAAACTCTACTTTGTGAGCTATTGGCATTAAAGTTGTGAGCAAGCCATTTGGCTGTTGCATACATTAGTTTGCTCTGGAGCCATCCTTCCTAAGCAAAGACAAAAATATGTGAGCTGGAGGCTAAAAAACTGTGAGCTAACTCACACTAACTCAACTTAGAGGGAACATTGACCCTGAGTTATAGAAAGGGCATAGCATGTATTCAACACTGATCCCCTTTCATAAACTGGACTGTAAAAATCTTGTTCCCTAATTTTCTTCCTGCATTTGTGTCCTTAAATCTCTAAAACCTGACTTTATTCACTACCTCTAACAGACGTATGTCATCATATTCTGACACATGCCACAAACAAATTACTTATGGTGTTGCCTATGTTTAAACAGACCTTTACGACTTATTCCTTTATTTGTACCAAGCCAGCACTATTTAGTTCCAGTTTTAAGGATGCAGGTCTTCAGCACAAGGACATAAAATTATGTGGGAAGGGAGTAAATGATTACAACATAACTTTAGGATAGCCAAAGGCAATCTCTCTCTCAGCATTCCCCTCTTTCCAAAAGTACGCCTTTGCAGACAACACAAAGATAGCTACAGACCTGACTCATTATTATGTGACATGTCTCCTGGTAAATCAGAATATCTGTACTTTGGAGTTTCATTCTGGTTTAGTTCATTTTCAATAAATTAAATGAAGAAAGGTTATTGCAGAATATTTCAGTGGTCTGGGACAGAAAACAGAAACTGCAAAATAAATAGTGCAATCCTAAACAGTTACACTGTTCTAAAACTTTTAACAAATGCAAGAGGGTGCAACTCTGCTTAGGATTTCACTGCAAATGTTGTCCCATTTGTTTAATGTAAGCTACCATGCTTAATGTAACTAAAGTTAAGACATTTTAAATCTCATTATTTCAATGGGAGAAAATTAACTATATGCCTAAATATTTTACACCTAAGAACAATGCCACTGAGAAATGTTTTGGCTGCATTGTGTTAAATCAACTGTTCAAATAAAAATCTATATCAGAAAGATCATCTGCTATATTTATACTAATATTTTAATACAGCTACCTTCGTTTCATTTCGGTTTTGACTATTATTTTTTCTTATTTGCCCTGTTAGGCTACTATATACCTCGATCCTCCTTTTCATCTGTAAGTATGAACAGAGAAATAAAGGACATGAGGAACAAAGGGTGGGCCCACGGCTGCTGTGAGGAGACTGCCAACCATGGGTGTCCAATAGCAACATCAGCCACTGAAATACAGAAAACAGGAAAAAATTCTAATATATTTTGCAAGTGGATATTTGTAAGCAGAAATTACTTGCTACTGTACTCCCTGTACTCTGTCTGTACCCCCCCCCTTCCTGAACATGGAAGACACACCAGACACACAGGCAGTATTCCACAAATCCACTCACCAACTAGCCGGTATGTTTTGTTACCCTAGAGACTTGGAAGCAGAAGCAGGGCCATGTGCACTGCACATGATAGCAGCAAAGCAAAGAAGGCGACAGGCTGGTTGCTGGGGCAACAGAAGTAGATCAGGGGCAACAGAAGTAGATCAGGGGAAAGCCTGGATGTCCAGCAAGAGCTGAGGCCAGTGGGAGAACGGTACAACAACAAAAACAGCTGCCTGTCAGATTGCACAGCTAAATAATATTGAGTATTTTCATTTGGAAAAGTGTGCTCAGTAGCAGCAAATACAGCTCTTTTACCCCTTTTATTGCTCACCGCCAACCACCACCCCGAATGAAGTTAATAAAATAGTAAATTAAGGGAAAGAAACACCCAAAATAAGGCTGAAGCTTGTATATAGGGCAAGAACAATACAGTTTACCATGAAAAATCTGCAGTGCTGCAAAACAGTTCCAGAACTGGGAAAAACAGAGCACATTTAGTGTCTCTCACTGTAACTATTGTCTTTACAGGCCCATACCAGCATTCTCCCAAACCCCTTCATAACAGCAAAGCTATCCCTATCCCTATCCAGCTCAAAAGGAAAGAAAATATGTAAATTAATACCAATTGTCTTTGGGTATGGCAGGAGTCTTTCACTTCACTCTGTATTAGCTACAATGGGGTGGGGGAGATACTGTGACAGCATGCACTTAAATTTTTTAGTTGCACTGGCCACATGGAAAGTTTCCACAAGTTCTGCCCTTACCTGTGCAAGCAGAAATTGTGATAGATATTTTGCTGTTATTATTTAAATTTGCCTCCTAGCTGCAGAAGACAAATGCCTGGCTGGACATTCTATCTCTCCAGCTGTAACTCTGCAGATAAGAACATAAGAACATAAGAGAATCCAGTCCAACACTCTGTCACACAGTGGCCAAAAATAACAGGTGCCATCAAGAGGTCCACCAGTGGGGCCAGGACACTAGAAGCCCTCCCACTGTTGTCTTCCCCCCCAAGCACCAAGAATACAGTGCATCACTTGTCCAAGAATATAGTGCATCACTTGTCTATACCTTGTGGCTAATAGCCACAGATGGACCTCTGCTCCGTATCCTTATTCTATTTCCCAGACTTTTTTTGTGTGTGCGGATACCTATTCCCACCAACAGGGGCCTCACTCTCCCCCAACAGCTTTTCCTACATAGTCAGTAGACTTCCTGGGTTTGTAGAAAAATCCAAAAAGTGAGAAAATCCCTTCAGGGACAGTTGAATTCCCCCAAAACCTTTTGAAATGGCCTCTGCAGGGACCTAACTCCAGGCATCAATGGTGAGAGAGTAGAACGTGGGGGGGAGGGAGGCTTCTGACTGGCTCTGTCAGTAAAGGGTGGGGGAGAAGGGCCCTTTCTTTCCAGGCCTCTTTCAGCCTTGGAGGGAGGGGGAGGGAGGGAGCCTTGGGGCCAGGCTGGGGGATTCCTAGAGGTTTTGTGGTGGAGTGCAAGGAGGGCAGGATTTGGGGAAAGGAGAGGCCTCAACTGGGTATCATGCCACAGAATCCACCCTCCAAAGAAGCCATTTTATCCAGGGAGACAGATCTCTGTTGTTCACAGATCTCTGGAGTTCACTCTCCAGGCCCCACTTGGAGGCTGCCAACCCTAGGCCTGGCAGCAGTATAGGGTTGCCAGGTCCCCCCATGGGCACTGGCAGGGGATGGGGGTAGAGGGGTTGCCAGCTCCAGGTCTGGAAACTCCTGGAGATTTGGGGATGGAGCCTGGGGAGGACAGGGACCTCAGTGGGGTACAATGCCCTAGAGTCCACCCTCCAAAGCATCCATTTTCTCCAGGGGAAGTTATCTCAGTAGTCTGGAGCTGAGCAGTAATTCCAGGGGATCCCCAGATCCCACCTGGAGTCTGGCATCCCTAGGCAGCACCCTCTGGGTGACTTGATACCACCTAATTTGCATGACTCAACTTGGCCTGGCTGCTTGCTGTTCAGCAGCCACCCTATGAAAGCCAGCAGTGATGCAGCAGTTAGAGCTTTAGAGTAGGGTCTGCAAGACCCAGGTTCAGATCCCCATATTGCGGTGGAAGCTGACTGGGTGATTTTGGACCATTCACATACTTTCAGCCTAACCAACCTCACAGGGTTGTTGTGCAGATAAAAAGGTGAGAATAATGTAAGCTGCTTTGGTCCCCACTGTGGAGAAAGACTATAATTTTCCTTGGTAGAAGCTGTGCCGGAGGGGGGGAGACGAAAAGCTGAAGACCGATAAAGGCAGATAAAGGTTAAGTTGGCTGTTGGGTGGGAAGGAAATAGGGTTGCCAACTCTGGATTGGGAAACTCCTGGACATTTAAGGGGTGGATCCTGGAGATGGTGGGGTTTGAGGAGGGGAGGAACTTCAGACCGGTATAATGCCATAGACTCCACCCTCCAAACCAGCCGTTTCCTCCATGAGAACTACCATTGCCAGCCACTGGGTGAGGGCTGGAGATCACCCAGAATTACAACTGTTGTCCGGGTGACAGAGATCAGTTCCCCTGGAAAAAATGGCTGCTTTGGAGTGTTGAGTCTATGGCTCCACCCCCAGAAGGGAGAAAGAGTGTGAGATAGGTAAGGGTAGAGGGGAGGAAGCAAAGGTGTGAGGAATGGGATGACCATCCCGCAATTTTCTTGCGGGTCTCCACTTGTGTTTATCTAATTCCCTCCTGAAGCCATCCATGCTTGTAGCCACCACCACCTCCTGTGGCAGTGAATTCCATGTGTTAATCACTCTTTGGGTGAAGAAGGACTGCCTTTTATCTGTTCTAACCTGACTGCTCAGCAATTTCATTGAGTGCCCTAGAGTTCTAGTATTGTGAGAAAGGGAGAAAAGTACTTCTTTCTTGACCTACTCTATCCCTTGCATAATCTTGTAAACCTGAATCATGTCACCCCTCAGCCATTGTTTCTCCAAGCTAAAGAGCCCCAAGCGCTTTAACCTTTCTTCATACATAAAGTGTTCCAACACTCTGATCATTCTAGTTGCCCTTTTCTGCACTTTTTCCAATGCTATAATATCTTTTTTGAGGTATGGTGACCTGAACTGTACACAGTATTCCAAATGAGGTCACACCACCAATTTATACAGGGGCATTATGATACTGGCTGATTTGTTTTCAATTCCCTTCCTAATAATCCCCAGCATAGCGTTGGCCTTTTTTTTACTGAAGTCGCACACTGTCTCAACCTTTTCAGTGAGTTATCTACTACAAGATCTCTTTCTTGCTCAGTCTCTGCCAGTTCAGACCCCATAAACGTGTATTTATAGTTAGGACTTTTTTGCCCCAATGTGCATCACTTTGCACTTAGTGACACTGAACCCCATTTGCCATGTTGACGCCCACTTGCCCATCCTCAACAGATCCTTTTGGAGTGCCTCACAATCATCCCTGGTTCTCACCACCCTGAACAACTTCAGGTCACCTGTGAATTTAGCCACTTCACTGCTTACTCCCAACTCCAAATCATTAATGAACATATTAAAAAGCATCAGACCCAGTACTGACCCCTGTGGTACCCCACTGCTTACCACTCTCCACTGAAAAAAATGCCCATTTATACTCACTCTGTTTCCTATTAATTAGACAGTTTTTGATCCATAAAAGCACTTGTCCTTTTATCCCATGACTATTGAGCTTACTTAGGAGCCTTTGATGAGGAACTTTATCAAAAGCTTTCTGGAAGTCAAGGTAAACAACATCTATTGGGTCCCCCTTGTCCACATGTTTGTTCACTCCCTCAAAGAACACTAACAGGTTAGTGAGACAGGATCTTCCCTTACAGAACCCATGCTGAGTCTGCCTCAATAGTTTTTGTTCATCAATGTGTCTACTAATTCTTTCCTTAATAACTTAACGTACAGTTATTCATTTATCATACAGTTCTGCTCCCTCTCTGACAATGTGTGATTGTGGAATTGCTTATGGATCCCAAAAAGGGTATTTCTTCCTGAAAACATGTAAATCTCTCACAAAAAGTGCTTTGGGAAGCCTGTTCATTTCATTGTGTTTTTTGCCATGTTATCTCTGGAATACAGAAACACATTCACCTACTGGAAACATTCTGGTGGATTCCCAATCAGAAACAAACTCTTGCCATGTTTCAATTGTGGCTGCATTTTATTATGAAGATGCCATATTTGATGCACTGAACATAAAAAAATGTATCAGCTTTGCTTACCCATAGCTTTTTCTCTCAGCCAGATCTTTTGTACTGTTGCACTTCCCACGAGAAACCAACTGCCAGGATCCAAAAAAAAAAAGGCCTTTATACATATTTGAGCTGTCACAGAAGGCGTAGCTTTTGGCTAGTTGTTAATTACAAAATGATACAAACAGAAAAGGATAGTTGTGGGCATGGCAAGAGGACAGGGCCTACTACAATATCACACAGTAGTGATTTCATATTTTCTCCTTGTTTTTGGACTTAAGGACCTCCAAGGACATGCCCTTTGGCAGTGACAGCAGTCATTTAAGAAAAATAAGATGACATAAGACCATCACTCACCATGCCTTAAAACAAAAATTTAACTTAGTCAGAGCAGTCAGTTGCGTTATGAAGTAAAAGTATTCAGAGGGAAAACCCCCCAAAAACAAACTTTGCAGATAAGATCACAAAAAGAAGTATGGCAGATTAAAAGAGGAATGTGTGTAGTGTGGCATGAACTTCATGCATCTCATGGAGCCTACTATGTCAAGACCAGGCCCCACATTATGTCTGAGATGTGATCATGACCTTCCACATTTGTTTTGAAATTGTGTGGGCAAGAGGGACAGATTTAGTTCAAGGCTGCAAGGATACTTATGCTTTCCCACACAGGACATTTGTTTGAATACTTACACTTGGGGGGGGCAGGTTTCATACATGCTGTCCTCTACTGAAGCAATTACAAGAAATGATAATCAAAAACATGCTTGAAAGGACAAACTTAAGCAACTAGGTCCTCATGGAAGCAGCTGAAGCTCAGCTACCAACAATACCATGAGCATATTTTTTGTATTTAGATTTGGCAGGGTTTAGTTGGTGCATGCTTAAATAGTTCAAAATGCTGTTTACATGTTGAAAGACCATTTTTACTAGCAACTATTTTACTCATGTGACTACAGTACAAGGGAAAGCTCACCACTTATCTGGATTAACATGCTATTGATAGCTGAATTCCACTGCTATGAGATACTGTCAAGTCATCATTTCGAGAACAACCCTATCAAGCTGTTTTCTCTATTCTCTATCCATGCCTATTAGAATAGCTTATTATGAAATTGCTTTGCAAATGCAGTATAAAACCTGCTCCAACGAATATTCAAGACACACATGACTCAGGACTAATTAAATGAAATCTAACTATTCATCAACAATTCTAAAACACATTACATAACTATGGAGACCAGTAGCACATATCAGCAAATAGTAAGCTTAAGGTTCAGCAAACTACAATCTTGATTTAAAGGAAATTTAAGTCACGACTGGCAAAATCCACACACTGATTCAGAAACGGATGGGTCTTCCTAATCTTGTCTACTATTGTGCCGCCTTCTTTTTCCTTCCTGTACTTCCCAGTCTGCAAAGCAGGGAAAAGGGGAAATGGTAGCTGAGAGGCTGGCTAAATCAAAGAACTCTCCTTAAGGTTTCTATTTCCCTGCAATGAAGGCTTGGAGATTCCCTTGCTGACAGTAATTCTGGAAACTGTGTTTTCTAAGTATCCTTCTCTCAGGGATCCAGCATTAAAACAACTTGGGAGTTTTATAAACTCTTTCCAGTGTTTAAAGTGCCTTCACACACATTATTCTAATGGCTGGTTCTAAAAGCCTTTAAATGGTTTGGGACCTTCAGGTACTTGAATGACTGCCTCACCCCTCACTGTCCAGCACTTCAGTTAAGATCCTCTTATCTTTTGGAGCTGAATCAGGTAAGACAGCAGACTGTGGACAGGTGTCTAGAAGTAGCAATGTAGTGGAGCAAAGCTGATAAACTGAAGCTCAGCCCAGGTAAGACTAAAGTGCTGTTGTCAATGACACAGCCAATCAAGGAGTGCGCCTGTTCTCAGATCAGAACTCCCTTCCGACAAGCTTCCTGTGCTAACCCTCCTAGCCTCATGCATCAGATGAAGAGCTGTTTACTTGAGATTTTTGTTGCTTCTTGATCATGTGGCTTTTCTGACTTGCAGGGAGACGGCATTAAAACAACTTGGGAGTTTTATAAACTCTTTCCAGTGTCTAAAGTGCCTTCACATATGCTATTCAAACTGCTGACTTCAAAAGCCTTTAAAAGGTTTAGGGTCTTGGTACATGAATGACTGCCTCACCCCACACTGTCCAGCACTCCAGTTAAGACCCTCTTATAAAGTCCTGCACTCTGAACCTCTGCCCACAAAGATGAGGTAGGTGGTTACCAGACTTTTTCAGAAATGACACCTTGCCTCTAGGATGTTCTTCTCCTCAAAGCTCACCTTTGGCACCAAGCCAAACCATTTCTTTTTACTCCAGGTTTTTAACAGAAGGTTTTAATTTCTTACAGGCTCTGGTGGCTCAGTGGTTAAGACACTGAACTGCAGACTGGAAGGTCGGTAGTTCAGCAGTTCGAGACTCGAGTGCTGCATGATGGAGTGAGCTCCTGTCTTTGGCCCTAGCTCCTGCCAACCTAGCAGTTCGAAAACAAGAAATTGCAAGTAGATAAATAGGTGCCACTTTGGTGGGAAGGAAACAGCATTCCATGCGCCTCAGCATCTAGTCATACCAGCCACATGACCACGGAAACATCTTCAGACAGCGCTGGCTCTTCAGCTTGGAAACAGATATGAGCACCGCATCCCTAGAGTCGGATTCAACTGGTTTTCAAGCAAGGGAAACCTTTACCTTACCTTTAATTTCTTAAAGCTTTTTATGGTCTGCATCTGTGACAGAATGCCAGGGTTAATCTCTAACAGAGTCTGAGAAGCTTTGTGTGACAGGCTATTTAAATTGAATTCTCTTGAGAAGAGTCAGTTAAGGAATGACAGTTGAGAACTGACAGCTGAAGAAGAGATATGCATTGTCTCTGGACTGGGAAGGAGGCTAAGAGAGTAAGTGGGTCAAGGAGGATCCTCATTCAAGCAAAAAAGAAAGGGAAATAGCTTCTAGTAGAGATAAGTGATCCCTGACCAGTTAAGAAGGAATACAGTTTCTAGTGAAAAGGAGTGATCCCTAGTATGTGTATAAAGAAGCATTCTGAGAACTTGGTCATATGTTCCTACATTCTAAAGTTTATGTGTCACTGAAACTCAGAAACCTATGCTTGGGTGTTTAAACAGAGACTGAAAAGAAAACCTCTTTCCTCAAAGTTTTAAAGACCTTGTTGAATAGCAGAAACACTTACTTGTTGGCAACAAATTATCTGGTGTTTGTGTGAATACAAAGTTGCCTCAGTTTTATTATAGGTTCACCTCATACATCCTACACCTGATTCCACCTGACCTTTTCTCCAAGTTATTTTTTTTTTATTTTGAACTTTCAAAAGATAAACAAACTAACAAAGTGACTGGGTGGGACAGCCTTAGACAAACAAATAAGAAAGTAAAGGGGCTGCTCAGCAAGAAAGAAGACAGAAGGGAAAATCCTGCATGTGAAGGAGGGAAGAGGCAGAGATCGACATATCATCTAGCCTCAGGACTGATTTATGACTACTATTTTAAGCTGCTTAACATTGTTTTAATGCCCTGGTTGGTCATTATGTTTTATGGTTTTTCTCAAACAGGCGACATATAAATTTCCTAAATAAACAGATGGTGTGCTGAGTGTGAGGAGGCTTGCCTAAAGCCAGTTAGTGAGTTCTTGGCAGTGCCAAAATTTAGGCCTGGAACTTCACCTTTCAGTCTCTTAGCCACTGTTCCATTGGCTCTTAAATCTACATCTAACAATGCAAATTAGGTCTTTTTCCAAAGACACATCAGAATACCACTCTTCATTAAGCAAGACTTAATGAAAAAGTTGTGGCTTCAAAAACTTGTAATTCAAGAGAAACCATGGCAACTGAGGGGAACATGTGAAGGCAAACAAATCTGAAACAGACCCGTAAATGCATGTGTTTCCCCAACAAAGCAGGTGTCCCACAACTCAGATTGTTACACAGAAATCCCAACTGGTTTCACATTCTCAAGAAAAAGTAATACTTAAATAGTACAAGCTTCAGTTAAACTATGTCTTCAGTCCATATAAAATACACAATAAACGTTAAGGTATCACAGGACTAATTTATTCCAAAGAAAACCGAACATCATTCCCAAGACACAATTCACATGTTCCAAAAATGACTTGTACCAAAGCCCTTGTCCATCCTTTATGGAATCCTGCAGAAGGGAGCAGTCCTTTCCCACTGGGGACCAGCACAAGATGTGCCCCATGCTGTAGGGAAGAAGAGGAAGCAGGTGCTAAGCCTCCCTTACTCC
The DNA here is from genome assembly GCA_029375565.1 of Gekko gecko. Taxonomy (NCBI): domain Eukaryota; kingdom Metazoa; phylum Chordata; class Lepidosauria; order Squamata; family Gekkonidae; genus Gekko; species Gekko gecko. Next base: position 127,930,177 of record JAPDNY010000003.1, read on the forward strand.
AAGAACAGCTGCATTTGCCTACTAAGCAAGAGCAGCTGCTCCCAGAGTATATGTGGTGCTGAGTTACAGCTGCTACCCAGAAGAATGGAGTACTGTATATTGTAGAACTGACTCACGTTCTTTGTCAAAGCCCCTTGTCCCACAAGACGGCTTTGGGTGAAGATCAAGAGCAAAACACACAATACTGGGGAGTGAATCATCACTGCCCAGGGTAATGAGCCACCACCAACCCCTCTAAGCTAACCCTCAGCTGTGAGACCAAGGGGCCAAGTCTACCAGGTGTTGATAAAGAAGTCAGCACTGCAAGATAAGACACTTGCAAGTTCAGTTCCACAAACAATTACCTGGTAGCTGTAGCCAACAGGCCATGGTACTGGATTCAGATTGAAACCCAAAAACCCAAAGACCACAGGAGTATAATTAATAAGGTTTATTAAAATAAATGTACAAAAGTATAGAAATATAGAAGCAATACAAAGCAGGGAAGAAAATAAAACTAAATAACTATTCTAGAATACTTATTCAAGCTTTAGTCCTCAGACCCATATGTTACCTGATCATACTAAAGGTACAGGGTCTGGACAGAACTCCAAAGCCCAAAATCTAAGATACTGGTATTCCAGCCGCACAAAATTCAATCTACAGTAAAAAGGGTGGCCAAAAGGCAGGAAGTTCCAAAGGACAGAATTAGAATGAACAGCCTTGCTCTATGCCTGACTGCCCACAGCTGGCTTGATTCTGTTTGGCCAATCAGGTGTGATGCTAAGACACATGACCATGTACCTCTGCACCTGGCACACAGTCAAAATCAAGCAACTCACCCACATCCATGGTTCTCTGCGCTAACGAGATGGAATGTGAGTGCAAAATTCCCTCTGGGTCTCTGACCTTGAAACTCACAGGCCCATGATCTCACTTGCACATGTCTTTAACTCCATCTCTTATGAGATGTCTCTTGAAACTACAAGTCATCATGACTTTAATTTCCCAGAGAGGAGCCTTCAGTAACTTGACTAGGCCCAAAAGCCGGAACCAAAATTTGAAAGGCAAAAAAATGGTTAGACAAGGCCAGTTTCTTGAGATTCTTCAGCTTGGAATCCTACAGAAAATAGCAGAGTCTCTTCCACTATGGTCCAACAGAGAGCTCCAACACAGCAGAAACTGTAACATATTAAGTTCACCCTTGGCTGATTCCACATAGAGGAGTAAAATTACATCCCTGCAACAGAAGTAGCAGCAAGGGAATTAGAGGTGGGCAACGGTAACATACAGACTCTGGCTGCCACCGCCACCCCCCCCACCATAGTCACATCAACACAGACATGCCAACCTGACAAGGATCTTGTTAGGCCCTTCTGCAGCCCAGCAATTCCCCCCTAATAGCTGAGAGGGGCAATTCCCCCCACTCAGTGTCACCAGAGCTCAAAGCTGATACATCCCTCAGTTGCTAAAGAAAAAAAAATTGTTAAAGAGCTGAAGGGGGAGAATCAGAACTCAGTGCCACCATTTTGAAGGTGGTGCCAAGCAACACACACACAACCCATGATTTGCTGCAAGAAAAGCTTTCACACAGAGGCTCTGCCTTCAGCCGTAACCATTTCCTTTCTAAGATGGAAGAAAAGAGGTCCATTTTGTTTGCTCCAGCTTAAAAGGGAAAGAAAGAGCATGACATCATATGGAAGCTCCCAAATAAAGCAGAGGCATGTTGTATTCCACTTGGGGGAAATTCCCATGAGCAAACAGCCCTTGAATCATATTTCAGAACTGGATACCATGCTTAATATTTTAAAACACTAGATTTTCAAACATTTGCTATCTTCTATGTCGTGCTAATCTCCCACACAGTGAATAAATTGAACATAATGAAACCGTACAGGTCAAAGAACAACCATTCATAAAGAAACTAAAACGGACTGCAGGGTAAGCAAATACATTCAGGGCTCATCCTATTACAAGTGCTGTACAATAGAAAGCAACTGCAGCCAAGTTGTGCTTACTCTGGGAGCAACTGCTTTCGCCAACTAGGGGAGAGCAGCTTTTCCCACAAAAAGCAAGAAAGTTAACATAGTATATATCTGAAGAGAACATCGGAGCTGAGTAGGGGTCTGATCTTTTGTTGTTTTTACAATCTGTTTCAAACCTGAAGACTGATCATTTAAAGCTGCCAAATGTTTTGGAATGTTAACGGTTTTATGTTTTTATTATTTTATCTTGCTTCTATTATTTTATTTTGTGAGCCATCCTGAGCTGGTCTTGAAGAAGCATCGTATAAATGTTTTAAATAAATGAGAACCCTGTTTCTGATATCCAGAACCCTGGATATCCAGAACACTATCACAGAAGGATGAAAGCTATGGCTCATTTACTCTGCAGTAAACCACTACATGGTGATCAACTTTTTGAACTAAGTAAGCTAGATAGTTTGCCAAGTTTCTGCCACTCATAGCTGCAGGGATATATTTGAAAACTTTCATACAGTATCTCCAAATGACTCTGGCATTCTCTGAGGCAAAGGGCTTCTATATAGGGATGGGCACAACCAGGGAAAACAGCCCATTGGCACTTACCATGAAGGGTCTTTCTCCTCTGAGGTCAGGAGGACATCTCCATGGGTTATTCCCACAGTTCCTTTAGGGAGGCAGAAAATACTTTTTTCACTCTCCTCTAGGCACCTTCGGAATAGCCCATCCCCTCAGTTCTGGGACTCTGAAAGCAGTGAGTTCTAAATAACCCGTTGCCCTTACGTCAAAAGAACATTACATTGTTAACTGGAACCATAACATGAACCATAACATTAAAGGTGAAGGAGGTCAGCAGGAAAAAGGAGAAAGAGAATAGCACAGTATAAGAGAACAATGATGAAGACAGGAGGGCCGAGACATCCTCTTGACCTCAGAGGAGAACGGCCCATTGGCACTTACCATGAACGGTCCTTCTCCTCTGAGGTCAGGAGGACATCTCCATGGGACCTCCCACAGCAGTGTCCCTCAGAAGGGTGGGTTATCATCGGCAGCTGACATCACAATGTGTTGAATAACTCTTCTTCCAAATGTCACTTCTGCAGATGCCACAGTGTTTAACTCATAGCGACGAGCAAACGTAGAGAGAGATGTTCATGTTGCTGCTCTGCAGACCTCTTCTACTGATGCCCGGTTAGCAAAGACTGCATTAGTGGAAGCACTTCACAGGGAATGTGCCCTAATCCCCTTAGGAACCTCCAAACCAGTACCCCTGTATGCCTCTACTATGCAAAACCTGAGTATTGTGCTGATTGATGCCTTGGACATCCTGTCCCCCCCCTTTCTGGGAGGGGAAATGTTGACCAACATAGCACCTGTTTTCCTGAAAGCCTCAGTCCTCACAATGTAGATCTTAAGTGCTCTTCTGATGCCCAGGTTGTGCCATACAAATTCCTTGGGATATTTAGGATGTGGACAAAAGGTTGGTAGGTAGGTTTCCTGAGAATGATGAAAAGCAGAGGACACCTTTGGCTGGAAAGTGGGATCTGTTCCTCATGGAAAATGCACAGTGTAGATGTGACAGAAAGTGCACTAATTTCTAACACTTGTCGTGCAGAAGTAAGGTAAAGGTAAAGGTAAAGGTTCCCTTGCTCGAAAGCCAGTCGAATCCGACTCTAGGGTTGCGGTGCTCATCTCCGTTTCAAAGCCGAAGAGCCAGCGCTGTCTGAAGACGTTTCCGTGGTCATGTGGCCGGCATGACTAAACACCTAGGTGCACGGAACGCTGTTACCTTCCCACCGAAGTGGTACCTATTTATCTACTTGCAATTTCTTGCTTTCGAACTGCTAGGTTGGCAGGAGCTGGAACTAGAGATGGGCACTCACTCCATCATGCGGCACCTGGGTCTTGAACTGCTGAACTACCGACCTTCCACAGCCTGCAGTTCAGCGTCTTAACCACTTGAGCCACCGCAGCTCCTTTGTGCAGAAGTAATTGCCACCAAAAAAAGAGTCTCCATCCTCAGCCACCTCAGGCTCTCAGAGAGGCTTGAAGGGTTCCTTGATGAGAGCCATCAACACAGTGTGTAACCTCCACATGGGTAACCTGTGGACTTGAGGTGGTGACTTGACCCTGGCACCCTGTAGAAAGAGTTGGACATGAGGATGTTTTGTCAGTTTATAGCCACCCAAGAGTGGTAGTACACTGGAAAGAGCCCCCATCTGTCTGCATAGCATCAATGACTTCAGGCCAGAGTCCAGCCCTTCTTGAAGATAGGATAGAACCACAACCACTGAGGGAGTTAAGGGGTCGGTCTTCTTCCTCCTGCATCACCTCATGAAGGCTTTCCACATAGTATTATAAATGTGAATGGTAGATTGCCTTCTGGAAGCTAGTATCATGTCCGTTACTTGGGTTGAGTAACCTAGTGGGGTGAAATTCTGCCTCTCAATTTCTAGGCAGTCAAGCACAACCAGTTCAGAAGGGGTGCCAGATTGGACCCTGAAGAAGCGTGTCCAGAGTCACCAGAAGAGTCAATGGTGGACTGACTGCCAGTTCCCTCAGAATCAAGAACCAGGGGCGATGCACCCATAGTGGAGCAACCAAAATCATTTCTGGTTTTGGTTCCCAGATCCTCCGCACAGTCCTAGGGATGAGAGGAAAGGGCGGAAAAGTGTACAGCAGGACCTTGGGCCATGACGAAGTTAGGGCATTTGTTGCATCTGCTGTGTGGTGAAGAAACTTGGAAGTTGATGATTCATCGGAGATGTGAAAAGATCTACTAGAGGCTGCCCCAGATGAAAAATGATCATGTTGAACAGGTCTGGATGCAGAGACCATTCCACTTTGCAGATGGTTTCCCTGCAGAGCCAATCTGCCTGAGTGTTGGTGGTCCCCTTGACGTGTTCTGCCCTTATCGAGGCAACATTCTTTTCAGACTATGTCAGTATCTTCATCACCTCCCAATGCAGTTGGGACGATTGGGAGCCACCCTGCTTGTTGAGATACACCTTGGCCAAGATGTTTTCTGTCTGGACCAGGACATGTTGGGCCTGAATCCTGGGACTGAAGTGTTTCAGTGCATGTCAAATTGCCCTAAGTTCCAGAAGGTTGATTGAGAGAAGTCACTCATCTCAAGACCACAGACCTTGAATGGGGATTCCATCCAGGATCACCCCCCAGCCCAGGAGACTGACATCTGTAAAGATCTCCTTGGATGTGTGGATGTAATACACTTTGCCTTGGCACAGGTTCTCCAGATTCGTCCACCATATTAAGCTGTTCTTGATTGCTGTGGGAACCCAAAGATCGAGTTGCCTTCTTTCCATGATGGGTCATTGATACGGTCTGAGGAAGCATTGTAAGGATCTGGATCATGTATATGCATGATATCATGTGACCTAAGAATTTGGCCAGAGTCATCACAGGCAATGAGAGGCTTCTTGTGAACAAGGACGCCATCCCTTGAATCCTCTTGGCCTTGGGCAGTGGCAGGAAAAGCAAGTTGCAAGCCATGTCGATCACAGCACCCAGATGTTCAATCCTCTGCAATGGATGGAGGGGAAGGTTGACCATGAACCAGTGGTTCTGTAGAAACTGCAGAGTGACTCTGGTGTTCTGGATGGCAGCAGATCTGTTGTTGTCCCATACCAACAAGTCATCCAGATATGGATGAATGTGTATCCCTTGTTTCCTGAGATGCACCACAGGACTGATGATTAGTTTGGAGAAAAGCCTGGATACCAAGGAGAGGCCAAACAGGAGTGCCCGGTATTGGAAGTGTTGACCAGCCACATAGAATCATAGAAATCTTTTGTGGGTAGGATGAATCGGGACATAAAGATGGGTCTCTGTGACGTCTACTGAAGTCAGAAAGTCGTCCGGTGTCAATATCTCTGTTAGGGATCTCAATGTCTCCATGCGGAAGTGGTGCAACTTGATATACTTGTTTGGGGACTTGAGGTCCAGGATGGCCCTCCAGTCACCATTTTTCTTGGGCACCAGGAAGAGGATTGAGTAAACACCTCGTCCCCTCACATGAGGGGGGACCAGTTCTATGGCTCTGATGTCCAAGAGATGATGCAGAACCCTGCTAATCACGGCTATCTTGTGGGTGGAGTTGCTGAGAGGTGAAACCAGAAACCTTTCTGAAGGAGGGCAGCAGAATTCTATGGTGCAGCCTTATGACATGATTTCCAATGCCCAAAAGTCCACATGCAAGTCTATCTAGGCAGGGTTGAAGTGAAGCAGGAGAATCCCCACTGGAAGCGATGCATAGTCATGCCTGTTTGGGCTTGGCGTCGCAGTCCCTTCTATCATTTTTGTTGAAGGAGGATTTGTGAAATCTGGATCCAAAGAAGCCTCTTTTGGATGATGTGTTGGTTGCGTCCCAGGTGTTCTTCTTGGAGTCTTGGCAAAATCTGGCCATAGAGTGTTGTGTACGAAATGAGTGAGACCCTCGTCTGTTGGGCCAGTGTACGCTTCTGGGCATGGCTTTCTTCTTGTCATGCATCTCCACTAGGATTTTATCTAGGACATCACCAAAAAGCTGATCCCCCTGGAAGGGGTAAGCTGTGACAACTGACTTGGAAGTCAGCTTGCCACACCCTTAACCAGAGGAGTCTTCTTATCACTGCTGTGGAGGCCAATGCCTGAGATACAAAGATCGGTAATTTTAAAGTGGCATCAGTAGTAAAGGAGGTAGCCTCGAGTACGCGAGTAGCTCCTTCCAACAGACCCCAATTGTTCTCTGGAAGAAATTGTATCACCTTACGAATCCACACTATGGAGGCCCTGGAAGCGATAGATGCTGTGGCGGCAGCTCTTACCATCATGGCAATTACTTCATGGACCTTTTTAAGAGCAGCTTCAGCCTTCTTGTCTGCTGGATCACGAATTGTGCCTTGGCCGTCTTCTGATAGGAGACCTGCAGATTGGAGTGCCACCACTAGCCCATCTACAGGAGGTACCTGCAATATACTCATTGGCATAATTAGGTAAGGCATAAAGTTTCCTCACAAGGTTCCAGAGGTTAGACCAGCTCAGCATTAATGCAGAGTGGTTTCTGAAAAGTGTTACTAGTAGCCCATCAATAGAAATACAATTGTTACTGCAAACCTTATTGAATATCCTGGAAGGACAGTTCCTTCTACATTACTAGTCTGAAGCTATACAGTTTTCTGAAACCTTATGTCTTTGAAATACTTATTTTAGTAATTTTCTTGAAGATTATCGAAATGAAGTCTTCAATATCCAGATTCTTCGTTGAAAAGAACTATTTTGGAAAGAGAATTTTATGGACTATTTCATTGTGTATCAAAAGATTCATATTTAGAATTATTGTGCTTTATTGTGCAATGATTATATTCATGTACTGCACACTCTGTACCTATCCAATATATTAACATTGTTACCAGATCTATTGTGTCCTGCTTCACAGCTCATTCCCATTGTTGTTACTGAAATAGGTGCAAGCCACTTCAGCATTCTGCCTCACTTCCTCCCCACTTCCCATCACAAGCCCCACAAACCTCCAAAAAACCCATGGAGAATCATGGGAGATCATGGACAGGGATGGCCACAAACCTCAGTTTGTGAAACACAACCTCGGCAATTTTAATTACAAATTTAGGTTCCTGACAAAGTTTGTACCCATCCCCTACTTCTATATACAACACGACTACCTGCTTCCTGAGATTTTGTCATGTTTCCAATTTATCCATCCATCTCACCATACAGATTTCCCCCCAAAAAATCTTAAATTCTGCACACATTTAATCGTATTCAGAAAATATGGAAATCAGTCCCTACAACAGTCATAATATGCATGTATTTTATTAATTCACGTAATTAGTTTAAAGACAAACTTGCAAGTTACTTGGCCCACAATTTCAAATTTAGCAAAAAAAAAAGAAAAGAGCAACAGATGCATACAGCTATGCAGCTATAGTAAACTGAGATTCAACTGCCTAGTGAGTCTGTTTCAGGAATAGTTTACATTATGATTTTGGTATGTAATTTACAATTTCTTTCCACCACGCCAAATTTTAAGCCAACATGGTCACGCAAATCAACCCCATTGGCTAACCCAGCATTCTAATGATGGCAAAAGGAAACTACCATAAATTCATAAGCCTTTGTTATGTTTCCCCTTAGACATCTTTGTTCTAGACCAAAATCATCAGTGTACTAGTTGTCCTTGTATGAAAGGTACTATAATCCCTTGATACTTTTTGTTGGGTTTTTTATGTACCTTTAAATGATCCTTCTGTAGGTCTTCAATGTCTGCTAGTAATTCCTCTATCTTGAGTAACTGTTCTAATTTATTATTCACTCCTTGACTCAAGATCACTTCATGAGTTAAACACAGGTCCCCATGCAGATTCCCTAAAGAATCACTTCCCTTATTCCTATCTGTTCAAAGTTAACTAACCAAACTCACAAATAAGACTACATAGTTACTAGCTCATACACATGTTCATTAGCCAGTGCTGCATGAAAACCAGTGTCAACTGTAGTTTATCACAAGTGGGGAGAAAGGCTGGGAACCGGTGAAGCCACTTCATCCTTTTTGCAAAAACCTTTCTCAAGGCAATTTTTATTTACCACAGGAAAGTAATTTTGTTTTCTTAAACAAAATTAATTAATTTAACAGATACTGATGGTAACAGAGTCTGGAAAATCTCAAATAAATGTCTCAATAGACCATGTGGTGCAAAGGTCAGAGATTTTGACTGGAAGTGGGGAAGATCAGGTTCATAGCCTCAATAGCTAATTAACTCACCAGCTGTGGATCTTTATTCTTTATATAGTTACTAGGAGCAAAACCCATTGTAAGGACAATACAACAGGCGCTAGAAAGACAGGAGACTCCCCCCATCCAGCGCTTTCTTCCCCCTCCCTGGGGTCGCGAGGCAGAGACTGGCTTCGTGGCCAGCCACCTCCGGGCCGCCTCCATGGCTCTCTGCCCTGGTGCCATGCCAGCCCCTCTCCACTCACAGGCTGGCTGCCAACATGCATCCAGCCTCAGCAGGCGATGACGGCTGCAGCAGCGGCAGGATCAGCCTCGGCCCGATGACCCTGTGGCTGGTGAAGGGGCCAGGCCACCTGTTGCCTCGGAGCACAGTGAGGCACAGTCCCCCGCTTTCTCCCCCTCCCCAGACCCTGGGGTTGAGGGAAGACCCCGTCACTGGCTCCCTGCCCAGGTGGGCGGTGGCGGCCTGTGGGCCGCCTTCACCACCGTCCACCCCAGCGGCGCAGCTACCTGCAGTCGGCCGGGGCCGACGACAACCAGCACACCGGTGGCAGGAATGGCCTCAGCCTCCTAAGCCTCCAGCCGCCAGAGCATCCATCCCGTCTGGCAGCTCCCTGCATACTGAGGGTGAGAGGCTAGCTGCCAGCTCTGTGGGCGGGACTGAGCCAACGCAGCAAGACAATGCAGCCAATGGCCAGGGACCTGTTTCTGAGTGGCAGTTCAGGCAGCCAAGTGATCTTGGTGCGCACTGAATCTTGCCACCCCAAAATGGGATTACAATATAGGAGAGATTACTGCTGTCTTACTTGTGTGACTATACAATGTGATGCATTTTAGCTTTGTATGAAGTGATTTACCTTCAGTATTGGTTGCTATAAAATAAATATTTTTTTAAATAAACTCACCAGATAACCTTGGTTACCTCAGTCATTCTCTAGTTAACATACTTCTCAGAAATGCTGTGAAACTGGAGTTTCTTGGAGGAAGGGCAGAATGAAAATGTAATAGCCTATCATTTATAAATTCCATTTCATTGTTCAAATATTCTAAATACTGTAATAGTGGATGTGCTTACAAGAGAACTTAATTTAATCAAACCAGCTTTATTTTTCCACATCATTTCGGTACTTACTTGCAATATCTAAACCCCCACCCCCTGTAAAATTATACTTGCTAACAATGGAATATGTCTACATTTTGCAACACACATTTCCAGAACCTAAAGAAATTACTCATCACCTAAAGAACCTAAAGAACCTAAATAAATTACTCAGACCACTCCCTGTTTATAGTGGTCTCCTACAAGCATGGGTTACCAGTCTATAACAGGAGCTGTTCTCTTATCCTATGACTACTAACTTTATTTAGGATTCTTTGATGAGGAATTGTGTTCTATGCTTTTGAGGGGAAAAAAGTATATAAAGTCTATCACTATCTAAGTATCTTTGACTTACCCTTCTGAAAGGAAGCTATGCAAACTTGGCTCCAGCAAGTCTTATTATTTAACATGTTTACATATTCCAGCCTTATTCATTCATTTCACCCGTTTACCTAAGATGTTAAACCGTGTGGCCTGGGTTTTTTTAGTTATTCCAGCAACTCTCCAAGATTTGGTGTTGTATCGGCTAACTTTCCAGTTCTCAAGTGAGGAGGGCAATTTTAGCAATACTTTAATCAAAGGGTAATTTCACAACTCAGTTACAGAAGACGATTTGGGTAACACATCACTTTCTAATTTGTTCATAAAGATTGCAAATTGTTACCAGCAGACTATGACATTTCTTTCAAAGTATTTCTAGAACTAATTAATGTCACTTTAAATAGTAAATCTATCCACCAGAAGACAATGAATCTAGAAATCAAATTAAGGGGGAAACTACATATCTACATTATGGAACTTAATTTTGGGGATCTGGAATACCACCACCCGCATCTAAGCTGCCTGTCATGGCAATTTAAAGCCAACAGAGTAAGTCTCTGCAGATAAAGAGTGCCACGCCATAGCAACTGATTTCTCTCCTCTTTTCCAGGCTTTGAAGGACTATTAGCTCATTAAGGCAAAAAGAGAGAATGTAAACTTTATTGATCTATCTTAAGAAGCAAATTAGCAGTGAAGACTTTAGGATAGCCTGCAATAGGACAATTCAAAGAATGAATGAGTCCTCCAAAACCCCATAAATCCTCTGAAGCAAAGATTCCTATGCACATTCTCTACCGTTCATGAAAAGGAAGGTGCCTTTTCCAATTTCTGAATCTTCAACGCATGATGCAGTGAGACTAGGATCTGGGAGACCCAGATGTCAATCCCCACTCTCCCATGCAAGGTCACTGGGTGACCTTGGCCCAGTCACAGTCAGCCTAATCTACTTCACAGGTGGGCATAAAATGGAGGAGATTGCTGTAAACAAATCTGGTCCTAAAGGGAGAAAAACTAGGTATAAATTTGAAAAAGAATGAATCCAAACACACAGGTCAGGCATAGTATAAAATGTATAAAATCTGACAAAAAAGGGCTCTTTTTGTAGCAGGAACTCCTTTGCATATTAGGCGACACACCCCTAAGGTAGCCAATTCTCCAAGAGCTTACAGTAGCCCCTGTAAGAAGAGCTCTGTAAGCTCTTGGTGGATTGGCTACATTAGGGGTGTGTCACCTAATATGCAAAGGAGTTCCTGCTACAAAAAGAGCCCTGCAAAAAACTGCATAATCTGAAACTAAGAAACACATTAGTTGTAGCAGCCAACACAGGGTCCAGTTTGCGCATAACAAAATTACGCCATTAAAATTTTATACCCGTTAACCAAATGTCAAATCTTGTTAATTTCAGAGTTATAATTTAAACAGAAGAAAGGTGTGTTATATATAAACTTTCCTTCTACTGGCTATACAGTAAGGACTTATGTGCATCAAGTAAATGTAGAAACCAATATTCTTTCTAGAATAGATTGTTCTTTCCAGAATCAATACCTAACTAAATACCCAGTGTAAGTGCAGAACAGCTACAGAGAAAGACACACAACATTAATATAGATTGAAGCAACCCTATCTTAATTCCACCAAGAAATTGCTTGGCCAGCAGGAAATCAGTCCCAGCACAAGGTTCAGTAAGAGTAAGGGTTAACAGGAAACCATATTTAGGCAGAAAAGAAGGGCGAAAATCATACTCAAGTTAATCCAAAAATTCATTTATCCATAATATTTACTAATTACAAAGGTGCCAAAATATATCAAAATCAACTCACTAATTTCAGATGCAAATGTATAAGAACACTGAATACAAGTGAAAATATAAAGCAGCACCATAGGAGGTTTTTATCATAAACAGAAAAATAAAAAGGTATCAATTCAAATTGCCTGCTTGAGAAAGTACAACAGCCAACTGTAAATACCAAGCTGCAGTGTACTTAGTAATTACTATTCACAGTTTGTTTACATCTACACCAGCCAGCTGAACAGTTAAGCCAGACTATGTTTTCAGCATTGGAATAAAAAAAGAAAACACCTAAAAAAATTCTTGTAGGCTCTCTGCTTAAATGCAGCCCATTATCTTAACAAGCTGTCTTTATTCACATAATAGCTGCTGCTTCTTTTCTGAAAGTAACTGTTCTCACAAGCATAGCAGCTGACTTTTGAGCATGCTGACCTTGAGCAAACGAATGCACTTAGCAGCATGTACTTCTGGCTTATTTCACTGCACCAGCGAAAGAGCCTCACCATCTATAGTAGTCAACTGTTTCTGGCCACCACCCCCTGCCTATTTTAAGATATCCCCCACAACATTCAGTGATGCACAGTTCAAAGTGATAGAATAACATCTGAGGCTACATTCCAGCTCAAGTTGTTTACAGAGGAATCTTGTTCTTGTTCTCATCATGCATTGCTTTTTTCATCAATGAGAAAGCATGGTTATTAAAAATAGTTATTTTACCTCTAAAAACCAAATAGGTTATTCCACAATAACCTGTATACCAAGAAGACCAATCATATCAAATGGTGTGGGAAACATTCACTTACAAAAAGATAGTTCAATCTTTTTTGACCATGTGACCAATGGAAAGATGGCAGCTTTGCATTAGTAATGCTATATATAGAACATATCAAAATATATTTATAGATACGATATCAAAAATGAATGTTGATTACAACACAGAACTATTTGAACACACCCATTTTTATTGATTTTGCCTTGATATTCCTGCTTGCCTTCAAAATTAAACATTCTCAGGTCAATCATACGTGCTAATGACGTTTTAAAGTAAAACTGCAATACAAAGTACACAGAACTATGTCATTAATTGAATAAAACAACTAAGCTTTCAGCTATTAATATGGCCAACAAATAAGGGTTAATCTTGACCATACCACCTTTGGCCCAAACCAAAGGCTAGCAGAATATTTGAGACCAATCAGATATCTAAGCATCTAAAACTGTCAATATTATTTGACATAGACAGGACTTGTATCCAAAATCTAATCCTAGCTTCTAAATGTTTTATTCTGATATCTCAGAACTGCCGATAACTTGTGAAATGCTGTCAGATAAGCATATATGAACCATACATTTTAAGATTAACCACATATAAGCACTGGAAGCTGTCTTCACAGAAGCAAGACTGAAGGGAGATAAGCAAGTTCATGAACTTCTTCCATGTTCAAGTGGCTCAGCTACTTTGCATAGTTACTCCCACTCCCAATATGATCCTGGAAGTAGAGATATGCCTTACTCCTCCTTGCTGCATTTACAAAAAAAGCACAGACCTTTCATTCACTGCATAAACATGTCAGTATCACAAGCTGCCGAGATGGCAAAGTGAAAATGATCTTACAAAACATGTTATCTGCCTCCAAAAACACCCAACTTGTGGGAAGGTATCTTAGCTTGGAGAATTTGGTTTTGAAGCACACTTCCACTGGTTAACTTAATCTATATTCATTCAAAATGGGTGTAGACATGACTTGCCATCGTTTTTTGTTTGTTTGTTTTTTGCCTATCTCTTCATTAGTGCTACAGAATAGACCCCCCCAATCCAAAAATCTTAATCTATTTTTGAAGACTCAGACTTAGATGAAAAACCACTCAATAAAACACATTTTGTTCTAAGATGGACACCTAATCCAGGACAATTAGAAGGCTTTCAAGATCAGACTGATGCTCTGTAACCAGCCCACTGGCTTAAGAAACTGAAGGATGACTGGCAAACCCTTATACCCCAGAAATGTTCCAGAGATTATTTTCAGGACAAAAGGAAGCATATTGACCAGAAGACTAGACTGGCATAAGTCACTTTGTATGACTGAATTATAGTCATGAAACACAATGGCCAGCTAGTCTGACCACAGAAAGGTACAGTCTTGAAAAGTCCAATGAGAAATGGCATAGCTAGGCACAGTCACTCTAAATATTTGTATAAACATTTCAATCCAATCTACATGCCTTTAAGCATACTACCCCATTGTTTGGAAGTAACTTTGATGATCTCAGCCTGTAACTAAAGGAGGCTATTTAATAGATACCCTACAACTCTTTGGTTCCTCCTACCCTTTATTTGGAAATGCTTCATTCCATAAAACCTCCTTCTGGGCACACCTCCTCCCTGACTCAAGCTTTCCACCCCTCCAAGCTCATTCAGGTGCTTGCTTCTGACTCACTCTGTGTTACATCATATAACTAGTCTCTCCTCACACCTAAATCAAAGTTTTGTTTTTACTGATGCCCGACCCCCTACAAAAAGAGCCAACTCTCATCCCACCAACTCATGCTCAGCTCCAGAATTATATGTACCCTGAAAGTCTCAGCTGGTTGCCCGCTGCCCTTCAATTTGGGTGCCATGTTTTCTGCTCCCTGGACCCTTCTTGGAGGTATCGCTTGGATTTCTATTTGGCATCTTTGCCAAGCAAACCCTCATGGAACAACTGTCCTCTGGACAGGTGCAGGTCTGATGTTTACTCCAGTCAACAGATGCCTACATGTTCTAAAACCATCTAAGATGACATCTCTGCACAAAAAAAAGTATAGGTAATATCTCCCGTCACCTCCCCCGTACTGTCTTTTCTCTTTCTCCCTCTTTAACTTCCTGTCACCTGATACACATGATGTACAGTGTGGACAAAACTTGTGCAAGTATTAGGATTGGGTATTTGTGTGCTTATTATTTTAGTGCTATAACACATTTGAACATTACTTGGCTTGCTTGGACTGTGATTCCTCTCAGTAGACTGTTAAATCCATACCTCCATCTTCATTCCAAAACTTACACCACTCTGTCAAAAAGACCTCTATATTAAGATGTGTGGTCTAAGCCCAGATATGCACACCAACTCTCACTGTATATTAAAAACTAAGCAGCTGCTACCAAAAAGTGAAAAATGGAAGAGGAGGGGGTTGTCTCCCATGTTTGGCTATTTTGTGTGACATTTAGTCCACTGTAGGAAGCAAGATCATTCACACAAGATAAGTGCTTGCAATGAAGGCTTGGAAGACAGAAAATATAAAAAAATCCATGCTGAACTAAATTTCCTTTAGTTCACAGCCTGCTTCCTTTACTATTTAGAAGGAAATGGAAGATTAGGAGGAACGTCTGTGATAGCTTTAACACCTTGTTTTTCCCTTCACACTGTAGATATAAAAACTTGGGTAAGACCAAAGGGCTATTGTCTCTTTTGTTATTAGCCCATGGCCTGTAGGGACCAGTCACTGAATCCATGACCAGCCCAAGGTTTAGTTGTTTTGTTTATTTGTTCATTTACATTGAAAGCTGTTTTGGTTCACTTCAGAGAGAAGTTGTGCACAAATATGTTTAAATAAACAGCCCAAGTTTTGATCCATACATAAGATAACAGATGTGAAGCTCTTTTTTTATCTATGTTTTGCTTTTTCTTCAAGGAACCTGAAGTAGCATACATAGGCATCATGGTACTCACCAGAAGACTTGCTTTGCTTTAGAAACAAAACTTCAGCAGGTGCCTTCAAACTATTTTCTATGTCAACAATTCTAACACTATTAGTAATATATTTCTATAGCTACTTCCTCTTTAGCAACATTACAGGTCATAGACAGCAAAATCAGGTAGCATATAAACACAGCATAGAAATCAAATTCCTATCTTTAGTAACACCTTCAGTAAAATCCAGTTTACATTCTTAATACCTGCTATACAAGAAAAATCCATATGCACTCAAATATTGAAGTTACACATGAGCCTATTGTAAGCACAGAAAAAGGGAAAGTTATGCTTTTAATTAAGTTCTTCTATCACCCAATTCTTAAGAATAAGCTGAGCAAGATCAATAATATTTATAGTAACTTTGTCTGCCTCTAATGCAACATACACTCAGAAAAAGAATTCAGAATAGTGCTAGCAGTAATGCACTTCCAAGTGAATGAACCTTTAATACACAAACCATGGAAGTTCAGGCTTGCTTGGTGAGTGATCTACATGCTCATTTTTGCTTTGAGCATAACTCATTCTCTGTGAAAAGCACAACCAAGAAATAAATAGGAAAGGAAAGAACAGTTTAACCAAAACAGAGCAGAATTCAAGCATATTTCAAGTGCTTTCCTTGGGTAGGACAGATGCCTGGATAATGAACAGGAGGTAAACATAAGATTATTTTTCAGCAGCAAAAATGAATACCCTACTAACTAGGGGTAAAGAAAAAGCAGAGACCAATGGAAACTTCCTCCAAGTTCAAAGATCCCTGCCTGTAGCATGTGAGAGTCAGTCCCGGGAAAGTATCATGATGCTTCCTTTTCTGCCATTTATTCATATTCATTATATCAAGAACAGTGAAATCCATGCTGTTCAAGTCACTGCTGTTTCAAGTTATGAATGGCTTACAGAAAAAGCAGCTATCAACCAACAGGCAAGGCAACTCTTGTGCTCATGTTCTTACTAGCAGGAGAGCCTGGAACCAGAAAAATATACAGCATCTTTTGTTTTTGCACATTTCCTACTGCAGGCTACTGTTAGGATACCAGAATAAATAACATAGCTGCCTCAGGATAGGTGTTTCTTATTTTTACAACATTACACCTGAAGTTATCTAGCTGTATGTAAAAAACACACACACAAATGCTCTGCTATATAGAACACATTCTTTAGGGAGGAAACTTTCTCACATACTAAACATAACCCAAAATATGTTGCTTAACATCTTGCAGAAACAATTTAGTTACATATAAAACATACCACAGAAAAAGTAGAGCTGCAAAACTACAAGAGAAGGAGTGGGAAGGACTGAGAGAGAAAGTGAGAGACAGATTTTTAAACTTTGAATATGGAAAACATTTCTCAAAAGGTAAGAGGCAGGCATAGTGATGGCTGATACACGACAGATTTTCTGGAGGGATCCTATCACATAATTTGCTTAATCTGTTAAGCAACAACCAAATCACCCAATATGGGTACAACTTGCTTACGTATACCCCACAAGTTTGTAGTACACATGCGTTTCTTAATACTGACAGCAAATTATAGACATTATGCATGGCATTGCAATCAAAATGCTCGAACAGGATCTGGGAGACCCAGATTCAAATCACTATTCTGCCATGAAATTTGCTGGGTGACTCTGGCTATTTATTCTCTTAGCATAACCTACCTCACAGGATTGTTGAGAGGATAAAGTGGAGAAGGGGAGAACCTTGTAAACTGCTTTGGAATCCCACTGGGGAGAAAAGTAGGACAGAAATATCTAAATAAACACTAAGGCCACTGGTCTTGTCTTAGCCAGAACTCACTGCAAGGGCTGAGGAACAGACAACCCTTTATCAGACTGTAGGCTGGATCCTAAGGTAACGTAAGGAGAAAAGACTTTCTCTGCCTTCCTCTTTCCTCAAGAGTTGCTTGAGGGCCCCCAAAATCCTCTGCTGAAGGTCACGGGACCACTATGAGCAAAATTCACCATGGTATGAGGGGTGGGTGCTGTCCAGAAAGAACCCCAACAACTCCCTTCTTTAGGGCAGCCCACTATTCTGCAAAGGGGTCTCTCCCAACCCTCAGCAGAAGATCTGTAGACACACAGAGGAAAGAGAAGACCTGCCTTCACAAGCTCTATCTGGTCATGTTATTGTAGGCATCTTTAGGATACCACATTATTGTTTTAAATGAAAGCTGATAAAGAAAAAGGAGGCATGAGGTATCTTACTAATATTCAAAGGTATTAAATCAAGCAACAAAACACAAACACTCTTCAGTACGAACTAAGGTTATCAATTTAGGCACATTTACTATGCACTGGGACAAACTTACAACCTGAATAATATTACTGCATTGAAAACATATATCCCTCTCACTCTACAAGAACATATCGTTCTCTAACAAGGAACATTTAATTACCAGAAAAGAGGATGTTTGACATTCTGGTTTTTTAATACAATTTTTAAATACAAAAATACTGATCAAAAGGCAGTAGTAGAACACCCAAATACATACCTGTAGTACCGAGACTGCAGATACGTTGAACAGACAGTCTTTGATACATGGCTGGCAGACCCAAAGTCAATTACCTTAACCCTATACGGCTGTCGGGCAGGATCTACCAACATAATGTTTTCTGGTTTGAGGTCAGCGTGTATTAAACCAAGACTTTTTAGTTTTTTCAGTGCAGTGGCCACTTGTTGCAGAATAGGCCGTATTACTTTCAACTGAAGAGGGCTAAACTTGTTTTGTTTCAGAAAATCATATAAATTCTGTTCCAACATTTCAAAAACTAAGCAAGTATGGCTGCGATGCTGAAAGCACTCATATGCTCTCACAAAGTTAAACTCATCAGCATTCTCAGTACTCAGTCTTGCTAATATGCTCACTTCAATTTGTCCTTGGCGTGCATAAGATGGATGGTTCTTCAGAATTTTGATTGCCACTATCTCATTTGTTCCTCTTTTCCAGCACTTTACAACTTGTCCAAAAGTCCCTCGGCCAAGGAAATCAAGAACTTCATAAGTATTTTTCACAGAGCATAACACCTCATGATGTACTAACTGATAATCACCATCACCATTGGTACCACTTGCTTTTGAAGTTGCAGTAGCTGTCACAACTGTCACTGGGTTCCCCAAGTTAGTTTGCAACATTGCAGGCAATATAGGCAGTTCCTCAACAATCTGCATTGCGCCACTCTGAATCTCCAACTCTTCACTCTTACGCTTCAGTCCACATCGCTGGGGGCGGTCCAAGGCATTTAATCCACTTTCCTCTGTCCCAGTCCAAGGTGCTTCCCCTTGAGGTTGCTGTGCCCGCACTGCCAATATCTTTGTAGCACCTGCAATATTTTTTAAAGCAACACCACTGGTTTGCAGCAAAAAAGTCTCTCTTTGAGGTCTGTCAAATAGGTTTGGTGCCTGCAAGAAAGTACCAACCCTGCTGGGAGGCTGAGCGATTCCAAAATTTTTACCATTCACATGGATCTGTGGGTAGGTTCTTTCGTGGTACACACAACTACTTGGCTCCACTTTAAGTTTCTTCACACTACAAAAGGCACTTGACTGAGTTTGATAAACATATGGTGGATAGACCAAGACTTGTGAGGCCATACCTGAATGAAAAAGGAGGAAAAGTCAGTATAAATTGTCATTTTTCCAATGAACTAATAAATGAATACATCTTTTTTTAAAAAACAAACAAACCATTACTTTCAGTAGTTTGTTTAGAGTCTCTGCTCATCCCAAACTAAAAAATACTAGCCCACAGACATATAAACTGCAGTTGTCTTTAACAGGCATAGGCATCCCTGTAACATGTGTCTTAATGCAGCACGCCAGATGTTTTTGCTTGGTATGCAAGGCTGGGGGTTTTTGCCTAAGGGACTGATGCGATTCCTTGAGGTGCTGAGCCAGATGTACACACACACTCGCACACACACACACACACACACTTTTGTTTTCTGGGAAACATATTTACAGGTAGACATTGCAGATCTTGGCAAACAGAAAAAAGTTTCCGACCCTTGCTCTATATTTTATATTGACAATGTACTAATTTTTAGATACTATCAGCTGCCACTATTTCTGCAGTTATGTTTTTACAGATGTCTTAAGCGCTGAAGTTGTATAACTCCTTTTTATAGTTTATATGTTTAGTTACCCTCCTGAGGCTGCCAAAGTAATTTTCAAAACTACCAAACACTGATGTTAACTAAATGGCAATAAATCTGCTAGTCCTTACATTTCAAAGATAGCCTGTTGCAACAAAAGCAGAAAGAGCTAACAAAGAATAGCTTTTATTGTGACTAGTGTATATAAGACAGATGGAAAACCAAGAGGTGCAAGAGGTAATTACAACAGTGTGGAGTCTGCATTACATTCTCTAAACTTAGATTCAGGTGAGTAGCCATGTTGGTCTGAAGCAACAGAACAAAGTTTGAGTCCAGTGGCACCATTAAGACCAACAAAATCTAATTTTGGGTATAAGCTTTCATGTACATTCACACAAAAGCTTATATGCAGAGTTAAACTTTGTTGGTCTTAAAGATGCCACAGGACTCAAACTTTATTCTATGAACTGGCTTCCTAAAGAAGCAGAGAACTTTAGATTTTAAGCTTCCTCTCAGTTCCTCAAGTGTTTACTGAAATCTGTTATGGAACCTAATAGTACTGCTTAAAACTTGCTTAGCATTCTCAAATTGACACTAAAGTTATCCTAACACCAATTCATAGGTGGAGAACAAAACAGCTCCTATATGAAAAGGAAAACCAGCAGTGGCTTGCTTAATTATGCCTGGGAAGATACCAGAACTTGAGAACCTCCATTTGCTAACACACTTCAAACCAACATCTCATTCACTTTTGTATTTGCCTCATCCAACTGCATCTCAATAGGTACATACAATTCTCTATAAACAACGAATTCCAAGAACTGCATGCTCCTACAAGTACTCTTAAACAGATTTTTTTTAAAGACAAAGGTACAGAATAACCTACCTCATTCTGGAGAAACTCCAAAATTGCTTCTGATATAAGCACTACTTATACTAAATCCAAAAACCAACCGTCTCCAAGTTACATGTTATTCTGAGGATTACACACAGGTTACAAAATACCAACAAGAAGAGTTATGAGTCGCGGTGGAAGGGCCTCAATAGTCATGTTAGTAAAAATGAACAGAAAACAAAAGACCATGATAGTAAGAAACAGTACGAAAGCTGTCAGGAAGTCTGGAGCAAATGAAGCCAAACAGGATAAGTGAAACTGTGCTGTATTTGAATATGGAACATCTAGGTCCCAGCCTTACCCAAGTGGCCCCCACCTTGTGGAATGGGCTGCCTGAGGAGGTCAGGAAGGTTCCCACTATCCTGGCTTTCCACAAACTATGCAAAACTGAATTATTCAAGAGGGCTTTTCTATGCAGGCAACAGAGGTGCACCAATTTAAATGATTCACAAATTACTTGGATAAATTATTAGGAACTGTAGTCTATACTCCTATGTTTAGCTTGCTGAAACTAGGATCCTACTATATAATTTTTGCATCATGGAATGTGTCATGCAAATACTTACACTGTGCTTCAGTTCTGTTTTTAGATATCTGATTGGTTCTACAACCCTAATCCTATTGCATTGTTTATTGTATGCCCATCCATCAATTGTATTGACTCACTCTGTGTAATCCATCTTGAGTCCAAGTGAGAAAGGCAGACAATAAATAACATAAATAAATAAAAAGTGTACCTCACAGAATTTGTGCAAGGATAAAATGGAATGAACCCATATATCCCACTCTGAATTCCATGGGGGAAAGGGTGGGAAACAAATATGGCAGCCTGGTCCAGTGGCCAAAGGCTCAGGGCCCTTTTAATACTCACTGAAAATGGGGGCAGCAGAAAAGTGAAGCTAGGCAGCAGGGAAGCCTAGGTACAGCAACTTGCCAAGTTGTATTAAAAAGAGGATGGAACTAGAAACATTCTGGAGAAGGCTGGGCAAGAGTAGCATCTGAGGCAGGCAAAGTACAGCTAGATCCCATTTGTTTGAGTGATCATTTCAGGAGGACAGTTCAGTTCACAACCACAGAATTAAAAAAAGCTCTCTCTGTGGAACAGAAAGTCCCAGTTTCAGCTTCTGGGGGAACAGGAAGAGTAGACATATACTGACAATGGCCACAATAACGTCATTGACAGTGGTTCTACTTGTGGCGGGAAAGTATTGCTGTGTAATAAAAGCCAGGTAGGCACTGATTCCTGAAGTACCTAACAGTGGCATGCCTTCTACAGACTTCATGGAGCAGCACTTTCCTGCTTCCCCCTACGCACTCATGCACACACACACAGACCCCAAAATTTTGTTCCTAAGGGGAAACAGACCCTCAAGAACAGCACAAGGAACAAGTGGGATTCTGCAATGGTAGGGAAGATTTACCAGAAGTCACCACACCCTCTTCCCCAAATGGAAATACCATTCCAGTGGAGAAAATGCATGTTGCATATATGTCATTTTATCCACAGATTACAAATGGGGGGGGGGGCTGAGGCTGAGAGACAGAGTTTTACCCAAGAAGAAATATAGTCTTCCTGGACAACATTCTCTTATTATAGTAGCAAAGAGAACATAGGAATATATGGGGGGGTGATCGGAATGGTTTCAAAATGCGATTTTATCATTTATGTTTTAAATTGATATCCCCCTTGGTGGCCCTTGTAAAGGCAGAAAGATGGGATACAAATTTTGTAAACAATAAATATCACTGCAGAAGTCTCCACTCCACAGGAGAGTTCCATTCTGTGCAGAACATTCTAAGATTGTCACATTTCCAGTCTCTCCTAGAGCCTCTTTTTTCAGCTTGCTTCCCCAACTTAGACAAGTTTCAACCACAATCTCTTTTTTTAAGCCGTTACTTCAAATGCACTAAAAGTACAAGTACCAGCAACTTAAGGGTACACAAAAAAAATTCTCAAGAAAATTGATCCTTCAGTAACAAAGCAAGAATAGTGTCCGGGTGATAAATCCAAGCAATAATTCTCTGTAAATGTGAACAGACTGAGCCATATGGCTGCTCTGCTAATCTCTTGAACATTTGACAGATCTGAGGCTAGCTGCCAAAGCTGCTCTGCCCCAAATGGAATGAGCCTTGACATGACCTTCAAGCTGCAAATCTAGCCCAACTTAAAAGCAAGAAACAGGTATGTAAGAAGCATACAGTCAATTCAGAAAAGCTCTTGTTTACAGTGTTACCACACTGGTCTGAAATAATCTTGGAGAGGACTGAAAAGTTTTTTTACAACACTGCAGAGGTAAAGCATTCTCAACACATGTAGCAAATGTTATTTTGCACTATTTCCAGCATATTTGGTTGGAGGGGGAGAACTGACAAGTAAACGTAGCCCTAATCTTTGTTGAAAATACTTTCATTATGAAGAACACAAAGGCAAAAGAAATACTTTACTTTGGAAAGCTGCTTGGGAAACGATTGGGTGGAAACCAAAAGCTTAGAGTAAAGAGCTCCTTTAACATATAAACACCACTATGAAACACATGGATAAACAAAACTGAAAGTACAATTTTACCAAAATATATAGATTACATACAGAAATCCCTTCCAAATATATTGAAGCAACATAGGCTGTATATAGGAACTGCCAACTCTTCAAATACAAACCCACTAGCATCAACCCTGCTTTACATTGTACTACAATCTTACAGGGGAATCAATTCAGTTAACAAGATCATTTAATTTTAATTCTACAACCACAAGTGTGACTGATACACGGGATCACAACCACTACTGGCAAACATATGAATATGAACCAAATTTCTATTTATTCTTATAAACTATTGATTTGCCTTGACCTCACAACTTGAACTGAGAAAATGATAAAAGTCGCAGTTTTCAACAACACACATTTTTGCAAGCACTACACTTTGACTGCATCAGGCCAGGCAGCCCACGAAAAATGACTCCTGATGAAGTAGCACCATAGACGACAAATAAAAGCTGTAATAGGATTTTCTACTTTTCATGGCTAACCAATGCAAGTTGTTATTTTTGACAATAACTGGGTGTAAAAACAGAACAAGATGTATAGCATAATATTACATTATGTTTTAGCATAATTTGAGAAAGTCACAGAGCAATTATAGTATGATTTAGAAATTAAATAAATTGTCAGCTTTTGACAAATCTGCACAATCACATCAGTCAGATCCTCTCTGCATAGCACTTTTTGCCAAATATATTTAGTTTAAATACAGTGGGTTCCAGTTTTATAAAATGTTCCTTCCCCAATGAAGGAGGTAAATTTTTAAAAAAACAAAAATGCTATTTAAGGAAGTGCTGGAAGCTCAGTTACATGCTACACTTGGGTAGTAGTTAAAATTACAACATTGTCCCACAAATGCCAGCACCAAGTTACCATATATTTTAACTACTACCTATCTAGACCTAATAATTATGGTTATGTTTCATTTGCATATGTAAATCACTGTTAACAACCGGTTACAAGCCAAGGTATGAATCCATGGTTTGGAGTGAAAGTGCGCCAAACTAACTAGAGAGCCCAAGTGGTGTAACAGTTAAGAGCATCAGACTACAATCTGAGAGGCCTCAGCCAGAAACGCAACTCATGCCAGGGAAGCTTGCTGGGTGATCTTGGGCCAGTCACTCTCTCAACCCAACCAACCTCACAGGATTGTTGTGAGGATAAAATGGGGAAAAGGTGGGGATATAAATGAAGTAAATACATAAACCAAAATCAGGTACTGCCATCACAAACCCCATTCTACAAACTATAACATGGAGGCTTAAGAACCTGCTGCAGGCTCACACTCCATCCTCTCTCAACTTTCTAGCTCCATCTAGGCCAGGAGTCACCAACTTTTTTGAGCCTACAAGAACCTTTGAAACTCTTGACACAGGGTGGTGGGTGCAACCACAAACTAGCTGCTCCAGGATGAAAAGCCAAGCACAAAATGAGATTATGCAGTACTCTGATAGTAGTTCTTCCACTTAATGAAAGCAAGGGAATCTCTCTCACACACATACACACACAGAGGAGAAGAGAGATAATTTAAAAAGATACACTAGGTAAGAGAACTGAGAGACTAAAATGAACACTGATGGCACCTACCACTGAAACAGCTTATTAAAAAATCTCCATAGCCAATTGGGTCTCCAGTGGTCAATCAGAAACTCTGTTGGATTAAGAGCTACACCTGGCCCCACCTTGCCCACTTCCTAAAAACACTTGGAGAATACCAGGAAAGGTATCAACAAGCACCACAGCACCCACAGGAACTTCTGATCTAGCCATTTTGTCTTGATGAGTGAAATGGCCAACAGCAGCACTCTAACCCATGACTCGAAAACATAGTTTGAAGTGGGTTTGGAAAACACAGATAGAGACAGAGTACCAACCATTTTCCAATTCAGATGTCATAGCAAAGTATGGTAAAAGAAACCAGGAACTAGAGGAGAGAAACCATGCACAAGAGGAGCTTGAAGAGTGTGATCTTACTACACATTTTCAAACCTTCAAAACTATAGTCTGGAAGTCCAGGGTCATGTCATCTGCTCTGGTCCTAAAATTATGCAAGTATTAAAGCAAACCATGGTTAATCCTGTCTCCCTTTCTGCTTACAAAGTGACAAATACATCTTGGTGGTTTCTACAGACACATACCTTCCTTGGGTAGGGCTTAGCTTGGCAAGTTAAACCCTCTAAACTTACCTGATCTGGCCACCTGATCCATGCTACTATAACCTCAATCTTAAACTACTTAATATGTGAAGCTGCCATTAAAGATTACACAGAAACTACAGCTGATGAGAAATATGACAGCTCAGCTTCTGATAGAAGTCAGCTGATCTGAACATCCAGCTGTAATCCTAGAACACCTGCACAAACTGACAATTCGATTCTGAGCTAATTTAAGGTCTGAGCTTTAACTCCTTCACATCTTGAGATCCACATACTTAGGGGCAGTGTCTCTACCAGTATCAATCTGTGCAACAACTACACTCTGCACAACAGCTGTTGTTAAAGTAGACCCCACTTAGGTCTGTAAAATTCACCACAGTCTGCACTCAGGCCTTCTCATAGCAGTTCCAAAGATCTATTTAAAGGGGGTTAAATAGGCTGTCATTGAAATTTAGACTGTAGTAAAAGTCTGGGCTTTTTAGACTTTTTGGTCAAGCTGATCTTAATTTTTTTTCTTGGACTTTGTATAGGTGACTGGATTATGAATTTATGGTTGGATGTTATTGTGCTTTTATGTTGTGCTTGCCTACAGTCCATTGTAGAGGAAGTTATGTAAGTTTTAAAATAACCATGATTTCCCCATATGTTTTTAGTTGTAACCAGAATTTAGGTAAAGAGCTATTACATAAGACTCCAACTCATATTCTGTACTCCCACAGAGCTCCAACAGAATACCACATCATCAAACCAATTGCTACTTTGTCACCACTACAGGTAGTTCAACTCAATACTCCAGCTTCTGTTCTTCCATGGTCCCACTATCCCCTTTGATATTCTGTCTGAACACATGCCATGGAACCCGTTAACTTCATCCCACTAGGCATGACTTTCGTTTGCTATTTTCTAATCTGCATTTCATTGCCACTACCCTGCGCTCTGCAGGCAGGCCCAATCAGGTCTCCTTGGCAGCAGTGCCCTCAGGTCTAGGTAGTGAGGCTTGAGAGCAGTGACAGGAATCGAAGGCAAGAAACTGGAGCTGGAACATAGGTCCAATTGATCCAGCAAGACAGCTTCCCCAAGCCTCAGTCTAAATAGGCTAGGAAGTAATCAGACTCAGGTGCCCTGCTGGAAGGAGTTGAGCTCCTTGCAGCTGCACTGTGCTTTAGCCCTGTGCTTTAGCCAGAATCCTGTGAAGAATGATTGTTTTCACTACCTGACTCTGGTATGGGGCTGTATGCAGTCAGTCATGCACTTCACCTCCTTTGGGCCACCTCAGTCCAGACTTTCTGCTATTACTGTTCCTGCAGAGTGAGAGTGTCCCCGGGGGGCGGATAGGCTCGGGTTCAGCTTCTGGCCAGCAGGCCTGGTAACTATTTCAGGGGCTGGTAGTGAGGTCTCCCTTGCAAGCTCAGGCAGGATGATGGCTGGTGCTGCTGGATCATTATCAGCAGGTGCCTCAGTGGTGCAGGGTGCTCCATGATCCCCCTCATCCTCCTGAGCTACCAGCCTGGGCTTTTCCCGTGAAGACTATTGAGACCAAGTCAGTGGACTGGAACCAAGGAGTAGGGAACCTAGCAGCAATGTTGGGGGGAGGCAGACTTCAGCAGCAGCTCGGGGATCTTTGAGGGTTAGGGTGGGCTTGTTGGTGAACTGCTGTGAAGGTCTGCCTGGCTTTAGCAGTAGCTCCTGCAATGTTGGGGAAGCCAGTGGCAAAGATGCCAGAAGGTGCAGCAGCCCAGGAGCCGCAGAGGCTAACCTGGTGGCAAGGAAGGGGGTGCTGCAAGCCCTGCATCGATGCAGGAGGTAGGTGCACTGTTGGGGGGGTAGGAAGGGAGAGTAGCTTGCCCAGGCTTCCTTCCCCCCCCCCACCAGCCCAGTGAGAAAGTGGGGGGAGATGGGAATCCCTGCCACAAGTCTCACAGGCCTCCACTTGTAAATAGTAATAATAATCACCAGCAGAGTAAGGACTCATCATGTATGAAACCTCAGCACCAATATTTGGGTTAATACAGTAGCAAACTCTTTCAGGAAAATTGATAATGTTCATGTGCACTGTTTATACAACTGGCAGCATTTGCTCTAAGTCTGTGTAGCATTCTTTCACCTTTTTTCATTTGATGCATTAGAGTTATCATATAGCATAAAGTTCAGCCATGCAGCAGTTTAGTAGTGAATTATGAAGACCCAAACCCCCCAAACCTAGAGACTAAATACAACAAATCAGATTAACTAATGACCAAACAGAGGATATGTATTAAGGACTGGATGCTTTCTTTAAATCAGAAATAAGAACAGGCCGGCTGGATTAGACAAAGAGTCTATCTAGTTCAGCATGTTCTAAAGCGCTGCTGACAATTTTGTCATAAACATGTTCCACAGCCAAACGTATTGTATTCAGCTGTCCCAAACACAAATGGGCCCATGTCACCCACTCTGTTCAGCTGCCAAACAGCTGCCAAACAGAAACTACCTCAGAAACTTCTTGCTGAGTCCCCCCCCGTCCCCGTCCCCTTTACAGGGACCGAGCAAGAAGTTCAGAGGTGGTCATCAAAAGTTGACTCTCAGCTGATAGCACTGGAGCATCTTCTTTTCTCCACTCCATCACCCAAGCTTCTCTCTCTCTATTCCAACAAGGTTGGAAAACAGTGAGAAGCTTGGGGTAGAAGAACAGGAATGACTGACTTCTTTTCCCCTCCACCCCAAACATGCAGCTTGGGCTTCAGAAAAAAGGAGTCGACCACTCATGCTCTTTGCAAAAATAAGCAGTTTGGTGGGGGCGGGGAGAGATCACACATACCCCAGCTGGTTTCTTGGGCTTTAAAGAATAGGAGCAAAAAGCTCCTGTTCTTCACAGCTCATTCTGTCAGTTTCAGGTAGACATGAAAAAAGCTATCATTTTTCTCTCACCGACTAAAACTGACAAAATGGCTGCAGAGAAAAAGAACCACCTGTTCCCATTCTCTGCAGCCCAAGTTCTCAGTGGGGCGGCAGAGAACGACCATTGGTTACTCACCGTGAAGGGTCCTTCTCCTCTGAGGCTTGGAGGACATCTTGTGGGTGATTCCCGTCCATCACTCAGGGAGGCAGGATCAAATCTAAGTGTTTCCTGTTTCTGTGGTGGGAGTCACCCTCAACTCAGTTTTGGGACTCCGAAAGCAATAAAAACCTCTCTAAAAGGTAGAAAGAGAACTGGAAAACTCTGTAAGTCAACAGTAAGTGACATTATGAAAAGGAAAACTGTACTCGTAGACACAGCAGAAAGAACAACTATATACATATCATCAGGAAGGACTGACGACCTGGGAGGGCCAAGATGTCCTCCAAGCCTCAGAGGAGAAGGACCCTTCACGGTGAGTAACCAATGGTCGTTCTCCCTCTGAGGTGGAGGCCATCTTGTGGGACCTCCCAGAGCAGTGTCCCTAATTTTGGGAGGGAAGGTCGTCATCTAGAGAAAGGACAGATTGAAGAACCCGTCTCCCAAAGGCTGCATCAGCAGAATCAAACACGTTTATCTTATAGTGTCTGATAAATGTCGACAATGAAGACCATGTAGCAGCCTTGCATACTTCCTCTACTGAAGCCCTATTGGCAAAGGCCGCATTAGTGGCCGCACTGCGTAGGGAATGGGCGGTGATGCCATCCGGAACTCTTTGGTTTAAGCTTTTATAGGCTTCAGCAATGCATAACCGAATGGTAGAACTTATGGCCGAGTTTGACATCTTCCTCCCTGTGTGTGGAGGTGAGATGTTGATGAACAGAGATTCTGTTTTTCTAAATGGTGCTGTTCTGAGTATATAGCATTTGAGGGCCCGTCTTACATCCAGAGTATGCCACATCTTCTCCTTTGGGTGAGTAGGACGTGGCACGAACGATGGCAGGCATATTTCCTGCATCCTGTGAAACTTGGAACCCACCTTTGGGCAAAAGGTAGGATCTGTTCTTAGTACCACTTTTTCCTTGTGAAAAATGCACAGCTCTTTCTGCACGGATAGAGCTCCCAGCTCGGAGACTCTTCTTGCTGATGTGATGGCTACTAAGAACAGAGTTTTCATCCTCAAAAATTTGAGTGTGATTTCCCTCAATGGCTCAAAAGGAGGCTTGGTAAGTGCAGTAAGGACTGTGTTAAGTCTCCATGTCGGAAACCTATGAGCCTGAGGAGGGTCAGATAGAGAAGCTCCTCTCAGGAAACGGACAATGTGAGGGTGCTGTGAAATTGAGACACCTTGAAAACGTGGCAAGACCGAAGCTAGTGCCGCCACCTGTCTTCTAAGTGTAGTTGCTTTGAGACCACTAGCCTTGCCGTCCTGTAGAAATTCTAGCAACGAGCCAATCCTCGGGTGTAGTGGATCAATCTTCTTCCGACGGCCCCAACGAACGAATGCTTTCCATGTAGTGTTGTAGATTTTTGTAGTAGATGACTTCCTTGATGCCATCATAGTATCAATAACAGAACTTGTGTAGCCTAGCTTGGTAAGCCTGTTCCTCTCAATTTCCACGCGGTCAAACAGAACCAACCTGGATTGGGATGCCAGATTGGTCCCTGAGTTAGCATATCTTCTGAGACCGGTAGCTTGAGAGGAGGAGCCACTGCCATCTCCCGAAGTGAGGAGAACCACGGACGACGTGGCCAGTATGGTGCCACTACAATGACTTCCGCCTTCAGCAGTCTTATTTTCCGAAGTAGTTTTGGTAAGACTGGAATTGGAGGAAATGCGTAAAGAAGACCGGCTGGCCAACTGGAAAGAAGGGCATCCGTGCCTTCCGCCTTGGGGTGAAAGTATCTGGTGAAGAATCGTGTCAGTTGACTGTTGTCTTGATTGGCAAACAGGTCCACCTGTGGAAGTCCCATCCTGGAGATTATCACCTGAAAGATCTTCCTGTGTAAGGACCATTCGCCCTCCTTGATCGTTCGTCGGCTCAGCCAGTCTGCTTGAAGATTGACTATGCCCTGTACGTGTTCCGCCTTGATTGAGGCCAGGTTGTTCTCTGCCCATGTGAGGAGTTGGGTTGCCTCCTTGTGTAGGGCCAGGGATCGTGATCCCCCTGTTTGTTTAAGTATGCCTTTGCAGATATATTGTCCGTCCTGATCAGAACATGGCGTCCCTTGATCTGAGGGGAAAAACACAGAAGAGCCAATCGGATTGCTCGCAGCTCCAGAAGGTTGATGGGTAGCTTGGACTCCGTTCTGGACCACGTTCCCTGAACTGGGTTGTGAGCTAATGTTGCGCCCCACCCTGATAAGCTGGCATCCGTGAAAATCTGTATCCAGTCTTGGATACAGAATGTCTTGCCCTGTGTCAAGTTGTGAAGAACTGACCACCATCTGAGGCTCACCTTTACTTGTAGTGGTACCTTCAGTGAGAAGTCCATCTTGAGGGCAATAGAATTCTGGAATGGACGCATGAACATCTGCAATGGTCTTGAGTGGAACCGTCCCCATTGGAGTGAGTCGAATGTCGATACCATCAATCCCATCATCTTGGTTAGGGCAGATAGGGATGAAGTTCTTGCCTTTATAATTTGTCTGGCCATGTCCTGTATCTTCTTTGCCTTGTTGTGCGGTAGGAACAGTTTTGTAGCTCGAGTGTCCAGGACTACACCTAGATGTTCCAATCTTTGAGTGGGAAGTAGTGAACTCTTCTGTAGATTTACTATGAATCCGAAGTCCTGTAGACATTGGATCGTCATGTCCGTATCCCTCTTGGATCGCTGTCTGGAAGGGGACCGGACCAGAATGTCGTCGAGATACGGATGAATATGAATTCCTTTCTCCCTGAGGCAGACGATCACGTGAATGAGTACTTTGGTAAATACTCTTGGAGCCGAGGCGAGGCCAAAAGGGAGCGCCCTGAACTGTAGGTGATCCCCGTTCACACAAAAACGTAGAAACCTGCGATGAGGAGGGAAGATCGGGATGTGTAGATATGCTTCCGTTAGATCTATAGAAGAGAGAAATTCCTGAGGTTGTAGTGCTTCTGCTATGGACCTCAGTGTCTCCATTCGGAAGTGTTTTGGCTCTACATATCTGTTCAAGAATTTTAAATCTAGAATGGCCCTCCAGTCTCCGTTCTTTTTGGGTACAGTGAAAAAGATGGAGTACACACCGGTCATCCTTTCGCTTGTGGGTACATGTTCTATGGCTTGTATGTCGAGGAGGTGTTGTATTGCATCTCTGGTTCTGTCCCTCTTGATGGGGTTTTGGTGTGTAGGAGACATGATGAAGCGTAGAGGAGGCATGGAGTGGAATTCTATTTTGTAGCCTTCCTGGATTAAGTCTCTTGTCCAGGCATCTGGATGTGAGTTGACCCATGCTTGACTGAAGAGAAGCAGGCGTCCCCCACTGGAGGGGTTAGATAGTCATGCTTTTTGGTTCTTGGGTTCCCTTTCGGCTCTATCTGGTCTGTTGCCATATGATCTTGGGAACCTATTGTTAAATCCTCCCCTACGAAAGGACTGCTTGCTATTGTTGCTGTTGCTCCAAGCTTGTCTCCTGTAGTCCTGTCGTGGTCTGGGCGTGGACTGGTATGGTCTAGAAGAAGAAGCAGAAGTGGTAGGGAAGTTCATTGATCTCTTTTCTCCTGAGCGCACGTATTTTGGAAGTGCCTTCTTTTTATCACGAGTTTCAACTAAGATCTTCTCTAATGGATCTCCAAATAATTTGTTCCCTTGGAATGGGTACGCTGAAACTATTGCTTTGGATTGGTAATCAGCTGGCCAAGAGCGTAGCCATATTAAACGTCTGGCTGCTGCAGATGATGCCATAGCTCTAGAAGATAACACCATAGTGTCTAGGGTGGCATCAGCCGTAAATGAGATGGCTTTAAGGACTCTGTTAGCTCCCTCAAGTAGTCTGGAATTATTTTCAGGCAGCATCTGAATTAATTTCCGCATCCATACTATGGAAGCCCTTGAGACTGTGGATGCAGCTGAAGACGCCTTGATGGCTAAAGAAGAGGCTTCATGTGATTTTTTGAGAGCAAACTCACATCTCTTATCCAGACTATTTCTCAAGTTGCCATGACCATCCTCTTGTAGAAGACCAGATGATTGCAGAGCCGCTACAGGGGCGTCTACGGCTGGAATCTGTAAAAGATCTGAAGTGGCAGAGGTTATGGGATACAATCTCTTAATAATGCCTGGAATGGGTTTACTAGACAGTGGTTTATCCCACTCTGCCTTAACCTTGCGCATATAAAAGTTAGGGAATGGAAAAGCTCTTTCAGACAACTCGTCTGGAGGGAAGAATTCATCAGTGATCTCTGATCCCTCTTGTTGCTCTTGTTCATCAGAGCTCTTATTTCTTGACTTTAGTAAATTTTGTATCTTAAGAGCAGAAACTGTCTTGGATAGAAGGTAATGTAGGTCCTCAGTTTTAAAAAACCTACAGGATTGTTCAGAGGTTATAGGAATCTTTTCCTCTTCCTCATCGTGTGAGGAAAATTCCCCCTCCTCTTTTTCGCTATGGGTATTAGAAGCGTCTCCCCCTGTTCCTCCTGGTGATCACCAGGAAAGCTTTTCTGGGAAGCTTTAGTGGGCCAGGCTTTCTGTTTCTTATGCCTTGGAGGAGGGGGGAGGGGGAGGAGGAGGAGGAACGTGAGCGGGTATAGCAACCTCCCGATTTGCAATAACGGGCTATTTCCTGTCTCATGGCCCTTCTAAAGAAAGACATTGCTCTGGGGGAAAGGGGGTGGACCTGGAGTCGTCAAGGTTACCGGTCTCTGAGTCATCGTCCCCTTCGTCCCCTTGGGCAGCCTCCGCTGAAGCGATCGCTGCAATGTCGGACCCACTACGACATACAGTCTCGGGTCGCTCCCTGGCTGAGCTAGGGCTCTGCCATCCAATTCCCTCATTTAAAACAGCCGCTGTCTGCGCGGGCTCCAGCTGAGCGCGGGAAAGGGAGCTTTTGGCGCGCTTCGCACCCTCGTTGAACTCAGATGGTTTGGAGCCTTGCACTTCCACGGCCCTCTTCCAAGCCGCTCTCTCTCTCCTCCGTTCTTGTTTTTCTAACTCTCCAGAAGAGAGAAACCGTCACTCTCTCCCCGGAGCGCCATTGCCTAACACAGAGAGTGAAGTGAAAGAAGGACTCTCTCAAGTTGGAGAAAAAGGAGGAGAGGTAGGGAGGGTGTTTTTTTTTTTTTTTGATAGATTAGAAGGAATAAATATAAGGAATAAAAGATATAGTAACAGGAACAGTGAAACCAAGAAGTTGAGCAAAATAGAGAAAAAGGTTTAGGCAAAGCCTACTCCTAGCTGCTCTCCCTACTGAGGCAGGAAAGAAACTGAGTTGAGGGTGACTCCCACCACAGGAAACAGGAAACACTTAGATTTGATCCTGCCTCCCTGAGTGATGGACGGGAATCACCCACAAGATGGCCTCCACCTCAGAGGGAGAAGCAAACTTCTTCCTCCACCCACTTAAGTTGTTAATCTTGAGCTGCAACAAATAGGATCAGATTGCTCCTATTCTCTACTGCCCATTTTGAGAGTTTTAGATGGAAATGGGAGATGGGAGAAGGATTCCCCTCCTCCATCCAAAATTCACAAATGGGCTGACAGCTTGGGCAGAACAAGAGCAATCTGCTTTTCCCCCACAGCAGTCCAAACTGGGAATCCGGGGACAGAAGAAACCTGCTCTCCCCCACCCCCAAGACCTTGGCCGACAGAGAATACAGATTACTCTTGTTCTCCTGCAGCCCAAGCTGGGGGGGGGGGAGAGAGAGAGGATCTGGAGCTACTCCTAGACCAAACACTCAGTTGAGGGGGGAATGAATCCCCTCCCCTCCCCCATCTGTCAGTTTGGGCTACACAGGATAGGAACAGACCATTTCTGTTTTCTTTACCCAAACTTTCCAGGCTGGGAGATCAGAAGAACCTGTCTTCCAGATGATCACTGCAATTGCTCGAAACTTGGTTCCTGTCCCCACCCCCAACATGTATTTTCCTGGGTACCCAGCAAAATTTACTCAGTAGAAGTTCCTTCATCAACTGGCAGTTGGGTTCTGAGACTGTTACTGTGAACAGATTACAAAGAGCCAAACAGGCTGTCAATTAATTGACTGCCTCTCTGCCACTGAAGAAGTGGAAGAAGAAGAGTTGGCTTTTATACCCCTAAGGAGTCTCATAGCGGCTTACAATTGCCTTCCCTTCTTTTCCTCCCCACAACAGTTGTCTTGTGAGGTAGGTAAGGCTGACAGAGTTCTTAGAGAACTGTGACTGGCCCAGGGTCACCCAGCAGGCTTCATGAGGAGGAGTGGGGAATTCTCCAGATTAGAGGCTGCCGCTCTTAGCCACTATACCACGCTGGGTCTCAAACAGGATGTGAACTGAACCAACAGGTGTCTATATTCAATCAAAGCCAGCCAGACACCTCCCAAAAGCACATGAGGATTGCAACAATACTACCCCATTATGTGCTCCTAGTACAGATATGTCTTTTCTTCTTTAGAATGCTAATAAGAGAGGAGGCAAGCAAAACTGAGTGGAAGTGACCCCTCTGTGTGAGCCTTCAATTTGTAGTGTATGGCTAGACCAAGAAACATGTTTGCCTTGCCTGTTTTTGCCTTGAGACAGATTTCTTTGCAATATGCAGTTGTCGCAGAAGAAGGGGCACCACAGAGCTCCTTCCCTGGGCTGCCAACTGCCTTGCCCCTCACACCCATTCCCCCTCCGTAGCAAACTGGGAGGCTTGGGGCTTTCCATGGCCACCATCCTGGATTAGAGGATTTGACTAGAGGAGCAGGTTATCCCTCGCTTCACCCTTTGATTCCTTGGCAGACCCCCTTTTTATTACAAGGAGAAGGTTTGAAAAACTTCTTGAAAAACAGTAAGGTTTGAAAAACTATTAACAGATTACATTTAAACACAATGTCAAAAAGTGCAATAAAGCACAATAATACGAAGCAAAGACGAAGCAATACAAGTTCATAACATATCTGAACTTAACTGTCCTTGTCTAAAACAGGCTGGCCTGGCCCATGCCTCCCCACCATGCAAGCACACCTCCTAATGGCAGAAGCCAACCTGCTTCCCAAACCCAGGAAAATGCATACAGGGCTCAAGGGAGGGAGGATTTCCTCTGCGAATCTCAGGCTGCAATCACACACATTAAATAATCCACTTTCAATGCACTTTCCAACTGGATTTTGCCAGTTCACACAGTAAAATCCAGCTGGAAGTGCTGAAAGTGAATTGAAAGTGGATTATTTAGCATGTGTGATTGCAGCCTCAAATTCTCTACCTCTAGTTCAGGATGCCTGCCATTTCCCTCCAAAATTGCAAGGAACAATCCTGCATTCTGACTTCCTCAGAGCTAGTTCCTCACATAATGGTGGTTGCCTTATACCAGGGGTCCTCAAACTACGGCCCGCGGGTCACATGCGGCCCGCCGAGGACATTTATACGGCCTGTCGGGTGTTTATGCCCGCCTCCTCCTCCTCGGGAAGCGCAGCAGCAGCGCCCCCGCCCGCCTGCGGGCTCCTCCTCCGCCAAACTGCGCCCCCCCATGGAAAGTCCCGCTGCCGCCGCCAGGCTGTGAAGAGTGCCCCAGCGGGGCGCAGGAGGCGGCAGTGGAGCTTGCCCACCCTCCCCCTCTGGCCGCCCCTCTGGCCGCCTGCCTGGCTGCTCCTCCCGCCTGGCGCCGCTGGGGGTCCCCAGACAGGCAGCGACCCACCCTTGTGCATGTCCAGCCGAGCCAGCAACAAGCGGTGGCCGAGAAGCTCCAGCCCAGCTCGCAGGGTCCGCGCACAGCCAGCCTGGCGCGCGCCTGCAGGGTCCGCCCCCCCGCGCCGCGCTCTTGCCGCTCACCGCCCAGCCCGCACCAGGCCAAGCCTCGTCCGGTGTCCTTCCGGGTTCCTCCGCCTCCTCGGGCAGGAGGGCTTGGAAAGTAACTCCCACCGCCCCGCCTCAGCCTCTGCCACACCTCCTCGGCCAGCCGGACTCCCCGCCGGGCCAGCTCCTCACCCCCGGCCCTTCACAGGTGCCCTTTCGCCTGCCCCTGCACACCGCGCTGCATCCCTCTCCCCGGAGCCAGTCCTAGGGCACAAAAAACCTGGAGCCGGCCCTGCTCCTCCTGAGTAGCCCCATTGGAAAGGTCTGTTTGGGGGGGAGAGAACCCCCCCGTGGGAGCAATGCCCGCGAGCCCCCCCCCCAATGCCACAAGGGCCCCCGGGGGACTGATCCCTTTCAGCCAGAGGGGGATGTCATCCTGGGGGCGGGGGCTAAGGAAGTCCCACTGAAATACTGGTAAGTTTGTTGATTTAACTTTACTTCATTTTAAATATTGTATTTGTTCCCATTTTGTTTCTTCACTTCAAAATAAGATATATGCATGGGTGTGCATAGGAATTTGTTCATAGTTTTTGTTTTTACTATAGTCCAGCCCTCCAACGGTCTGAGGGACAGTGAACTGGCCCCCTGTTTAAAAAGTTTGAGGACCCCTGCCTTATACTGAAGCAGACCATTGGTTCATCAAGGTCAGTATTGTCTATTAAGACCGGCAGCGGCTCTCCTGGGTCTCAGGCAGAGGCCTTGCACATCACCTACTACTTAATCCTTTTCACTGGAATTGTAAAAGATCAAATTTGGAAGCTTCTGCATGCCAAACAGATGCCCTATCACTGAGCCAAGGGCCCTTCCCTTCCATGGCATACAGGGAAAGTTCTCTATTAAGCTAATAAAAACCCACATTGAGGTGTAGTAAGGCCACAGGAACAGAAAATTTAACAACATGGGGCAACAACAATAAACATGTGGTTCCTAGGCCCACATTCATTACAACAATATACTTTTACCTTAATTTGTTACAATTTAGTATAAAACAGCCTGCCAATATCATGAATAGATTTGACCCTACTGACTCCCTTTTACTCTCCTTTTAACTAATCCACTTAAGAAGTTTACTCCCTTGAAACTGTGATTGTGCTAGACTTTCTGAGCAACCTTCTTCTTGCATCTATGCTGAATTTGATGGCACTGTGGACACTATTCCTAATCAGTTTGACAACACATTTCATACCAAGTCCTAGGCTCCACCAAGATTAAGTCAAGGGTCATCTCTTCATCCTTGGTTCCATCACTACTACTACAAGGCACAATCTCTTATAAGATTTGTCTCTTCATTGCAACTTGAATATACATTTAACCAATTAATACAAATGTAGTAGTGGATTATACTCATAATTTATCTTTTGATTATTTCCCTGTATTAATATGTTCCTCAGTACTGTATTACTTTTTGGAACTGGTATTTCCAGTTCTGTGAAGAAATTTGCTTCTCTAACATTTTCCAGCTTATCAAACTGTATTGCCTCCAAACATAAAACACCACAATATCCTTTCTATAAATTTTATATTAAGGAAAACCTATGTGCCACTGATTTCACAGTTCCACCTGCTTTCTGATACATCCAGTGTATTTATAGTCTCCCTTGGTTCTGAGCACTTCTATTCTCCCAGCTTTTCTTGAAGTCTTCCAGTGTTTGTATAAGAATGCCTATATATTGTATTCCTACCTGGGTATGTCCTGTCCATATAAATTTTTCCCATTAATATTTGATAACTTAAAATAACTAGTATTAGTTTCTGTATACTCACTGCCCACTTTGGGACCTAAAACACTGACACTGTTGGCACTAACAGACCACATTCACACACCCTGCCTCACAGCCTACAGTCCTGATAATCCCTAGCCCCCAATGGAATGAGGAAGTTTATATTTCTCTGCAGTAGGAATAATAATGGAATGTACAATCCAGTGGAAGAGGAGGAGAGTGAAAGTGTTTTTCTACTTCTGTTGATGCGAGTATTATTTAGTCTGACAGATTAGAAGTTGATTGCAACACATCAAATTCCATGATTTTCTAGTTTCTACAACATTAAATGAGCAAATCCTTAGAATCTCTTGTTTTCCTAAAACAGCTGCACATGGTGCTTCTACCTAAAATATATATAGAAATTAAGATTTTCCTCCATATGTTATTATTTATTAGTTAGGTATACTAGAGAAGCAAAGACCTATTATAGCTTTCTTCTAGCACATACTTAGAGTTATTTAGCCGTAACAATCTTGGCACACTTTGCAACAACCTTGAAGAGTACAAACTGTTCCAAACTTGACCACCATTAATTATTAACTGTGGCTGTATCATTTCCCTTACAGAATACAAACTTACATAACAGACCACTACACACCAAAATAAAGGCATCAATGCTCTGTACTGGACAGAACATAAAAACATTGAAGTCAATAATGACCAGGTACTGCTGAGCATGACCAGTAATCGTAATATGCAAAACGTGACAATGATACACAGTAAAAGCAGCACTGAAGGACCTTATTTCTACATTTCTTTACAATGATAATTTACTTGTCAAAATAATTTTTCTTAAGATATGAAAAGGCTAATCTTGAATACATCCAAAGTCTCTAAGAGCAAGTGTACTTCACCTTTGTTAGAAATTTACTTATGTATTCAATCAACATGCTCATGGTTGTTAATATGCCGTGGTACTACACCATGTTCTAAGCAACAAACATGTGTTCACTGTCTATTACTGAGATTGGGTCTAAGGCAGTGACCCCATGGAGTGCAATGACTTTCTCCCAATTACTAGGACTCAAGAGTTGACTATATGGCCTCCATACTGGAACTAGACTACACAAGTGTAGCAGCAGCTAACTACCACATGCAGGACAGGAGAGCAGCATCAGGCAGTGCCAAAATGGACCGGCAAGAATAGACGGATCTGCTCATCCCACCTGGTCCTGTGGATCTGGTCCTGTGGACCACTGAAAATTGAGCCACTATAGCACAAATAGAAAAGGCTCGAACTGTAGTGTTCCAAGAGAGTCTCTCCAAATTGAGTGTATGGGCAATATCAGTACAAATGACCATCAATAAAAATTGTATTAAGTGATGCACATGGTGGGGAAGAATCCTAAACTTTATGTATACAAATTGAGAGAGCTGGAACTGGTAGCAACTACAAAGATTTTGTGGTCCTGGTGGCTAGCTTGACAAAAAGTTAACTTAGTTGAGAAAAGACAAATTCTATGCTACGGATTATTAGGGCAGGGAATTAAAACAAGACAGGTAATATAGTAATGACCCTGTACAGGTAGATGGTGCAGTTACGTTTAAAAAGTGTCTACAGTTCTAACTGATCCATCTCAAAAATGATTCTGTAAAGGTGCAAAAAAGGGCTAATAAAATGATCAAGCTGGAATGCTTTCCCAGCAAGGAAAGACTAAAATGTTTTGTGATTTTCCATTTGGGAAAAAAACCCAACTGGGATGGATGGAGACATGATAAAGGTTTATATTATGTACAGCACATAGGATGAATGAGGTCTCCATGTCTGAAAGCAGTATGCCAGTTACTAGGGAACTGCAATGCTTTGGCCTTCAGTAGCAGATGGTCAGGCAACATGGCAAACAAGATGGTGGACTAGATAAGCCACTGCTCTGATCCAGCAGATCTTTCATATTATCAATAAGTACATAAGGAAAGGGTTTGACACAGCATTTTAATAAAGTAAAGATTATCCATTATAAAATAATATAAAAATCAATTTCTTCTTCTATTAGTTGATTAGTAAAAGAATTCAAAAGATTTCATATTCTGCAGAACCAGGAACACTTGTCTATACTGCTATTGTTTTTAATGCCTGGAAGAACATTAAGACAACTATACCAGAGATAAATGTAGCTTAATATCATTCTCTATGCCTACAGAAACCTGTAGTGTTGCAAGGAACAAAGGTGATGCACATCGGAACAAAAAGATCCCAACTTCAAGTATAGGTTAATAAGGTCTAAACTTGCTGAGACTGAGATGGAAAAAGGTCTTGGGGGTCGTGGATAGCTCAATGAAAGTATCAACCCAGTGTGCTGCAGCGATGAAAAAAGCAAACTCTGTGTTAGGGATTATTAGGAAAGGGATTGATAATAAAATGGCTGATATTGTAATGCCCCTGTATAAACCTATGGTGCGGCCTCATTTGGAATACTGTGTACAGTTCTGGTCTCTGTATCTCAAAAAGGACATTGCAGAGTTGGAATAAAGGACAGAGAAGGGCAACCAAGATGATGAGGGGGTTGGACCACCTTCCCTATGAGGAAAGGCTGAAGTCTGGGACTTTTCAGTTTAGAAGAGAGATGACTAAGGGGGGGACATGATAAGAGGTTTATAAAATTATGCATGGGATGGAGAGAGTTGACAAAATGAACTTTTTCTCCCTTTCCCAAAATATCAGAACTCGAGGGCATCCAATGAGGCAAATGGACAATAGTCAAGGTGGACAAAAGGAAATACTACTTTACATAGAACGTGATTAAAATGTGGAAGTCCCTACCAGACGATGCCATGATGACCACAGGAATAAACAGCTTTAAAACGGGTTTAGATAAATTCATTATTATTATTCATTTATTTGATTTCTATCCCACTCCATTTCCCGCAAGCAGGACTCAGGGCAGCGTACAACATGTATATACACCAATACATAAAATAGAATACATAAAATAAATATGCATCAATACATAATAAAATACATACAATACAATTAAGTTCCAGTACTATTCAGCAATTTGATCTACTGTTAGATGGCGTCACAGATAGCTGGGTGGTTGGCATACAATCCATATTCCACCTATGGGAAGTATCTTAACCAGGAAAGAATGGGGGGGAGACCCACGAGGCCACTTATAATGATTCTATTTTTGGTGTGTGTGTGTTTCTTTAAATGTTTAGTATGACTGCAGTAATGTAAGGAGAGTGATAGAGGGAGAGAAGTGTGATGTGACTGGCTGATGACTGAGAGCGTGGGAGGAGAGATGTCTCTGAGGTGATTCTGTGTTCTTGAAGAGACGAGTGTTGAGAGTCTGTATGACAGAGGAAGCAGTTGGAGTTTAGCCTGTGTGGCTATATGAGACAGAAAGTTCAGCCTGTGTGGCTATGAGCAAGAAAGTTCAGCCTGTGTAGCTATGAGCAAGGAAGTTTAGCCTGGGTGGATAAGAAAGACAGAGTTAAGCCTGTGTGGGGTTATGAGAAAGAGTTCAGACTGAGTGTCTAAGCCTATCAGAGTTAAGTTTTGGTGTTTGAGAGACTGTGTGTGATGCCAAGCTTTGTCAGTTATATTTTTCTTCTTCAACATCAGTTCAAAAATACCAAGAAACTTATTTTGTTCTTTTATAAATAAATCCCAGCAATCAGTACAGTCCTTCCTCAGAGCCACATAGTCCTCTGAAAAGCCCAAATACTAGGTCGTTCTACCAAAATAGAGAGATTTGGAATTTTTAGTTCCTGGTGGCAGCAGAAATCTACTAAGTTCAAGTACACAGAGTATATTTTAAAGGTAAATCCGTCTCCCCGATAAGCAGGACGTCACACCACTGATCTCTCTGACTGTCGTTGTCCTCAACCATACACCCGGTGGAACATCTCAGTCTTACAAGCCTTGCGGAACTAAGTCCCACAGAGGCCAGATCTCACTAGGAAGAGACTTCCACTAAACTGGAGCCAGGGCCAAAAAGACCCCGGCCCTGGTCAAGGACAGCCAGACCATTTTGGGGACCAGGGACTTCCAACAAGTTGGTACCGATTAAGTGTAATGCTCTCTGAGGAGGATGGAGAATGTCATGGAAGATGTCTATCAATGGCTACTAGTCATGGTGACTTAGGGGAACTTCCACATTCGGAGGCACTAAGCCTTGGCCTCTATGGCTCGGCCTCTATGCTCTGTTGCTGGCCATCCAGAGGAACTGCTTGAACACTGTGTGAGACAGGTTGCTGGACTAGATGAACTACTGCTCTGATCCAGCAGGGCTCTTAAGAAAGACAAGGTTCTCAAAGTTCCCTCTAGCTGTGCTAGGGGGCACCAGTAAACAAAACTTTAGCTCTAGCTCAGGGATTTTAAGCTTCTGCTCACACTAAGACATTAGAAACAATGGAGGATGGGGGCACCTCCTTCTGGAGCCCACAGAATTGGACCCCCTGGTCCAATATTTTTTGAAACTTGGGGGGGGGGGGTTTGAGGAGAGGCACCAGCAGCTATGATACAAATTTGGTGCCTCTACCTAAAAAAACTGCCCTCCCAGAGCCCCAGATATCCCCATTGACTACAATGGTCCCCATAGGCCATAATGGAACTGGAAAAAATGGATTATTATTTTTCTGCACATCCCTATTATGCTTTTCAGTATTATTTGTAAGCTGCTTTGAGTCACAGGAAAAGTGTGATATAAATATTTGAATAAATAAGTAGTTTGGACAGGTTGTAACATTTAAGCAACTTTCTGTTTGTTAGGTTAGGCAGGGTTCTGACAGTGATTGTTCCACCTCTGTTATACTTTATCTGTAAATTTGTCATATTTCACTAAAAAAACCCAAAGTAGACCCTAACCCCCTCCCCCAAGTGCTGGTATGTTTTCTAAGGTGACAGTCCAAGGCCAGGTCTACCAATATAGTGGACTGGGGCAGGTAAACCTGTTTTCTGGTGGCCAGGTCTACCAATCCAGTAGGCAGAGGTGGGGAGACCTGTTCTCTGGAGGCCAGATCTCCCACTATAGTGGAAAGGAGAGGGTAGACCTGTTCTCTGGAGGCCAGGCTTACCAATATAGTGGAAAGGGGAGGGTAGATCTGTTCTCCAGAGGCCAGGTCTACCAATATAGTGGAAAGGGAAAGGTAGACCTATTCTCTGGAGGCCTGATCTACCCTCACAGAGGACAATATTTTCTGTAAAGAAATTGACTTGATTCTGTTTTCTCTTATAATATTTGACTTATTCTTAAAATACAGTTTAATTATAGTTTAAAAGAATTCATTCTGACATTTTTACAATGTTATGGAAATTATCTAAAATATTAATTTAGGCAATAGTCAAATGTAGACTTGCTTACAACTTAAATGCTACTAACTTTCTTTGCTCATGAGCAGTGTTCCCTCTAAGCTGAGTTAGTGTTAGTGTGAGCTCACAGTTTTGTAGCCTCCAGCTCACACCTTTTTGTCTTCGCTCAGGAAGGATGGCTCCAGAACAAACTAACTGATGCAGTAGCCAAATCGCTCACTCACAATTTTAATGCCAGTAGCTCACAAACTAGAATTTTTGCT
This sequence comes from Gekko gecko, assembly GCA_029375565.1. Lineage (NCBI taxonomy): Eukaryota > Metazoa > Chordata > Lepidosauria > Squamata > Gekkonidae > Gekko > Gekko gecko. Next base: position 127,973,619 of record JAPDNY010000003.1, read on the forward strand.
CACCAGACTCCACAGCTTAGAGGGAGCACTGCTCGTGAGGTAGAATTTTTGCTCACAATACTGTGGAGCTTAGAGGGAACATTGGTCTCAAACAGAAATCCCAGCACACTTACTGAGCACTTAGTAAACTATAATTCCCACAATTATTTGGGGGAACCCAGGACAATTCACCTGAAATAAATTCAGTAAGTTTGTAGAGTAAACAGAAATTGGTTTAAATGGGAAATGGAACATTTCCTGTTTTCATGTATTCACTACACAGAGTACAAATCTCAGTTACAGACAAAATATTTTATATAGTTTGAAAGAAAATGCAAATCAATAGCAAATAAACATTATCTCCTGAACAGGAAAGGATTTGTAAGTGTAAAGTGAAGCAAGGCAGCATTAAAGTAAGGTTTCCCTTGCTCGAAAGCCAGTCGAATCCGACTCTAGGGTTGCGGTGCTCATCTCCGTTTCCAAGCCGAAGAGCCAGCGCTGTCCGAAGACGTTTACGTGGTCATGTGGCCGGCATGACTAAACACCAAGGCGCACGGAACGCTGTTACCTTCCCACCAGTGGTACCTATTTATCTACTTGCAATTTCTTGCTTTCGAACTGCTAGGTTGGCAGGAGCTGGAACTAGAGACAGGAGCTCACCCCGTCATGCGGCACCCGGGTCTCGAACTGCTGAACTACTGACCTTCCACAGCCTGCAGTTCAGCGTCTTAACTACTTGAGCCACCGCAGCATTAAAGTACCTTACAGTAAAAAGTTACACATATTGCATATAGGGTATACATTTCTACCCCAGGCCAAATTCCAATCTACCTAGGAGCAGAAACATCTCCACAGAAACAAAAGTGCTTTGCAGTGACAGGTATCACTGTGTTTCAGAGTACTAAAACATCCAGAGTTTGCCATGAAGTAAAATGTTTTTTTAACAGAGCCACTCCTCCGCTTTAGCATAAGGAATAATTCAAACTAGTATGGTTCCTCTACAAAGCTATTTTTATTAAGAACAACAAAATTACGTTTTCAACCTAAGTTATCAACAACTAACGAAGTTCCACAAATTTGAAAGGAAAATATCTAAAATTGATAATTTCTAATTTTTTATATCTTGGGATATTTTTCTATGGCCATAAATATTCTCTCTCCAAGTTCCCAGGAAGGGTCATCAGGTTATCATGAACAGCTGTATCCCCAGGATGTTAAATGACCTTGCAGTTAAAAAAAAAAAAACCTCAGCAGCAAAATTCAGATTTCTGAAGTACCCTGGGTCCCTTTTTTTGTTGCTGATGTTCATAGAAAGCAAACTGTAAGTAGCTGTATTTTGGGGACATTATTTACTATGTACAAGCAACCATGTCTTTAGAGGACAAAGCTGCACAGCCATTTCTCTTTGCTGGAGTAGCAAATTCACCCAGAGAGTATTTCCAAATTAATCTAAGTATTACTGCACCTGAGAAACTCTACTAAAAGTTCATTAAAATGGATTTATGTTTATTCCTTTGATTACATGGATGTGAATTTTATTAATGTGAAACAATTTTAGAGTTGGAAAATCAGAGTAACTGTACATAAGAAGCTGTGTTAAACTCCAGCCAATGGTCCATCTAGCCCATCACCATCTAAGCCATCCAGCAGTGGTTCCCTCTGTCTTAGGCCATGAAAAAGTCACTCAGTTCCACGACCCAAGGTAGACAGATGGAAGGGACTAAAACTGTAGGCAAAACATGCCTTCTACTACTGCGCTACGCCCATCAAACCATCTCTGAACAACAACAAAATGAATTATAATGAATATTTCCCCTCCCCCCTAAAATTTATGATAGGCACATAGTCTAATGGGTATGGCTATTTCTAAGGGTTTTACATCCCAAAAGGAATTTAGAAAAAGCACAATCATGTTATTCATACTATAATGTTGATTCAATCATATGATACTAATATGACTAATGGCAACAAAATCCTTATTTGTTTGATTTTGCTGCAAGGTAATGTTAATATGCAACAGGGAAAAATATGTATACTGCTTACTCAAAATCAAAGCACTCAGCTGAAAGAATTAGTTTAAAATAAAAGTCAGTTACCTGGAGGCAGCCTACCACGCTTTTTCAAATACTGTATACTATTTCATACACCCCAAACCATGGTGAAATTGATTTAATTCAAGTTGCTATAAATCATTATTTGAATCAGTATATAAATCATTATTTGAACTAGCAGTCATGGAAGATCATTTAATCACGGTTTTCTACGTAAAATTGCAGTCCTGTTGGCTGTTTTTCATCTGTATTTTTCACAACTGAGATCTATGTAAATTTCATTCTAGAAGGTACTACACTGTACATTTTTAAACAGTGATTTATTTTGAAAATATCTTCATTTTGAAAACATTCCCAAACTCAGTCTCTTTTATGGCCTGCTGCCATTATAGGTATTTCTTTTTAGGATGCTAGGAAAATGCTAGGATGAAAATGTTCACCTGTCCCAAATACTTACTGCCTCCAAATATTTAGCAGGGCACAAACTGGTCTATTAACCTTTGGGGATGGTGATTGGAGGTGAGGGATGTAAAGCTTACTCTGTTGTCATGGACAATTCATTACCTGATAGAGTTCAGACTTACTGCTTACTCTTTCCTCAATGGGAGTAGGCCCATAGCCAGGATTTTGGGTCTTGTGGGACAAATTTTTTTCTGGTGGGGCTGAAGTTTTCAGTGCAGAAAGAAAAGCCATTTAGCCAATAGAAAGCTGTTACCAAGACAGATCTCTAAACTGCAAGCTGTCAACCACTTTAGATGACAGCTCTCAGCTGCTGCAAGTTAATCACTCCTGCCAGCCTAAGCAACAATTCTGATAACAAGCTGGCAGGTGGGGGTGAAGACTTCTATAGTCAGGAAAGCTAACACTTAGGCACAAAAACTCTCTTAAAGGGGACCAGTTTCTTGACAAAGAGTTAGGAGGTATCATAAAGGTCACCTACTCCAACCCCCTTGCTTAATACAGGAATTAGTCAACTACAGCACCCCACTCAGCTTAAAGGAGTGCATGTCTTTAAAAAATGTTTTAGAATGACTGAAAAAAGCATTTACAGGAAAAAATTCTGCGGCTGAGGCTTTAAGAAAGGGGGAAGAGCCCCCAAAAGACCCACCATAGCTATGGGCCTGCTTGGGAGGTGATAGACCTATTAAGATGGTCTGTCTCAGGCACGCTAACTTCCTATCACAGCTTAGGATTTTCCCACCTCAGCTGCTGACAATTTTGTTGAAGCCCTGACCGTTCTTTGGAATAGGGGATGGCCCAGGTTGTTGCCACAGTTGCCCCTAAGCACCCTCTCCCCCTGGAAACAACCAAGCAGTCACCTTGGTTCATTTGGAAACTGATGGTGATGAAATTGGAGAGATGGTGGCTAGAGCGCCACAAGCAGAAAACTTGGGAGTGAGACTGATCGAACACAACACAGAGCCCATATCAGAGCCTATTATGTGGCAGTGATGATGGTAAAAATCCAATATTTCTCCCCCACCATTGCATCTACACATCAGGCCGGGCTGTTTCGTGTGATTCTGGGACTTTTACATCATAGTCCCAAGGAACTGGATTCTGACCATACAATGGCCTGCAGTGATCAATTTGTTACTTAAACAGACAAAATCACCCAGGTCCACTCTGGGTCACATACCAGCATAGATACATGTTCAGACGATGTACTTTTGGCATCTGATTTACATAGATTTACATAGATACTTTTCAGCTTGTGGAGCCTGAGGATACAGGCAAGATCTTTGGAGAGATGAGACCTACCACCAGCTGATAAAAGCTCCCTATATTGTAATGGTAGCTTTTAACTCTTGCCTATCAACTACAGTTAATTTAGGTATACTAACTTTTTTCCCCATCTAGATTTTGAGATGAAAAAAGATCTTTATAGTATGCAACAAATTCATTTAAAGTATTTCCTGTTTGCGTAGCAATAGAGATCTTGTTTCTCGCTTGCTAAAGTAGATTCTTGGGCCTGCTTCTTTTAACCTTAGTGACTAGTAGTTTCCCAACTGATTCAAAACATTTGTTTAACACTGGGGGGGGGGAGAGACAGAAAAACAAAAAGTGAATGTGTGCATATTGACTAATTTACTTTTTTCTTCTTTCAAAACCGATTCTGACAGGTTACTTTTGTTAATCTTTAAAGGTCTTAATTCTTTCAAAACACTTATTTCTAGAGACATAAATCCAGAGTTTGAGAACTGCACAACTAAGCATCTCTGATGGCATTTTCTAGACTCACCTGATGGTATCTTCTAATCCTATCTGGTATATAAAAATATTATCTTAAATCTGTAAAGGTGGCTCTGGAATTATGCAAAATTGGGTCTCAAAACCATGAACTTCTCAAATAAAGCTCTTCTTAAATATTATAATTATTATGCAGTTTGAGCCTCAGTTTCAGGATATATGAACACAAAGCCCATAAGGACTCACAGGGTCACTTTATTTTCCGCTGTATCCCCCTCCCCCCTGGAGCTCCTAGCGGCTCCACATCCTCTCCCCTTTCCCTTCTTCCTTCTCTCCTTCCAACTTCCTCCTTCTCTCCTTCCCACTCCCAATAAAAGAATATTACAAATATTACAAATGTATTGTCTCAGACTATGGAACTAGAATTTATAATCCACAGTCCAGAATGCTCTTTCAGCTATAAAGTATTTTATTAAAATATCTTTTAGAATACTTTTTCCTTAAAAAGCATTTTATCAAAACAATCCTGAGTTTTTAAAAGTAACTGATTTTTTATCCATCATTAGATAGCCTATCACAAAGCCCTATTAGAGTCCTCCTGTTTATGCTGGCAACATAAAAATTAGCCACCATCACTGAAGTCACATGGCATTTCCTTTGCTCTTAAAAAAAAAAGGCTGAACTCCCACACTACCTATGTCTGCTTCGGGCATCACTGGAACACAGCTAGATTAAATAAATGAGCTCACCACCATCACTAACAGTTTGAGCCTCAGTTTCAGGATATACAAGCACAGCGCCCATAAGTACTTACAGGGTCACTTTATTTTCCTCTATATCCCCTTGCCCAAATTTCTTCTTCTTTCTTTCCTCCTAGCAACTTCATATCCTCTCCCCTTTCCCTGCTTCCTTCTCTCCTTCCCACTCCCCAACCAGCCTCTCTTTTACCTCCCCCCACAAATCATTATTTATTTACTTCATTTGTACTCCACCTCTTTCTCCAACAGGAACAAAAAGCTGCTTCTCACTCACTCCATTTTATCCTAACAACAACACTATGAGGTAGGTAGGTTGAAAGTGTGTCACAGGCCCAGAGTTATCCAGCAAGCTTCAACAGCAGAATAAAATTTCAACTTGGGTGTCCTGGATCCTAGTCTAACACTCTAAACAATGCATTGGTTCTCAGCTTTTCTTCTTTCTCTACCCTTGGCACCCTCTCCCTAGGAAAAGTCTGCCCACGTTGTAAAAATTATGCAGTAGCAAGTCATTCAGTTGAGTTGTCAGTCAATCTTTATTACAGCCCACAAGCCGTACAGAAGCAGGACAACGTTAATTACCTAAGAATTAAATATCTGCAGGTGAATTGTATGGCGGCCACTGCCAGGCCCAGCCAAAGCATGTGATTGTGTGAAAGGTGCTGCCGGGCCCAAACAAATTGTATGGTATCAAGTTGTCTGGGAACCGCTGTCACAACTGGGTGAGTTGCACCCATTGCATGGTAGCAAGTTGGCCAGTAGCTGTGCCTGACCATGGCCCCAAAGAGTCTTCCCCTTCAGGGCAGGAGAGAGGCCAAAATGGCCCTGGAATGGGCCTTGCCCTCTCCATTTCACCGAGAGAAACCAAGACTGGAAGGCTAGCAATATTGTTGTAGTTGCCCATCAACTCCCACCATGTCCACTGAGATCATCTATTTCTAAAAGGTACAGGCACTGCTTCTAATATTACTGGGCTTAAATCCCCAATGTTTTGTTTTGTTTTGTTTTTAAATGACAGATTTTTCTGCAAACCTGGGGGTTTTCTTGGGTTTATAGAGAGCTATGCCTTGTCTGATCACAGCTCCAGTCTCCAGAGATGGGGCCGTGTTGAGAATTAGCTATACTGATAATATTTTGTTCTCTTGGAAATTATACTATCATGCTTTTAATGGCCATAAAACCATGACACTGATTAAACTGACATACTGAATATTATTTTGTTTTATATAAGAATAACTTTACCTGTACATACTAGTGCATTCTTAGTAGTCAATCAGTAAAATACAAAAGGTTGTACAGGAGACCTGAGAAAAACTACTGCACTGTGCAAAACTCACCTGGAGCTCTTCTGAGGCTGTTAGAGGGCAGCAAGCACCCACCTCACTGGGAGGTGAGCACTCAGCAGACTACTCAAGAAATTTGGCGCCTAACTTTGCTACTCAGGCTGGCTAGGGATCAGGTAGGATTGGAAGTTCGATGGTATGCAAGTGAGACTGCTGAGTTAATTTGCTCTGCAAGAATCCATAATCCTCCTGCTACTTAAGGGGAATATATGAAGATGGAAATTTTCTCTATTTACCAGGCCCTTCTTTTTGTAGCTATGCAAGTAAATCAGTGTTTGCCGTTCAGGTCTTTTCAATAGTTGCTAGTATGAACACATATGCACCATAACTGCTATTTTCAGTTTCAGTCCCCTTTCACAAGTTTCTAGAAGTTATGCCTCTGAGTGGAAAGCAGATACATTTCGATGGTACTGCACTAGGATGTAGTCACAGACATTACTCCTAAGGCATCAGACTACGCAATTACAGGCTATGGGTTCTTTGTGAATGAAGCATTGCCTTTGAACTGATAGGTGTTATGACAAATTATAGACAACTGCATTATTCTAGTACCTTTCATAAAAACACAATCTCTGCTTTTTAAATAATGTGATAGACTCAGTCTTAGTTCCTTCTCCATTGTCTAGTTTTCAAATTCTATAGCCCCCAGAATGTACATGTAAAATCAAATGGGACCCGCTTTTAAACCATACATGTCTATTTTTTTTCTCCATTTCCTTCTGCCTGCATTGTTTTCCCCTAATCTCTCCTTCATGTTAAAAGACAGTCCTTTAAAAAATGAAAGCTAAATAATGCTGCGACAGTGTGAGAACAAGCAGAATATAAATACACAAGAATGTCTCCATTCCCATTTCTGAAATAGTGCTGGAGGATATGTACAATTACCTAAGTGCTACAGGACCACCCTAGAACAACCATACTGTGATGAATTAAAGCCCATTCATATATTTTGCCCAATACAGGTTAAAATAATGCATTTTAGGTCTATAAATGTCACGGAAGAATACCAAGGTCCAACACACGCAAGAACGTTGTCTATTCCGGAAACAAAACAGGTAATCTTATAATACAACAGTTCACCAGTATTTAAATATCTAACTCTAAAATTCAAAGATTAGTAAATATGCATTTTCTTAATTGAGTTACTTCATTTATACCTCACTTTTTCCACCTATGGGGACCAAAAGCAGCATACATTGTTCACCTCTCCTCTGTTTTATCATCACAACAACCCTGTGAGGTAGGTTAGGCTATGAGTATGTTACTGGCCCAAAGGTCAGCAAGCATCTATAGAAGAGTGGGGATTTACACCTGGGTCTTCCAGAACATAGCCTGATGCTCTAACCACTACACCACACTGGTTCAAAGCCACAATACATCACTAGTTATCACAAGAACCAGCTGTCGGGTGGGGGGCTGGAGAAAGAGAGAAGAGAGAGTGTGTGACAGAAGCATTCTGAAGAATTATAGACAAGGCCCCAATACAGTGACTGAGGTTTCACCCATGTTAGTATAAGTATAGACATAGCAACACTCAACAGACATTCCAAACCATTTTGGCACAACTACAGATGCTCAGACAGGATTGCTATGCTGCAGTTTCTAGATATACATCTTCCTCCTTCCCTTACTCTAAAAGAGAAATGAGATGTTCCATGTAAAATGCACAGAACAGTCCCTCAGAGATTTCAAAAAGCAGCTATGGGAAGCTGCAATCAGAGCAGAGGAATGATAAAAAACATGCTTTGCATTAAAAAAGTCCCAGTGTTTCAATCACTGGCATTCTCAGCTGAAGGATCTCAGATGTTGGGGAAAACTTTTGAAAGCTGTTCCCAGTCACAATATATAATACCGAGCTAGATGGAACAATGGTATACCGTTTGAGCTTCACATGGTTTTCCATCCATGGGGGAAAAGCTGCAAAAACTGCAGCTTGGAGCGGTTACAATTTCCACGGAATAACAGTCAGTAAAGAAAGGATTTAGCAGCTCTGCCCTCCCTGCTACTTGTCAACTCCAAAGAGCAGCCACCTAGGCCGTCTTTTTATTTTTCACATTGAGTCAGGGCTTTTTTTTGTAGAAAAAGCCCACCAGGAACTCATTAGCATAACAGGCCACACCCAACAGCAGAAACTCATTAGCCTGTTAGGCCACACCCCCATATTATGAGAAGTGTGGTCGTCCAGCCACACCCACCCTTTGCTTTTTATTCTGTTTACCTTGTTTGTTGTCAAAACCCAGGGCTTTTTTTGTGGCAGGGACTCCACACGCACCCAGTGTAGCCAATCCTAATGAATTTCTGCTGTTGGGTGTGACCTGTTACTCTAATGAGTTCCTGTAGGGCGTGGCCAACTCAGGGGCCAGCCGGAACTCCGTTCCTGTGCGTTCCTGCCCAAAAATAGCCCTGCATTGAGTTAATATATTTTCCATACATTAACTCAGAAGAAACAAAAACAAAAGGCAATCCAAAAAGGTGAAACACAAGCTTCTTTTCATTTTCAGGCATCAGGAGACAACTACACATTTGGACTCCAGTTCCTTTCCAAATGGGTACTCGAACCTGCTGTTGAAGAAAATGGTACCTCACTCAACCAGAATTGAACACATTAAAATAGCCAACTCAATATGCAATGATAAAAGCCACACCATCGATAAGGAGTCCTTGCTGCCCTTCACCACATATGCCACCCACTTCACATTTAGTTCACCATGACAAAACACCCCAGCGCTTCTCCACCCCCTTACAAGGGAGGGGGGAAAGGGAGAGGAAGAACAAATGGCAAGGATGGGGCTCAAACTGGGCATAGCCCATACATAAATAGTGCAAAGTCTTATTACCTTTAACTCAGTGGTACATTTATGAAAGCTATATGGGCAATCTCATAAACAGGCTCAAGACAACTGATAACTAAGTTAGGTCACCAGCTAAATACTTTCAGTTTGGGGGGGGGGAATTCCTTCTAGGTTTATCATCATCAGTAATAAATAGGAGAAACCTTTAGGTACAACCACGATTTGTTTTTGTAAATATACCTTAAGCAAGAGAGACACACCTATTAGCAAAATAAATTTTCTACAGCTGAGTAAGAACAGGAATCTTCCAACATATGCTCCAGTCTAGGCCTGTTGTACCTGCCTCAACTTTTGCTGCAGGGAAAGCAGTTTGAGGCATGCTAAAGCAGATAAATTCCAACTCAAGCAAGCTGAAAAGCATATTATAAAATATAAAAATGTCTGGTGCACTGTGAAAGCCAACAAACACCAGTAACTGTGGACTTCAGGAGATTTACAAACCTAAGAGTTGCTGTATCATAAAAAGATGTCTCAGCTGCTCTGCTAGTGAAACGCAACAAAACTCAGCACTGTATCAGCACTGCAAGCAAATATGTTAGAGCACATGTTCAGGATCATCAGTTCAACACAGACATTTAACCTTTCCTCCAAGCTGTTCTTTATTTACCAAGAGCAATTTTACCCTGCTTTTTTCACAAAATCTTCGTTTCCTTGAAATATTTCGCAACTTTCCTTGTACTCATGTCTCTGGCACAACATAGCATTTTAACAACTGAGAAAACATTTCCCTATTTTTCTCTAACTTTATTTTACTCAAAGGACCACATTAAATAAATTACCTGAACAACCCATTTACTAGTAAGATAACATTTTCCACATGTTTTGAAAAATAAAGATCAAGTAACTTTGTCACAAGCTATAATCCAGTGTAAACTACAGTATGAAGTAAACGTACTATATAAACACTCTCCTACAGTTCAGAGCATGCTGATGCAATATTAGCACAGTTTAATTAAGAATAGGGTAGCCTTATCAGCTGTATGGTTCAGTGGGAAAAGAGCATGGCATGAAGGATACATTTTTCAAAAATTGTCTTTTTGAGTCCACAAGCATTTCATGTAGGAACAGTAGGGTTTTCCAGCAACATGTATTCAGAGGACTAATTTTAACGGAATCAACAGGATTTTGACTTTTATTAAATCAAAGTGAAAACACTAACTGAAAAATATTGTGATAACAGGGAAACAAACGTACATGCTTCAGTTTGGATCAAAGTAACTGCAAAGATTCAACAATATTAACAGTTTTATATTAGTAGTGGAAATTGCCATCAAGCCACAGATGATTTATAGTGACCCCTTAGGGTCCTCAATGCAAGAGACATTCAGAGGTGGTTTGCCAGTGCCTGCCTCATGTCATGACTCTGGTATTCCTTGGAGGTCGCCCTTCCAAATACTAGCCAGGGCTGACCCTGTTTAGCTTCAGTTGTAATTCTGAGTGGTCTCCACCCCTCTCCTGGAGATTGGGAACAGTGGTTCCCCAAGAGGGAATGGCTGGTTGGGAGGATGGAGTCTATGGCATTGTACCTGTCTAAGGTCCCATCCCTCCTCAAACCTCACCCTCTCCAGGTTCCATCCCTCAAATCTCCAGGAGTTTCCCAACTGGAGTTGGCAACCCTATCCAACCAATCATCAACCTACCTTTATTTCCCCCTCACTCTTCAGCTTGCCATCTCTCCCCCCACCTGCAGTCTCTACGGTGCTCTGAAGCCCTGACTGCCACATCACATTGGTTGTCACGGGGGAGGCCCATCTCAGCACAGTATAAGGACACAGAGTCCACCATTTTCTCCAGGGGAAGTGATCTCTGGCATCTGGAGAGCAGTAGGAATTCTGAGTGATCTCCAGCCCTCACCTGGAGATTGGCAACAATGGTTTCTCATGAGGAAAAGTAGACTTTCTTTGCAATGGGGACCAAAGCAGCTGACATCATTCTCCTCTCCCCCTTTTGACTTGCACAACAACCTGGTGAGGTAGGTCAGGCTGAAAGTCTGTGATTGATGACTGGTCCAAAATCACCCACTCAGCTTCTACAGCAAGAACCTGGATCTAACAGACCCTGCTCTGAAGCACTGACTGCAATGCCTAGGGTAGGGTAGCCAACCTCCAGGTGGAGTCTGAAGATCACCAGGTGATTTGAACTCCAGACAACAGATCTCCTCCCCCCCACCGGAGAAAATAACTGTTTGCAATGTGGACTTTATGGCATTCTGTTCAGTTGAGGCCTCTCCCCAAACCTGACTTCCATAGTCTCTACCAGAAAATCTCCAGGAATTTCTCTACCTGGAGCTGGCAACCCTAGTCAGGACTGGCCACAATGAGTTCCTCACAAAGGCCCGCGAAGGGTTTCCTTCCTTTGTCTGAACCAAGCTTGGTTGCCTACTGTGGCGAAACGGGCTCCAGTTTACAACTCACTATTCACCTCCCACCCTCGTCCCATGGGCATATCTCACTCCTTAAGTTTGCTGCCACCACTCACTGAATTGTCACTGCCTTTTTAGAGGGACAGTGAGACCCCTCTAGCCGAATCTCCTTATTTGGAGATGGAATCCCCAATCTTTGGGGGATCCTGGAAAGTTGGCAACTCACGGATCTGGCCTTTCCTTGCTTCCTTGGGCTACCCCCTCCCTTTGTTATTGTGCAGAGCAGGGGAGACTATGTGGTCAGAGCACAACACAGATTAGTAGCCCAAATAAAAGAATTTATTTAATTATTTTATACAATTATGGAGCACACACACTAAATGAATAAGGCAGAACGACCCTTGGCACTTACCATGAGGGGTCCTTCTACTCTGAGGAAAGGAGGACATCTTGGGTGATTCCCACCATCCTATCAGGGAGAGGCAGGAACAATTTTTTCTTCCTCTTCCTGTGTGACTTGGGAACACCCACTTCTTTACTTCAGGTGACTCCCAGCAGCAGTACTGGGAAAAACACTAGTTCCTACTACTGAAACAAAGGTAAACTACAAACACAGCCAAGTTAGTGATAGAAACAAGGACAGGACGTGAACAATCACAAACTCCCATGAAGGAAACTATGTACAATTAAAAAGGAACTTCTGAGAGAGGAAGAAGAGATATACATCCAGAAAGACAAGTAAGGAGAAGGAGAGAGCACAGAGTTTGGGTGGGGCAAGATGTCCTCCTTTCCTCAGAGTAGAAGGACCCCTAATGGTAAGTGCCAAGTGTTGTTCTCCCTCTGAGGCGGAGGACATCTTGGGTACTTTCAAAGCAGTACCCTGCACCCTGGCTGGGAGACCGCTCTCTTCCTCTATGATGTGTTGCAATACTCTTCTTCCGAAGGAGGCATCAGCTGAATCCTATACATTCAGTTTGTAGTGCCTGACAAAGGTAGATACGGAGGACCACATAGCAGCTCGGCATACTTCCTCAATTGAAGCATTCTTGGCTAACGCTGCATTGGTAGACACGCTCCTGACCGAATGGGCAGTAATCCTCGCAGGGTCTTCCAGACTGAGTGATTTGTAAGCTTCTACGATGCATGTCTTGATGGCAGCACTAATAGCGGATTTGGACATTCTGTTCCCCATATGTGGTGGTGAGATGTTGATGAACATTGCTTCAGTTTTCCTGATGCTAGCAGTGCATACCAGGTAGGCTCTGAGGGACCTGCAAACGCCCAGGGTGTGCCAGGCTCTCTCCTGTGGATGCTTAGGATCAGGGCAGAAGGATGGCAGATATGTTTCTTGAAACCTATGAAAACGTGAGGCAACTTTTGGAATGAAGGTCAGGTCTGTGCGAAGAACTACCTTGTCTCTATGAAAGACATAGTCCTGGATTTATAGAGAGTGCTCTGATCTCTGATACACATCTGGCAGAAGTGTCTGCCACTAGGAATAGAGCTTTCATGCATAGCCATTTTAGAGGTACGTCTTGGATGGGTTCGAACGGGGCCTTAATGAGGGCAGATAGAACCGTATGTAGTCTCCAAGTAGGAAACCTGTGCACTGGTGAAGGATTGCGTAGCATTGCACCTCTCAGAAACCTACGTATGTGTGGTGTGTGGACAGCAAACAGCTTTTTACACAAGAAAGTACCAAATTAAAGGCTGCTTCTTGTTTCCTGAGAGTTGCCAGCTTCAGACCGGGTTTGAGACCATCATTCAGGAATTCCAGAATGGAGTGCATAAAAGGGTTGGTGGTATCAGCAGACTTCCTCCTGTACCACCTGTGAATAGCCTTCCAGGTGGAGTTATATAGTCTGACCATGGAGTCCTTTCTGGAGGCAAGAATATCAGTCACGCCTGCGAAATAGCCAAGTTCTAGGTAAGACTACCATTCAAGCTCCATGCGGTCAGAAGCAGGCACTCTGGATTTGGATGCCATACCAGACCCTGGACGAGGATGTCCGGAGATACTGGTAGACATAACAGAGGTGCCTCCGACATCTGTTGTAGGGTCGAGAACCATGGATGACGAGACCACCACGGGGCCATCAGGAGAACTGTACCCCTGTTGTTTTACCCTTCTCACAACCTTCAGCAGTATGGGAATTGGAGGGAAGGCATACAGTAGACCCATGGGCAACGAGGTGGTCAGGGCATCCGTGGCTTTGGCCTTGTCGTGATGAAACCTTGGTGTGATGCGAACAGGTCCACTATCAGTGTCTCAACATTCTGTAACATCCAGTTGAAGGTTTTCTTGTTCAGCATCCATTCTCCCAGGTGGATCAGTTGCCTGCTCAGCCAACCTGCCTTGGTGTTGTCCAGGCCCCTGATGTGTTCAGCTATGATTGAGGTGAGATTCTTCTCTGCCCATGACAATAACATCAACGCTTCCTTGTGGAGGGAGGACAATCTGGAGCCCCCAGTTGTTTATATACATCTTGGCTGACACGTTGTCTGTCCGCACTAATATGTGGTGGTTCTTTACTTCGTTGCCGAAGTCCAAGAGAGCCAGACGAACAGCTCTGAACTCCAATACATTGACTGGCAACCGGGACTCACTGTGAGACCAGCGTCCCTGAGTTGGGTTCTCGGCCAAGGTTGCTCCCCAGCCATGCAGACTGGCATCTGTAAAGAGTTGTAGCTCGTTGTTGTGTGAAATCTTTTGCCCTGGCGAAGATTGGAGTTCTTTGTCCACCACCGTAGGGATTCTCTCACCGACATGGGCACCTGAAGAAGGACATCCCGCTTCTCCATGATCTGTAGCGGGTACGGTCGAAGGAACAGCTGCAGAGACCTTGTGTGTAGTCTGCCTCATTGAACCACATCTAAGTTGGAGATCAGAAGGCCCATTACCTTGGCTAGGGTAAGTAGAGATGATGAAGGATGCGCCATGATGAGTTTCACCGCCTGCTTGGTTTTCAGGATCTTGTCTTCTGGTAGGAAGAGAGCAGATTACTTGGTGTCTATCAGCAGTCCTAGATGTTCCAGTGTCTGAGATGGCACCAGCGAGCTCTTCTTCCGGTTAATTAGGAAATCGTGGGATTGCAGGCAACAGATCGTCTCCTGAGTGTCTTGAAGTGCTTTCTCCTTGCACGAGGACCAAATAAGCAGGTCATCGAAGTACAGGTGGACGTGAATGCCTTTCCTCCTCAGATGTGCTACCAGGTTGACCAATACTTTGGTGAAGACTCTCAGGGAGGTTGTGAGCCCAAAGGGATCTGTTGGATGCTTGAACTGCATGTGAAGGTTCCCTATGCAGAATCTCAGAAACCTTCTGTTCAGTGGCAGGATTGGGACATGTAGGTATGCCCCGTGAGGTCCAAAGAGACTAGGAATTCTCCCAGCTGCAACACCTCCGTGATGGACTTGAGGGTCTCCATATGGAAGTGTCTCAGATTGATGAACCTGTTCACAAATTTCAGGTCTAGAATGGCTCTCCAGTCGCCATTTTTCTTGGGCACCGTGAAAAAAATGAAATAGACCCCCCCGGCCCTTTTGAGCATCTGGCACTGGTCCCACCGCTCTAATGTCTAGAAGGTGTTTGCAGGGCAGCGAAGGTTATGGCTCTTTTTCTGAGGTCCTTGCATAGTGGGGAGATGATTAACCGATATGGAGGCATTCTTCTGAATTCTGGCTCTGGTGACGATAGAGGCTGAAGCTGAGGCCTTGATGGCCATTGCTGTGGCTTCATGCGATCTTTTAAGTGCAACGTCTATTTTCTTGTCCGGGTTGTCTCACACTGAACCATAGCCATCCTCAGAGAGGAGACCAAAGGACTGAAGCGCTGTCACCAGTGCATCCACCAGAGGGACCTGCAGTATCTCATTGGCAAAAGAGGGTAAGTCATACAATTTTTTAACAAAGCCAGGGGCCTGTCTATTAGAGGTAGGCTTAGCCCATTCAGCTTTTAGTTGCCTTTCAAAAAACTCAGAAAATGGAAACTTTTCCAGACGTAGAATATCTGGGGAACAGTTCCTCTGTGCCCTTGGATTTATTTCTAAAATTAATACCCGGGCTGACCATGTCCTCCTCAGATGGGGGGTCATGAAGGCCTAAAGCTGACAGAGATTTAGAAAGAAGATATTGAAAATCCTCTGCCTTAAATAGTCCTCCACTTCCTCATCAGACAGAAACTCACCCTCCTCTCTTTGGACCAGATCAGGATCCAGGGACTGCTCCCTGTCTGAATTAGAGTGACTGTCTCTGAGGATCTGCTTCCTGGCAGCCTTGGTAGCCAACTTCCCCCCCAACGGTCTGTCCGCGGGATAGTTCATGGAAGTTGGAACTGGGGAATTTGTATAGGAGATAACTGCATCCAGATCCCCCATGAGGCAAAGATTTAAAAATTCCTCCCTCATGGCTCTCCTCATAGACTCAAAAAAGTCCTGAGGAGTAGAGTTCCCAGCATACAGGGGTACATTACCCAGTTGCAGTCTTCTAGGTTCCTCTACCAGTGCTCTGTTGAGCGATGGGGATTTGCCTCCATCCCCCGCCAGGAGATTGGCATCTGGAAATGGAGAGACTGTAGGTGCGCTTTGGGAAATCGCTGCGCCAAGATGGCCGCCAGCAGTAGCAGAGGAGCAGGGACATGGTCTTCTATGTGACATCGCTTTCTTGCTTTCTTCTCCCCGCTCAACTTGGGGTTGTTGCCAGCAGATGCAGCAAGTCTACAAGTCATGCCGACTCCAGAGGCATCCCCAGGCATCTCCATGATGGCGTCACTGCTCTCCAGCTTGGAGAGAAAGCCATCTTCCACTCCTCTCGGCATTGTTGAAGGAAGGGAGGGAGGGAGGCAGACAGACAGACAGACAGACAAAAGAGTTCTATGGCTATTTCCAGAGGCCTTCCAGCTGCTGTCAAATCCCTCTAGTGGACAAAAGGTAGAATGAATAGAGGTAAATAGACTTTAAAAGGAGTAAGTTAGAAGAGGAAGTTTAACAGTAGGAAAAAGAAATTAGGAAAGGAAATAGAGGTAAAGGTGCAGTTTAGCAACTAACTAAGTTGGAGGCAGAGCCTACGATAACCTCTCCTGTAGATGCAGGAAGGGAACTGAAGAAGTGGGTGTTCCCAAGCCACACAGGAAGAGGAAGAAAAAACTGTTCCTGCCTCTCCCTGATAGGATGGTGGGAATCACCCAAGATGTCCTCCGCCTCAGAGGCAGAACTATAGGAGTAAGCACACATTATGTACCTACAGGGCATAAATCAACAGGGGTTAAATGCAGTCCTCTTTCCCTACACACAATACTCTTTACCTCTGGAGGTTGTGGGCTCAGGATAGGATCTCTCCTTGGACCGGCCTCTGGCTCTGCTTCAGCCTCTCTTTCTTGCCCAAGAGAGCAGGGAAGCTTCCATTCATTCCCCAGTCCAGCTAACTGTAGAGTGGCTGAATTTCTGCTGCCTCCCAGGGTTCCTCCACGTCTGTGGCTCATGGCCTGGACGGCCTCATCAGCACAGGCAGGAGTGTTTCCTAATCTCCTGTAGGATGAAGACTGCCTCCTCCCTGGATGGGCTGGAGTCTATATTGATGCTGCCCTCTTTTCCCACACTTTTTGGCCTTGGAGCAGCTGGGAACTGTAGGCCAGCAGACGAGGAACCCCCATTCAACCCAGTGAGTGATACTCCTGCAGGCCCCTCTCTGGAACTACAGCTCAATTAAACCTTATGGGGGAATATTTTAAATAAACAACCACACAGCAGCCATCTTACAAACACAGGTAACTGCCATTTCGTTACACCTACCAACAGCCACTGAGGGAAGAGTTAGTCCCACACAGGAGGCAAGCAGGAGAAGCATCTTCGTCAAGAGAGAAAGCCTTTTGCCAGTAATCCTGTCAGGGCACAGTGGCTGAAGGGGGAGTGGTGAGCAGAGAAGAGAAGCAGACCCAGCAACCAGCCAATGGCACGTGAGTACTCTTGAGTGGCGGCTAACAGGCCAATGGCTGAGGGAGCGCATTGCACAGCCAATGGGAGAGCTGCAAAGTGCCACCCCAAAATACAATTATTTATTTACTTATTATCAAACTTATACCCTGCCCTCCCCGCAATGCAGGCTGAGGGCGGCTGAGATGCATTCCACTAAGATGCATTCCACATATAGAGAGATGCATTCCACTAAGCGGCTACCGCTACTTTCCCCCTTATCTTTGCGGCATTTATAATCAAATAGCCATAAAGTTTCAAAACAGAAACTATAAAAACACAGTTGATATTTCATCTTGGCTTATATTTCATCTTGACTGAAATTAAACGATTTACATAACTATAAATTCAGTTAGCCAGAAGTTTCTAGAAAATGGACTGTATTACACATACACACTTGTGTGGCTGGGTTTGTTTGTTTGTTTTAACATTTACAAATTGTAAAGTTATTCTAAAACAGACTGTAACATTATAACTATAAAGCATCAAATCCAGCCTTCAAAATTACATTGTGGTATTGTCTGAGTTAGCAACAGCAAGCTAATCAAGGTGTGATGCTGAGGCACAACCGGCCAATGCCATTTTAGGTTCTGTTAACCAGAATCATGTACTGAACTATCACTTGGAAAGTAATAGCACTACATGACTTAGACCTGAGAAGATAATTAGGAAGTGACATAATCGTTTCCTAATTTAAAAGAGAAAGACAAAACAAGTAGCAATGGCTTAAGTTAAAAGGCGGGAAACAGAAATAAAGTATTTCAACAGGCTTGTAGCCACTTGCCTGGGCGCCTATCAAGTGACAGCTTCCTTCTGGCAGCCAGAAACTTTTATGAACCTGATGAGAATTTTGTCTGACTCCTTTCAGGCTATCAATACATCATAAGTGACTAAAATAGGCACATGTGGGCAGGCAAAAAATAATAATAATTTTTGCAGATTTGCAGAGCTGTATTATCAGGGCCATAGCCAGTGGTGGGGCTTTAGGGGCAGAGCACCCTATCAACTAAGACAAAGCCCCCATGGCTCAAGCTCTCCATCCTGTCCAGTCCTGCATTGGGAGTCATGGAAGGAGGAGAGAATGGCCTGCCCAAGAGCTCTCGGAGAGCTGGCTGACTAATGGCCTGCCCCAGCACCTCACTGCACCTGCACCTGCTTGGAGAGCTGAGAAGGCAGCGAATGCTGCTCAATGCCTTGCCAACCTGGCTGCCTCCTCTTTGACTTTCCTCCTCCCTCTCCAAACATAATACACCCCCCCTTCACAAATGACTTGAAAACCAAAACTTTCCACATGCATGGCTTAATCCTGGCTTGGAGGGAAGAGAGCTATTGTTTCAACCTGGACGTAATGACAAACTGTAGTTTGCCACATTTAATTAACGATTACATGCAACAGGAGGAAACAGAGAGAAAGAACGTGGTTAAATTACAATTGATATTTCCTTCAAATCTTGCCACTGAGTTCAAGCTCACTTTTTGAAGCTCACAGCCCATTAAAAGAATTCTAACATTTTTCTTGTTCATGCACCCCAAGCTGTTCTGAGAGTGTATTTGAGGGGATTCTTTTACTCTGTTTTTTGTTCATACGCACGCACCTCACTGCTCTTCCATCTCTGACTTTCCTCCTCCCTCCAAACACACTCCCATCCAGGCAGGATGGGAGACATATGAGCGCCAGAAAGAACTAACTAGGGGTGAAATAATTTTACTTTTTACTGCCAAGCATTATAAATATGACACAATAGCTATGTATTGTGAGAACTTCAACTGTCTGAACACCAAGCAGCATTTCATTGCATTCAATTACATAAACACTCCTCTGCCCATTAACAACCAGTCTTTACTTATATAAAACTCTGTGAACTTGGTCTTCAAATAAGTGGTCTTTCTTTATATCCTTCTACAGGTACAGAAACAGCCAAACAGAAATAATTTCATTATTGCTCACCTTTTTAAGCAAACAGAACTTTTCTAGCACCAGTCAGCTGCATGTTTGGATTTCTGTGTTTAGGCGGGATAAAGGAGCTATTTGGTTCCAAGCCATTATGTTTTAGTTGTTATAGCAATAATTATTATCCATGGTTATTTAGGAAAATATGAATTACAGAGTTTAAAATACTCAGCATTTTTAGGTTAACAAATGTGATTCCATCCAGGACCCATAAGGTCATCAGTTTAGGCCCAGGGGCTTTCAATTTCAGTTCACTTACAGCATATCTTTTCTCTGGATGCAATTAGGGGGGTAATTAGACGAAATGACTTATGACAGAAGATGCCTCTCCATGATGGCACACAATGAAGTTAGTTTAGTATTTAGGTAGCACTTCTCCTTAATAAAGTAAGTAATGTGCAAAGTGTAAGGGTTAATTATTTTTGCTGTTCAAGCCAAAAATTCCACCTACCAAGAATGGTTTTCCATATTAGCTTATTACAATAACTGTGCAACTCAGGTTTTTGATAACATTAGATTATACAGCCTAAAATTTAAATTTCAATACATCGTAAGGTGTTTAATTACCCCAAACTATGACGACTGTATCTCTTACACACAGAATATATGAATGCAACTCACCATCTAGTTACCCTTATGGAGCAAACCTATGCATGTTTATTCAGAAGTAAATCCCACAATGTTCCCATTTGTGCAGTGCGCAGAGGACTGCACTGTGTGTCTATGATTAATGTAATATATTTCCATAGAATAGTAATCTCTGAAGAAGTCTTGACTCATTCATACACTCATTACACTTCTACATGCCAGAGCCCTGACCTAGTTACATGCTTCTTAATCTGTCTGGTTGATGACACATTCATTAGAATTGGGAACTTCAGTAATTCTGCAGTGTTATCACCATACCTTTTTTTGTAACAGTATTTATGTGGAAAGCTCACACACAAAAAAGTTCGCAAATATGTTATGAAAACTTCTCTACAAGATTCTGATGCAATATGCACATAGGCTTAAAACAGTAAACCTCTCAAAATCATAACAATACTCCACACAACTTTTTAAACTACCCTTATAAACAGATATATTAACCAATTTCAAGATCTTTGTCTCAGTGAAAAGTAAAACTGCAGCAGCCCATGAGAAGCTTGAACTACCTGTTGAAGGAAGTACAGGAAAAGTCTATGACCACTGTCTTAGTTTTGTTTGTTTTTAAAAAAAGCATTAAGCCTAACACAACAGAAAAAAGTGTCCATGATGAAGAGTCCACTTTATATAGCATTTAGGGCATAGTCATAGCTTAATATAAATGCACTTACAAAATTAGCTACACACATAGCCAAGTATCCGGTTTCAGAAGGCACATTAGAATAAGACACCACCATCCCTAGCCAAGAGAACTCAACATCTAGCCTAGAGAATATGCACAAAATGCCTCTCAAAAGTTAATTCAGTTGACGAGTTCTTCAGAAAAGAGAAGATTTTATCATCTCAGCTTATTAGTCCTCTTAACAATAGTGTTCCCGACAGTTCCCGACAATTTTGTGGCACAACCTCAATGTTTAAAAAATGGACACCACCCACCCATGACTGAAGTTACACCGTAAATGTTCACCTTATCAGTTTCTTTAAAAACTAAAATTCAACATACCCTAACTTCATAAATAAGCCTATCCAACTAACCTGGCCACTGAGTAACAACACTACAACTCTTAAGTGTTAGACAACCCAAAGAGTAACATTTTAATAGGTTTTTCATAACAAACACGACATACTGTCACAAAAAAAATTAAAAATCCAAATGCTAAACCCTTATTGTTAAATCTAACATCAGTTTAAAGACATCCTTAGTTTGAATTGTCCGCAGCGCCAGATAACTCCACGTACCATTTTCAGTTAGCTTTTCCCCCCTCTGACGTGGAAATAGACATTACTTTCACAAAACTACACTTGCAAATTACCTCCCGAGTCCCAAAGGGAAGCAATAATCCCTGGTAACAAGAGTACTCAGCGACCACGCCTTCCTGCTGCCCTAGCAAGTTGCAAGCGGAGTAGTCGGGTCACATTTCTTCTTTCATGCGCAGGGATCCTAAAGGTTAGTTTTACACAGGCCGAATAGGCTCATCTAGCGAGCGAATAATGGAAACGGGGCGGAGAGTTGAGAGAAAAACATAACAGAAAATTCTGGTTCTTGGAGGGGGGGAAAACGTTACAAAAAAGGGCATGAGAGGAATGCGTGGAATAGGACTATACTATTTATACACTACCGCTTGCCTTCATTTTTGTTGGTGACAGCAAGCCTCACACATACACCCCGTCACACACACACACCCGTCAACTTATTAAATGTGACACAGAATGGGGGAAATGCAACATTGTGTTAAACAGAAGTTTACCAAAATTAGTTACATCGATCCGTACCAGAATTTAAAACTTGTTTACCGTGTGCCGGAAGGGAGGCGCTAAACGCCTTGGTCGGCATAGTTTTTAGAAAGACGCCAGGCTTCAGACCTACTTTGGAATCCATGCCCTCTTACCTAGCAACCCTTTCTCCTCACCCCAGATGCAGAGACTCGTTGTGGGTTACTCGAGCCGAGCTACCAAGTAGTCTGTATATGCTTGCAGACACTATACTTCACTTGTCCCAGGGCTCAGTACTGGCATAGAAACAGCGGTCGAGACCTAGCTGAGATTAAGCCCCGATAAGTAATTCCACTCTCTTTAAGGCAGCAAGGCCATGCATTTCTGTTTGGGAATTACGTTCAAGTGGGATTTGCTTCCGAGTCAACAACACACAGAGTCAGATTGCATGGGAACTCTCTAACCCCTTCTGAAAACCCGAACTCCAACATTATACCAGAAAAGGAGCAGCCAAGACGGCAACACCATTAGATCTACTCCACATTCCAAACCCAATCCTCAAGGAAAGGATTTATGGGCTCCCTGTGCCTTATATAAAAGAAAGGGGTTTAAAAAAAACAAAAAATCCGCTGTAGAGGTAATGGAGTTCAGGGGTGAAGGGAAAAAAATAATCCTCCTAGGCTTGTTTTTTTTGTTTTGCTTTTTTTTTTTTTCCTCTCTCCTTATTCAGCACCATTTTTGTTCCCAGCAACTTCCCAAACACAAGGCAAGGAAAAGGAGGCGGATCAAGTTCGCCGTGGGAGAGGAGAGGAAAGGAAGACTGGTCGCGCTGGCTGGCTGTCTTCCTCCCAGTCTCTCTCACCTTCACAGATCCGGCAGCGCTACAGTCCCCGCTGCCTTCGCTGCCGCCTCCGCCGCCGCAGCCCTCGGCATGTCCGGGGCGCTTCTACCAGGAGGCGCCTCTCAGGCCAGGCTCAGCCTCTGGCTGCTGTTGCTGTTGCTGCTGCTGCTGCCGCCGCCTCCTCGGCCGCTGCCATCTTGCCCTGGCGGCTGAGAGGAAAGCACCCCAGCTCAGCCCGCTCAGCTCCCCGGGCCTCCGCCTCATCTTCCCGACGAGGGACCCAGTCTGCCACCGCGGTCGCCTCCACCTCAGCCGCCTCTTTCTCCTCCTCCTCCGCTGCCACCGCCCACTTCTGCTGTTCCCGCTCTTCTCCCCGCGGGGCCTGAGGCTGGTGAGCGCAGCTGCGTGCGGGTAGTTGTCGTCGTTGCCGCCCGCCGCCCACCTCACTCCTGGGGCCGTGAGGAAGCGTCAGCCCCGTTCCGACATGTCTGGGTTCCGTTTCCAGCCTGCGGGGCCCTCCTGACGAGCCTCAGCCTAGCCGCCCTCTTCCGCAGCTGTAGCGCCACCGGCTGGTTCTTGCCTGCCTCCTGGCAGCAATTAGAGCGCTAAACCCGCCTCCGTCTCCAGGAAAGGAGCTGCTTTTTCTTCACTTGCGGGGCCTTGCCTGGCGCTCGCGGGAGGCGACGATGAAAGCAAAAAAGACACGAAATGCGTCCGTTGCTTCAGAGCCTTGGACGTGTGCATGCACGATAGCTGCTATCGAAAGCAATGCATGCCAGTTTGCTCAAGAGTAAAGTCCTTGTTTTGCCACACTGACTTCCGTGTAAACTATATGATTGCCGCTAAAAACAAAACCATTTCCGGGTCTGTATTCTGGCCACAGGTTGTGCACTTTTCTGCTTTTCTGGATCAGTAACACAAATGCAAAGTCGACTGTGTGCATTTCATCCTTGGTTTAAATCTATTCTTGCTTCAGGCTCTTTGTGATGTTAATGTACAATCGCCATTGGCTAGAATCGTTATGTATTAAGTGCCGCTTAACAACCATCAAAACGTTGGGAAAAGTAAAAGCTGGATCGTCATGGATCCTCTACTTTTTAAAAGAGAATCCACCAAATCCAGCATTAAATCACGTTTGGAAGCCAGGGACTACAGACTGGACCATAAAAATACTGATCCAACACTTTGTGGTGTTGCAACAGTGCAAAAAAAAGGATCCTCATTAATTCATATTATTTTATATTAAAATGAAATAAAACCAATATACCATAGATCATGTTTATAGGCAGCACCACAAAAATCATGCATCCACTGCTTTGTTGGGGTCACAATGGCACAAAAACATAATTACAATTCACAGAGCCTCATGGGTCCTCAGGATTTTTGCACTGAGTCACCCCAACTCACCATCAGATCACATAGAAGAAGAAGAGATTGGATTAATACCCCGCCCTTAACTACCCGAAGGAGTTTCAGAGCAATTTACAATCCCTTTCCCTTCCGCTCCCCACAGCGGACACCCTGTGAGGTAGGTGGGGCTGAGAGAGTTCTCTTAAGAACTGCCCTTGAGAGAACAGCTCTGAAAAAACTTATGACTGACCCGAGGCCACACCAGCAGCTGCATGTGGAGGAGTGGGGGATCAAACCTGGTTCTCCCAGATTGGAGTTCATGCTCTTAACCACTACACCAAACTGGATCTGTCCATATCCATAACCACAGACTGCACCACAAAAATCATGCATCCACTGCCGCAGTGTTGCAAAAACATAGTTCTAAAGCATAGATCGTCATGGATCCTCAGGATTTTTACATTGGGTCACCCCAAACTAACCATCAGATCACATATCATGTCCATCGCCACAGATTGAACTACAAAAATCATGGATTCACTCCTTTGTGGTGCCTGCAGTGTGCAAAAACGTAGTTCCAAAGCACAGATCTTCATGGATCCTTAGGAATTTTGCATTGGGTCCCCCCAGACTTACCATCAAATCACATATAGTTGCAATAGCCACAGACTGCGCAAAAAAAACCCAGCACAAAAATGTGGTTCCAAAACATGGTGCAAAAATGTGGTTTCAAAGCACAGATCTTCATAGATCCTCACAGTTTTTGGTCACCCATATTCACTGTCAATCACAGATCATATCTGTAGCCAAAGAGTGCACCACAAAAATCACAGATCCATTGTTTCATGGAGCCACTTGTTAGCAAAATTACTTTGATAATTAATAAAGATGGGGAATTACGATTATTAATGTGCAATTGGCATCTAAGGGAGCGAAGCCTATGTATACAGAAGTCCCGCCTTTTCCAGTAACCCAGAAATAAACACAGAAGCCAAGTCTCAAAGAAATGGTTTCTTTACTGGGAAATATATTTCAAGCATACAAATAAATTCACAATCACACAGTTATTCAGTCCTAAGAAATATAGATAAAAAGGGATAGCGATATTCACATTAGCAGGATAATCGTTGGTGAGTGATACATACCTGTCCTTGGCAGGATGGAGCGATCCACAGAAAAATAAGGGAGACTATGGGGGAATAAGGGTCATATTCTGAACCAGCAGAACATGTGGTCAACTCTGGCAGCGCTAAAACCAAGAGTCGTGGAGATAGGGTGGGTCTAGAGGTAGAGGGGAGAGAGAGTATGGTGGATCATGCCCTTTTATACACTATTGGAACTTGGGGGTGGGCTTTGCTGGATACTTCCCTTGTCACATCCCTTGGTCAGTCTCAGGAAGTTTCCTAATCAAAAACAAGTTTCAGGAGGAAGGGGGCTTAATGGTTGGACAATATTAGATTCTATTTAGTCTTAACAGTGGCACCTTTGAGAACAATAACTGAGGCAGCCAGAGTCATTGTCACTGAGGGTCCATTGCTGGCTCCAGGTGATGCATTTAGCTGGTACATGTCAGCCCTCTAATCCTCTCATGGCTGTGGATCCTTTGTCATGGTGGATTGCCTACATGTGATGTTAGGCAAAGGGGGGGGGACGTGTCTGTGTGTCAGAGAAGATGCTAGCTCATGGAGTCTCTGTTCAAGATCTCTGGTCTCATGGCCTGGCATGATGTCTGTTTAAACAGCAGATGGTTACTGGCTTTACTGTGCTTCACATGGCTAGGGAGCTTGGTTCTCTTCTTGCTGCACTGCGGGTAAGAGATGGCAGGTAACCCCAGGAACCATTGAAATATCATCTCAGGAGAAGATTTGCCTCTGCTGGGCATGTGTCTGCAGTTGGCATCAGCTTAGGGTGGTACACAGTCCATTCCCTTTTGCACATTTATTGCACAGTCCAGTTATTATGAAGTTCATAAGTCCACATGGAGCACTATAAGTGCCTTGCAGGGCAACACACTATAGAGAGAGAGCGCTTTTCCAAAGCATGGAACCTCATGGATCCTCTGAATTTTTGCACTGGGTTACCCCAAACTCACCATCAAATCACATATCATGTCCATAGCCACAGACTGTACCACAAAAATCATGGATCCACAATGTTGCAGTGCCACCACATAGCAAAAACATGGTTTGGATGCGTGGATCCTCTGGATTTTTCCATTTTGTCACCACAAACTCACCATCAAATCACATATCTTCTCCCTCACCAGAGACTGCATCACAAAAATCACACATCCAGTGCTTCATGATGCCACCATGGTGGAAAGATGTTGTTCCAAAGCACAGATCCTCATGAGTCTTCAGGATTTTATGTGGGGTCACCCTAAACTCACCACTGAATAACTCATCACATTCATGGCCACAGATTACACCACAGAAGTTATGCCTCGATCACTTCATAACACCACCATAGTGCAAAAACATGAATCTAAAGTATGGATCTCTCATAGAACCTCATGATATTTTTGAGGGGTCCCTCCAGAGCTTGACATCAAATCACATATCACAGCCAGGTCTACAGACTGTACCACAAACCTCATCATTTCATGGCACCACCATTGTACAAAAAATTCAGTGAGAACATGGATCCTCATGTAGTCTATCATACACAGCCCTCCCAGTTGGGTGAATTGTGCTCCTTGTGGCTCTTTTGGTTTA
The DNA here is from genome assembly GCA_029375565.1 of Gekko gecko. Lineage (NCBI taxonomy): Eukaryota > Metazoa > Chordata > Lepidosauria > Squamata > Gekkonidae > Gekko > Gekko gecko. The sequence goes on from JAPDNY010000003.1 coordinate 128,000,334, forward strand.
AAAAGGGGGCCTGGGAGAAGGCTGAAGCCCCTCCTCCCCTTTCACTGTGGTACCAATCCAAATTGGGTCCTTTTCCCACAAGGAGCTCACAGCTGCTGTCCTGCTGCACGTCCCTGTAGCAATCTTGTGTTTCACAGTCTTGTTTTGCCATTAGAATTGATTGCATATTTGTATTCTTTTGCATTGCTAGAATATGTTTTTTTCACAAGTGTCTTATAACAGGATTAAATGGCAGTTACACCTGTTTAATGTAATGCTGTATTCCTCAGAAACATCCGATAATTGGGTTCCAGTTTAAGCGTCTCGCTGCTCGGCTGCACCCCGTCTCGCTCTGATGGGGAGGAGCCGAGCCTAGGCTGACTGGAAGGGTCTGGTTCATCTTGGACCCTTCCTGGGATCTCTGCAGGAGATCCTCAGCTTGGGGAGCTGAGGAGAGCCTCTTCCAAGGCGACGGCCAAGGAATTAAGGCTCATTTTCTTCCCTGAAAGGTCTCGCTGCTGCAGAGCTAGCATGGCGCCGAGAGACGACTGCCGGACAAGCGGACATGGTCAAAAGTTTTGAAATGCTTCTAAAAGACTTCCAAGGCTTCAGAGCGTGAGTTAAGCAAAGCTCAGGTGATTAAAAGCATCTACAAGAACCTTGGTAGCAATTAGAAGTGCCTAAGTGCAAAGCGACGTGGGAGGGAGGAAACTCAAGAATCCCCCCCCACTTAAAGTAAGATGGTTCTAAAACGGGATTTAAAAACGTTCTGAACTAAGCTAAATGCATCAGAATACCAGCGAAATTGAAAACTGTATAATAATGAGAAGCGGATAGAATTTACTCAACGTTTACCATGTTTTGGGAAACTTACTTCTTGTTGATATTATGGCTGGGAGAGGGCAGAAGGCGGGTCTGGAGAAAAAACGCAAACCGGAAATAGCCAACCAGCTATTCCCTCCCACAACCAGGAAGTAACAGCAGATATGCCTACACTACTGGCGCATTGTGCCCTCTAATGGAACAGATGACTAACCTCAGCCTTAAAATGGATAATTTGCAGAAGCAAATGTCCCGAATGGATAAAAGGACTTCCATGACTGAAAAGACGTTAGAAAAGATGGAAAAACAGACTGAGAGTTTTAATAAAAGAGCAGATGAAGCGAAGAGAGAGAGATCCTCCAATAAAATTCAGTTAATACAGCTCCATCTGGAAAGATCCATGTACATTTTATGCTTCCAAGGGATCCCAGAGGAAAAGAACAAAGATTTGAAGGCTCTCTTAGCAGAGGCTTTGGCTCCAATAATGGATTACAAACAAGAAGACTTAATGAAGGAGATGGACTGGGCCGACAGAATTTATCCAGACTTTATAAAAAAAAAATAATAAACTCCCGGGAGGAATATGTTTGAAATTCACGAGACGGTCTACCAGAGATCTGGTGCTGAAATCTACACAGGGGAAACCCTTGAAAATCAAAAATGAGGAGATAAAAATCTTGAAATATATCCCCTTTGAAATCAGAAAGCGGAGGAGACTTTACAGGGATCTTACTCTCTCTTCAGAAGGAAGGAATTCCTTATAGATGGTCGTTTCCTGAAGGACTGAGTTTCAAATTTAAAAATAAAAAATTCAACATTGACACTGTTCCTAAGGCGAAGAAGTTTGTAGACCGATACTTTAATCCCAAGCAATGCAACAAAGACAAGAAATCTAAAACAGAAGAGGAGGAAGAAGAAGATGAAGAAGAATCTTAGTCACAGGATTCATCAAGCGACAGTTACAAACCTAATACTTCTTCAGATACATCGGAATCAGAGAAAGGAGCAGCCCCCAAGGAAAAAAGAAACGCAAGAAGAAAAGACTCTAAAACCAAGATAATTGTTGATAATGCAGTTTTTGTTATCCAGCTAGTTAATGCAACTCTTTATTATTTTTTGTTAAATTTTTACAAGCAATAACAGCGCTGTATCACTAGGTGACATGGATATATACCTATGTAACCAGATCGTGTCACTTTGTTAGTCTCCCCTTCCTATAACCATTAATTGGCTTAGAGTTAGGGTGGTAGTCTCCCTCCCCCATTCCAGTAGTTTGTGTTGTATTAGTTTTCCCTTCCCCATTTCCTATAGAATTTAGAGGTAGGGATTTATTAACCATTCCCCAAATCCCATAGTATTGCAAAATCAATAAAATACTTATATATATAAAAAAAGAAACATCCGATAATTCACATTCCCACAGGGAACAAAATATAGTTAATCAGATGAAATCCCCTTCATCAACAATTCTTGTACTTGCTGTTTTCCCTTTAATTTCTTTCTTGCCCATTTTCTAAGAGGTTTCCTCTTTCTACCTGATTTGGTTATTTCCTGTTAACTTTCTTAGCTATACAGAAACAAAAAAGGAGTCTAAAAGTTTCATGTTTATTTTCCCTCACGCATAGAATCTCTAGTGCCACCTTAAACACGTTAGCCTTTGATTGTTTCCACATGGAAGTTTTTCTCTGTTCAGGTGGCCAAAGTGGAGCAGATTGTTTTGGAGGAACATGTGACTTCATCTTTCAACTGTGGATCAGTTGTCTACCTTCAAGACATGCATCTGTTGAAGATTACACTAAAACACAATCTTCTTAGTCTGTTAAGGTACCACATTACTGCTGATGAATTTTGCGGCAACAGACTAATTTGACATATCATGTGCATTCCATCGCTTCCCTGCAAAAGGAAGTCCTGCTCATGAACATTTTGGAGTTCCTCGAGAAGATTAACAAGCATGGGCATAAGGGTGAGCCAGTAGACATTATATACTTGGACTTCCAAAGAGGGTTTTGATTAGGAACCTCACCAGACTGCTGAGTAACCTTACCAGTCATGGGATAAGAGAATGGGCCCTCTGATGGATCACAAAATTGTCAAGCAATAGGAAGCAGGGAGCTGGAACAAATGGACAGTTCTCTCAATAGAGGAAAGTGAGCAGTGGGGTCCCACAAGGATCAAAACCGCTATTATTTCATTTATTCATATAATGGTTTGGAATTAGTGGACAGCACTACAGTAGCTACATTTGCAAATGATGCCAAATTACTCAGGATGGTGAAAAACAAGGCCAGTTGTGCAATGGGTAGCTTGATGAAAATATCAGCTCAGTGTGAAGCAGCAATAAACAAAGCAAAAGACATGCTGGAGATTATTAGGAAAGTAACTGAAAATAAAATGGTCAGTATTGTAATGCCCCTGTATAGTTCTATAGTGCAGTCCCTTTTGGAATACAGTGCATAGTTTTTGGGTGCTGTATCTCTAAAAGAATATGGTAATAGCTGGGGAAAGTGCAGAAGAGGGTATTCTCCTTGTGTCTGGGATGGTCATTCTCTTCCATAGAGTGTGCAGTTTAGGGAGGGGTGCACAGGGAGGGAGAAAGCAGACATATTCCTTGCCAGCCAGATCAGCCAAATCAACCCTGTTGATCCATGGGGTGACAGATGTCACAACCAGATTGCCCTTACATCTAGAAGTGGGCAACCAAAATGATTAAGGGGTTAGAGCATTTTTCTTTTGAGAAAAGGCTGAAAAGTCTGGGAATTTTCAGTCTATAAAAAGGAGAGGGGGGCGATAGAAGTTTAAAAATTATGCAGGAAGGGGAGAAAGGGGATAGAGAGAATGTCTCCTTCCTTTCCCACAATACTGAACTCGGGGACACCCAGCAAAAGGAAGTATCTTTTTATTCCATGAGTGATTAAACTGTGGAATTCACTGCCCGAGGATTTACTGAGGGCCGCAGGCAAAGAAAGCTTTAAAAGGGGATTAGACAGATTCATGGGGGAGAAGTCTATCAGTGGCTACTAGCCAAGTTAAATAAAGGGAACTTTCCTATACAGAGCCAACAAACCTCTGAAACCCACTGCCAAGAGGCAGCACTGGAGAAAGGCCTTTGCCTCTATACTGTTGGAAGCGAAGGACTTTTGCGACGTCTTTTGCCTCAGCCTTCAGAGGGGGACTAAACAGAGTCAGAGTGATAGAAAGGCCAGGCCTGATCACCCTTTCCTTTCTGCTTCTCTGATGCTGTCCCTTCAATGTGCAGATTGCTTCTCTCAGATTGCATCAGCACCAGAGCACTCAGTCTCATAACAAAAATATCCAATGGAGCTGGGGTTGAGGGTAGGGGAAGCACAATCACAATTTTTCCGTCCTCTAGAAGCAGGCCCCTTTGGTCATTTTACTTAGGGAGCTGAATATCAGCTTCAGAATTTAAAGAGTCTGAACAGGGAATGAACAAGGCTGACAAAAAAGCTCTGAAATCCAGCCCATTGGGAAACTGCTAAAGGGGCTGGGAGGAGGGAGGTCAAAACCAGCACCTTTTCTGACCTCCAACTCCCACAGCTACATGTGAAAGTTTCATTATGGGGTTGCATTTGAGAAGTTGAGTGTTTATAAAGGCACTTTGCCAATTTCCACCTCAGAAACTCTGAACACAGAAATTCTGCAGGTTCAGCCCTATAGAGTAACCGCACTATGGTCTCTGTGTCTGAAAAATGGTAATGGGTCTTGCTCATCACCAGCCCTCATACCACAGATCAATATCACTATGGGGCTGTCCTGAAGAGCTTCAGAGTTTTAAAAATAGATACGTAGCTTTATAAAAGTTTATTGCCCTATGAGTGGGAATCTGCAGTGTCCATTTCCATTCTACAGGGGGACCCCTCAATTAAAACAGTCACATGCAGCTTGTTCAGGGCATTTGGGGGCAAATTCAGCACCTGATGCTGGTGGTGGTTGACGGTCAGGGATTTCAGGTCCGATGGAACCGTGTGCGCCGTCTTTCTCCGCTGAGGTCCTTTGAAGCGGCAGACACATGCAATATGGCCTTCCCACAAGCATGGCAGATCACGTCACGGAAATGGCAGGAAAGGTGTTCGTGATCCTCACCGCAACAGGCACGTGCAGGTGTCGCACTGAACTGACGATGGGCTGGTCCAGACGAACAGGAAGCCGGGGTGCTTGCTTTTCAGTTGTCGGCCCGAGCCGGCCACCTCAACTGGTGGACATCCTCGATGTCTGAGCCATCGGAGTCCTGGTAAGGGATGGCTTGATGCGCTGTGGCAGTCTGGCGGTCCCACTGGGCCTTTTCAAACACTGTGGCTGTCTGTAGGGCAGTTTCGAGTTTGTGCAATGCCATAGAGCACACCATCCAAAGCATCCATTTCCTCCATGGGAAATGATCCCTGTACTCGGGAGATGAGCTGTAATTTTGTAACATTCCCCAGGTCTCTCTCTACTGGAGGCTGGCAACATCGCCTCAAGCATCTCTCAATGGCCAAAACACCCCAGGTACTCTGGATTGCCAAACCTGACGAATTCTGAGTTTAACTGCTTCAGCATGTGGAGGTTACATTCAGTCAGCGGCATGGCTGCTAGCCGCTGTGGGACCCTTTAAATGCTTTTTGAGGAGCAGGGGTCCACCCCCATGTGCTCCCGCCAATCAGCTGGAGGGCCCTTTAAATCTGGTAGGAGAGGAGGGAGGGAGAGGGGTGACCATGGGTGGCCAGTGTTGGGGGTGGGGCTTGGGGGCAGGGTTTCCCCCACCACTCAGCTGGCTGGTTGGGGATAGAGGATGCTTTCATTTATTCAGTTCACTTATACTCTGCCTTTCTCCCCACTTGGGGACTCAGAGTGGCTTCCATTGTTCTCCTCTCCTCCATTTTATCCTCACGATAACCCTGTGAGGTATGTTAGACTGAGAAAGTATGACTGGCCCAAGGATACCCAGTGAGTTTCCATTGTGCAAGTGGGTATTTGAACCTGGTCTTCCAGATACTATAACACCACACTGGCTCTCAAACGACTTCTGAGATACGGGCTTTCCTCTCCAATGCACCATTCTTTCTTCATTGTGAGAATTGTTTTTTTTTCTCCTTAAAAGTGTTCTTTGCAAAACATAACTTTCATAAATGTGGAAATCCTCAAGAGCAATAACTGGCTTCCCCTTTACTGCCTGATTACAGAGTTATGTAGTTGTGTACATTGCTGTATGGAATCTTTGTTTCCTGACTAGGAGGAGTGCTATGGCAGTGTGCTATGACACCCTGGTGTGGTGCTGCAGTTAGTTGGAATGATGCCCTCTGTTGGGGCTGTGAGAGGGACAAAGGGGAATAGTCATTTGTGGCTATCCATTGATATCAATGGAAATCTACTGAGGTATGCTATCTTGGGATACACAACTACAATGTACATGCTGATCATTTTGCTTGGTACGCAGGATCAGTTGTAGAACAGACAAAAAATTAACATAGCCATTCCGAAAGTAGCCTTTCCATCACTACAGTCTAAGTAGGGAAAACGTTCATGGTGTGTCTTAGACTGAGGTTGATTTCTGCTTAAGAAATCATAAACCACAAAGCAGCCTTCACAAAGTCCTTTAGCATTCCCCTCTGTGAGGCTACTTTTGTGTTCTTTGAGTTCAGTAACTGAATGTCAAAATGAAGCGGGGTGGCAAACAAGTGTTTGGGATGGCTCTCAACTATTAGTCAGTGTCAGACGCTTGACTTTTTTGACTTATGGTTAATAATGTTACAGGTTATGTACTGAAGTGGACCAGTGTTGAATAATAGCTGGTATGGCTTTCTTTTGTAAGAGAGAGAGAAAATAATTCATTCCTCTGGAAGGTACACTTAGACTATAAGTTCCAAGGCTATCAAGAGCAAGTGAAGAGATTTCCATTTCAAAATGAAACAAGTCCATCTGGGCTGATATGCCTCTTGTCTCTGTTTGTGTAGGATGCATCAACTCCTAAGGCTAATCTCCCTCTTGGTCATTGTGAACAACCAGGACCTACTTTTCTTGGTTGGCATCTCTCCCGTCTGTGTGTCTATGGGAAAGCTGCAGTGATTTAGGACATAAACTTGATTCCAAAACTGTCTGCATCCAACTTCCTTGACCATATAACATGCACAACTCATAATAACATTCTGCTAACATATTCTGTGGCCACACAGAAACACAGGTGGGTTCTGCATATTTGAAGTACAAAAGCTACCTGTGTGTATTGCTAATTGGCTGGCACTTGTGACATTATAACTCCACCTCTCCCACGCTTTACTTTCAAAAAAAGTATGTGCATGTGTTTTAAATAAGAATTCATTTATCATTTTAATTGCATAAAGACCGAAGCAGAAGCTTAAAGGGGTAGACAGCACATAGTGGATCATAGAAGTAAATATTAATGTACAATATGCTGAGAATAAGTTGATTGTGTTGCCAAAACAGGAGGAAACAGCTCCCTCCTCATGGTAAGTCCTGGTTTGGTTTGGTTTTTTGTGCTTTTGTATGTAAACTTATGGCCTTTTCATTTTATTTACTTCATTTATATCCTGCCTTTCACCCCAATGGGGACCCAAAGTTGCTTATATCATTTTCCTTTCCTCTTTTTTTTATCCTCACAACACCCCTGTGAGGTAGGTTAGGCTGAGAGTGTGTGACTGGCCTGAGGTCACCTAGCAATCTTCCATGGCACAAGTGAGGATTCAAACCTGGATTTCCCAGATTCAGGTCTGACACTTTAACCACTACACCATGCTGGCTCTCTAGACATTGTCTTAGAAAAACATGGGATGTTTTCTAGATCTGCCTGTTCTCTCTTGCACGCTCCCCCCAGCCATTTTTCTCTCAGCCAGCCTCAATTCAGGTTTGAGCCTTGCTATGGACAGAAATTCAAAGCTGTCCCATTTGGCACCTACAAAGGCTAATCAATGCATAAAGGAAGGATCAAAACCTCTCCTGCCAATTGTCCTCTACAAATATACCACCAACCTCCTGGCTCTGGTATTAGTGTTATAAGGGGGCTGGAATTCCGTATTTCTCTTTTAGCCCTAGTGTCAATTGTATATAAAAAGGTCCTTTTTATTTCTCTGGTCAATTGTATCTATGCTACACTTTCCTATGTAATTTGCAAATTAAACAAAATTGCAGTGCACTGCTTCAGTTGCATCTGGGCAGAGATCATGATTAACAGTGATAATAGCATGCATATAAATATATGATTACTCTGTATGCAAATATGAAATAATCTGCTCTGGTTTTCTGCTCACCATTATGAGTGCAGCAATGGCAATAAAAGGGAGGAATCTAGTAGCCTTTCTAGTTAACAGGCTGCCACTGAGTTGACTGACTTGAAGGCAATGGATGAATCTGCATCTGCATTTTTAAATCAGTTTCGTGCTGCTGTGACACCATCTTTCTCTATGCTTGACGGCGTCACAGCAGCACGAAACTGATTTAAAAATGCAAATGCAGATTCAGTGTTGCATTTGAGCAACTGAAAATAATGCAGCGTGTGTGCGTGTATGTGTTAAGTTGCTTCCAATCTATGGCAACCCTATGAATTAATGACCTCCAATATGTCCTATCAATAACAGTCTTGCTCAGATCCTACAAACTGAGTATCACGGCTTCCTTGATTGAGTCAATCCATCTCATGTTGGGTCATCCTCTTTTTCTGCTGCCTTCAACTTTTCCTAGCATTACTGTGTCTTCCAGTGACTCTTGTCTTCTCATAATGTAACCAAAGTACATGGTTTAGTTATCTTAGCTTCTAGAAAGAGTTCAAGGCTTGATTTGATCAAGAAACCCATTGATTTGTGTTTTAGACAGTCATGGTATCTGTGAAACTTTCCCTTCAACACCACATTTCAAGGTAGTCAGCTTTCTTCCTGTCACTTTTCCTCAGTGTCCAACTTTCACACCCATACCAAATAGTGGGGAATACTATGGCATGGATTATCTTGATCTTGGTTGCCAGCGACACATCCTTACTCCTAAGAATCTTTTGAGGCTCCTTCATGGCTGCCCTTCCCAGTCTCAGTCTCCTGATTTCTTGGGTGCAGTCTGCCTTTTGGTTGATGATGGAGTCAAGGAATAGAAAATGTTGAACAATTTCCATTTCTTCATAGTCAACCTTAAAGTTGTGTAATTCCCCAGTAGTTGTTACTTTTGTCTTCTTGATGTTCATCTGGAATCCTGCTTTGGCACTTTCTGCTTTAACCCTCACCGGCAGTCATTTCAAGTCTTCAATATTTTCTGTCGGTAATGTCTGCATATCTCAAATTGTTAATGTTTCTTCCACCAATTTTCACTCCACCTTCATCTAAATCTCATCCAGTTTTCCTTATGATATGTTCTGCATATAGATTGAACAGACAGGGAGATAAAATACACTCTTGTCTGACACCTTTGCCAATTGGAAACCATTCTGTTTCTCCATATTCTGTCATCTTGTCCAGAATACCGGTTGTGCATCAAAATCAAGATACTGTGGCACACCCATTTCTTTTAAAACTAACTATAGTTTTTCATGATTCACACAGTCAAAAGCTTAGCTGTAATCTATGAAACACAAGCTGATTTTCTTCTGAAATTCTCTGGCATGCTGTACCAATTTGCAATATAATCTCTCATGCCTCTTCCTTTTCTGAATCCAGCTTGAACATCTGGCAATTCTCATTCCATATATGGGAACAGTCCTTTTTTGTAAGATTTTGAGCATCACTTTACTTCATACAGTATTCCAAATTAGGCTGCATATTGGGTATTTATTTTCAGTCTCTTTCCTAAAAATCCACAGAATGTTCTAACATGACTGGCTGGATTATAGGACATTTATGAAAGGACATTTATAAGACATTTATGAAAGCCTATGAGATGGCAATGAAAACCACAAAGAAGGAATTTTATGCATCTTCCATTGCATCTGCTAGCTTTCACCCAGCTCAGTTATTTAGAATAATTAGATCACTGACTACTGGCTTCCACTCTGGCTTTGGGACAGAGACAGTTCTGCTCACTCTCATGGATGACCTTTGGAGACACCTTGACCAAGGCGGGTAAGTGCTGCTGTTGCTATTAGATCTAACAGCAGTGTTTGACATTGTTGATTACAACCATATGGCCCATTGCCTCTCTGACTTGGGGATTCGGGGGACTGACTTATAATGGTTTGTCTCCTTTCTCCATGGTAGTGGACAACAAGTGATGCTGGGGGAGAGGTTTTCACCATGTTACCCTTTGGTATATGGCATTCCTCAGAGGGCGATACTTTTCCCTATTTTATTTAACATCTGTATGTGCCCCCTTTCAGTTGGTCCAGAGGTTTAAGCTGGGTTGTCACCAGTGTGCTGATGACACCCAGCTATATCTGTTGATTGGATGGCCAACTGCACTCCGCCCCAGAGGTTCTGACCAGGGTATCGGAGATTGTGGCTGGATGGCTGAGGCAGAGTCTATTGAAATTAAATCTAGCAAAGATGGAGGTCCTGTGCCTGGGTCCAAGCAGTCTGGGGTTGGGGATTCAGCTCCCAGACCTTGGTGGCGTGCCTTTGACACCAGCACCAACAGTAAGGAGCTTAGGTGTGATTTTGGATGCCTCTCTCTAAATGGAGGCCCAAGTCACATCCATTGCCAGATCAGCTTTTTACCATTAATTAATTAATTAATTAATATTTATAGCCCACCCTTCCCACAAGTGGGCTCAGGGTGGGTAACAACATGCCAACAGTACAGAGCAACATTTCATTAATAAAATAAATAATTAAAATATGAAAACTATCATATACATTAAAATGGTGGTCACAGTCTTACAGTAAAGATTTTTAATGGTTGTGAGAGGTCTGGCCTATAATAAGATACAGATAAAGGCCAGCAGTTGTTAAAATGGGTGGCAAAAACCTCAGGGAGGCCATATATGGATGTCTGCTTCCTCAGCCTCAGGCACACTGCCAGCTCACTCACTAGGTGAGCTAGGCACTTGCCTAGGGCACGTGGGCCCTCAGGGGTGCCAAATGGTGCCCCCCGAAAAGCCCCCCCTGCCACCCTAACCGGGCACCGCGGCTGCCTCCCTGCTGCCGCTGTCAAGAGCGTCCGGCTGGGGGGAGGGAGAGGGGAGGGCGGTGTGTCCTGAGCGCCCGGCTGGGGCGCAGGAGGCGCCTTGGGGGGGGGAGGAAGAGGCAGGAGCGCATGCCGGTGGCCAGCAGGGACTCTCCCTGCCACCGCTGCCAGTCCTGAGCACCCGGCCGGGATGCAAACAGGAGGCGCCCGGGGGGGGAGGGAAGGAAGAGGCGGGAGCACATGGCAGCAGCCAGTGGGGACTCTCCCCGCCGCCCCCGCCGCCCCCGCCAGTCCTGAGTAAGCCTTGGGAGGGACACCCCCGCCTCTTCACCCCCAGGGTGGGTGTGCAGGCAAGCGAGTCGTGCCACCACCTCCTGCGCCCTGGCTGGGTGCTCTTGGCAGTGGCAGTGGGGAGGCGGCGGCAGGTGCCCTCGGGGGGAGAAGAGGCGGGGGCGGCATGGTGGGGTCTTCAGGCCCCGCCGGGAGGTTGGCATCTGCGCCCGCCTAGGGCGCAGAGCCACCTCGAGCCGGCCCTGCTCAGGCATCTTTGGTCAGGCAACTGGTTCCCTACTTCTCCCCCTGTGACCTGGCCACAGTGATCCATGCAATAGTCACCTCCAGGCTGGATTACTGTAATATGCTCTATGCAGGGCTACCCTTGAGGTTGATCTGGAAACTTCAGCTAGTCCAAAATGCAGCTGCGTGTGTTCTGACAGGGACACCTGTCAGAGCACATATTCAACCAGTGCTTTGCCAGCTGCATTGGCTCCCAAGTTGAGTACCGAATCAAGTTCAAGGTTATGATATTAACCTTTAGAGCCCTATGTGGTCTGGGACCAACATATCTGCAGGACTGTCTTTCCCAATATGTCCCCCAGAGAGCCTTGTGCTCAGGAGATCAACATCTGCTGTTGGTCCCAGGCCTAAAAGACATCCGCTTAGCCTCAACCAGAGCCAGAGCCTTTTCAGCTCTGGCCCTGGCCTCATGGAACATTCTCCCAAGTGCAATCTGGGCCCTGCGGGACTTGCTTCAATTCCGCAGGGCCTGTAAAACAGAGATGTTCCGCCAGGCCTTTGGTTGGGGCGGTGGGTGTCCAATCGTATCAGCCTCCCCTGCCTTATCTTATTCCACCTTGCGCCATCTCACGCCACCTATGTTGATGTGTTGGCAGGACACTGCCCACTCTCTTTGTCTGATTGCTCGGATGCTGCAGGCTGAAATTTGAGTTTTCACCTTGGAATGCTGTGCTTGTTGGTTATCACTGAGGAATTTTATTATTGAATTAAGTTTTATAAATTGACTGTTTTATTCAGTTTTGTAACCACCCTGAACCCTGTATCCCAGGGGAGGGTGGAATATAAATAAAATAAATAAATTAGGCGTTGTCTGCCACTGTTGCTCCAACTGCCATTCCTGCTCTTTCCTTGCCCCAAACCCCACATTATACCAATTAGTCCTGTTGAGCTCCAGCCAGAGAGAGAAGAGAAATTTACATTAAGAACTTGGGACAGTTTCTATTTCACCATGAAATCTGAGAATCAACAGAGTTGCCTTAAGCTGAAGTTGTGAGTTGCCACTTTTTGTCCAGGCACTGTTCTTGTGACTTTAACAAGCAGCCTGAGACACAGAAGTTGTGTTCTTTTCATAGGATTCAGAAAATGAATGCTCCATTTCTGTGTGTCATCCTGCTGTCAAAAACATAGGATCAGGGCCAGAAAAAAAAACATAGCATCCCTACCTCCACTCATGGTTCTGGGCACTAAGGAACAAAGAGCAGATCAAACTTGAGGCCAGTTCACACAATATGAGGGCTTAGTATTAGATATGCAATGGGAGTTCTGTGTCTCCCATATGCATACAGCCTGATTCTTTTTAGCAGCCATAGCACACATTGAGAAGGGGTGGTAGCCTTCTCCCCAGGGAGCCGCTGTTCTCACCACTGGGAAATGTGTAATTTTTACAGCAGAGCAAATAGTGGCTCGCCTTTTCATGATGCAAAAATGGTGCAAGGGGAAAGACTGAAGCCACACGCCCCATAGTTACATGTTATCCGTGGCTTACTTTAAGGTAACAGAAATTACAATACTAGGAATCCTGTAGAATACATCCCTTTGATTCTCTCTCCTCCCTTCCCCAGTCCCTCTTGAAACTTTCCCATGTGTGTTACAGTACTGCAGTAGAATAAATCAGCATACCACGAGGGAAGCAATCTCTAGCCAAAGCCAATTGAGTCAGGACATCTTTTTAGACTCACACCTTCCTCCTTTCTAGCTCTTCCCAACCTCCAATTCCTGCCCTAGTAATGGTTTTCTGTTAAATCTACCACCCAGAGTCATTGCCTTCTTCTCTCCTTGTTTCCCAAAGCAAAAAAAGAAAGCTGTACCCTTTTTTGGTCTAGTAGATTCAGGATTTATGTAAAGTATTGGTTCCATTCAGACCCCTGAGCATAACCTTAGTTTATATCAACAAACTTGTGAAACTGCGTCATCATTCTTGGATCTTTTCCAAGTTACACTTTGTCTTCTAGTAATTCATTCCTATGGCACCTAGACACACATTTTCTGCATGAGCTCAAAGAATGCTTTGCAAAAGATAATAAAGCCACATTACATGGGCATTAGCAAAGATTATGAAACAAAGATTATGAAGGCTGAAAAAGTCACAGCTAATTCCTGTTACCCATAGAATAGCAGTAGCTTAATGCATAGAAATATTCATTAGGTACAAAGCCATGACTGAAAGTGTGTTGCATTGATTTGTTTTTTTCAGAAGCAGTGTTCAGTTTGCATCTCCCCAAAGCAGTAATGAGTAGATGAAGGGAATGGGGAACAGCCAGCTCTGAGGACAATACCCCACATTAGGGAGAGGCCATAATTCAGTGGTAAAGTAAATACTCAGGCAACTTTATAAAGGCTGCATCCACACATCATTGGATACTGGACTGTAACAATAAGTCACAACTGGATTGGCTTGTCCACACAGGAAAATCCAGTTGTATGTGATAGCTGTAGCACAATGATAGTATGGAATGCAACCACGTGTGGTGTCATATTTTTGGCTTATTAATGTGTAGAGTAAAAGATGTTTGGTGTTTTTATTACTTCCTCTACCGAGCATCCTCTTCTTGACCTTTTAAAAGACCTGCCTTTCAAATATATACATGCAATTGGGGATCCACAAGGACTTGGGGGGGGGTCTCATTTTCCTCTCCCTATTATTTCCTTTTTGCCTTCCCTGAGAGCCCATATATCTTCTCCCCTTCTCTGCTTCTTTCTCTCTTTCCCATCCATCCAACCTTTATCTACTCCCATCTTCAGCTTTCACTCCTTGCCTCTCTCTGGGAAAAACATTTTGTGGTCCCAGGTGAAGGCCCAGGCCTACCTGGGCCAGGCCCAGTGGTACAGTGCCACTTCTAGTCCAGCTGTGCAGTGCCAGCCCAAGCCCAGTTGCCAGATGGGGAACCCAAGGGAGGCACTTCACTTTCCCCTTTATACCCCTCTCGACACTCATTCTTCTTTTCCTCCTTCTAGCAACCTCCATGCCCTCAGGCTTCCATGCTTCCTTTCCACCCATCCACTTTTATCTGCCCCCCCCAATCTTCAGCTACATTCTTTATTTATTTACTTCATGTATACCCCACCTTTTTCCACAATGGGAACTCAAAGCAGCTTGCATCACTTTCCTGTCCTTCATTTTATCCTCACAATAACTGTGGTAGGAAACTTGGATGACTTTGAAGAAAAAAACCTTCAGGTAAGTCCAATGTTTCATTCTTATTCAGCGGGGAAGTCATCCAAATTGGTTATGTAACCAAGCTAAGAACAGGGTGGGATAAACACTACTAAATTTCTAGTCCAACATCTGTTGGAGAACCCTTCTCCCAAATGCAGGCTCTATAGAATTTTGTTGGTCAATTCTGTAGTGTCTCACAAATGTTGCAAATGACAACCAGGTCACCACTCTGCAGATCTCCTCGACTGGAGCTCTAGTGGCGAAGGCGGCCAATGCGGCAGGTGCTCTTGTGGAATGTGCTGTAATTCCTGAACATGCCTTGAGACCCTGGATCTCATATGCCTTCCATATACACAGTTTAATCTTTTTGCCCAGATTCATTGTTCTGTGGGACACAAGAAGTGCATCTGACAGCCTGAAAGAGGCACTTCTCTTTATGTAGATACGCAGAACCCTTCTCGTATCCAGTTTTTTTTAATTAACAATTTTATTCAAGTATATAATAAATGAAGAGAAATTATACAGAATAAACATTTTTTTTCTTTTTCCAACGTATATAATAGCAACTATAATTAAAGGATTTATTAAATACCTACTTTTTCATATATTAACAAACCTCAACAACTTTCAAAAATAAATCATTTTTTTATACTGTGGATTATCTGGGATAATTCCTTTTTCCAACATATAACTAATCACAGGATACCAAATAACAACTATTTTGTCATAGTACTTATCTGGCAAAACATTGGATATTGTAAACGAGATCTTATAAAAAATAAACTGTTCCCATATTCTATTATACCATTGTGTTAAGGAAGCTGGTTTCTTATCTATCCATCTAGAAGCGATTAAGATACGTGCCATTGCTAACAAATTAGCAATTAATTCCTGCTTTTTTATATCCAGTTTAGATTTTGGGCATTTTTCCAGTAATATAATCTCTGGAGAGAAAGTTAAGTCTACATCAGTCATTTCTTTAATTTTGTTAATTATGTCTAACCAAAATTGTTTAATATACGGGCAGCACCACCAACAATGTATAAACTCTGCTATGGCTCCACATTGTTTACTACTTAATGGGCTATAAGACAAGTTAATTCTATGCATTCTGACAGGTTGCCTATACCATCGCATAATCATTTTACTCATTTGAAGGCTTACTGATATAGCTTTAGATTTTCTGCTAGGCACCTCCCAAATTTGCTGCCATTCCTCTTCCGTTAAAGTTCTGTGTAAATCATTCTTCCATTGTTTTTGGTATGTTGTTTCAACTTCTTCCTTATTTCAATTTATCTGTTTGTATATAATAGAAGTAATATTATTCTTTTTCTTACAGGTTTGTTCCAGCAATAGTTCAATTGGAGTCATTGGTCTATGCCGTATAACCATCAATGAGGATGATTCCAGTAGATGTTTGATTTGTAAGTATTTGTACCAATGAACAGAGAGTTTAATTTTGTCTTCTAATTGGGCTTTTGTAATAATGTCTTGTTTATCGAAAAAGTGGGCTATTCTCGTAATTCCAGCCTTTTGCCAAGTACTGTATTCTTTCCATTCTAAGCTCATATCCAGCTTGTACCACATTTTTTATTTCAGGTGTGAAGGCCTAGGGCAGAAAGAGAGAAGGCTTAGCTGTTGATTCAGATGGTAAGCCAACTTGACTTTCGGTATGAATAACACCACCGACTCTTTGTGGAACATACATAGCTCGTTTCTAATGGATAGAGCTCTGAGCTCAGAAATTCTGCTCACTGATGTGATAGCAACTAGGAAAGCAACTTTCCACGATAAGAGCTTCAACTCCATGGAGTTTAACTGTTCAAAAAGTGGTTTAGTTAAGGCCTGAAGCACTTTTGATAGGCTCCATGCCAGAAATCTATGTTTGATTGGAAGTGCCATTTAGGTACATGTTGCCCTTTAAGTGACACTTAGGCTGAGTTCAGACTGGCAGTTTGCCCCGCTATAGTCATGTTTCAGCCACGTTGTACAAGTGGATTAAAGGGGGTGTTCACACAGGCACATCTGCCTGGTGTTCCCCATCTGTAGTCAACCTGTGCTGTTCCACTTTGCTCCTGCATTTAAAAGATACCTGGTAAAAGCAGTAGCAAATCCCTGAGAGCCCATTTATCCCACTTCATTCTGCTTCTGGGAAGTGTGAACACCAACAGGAAAAGCTGGGAGCAACCCACGTTGCGCATAAGGCAGCAGCAATATGATTGGCTGTGCTCCACTGCTGGCGCAACAGGATCCTCCCCAGGGAAAAGCCGTTTACAGCTGCGCCTCTGGGCCAGCAATCTGAATGCTCCCGCGCACCTCCTTCCAGTATGCTCCCGCATCAGTTGGCACAGTGTGACTGGGAAACCCCAGAACAGTTTTTTCCGGGGCTTTTTTGTCATGACTGGCTCCCACTTCAAACTGCCAGTCTGAACTCAGCCTTAATATATCTGTTAGAAGCTATACCTTCTAACCCTCTGTTGCCCAGTACCGCCACAATGGCGGCTACTTGCCACTTAAGGGTGTTAGGTCTGAGACCCTTCTCCCATCCCTCGGGCAAAACAGTGATTACATCTTGATGAGATGGAATCAGAGGATTCACCTACTTCACCGCAGCCCATCTCTTGAAGGCTGACGAGGTATAATTGTAGATGTGGAATATAAACATAAATAGTCCAAAATTATCAAAAATACATGTATTTATTACAAAATAATTTAAAAACGGTTATGGGCCCAACTATACCCTCAATACAAAATAAAATTGTATAATGTATACAAATAAAACCTAATGTGACCACACATTTCAGCCTAACTGGCCTTCTTCAGTGGTCAAGTATAGATAGTACACTTACGCTGAATATTGCAATAATAATACAAATAGATAATCAATGTAGGACCAAAAAAGGAGTTTTAGAGTTATAATCAATGACATAAAGCATAGGAGTATTATGGAGGCCTCATATGATATAGCCCTGCATCATAATCAGGTAGGAATGCCAGTCCCCTGGTGGGAGTGGGGGATTACCAATTTTCTGGCTCCCCCTAGACACCAGCCAGCTGGCTGGCAGGGGGGAGCCCTGCCCCAACAGTCCTCTGCTGCCCTGCTTGAAAAGAGCAAGGGATACCCACTCATTTGAAGCAAGGGTTGACCAAGCCTGCCCCACAAGCGATGAACTCGCTACTTGCAGGGCAGGCACATGCGGCAACTGCTCGTTTGAAATGGGGGCCACCTGAGCCTGCCCTGCAAGTGATGAACTCGCTGCTTGCAGGGCAGGTGCACATGGTGCCCACTCTTTTGAAGTAGCTGTCACCCGCTCCTGCCCTGTAAGCAGGTGGCCCCCATTTTCCCCCAACCATTTAACCTAAAAGGTTGCGGAAACTGGGGAGGGCACATGCACATGACACTGCATCCCTGATGTGATGACATCACTCTGTGTGACGTCACTGTATTGGGAACAGCCCCACCCCCTCCCGGCACACACCTCAAATCCCCCCATCAGGGTGAAAATAGGACCTGGCAAACCTATAATCATATAAACTGGGTGATGTTTCAATTATATACCTTCCCATTTTGGTCCAGAAGATCCAGTCGCAAAGGCAACTCAGAGCCTATGTGATTGGCATCCCTTGTTGATCTGTCCTTCATGATCACGGCCTCCATCTCTGTGTTCCAGTGCTCTTCCATGGCCACCTCCAGCTGTCCTGATGCTTCCATGTCAAATGGGATGGAGGCCCAATGCCACTGCCACCTTCACCAACGAGGGATCCAAAACCTCAGTCCCTGCTAGGATAGCTGCTGCCTCTGGAGCCAGTGCTTTGGAACGCAATGCAGCCTCTCCCCTGTCTGAAGCTTCGGACTGGGAGGGCTTCTCCTTTGGAACACGTTTATTCTGAGGTCCAGAACCTTGGACCTTCCTGGAAGAATCTCCCTCTACATAAATTGGTGAAATTTTCCTGCCTTAGTTCTGATTTTCACTTTCAGGTAAGTGGAGCTAAGCTCTGGTGACCTGCTGGAATGGCAGGGCTATTCAAACTGGAAGGGCACTGTTAAGTATGAGACTTAAGGCAGCAGCTCTTGAACAGTGATTCAGCTTTATTTACAAGGTAAGGAACGACAGGAAACAGGAGAGCAACAGACCCTCTTCTAGATTATCTGGGTGGCATAGCCACACCGCTTGTTGCATAAATAACCAATCCAAACAGTAAGATAACAACCAATGCATTTGTTTCCCTCCATAACCTTTCAGCATCCTGATTGGCCTGCTACGCAGAGTAACCAATCAGAGTTTGTTCTTTAGGATACCAGCCCTAGATAGGAGTGAGATTCAAGCTCTGTTATTTATGTATACCAGATACATAACAGGCACCTGGAAAGGCATGCAAAAATTTGCATAGATCTGCCTGGAGTGACAGGAGGCGTGACCTAATTGGTTTGGATGACCCCTCACTGAAGGAGAAGGCCCTGCTCCCTCTCCCTGGTTTTTACTGAGAGAAACCAAGACCTGAAGGCTCACAAAACTGTTGAAGTTACTTAGCAATGGCCACAGAGGGCATCTACTTCTTAAAGATACAGCACTCTTTTAATCATTTTGGGCGTATTTAACACACCCTCCCCATGTATTTTTTCATAGATTTCAGATTTTCCTGCAAACTGACTCAATTTTCAGTTTTGATGAAGGATCTGTCTTGTCTGTCTATGGTCCCAATCTCTGGATTTAAGTATCCACAGATGAGACCATGTTGAGAACTAGATATATTAATTGATACGCATTTCCAAGTTGTTGTTTTTTTAAAGAACAGGGTACTTGATAGAGTGATAGCACAAGCAACAGCATGAGGGGAAATATCACTCTTCTGATGCTGCTCGATAGCAGCAGGAGTTACCAAGTGTCTCCATCCTATAGGCCTCCTCCATATCTCAGGTTTCAGAGAGGATAGTGGGGAAAAGTATTTTGTTTGCCAGGTATCCTGTTGCTGTAACCAATTAGAAAGGCAGCGAAGTTAACACCCAAAGAGATCTTAGTATCTTAGGCCAGGATGTGTGTAAAAATGTACAGCCAAACACAAAATGTGCCATTTCAGGTGCAATTCCAAAAGTATACTTGTGCAGTTAAAAAATATAACTTTTCTGCACTGGCACTGTCTAATTCCTGGTTCTGAGAAATCTTAATGGAAACAGAGTATATGAGGCAGGAAAGACTGACAGTGTGATGTGGTATTGAGGAGGAATATCAGACCAGTTTTTGTGCATGTGTGAAAGAAAAGTGGGCCTAGAATGCCCTGTAGCACCTTAGAAACTAATAAATTTAACAGTTGCCCAGTGATGGATGGCACTCTTCATATGCTCCAGGGACATTTTTTTACTTCACTGATTCCAGGACTTAGCCCTGTTGCTGAAAATTTTCTGGAACCAAGTCTTCACACAATTCAAACTGTGATCATACATTATTCTACCAGTAATACACTGCAGTACATTTTAAAATGCTATATATAAGGAGGGCTATTTTGGGGCAGGAACATACAGGAACGGAGTTCTGGCTGGCTCCCGGGTTGGCCATATCCAGCAGGAACTCATTAGCATAACAGGCCACACCCAGCAGCAGAAACTCATTAGGATTGGCTACATTAGGGGTGTGTGGCCTCTCATGCAAAGGAGTTCCTGCTACAAAAAAAAGCCCTGGGTTTTGACAACAAACAAGGTAAACAGAATAAGAAGCAAAAGGTGGGTGTGGCTGGATGACCACACTTCTGGTAGTATGGGAGTGTGGCCTAATATGCTAATGAGCTGTGCTGTCAGGGGGTGTGGCCCAATATGCTAATGAGTGTCTGCTGTTGGGTGTGGCCTATTATGCTAATTAGTTCCTGCTGGGCTTTTTCTACAAAAAAAGCCCTGTATATAAGTTTCTACTAAATGTGTGTGTAAAGTGCTGTCAAGATGCAGACGACTCATGGCAATCCCAGCAAGGGGCTTTGAAAGTGAGTGAGAAGCAGAGGTGGTTTACCATTGCCTTCCTCTGCAGAGTCTTGCTTGGTGGTCTCCCTTCCAAGAACTGACCCTACTTAGCTTCTGAGATCTCATGAGACCAGGCTATACCGTGCTGCTTTCTTTCTCTTAACACGGTGTTAAAAAGAGTAAGAGTCCCATAGAACCTTAAAGACTAACAAAAGTTACGTTCAGGTATGAGCTTTTGTGAGTCCCTGCTCATTGTGAGTCACAGATGAAGAAGTGAGCAGTGACTCACAAAAGCTCATATCCTAACACAAATTTTGGTTGCAATCACATACACTAAATAATCCACTTTCAATGCACTTTCCAAATGGATTTTATTGTGTGAACTGGAAAAATCCAGTTGTAAAGTGGATTGAAAGTGGGTTATTTAGTGTGTGTGCTCATAACCAGTGTTAGTCTTTAAGGTACTACTGGACCCTTACTCTTTTCTATTGCTACAGACAGACTAGCACGGCTACCCATCTTAATCTATCTCCATGGTGTTAAAACATCTGTTTGGCTGCCCTGATATTATATATGGTCTCTTTTAATATTATTTTTCTGTCATGTTTAATATTGGACTACAAAACAAAATATTTGCAGTTAATCTAAGTAATACAGAAAGGGGAAGGGATGCACAGGAAAGTATTGTGGATATGGAGATGCATGTGGCAAAATGCTTGGGAGTGTCCTCTGACCTTCTAGAGCTAATGACAGAATAATAATAAGAAGAGAAGCGATTGGATTTATACCCTGCCCTTCACTACCCAAAGGAGTCTCAGAGCGGCTTACAATCTCCTTTCCCTTCCCCTCCCCACAACAGACACCCTGTGAGGTAGGTGGGACTGAGAGAGCTCTTTGAGAATTGCTCATGAGAGAACAGCTCTGAAAGAACTTGTAACTGATCCAAGGTCACATCAGGAGTTGCATGTGAAGAAGTGGGGAATCAAACCTAGTTTTCCCAGATTAGAGTCCACGCTCCTAGCTGCTAAACCAAACTGGCTCTGGAGTGGGTTATGGGCCAGTACTCTATATAAGGTGGCTTCATATGTTTGACAGTCCTTGCCTGCCACATCTTCCTTCCACAATTGCTTTCCCAATAGATCTCTACTAGCGTTGTTATAGGAAGGGGATTTTTTTTCTTCCAAAATTCCCTTCTGTATATATAGCCTCCTTGGGGACCCTGAGTTGCATGGAAAGGTGGAACAGAAATGTTTTGCACAAACAAACAAACAAACAAACAAACAAACAAACATTTTGCTGCTACGGCTGCCGGCAGATTTGCTGAAGCCTGGCTCTGCTTCCTTCTAGCTACTAACGGCTCTCGGTGGTAGTGGTCCACTGGGAAATTTCCCTGTAAGTTAAATGGCCCCTTAACTAAATTATGTTCATGCATGTGAAACACTTCTATAATTCAATAAATAACATGATGAATTAAGAATATAGTATCCTTTAAAATCACAAGGAGCCATCAGTGGCTGTATTAAGGAAACAATATTAGTCCGCACCTGTTGGGATTCAAACTGAACCCCGGCCTTGTTTCAGTCTTCCAGTTGAGGCTGGCAGTTGCTCTAGGGATTAAATTATTTAAAGCCTTCAGCTGGCCAGTGTAGGCAAATAGCTTATAAAACACTTAATCTATTTCTTTAAAGCTCTTCATAGGTTTACTTTACTTAGACTGTAAAACTATATGCAACTGTCGTCTGCTAGCACTGATGTTTCTTTAGCAGGTTCTTAAAATATATTTTAAAATATTCATTCAATGAGTCTCTCTTTCTCCCCTCACTTAAAATGCAAGAAAAGAAATCAGCTTTATTAGATGTCATTTACAATTAACCTCAACTATTTTACCTACATTTATCTTTGTTTCTTCTATCATTCCCCTTTCATCAGTGCATCAAATTAGTTACATCTCTGAAGGAGAAACATGAGCAGGAAAGTAACACTTTTCTATAGCATCTAGGTAGGTTCTGGCTTCAGGCAATTTATAATATCAATACCACACTGTACTAACATTGCAAGCTTTCCTACAAGAAGAATTTCTTTAACTAAAATCTGACTTGCTGCATGATAGGTTTGTTTCTAGAACAGTAAGTGATATATCATTGGATGAGAGAGCGTTGCAATCCTGATAGCTCTTCACCACAGGATTAATTGGGTAGATCCCCTTAGTTTGATTAGCCATCTCTTAGATCTCTAGTTTCTTTTTCTTTTTTTTCAGTTGCTTGTTTTGATAAACGTAAAGACATTTACATTTCAGATATCACAATTTATTAGCTTGGGTTACATTTACTCCACTGCATTTCCCCCCCCGCCCGCATCACACAGAAATATAACAAAGGTCCACTCTGTATGATATTCATAAAGCACTCTCATAAAGGGCAAAATGCAAAAGCAATGTATAATGTATTGTATGTGATCATTGCACGTGTCTGAATTTGGCTAAATGTATACCTGATGGGAACCGTTATGGGCTGTGGCTTTCCAGCCATAATATATACAAGGCAGCTACTATGCAATGTTGTTCTGAATAGATAGCCTTTCACAGAACAGAACAGTGTTTGTTTATTTGTAGCATATTAATACCCTTTGCCTTTTATACAATAAGACATTGGAAATAAACAAATGAAACAAACATTTAATAGTGCAGTCTCTCACTGCCAGATCGAATAGGATCAATATTATTCTTTAAAATACTTCCATGAAAACAAAAGCAATTTGCATGTACTGGGCATACTTGGAGGTCTTTCTGGGGAAACCATATGGGGAAAGCCATGGTCAAAGCATCATAAGATTTTCTGAAAGGATCAGGAAAGAAATAATGAAATTGAAATGGTATGGGCAGAAAAAGGTAAAGAAATGATTTCAAAAATGTATAAGATTTTGTTAAAATGGTACACAGAGGATGAGACTGTAAAAGAGCAAATGGTGAAATGGGCTATAAATATAAATAGAGAAATAGATATGTCATCATGGGAGTGTTTGTGGAAAAAATCAATCAAAATTTCAACATGTGTTAATGTGAAAGAAAATTGTTATAAAATGATGTATAGATGGTATATGACACTAAAAAAAAATGCTAATATGAATGAGAACAAGTCTAACAAATGTTGGAAGTGTAAGAAAAAAGAGGGCTCATTTTACCATATGTGATGGACATGTGAAAAAGCGGCTGCTTTTTGGACTGAGGTTCATAACGAAATTCAGACGATCCTGAAATGTACTTTGAAAAAAGAGCCAGAAATGTTACTTTTAGGGCTTAAAGTGGAAGAAATTAAAGTGACAAAGAGAACATTGTTATGGTATTTAATTACAATGGCAAGGATGACTTATGCTCAATTTTGGAAACAGGAGAAGATACCAGATAAATGGGAATGGATAAAGAAGATGATTTTTATGGTAGAAATGGACAAATTGACAAAAAAACTTAATGGAAAAGAAGATGAAGAATTTTTAGCAGATTGGAAAGACTTTAAAGTTTACCTAGAATTGAATTGGGATGTTAAAAATAGATTACTTTGCTTTGATGATTATTAAGAACAGAAGTAGTATAAGAAATGGATTGTATTCAAAATGTTACCTAAGAGGGAGAAATAGAAAAGGGAAATGTTTAAAATGAAGATTTGATTATTGAGTAAGAACTGAATGTAAGAGAATATTGACTGAAATATTAATGGGAGTGGAGCATCGCTGGGAGCTGGGGGAGGGGAGGGAAGAAAAACTGTAGAAAAGGATATGTTAAGAATTGGTTATTAACTATGGAACATGCTATTATATCCTGTTAATAAATTTTAAAAAAAAGATTTTCCAAAAGGATAGCCATAAATATGGCTATGTACATATATAATGGTATCCTGCAAATACAGATGGAATTCCTCTAATAGGCCTTCGCAAGCAAACAAGTTGTATATGCATAATTTATACTTAGAGGTAATGAGACTACATTTTCTGAAACTGGTAGCAGCATCTGAAGGTATATTCTGTTCCCATTATGGGGTAGGTTGTACATTTCACCTCTTAAGAAGAAATGTATTATGGGAATATGTACAGAATAAATTCTCTAAAAGACCTGTTATGAGCGGTGCAGGACTTTATACTTACCAACTCTGAGTTCTGTTCAATCGTTCAAAGTTTATTGTTTATGTGGTTACTGCTGCTGTCTCCTCATGCATCAGGAAGGTTGCCTTCCTCTTTACTTCAGTGCTTGATGGTTTAGTATGTACCAAACGCCTGCAAGATATTTGTCCTTTTCTCTGAATTTCTGTTGAGCTAAACCAATTTCTCTGACAATCTGGAAATCCCTTACTCCGGTGTTCCTTAACTGGAAGGAAGGGTTAGATGACTTTACATCATTACATAATAAGAGAAAGAGCCATTTAGGAAAAACTGAATAGTGATGGAGAATATGCTTATATGCAGCTACTGCTTTATCACATCACTGTGTCACTGGCTTGCCCCAGGCAGATAAGGAAAGTGGTACAACAGGGACACCTCTAGACAAGGTAAAGATTTTTTAATATACTTATGCGACTTCTCAGAAAAAGGTATCTTTGGCCCCAGTCACATGGAGAATTTGCCGCGCGAGAGGCACGACTGTCGGGCGGATTTTTGGGGCGCGATCACACCACAATATCTGGGAAGCATAGCGCACATGTGGCCAACCTGTGGCATCCCGCCGAAGATGCAGACTTAAAAAGTACCTAGGAAAGTGCACTAGTATCTGGAAAACGCACAGCACAGGTGAGCGTCTGATCGCGGGAGCACTAGTATCCCGTCACAAACTGGATTTTTTTTAAGCCTCCATAGGATGTGCACAAATGCCAAAGTGTGCATGCGCACAAACACGAAACCGAGAGCAATTGCCCATCTGAACCAGAAGCGGTGGCTTGCAACCGCCGCTTGTGTGATCGCGCCGCGCTGCTTCTTTGCCACACTTCAGCACCGCCGTGTGATCAGCAGCTAACAGCCTAAGCACAGAGACTCGGGGGACCATGTGATCGGGCTACCGCACTTCATTTTTCTCCGGGGCGAACAGCCACGCCTCCCCCCGCGTTATCTGGCTCATGTGACCGGGACCTTTGTAAACTAACTGAACAAAAAAGGATTTCTCCCCCAAATTACTAGGCCTGAACTTGGCCTGAACTTGGAATGCTGAGATCAACTGAGTGCCAATTAAAAGAAAAAAGGAGGACCCCTGTGATGCCTCTTGCCTCGCAGAGTCAGATCCTGGTGGAGCAGCCCCAGCAGACAGTGCAGACACACCCACTGCAGCTCCCTATGAGGGTCGAGTGACTCTGTCGGTCATTTCCCCACTGCGGGACAGCCATCGGGTGCTGACTGGTGGTGCCAGCACTCTTTCAGCATCAGGATAGATGTTATCAAGAAAAAGGGCTTCAGGTTCTAGGTCTAAAAGTGGTTTCTAGCTAAATGTTGATAAGAAGAAGAGAACAGCCGGCCTGAAGATATGACCTTGCTTATCCATATGAAAATCTCTGCTTTAAAGGTGGGAATTCGAAATACTACAAACCATACAAACAGGGAAATCGGAAATATATAGTGTTTTCATGATCAAGGGCTGCACAGGATTCACTCAAATCAAGCCTGACTCGTTCTGTGAAAGTTCCCACCCCCAAGGACCATAAAATTCTTTTAGTTTAGGGTCTGTGGCATCTTCACAGCCTTAAGTATGAAAAAGTTCATCTCTGCCATCTGTGCTGTTGGGGCTGCATTGGAAGAAGAAGAAGAAGAAGAAGAAGAAGAAGAAGAAGAAGAAGAAGAAGAAGAAGAAGAAGAAGAAGAAGAAGAAGAAGAAGAAGAAGAAGAAGAAGAAGAAGAAGAAGAGGAGGAGGAGGAGGAGGAGGAGGAGGAGGAGGAGGAGGAGGAGGAGGAGGAGGAGGAGATTGGATTTATACCCCGCCCTTCACTCAAAGTCTCAGAGCAGCTTACAAACTCCTTTCCCTTCCCCTCCCCACAACAGACACCCTATGAGGTAGGTGGGCCTGAGAGAGCTCTGATAGAAACTGCTCTTTTCATGAATGCCTCTGACAGAACTATGGCTTGCCCAAGGTCATCCAGCAGCTGCGAGGGGAGGAGTGGAGAATCAAATCTGGTTCTCTGTGCACTTAACCACTGCAGAAGCATACACCGGCATCAGGTGATTAGAAAGCTAATTTGCCACAATATTAACCAGAGAATGAATTATGTAGATTGACTAAGTGCTTCTTCCCTTCCACCCCTGTGCACAACCTCACCAGCAGTAATGTTACCAGGATCACTATCTGTTCTACTACAGGGTCTATGCCTATGTATGGATACTTAACATAATCAGTAGTATGTGTATGATTTATGGCTTGAATTAAAATTCTGTGCTCAGAATAGAGGAAGAACATTTATGTATGAAATGAAATGAACTTAGTGTGCATGCTTTGTTCTGAATCAGCTATTCTACTTGTTACATGATACTGGAGTTTGAGGCAAGGAGTACTTATGGTGAAAAGAAGTGAAGGCTAGTGCATAGCAGGACTTAGGGCCAATCTGCATTTAGCGTTTTTACCAAACCCACACTGGAACAGAAAAAGATGCAGTTCCAAACCACATTCAACTACCCCAGGCCAACACCGTACTGACTGCAGAGTCACTCCCGAATGGCCATAGAGCAGCCATAAATCTATGCAGACAACCACAAATGAAGTGAATGCAGCATGCAGTCTGGACACTGCCATAAAATGCGACACTCAATCAAAGTGAAAGTGGCATGCAATGTAGATGGGGATTTCTGTTCCAGTGCGGGTTTGGTAAGACAGCGGAGCAAATGCTAGATGCAGATTGGGCCTATGTGGAGGGAAGCTGGGCTCAGTTCCTGTATGCTTTAATCTCATAACATTGTGTGAGAATAAAATTAGATGATCCAATACATGCCACCTTGAGAGCCAAGGTATACTTTCTGTTTCCTCACTTCATACCCACGTTGCTTACAAGTTGCATTTTCTTTCATTTGATTTTCATGACTTTTTTCCTCTGTTTGTCAGCAGGAATGTCTGAAGTAAATATCTTCACAGTGATACAGCAAGGAAGATCTGTGTAATAATGCAGTTTCTGAACACAGATTTTTCTTTAAAAAAAATAAGAGAATCGACAGCTGTGCAGACTAAATGCCCATATATCTGTATTGATACAGATTCAGATAAAAGGCATCACACAAAGCACCATTTGCATCCCAAAATGTGGATGACCAAGTTTCTGTCCACCTGTACATTCCCAACCACACCCTCAGGCTGCATATGAATTGATGTGTTTTACCATAACATGATCAAGACCTGTTGCCAGTGCAAGGGGGCCAGTGATGGGCAGCTTCCCGGGGGCCCTCTAGCCCCGGATGTCCTCCTTCCTTTCTGCCCCCTTCAGCCCTGGAGCAGGCAAGGGCTTTAACTAGTTGCCACCGCTCAGGTCCGGGGGTGCAAACTCAGGAGGGTCCAGATTACTTCCAAACAGTAGCCCACCACTGGTTAGGCATTTCTAAGTGTCTGGTCAAACCTGAGGTGTGAGGACCCAGAAAGATTAAAACAAACTGTTTTATTAAACAAGGTGGGTATTAATCAACAGATGGGGGGGGACACTTGGGAGCAACAGCTTTAACAGAGATACATTTTCAACCAACAGGGCAAAATTAACACATGAAGATGTAGGGTTGCCAGGTCCGATTTTGTCCCTGATGGGGGACTTGGGGGGGGATTCCTGGAGGGGGCAGGGCACCCCCAATGTGATGACATCAAGTTGGGGAAATCCTGCTCCAAACCCCAAGAACAATCACCGGTGGCCACACATCTCCCTAACCTCCTGCAAGATTTAAAGGGCCCGCTGATCAGGTGGCTTTCAATCCCCGCCAGCTGGAAGAACTTAAAGGGACATTTAAGTACTGCCAGCCACCCCTGATCTCCAAGCGGCATTGCTTCCAGCTGGCGGGAAGCATTTAAATGGTCCCTTTAAGTGCTTCCAGCCAGCGGGGCCCCACATGGCTGCAGCTGCCCCTCTCCCGCCCCTCTGCGAAATTTAAAGGGTGGCTGTGGGTGTTTGGGCTTGGGGCGTGGCTTCCCCTAGCAGCCAGCTGGCCAGTGGCGGGTTGAAGACCAAAAAAGCAAGTAAACCCCCACCCGGCCTGGGGGTCTGGGAGCCCTATAAAGACGCCACCTTCACTGGTCCCTGCTGTACCTGGACCTTCCAACAACCCATCCTCCTTGGGTAAGGGATCCTCTCCTGCTTGCAGCAGCTTCTCCCTTCCATCCAGCTCCTTAGAGAAGACTACCTTCCCTTTGTGGGGGGGGGTGCGCTTATATTCTTTCACTCAAGACCCAGCTTCCTTGGCAGTGACTGGCTTTCTCTTTCCCTCCAGTTTCATTCCAGTCCAATCACAAGGCTTGGAGGGCGCCTGGGAGATGTAGGATGGTTGCAAACTTTACAGGAGGCCTCAGAGGCTTTCTTGAGGCCTATAGGCTATTTATTCTTTAGCCTAGGACCCCAGGGTGGAGTTTTTTTGAAAGAACTTAATGGTAAAATAGAGTTCATTAAGTTTAACATGTAACTCAGTTTAGGATGGTACTGCAAATCCCATAAATTACTGGCAAACTAAGTTCTAATCTTGCTATGCCAGTGTTCCCAACCTCCAGGTGGGGCCTGTGGATCCCCCAGAATTGCAACTGATCTCCAGCCTACAATGATAGGCTTGAAGAAGATGGCTTCTCTGGAAGATGGACTTCATGGCATTATGGTCCCTCCCCTGGCCTCTCCAGGCTCCACCCCCAAATCTCCAGGAATATCCCAACCCAGAGTTGGCAACCTTGCCTATGAAATGGTTTGGTATTGCATTTTTAGGGGCCATTCTAAGACATTTTTTAAAAAAGATGGTTGGGGATAAGTGTACTCCTCAGTTATGTTCTTTTTCTTTAGATGGCTATTCCTTTTTCCCCCTTTAAAAAATGTGACACAGTTGTGTATAGTGAAAATAGTTTGCTCTTGAAGGGTTACATTCTTTCTGCAGTAGCTCATGTTGTTTCAGTGTGTTATGGAAAATTCTGCAGTGCAGAAAAAAGTTATAACCACTTCAGCATTTAAACATAGTGTGGAATTGCAGGAAGTTATAGACCCAAAGGCTGCCAAATTCATTGGGCAATCTCTGGGTTTTTTTGTTACCTAGTGCAGGACCGTAATTCTGTATCAAATGATGGCAAATTTTAGAAACCTAGAAATATCCCTGCCTACTAATTGTTCCATGTCTACTTTCCTCCTTTTGCATTTATATGCACAAAGAAGTGCAATAGCAGGGGGATCATTTTAAATTATAAGTTATTTGAGAGCAAGGACACGGCTTGTTATGTCTGGCATCATAATATCCTTGTCCATGATAAGAAGCCATTAGATGTTGCTGTACTAAACGCTATGAGTATTATTAACACTGAGTTGCTTAGAAGTCTTGCATGGCTAGGGCACTTTCCTAATACAGACCCACTTCTGCTCAAAATTGTTCCTGCTTTCCATCCACCGCTCTGCCCGTCCCCTCACTTACAAAATGTATTGCGTAAGTTAGCAATAAACTGCAACTATTTCTTCATGAATAAGAGAAGGGTGTTTGCAGGCGTTGTGGTATTAACCCCTTTCTGTACACAGTAGTTCTAATAGAGCAGCTCCTGATTTGGGAGCTAATGTCTCACCTACATTAGACATCAATACCAATCCAAATCATATCAGGAATTTCTGTTAATGGTAGTAGTAGCCAGCTGGGCTTCATTTTAGACAGGCTAGGGTTACCTCTTTCTTTGGTGTCCATCCTCTTTGGGGCTTTTTTGAAAAAAACTGATAAAAAATGTCCTCTTTTTTGGTTGGGCGGTGGAGCCAGGTTTGCCCTATAGACCCCCAGCGGAGGCAAGTTTCAGCTTAAATAGTAAGAGTATTTAAAATGGGATTTGTCATAGTCATCAGTTCTTTGAAGAAGCCAGTCAGGAAATATGTCCTCTTTTTTGCTTTTCAAAATATGGTAACCCTAAGAGAGAAAGACTCCCCAAAAGCAGATCTAGGTCTCAGGCAGTACAGTGGTAAGGGCTCAGAAATCAGAGTCTAGTGCCTTTTCCTTTGCAGTTTTAACAACGACTAAGCAGAACAATATTGCTAAGAAACTGTATGTACAGAATCTTGGCTATCATCATTGAGGAACAAGAGGAAGGGCACTCTAGTGCAGGGGTAGCTGACTTTTCTGACCCAGGCGCTTAAAACACACACACACTATCGACCTGTGGCAACAACAACAACAAAAAAGAAGGGAGAGATGAAGCTGCTACTTGGCTATATATACTGGGGACAAGCTGAACCCCTGCAGTGCTTCCAGTTGCCTCCATTCTTTGGGCAGAGAACGGGCCCTGTGTGCTGACTACAGGAATGGGTGGGGGGAGCCGAGCTGCCCTTCTGCAGCCCATGTCATCTGCTAAAGAACCAGTACTGCTGGGAGCTGGCAGTAAGAGCGGTATAAAAACTGTTTCAGCCAGAATCCCCTTCACTGGCCAGAAAATCTTGCTCCTTCAGTTCCTTCCCAGAGAGAATTGTGCAGCTACTATATATCTCGTTGCTATAGAAAGTGGGGGAGGAGGGCCAAAGTGGCCTGGTCTCACTAACTGGGTAGTGGACAAAGGTCTGCCATAAGCCTGCACCTTTTCCTCCTAGTAGGAACATGTGTAAGTCTCCCAGGTGCTTTCAGAGACACTACCATAATATTATTTCTGTTTGGGAGGTTTTCATGGAATATTTAGGAAAACGCATGTATTTGTCATTTCTAATGTAAAATACTTGTACAGTTTATAATCTTAGGGATGACATAGGCTATCAATCAGATAGGTGTCCCTTAATGAGTTAAATGAATCTATTAAAAAAAAACCAACCCAAAGCCATCCTGCAAACTTGAAATCAAAAAGAATGTGTGCCTGAACACACACTGTGCCTTGAGATGTGTAACCCTATCTCCTTGTCCATTGTTTAACAGGAGATTGCATACAGGTTAAAGTATTTTATGGACGGTAAAAGCAATCTACTGCTATTGTTTTTGTGATGCGATCCTTTCTGCTGAGCTTCTCATTACAAAGAGTGGGCATGGTGTATTTTACTTTGTCAAAACAATTAATTAAGCTGCTGCTGACAGTCATGTTTCCCTGTGGGATACTGTCAGAGTATTTGGGTTAGGAACACAGAAATAATTGCTAGCAAACAGAGGCTCATAGTGTGAACTTTGTTATCTCAAAGCACTGAAGAATAGCAAGTGAAAAGAATTTAATTCAGAGGAAACAAGAGTCCAGTGAGACAATACAGTTTGCTATAAATAGGAATGTTGTTCACTGAAGTCGGTTTCCTGGCTTCAAAACACAAATGATTAAAGCTAGTATCCTAAACATGCCTATCTGAGAGTGGGCCCCTTGAATGCAGTGGGAACTGTTTCAGAGTACAAAACATAGGATTGGACTGTACTGGCTTTATTCTTAAAGATATTTATTAAGGAACAGAGCTCTTTATATTTAGGGGAACCACACATGCAAATCCCAATACATTATAGCACCCAAGATGGGATTTCACAATGTATTGTGGTTTGACTGAAAACTTCCTAAATCAGGAAGGCTTTGATGGCATGTGAAGGGAGAAAGAACCACACTCAAAATCTGAATATAGCCTTAAAGTTGCAAGCTGAGCACATGTGTCTGGGAGTAAATTCCACTGAATGCAGTGGGCCTTGCTCTGAAATACACATAAACATATCTGAATTCATAGTCTAGCAAAATAAAAGGAACTTATTTCTGAGTAAACATGTATGGGCTCAGGCTATAAGCCAAATGGAAGTATTTGGATAAAGTTATTTCATACAAAGTATCTGTCCAGTTAAGACAACATAGGCCCTTTCTGCACGGACAGCTTGCTCTGAAGAATCCAAGGAGTCAAGCCTTAAAAGTTAACTTTGGATTCACCCACGTTCCCTCTGCACTGTCCCCCCCTCCCCCCCGGTTGTATTTATTGTGTATTTCATACATGCATTCTGCATCTACAAGCAAACCCTGCATTTTTTTGCATAATTAATATGGACTCATCAATTGTGATGTTGTGGGAGTGGCACCCAATTTTTAAAAAAATTATGCAGCTGTCCTGCCACAGCTGCGCAGTACCGTCACTGAACATGGCGCTCCGGAGAAGCCCAGTCTTTTGCTTCTCTCCGCTGCCACCAGCCAAGATGGACTGTGGCTGCCCCAGCCGAAAGCCTGGCTCGGAGTGCTGCCCCACCACCTTCTCTCTCTCACTCCTCTCCCAGCCCAAACTCCTCCAGGGTTAATCACCCATGGTGCTTACAGGCCACCACAGCTCAATCTCCTTCACAGCCCCCCCCCTTTTTGCCTGCCTGCTTGGAGATTCCCCATCACCACCACCAAGTTGCCTCCTCTCCCCACAGCAGGTGCTGGGGAGGCAGATGCAGCAACGTGTTTGAGGTTCAGAGATGGCAAGAGAGGTTCAGAGATGATTTGCCATTGCCTGCCCCTGTGTAGCAACCCTGGACTTTCTCCCAACCAAGTATTAATCAGGGCTGACCCTGCTTAGCTTCCGAGGTCTGATGAGATCGGGCTTGCCTGGGCTATCCAGGTCAGGACAGACTCTATATTAGGAATCCCAAACAGGAGGGAGAGATGAGAGATGGCCAAGAGTCTTCCAGGAACACTGGTTCCTGACTTCCCTCTAGGAAGCATTCATGGTGTTAACCAGGATGGTTCAGCACAGCCAGAAAAGCAAGACTCTTGGCTGTCTAGATACGCCCTTTGGCCATTCTTTGAGGCCGATGCAGGCCATATCCATGGTGTAAAAGCAGGGACTGAGTTTCTTGCTGTCAAAACAACAGGCAGCAAGTGGCTCTGAGGTCTTGCAGGGAGTGGGCATTTGGTTGTTAAGCTCTCTTGCTTTAATTCTGTCTTTTCAGTGCCTGGACCCTCTTTCTGTCTCTCCTCTTCTGTGGGCGAGTAGCTGAAGAGGGTGCTTCCTGTATGGGCAGAACAGGGGTGGGCATCAAACAGATGGGAAGAGCCCAGCTGCCTGCCTCAGCACAGTTCCTGGGAGAGCCAGAAGATCCAGCTGCCCAGCATAGCTAGTCCACGGTGTGTGTGTGTGTGTGTGTATCATTCCACCATCACAAAAGGAACAGGGATTCATGCTGAGGGTCATAGGAACCATCTATCTATCTTCAAAAAGAAAAATCCGGCCCTTCCTTCAAGGAGCTCAGGATGGCATACATACTTCAAAGATCTTGTATCCCTTCCCCTCCGCCAGTGAGATCCCAGCCCTTCCCCTGTTGGGAGGGAGGGGTCGAACGCATATCAAGATCAGAAGTAAAAAGGGTTATTAAAAAGTTACAATGATGGGGTAGCCTCCCCGTGCAGGAGAGGAAAAGGTGGAAGAGGGAAGGAGAAAAGTGCAGAGTGGGAGGGAGATGTGACAAAAGAAAGGAGGGGTGGCCTCCAAATACATCTCAGAATCCATAGTAAATCTACATTGGATACTGGCTTCTCAGATACCCTGACCAGAAATTATGGGAGCATTTGTATGGTTGAAGTAGGGTCTACGACAGCAGAAATCGCCTCGCTTCCTATATTTGGTGAACTAGCTTTTTCTACCCCCTCCCCATGTATATACATAGAGACAAAAAAAGTGGCTATTCCCATATCTTTCATTTATTTTTCTCTGAAAGTTGCAAGTTCCACCAAGGGAAAAATAAGGCAGTGGCAAGTAATTGTCCCAAAGTCCCAGAGACAGAAAGCAGGGTTGGCAGACTCTGTGAGTGGAGAGGATGAGACTGCACAGTTTAAGCCTAAGCAGCTTCATGATGCTATCTGCAACCCATAGCAACCCATGATGCTATCTGCAACCCATGATGCTATCTGCAACCCTGAGCCCAGCTCCCCCCACAGTTTACATCCCGGGTGACAAGTCATGGGACATCATGATTGGAAATCACAGGTACAAGTTGACAGCACTGATAGGGTGTATTGGAAAAAAACTACAGTTCTTTCCCAAACCATTTTGTGGGTGTTGTATAATGATCAATGGGGATTTGAATATGACATTGCACTTCTCCTGGTTCTTCCGTGTTGAAATTAAGTTGATCTATCACTTGACCATTGGTTATTTGTACAGGAAAAATCTGGAAATGTTGCAGATGGCCCCAGATGTCATGTTTTTTGCCCTTCCAACTGCTCTGAAAATGGGGGAGGCGAATGTTCCTGGTAAAACCTATCAAGCTACAGAAATGTGTGGAGGCTGACATTTTTATGAATTCCATACTTAGCCATCATGTTTGCTCTTTGTTGATTGAGCTGCTCTATCTTTGTGTCCTCCTTTGCCTTTGGCACCTGTTTCCTTTTTATTTTGTCTTCCTATCGCACAACATGGTTAGGGATCTGACACATCCCTTTTCCAATTGGTTTGCTGAGGATTCTTTTTTTTAGATTGTTAATTTAGATTTTGAACTAGGAGACCAATGTTCAACCCTCGCTCGGGCTGCAGTGTAGGATGTGAGCCTCCATTTGTCATGTGTAAAAAAGAAAAAGAGGCTTTCAAGGCTGCTTCAAATGTGGGGGTTTGTGAAATACCTTTAAAAGGTTGCATTTAAATCATTATTTTTGAACAGCAGTGAAGTGCAATGGCAGAATTGCAGGGTGCAATAGATTTGGACTAAAATGCTTGTTAAGCCACACTAACTCAGTGGATGCCCTTCTATCTCTTGTAGCTCCCATCTGTAATATGAGACTATACCCATTTTACAGAGTAGTGTGACAAAGTCTGAAAATAGTTAATACTTTATATATTAAAACTATCAATTAGCAGTTTCCAGTTTTTTAAAAAACACATGTA
Source organism: Gekko gecko (assembly GCA_029375565.1). Taxonomy (NCBI): domain Eukaryota; kingdom Metazoa; phylum Chordata; class Lepidosauria; order Squamata; family Gekkonidae; genus Gekko; species Gekko gecko. Next base: position 128,035,823 of record JAPDNY010000003.1, read on the forward strand.
GAAAGATCACCTGAAGCTGGCAGGAAAGCAGTGCCAATGATGTAAGTATGTGTCACAATTCTAAAGCCATAGGGATACTTTTTTGGGCACAGCCTATGCAAGCAGAGTGTTGCTTATAATCTTTCCAGTAGTAAAGAACAGATGAGCAGCTACAAAAGTGGTGTAAGGTGCTGTGAACTAACAATGTTTAGTTCTCTGTAGCTCACCGTACTTGGGCCTAGGAGCTAGCCTGCAAGATGGCCCCTACCTTGATATGGCCAAACTGGCCATCTAGATCCACCCCACGGTAACATTTACATTAGACTACTGTAATGCATTTGGCCCTGACCTAGATGGCCCAGGTTAGCCCAGTCTCATCAGATTGCAGAAGTTAAGCAGGGTTGGCCCTGGCTAATATTTGGGTGGGAGACCTCCAAGGAATACCAGGGTTGTGACAGGGAGGCAAGCAATGTCAAACCATCTATAAATGCCTGGGAAACCTATGGGGTAGCCTTAAGTTAGTTGTGACTTGATGGCAGTTTCCACCACCAATGTATTCTATAAAGGTCTCCCGTCAGTTTGGAGTCTCCAGCTGGTACTGAATGCTGTAGCTTGGTTATTATCTGAAGCTAGACATAAAGGTATTATCTGAAGCTGCATATTATTCCCATTCTGCAATCACTTCATTGGGTACCCATCAGTTACTAGGCTCAATTCACATACAGAGTCCTTCATGGCCTTGGTCCAACATGTCTGCAGAATGGCCTTTCTTCCTATGCTCTGCCATGACAACTTCACTCATCTGAGCAGTGCCTTCTGCTGGTGTCACTATGCAGGTGAGCAAAATCAACAACCGTCTGTACACATGCATTTTTGGCTATGAAGTGGCTTGCCTGAGAACGTTAGGAAGGCTTCCACTCCTGGCTTTCTGCAAAGAATGAAAAATGGAATTATTTGGGAGGGCTTTTCTACACATTTAATAGGACTGTACTGTAATGAAAGGGTTCAAAAAGATGCTTTGGTAAAGAGACAGGGACTGTGGACTATATTAATGTGCACTGTCTGTTACTTTAAATATTCTCCTATTATGTATGCATCACTTAATGTTTTGTGTTTAAATGTAATCTGATAAGAGACTCCTTAACCTTATAAAAAAAGCCATATACATCAACAAAATGCCAAATTAAATGTTCACTGACAGGGAAATTAACTTCAAAAATCCCATCCAACAAAGGAGTCCAACAAGGCTGCATATTAGCACCCTTTCTATTTAACCTGTTCCTTAATGATTTCGCCCCCTACCTCGAAGCTGTTGACTGCCATGCTCCTAAACTGGGTTCTGTCCATGTGCCTCTGCTATTATATGCAGACAACATGGTACTATTGTCCTGCTCCAAAGCTGGTTTAAAGCGCTCACTAAACAGATGCCTCTCATATTTTATAACTGATAAATGACTCTTAAACCATGAAAAATCAAAAATACTTGCCTTTTCCAAAACTTGGAAACTATCCAAATGGACAATTGGAGGCAAACCAACTGAACAAGTTAAAAAAATTAGATACTTAAGTTTGCACTTCCAGTATAATGCATCTTGGTGTGTGCAACATAATTCAGCAATAAATATGGCCAACATCAATGCTTCTGCTATTTCCCGATTTTTTTACACCAGAGGCAATCAATTCATACCAGCTGCATTAAAAGTCTTCAAGGCCAAAGTAATCCCCCAATTTATGCATGGAATTCCAATATGGATAAGTGAACTTAACGGCACCACTGAATATGTTCAATCTAAATTTCTCTGAAAGATCATGGGAATGCCATGCTGTGTACCCTATGCAGCCTTATGTCTAGAAACTGGGTTAAATTCTGTGGAATCTGGTGTTTAAATGCTTATGATTTGTTTCAGATTTCTACAATCCAAACCTTATTGTACTTTTATAGGATGTCTCATGCTGTTGATTGTATTTGACTTATACTATGTAATCCTCCTTGAGTCTCAGAGAGAAAGATGCACTATAAATAATGTAAATAAATAAATAGTGGTTACAATGTCGGACTAGGAAGCCCACCTTTGAATCCCCAGTCTGCCATGGGAGGTTGCTAGCTGACCTTGGGCCAGTCACATACATAACCTAATCCACCTCACAGGAATGTTGTGAGGATAAAATGGAAAAGATGAGAATGATGTAAGCCACTTTGGGTCTCTATTGGGGAGACAGGTGAGTACAAATGAAGTTAAATAAAAATTAATAAAATGTTCCTCCTTGCAGAAAGTGACTGCCTAAACTTTGTACCGAACAGAAGGCTGTAATTTTCAAGTGTTCCTCATTCAGCAAGTCCTGTCTGTTCCTTCAAGGCTTGAGAAGAAAAAAAACAGGTGTGTTTTTTTTTCTCACAAACCCAGAAAAGCTCAGGGTGGGGGCAAGGAGAACACATGTGGGATGTCTGTCACAATGGGAGGTTTGCCTACACGTGGGAAGAATCTGCCACCTGTTCTTTTAGGATCCAGTTACAGTATCAAGTTGCTAGATGCAAATGGCTAGATTCAGGACTTTGATAGACCAAAAAGTAGAATGCAAAATTAGAATGCACAGCAGCTTCTTAGGCTAGATGGCTTATCGTCTGGCTACAAAAAATACTGGGGGGAAACAGAGAAGAAAGCTTATCTTACCATTTCCACATATTAATTGCCATTTCAATGCTTTCCACCTTAACTGTGATCCTTCCTACACTAGCGATTAACACTTCAGAGGGAGGTGTAAATGAGACATTACCAACATTCGTCTGTGTTCATTTCCTTTTTGCTGTTAGCTATTAATTTATTTACATTTATAATGATGGCCCCATCATGCACAGTCAGGAATTTGAGAACGTCCTCCATAACAAAAGAAATATTAGTTCTCTCCACTACTCTTTGAAACTTTCTGCTAACAGAGAGAGTGGCAGTTTCTTTTAAGCAGGTGCTACAAAACAAACAGACAGACAGTGACAAATCCTTAGTGGACATTAAAGAACTTCATATTTGGTTTGTGTAACTGATTTAAGTGGTGAAGAGTCATAAGAACATAAGAGAAGCCAATGTTGGATCAGGCCAATGGCCCATCTAGTCCAACACTCGGTCACACAGTGGCCAAAAATACCAGGTGCCATCAGGAGGTCCAGCAGTGGGGCCAGGATACTAGAAGCCCTCCCGCGAAGAATTCTGGGAAATGCTAATCCTTGCTCACTGCTTTGTGACAGTTTAGTTGGCACTGTTAAAAGACATTTCACTGCTGTTGTTGTTTTCTAGCTCAATTACCTACAATATTTGTCTTTTTGAAAATACCAAATTTAACTGTTCAAGAAACAGATTCTACAGCAGATAGATGATCTTCTAAAGGGACTTTTGCTAATGAGGATTACATGTCTTCCAACCCGTAGGTAATTCGACTTCTATTGATTCTCTGTCTAGTGCATCACTTGAAATTAATCTCCAACTTTGTTAATATAAGGAGTATTACATTTCTTCCTGCTGTCAAAGTAGCTAATTTATTTTGCTTAGTGCTGGGAAGTGGTGTTTCCAACGAGAGAGAAGCCATTCTTTTCTTCTTTATTCCTGTCATTTCTGGTGTCTCTTGAAATCTGTTTTGCACCTAGCACCATCTAATCTACTTCTGGCTCCCACTTTAAGAAAGATATGAAATGTATACCTGTCCCTCTACTGAACATCCAGCCTAATTAAGAGTTCTGGGGACCCTGAAAACTCATTAACCCATTTGTAGCAATGTGGTTGGTCCTAATAAAAGGTAATGTGCTTCTGTTGGTTTTTAGATTTTTTTCATATGGATCATATATTTACCTGCAATTTGGATCTAAGTAAGTTATATTAGTTCCGACCAAACTAAGACTTTTGCTTGGTAATGCATAGTATTCTTCTGTAAGGTGGGAAGAGGTGTGGTAAGCAGAGAGTTAAGTTTAGAAGGAACCAGCGCTATTTTGGGGCAGGAACGACAGGAAAAGAATTCCGGCTGGCTCCTGAGTTGGCCACGCCCAGCAGGAACTCATTAACATAATAGGCCATGACCAACAGCAGAAATTCATTAAGATTGGCTACATTAGGGGTGTGTGGCCTAGCATGCAAAGGAGTTCCTGCTACAAAAAAAGCCCTGGGTTTTGACAACAAATAAGGTAAACAGAATAAGAAGCAAAAGGTGGGTTTGGCTGGATCACACTTCTGGTAACATGGAGGTGTGGTCTAATATACTAATGAGCTATGCTGTCTGGGGTGCGGCCTAATATGCGAATGAGTTTCTGATGTTGGGTGTGGCCTGTTATGCTAATGAGTTCCTGCTGGGCTTTTTCTACAAAAAAAGCCCTGGAAGGAACAATGATGTGCAGACCCAGACTTCTTTGCCCTCCTCTTCAAGCTTGATGTTGTGCAATGTTAGATCAATTATGAATACAACTGCCTCCCTTGAAGAATTTATTTGGAAAGGCAATTTTGATCTGGCATGCTTGACTGAGAGCTGGGTGGATGAGGATGACGTGGTGGCTCTTACTCAGCTGACTCCCCAGGATACTCAGTCCTTCATCAACCATGAACAGTAAGACAGGGCTGACAGCAGATCTCGACTGAGAGTTTTTCTCCTTTGAATGGCTTCCTGCACCAAAGATCACCATCACTGAATGTGTAGGCCTGGCATGGGGTGCCAGGGAGAGGTTGGTAGTCTTGCTGGTTTACCATCCACCTAGCTTACCAGCTGACTTCCTACTGGGGCTGGCTGAGGCAGTGGCGGAGTGGGCCTTGCATTTCCCCAAACTGATAGTCCTGGGGGACTTCAATGTTCATGCCGATGCTGCCTTGCCTGGTGCCTCCTTAGACTGCCAAATTTTCACCTACTTTTGGAGCCACCAAAGGGGTGGTCGCCTAATAACTCTAAACAACTGAGCTGGATGTGACGCAGCAGATGCAATGGAGGCAGAAAAGGAAGAGCACTTTGCTGCCTTCACTGCCACTTCATGGGCCTTCAAGCAGGCTCTATAAAGTGTTCTCATTGCTTCATCATGAGTGTGTTGCCAGCACTGCTCTAGCTGTCTAAGCCCCCTTTTTACCATCCTTAGTTCATCCATATACCAGGGAGCCAAGGTAGTATGGGGCAAAGAGGGTACCCGGGGGAAACTCAGTCAGTGGTCTCCTGAAGGTCCAGATTCCAGGCATCTATGAGCTCATCAAGAAAGCTGCTAACAGAGCAGCCTTATAGCCAGAAATTTTTGGTTGGTAGGGCATGGGGGAATTTTGTGGGGCAGCAAGGGGAGAGGGAGAGGGGCAGCCGCATCTCCAAGCTACAATTTGCCATTTAGAGATCAGGCCAAAACAGCATTTAAAGAGACCCCTTTAAATGCTGTTTTTCTAGCGGGGGGGGGGACACACTTTCCCTGATCTCCAAGTGACACCCCTCTTCCCTGACCTCCAAGCTCCAACGTGACCTCCAACATGAAGGCACACTTGTCCCATGCTTGTGGGAGATATGTGCACTTCCTGTCCGACATCCGGACCTCCTGCCAGGTGCACGATTCCTATCTTTCGCTGACTGTGCACTGGTGGCAACCAAGCGACATTTTGGGTGGGGGAGGGGAAACTAGTGTCAGGCAGGGTCAGGGCCACTGGACTGGCTACTGCCAGGCTCTGCTCCATATCAAGAAACTTGATGGGTCGCACACGGCGGACAACATCAAGGCTGTAAAGTACTGGGTTTGCTGCATGGAGACTCAGACTACGACATGTGTTCAGGTGCTTTTATTGTACTTCACACACAAGACTGAGAAACCAGCCCCGCAAGGGCCAACTATATACACCCTACCCAGTACCCCCAAGGTCCCATTGGAGGGTTTGAATTTCCCACCAGATGGCCTATTGGTAGACACCAGGTAGTCTAGGATCTGAGGTCCCATTGTGTTTGGGACCCAAACTCCTTACTTTAGCCGCAGACCCCTGGTGGCAGTCCATGTACATAACAAAGGCCACCATCGAGAGACAGTTAGCGGTGTAGGTAGGCAGGGACATCACCTGTCCATTGAGCTACTGCCGTGGCCCAGAAGCACATTTTTCCTCATGAGGGCGACATTGTCTGCTCGCATCGCTCATGCCTGCTCCCCTGGTCTTCTTGAAGGTCAACTTGCCACTATTTGATTTCCTGGCCCTAGACTTTGAGGGTGATTGAAGTGAGCATGCATACTTGTGCCTGCAATCCCCTCTCGGTCTGTGCTGGGAAGTTGGGTTACAGCGCTCTTCCCATGATTAAAACAAGAGAGGCTAGGGAGAAGTAGCAACCAAGGCCATTACCATTTTGATTGGCACAGAAATGCCCCACCGATCTCCCCACTTCCATCCATCCCACCTGCAGCAGAAATACCTCAACAGAACCCTGGTGTCAGGTTCCCCAGATAGTCACTCAAACACCAGGCTTCTTCAGAAGATAGCGTTTATTATGACAAAGCTGGAGGACACGTGTACAAATGCCATGTCAGTGATAACTTGGATCAATAGACAGGTAAATTATACACTATTCAAACTACCCCCCCCACTCCTAAGCCAATGGCTACATAGCGCAGGTAAGCATGGATAGACAAACATTATGCACAAAGACAAAGCCAACTCAAAACTGGCTTCCAAAGAAAGATTGTAGCAAAAGTGATCTCAAAAGAAGTGGGGAAAACTGTGGCAGGGAAGGGAGAAGCCAAAACAAAAGACAGAAAAATGCACGTGGAAAGCAGGAGATAAACTGAAACGGGGGGGGGCCCAATGGAATAAACCCATGTGGAAACACCCATGAATGGGATATAAGGAAATGCCTCTTGAATATATGTTGTGCTGAGTACAGCTGAGTTTCTAGTTTCATAAAATCCTATTCCTTACCTGCTACAACCTATCTTTTATCATTTCTGCTAGATGATTGTCAAAATGGAGACCAATGCCTATATCCCAGTTGCCGGTGAACAACTTTTGCTAGCTCCCACCTGCAGGAGAGGCAACATACCTTGGAACTCTTCTTCACGATGCAACCAGATGGGGTCACAAGTGCTTCACGGAATGTATCATCTAAATACAGCAGTAACGCAATGAGGATAGGGGGCATTTCTTTTTCTTTGTCTTTTACAAATACAGTAAGGTGACCATCAAAAATTTGCCTTGCTCCTGGCCAGAAGGTTTACGTTGTAAACTAAATTCATGATGCTCTACCATCCTGGAAACAATGTTCCCTAATCTAAGTACTTGCTACAGATTTTTCTGTATTATTCTGTCAAAACCAGGGGCAAGGGGACTTAACCTGGATAGCCCAGGTAAGCCTGATCTCGTCAGATCTCGGAAGTAAGCAGGGTTGATTCTGGCAAGTACTTGGATGGGGAGACCTCCTTGGAATACCAGCAGTTGGGAGGATGGGGGCAGGCTTTATTCAGCCACCTCTCTGAATATCTTCCAGGCCCCAGTAGGGGTAAGTCACCTGAGATCACCATGACTTCAAAGTGTACACATACACACAAACACATTTGAAAAAAACAAAAAAACCTGGAGCTGGGATAATATGTATAGCTATTTCTAAATCCTAAAACTTTAGAATTAATTTGATCATAATAACACAAACATCAGAAGATAAAAAGAACCATATCTATCAGATGGCTACTTGAATTGCTTGCATGCCTGAAAGAAACTTGCAACACCAGTTTATAAACTGAATTCAGGAAGCGTTGAGGTTTTTTGCAAGTGAAATCCAGTAAATGTTAGTCTACGGCTGTGTGTTCTTTCTAAAATCCTTGTTTTGAAAACAAAGCAGCATAAATGGATTTTGCTGGGTTCTTGTTTTCATTTCTAATGGATGAAAAAACTCCTCAAGAGCTGTTTTCTGACTTAGTAAATGTTTACCAAGCTTCCTGGCAATCTATAAATGTATACACATGAACATGGTTACTCATTAGCTTTCTTTAGAAAATGAGAGGTAATAATCATTTGGCAAACTGGTTACAGTGTACTATGCTTTAAAGGAACTAGAACTAACAAAGGGACCTTTAAAGGATTTTTGTTTGATTTCTAAAGAGTTGTTTTATTTAGAAAGGTCTAATCTATATATTTTTTAAAATGGTTAAATTGTTTATTGGACAACAGATTATGTAAATTGCTCTTTGGGCAGGACCAAGACTTGCTGAGTAACATAAGATGCATGCTTTGTAAGATGAGAGGTATGTGGTAGGAAGTAGTTTAGAGGTTATAAGAGCAGTTTGATGCATGTTTCAATGGCTGGCCTCTGTGCTACTTAGAGTGTACAATAATAGGAACTGTAGGCACCATAACTTGGAAATGTAACTAGAGAAATGTAAGTTTGCTTCTGCTTAAATGCAGAGACTTTTTCAGAATCACCCTTTTGGAAAGTAGCCTCTTTGTTCCCCAAGAGCTCCATCTCCAAAGCTGGGGGCCCTCTAGAAAAGGAACCATGTGGCACAAGGAATTGCTACCAGGCAACAAAATGGGGCCTATGCGCACACACAGGTTTCTATGGCTCCGAGTCCAAGGCAGCTCTCTCAGGAAGCTACCTCGTCTGAAAAAAAAACAACCATATTATGTGAATACTGTTGAAAAGCTGAGGATATGATCAAGCCAAACTGCAGCATTTTTAAGTAGATCTGTGCCAAACAATCACAGGTAAACATTTTCATATGCAAGAAAGGGCCCAGAAATAATTCAGAAAAGAAAGGCACCCAGACTTTCTTTCTTTCTTTTCTTTTATGCAGTCTTTGTGGCAGCTGCTCCAACACCATTCATTTCAAATTAGGATCTAATTTGTTTAGTGTTGGCATGGGAGATGATAAATTTAATAAAAGATAACACGTTGACACAGATAATATTTACTTGCATAAGTATATATTACCTTTTAAATTTGTTCTTTATCCAGTTGTCGTCAGACAGCCAGAGGTTATTTTGGGAGTCCTTTGCCACATACATAAGATCACATCCTTGCTCTTTTGTGTTGATTAATGTCGCAATTAATGCTGATTCATGAATAATCATATGTTGAACAGAAAAGAAAAGTCAACCATTCAATCATTTTTAAACTACCAAGTCAACTTCTTTTATTACTGTATTTCTCAGATGAAAGCTATGTACAGTACAATCCTAAGAACACTTTCCTGGACACAAGTCCCACCGAAGAGTCCTGAGTAGAATTCTCAGTAGACCCAGGCCTGGAGCTACAGTGGGGCATCTCCGGGTCTGCCCTGCCCCGACTTACTGCAAAGACCCCCAACATCCCATCCAGCCCAGCCCCCCCAATCCTTATTTAATTTTTTTCTACCGTGCTGTGCTGTGCAGTGTCATCGTCCTCACCAAGCCTGTCTGCTGGACTCCTGCCCCTGCCGTCATGCCATGACCTTGCCCTCTGTTCCCACAGTGCCGTCAGATGGGGCATGGGAAAGAAACAAAGTGGTGGTAGTGGTGGCAGAGACAGCGGGGTCAATCAAACCCCCCCCCATCCTTTTGTCCTCATCTGCTTCAGAGGAAAGCTCTGTGGTCCCTCAGTCTATCCTCTGTCCCTCCTGAGCGAAGGGAAAGCTGCAGGGCCCCTTGGCCTGATTACGGGAGAGGAAGGGAAGTGACTGGGTCCCCCTCTGGGCTGGTGGAGAGAGCCCAGGCTGGCCGGCCAGCCCAGCCCTTCCCACCACTGCACTTACCCCATTCCCGTTGCCTTCTGGGATGAGCCAAGCTGGCCACCCGTTGCCTTCTTCCTTGCTTGCTCTGGATCCTGGCTACCTGCTTTCACTCGGGGCTTTGGTGGCTCCACTCCATGAGCAGTAGGCTCATCTGCTCTGTCCCTGGAGTGAACGCGGGAGTGCCCACCGACTTATTTAAAGCCCCCCCACATTAAAAAAATCCTGGCTACGGGCCTGAATAGACCTTCTTAGGATAGCTTTAACTGTCCAGCCCACCAGGTAAGATCCTTTTCCTCTATCTCCATGCCCCTGACTGTGAAAGTAAGATGGGCAGTTACCAGAGACAAGGCTTTTTCAGTGGTGGCTCCTCACCTTTAGAATACTGATATTGGACCAGTATTGGACCATAGAATGAGGTTACCCCCATTACCTCCATTGTTTCCAATGGGGAAACCCAGCCAGCAGCACTTAAGGCAGGCAAGCAGGCAGCACCAATAGCTCACCTGGATCCAGGAACTAACCAATAGATAAGCAGAGTAATGTAAATAGCCTATCACTGGGAGTGTGTGTGTGTGTTGGGTGTGGTGTTTTTCATGCATATAAGCAGGGCTCCAGCCCTGCTAGCTTATCTTGTAATTTGCTGAAATCACTGAATAAACCAGAGCTGATCACTGCAAGGCGTCTAGAACCCAGTATTTAACAAATGTAATGCAAAAATCATGAGGATTCATGGGGATCTGTCCTTCAGAGCCATGTTTTTGCACCACTGAGTCACCACAAAACAGAGAATCCATGATTTTGGCTGTGCAGTCTGTGGCTATGGGCATAATAGCTGATTTGATGGTGATGTTGGGATGACCCAATGCAAAAACCCTGAGTATCCATGAAGATCCATGCTTTTTGCACTGTGTGGGTACCATGAAGCCAATCTGCGGTTATGGATATGATATGTAATTTGATGCTGAGATTGGAGCAACATAATACAAAAACCCTGAGGATCCATGCTTTGGAATCATGTTTTTGTGATGTGGCAGTGCTACAAAAAGGTGGATGCATGTTTTTTGTGGTGCAAACTGTCGTGGAAAAGGCCAAATGGTGGTTTTAGCATAATGGTTGAACCTGCCAATGGCTTAAAACCGCTCACTGTAGATTACTTCTGAAATCCTTCACTGACTCTGTTGCAGGTTGTCAAGGATGCTATGGCATGGTAAGCGAACTGATTTCATTACACTTTCAATATTTACTTTCAAGATGTTTATTCTAAACCATAGTAGTATTAATGGGGGGGGGGTAATAAAAAGTTCTATCTCCTTGGCTGCAGTTGGAATTATAACAGGATGGTGTACTAGATGACTGTTATCAAGCAGGGATCTTCCTGTGGTTCTTATGAATACACCAAATGTGACTCTTTGAGTGTTCTTATTACTTTTTATTATACTGATCTTTTACTGATAATATTAACTAGAGAATAGTGTGAATAAACTATAAATTCCAACTACCAAACTCTTAACTATCAGAGCCACCTAATCCAAAAATTCTATAACTTGAGTTGAAGGATTATACATTGAACAAAAACATGTATTTCCAGATCACTTAATTACTTTCAGACTTTTATGCCTTTAAATCTGTCACCATTTCCATTTGATCAAAGTCTAATTGAATATAATTCATCACAAATAATTTATAATTGAAAAGTTACATGATTCCCCCAAAGTACATTGTAATATCTGTGTCAATCCTACAGGCATATAAATTGTTTTATATAAGCATACCAATGTACACATCTGCAGGCCTATTCATTTATTTGGAAAACTTATATGCCGCCTCTCCAGAGTCCCATTCAAGGCAGTTCACAAGATTAAAAATGCAATAAAATCATAAATCATAAAAACAACATAAAAGCTATTAATGTTAAGGCATAAAAGTCCTAGAGCTAAGAACAGACCATAACAACAGCTAAAGAAAACAGAATGTTTGAATTAAAACTTTGAGTGAAGAGAAATGTTTTGGCCTGGCCCTTTAAGGACAATGAAGTAGGTGTCAGGCAAGCATCATGTCTTTTACGTACAATTCGAAAAGATATACGATCAAATCACCGGGAGATATGTATAGGTTTAAAGCCGAAAATTCCGAAGATTTCAGAGATATTTAAAAAGACTCTATGATGGATTACAAATTGTTATCGTGGAATGTAAATGGACTTAACTCACCTAACAAAAGAAAAGCAGTGAATTATTGGCTACAAAAGCATAAATCTAATATCATCTGTCTACAAGAAACTCATATAAAAAGTCGGGATAATAAATATTTGATTAATAAAAAATTGGGAGAAGAATTTTATTCTTTGGCAGAGAAAAAAAATAAAGGAGTTGTGACGTATGTAAATAAAAAGTTGGAACCCAAACAAGTTTTTACAGATAAAGAAGGGAAATATGTGGCTGTTGAGATCACATTATTGCAAAAAAAACCACTGGTTGTTAATTTGTATGCTCCTAATGGAGCCAAAGAGAACTTCTTCAAGGATTTGTTGAGGGAATTGGACCAAGTGCATTATGACCAGATAATTCTAGCTGGAGATTTTAATGGTACTGTTAATAATAAATTGGACAGACAATCACAAAAGGGTGACGAGAAGATTGGAAAGCTATCCCAAGTTTTTTTAAAACTGATTGAACAAGAAAAGTTGGAAGATGTATGGAGAAAATGGAATCCAAAAATTAAAGACTTTACTTTTTATTCTAACAGACATAGATCCTTCTCAAGAATAGATATGATTTGGATGTCGAGTGAAATTGCATTAAAAACCCAGAAGGTGGAAATTTTGCCAAAGACTAATTCAGATCACAACCCGTTAATTTGGACATTAAAAGAAAAGGCTAAACAATACCATTGGAGAATTAATGAAGATTTATTCTTCCCCATTATAGAGAACAATGAAGGGGATGGGGGGAACCTGTTTGGGTGCCCGTAGAATTAGGCCCATTGGTACAATTGCTTTGAGACATGGGGGTGTATGTGGGGAGAGGCTCTCGAAGCTACTCTGAAAATTTGGAGCCTCTCCCTCAAACCCCCTTCCCCCCAGAGCTACTAACAGCACCGTGGGGAAAAAGTAACTTTTCCCCCACCATAGAGAACAATGGAGGGAATGGGGGCAACCTGTTTGGAGCCCATAGAATTGGACCCCCTGGTCCAATGTTCTTGAAACTTGGTGGGTATCTTGGGAAGAGCCTCCAACAGCTACCCTGTGATTTTGGAGCCTCTCCCTGAAACCCCCTCCCCTCCAACCCCCAGAATATACCTTATGTTTTCGCCATTGACTTCAATGGCCCATAGGATATAATGGGGCCGAATTGCCGCTGAATTTCTTTCATTCCCTCCTTTCCTTCCCTCCTTTTCCTCTTTTCCTCCTTCTTCCCTTCTCTCTTTCTTTCTTTCCCGCCTTCTTCTCTTCTCTTTTTTCCTCCTTTCCCTGTTTCCCTTCTTCCTCCCTTCTCTCTCTTTCTTTCCCTCCTTCTTTCTTTCTTTCTCTTTCTTTCCCTCTTTCCTTCCCTCTTTCCTCCTTCTGTGGCCCAACGCTAGTGAGAAGGGGTTTAAAGTTTAAACCCCTTCTCTATTTGCTCCCCCACCCAGGCCAGCTGGAGAAGGGGAGGGGAGGCTTTTGAAGATGCCTTCCCCCCCTTTTGCTTCCCCTTCTGACATCACTTCTGGTGATGCCAGGGGGCATGGCATATGCTAATAGCCTAGTAGCTCATTATCATACCATATGCTAATGAACTCCTGCAGCTCTTTTTCTATGAAAAGACCCCTGGTAGTAGTTAACATATCCACATTTTTCATACTCTTTTTTTCCAGAAGCGCACCATAAGTACAGAAAAAAGTGGGTTGACGAAACTCCCCGGAGTTGACTTTCATTTTGTTCACAACTTCACCCGAACACACTAAAACACCGTGGTAATCTCTCTTGAAAATATACTGTTCACAGAGTCTTCACATGATATTCCATGCCATGATTTCAAGTACTAGAATGCACCCTCATCCATTTTACTGGCAAATCTTGTCCTGGGCATACAAACAAATCAATCAACCTGCTTCCTGGTTCATTAGTTGTCTTGGGCTGTTATCATTTATATTGTTTTATAGGAAAGATTTCAGACCCAAATGCTAAGCCTTCCAAAATCTATCAACACCTTTTAACGACCCTGTAACTGACTCAGCTCATATACCAGTAGCTCAGCCATGAAACCTGGAGCAGATAAGAAACAAACTTAAACTTGAAAGACAATGTAAACTTGAAGAATTCATCCATGATTATTCTCTGTATCTTACAGTGGTTGTTGTTATGGTCCTACATGATATTTCATTTGAAACTGGGAAAATAATATTACTGAAGACTGATTTGCCTATGCTTTTCTCAGATGACACAATTTTTCAACCTGGAGAGCTTTTTTGCAGATAAAGTCTTGTTGCTCTGCTGCTACCTTCCAGCCAACATTCATATAGTATGTGAACTGGAGGCCCCTTGGCCATCTGTGGATTTGGTCTTTGACATTTTCAGCCAGCTCTCTTGAGCCGATAGTGACAGAATTCTGGGTGCTGTTAGGCCAACCACCTGCCTCTTGGATCCATGCCTCTTGAGGCTGGTGAAAGCCAGTGCTGAGAGGCTATGAAGCCCCCTGGAAGACATTATCAATCTGTCCCTGGGTTCGGGGATTTTTCCAGAGGGGCTGAAGGAGGCAGTGGTTGTTCCACTCTTGAAAAAAACAAATCTTGATCCTATGAATCTTATCAATTACTGCTCAGTCTCAAATCTTTCATTTCTGGGTATGTAATTGAGAGAGTGGCGGCAGAACAATCGATTATGATCTTTTGACTCACTGCCTTGCTGACACTGGAATCTGTGGGGTAGCCTTACAATGGCTTACCTCATATCTCCATGGTTGGGGACAGAGGGTAGCACTGGGAGGGACAGTATCCCCAAGGTACCTGCTGGAATGCAGGGTTCCTGAGGGGGCATGTGTCTCCTCAATGTTATTGAACACCTATATGCGCCCCTTTGCCCAGCTAGGGTGGATTTTTGGGCTGAGGTGTCATCAATATGCTGATGACATCCAACTATTTCTGTTGATAGGTAGCCAGCCAACTACTGTTCCCAGGAATTTAGCTGAGAGTTTGGAGGCTGTGGTGAGATGGTTAAAGTGGAGTCGGTTGAAACGGAATCCAGGTAAGACAGAGAGGTTCTGTGGCTGGGGGGGGGAGCCTTGGTTGGGTTGCCCACTTCCAACTTTAATGGTTTTAATGTTGGTTTTAAACTAAAGAATTTTGTATATTATTCTGTTGTAAGTCACCCTAAGCCCTACCTGTAGGAAAGGGCAGCCTAGCAAATCAAATTTAATAAATAAATACCTATCTACTTTATTATTTCAAAACCTCTTTTCACTGAATCACCACTGATTCCTGTAATGTTTGTGATAAAGTGAGATGACAATCACAGGAGATTTTTAGAAAACCTTTCAAAGCAGTGTCCTCTGCTCAATTCAGAGAAAGTTGTCATAGTGACTGACAGAGAAAAATGAATGGAAAAGGCTTTGAATCATGTTTTGCTCAAGAGCCACAGAGTGGTATGCTGGAATCACACCTGCAGAGTCATCAGGTTCTGGCTGAAAAAACATGAAGATACCAAGACGTACCTTGACCACTACTTTATTCTACTTTTATGCATGACAAGATTATTTATCATGCCACTTGGAGGTGAGTTAACAAACCCAGATAATTTTTGTTACTTCTCCAATTAAGATTGTGTTGTACCTGGCAGCAACGTACTTTCCCCTTAACCAAATGACAAGGGGTAACAAACACACCCATCTTAATTCTCTTCAGGTTTTTTGCAATAATAAAATCTTAGTTATCCATATTCTGAGCAATTAAAATTGTGAATTAGAGTTTGTATGTAAGCATATGCAGGCAAATTACTTTTTACTTTGGGAAGAAGTCATAATATTCTAAGCATGGAGAGAAGAAAAAGAAGGAACATCTATGGCACAGTTTCTTCTTCCAGGTTAATGTCCTGATCTTTATACTTCTCTCACACAAACATCACAAGGTAACACATCAAGTTGTCATGGCTACAGCCTGTGGTTTCCGTGTATGTCATAATTTTTCTGACACTCTAGATATCACTCTAAATATCAAGCGATGCTAATGCTGCTGCTAGAAGGACTATTTGCTCATACCCTGACACAAATTCTGTTAGTCTTTAAGGTGCTACTGGACTCTTGCTCTTTTCTACTGATACAGACAGACTAACATGGCTACCCATCTTGATCTACAGGCATTCTGAAAATCATAGGGTGTGTTCAGACGCGCCGTTTGAGCCACTTTCGGCATGGCTCAGAAATGGCTTTTACATGCGCGTTCACACACCCAACATCTGCCCACCGTCCCCAGCCGTCGCTTTCTGGAGCAACCCCCCCTTTAAAGTGGAGTATTTTGACACCACTTACCAAGTGGTGTTTTCCCGATTCTTCGATTCAAGCCACACTTTTCGCTGTCTGATCGCTCCGTCAAGCCACTTCCGGGTGCTTCGACCCCCCCTCCCCTCTGGGAAGCTGCCTCCGGCTTCCGGTTTTAGTCCGCCATTTTTTTTCCCCTTAGCGGTGTGCGCTTGAGCGGAGCTCTGCTCCTAAGTTAAATAAAGAAAAGCTTCAATGGTGCCTAGTTTAGGCATTTAGATGAGTCTGGGATCTTGGGGAGGCCAGTTTCGGAGAGAAAATGTAAAATGTAGTCTTCATTTAAACTTTAAAGGGACCGGTTGAGATCACTCTTCTGTGCACGCTCCAAACTTTTAGTTCGGGAGAGGGCTGCCTGTGCGCATGCTCAAAGGAGAGGGGGAAAAAACCACCTGCAGAAGGACGGCAGGGAGCTCCGAAGGAGGAGGTGTGTGATCGCGATTCTCCAGTTTTTTAAAAAACACGCATCGTGCCGGAGCAGTTTAAACCGCTCCAGCACGCTGTCTGAACGCACCCAGTATTTACTTAGAATCTTACAAGTTTAGAGTAAATCCAATGTCCTTTGGGGATTTCTTCCATTCATTTAGACTTTAACAATTTTGAAGAAATTTTCAGTCAGGAATACAGTGAGTGGAGGAGGAGCTCTTTCTCCAAATACAAAATCTCTAATTGTCTGTTGACATTTGCGTCACTAGGTATAGAATGAGATTCACCCTTTGATTACCAGTTGCTAGGGATTAACAGGCTACCAAGATCATGATCCAGCAATATACTTCCTTTCTTCATCTGGTTGGTCCACTCCTGAAAAATAGAAAACTGAGCTAGGTTCTCACTTGTCACCTTAAATGCATTTTAGAAACTTCAGTTGGTACAGATGGTTGATGGGTATAACTTAACTCACCACTTTTAAAATAATTTCATTGCCTAGCTGTTGGCTTCCAGGCACAATTCCAAATGATCTAGAATTAGCGTGCCTCAAAGGACCACTTGCTGTCATTTGATCTTGCCTGGTAATTAAAATTTTCCAATGAGTTTTTTCTTTGTGTGCTCCCACCATCAAGGATGAGAAGGTGGTCAATAAGACAGCCAGGTTAAGTTGGTTCTCTGTTGTGTTTGGGGGGTTCTCTTCCTTTCAGCTCCAGCACACCATTGTTTTTGTTATAACATTTATGATATATGAGAGAAGTCTGTTAATAGTCTGTTAATTGTTTATGTATTTTTCATTGCTGATTTCTCCTCTTTGCTAGTAGCCTTGGGAGTCATGTGACTGAGGACCAGTTCACACATTACAAAGCCTATGTGGACTTATAACAGATGTGTACCTGGGGAGTTCCTCCTGGGAATTTAACTCCTAAGCACATGCAGGACCAATTCAGATTGGAAGGGCAGTGCAGAATTAAATCTAAGTTTCACAACAGAAACAATATAATCAGCATTGTTATATCTCAGTTTGGTACACATATTGGTAAGCCAATACTGGAAAAAGGGGGTTGGGCCTAGGACTGATTAGTAGACTGCAGATACTTAAATAGACCTTAGGCCAGATAGCTGATGTTGTGTACATATGCTTGTGTTAATTTACATGTTTAGCAAAGGCTCATGGGGCATGCTTTTGAAACAGTCATCATGACCATGAAAGGTGGTATAAAGTAGGGCTGGGCTAGCTGGAAAGATGATGGAGAAGTGCTGAAGGTAGTGCTGTCTGAAGGGCAAAGCTTGTTTTACAACTGTTGTATCCAAAAAGGACAGAAAACCAGAGCTGAAATTGCTAGCTGGAAAAAGCTGAACAATCTTTGCTGTGAGAGCTGCAGTAGCTGGGAAGAGCTGAAGAGCAGAAACTGCTGACAGCTGGACTCTTCATTGACTGCACTGAAATCAGCACCCTAGTACAGAGCTGCCCACTTCGTTTTGCCAGGAGGAAAAGGGGAGCGGCTTCTAGGGCAAGGAGCAACTTGAAGACTCATCCAGCATCTTCACAGGAAGAGTTCCTTTCAGTGCAAGAAGGCATTCTTGACATTTGGGACTCTGCTCTAGGCTTAGCTGCAGAAAGAACACATAGTGCTCTCAGTGCCTTCTACAAAGTGGATTGTGAGCTCCGGGACAATGGTTATTGAACCAGTATTGATATATTTGGGAACGGTTTCTACAGTTGATTTCTGTTGTATTTAAATAAATTGCATTTACATTTTGAGACTCTGAATCTGGCCCTTGAGACTCAAGGCGTTATGTATCCTTCCTACCAGTACAGAAGATATATTCTTGTACTGTTGTTTGTACTTCATGCCTCAGTGAGCATTTCAGAAAGGCATAAACATAGCAGCACCTGCAATCAAGCAAAATGCGCCCAGCATCCAAGAATTTGGAAGCACTCCAGCAGTAGCATAATTCCCTGCTTAAATTCTGTACAAGCCCCAAAAGGGTTGCTAAACTCTTGGAAGGGACAAATCTAACTCAAATCATGAGGCTTACTGTCTGGTAAATCTGGGAGTAGAATTTTCTCCTTAGGCATTCCATTAGTGTTTTCCTGCAGATAAGTTTCTTTCTCCTGAGGTCCTGAAAAGCTGATGAAATATTATTCAATACAGTACAGCTGTTCAGCTTCTTTGTCTGGTTCTCCCATGATCTGATCCTGTCCCAAAGGTGCTCCTGCCAAGCACATTTATCTGTCATCTATATATTTCTCAAGTGTGGACAGATCTGCAGATATCTAAATTCATGGATTGGGCCCACATTGAGAGAAAGGAGATTTTTTGGGGGAACCCCCCCCCAGGTTTGCAGAAAAATCTTTAAAGTTTTTAAAAAATACATTAGGGGAGGAACTAAATCTCAAAAAACCAAAAAGCCACCTGCACACACATGGCATCTCCCAGTAGCCTTGCCATAGCCTTGATGGCTCTTGAGGACCCTACCACAGCTGCAGCAGCTCCTAGGGTCCTGCAGCCAGTGCATTGGCTCCTGCCACAGCTGTGACAGCTTGAGGGGCCCCTGTGGCTGGTGTGATGTCTCACAATGGCATCTCCTGCTGCAGCCATGACAGCTGCTGTGGGCCCTGCAGCTGGTGTGGTATCTTCTGCTGCATCCACAACATCTCCCTGGGGCCCCGTAGTTGATGTGGAATCTCATAACGCAGCACTGTTGCTCCCAACAAGAAGGCCACAGCCCAAGCCCCCTCTTGTCATGTGAAAGATGGTACCCCAGACAGGTTAGGGCTAAATCTGGCATAGAGCAAGTACAGTCCTCTCTGTGTGCAGTGCCAGCTAGCCCAGTCATGTGCTCAGGACCCTCTCTGTCTCTCTGATGCATTCAGCCATCAGTTCAGATACAGCAGGCACGTATCTGTCATCGTGAAAGGACAATATCTTAATTTCATCATCTCAAGGGTGTCAGCAAACATGCATTCCAGTTCTACATCTCACAATCAAGCCTCCAGACTTTGCCCCTTGATACTGGGACCATCCTGGCCACAGTCTGTTGTTGTTGTTTTCTCTCTCTTTTTTTTAAAAAAATTTTATTAACAGGATATAATAATACATTCCATAATTGGTAACCAATTCTTAACATATCCTTTTCTACCATTTTCTATCCCCCCCTCCCCTGGCTTTCAGCAATGCTCCAACCCCATTAATATTTCTATCAATATTCTCTTACATTCAATTCTTATTCAATATTCAAAGCTTCATTTTCAATATTTCCCTTTTCTATTTCTCACTATTAGGTAACATTTCTAATACAATCCATTTGTTATTGTTTTCTTGAATGCCCAGCCATTAATGGAGCCAAGACTTTGCAGTTGCCCAATGCCTTGCCAACAAAAGCTTCCCTTCCCCAGCATGGACTTCTTTCATCCAAAACCTCTCTAGAGCCATTACCAGCCATCCTGGCCTGTCACAGACTATTTCCCCATTGTGCCCACTGCCTTGAAGGCACAATTTTCCTATATCAGGGCTCCAAACCCAGCCATCTTTGGTTCAGATTCCTGGGACACGTACCATCTGGATCCTCCATCTCAGATGTACTTGCTGGCCAAGCAGTCTGCTTCTTCACCGCAGCTCTTCTGTTTGGAAGGAAGCTATAACCCCGATCAACTATTCGCCCTCTCTTGTCTCTGATCTCTTTAAGATCCCTTCACCTCTTTATGTCCTAGCTCTCTGGCGTGTTTGTGTGTGATATTTTTTATCAATTAGCTGAATGTACTAGGCTTATTTTCTTAATAAATTTCATAAAAGATATATCCTGTCTGTTGTCGTCTGTGCTGCTCCGAGAGGGTTCTGACTGGTAGTATGATCCGTAGCTTGTACACCTATTAAGCAAATGGTTTCTTAGCTAATTTCCCCCATCATAACTTAAACAGAGCCCCGGTGTTGCAGCTAACTGTGGCTCCCACGGTAGGGAAAGAGAAGAGGTGGGGATATTGTCTGAAGGGGGAGAGAAAGAGATTGTCTGAAGGAGGTGGGGATGGGGGATTGTCTCAGGAGGAAGAGAAAAATGAGGGGGGTTGTCAGGGGAAAAAATAGAGGGGAGAGAAAGGGGCTGATTGAGAACTGGTGAGGGAAAGGGGGCAGATTGATATGGTAAGAGATTGACATTCAAGGGGTGAGGAAATAAAGGGGGTAAGAAAAGGTGTGGGAGAGAAAGAGAGAGAAGATTGACGTAGAAGGAATAAGGGGAGAAGGGGGTGAGGGAATGTTGATAGATAAGGGGTGGGGGCAGATAGAGAGAGGGGGAACTTGGACAGAGAAAGGGAGAGAAGGAAGGAAGCAAAGGTGGGGGAATGCCCCCTCCCCACAAGTTTCTTGAAGGTCCCCCACTTGTATATTCTAATAGCAAAGTTGGCCAGATCTGACAATACTTAAATCCAGTGACTGCAGCCATAAATGGACAAGACAGACCTTTCTACAAACCTGGAAAATGGCCCAGGTTTGCAGGGAAATCTGAAATCTAAAACAACAATAAAAAATTCATTAGGGGGTTTAAAAACCCAAAATGATAAAGGAGCACCTGCGACCTTAAGAAACTGACACCCTCAATGTCTGTTGCTAGGCAACCACAGCATTCTAGGCTTGGTTTCTCTCAGTAAAAGTCAGGGGGAGGGGCCAGGGCTCTTTCTAGGGCTGTTTGTGTATTTGAGGAAGGATTCATTGGGGCCAGGCCTGGCAGCAACAGCTGAGTGACATGATACCAACCATACTTGCATGACTCACATCTAGACCTGGTCGCTTGCTACTTTTCAACAGCAGCCACTCTATGAAAGCCAGTGTGGTGTAGCCATTAGAGCTTCAGAGCAGAGTCTGGGAAATCCAGATTCAAATAATGAGTCTGAAACAGAATCTCACTAGGTGATGTTGGGTCAATCACATATCTTCAGCCTAATCTACTAAACAGGGTTGTTGTTTTTTTGGGGGGGGAAGGAGGAGAGGAGAATGATGTAATCTGCTTTAGTCCCCACTGTACAGCAAGGTGGGGTATAAATGAACATATAATAAATACAGCTGAAGATGGGAGGTGGTTAAAAGGTAAGTTCATGGATGGCTGAGGAGAAAACAGGGCAAGGAAAAGGATAGATGATATGGAGGTTGCTAGGAGGAGGAAAAGAGGAAATGGTTTAGGAAGGGGAATACAGAGAAAGTGACATCCCTCCCCCTCAAGTCCTTGAGAATTCCCTACTATGCTAGTGGACTTGGGCCAGTTGCCAGCACTACACAACTGTGTCAGTTTTCCTAAGTAGAGGCTGCTGTGGGTGGGAGAGCTGAGGATAGAGGGGCAGATAAAGGCAGGTTGGCTGTTGGGTGGGAAGGAGAGAAGGAAGCAGACAAAGGGGAGAGGCTATGGGGGTTTTCAGAGAAGGGAAAGAGGGGAGAAGGAAATGGGAGGGGGAAATGAGATGCCCTCATAAGTGTCTATGAGTTCTCACTTGTGTATTATTAAAAGCATAACATGCAGTGGTTTTAAAAGCAATGATGGTCCAAACAATTCTACCATGTCCCTTAGAAAAAGCATTGCATAATTATATCCATCAACATCTTCATTGTGCGGAGATTATCTAGAATAAGACTTTAGGCATTGTGGGTACAATCTCAAACAACTGAGTCCCACCACAGTGAAGAATAACGAAGTCTTTCTCTGGCTGACAGCCTTCACCTAAGGTGAAAAATACTAAGTTCTGAGATGTAGCATAGTGATCAGCTCATTCTTTATTTCAGCTCTACTAAACAACAGATGCCCAAGCCAGCCCGGGGGCCCACTTAAATCCCCGTGGCATGCCACACACCACACACACACCACACCCGTGAGAGGTCTATTTACAGTTTACCCACATCCCATAGGTTCCTACTTGGATCTGGACTGACAGGTCCATTCTGAGATCCGAGTGGTCTATTGTTTCTGGAGGCGAAGCTCTGCTCCTTCGCCTGACCACGTGTAGAGCCGACCGTGTGTGCGGTCCTCCATAAGTACATAACATAAGGAGATTACACCTTTTTGCTACTGAAGAGATCCACCAATGATGCTTTGTACAGTAGTACAGTGTGCATCATATCATACCCATGCTTTTGGGCTGTTGAGCATAAAACTAGGACGAGTCCACTTTGCCCTTCCTGCATATAGTGTTTAATACATTATGTTCTCCGTGGTGTCTCTATTGCCTGTCACTTTCATTATTGTAATCAAATGTAGCAACCATGACCTTCAGCTATATTAATTGCCATTTTATGAAAGTGACAAACTGTAGCTTGAAATAATTAAAAAACAACAGGCCAGTGCTAGAAAGATTTGACTGTGTTAATGGGCCAACTGAGATGTTCTCTTACATCTGATTGACCAGCTCTATGCTTTTAATATTACCAACTGCAGAAAAATCTATTTCATTAACAGGATAAAGTTCTACTTTCCTGTTGTTTTATATCTATTCAACGTGTGCCGCATAGAATATTAGAGAACCATCCTGAAGCATTATGGATCCACGGACTCTCTCTCAACTAGGAATTTTGAACACGGAAGCAGTGCCCGAGGGCTACTCATTAGTTGTAGCTGCCTGTATCTCTTCTCCAATGCGACAAACATCAAGGTATTAAAATAGCATTTTTAAATGTATACATAAATACTTAACAATACAATAAGAACATGTAGACATACAAAGAACAAACACAACCAGTGAGGAGGGCCAAGAAGAGTTTAATGGGGGTATATCAAACAAAACAAAAAGACTTCACCTGCTGGTGGAAGACAAGGACAGAAGGAGCCAGGCAAATCTCCCTGGAGATGCAATTCTAAAGTTTCAGTACCTAATTGAGAAGGCCCTTTCTCAGGTTACCACACATCTAGCCTCAGATGGTGGGGGGGACCCAAAGCAAGGCTTCTGAAGTTGACTGAAGTATACAGGTAGGTTCGTTTCGGAAAAGGCAGTCCTTAAGGCATGCTGGGCCGCAAGCCATATAGGGCTTTAAAGGTCAATAGCAGCACACTGAATTGGGCCCTGAAGGCCCAATTGTGGGCCAGCCCAGGATAGATGGAACAGGGCCGGAGTGACATGGTTCCTGCAACATTCTGGCCACAACATTCTGTACCATCTGCAGTTTCCAGACAGTCTTCAAGGGTGGCCACAAGTACAGCACATTGCAGTAATCCACATAGATGTTATAGTCTGTTTTAAGTTAGGAAAATGTAAAAAAAAAAACCAACCCATGCAGCTGCGTGTAACATGTTGTGTGGACCTGTGAAATTAACACCTGCTTTCTACTTTATGCATCAGCCTAGGTATTCCATTCCATAAGTATGGAGGGACACTCATGGATTCATGATGAGTCCAGATATCTGCAGTAACCACTTGGGCCCAGTTTACAGCATCACTTTGTGGCATTGTTACCATTCAAAAACGAAACTGTGAATGTCGTTTCACAAGGAAGCTATGTGAGAAATGATTCTTCAGCCTCAAGGTGTTCAAGCAATTAGCCAGCCCAGCACAACCTTTGGGGAGGATACATACATGTGTGATTTTATGATTTTATTGGGTGATTAAAATAATAATGTGGATGAAGCACTGAGTACATATAAGTGAACAAAATCCAGCAAGATCCAGCAAAGAACTTCCACTTGTTGTGCTACAGATCTTGCACAAGCAGAAATGCAAAAAAAAAAAGAGAGACCATAGTAGCTGCTTGTGCTAAGTCAGACTTGTAGTACTCTCACTTCTTTTTTTCACTTTCTATTATGCAGCTGATTTTCTGGGAACTATAACATACAGGAAAAAGAGCACCAGGTGTTGTACAAGAGGAAGTGCACTAAATCTATTTATCTTTCCACCTGAGCATCCCTGGATCCAAGTACGGACTGCAGCGTTGACACATCTTATGTTCAGGGTGGGGTTGTGTTCATGATACAGCTATAAGTGCTCTTTGTTGTCTGTTAAGGTACACAGCAACCAGTTGCTGGGTTGGATCCATTGATCTGCAAGTGGAAATGTAAGTGGACAGACTATATTTCCACTTGTGCAAGATCTTCTGCAATCCTAACTCTTTCCTTCCTGCATCTTATCGTATTCAGAAATCACTTGTGCAATATCTTGTGTAAGCAGGGGGGAAAGTGGGGCTATAATAGGTATAATTCAGAGCAAGTAGCCTGTATAGTCTATTCTTCACGCTCCTACTAGGATTCTAGGGCATGAGGAAATCTCCCAGTGGATCCAAGTCAGGATCTAAGGTAGTACTTCATTGCTTTCTCACTGTAGCACTCCTGTCTATAAAATTAACTAAAGATAGTGAGAGCACTAATTACAGAAGTATTTTTAAACAGCATTTAAATATGTAATTGATTTGTTAGTCCCAGTGATTCATCTGAACAAACCCTGTACACCTTTTGTCTTACATTCTTTGTTATACAGTTCTCAACTTTAAACAGTAATTTTAATGGTCCTCAAACAATGCCATCATTTGTTTCAGCAGCACAAATGTTAATTATTATATGTACTTGAATGCAATTCCAAATGCATTTACAAGGATTTTTTCCCCAAAAAGCAAAAGAGTCCAACATCAAGGATCGGTGTCCAGTTTAGTCATCCTGGAGAAGTTGTTCATGCCCCATATGAAGCCTCAGGAGTCAGCACTCCAAATAAAACCTTTCTGCATGACGAATGATGGATAGTTTCATACACTGCATCTCTCTTCCTCATTTCTTTTTAGACAGCCTAATAAAAGAAAAATCCAGCTTCTGATAAACTTTGAAGTTATGTTTGTCCTTTTATAGGAAACTGAAACTCTGAATATATTGTATAAAAATGAACTTATCTTTATCAGCATATTTGTTACATTTTTCAGAGACAAAAAGATTATAATCAAATTGGTACTCATCATTACCCTGACCTGGATAGCCCAGGAGACCCTGATCTCATCAGCTAAGCAGGGCTGGCACAGGTTAGTGTCTGGACAGGAGACCTCTAAGGAATACCAGGGTCATGATGTGGAGGCAGAAAATGGCAAACCACTTTTTGCCTTAAAAACCCTATGAAGTCACCATAGGCTGCGACTTGACAGGGTAAAAAATGCCATTAGAAATATTCATTTTTCTGTTTGACCTAAGAAGAATGACAAGGTATTTGTGTGCACAGGCTTTACTGATTCCCCCTCCCCCACATCTGTGTAGTATTCAGGGGGAAACTACTAATAAAGTGTCAACTGGACAAAGATGCAAAGAGTGATTTCTATAATACATTGCTTACCATTCTCAACTGGGAATTGTGTTGTCAAGGAACCTTGATCAGGCCCCATCCACATAGCCCTTTTAACACTATCAGTGGAAACCCATTAATCCCCCCCATTATGATCTATTAAGGAGAATGAATGAATTTATTATTACAGCACATAGCCAGCAGTATACAACCCTACTTACAAGTAATTACCATATGAATAAATTACAAAAACAAATAGTATCCGGATGGTAAATCTATTAAGATAAGACAAGGTTAATAAGAATAAAATTGTACAAGCATTTTGATCAGTAAAACCAAAGGTTCAATGAAGTGTGGGACAAAATTAGATCTTAAAAAGGATAAAATAGCGATGATAAAAAAATAAAACCAGTAAAATTAGGATCGGGCAGTCCTAACCCAAATGGCTGCCTGGACGCTGATGATCTATTAAGGAGATATAGTACACCAAGTATGAGAATCATATTAAATGCTTTCTCAGAGCAAAATCTCCCCACATGAAAAAGCAGAGTCTTTGATACAGTGGAGCATTCAAACATACTATGCTTCTTCCAGCACATGTACTTCCCTCAGCACCTAACCATATCTTCAATCTCTCTTTGCTTGAATCTTTAAGAGAAAGTGTGCCACCTCACTGTTGTCTCAAATCATCCCTTCACTGGACATGAAAAAAACCAGAGGAGTCATAATAGTTACACAAGTTTTGAAAATATATCTTGAGCATGCCAACTGAAGCACTGAATTTACCGAGAAGTTTTCTTCTCTTCAGTGGGGGCAAAGTTATCCTCTGGATTACATCTTCTGCTCATTCCAAGGCAGGGTTTATACAAATTAAACCAATCCCTAAGAGGACCAGTAGAAGATGGACCTTCCCCAGTCCTGACAAAGCCAAGCTTCAGAAGGGAAACAAGAGAACTTACTAGGTTAAACTTCCTCCTGTGGAAACTAATGAGAAGATTATCTCCAATGTGTGTGAACTATATACAACCATGGTCTAAAGAAAAAGGGATCCTGGGCAGCTCCATCCAGAGGAGGATGACTTCACATGCACACACCCCGAAGAGAAGAAAACTTCTCGGTAAATTCAATGTTTCATTCTTCTTCAGTGGGGGGGGGGGAGTCATCCTCCTCTGGGATGTACCAGAGCTATGCCATGTTGGGAGGGAAGGCGCTCAGGATCAGCAGTCTACCACCTGCTGCAGGTATTCGACTTGGAAAGGAGATCAACTTTCTAATATTTAAGCCACAGATTGCTGCATAAACTCAAGCATCCTGAGGGGTATCTGCCATGAATGCTGCTCTTTTGATCTTCAGCAATGACCTTTTGTGGGTGAGGGGGTCTGGGTTCCAGTTTTGCAGGCGGTCATCTGCCCATATCACAATGGCTCTTTAGGAACTGTTAAGAACTGCTGAGGTCCTAATAGCTGCGGAGGAGGCTTCATGTGATTTCTACAATGCTATTCCTTTATTTCTGTCTGTTGGATCTTCTACTCCATCCTTTGATAACACAGCCCCAGAATGTAGAGCAGCCACTGGGGCATGGACCAAGGGACTTTTCAGTTCTCCATAACAGAATTGGGAAGGGATGGGAGTAGTATTTTTTTAGCTGTAGTAAGCAAGCTGTTGCCTGAACCAGGCACAGTGCATTCTGCTCTAACAGCCTCCCAAAATGCTCAGGGAAGGGGCAAATGGATGAAGCAGACACCAGTATCTTAAGTCTCACTTGTCTAGACTGAAAGATGCCAAGGGTTTAACCTGATCTGTGGAATCCTGTTTATAGCAGAGAGCTTGAATTACTTTGGGTAAAAGTCTGGTAAAGTGTTCCACCTGGAAAAATCTAGTGCAAGTTTCAGGGGTAGGGATGTCCTCCCCTGACCATTCCCCTTCTTCTTTGTTAGAGGCTACCAACTCAGTTCTCATGAACAAGTGCTGTTCCTCATTATGCCCAGCAGATGGAGGTGGCACCTCATCCTAGCTGGGCCCACTCTGATTGCCCTCAGAGATGGTGGAAGCCTCAAATGACCCATGAGAGTGGTCCCTTCCCTTAGCCACTGCCTTGGGCTCCAGACAGGAATTTCAGGATTCACCAGAAGACTGGAGGTTGGATGGGGAACTCAGCACTTTCTCTGCAGCTGCCAGGGTATCTTCTTGATGTATAGGAAGCCTCCTGAGGAGGAATCTGAACGAAGGGTGTGTTGCTATGGCACTTCTTACAGAGCCTGCTTTCTGCCTTTGGAAACTACCTGCAACTGAGTAGAATATTGCCAGGGAACAAAGGCCAGAGGTTGCTTCTGAAGCAAGAGGACTGGGCAGGCATAGCAGAAAGGGCATTGAACCTGCAGCAAATCTGCATAAAAGGGAAAGGGCAGCATCCCTACTACATTGGAAAGCCGCTCTGAGAGAATTGTAGCAGTGGCAATGCTTTGAGCCACCTGCACAGGCACCATGGGGGGGGGGCATCCCAGCCATACCACAGAGGGTCTACCTCTACCAACGATGAAGCAAGGCCTGGTCTAGAAAACAGCTGTGTGCCCATCCCAGCGGAGTTCTTGGAGGGAGGGACATAGAAGCCCATCTGAATGCTGGAAGCTCAAGCAGCCAGAACTCAAGCCTCAGCTGCTATTGAGCCTGCGGAGAGCTCTGGGCAATTATCCATAGGCAAGCCTCCGAGCTGATTGCCACAACCCCATGCCTGGGGCAATGATAGCTTGGCCTGGCAGAGTTCTGGAGTGGCAAGCTGTGAAGTGGCAGTCCTCAAAGTGGCCCTGGCTTTTTCCCTCTTGGCTGCTGCTGCAAGAAACTTAAAGGGTGCTGAAGACTTTTAACTGCCTTTGGCACAGGAAATGGCTGGAAGAAACTAGCCCCAAGGTCCCCAGTGAACTAGGTTCTCTCAGTCTCTTATCCAAGAGCCAGTTTGGTGTAGTGGTTAAGTGTGCGGATTCTAATCTGGGAGAACTGGGTTTGAATCCCCACTCCTCCAGTTGCAGCTGCTGGATGCCCTTGGGCAAGCCATAGTTCTCTCAGAGCTCTCTCAGCCCCACCTACCTCACAGGGTGTCTGTTGTGGGGAGGGGAGGGGAGGGGCGGGGAGGGGAAGGGACAGGAGATTATAAAACGCTCTGAGACGCTGAGAGAAGAGTGGGGTATAAATCCAATCTCTTCTTTTTCTTCTTCTTTTTTGGGCCTACAAAACAGATCATCCCTGCTACAGTGAAAGAGGTCCAGGTCATGGAAATGCCACTGCCACACCCTCCTGCTTACATTCCAAAGCCTGACTGAGGCTGAACCCAAGTGAGCCTTGGCTTACTTTAAGGCCTGTCTATGCTGCTCACTTTACTACTAAACTTGTGCTGTTGGACTCAGCGCTTGAGTTTACAGTGTGATGCTACTATAGCCCATGATGAATCTTGCTCCCTAAGGTTCAGACTGTATCTGCTCTTAATCACATTCCACAAGTTTTATTTTTAAAAAGAACTGTAAGAAGCTACAGTCTGAGTCAGAAGCTTATGCTGGGGAAGGGGGAATCGGGGATGCCTGCAAACAATTTTTCTTACCACTACCGCCCTTGCCAAACAATATTTGGCTTGTGGGTGAGGAAAAAAATATGAGTGCCTGTATCTTTTCACCAACATTGTGAAAAATGGAGGGGGGCATTTTGACAGGAAAAGAGCCTGCAGAGAAACAAATAAGCACTCAACCTCCCTGGTGCAACTGTGAATTTGTGATTCAGATTGCAACTTCTCCCCACCACTTTGACTAAAATAAAGACATGTCAGAGAGAGTATTTGTGTAAATGAGTGTGACATGTAATTTCTCTTTAAGATTCTGACTAATCAGTGCAGAATGCCAGGTGTAACTGAAAAGCAAGGGGAAGCAGAAGAAATTTTGTCCACAGTATCAGTTGCTGTTGACCTCTCCCCACCTACGGTTGCCAGGCTCCAGGTGGGTCCTGGAGATTTCCCAGACAACAGGGATCAGATGGCCTGGGGGGAAAAATGGCATCTTTGGAGTGTGGACTCTGGCATTGCACACTGCCAAGGTCCTTCCTGTCCCCAAACTCTGACCTCCCTAGGATCCACCATCAAATCTCCAGGAATTTTGCAAATCCCCACCTTTGAACAAATTACATTTTAAGGACAGGATACAGCCGTTTGGATGGTTTTCTACCAGTTTTGGATTGCTTTCAAACCTCTCACTGAAGTTATGTAGAAACAAACTGTTTAGGACAGAATGTTAATGTTTGCAAAGACCAATGGCCTCAACTATGATTCTTCGGATCAACTTGGACACTATAAACAATCGCAAGCAATGCAGAAATAACTGCTTTAAGACCTGGGTTCTCCCTGTTTGTCCTAGATAAGATATTAAATTCCATTTGCTAATCTGGGAATTATCAAGAAAGCATGCAACTAAGTTTGCATCCACACACCACTGGTTATTATTCAAAAATTTGCTACTGTAATAATTTGCAACTGGATTTGCCTCAACTGGACTAGACAAGCCATTTATAAATGACTGCTATTCTTTGTCAGATGTTGCATTTGTAATGCTGCAAACACATTTATGGAATGGATGTGCATGCAATCCTCCTGATACATGCTATTGCCATTTCATCTGAAAGGAGCAAGGTGTAGATTTTTTACCTCTGTACATGCGTACAAGACATCAGATATACTTACATAAGAACACAGAAGCCAGTGTAGGATCAGGCCAATGGCCCATCCAGTCCAACACTCTGTCACACAGTGGCCAAAAATACCAGGTGCCATCAGGAGGTCCAGCAGTGGAGCCAGGACACTAGAAGCCCTCCCACTGTTGCCTCCCCCCAAGCACCAAGAATACGTTGCATCACTTGCCCCAGCCTGAGAGTTCCTATCTATACCTTGTGGCTAATAGCCACTGATGGATCTCTGCTCCATATGTTTATCTTAATTCCCTCTTCAAGCCATCCATGCTTGTAGCTGCCACCAACTCCTGTGGCAGTGAATTCCATGTGTTAATCACTCTTTAGGTGAAGAAGTACTTCATCTGTTCTAACCCGACTGCTCAGAAATTTCATTGAGTGCCCACGAGTTCTTGTATTGTGAGAAATAGAGAAAAGTACTTCTTTCTCTACCTGCTCTATCCCACACATCCTGTCCTTATTAATATTTGAATTTTGGTTCCACCACATTCTATGCTTGCCATAATTGATTCGGCTCAAGAACTGGCAGTCAGAGGACACTGGCCAGGGCTGACTGGCTGCTTCGCAAAGTCCCGCCCATGTCAGCCCCGGTCAGTGTTTTCAGCTCAGTCTGCTCCAGTCATCCGACAGGAGAGGACCGTCTGGAGTGTGAGCACAGGGACAGGCCCTCAAGGCTGAGGCAAGTGAGAGAAGCCCTTTTCCGCCCCCCCACACCATCCCATGGGCCTTCTATGAGGGGACTAGGCCCAGAGAAGGCCTTTTCTGCCCCCCACACACCATCCCCTGGGCCTTCTATGGGACACTAGGCCCAGAGAAGGCCTTTTCCGTCCCCCACACGCCATCCCTTGGGCCTTCAATGGGGGCAGTAAGCCCAGAGAAGCCCTTTTCCGCCCCCCCACACCATCCCCTGGGCCTTCTATGGGGGCAGTAGGCCTAGAGAAGCCCTTTTCTGCCCCCCTACACCATTGCCTGGGCCTTCTGTGGGGGCAGTAGACCCAGAAAAGCCCTTTTCGGCCCCCTCACACCATCCCCTGGGCCTTCTATGGGGGCAGTAGGCCCAGAGAAGCCCTTTTCCACCCCTCTTCCCTTCCTTTCCCCCCTTTCCTTTCTTCCTCTCTCCTTTCTTTCACTCTTCCCCTCTTCCTTCCTTCCTTCCTTCCTCCAACCCTCTCTCCCTTCCACCCTCCCTCCCTTTCTAGGGCCCGTTGTTTTCCACCACAACGGGTTTTGCTCTCTAGTAATCTTATAAACCTCAATCATGTCGCCCCTCAGCTGTCATTTCTCCAAGCGAAAGAGCCTCAAGCACTTTAACCTTTCTTCATAGGGAAAGAGTTCCAACCCTTTTATCATTCAAGTTGCCCTTTTCTGCACTTTTTCCAATGCTATAATATCCTTTTTGAGGTGTGGTGACCAGAACTGAACACAGTATTCCAAATGAGGTCGCACCATTGATTTATACAGGAGCATTATGATACTGGCTGATTTGTTTTCAAATCCCTTCCTAATAATCCCCGGTATAGCGTTGGCCTTTTTTTTTTTTTTTTGCAGTTGCACACTGTCTCAACATTTTCAGTGAGTTATCTACTACGACTCCAAGATCTCTCTCTTGGTCAGTCTCTGCCAGTTCAGACCCCATCAACATATATTTATAGTTATGAATTTTTGCTCCATTGTGTATCACTTTGCACTTGGCCACATTGAACCCCATTTGCCACATTGATACCCACTCGCCCATCCTTGACAAATCCCTTGGGAGTGCCTCACAATCCTCCCTGGTTCTCACCACCCTGAACAGGTCATCTGTGAATTTAGCCACTTCACTGCTTACTCCCAACTTCAAATCATTAAAGAAAAAGTTAAAAAGCATCAGACTGAGTACTGATCCCTGTCGTACCCCACTGCTTACCACCCTCCACTGAGAAACTTGCCAATTTATACTCGCTCTCTGTTTCCTATTAATTAGCCAGTTTTTATCCAGAAAAGAACTTGTCCTTTTATCCCGTGACTATTGAGCTTACTTAGGAGCCTTTGATGAAGAACTTTATCAAAAGCTTTCTGGAAGTCAAGGTAAATAACATCTATTGGGTCCCCCTTGTCCACATAGAATCATAGAATGTTAGAATTGGAAGGAACCTTGCAGGTCATCTAGTCCAACCCCCTGCACTCTGCAGAAGCATAGCTGAAAGATAGCTCAACAACATACCCGAAAGATAGTCATCCAGCCTTTGCTTGAAAATGTCCAGTGAAGGAGCAGCCACCACCTCCTGAGGCAGTCTGTTCCACTGCTCAACCACTCTTACAGTTAGGAAGTTTCTCCTGATATTTAGCCAGTAATAACTTCCTTGTCATTTCCATCCGTTAGATCTAGTCTTGCAATCCAGAGCAAGAGAGAATAGATCTGCTCCATCTTCTACATGACAGCCCTTCAAATATTGGAAGACTGCAATCATGTCCCTTCTAAGCCTTCTCTTTCCCAGGCTAAACATACCCAGCTCTTTCAGCCTTTCCTCATAAGACTTGGATTCCAGCCCTCTCATCATCCTGGTTGCCCTCTTCTGGACATGCTCGAGCTTGTCAACATCCTTCCTAAAATGTGGTGCCCAAAACTGGACACAGTACTCCAGGTGAGGCCTGACCATAGCAGAATAGAGCAGAACCACCATCTCCCATGATCTGGACACACTGCTTCTCTTAATGCATCCTAAGATTGCATTAGCTTTCTTAGCAGTCACATTGCACTGCAGGCTCATGTTTAGCTTGTGATCAACCAGAACACCCATGTGCTGCTTTCAAGCCAAGTCCCTCCCATTCTATATTTGTGTCTTTGATTTTTTGTACCTAAGTGTAGAACTTTGCACTTATCTCTACTGAAATTCATTTTATTTGCCTCAGCCCTCTGTTCC
This sequence comes from Gekko gecko, assembly GCA_029375565.1. NCBI lineage: Eukaryota > Metazoa > Chordata > Lepidosauria > Squamata > Gekkonidae > Gekko > Gekko gecko. The sequence goes on from JAPDNY010000003.1 coordinate 128,069,270, forward strand.
AGCCTATCTAGATCGTTTTGAATCCTGGCTCTGTCTTCTTCAGAATTAGCAATCCCATCCAGCTTTGTGTCATCTGCAAATCTGATAAGCATCCCCTCTATGTCTTCCTCCAGGTCATTTATAAAAACATTGAACAACACCAGGCCCAGGACTCCACTCGAGACTTCCCTCCATGTAGACGCAGAGCCATTTACAAGCACTCGTTGGTTACGATTTTTCAGCCAACCATCCATCCAATGGTTGCACCATCCAGCCCACATTTAACCAGTTTATCTTCAAGAATATCATGAGAAACTCTGTCAAAGGCTTTACTGAAATCAAGATACACTATGTCCACAGGATTGCCACAGCATTTTAGTAACTCTATCAAAAGGAGATTAGGTTGGTCTGGCATGACTTATTCTTGATAAACCCATGCTGGCTATTACCAATTAACTCATTCATTCAAGGTGCTCACAGACAGAGCATTTAATAATCTGCTCTAGAATTTTTCCAGGTATTGATGTCAAACTGACAGGCCTGTAATTTCCCTGGTCGATCTTTTTTCCCTTCTTGAAGATCAGGACAACATTCACTCTTCTCCAGTCTTCTGGCACAACACCAGTACTCCAGGACATCTCAAAGATTAGAGCCAGAGGCACTGAAGTAACATCTGCAATTTCTTTTAGCACCCTGGGTTTGCAAGCCATCCGGCCCTGGAGATTTGAATGTATTTAAGGCAGCTAGATGCTCTCTAACTATCTCCTTACTTACTCTGGACTGGCAGTTCCTCCTGCCTTCATATGTCCTGCATTCTTCAGTTTGTATACAGCTCGTCTTATGGTTAAAGACTGATGCAAAGTGAGAGTTAAGTAATTCCGCTTTGTCTTCATCCCTTGTTAAGGCTTGACCATCTTCCCCTAGCAATGGGCTTATCCCATCCCTGTTCTTCTTTTTGCTCCAAACATAGGCATAGAAACCTTCCTTGTTATTTTTAGCATTCCTCGCAAGCCTCAGCTCCATCTGCGCTTTAGCCTTTCTGATACCATCCCTACAGATTCAAGCCTGCTTCTTGTACTCACCCTCAGCAATTTGTCCCTCCTTCCATTTCCCTTTTTAGTCTCAACTCTTCAGAGAGTTCCTTGTTCAGCCACCTTGGCTTCATTATCCATCTCCCACATTTCTTTCTCACCAGGACAGTTTGCGATTGTGCCTTAAGCACTTAATTTTCCAGCATCTCCCATCTTTCCTGTGCACATTTCCTCCTCAGTATTTCCAGCCATGGGATCCTACCTAATATTTCTCTGAGTTTTTTGAAATCAGCTTTCCTGAAGTCCAGGATACGAGTCCTACTATGTCCTGGTTTCAAATCCTTCTCTATGTCAAACTCCAAGCTGACATGGTCACTGTTCCCCAAGGATCCCACAATGTTCACTTCATCAACCAGTTCTTCCCTGTTAGTCAGGATTAAATCCAGGACAGCAGATCCTCTGGTTCCCACCTCCACCTTCTGAGAGATGAAGTTGTCCACAAGACTATTCAAGAATCTGTGGAATGCCCCATGTCTAGCAGAGTTAGATTTCCAGCAAATATCTGGATAGTTGAAATCTCCCATAACCACTAGATCCTGTCTCTGTGAAAGTTTAGCAAGCTGTTGTACAAATGCATCATCCAGTTCCTCCAGTTGGTTTGGAGGTCTGTAGTACATCCCCACAACAATATCCCCTTCTTTTTTCCCTCGCTCTATCCTTACCCACACACTTTCAATAGGGCAACTCTTGAAATCCTGAATTTCAGTGCAAGTGTATTCATTCTTGACATATAGTGTCACCCCACCTCCTTTTTTGTTTATTCTGTTCTGTTTGAACACTCCCTCAAAGCACGCTAACAGGTTAGTGAGACAAGATCTTCCTTACAGAACCCATGCTGAGTCTTCCTCAATAGTTTTTGTTCATCAATGTGTCTATTAATTCTTTCCTTAATAACAGTTTCCACCAACTTACCCAGTACTCCTGAATACCGTGCTGCCCTTTCTGAAGAAACAGTGATTATGCATATCTGGAAGATTGTGTGTAGCATGTCCACCCCAAACACATTTTCACGATGCTGCAGGTGTTAAATCTTAAAAGGGCTAATGATGGCTCAGTATCCAATGGTGAATGGATGCAGCCCAAATTATCTTGATAGGTTCTTTCATGAAGTGTATGTGCAAAAGACAACACATCTTAGAATAGAGACAATTTGTAATAAAGATGCAGACAAAATCATTTTAATCACAGAATTATATAGTCTGTTGCTCTGTCTCACAGTTTAGCTAAAGAATGATTATGAAGCAATCCCCAACCTTATATTCATATAGTGAGGAAACTGTGTTTCAATCAGAACAAAATCAACCATGTATACTCTGGGTGCACATTCCTTGAGCAACTCCAGTCCCGATGATTTATAAACAAGGGATATCAGAATGCAAGGTATCCCTCAGTTCTCAAGCTCACCAGCTTTAAAAAAAAACATACAGAGGATGCCTATCCAGCTTCAGGATGTGAACTATTCTGTACCTCAAAGTCGACTCAGGGCTTGTGAAAAGCCTATCAGGGCTGGACAAGTCATGAATGACAACATAAAGCCAGAGCTCAGCAACCGCATCTCTGCCTAGTATCAAGACAGATTCAGATGGGAAGCCATGTTGGTCTGAAGTAGTAGGACAAGTTTGAGTACAGTGGCACCTTTAAGACAAACAAAGTTTTATTCCAGGTATAAGTGTGCAAGCACATTTCCTCAGATACAGTGGAACAGAGCTTCCTCAACCATTACATATAGAAAGAGGGGGGTTAGTTCCCAAGAAGGGCCAATTAGAGTCAAGTCGAGACAGAAACAAAACTTACCAGTCCAGCCCATACATATAGATAGAGGGTAAGCAGTAAATTATCACACAGCATAATGATGATGTTTAACAGATACAGCAATCAAACAGGAATAATAAACTTAGTTTATATGGTGACCATTTGTTTGGGTTCAATTCTGGGGCAAAAACAGTGAAGGAAATAAATATGTAAAAATCGGAGGTCGATGTACCCTTAATTGAAGAATGCTGAGAGTAATTAATTGAGACCCTGCCATCTGTCTCCTCTCAAGCATGGAGGCAACTTTGCAGCACCGTCTTTTTTGAAGTGGGGTGACTAGCTGCGCAGATTTATCTCCCCTGGCCCAAACCAGAGTAATGTATTCCAATTTCTACTTTTCATTACATTGCATTACAATCTACTATTCTAATCTATTATTACAAATAAGAGATAAAATAAAATAAAATGGCTCTTCTGGGGGATTGGTGAGAATACAGATGTAAGGACTGAATTAGATTAGCATATGTAGTGAGATAAGAAACCAATATCCCTATTAGGTCCTGGGGATTCCATTATTCTGAATTAGAATAACTTGCAACTCAGCAATTTCCCTTTCTAATCTGTTCTTGAAGTTCCTTTGCAATAAAACAACTATGCTGAGGTCACCCATTGAATGTCCTGGAAGGCTGAAGTGTTCTTCTACAGGTTTCTCAGTCTTATGATTCCTGATGTCAGATTTGTGCCCATTTATCCTTGTGAGGTGTAGGGTTTGGCCTGTTTGCCCTATGTAGAAAACTGAAGGGCATTGTTGGCATTGAATGGCATATACAATGTTAGAGGATAAGGAAGTGAATAAATCTGAGATAGTTGACTGTGGTGTCTGGGTGTATGTGAGCAGCAAAGTTGACATGTGGGTTTATTGCCAGCTCTGGTACCAGTGTCCATGTTCAAATTAGATCTTGCATTATTGTGGGTGAGGAGTTGTTTGAGATTGGGGGGCTGTCTGTACACAAGGAAAGGTTTTTTTTAAAAAAACCCCACTATTTGTGAAAGGGAACTGTCATTATCCAATAGAGGTTGCAAGTTGCTGATGATGCATTGAACTGTTTTGAGTTGAGAACTGTATGTGACCACTAGTGGTGTTCTGTTATTGCCTCTTTTGGGCCTGTCTTGCAACAGGTTTTCACTGGTTACCATTCTGGCCTTGTTATTCTGTTTATTGTATTTATCAGTTGAATAATTTAGTTCCAAAAATGTTTGTTGTAGATCCCTCAGGTGAGAATTTCTGTCTGCAGGCATGGGGCAGATGCAGTTGTAGCATAGAGCCTGGCTGTATATGATGGATCATTTGGTATGGTAGCTGGAGAATGGATGGTAGCTGGAGGCATGTAGGTGTGTTTGCTGGTCAGTAGCTTTCTGGTATAAGGTGGTGTTTATGCATCCATTGTGTATTTCTTACAGTAGTGTCCAGAAAATGTATTTCTTGCATAGACTGGTACATTGTCAGGTTGATGGTGGGGTGAAAGTCATTGAATGCTTGGTGGAATATGTCCAGGGCTTCTTTGCCATGTGTCCACACAATAAAAATGTCATCAAAGTATCACAGGTATAAGAGAGGTAAAAGTGGGTAGGAGTTTAGGAAGTGTTGCTCCAAGTCAGCCACAATGATGTTAGCATACTGTGGGACCAAGCAGATGTCCATGGCTGTACCATTGATCTTAAGGAACAAGTTTCACCAAATTGGACGTCGTCATGGGTGAGAAAAAGTAGCACAGTTTGGTGGCAAAGTCAGCTGTGGTGTTGTCAGAAATCATATTCCTTGTAGCTTGTAATCCATCTTTATGTGGGATGTTTGTATACAGAGATTATATATATATAGCTAAAATAGTATTCTCTGGAGGGTTGTTCAAAGATTGTATTTTCCTCAGAAAGTCTGTAGTGTCCTGAACATAACTAGGAGCGTTGATGGCATAGGGTCTTAGAACAATGCCCATATACACCGCACTTCAAAGAAGATGCTGTAAAGTCACCTCCATACTTGAGAAGAGACAGATGGCAGGGTCTCAGTTAATTACTCTCAGCATTCTACAATTAAGGATACATCAACTTCCCATTTTGATATATTTATTTCCTTCACTGTTTTTGCCCTAGAACTGAACCCAAACAAATGGTTATCTGTTAAACATCTTCATTAGGCTGTATGATAATTTACTGCTCACCCCCTACCTATATGTATGAAATGGTAATTTCTAATTTTGTTTCTGTCTCTGTCTTGACTCTAACTGGTCCTTCCTGGCAACTAACCCTCCTCCCCTCTCTTTCTACATGTAATGGTTGAAAAAATTCTGTTTCACTGTGTCTGATGCAAGTGTACTTGCATACAAAAACTTATACCTTGAATAAAACTGTTGGTCTGAAAGATGCCACTGGACTCAAACTTTGCTCTAGTATTAAGACAGATTAGCATTTAAATGGAATGAAACACAGACATAGTCAGACATTCACAAACTTCCTGGAAAGAGCTAATGGGGTGGGGGGAGGCACAACAAAGAATGCTCACTAAAATGCCACCTTGGGGCTAATCCCCCAAAATGGTGTTTTGGGAATTTAAAAGTGGAAACCAGAATATGGAACACACAAAGAGAAGTAATCATGGATAATATTTTTAAAATCTCCGTTAATTGGAACCATAATAACTCTCACATGCAAGTTTCCCAGTTTCTTATGCCAGGATAGCAGCTTGAAATTAACCTGACATCTGATGTGTGCCAATTGCATAATTTTAAAATGGGGAATTTCAGAAAATGGCCTTCCTACCTGAAACTTCGGGGATAAATGTAACACAGAAGCCAACACAAGAACCAGCCCTTGGAAAAATTAAATTTGTGCAGTACAGAATCCATGTTATAAGGTCTGTCACTATATGCAACTGTATGTGGCTGTAAGTTGCTTGTGACTTCCAGCAGCCCTATGAATTAACGACCTCCAAAATGTCCTATTATCAATAGGCTTGCTCAGGTCCTCCAAACTGAGGGTCGTGGCTTCCTTGATTGAGTCAGTCCATCTCGTGTTGGGTCATCCTCTTTTTCCGCTGCCTTCAACTTTTCCTAGCATTATTGTGTTTTCCAATGACTCTTGTCTTCTCATAATGTGACCAAAGTACATTGTTTAGTTATCTTAACTTCTAGGAAGAGTTCAGGCTTGATTTGATCAAGAAACCCATTGATTGTATTTTAGACAGTCATGGTATCTGTAAAACTTTCCCTTCAACACCACATTTCAAATTAGTCAACTTTCTTCCTGTCACTTTTCCTCAGTGTCCAACTTTCACACCCATACATAATAGTGGGGAATACTATGGAATGGATTATCTTGATCTCAGTTGCCAGTGACACATCTTTACTCCTAAGAATCTTTTGAGGCTCCTTCATCGCTGCCCTTCCCAGTCTCAATCTCCTGATTTCTTGGGTGCAGTCTGCCTTTTGGTTGATGATGGAGTCAAGGAATAGAAAATGTTGAACAATTTCCATTTCTTCATAGTCAACCTTAAAGTTGTGTAATTCCCCAGTAGTTGTTACTTCTGTCTTCTTGATGTTCAGCTGTAATCCTGCTTTGGCACCTTCTGCTCTAACCCTCACCAGTAGTCATTTCAAGTCTTCAATATTTTCTGTCAGTAATGTGGTGTCATCTGCATATCTCAAATTGTTAATGTTCCTTCCACCAGTCTTCACTCTGCCATCATCCAAATCTCATCCAGTTTTCCTTATGATACGTTCTGCATACAGATTGAACAGACAGGGAGATAAAATACATCCTTGTCTGACACCTTTGCCAATTGAAAACCATTTTGTTTCTCCATATTCTGTCCTAATAGTAGCCTCTTGTCCAGAATATAGGTTGCGCATCAAAACCATGAGATGTTGGGGCACACCCATTTCTTTTAAAACTAACCATATCTTTTCACTTCGTGTAGATTAAAAGCTTCACTGTAAGCTTTGAAACACTAGCTGATTTTCCACCCTGAGCCTGCCTTATCGGGGAGGGCAGGTATAAATCAAATAAATAAATAAACAAATGCTCTTGTATTTTCCAGTAACCAAGGTATATTTGCAACATGATTTCTAGTGCCTCTTCCTTTTCTGAATCCAGCTTGACCAACTGACACTTCTCATTCCATATATGGGAACAGATTTTGTTGTAAGACTTTGAACAGCACTTTACTTTTGTGAGAGTTTAATCCAGTGTTTCGATAGTCTTTGACATTTCCTTTCTTCAGAACTGGAATGTAGATTGGGTGCGTTTAGACAGCGTGCTGGAGCGGTTTAAACTGCTCCGGCACGATGCGTTTTTTTTTTAAACTGGAGAATCGCGATCACACTCACCTCCTCCTTCCCTCCTTCGGAGCTCCCTGCCGTCCTCCTGCAGGTGGGGGGGGGGTTCCCCTCTCCTTTGAGCATGCGCACAGGCAGCCCTATCCCGAACAGGAAGTTTGGCGCGTGCGCAGAACAGCGATTTCAACCCGTCCCTTTAAAGTTTAAATGAAGACTTTCTCCCCAAAACTGGCCTCCCCAAGATCCTGGACTCGTCTAAATGCCTGAACTAGGCACCACTGAAGCTTTTCTTTACATAACTTAAGTGCGGAGCTCCGCTCAAGCGCACACCGCTAAGGGGGAAAAAAAATGGCGGACTAAAACCGGAAGCTGGAGGCAGCTTCCCAGAGGGGAGGGGGGGTTGAAGCACCCGGAAGTGGCTGGATGGAGCGATCAGACAGGGAAAAGTGCGGCTTGAAACGGAGAATCATGGAAAACACCACTTGGGTAAGTGGTGTCAAAATACTCCGTTTCAAAGGGGGTTTGCTCCAGAAAGCGACGGCTGGGGACGGTGGGCAGGTTGGGCGTGTGAACGCGCAGGTAAAAGCCGTTTCTGAGCCGTGCCGAAAACAGGCTCCAAACGGCGCGTCTGAATCAGCACCCATTGTCCTGTACAGTTAAAGGTATTTCCATGTTGACCTTTTATCGTGTCTAACCATGCTTTAGATTTTCTTGAATCTTATGGAACGCATCTCTTGTTCTCCATTTTTAGTTGTTCTCTTCTATTTCTTTATACCGGTTATTATAAAAGTTCTCTTTGTCTCTGTGTGTAAGTCACTGAAAACTGCATCTAGACTTCTGATTGTATTTCTGTCACCTTTTACTTTCGTTTCTCATCTACCTTTAGTAATTTTAAGAGTTTCATCAGTCATCCATTGAGGCTTTTCATGTATTTTGGCTATAGGAAAAGTTTTTGTGCATTCTTTGATAATATTTCTGGTTTCAACTCATAGTTCTTCTGGTTCTCATTCACTTGAACTTAGTAATGCAAATCTGGTCTTTACCCAGTCATTACACTTTTCAAGAATGTTGTTTAGACTGAATTTTGGCACTATGCTACGGTGTTTTTCTGCAGCTTTATTCTAATTTTTTATATTAGAAATCATGGTCTGTACCACAATTAGCTCTTGGTCTCATTTAAGCAGAGAGAATAGAGCATCTCCATTTTCTGCTTCTGATTATATAATCTATTTGATTTCCAAATTGGCCATCTGGTGATGTCCACATATACAGTCGTCTGTTCAGTTGCCTGAAACATATTCACAATGAACAAATTGATGTCTTTGCAGAATTCTATGAGTTGATCTCCTGCTTCCTTTCATGCTCCTAGCCCAAATCTTCCAACAATGTGTGAGATTTTGCTTTGTTTCCTACTTTTGTATTCCTTTTTAGGGACAAGCCTTCCTGAGGCTTTTGTAGAATTTGACTGTACTTAACAAACTTTTCTTAAAAATGTGAACCATTTTGAGTGTAGCAATTAATGAGGTGTGGGAACTTGAGGGTAAGTATTTGGACATTCTCTCAAAGAGCACAAAACAGCTTCAGCTGGATACCTCCCAGTCAGTACAGCCGAAGGTAACACATTTAAACAGGCTAACATAAAGCTGTGATATGCCATTAAAATGGTTGTTGTTGCCTCAGCTTGAAATCCTTGGGAAGTTCTGAGGAAACATTTCATTCCAATGATGCGAATACTTAATTTTAGCATGTACTGTTCTATTTGTAGGAGTGTTCTGTGGTAAAGCTCTGTCATTCAGAAAGCTGTGTCTGGAATTGGTTACATAAATAAGGTGTCCCTTCCAAGTGAATATTGCTCCACTTCAGATAGTTATTTATTATTCATTTATGGAATCATTTATGCACTAAGAAGTGTAATTAAAGAGTGAGATTAAAACTTAAAAGGATTTAAGATATTCTCTCCACAACTGCTAAAATTCTAATTGCAAAGCACTGGAAAGATACCAAGGTGCCTAGCAGAACACAATGGTGGTATAAAGTATGGGACCTATTTATGCTAGACAATTGTTCAATTTATCACTCCAATACTCAAAACGAGAGTGACTTCTCTAACCCTCTATGTATCTGGTACCCTATCCTAGAGAAAATAGACATTGACACCTTTGATTGGGAAACTATTTCCAAGGCCAAATACAAGTTACTGTTATTTAGATAGTCTATATTTGATATGCGAGGTTTTATAATTTTTTTATGCTTTTACATATTATGTAATTGATGTTAGAAAGTCACCATTCTGTATTGTAGTTATCTGCTGTGTGACTATGGTTTTATATTAAAAAAATTTTAAAAAAGGATTTAAGATGCAGAGTTTTATGTGATCAGACATTTTAGACAGTTAAGCATTGCTAGTATTTTAAGACAGTTTCTCGACAATTACAGCTGCACATTTGGAGCCAGCCTTTTATATTTTCACAAGTATCCTTTCACAAGCCTTTGAAAATATTCAGACACACCCCCATTGCAGGACTGAGGCTGGTATGCAGTGTTTTGGGAAATGGCCTAAGTATAAAAACAGAACGAAAGAATGTAAGCTAGAAAGATTTAAAAGCAGATAGCCATTTGTTTTTTTAGGTGTAACAGTCAGCTCTGAAAAATTAGTTAGAGGCAGTCAGCAAAAGATATTTAATCTAGCTAGCCAACTGCATTATGTATAGATGTTTCTGTTTTAGTAGCAGTGACATATGCTCAAGCTTACTTTTTCTCCAACCAAGGCCCAACAGACTGCAACATCAGTTGGCTCCGGAGACTGTTACTTGTGGAAGAAAAACAAATTAAAATATAGTAAACAGCAATTGCTCACTAGCTCCTTCAAAAATTTTGCAACAGGCATGCCAGGAGCAGTGCTGACAGCTGGGGAAGAGCAGAGAACAGTTGCTCTGAGCTGGAGGGCAAAGAATTTTGCGTGGACTTCCATAACTGTGCCCAGCAACTAAGGTTGAAGTCATTAACTTTAAAATTGGGGCAGATTTTAGCAGGAATCCTATGCTATGGGTGTTGTTTTTTAAAGTATCACTAAACAGGCACTTGCTGATTCCAATCAAGCAACATTAAGTTTTTATCCTTCTGAGATCTCTTTCTCATGGGATATATTTATACGATCTGAAGAGTTACAGTCAATGACTGTATTTGATAAATTTGATTTGGGATATATTTAAAGAGCAAACTACCCAGTATGAGACCTAAACAAATCAATGTTCTACAACCTGCCATGGGGTCACTGTCAGCAGACTGCCCTTTGCCCAGGCATGGTAGGTGGCAGGTTTTGTCCCCACCACAAAGTTCTTGCCAAATCATATAAATCAAAAAGGCACATCTGAGGAGCGAGGGCACTATTGGGATGGGGGCAAAACCTGATTCTCACCACTGGGCCAGTTTTGACCTCTGCAGCAGCTCCATAGAGCTTAGTAGGAGCCCCTGTGAAAGCTCACAGTGCATAACCCTGGCCCAAGCTCAGTTTCCTGATGGAGGAGAGAGTTGTACATACGAATATATACTCAGTACTGATAATTGCTGTGGCATGTAGCACGTTTGCAGACATTTACTGTGAACAAAGAAATATTAAGTCACTAGCTTCACTATGAAATCTGGAACGTTGACCACAGTTGCAAGAGTGCAGTGCACACTTTCTTCAGAAGAAACCTTCGAAGTATAACTGTAAGCCTATTACAGGAAACAACATAAATTTAAATAATATTTCAGCAGCTGAAAGCTTATAATGCATGTCTGGAATACAGCCTGCAGCCTGCTTGCAGGCCACAGAGGCTACATGCCGGAACCCAAACGTATTCTTTGGGAACAGTGTGTTCCCTTGAGACTGATCCGGAAACTCCAGATAGTGCAGAATACGGGGCACACCTGCTGACAGCATTGATTGTGCGGGTATGCATTCGCCCAGTATCGTGCCGCTTGCGCTGGCTACCAATTGAGTACTGGATCCACTTCAAGGTGCTGGTATTAGCCTTTAAAGCCTTACACGGCCTGGGACCAACATATCTGAAGAACTGCCTCTCCCCATATATGCCTTGCAGAGACTTGTGCTTACTGAATCAACACCTACTGGTTACCCCCAGCCCAAAGGATGTCTGCCTACCCTCGACCAGAGCCAAGGCTTTTTCTGCCTTGGGCTGGTACAATCAGCTCCCACTGGAGAGCAAGGCCTTGCGAGACCTTTTATCTTTCCACAGGGCCTGTAAAACAGAGCTGTTCCGCCAGGCCTTTGGGTGAGGTGGCGGGCATCTATTTTAGCTGGCCTCCCTGCTTTGATTCCACCTATATGACCTTAACAGTCCTTTTCTTTTAATGCAATTTGTGGCTGCCTCTGAATTCTACTGTTTTAATTGTTTTAGTGTAATGTAATTTTATTGTAATGAGTCTTTGACTCTGCTTGCTGTGGTCTGCCCTGAGCCCGCTTTGGGTAGGGAGGTTGGAATAAAAATCTGAAAAATAATCAAACGCTTTCCCTTCAGTCAGTATAGTCTGCTAGTCACAAACCTGTGCAGCTGTACGTGGCAGGGCAATGGGAGAATCTGTGGCTCCCAAGGCAGCACCCAAGATCCTGGGCTGGCTTCTACTGGATGAATGCAGGAGGCAGCTAGAATATAACTCCAGCTCAGGAGGAGAAACAATCATTCCAGGACTGGTTGACTGGTATGAAGCACAGCCCGACTTCTGCAGCAGCTTGTGTACAAACACGGAACAAGCTTACAAGTAAAGCCTTCAGACTAAATAGATGAAAATTTAGTTTATGGATAAGGATTCCTAGTTCTTTCTTACATCCGCCTTCAAAGTAAAAGACACTTGTACCATGCTGCCATCTAGTGGAGCAGCATTAGTACAAAGTCTACAAAACCGATTCCAAATCCTAATGTGAGATTAATTGCACTGTGAATGTTAAAACTCAAAACTCTCTGTAATTCAGGTTTTGTTACGAAATATACCTCCTGCACTGAGGTATATTTCTTCAACACCATACTTCATTACTTCAGCAGTTAACTTACTATTTTGATTAGGTCAGTTTCTAGTTACCTAACACAGGGCTCCATTATGAGAGCAAGCCAGTGCGTTGTTGCGGTCAGGGCACTGGGCAACGTCCAGGAAGACCCAGTTGAAATCCCCACTCTGCCATGAAGTTTACTGGCTAATCTTGGATCAGACACTATTTCACAGCATAACTGTCAAAGAGTCCAAGGCTGAACAAGGGTGGTTGTAGACAAGTAACCAGACTGTTGTTTATTTTAAAGAAAAACCAAGCAAAAAGACTTATAGTTTTTTTCAATTTCTGTCATTATGAAAATTTATTCTATAATCAACACTACTTCAAAATCATGCAGCAAGAAAACAAGAAAACTAGCTTAACTACCTAACTCTTTAGAATTTTTGTTAGATGGCACAAATCTTAAATTCAAGAGTCAAAAGGGCAAAGCTCAGGCGTTCTCTCTATTGCTAGCAATTGCAATTCAATCAGGTCCTAGTTCAGGCCTTTAGTCTATCAAAACCCCATCTAGCCTCTCTTCTGCAGAGCCTTAGCTCAATTATTGTTTTTGGGCCCAGCAACACAAGGGGAGGATGACATCCAATCAGGACAGGCTTTCAGAAGAAGCCTCTAAAACAGGGGTGTCAAACATGTGGCCCAGGGGCTGGATTAGGCCCTCCAAGGGCTTCTATCAGGCCCGCAGTGGAACTGGCTGTCTCCTGCTGCTTCTTCCAGTTCTGCTGCTGCATCATTGTACGTTTGCAGCTCAGATACACACCTGAACAGCATACCCAAGACTGCAACAGCACAGACATTTTGATGTAAGAATTCAGAGCAAGAGGTGTCAGTTATCTGACACTGTTAAATAAACAAAATATTGCAAGAGTGCTAATGTTTTAAGCATGAATTTATTTTAAGTAAAAAAAAAAAAACCCTTTGTGTTTGTGTCCTTTGTAAGGTTATATCTCCGCTACCTGGCATTACATTTCATGACATACACGGTCCAGCCCAACAAGGTCTCATTTATGTCAGATCCGGCCTTCATAACAAATGAGTTCCGACACCCCTGCTCTAGAAGATTACCCCCAGTTCTCCCCCTCCCATCACACAGACCGCAGGTTCTCTTGAGATACTCATCGCCACACTTCCATCTCTGGCCTTGAAGATGATAAGAACAGTGTAGGCCAGGAGGCCAATTAGTAACACCTACAGGATGGACCAGGCTCATTACTGTTCACATTAACCCTTGAAGGAAGGCCAGCAGTACTTTGCCTCACAATAACCAACCTCATAGGGTTGTTGCAAAGACAAAACTGGGAGAGGGGGAGTGGAAAACCCATGCACACTGCCCTCAGTTCCTTTGAGGAAGGGCAGATAAAATCTTTTTTTTTATATATAAAACTCTCCTAAAAAGGAGAGAATTTTATTCTTTTTATAAGAAAAGGGTAGGGTATACAGCTGGAGAAAGAAAAAGATGGAGTGAAGCTTTTTCTGTTAAAAAAAGGTTAGTTTTAGTTAGTATTCAATACCGGTTTTGGCATCTATCACGGTTAGAAGATCTTCTTTTTAACTTTGCAAAGTCCAAAATAACTCTGTTAGTGCAGTTAGTAAAGTCCATGGGGTTAGTTATTGAACAGCTCCTTTCAGATGTTACACGAACAGTTACTTCTCAAGGTGTCTTCTTTTTAAGTCTCTTCCAATTATAGATTGAGTCCTTTTTGACCTTGATGCCTTCCGTTCCGTCACCTCCTTCCCCTGGGCTGCTGTCTTCTTCACTGCTTATATTAATCCAAATTTTGAGTGCTGCGTCCTCCTCCATGCTGGCGTGTCTCTTCAGAAGTTTTTGTGTTTTAAAGATGTAGTCCATCTTCTCTCTTATCTCTTTTTCCTTATACTTCTGGCCTTCAATTTTCAAGGGCTCCATAAACACTACACATGAAATTAGATCTCTAATATGTTGCCCGCTATGCTCAACAACCCCTTCTACTGGCAGATTATTTTTCTTCATAAAAGCGGAATAGGCTTTGGGAGCCATATCCACCTCTTCTTTTAATTCTTTCGCTTCACTGCCAGTTAGGGGTGCCAAGACATTCGTCAAGGTAAATCCGAGATCTTCTTTCTCTTCTTCTTTTACGCCCTGAAAACTTAGAGTCAGATTAGATTTCTGTGCGATTTCCGCCATCTTCCTTGTTGTTTCCGATATTTGTTTCTGTCGACTGATGAGAACACTTTCCACTTTAAGCAAAGTTTCGTTGATTTTCTGCATTTGCTCCAGCAGGGGGCACAGTATCTCATTTTCCTGTTGATTGACAGCAAGCTCGGGGGGGGCTACTTGGACCGGAAGTCCCTCCCCTCTTCTCTTCCGGTTTCAGCAGGACCTTTTCCAGCGTCGACATTTTCTTTTTTTGTTTACTTTTTCAAAGTTCGTGCCGCATCCCCCAGGAAGCTAATAAGGTCATAATCTTCCGTAAAACCCCAACGGTACTTTCACCAACACTTTTTCTCTCTACCCCCTTCGCGCTCCCTTTGTAGATCTCGCTTCTCAAAAGGGGTGGGGACTCCTCCCTCCTCCCGTACGCTTATGCGCTTGCGGGGGGGGGGTTCAAATTCAGGCTTCAAAATAGATCTTCAACTCACGATTCGATGCCAGATCTTCTTTTTATTTTAAATCACTCCTGGAAGTCGGTGGCGCTGCTAAGTCCCATTGCGGGCACGACGCAGCAGGGCCGATTGGGGCGGGGAGAAAGCCTCAATTTCCCGGCTGTCTGCCGGCAAAGAGGCTACTCCCCAAGCGCCCCCGGTTCGGAGCCTTTGCCTAAGGCTCACTAGGGTCTTTCGCACATGCGAAGACCCCCCTAACTGCGCGTGGGCTAACCACCTCCGGGAGCGTCCCAAAAGGTGGCCGCCATTTGCAACGCCAAAACCGAAAACCCCATGGAAGGGCAGATAAAATCTTTAAGGTGAAAAGGATACCATAGGACTGTCCTTTAAAAACAAGATACCAACCCGTGCACAGACCAAAATGGAGGAAAAAACTCAGAAAGGCATGTCAGAAGCCCTGCGCAGACCTGTTTGCATGTGGGCATGTGCTAGCTGGTCCTGACCCCCACCTTTGCACGATGGCCAAGTCATCTGCACAGCGTCCACAGAGGCAGGGCCAGCACACTCTTGCCCATTGTTTCTTCCCATGCAGTGAGTCAACAGCACAGACAGCTTGTCTGCACAGGGCTACTGCTGCATCCAATACCAAGCATTAGACAGAACTGAGATTACCTGGACTTAGATTCTCACCTGTTCTGACAACTTGAACTCAAATAGCTGCTATCACCTTATAGCACTTCAATTTTCCTAGACAAGAAGAGCTCTGTGGGAGCTTCTGGACCCCTGGAGTGTTCATGAGCACATTTCCCTGGGCAGGCTTCAGAGCATTCCATTCTCCACTGGACAGACAGCTATTCTGTTTCAATATCTATATCCATGAAGCCTGATAATATAGGAGAGCAGCCAGGCATGCAGAAGAATTTTCTGGCCTGCAAATTCAGCAGCCAGTACAATAGCTCTATTTCATTCATTTATTATAGAACAGAAGCGAGGGGAATGGGTTCAAAGACAATTTTAAAACAAAAGGTTCATGCTATTTTACCTATAATTTTAAATTTAGGTGGGTTTTCAATTTAGGCTCAGATCCAAGAGGAAAGCATCTCTTTCTGAATAAAATAGTAGACTGTTTGCTATGGGCAAAAAGCAACCTTTTAACTATGCAGGCTTATGGAAAGCAGGTAAGAATAACTTATCTTACCAGCTCCTGTGAGACAGAGACGGGCTTTCCAGATCTAAATCAGAATGACCCAAGAACAGAAAATGTTCACACCATCAGGTGATAGTGCTAGCAGCTGATTTTGGGATGGCTTCTTGTGCAGATGGTGGGGGGAGATACTTTATCTTTGCGGCATATAGGCTGGAAGGCACATAAGCTATACCTTCTCTATTGCTTGGTGAGGGAACCCAGCTATCAGAATAAAAGCAAGCTTCCAAACGGACACAACAACATAAGAGAAGCCAATGTTGAATCAGGCCAATGCCCATCTAGTCAACACTCTGTCACAGCGCCAAAAATACCAGGTGCCATCAGGAGTCAGCAGTGGGGCAGGCAGAACTGGATGATTTGAGGCCATGCACATTCACACAAACATATGTTAACCATATGTTGGGCAGACCAGGTTGCACTGAGCCAGGAAGATACTACTTTTTTAAGGTTAAGGAAGCATTTTTCATCAAGGAAGCCATAGAACTTACTTCCTAATAGTTAGGAGTGCAGCCCTCTTGTGCTAATGCCACTACTGGCACTGAAATCCTTAAACATTGGGTTTTCTTTTTTAATCTAAGCACTTGTCAGAAGTTTTAACATCCATTTGCTATAGTCTAGAATGTACTAGATCTGGCTGGATCTTAGATACTGTCAGTGTGTGTGTGTGTGTGTGGGTCTCTTCTTTTCTACTTCCACCTTCCTCCATCCCCCAAAACCTATGCTGAGCATTGAGAGACTTTCATGGAAAAATACATATCATTTGTGAAACTGCACTGAGAAAGCAAAAATGACTGATATCATCCCATTCTGCCTAGTGCCTTCTGGAAAGGCTACTGGTGAAACAGGCATGAGGGGTGATTTTGCTCACTTTCCTAATGCATCTACATGTGCCCCCCTCCACCCCCAGCTTTGCCTTTTCAAGGCTCACAGACAGCTGTATTGGAAGTGGGGAAAACCTACTTCTGACCACGCTTTATGGCACATATTAAGGGCCGAGAAGCAGAAAAGAGGCACCTGTCTATTGCATGATGGGAGAAGGACACAGACTGACTGTACAAGTTACCTGCATTAATTTATTTACTTTTACATTTACATTTATTTACATTTATATCTACGGCAGTTGCAACAGGACAAATGCAGGCTCTGGTGGAGTAGAAATGGAACAGCCCAAGTAGAGGAACTGTGAGGAGAAGCTGGTTTGGGGAATGTAAGGGCTTTACAGTAAAGAACCAGTATCTTAAATTGTGCTCAGGTACAAAAAGGCAACCAACATAACTGCCTTAAAACAGGTGTAACGTGTGCATGCCAACCAGCCAGTAATATTTTCTAGAACATCAGTCATACCAACCAACATCATCTCTGTCTTCTCTAGCTTAAATTTCAATGCAAAGATGCACTTCCTTTATCAACCTGTAAACCCAGAGACTGTCCAGGAGTGTAACTAAAGATTGTTTTGGTTTCCCAAACCAGAATTGAAATGGGTCAGATTATGTTATCCAGAACTACCTGTTCTTACTCTGCCATCACTACTTAGGTCATTGTTCCCCAAAAGGATATGCTGAAAATGGGCTTCTTGAATCTTACACTGATGTTCTTTCACTTGATATGGTTATTAGTTCATTCACAGAAGGCAGCTTTTTTCCAAACTTCATCCAGAATACAAAAGTCAAATCAGTGATGAAAAAGTAGTCACTTAGAGCTATTGTACTTGGAAATGGCAAAATATTAAATTCCTATTGCTTTCATTCCAGGGAACATAGCACTAACTTACTACTCAAGTTTTTTAAAAAGAAGCTGATATAATATCCTCAGTCGTTCAGTTCATGATATTCGACTCTGCACCGACAGTCTCTGTTCTGTCCTGATCACATGACATTCCCACCCAGAACTGGGAGCAATCTGAGTGAATTAAACTCAGTGTCAGGGGGAACTAGGCTTGCCAGGTTCCCGGTCAGAGTGAGGGATCCCCTGCTTTTGTGGGCTCCAGCCTGCTGCCAGCCACCAGGGGAAACCCTGTCCCCAAACAGATGTCCTTGCGCGACGTCACAATGCACTGACATCACTTCCAGAAGTGACGTCAATGTGACAGTGATGTTAGGGGTGACACTTTACTTTCTGGGCAAAACTTTATGGTCACCATTTTTACCATAAAATTTTGCCCAAAAAGTAGACTGTCGCCCTGATGTCACTGACACAATGATGTCACTTCCAGAAGTTACGTCAGCGTGTCACTGACATTCCTGCCCACCCCCGGAATGCGCACCCCAATCCACCCACTGGCAGGAGAAAGGCACCAGGCAACCCTAGAGGGAATCACTCTTCTCATTACCACAGCCCGGCTAGTTTGGAAAACTGACACACTTGCCAATTATAGGGGAGCAGAACAAGTGGTTCAGGGATCGTTATCTCAATAGCATGCAAGCAATCTCAAAGTGCTTCTAATAGACTACCAGTAACCATAAAATAGCCATATCTTTTCCAAAACAAGGTTTAGAATTTACTAAGGGAAATATAGGGGTACAGGAATTGAAAAGATACTCAAGCCTAAGAACAATGAAACTGCTGTGTTCAGAAGAACATGTGTATGAAGAGTTAAATGAGAGGAAAGCAAAAGAGAGCCAAGCCTCTGCCTGAGTGAGAATTCTATGACAGGGGCCAGCAACAACAGGGCTGCCATCCCCCTATGGGGGCAGGGTTTCCCCAGATTTCAGGGGCCCCAATTCACCGCTGGCCAGCTGGCCTGTGGGGGGAGCCCCCCACAAGAGCCCTGGTGCGCCTGGCACAATGACATCACTCAGAAGTGACGTCATGGTCCTGGGGACGCTCTAGCATTTGGCTAAAAACTCTGTGGTGATCATATGGTGTGATGTGCTTAGTGAGATGACATCATTTCTAGGTGACATCATTGCAGCATGCCAGACATGTGCCAGAAGATCTAGGAGAGTGAGCTGGAGTCCCCGCCTCCAGCAGAAGGTAAGGAACTGGCAACCCTAGGCAGTGAGTGGGAGGGGGGTTAAAGATGAGGAGAGTTTCTAAGAGAAAATGGAATAAACAGGGGAGCAATTTACCTATTTTCAGTCTGCTGAGCTGGGTAGAGTATGTTGTCTGTTTCAGTGATCCAGAGACTGCAGGTATGAGACTTTAGGCAAAGCTCTGAAAGTTTCCAAGGAAATAAGGTAAGGCAGTGGAGGGATATTCTTGTGTGGTAAGCAAATATCCTAAAGTTCCAGAGAAAGAAAAGTGGACTTGGCAGCTTCTGCACAAGCAGAGGGGATAAGATTGTGCAGTTTTGGCTGGCAGATCAGCAGCAGTTACAGAACTGTGGCAGGATTATAAGCGAGACAGGGCAGTTCTAATAAAGCAGCCTGAATTGTCTTAGGCCTCTCTGTTTGGTTCTCTCCCATAAGACTTTGCAGGAGGCTCTTCAGCCTGACAATGCACCTGGCACTCTGCCCTAAAAGAATTGTTTACATTTCTGAGTTCCAGCCTCGAAGCCAAAACATCTAAATATGAGGACCTCTGGCTCCCAGCTCCTGCCCTGACAGGGAGGGTGTTTTTAACCTAGTAATACAATGACTCCAGTCAGACTTCTAATCATAGAAGGAAGGGGTCTGGATTTCACCAGGACCATCCGATTTCTTGACAGCTAATCTGGATTCTAAAGGTATTTAATACCAGTGTTTGAGATGCTAAGGGCCCTCTGCCAACACCGTGATTTAGGTCTTGCCAGAGTGGACAGAATGCATTCCCAAACAGATAATTCCTAAATGAATAATGAGTGCACTAATTGTATTAGTTTGTCTGATCCCTTCTGTAAAATGAATACTGAAATTGCTACTTGCTTGAAAATTTGTGCATTATGGTTTTCTTTCAATAACTGGGTTTAACTTTGGAACAGGTTTCTTTCTTAAACTATTGGGTTCCTGCCAGTTTCAAACCCCACCCCTTATTGAGCTGGATGGGGATGGGATTCTTAGGAAAAGCTTCTGGACTCTTAATCCAGAGAACCCAGCACAAAAGTATAGCAATTAAATAACTGTAAAGTCCAGGAATTCAGGGTGATCCAGGATGACAATATATGGGTATCCTGGCTATAATTCAAGAGGGGGCTTCCCAGAAAGGTAACTAAAGGTGATTGCATCCAGGCAGGGTGAACAAAGGGGCTGGCAGTGTGGAGATTTCACCCATGCCTGAGGCAAGCTGGTGCAGCAGGAGACATTCAGCCATAGTCAGTAAGGATCATCAAACCCACCCGGCTTTTTGATAGTAATTAGGTTTTATACTCAGGAAGACTTGCATTTGCTGATGAAATTACATTGATGGACCAGGGTGGGTTGCCTGGCTTTGTGAACCCCCATGGCAATGGGTAGGTACACAGATGTCTCACAGTCAGTCTTCCACCCAAGGTTTTATCCACTTGTTAGCATAGTCTGATTAAGGAGAGCCTTGATCTCACCTTCTCCAATGAAAGGCATTGCGAGCTCCTGAAATGGCAAATTTAGCCAAGATGGGGTCCTTGGCAACCAGGCAATTTTTTCAGAGCAAAGCTTGTGCTCCACCATGTCTTCCGAATAAGTTTGCAGCTATATCAAATTCAGAAGAAAGCCATCTGTTTGGAATGTAATCTACAAAATTTTAAGTGTTCTATATTGTTGGCTGAGGTCTCTCTCTCAAAATCTAATACATCTAGAAATAAATCCGTTAGTCTACCACTGACATCAAGAACATATGTGCAATTACAATACTTGAAGAACACTTACACTGGTGCATTCATCAGTGTCAAGCTCGCATTCCATTTTATTGCTTGCCATAAAAGTCAGGAGGGGGATCAGAGGTTACGTTGTCTGGCTTTTGTCTACATGATGGGGGATGTCACCAAGGTGGGAATACAGAGCCGTTTGGACGAGTGGAATACCTGGGGGTGATTGGCTGGTACTCTTTTATGGTCCCTGTTTGAACCTTGTATATTTATTGCTTTAGTGCTCCCTAGCAGATGAACTGAACAAAGAAGTGGAAGTGAAACAATCAGGAATCATAAAGAACTACCTTGGAATACAAATGGAAAGAACTGAGGATAGAAGTTTTCTTTTGAGCTGAAAACAAAAGATCATGTTCCTTTATTGTTCACTTCCACTTCTTTGTTCAGTTAATCTGCTATTTCTTATACGTCTCATTCTGTCTTCAGTTCTAACACAGCCTTGTACAGGCTGGATCCTATCAATGTCTCAATAAACTTTTCATTCTTCTGAATGACTGGTGTTGGGTACTGATTTCTCCAAGAGTCTGACAATCAATTACATATCTTTTACTAGAGAAACAGGATGAGATGGTAGCACAAAAAATTCTTCTATCTGTTACATCTACTTCAGAGGCTGGCCTCTTCTTGGGCCCAACAACACTGCCTACACAACAGTAACCTTGAAGTTAGGCTATTTTAATTTGCTCTACATGGGGCTGCCCTTGGAAGACAATCCAAGGCTGAGAGTGTGATGGGCCCAAGGTCGCCCAGCAAGCTTCCATGGTAAAAGTGGGGACTCAAAACACAGGTCACCCAGGGTCCTAGTCCACTACTCTATCCACTACACATCACCAGTTACTAGGTCTTTTACTGGTGCATTATATCCTTCTAACCAATCAAGTTTCTTGTAGAGAGCCAGTGAGTATTTGCTCATCTTTCGCCTTCAGTTTCTAGTGAGTACTTTTTCTTGTTTACATAATATATGGTGCAATAGCCATGTTTGTCTTTTACTTTGACCTGTAACACAAAAAACAGACATTAATACATAAAACGTGTTTAACAGTTAATGCAAGTTATTCTAAGCCATGTAACACTTTTATCTCCCTATTTCTTTAAATAAAGGGATTCATATCTACTTTCCTCATAAATTGTGCAAAGAATAGAATTTACTTAATAATGGTAGAGGGAACACAGCTGGAACATATATGGAAAACAATTTTGTAAAATTGTGAAGCTGATATAACTAATAATCACACACAGCATTATAAACTGTGACTAAAGACTAACAAGAACGACAAAGTCCCCTCAGGTTAACAGGTGATAAGAAATCAGGTTCTCAGAGACTCTCAGATGATCAGGCCTGAGATGGTTCAGGCAGAGTTCTTGGCTTTTTTTCCTTGGCTATCTGGGTGACTTGAGCAACACAACACACCTTCTGCCTACATAACATCCAGTAAATCTCGCTGGGAGAGCTTTCTGTTCATCCACACTGGAAGCAGGCCCAAGCAAAATAAAAAAGTAATCTTGGGCTACCACAGAAACAAATTTTGTGGGGGAAGTAACACGAGGTGACAGCAAAGTAAGAAGACGTGATGGGCCATGAGAGGCAAACAAGTGAGCCATTAAAGAAGGATCCACTAAGCTAACGCGATGACAGCAACATTTCCACTGCAGTCCTTCCTTTTAGTACATCCCGTACACCGTTCTAAATTCATTCAATAGACAGACACTGTGCCCCCCCCTTCATCATGGGTCCGATATAAACAACCAGGCGAGAGGGGATGGCTGACATAAGTAAGTTAAACTGCTTGGGTGGCAGCAACTAACTAGACCAATAACAAATGCGATATCACAGTATACAATATACAGCAAATAAACAAGCACTGCACAAATAACGCAGACCACCAGTGCTCAAAAAGTTATGCACAAAGATCAATTTATTCATTTTGTTTGTGTACCATTTATGGACTTGTACTATTTATGGATCTGCACACTACATGATGTAATTTGGTTTCACTGATATATGTGGTCCTCTTATATAAATTGATCTTTGTTTATTTGCTAGCAACTAACTAGACACCAGAAAGGCGGGGGGGGGCGACCTGATAACAGGGAAATGGCGCAGCATGAAAAGCCCACCCCACTCTGTAAAGAATGCAGCTTAGAACTCCTCCACGCATGTCAGTCATTCGTTTACAAGCACTCACCTACTTCCGCCTCACTACTAAGCACTGCATCACAAAGCGAAAACATTTCCCGTACGGTCTTTCCCTTCGTCCCGCGGTCATGATCTTCTCCTCTCTCGCGCAGCTTTTTCCTCCCGGGAAGATTCCGTTCGTTTGCTTAGCCTCTCTCGCGCGTTTTCCTTTTCGTGACGTCTGTTTCTTCCGTTTCCCAGCAGCCTGTGCGCAGTCGCGCTTTCCCTTTCGACCCCGCCTCTCTCCTTTACTAAGGAAGGCGAGAGTTGGGGGGTGGTTGGGGCGCCATTTTGTTCCTTGAGCTGGGAGAGGCGGCACGCAGGGGGAATTAGTGGGTTAGCTAGGTGGCTAGTGGGACCCTGGGGTTTGGCCAGAGGACGGAAGGAGACAGGGGGTGGGGTGAGAGAGACTCGAGGCTGCCTCTCCTTCCCCTTCAGGGGGACCGTTTTAACTCACTATGTCTGGAGAAACTCCCGCCGGCGATCAGGTGAGCGAACTGGGCCTTCCACACACTAAGAATCAGGAAGTAGGAAGAGGAAATTTTTATTGGATTGGGAGGGGGGGGGACGATGGGGCTAGGCCGAACAGCGCGACCGAGGCCCCGAAATGGTGAAAATGGCGCTGTTCAGGGGGAAATGGGCGCAATAATTTCCGTGAATGGGATCTCGCCTCTTCCCACGAGTTTTCTCCTCCCGAGTCTCTGAAGTCTGTCGCGGCGACCCTTTCTCCCCGTTCAGCTGAGCGTCTGACTTATTTTTGATTTGAAAATGCGTCCTTTGAAACAAGACCCAGAGTTCTGTTTCACATCAGGATCTCGAGGATTAAAGCAGTGTAGGCCGATAATCACGGAGTAAGGTCCACGGAGCTGACCGGGGCGTAAATCGGAAGGCAGGATTAGCAGTGTTTCCCTTGTCGACTACATCAATGGGGGAGCCGTTTTTCCATACAAACGTCCATGTGTGAGGTAATGGGGGACGAATTTCGTTTTTCGCGCAGTTGATGCCCCTGTGAAAAATTAGAAAATGCCCCGAAGTTGCAAGTTTATGTGTTGTGTTTGAATGGAATTGATTTAAAGGATTGTAACAGGTTTTGTATTGGCCTACACGGTTATGTCGCAGTTTTCAGTTTTCAACAGAAATTGCAGTGGATGTGTATAGGAATGTAAATACAACTGGCATAACTTGTACATAATTAATACATATAACCAAATTACATAAACATTACTGTTTGTATTGATATGCAAAAGTCATTACTGTGGGTTTGGCGGTTTTATTTTTGTAAGGTTGAGATTAGCATGGATACAGAGATAATAAAACTAATACTGTAGGCCCAGGGTTGAACTAGACTTTCCATTCCTCCATTGGTACCCCAGATGTTCTTCAGTTTGCAATCATGCTAAAATTGTTTATC
Source organism: Gekko gecko (assembly GCA_029375565.1). Classification (NCBI taxonomy): domain Eukaryota; kingdom Metazoa; phylum Chordata; class Lepidosauria; order Squamata; family Gekkonidae; genus Gekko; species Gekko gecko. Next base: position 128,093,606 of record JAPDNY010000003.1, read on the forward strand.
ACTAAATGTAGGTAAACAGCCTTTTCCATTAAGGCTAGTATGAGTTAGTGTTGTGTTCCAGGAAAGTGGCATATAAATATTCTAAATAAATATGCTAAAAATAAAGCATTTTTTTCACTGCCTTGAAGAAAAATTAATTTGCTGTCCTGCCCACTATAACATGTGACTGCTCCCATGGAACTAAGTGGATGCTGTTAATGCCAGAAATGTTTTTGAGTGGATAGTTACAAACTCAGCAGTTTATATAACTTTATATACAACTAGCTTTTAAAAAGAGAACCTTTAAAAATTATTCACATTTTAATGTATTGCAAAATGTGGAAATTGTTTCCTCATCCTTCCTTATATATAATTGAGTTTTGGTCATACCTATATGGTCAAAATGTGTGCCGGAATCAGTTGGCCAAGGGGCCTGCCAGTCAGAGAGGAGGTCCCTTGCCTCTGGCTGCTTTGCCTTCCTGCGTGGGCGCACGCCCGCCCACTCAAGCCAGCGTGCATCCTCACGCCCCCAGTCTGCATCCAGCCACCAATCGCCATGGATGCTCTGGTGGCAGCACTGTTCAGGACCGGGGCCTCTTCCTGTCGCCCTGGCTGTCCTCGCGGCCCAAAGCCACCACTGCTCGTGGCGCCCTGCCGCACCTGATGGGAAGCGGTGCCTGCTTCCTCCGGAGCCAGCCCCACAGAGAACTCCCATGCTTGCTGTCGCTGGACGATACGGGTTGCCTGTTCGAGGGGAGCTCGCCACCCCTGCTGGGCGAGAGACAGGCTGTAGGTCCTCCGTGGGGGGGCCCACCGAGGGGGCAGATGCTGTCACCGCGTTCCCACAAATAGCGCCACACTCCACTGGCCCCAGCTGCCTTCAGGGAGGAGAGGCCGCCCCGTGCTACCGAAGCCTGGCACGGCTTCTGCCTGCCAGGCTGCAGGCCCTGCATTGGGGGGGGCCCTCCGAAACGGGAAACGCCGCCACCACGCTTCCCTCGAACTGCGCACCACTCCACAGGCCCCAACTGCCTTCTGGGAGGGGGGGTTGTGCTGTGCTTCCGAAGCCCTCCATGCTGGTGACGGCCATCCAAAGGGGAGAACCGCCACCACGATGCTTCCCTCGCCCGGCGCATCCCGGCCCTCCTCCCTTGGGGGGGCAGCCCAGCCACCTTGCCCCCCCCCCCAAGGATTCTCACTAGGGCCTGTTCTTCCCGCAACAGGCTTCCCTACTAGTTCTACATAGTTATGGTTTTCAAGCCACTGCACCATACATATGAGTATGGTGGCTTTCTCAAGGTTTTTCTTTGAAATATCCAACAGGACCGTCTGGAGGGCTGGTTAGTTTCCACAGTCTTAACACAGAAACCCCAATATGGTGCCTGCTGATACCTTTTCTGGTGCTCACCAAGGGTTTTTAGAAAGTGGGAGGTGCTACTGCTCAACAGGGTTTGTGATTGGCCAGTGGAAACCTAATTGGATTTGCAGGTTAAAATAATTTTGTTTCAGCAGCAGCCACCAGAGTGTTGGTTTTATTCTCTCGCTCCTCTTTTCCAGTGTATTTTTTAAAAAATCACTTCTCTTGTCCCCTGCACTTGGGCATCCTCTGTGTGTGTGTGTTTCAGTTTGATGTAGTGATTTGGTGTAGTGGTTAAGTTCGCAGACTCTAATCTGGGAGAACCGGGTTTGATTCCCCACTTCCCCACTCTCAGCTGCTGGATGACCTTGGGCAAGCCATAGTTCTGTCAGAGGTGTTCTTGAAAAGAGCAGTTTCTGTCAGCGCTCTCTCAGCTCCACCTACTTCACAGGGTGTCTATTGTGGGGAGGGGAAGGGAAGGGAAAAGAATTTGTAAGCTGCTCTGAGACTCCTGAGTGAAGGGCAGAGTATAAATCCAATCTCTTCTTCTTTCTGCCTCCCACAGTGTATATCCTGTAGTTGCAGCCACCATCCTATCTCAAGATATCAAAGGTGCTCACAGGCTCAGAAAGGCTGGGGACCCCTGATCTAATGTGAACGAATCCTCCAAGCTTGCTACAGAAGGAGGATGTATGCAGGGTACCAGCATGGGAGACTGTATTGCTGGCACCATGCCTTTGCAATGAAGGAACGGGCTAGGTTGGAGGGGTCAAGCCAGTCTCTCTCATGTGATGACAGCCACTTGGGTAAAAGAGATTCTCTGGCTGGAAATTGTGTGATTGTGACTGCAACATTGATCACAGGATACAGAATGGATAACATGGTGGGGTGCTCTGCTCAGCAGTCACTCATCCAAGCTGTAGGTGCCTTTCACCTGGGACTGATTTAGTGGCCAAGTGAAGGACAAGGGCTCAGTTTGGTTTGGAAAATGTTTTTAGGCAAGGGTAAGAAGACATAATTTCATTCACACATGAAATTAAAATGCAGTAGTACTTAACTGTGTGTTAATATCTGCTTAAGAAGTTAATATCTGCTTAAGAATATTGGGATTAGAAGAAATACAAAAGCATTCTCAAAATGCAGTTGTTGAAAAGTCTTGATCTCCTCTAGAAAGAGACAGTTTTCTTATATGTGCGGACTCATGCCTCCTGTCCATTTGTCATGGTAGTTCAGTTATGTAAAACTAAAAGAGGTTGTATAGACTGAGCTGTGCTTCCCTTAAGCCATTGATTTTCATACTGATGGAAAACCCTGACATGTCTCACTAAAAGATTAGTAATGGTGGGCAGATTTCCATAGAAGACTGGTGTGCTGTTACTAAAGAGTTTGTAAGCCTCTCTGAGACTCCAAATGAAACGCAGGGTATAAATCCAATCTCCTCCTCCTCTCCTCCTCCTAATCTTCTACAGTGTACAACTCTACAGGTAAATGCTGAACTGTGCCCCTGAACACACCCATGTGTGGCAATGTTGAGGCCTGGCTGGATTCCACGTGGCTTGAACGTGAATGGAGTCTGCAATGTGCCAGGATTTCTTGGCTGTCTAGGTGATATATAAATAGGTTACTAGATGTTGAAAACCTGTAGCTTAAAGAAAAAGGCCCTTGAACAAGTGAGGAAAAGGTCTGTCTTTTGACAGCATGCCTTACAGGTGTCTCTCTCTGTTGTCTGCTGTAGTTGATATTTCTGTGACAGCCCAAGTCAGTTCTTTTGCACACTTTCTAGAGGTTAATGAGGCAGCATAATGATTCTGCTGAATTAGAGGATTGTGCAGATATTGAACTGGAATTTTAAAGTGGATGGTTTTACATTAGTGGGATAGTTTAGCACAGGAGTCTTCAACCTTTTTGAACCCATGGGCATCTTCAGAATTAATGGGGTGAAGATCTGCATGTCCAATCATATCTCCAGCAGCCAATCCGAAAAAACCCTGCGGGGCGAAAGCCCTATCTGGCCCCACGCACTTTCTAAACTACTTGGCAGGCCCCAGGAAAGGTATTGCTGGGCACCAATTGTACCAACAGGTACCAGTACTGTTCTCTTTGATCTTTGTCTATGGTTCGTTCACCATTCTTGTTTATATTTAAATAACAATACTTAGTACGTATAAATATTTTTTTTCAAGGAATCATATATTCCTTGTATCGCTAGTTATTTCAGTTGCCTCCACTGCTATGAGGCCAATCTCAGAAACAAAACAGGATCAGCTCTCGTTATTGTTTGGATGGGAAACCACCAAGGAATACCATGGTTGCTATGCAGGGAATGGCAAATCACCTCTGGACAGCTTTTGCATTGAAAACCCTACAGCGTCACCCAAAGTTGGTTGCAACTTGAGGGCAAAAAAACCCACACCAAAAAGAGTACAATTGAGCACTTCATAGATGAGCAGAGTCTGGAAAACACTAGCTAGTGGAATTGTGAGAAATGTAAAAATTGAACTTAAGACTTAAAAATGTACACTTAGTGAAGTTACTTACATAATCAGAACAAACATGTAGATTCTTTTATTGAATGTCTCTGCCCCATAAGGGTGTCTATCGGGATGATTACCTGTTCCTCCAATAAAAAAAATTGTATCTACACCAAAAAAATCCTGTAGATCAGCATATATGTATCTCTGGAACCTTGATTGAGGACCTGCCACATTATGTTCTAAATTGTCCCTTATATTCAGAACCAAGGGAAAGATTTCTTGCCAACATATTGTCTGGTCTCCATCTTTTTCTGACTCTGATAAATTAATTTTTACGTTGTCAGATACAGATTCTTTTGTTTCTAACAGGATGGCACTTTTTGCTCTAGCTGCCAGGAAGATGAGAGCAAATGTAGCAAGTAGGAAAGTATCAGATGATACAGCTGCTGCTAGCTAGTTTGCTAGAAACTATCTGATTTTAAAGTTGACCAAGTTTTAGGTAATATGCATTATATAGTTGTATTTTACCGATGTTGATTGTTTTAGTTTGTGCAGGCCTATGGCCATATACAATAAATTTTCTACCTTTCTACCATCTAGAAAATGAGGATGTGAAGGAGAAGAATTCAATGGAGCATAATACTCGCTGTTCCATTTCTATTATCAGAAATTAATTTTACTGAAAGGAGGGGTAATATTCTGATATTTGGTCCCCTTCTATTTGCAGTTGGGTGGGGTAGAGGAGAAGCTTTATCTTGCGATTTTACTTTTACTTCTCAGCCCTTTCCACTTCTAAAAAGACTTCTGACGTGCATTCATGGCTTTCTGTTTTGAGTGTCTCCTCCTGCAGCCTTAACTTGCCAAGATGGGACAACATCTGAATATGCAGCTCTCTGGTCTAGGCCAGGAGGAAGACCTATAACGAGTACTCCAATTGTCTTGTTTTCCTGTGGCATGAGCACAGAGCCAGTAGCTATGAGAGGCAGCTCTATGCAGCTCATAGTGCAAATTGTTCATTTTCTCAGATTAGAAAGAACACTGCTGTGGATTAATTGGAAAGGTTGCTACCACTTCAAGCTTCTCTGGGCATACTAGTGTTAGCTAAAACATGCTTTGACTTTACACTGCTCTTCTGTCAATACCACAAGTAGAGTATATTAATAGCCAGTTTGGTGTAGTGGTTAAGTGTGCGGACTCTTATCTGGGAGAACCGGGTTTGATTCCCCACTCCTCCACTTGCACCTGCTGATGTGACCTTGGGTCAGTCACAAGCTCTGGCACAGCTGTTCTCTCAAGGACAGTTTGTGTAAGAGTTCTCTCAGCCCCACCTACCTCACAGGGTGTCTGTTGTGGGGTGGGAAAGGGAAAGGAGTTTGTAAGCCGCTCTGAGATGCCTTTGGGCCGTGAAGGGCGTGGTATAAATCCAAACTCTTCTTCTTCTTCTTCTAATGATCACACTTCAGTCTCTGAGGAACTAGCATATATCATTTCTACAGGATCTCCCATTCAGGGATTACACATGTCAGAGTTGCTTAGCTTCAGTGATACAATTTGCATCTTGTGATATCCCTTAATTTATTGCATTACTTCAGGTGAATACAGAATTAATAAAAACTTTATTCCTTTTTTAAGCTCTCAAAGCTTGCCATTTCTGTTATTTCTTCAAATATGTCGATGTTATATAGATTCGCCCCGGCACAAACTTTGGCATGCCTTCCACACTGGTTTTTTTCTTACTGCGGTCTTTTGAAATGAGATACAGATTCTCTGAGTGCATCTGAGGAGGCTGAGTTAAAAACATGAGTCTTAGGGCAAGCATGGCTTTTGGATAAAGCAGTTTAGCGGGACTCCGTGGATGCTGCTGTTCAGTTTGAAATCTCTGCTTGTGTATTTAAGATTTATAATTCTAGCTTGTTCTGAATTTTTATTTTCATAATTTAGCCAAAATATCGTAACAGTTTTAGGGTTTATCGTGCATTGCAAAGAAAAAGTGTTTGGAACTGGAAGTTGCTGGACCATATCTTCTTTACCAATGGGATGCTATTTGCTTTCTTATTGCTGCTCCAGAAAGAAAGGCAGTGATTTCAGTAGAACTTACTAGTTGAGGTTGAAAGTAGTGTGCGAGCCTACCAACTCTGTTTCATTCTCACATGTTCTTCTAACAAAACTTTTGGCTGGCATGAGTAGGCAGAGGTGGCAAAGTACCTTAATCCTGTAGAATTTTTATTGGATCCTCAAGCTGATTAGTAGCAGCCCACAAAAAAACAGCAGCCTACTGCAGCTCCCTACCTTCACTTGCTCACCTGAAAGAAGAGATCTGGGGCAGTCCTCAACTTGGAAGAACTTATAACCAACTCTGAGAAAAAAGGGCAAGCATGCAGTGCGGGAGTGAGAGATGGCTCTACCTGTTGAACAGAAACGCAACCATTATGGAGTTCTGCTCCACCAATTTCAATTTCTGTTTTGCTAGCTAATGCTTTTTAAAAGGCAAAGGAATATTACAGCACTTGGCATTTTAAGGCCTTGACAACCCAGCTTATAGTCCCTTGCGTGTTTAGCTGCAGGCTCTGTTGACCTTCAGTAGCAGCTTTTGTTAATGCTGCAGCTGAACCAGGGTTCAGCTGCCTTTTCTGCTTCCAGTTTGGTGTAGTGGTTAAGTGTGCGGACTCGAATCTGGGAGAACTGGGTTTGATTCCCCACTCCTCCACTTGCACCTGGCTGGATGACCTTGGGCAAACCATAGTTCTGATAAGAGCTCTCTCAGCCCCACTTACCTCACAGGGTGTCTGTTGTGGGGAGGGGAAGGGAAAGGAGTTTGTAAGCCACTCTGAGACACCTTTGGGTAGTGAAGGGCAGGGTATAAATCCAATCTCCTTCTTCCTTTTGCTTTTCAGAATCTCCCATCAGGGAAGCCAGGGTCTGTCCATCAAAGGCACACAGTATTGAAAATTTAAAATATCAGGCCGAGTGGGTTGGGCACAGCCAGAAACATCCCTCCTGCCACCAGATCAGTGCAGCAGAAGAGGCCTTCCTGAGCCCCAGTGGGCATAAAGCTTAGAGAGCACAGGGTAGGATGCCCTGCTCAGGACATGCTAGTGTTCATTATGGTGCAACCTAAAAATACCTGTAAGAAAACAATGAAAGCACAGCTAGTGTGGGCTCCCCCTAGTCAAGGCCTATTTATAAATAGTTTCAGATTTTAATGCCAGGACTCTACTGATTAATTGTCTCTCCCTTAGTAGGAGAACTCCAGCACCCCAGTTTTTCAAAATTAAGGCAAATTTGAGGAGGGACATTATGGCAGAATGGGCTGCTGGGGAGTGAGAAAGGTACTCTGTTTTTCAAAGAGAGGAAAGAAAGGGGATGTGACTGGGGGTGAATGAAAGACTGGGATGCTTATGTTGAGGATTATTGAGAAAGAAAAAGGATCATGGGGTGGTTGACAGACAGAAAGGGAAGGTATTCTTGTTTGTTTGGGTGACTGCAAGAAAAGGAGCAATGAGATAGGGTGCTCATGTGATGAGAAAAATGGAGAAGGTGGAGTTGCTTGAGTATGATGCTTCTGTAAATGTGGGAGTGTTTGCGGGGTAACAGTGGGCTGCCTTGTGAGGGCCAGCAGGAACTTTTGTATGTAAGTTCCACACTGGATGAGGCCTTGGGCAGAAAAATTCATTCAGTACAGGTCTAAGTGTAGCCGTATGTGGAAGTATTTAAAAATTACTGACAACATAACTGCAACTGTGCTTGAGTTCATGTGAGAATGGGTTCAGTGTATATTATTTTTATACTAGTTTTTTGTACTGCACTTGTTGTGATTGTGATTTAGGCCTTTTTGTTACACACTGGCCCTACTACCCACTATACTGTTATAATACTGTTCTGACTTGTTTTTAGGCAAAGTTGTATTTTGTATTTACTTTTTTATCTGTTTACGTAAGTAAAGTAAAACTAATGATTTTCAAATAAAATAATCCAATGTACCTCATTAATTTGCTAGATTTGCATAATGTATGCCACTCTTGTATGAAAGCTTACAAGCAGAAGGGGGAAATTGACTATGCTATGTCAGGTCTTACAATGGTAATGTTCATATTTGTTCCATACATATTAGGAGCATTACCAATTGGAACTCTGTTGGTTTCAAATAAATTGAAAACAGATATATAACATCAGTGGGCAAAGAGTTTAGCTAAAGTCTTGAGTGTATTATATGCAAGCCTATAATTGAGTTTTTAAAATATCTCAACTTTTTGTTTAAATTAGTTATGTATATTCTAACTATATTTTTCAAGCTACTCTTAAGCATTAAGCATTGTTGATGGGATATACAAATGTAACAATTCAATCTTGACTGATTTATAAGTTTTTGGTTTTAATACTGTATTCTTGAAAAGCTGAATGCTTGCATTATCCAGAACATTTTGGCACACTTAGCTGCTCTCATAGAAGAGTTTACTTCTGTAAATGCTATAAAATGAATCCAAAACAAGAGGTAAAAATTAAATTTGATCCCATGTTGTAACATAACTTATAACACCCTGCTGTTATCCAAAATAACATTTAGCTGAAGATTCTTTTTGATGTCAGATGTGTTATCTTTTTAAAAATATTAATGCACTAACATTTTTGTAAACATTGAACAATACCTGAAGATTATCCTAATATGTTCTCCTTTAGTAGCAAACTCATTGGCAAAAACATGCCATGTGACTGCAGTTTCTTAAATTCTGTAGGCTAAACATGCTGCTTTGGAAGTACATTCCATTAAGAACAGGGCTTAAACATGTGTATTTGAGAATCCTGCCTTACATGGGAGGTTTGTGGATAGTATTGCATATTCATTGCCACTTCCAGTAATCCAAGTATATAGTAATGTTTGATTTTCACGCATTGCTTTTACACTCATGTTTGTCTCCTTGCACTCATTTTTCAAAGAGCCACTGAAGACATATTTATTTATTATTTTCCATTTATATCCCGCCTTGCTGAAAATCGGCTCAAGGCGGCTAACAACATTCAATCAATAAAACAATGCGTTAAAATACACTAAAATATACATTCCACCTAGCATCCTAAAACTAATAGTGCTAGACAACGTATTTTTATTTGATTTTATTTCTATGACATATTTATTGTATTCAACTTATATCCCGCCACACTAAGACAGTAGTTTCTGGGTTGTTATTTAATAATGATAGGAGTGAATAAGAGAGGCTAATATTTTCATGCCACCATTCTTAAATATTGTCTAATACAATTGCTGTATAAAATATAATAAAATTTGCCTTTATGTAACCACTCAAGCCAACCATGCATACAGCCTCTGTAACTTTGAAAGCAATTGACAAAGACTCTCTGTTTCCCCTCTTTACAAGGGGGAAAGTGAGAATAAAACAGCCATGTGCTGCCTCCAGAATGAAATTCCTCTACTCTGAAAGCTACAGTGCCAGACTATGTTGCTACTAATTCCTGGAGTGTGTGTGTAAACCCATTCCATGTACTGCCTCCAGAATGGGTCTCAGTCTTAAACAGGGCACATCTAGAAATGCCAGGCTGCTGGTGGCTTCCCTGGGAGCTTTAGGAGTGGGACAGTGGGCTGAAATGATGTTGCATGACATGCAGTGTTTTGTCGTTTTTGCCCCAGACCTTTCTCCCACTGCCATCAGTGGCAGATCTCCCACCAGAGCATCTGATAACCTTAGCAAATGTCACCTGCCCCTTACTAATAGGACTTGGGGAGGGGAGCCTATGTATGTTGTCCCCTTCCTATATTCTGATAATGGTGAAGTGAGTGGAAGAGGAAGCCTCAGGTGAGTGAATTAGAGTAGGGGGAGTTACCTACCAGCCACTGATTATTTGGCTGATGTATCATCTTTAAAATGTCCACAGGTGTGGCAGGGGGCCTAAGGCAATGGCTGAACCATCAGCATTTTCCCTGCTGCTTTCCAAAAACAGGGAGTCGAGCAAGACAGCTGCAGTAGCTTTGGGACTACAGCAGCATGCCCTGGCAGACTCAGCAGAAAGGCCAGTGTGCCTTGCAAAGAGGCCTGGAGGGGTACTGGGAGGAGGCTGTCAGAACAGTGGGAAACCGGCATGCCTGCCAGAAGAAGAGGAAAGCTGGGTGAGCCTGGTGTGGGTCAGGACAGCAGGGGAGGCCAGCTAGAAGACAGGACAGCCTGTAAGAGGGAAGGAGGCAGGAACAGGGCTACCTGCCTGGGAGGCCCAGGAATCAACTCGGAAATGGGGCCACCCATCTCTTGGGAGCAGCACCTGCCAGCAGAGAGATTTTTAATGCCTCCAAATGAGCAAGAGAAGGGAATCCCAAAGGAGGCCATCGGGGCCCAGCACATGGGCAGGGCATTCTGCCCCAAAAGATAGTACTGAAGCATCCGGGGTCCCCCCCAGCCCTTTATTAATTGGGGCCTCAGGGAGTCGAGGAGAATGGGCCAGTTTGCACATAGTTTATCAATTGATGGACCAAGGGCAAGAGGAGAGATGACTGAGGGTACTCTACCTCCCTTCTGAGGCTTTGACAGGACCGATGCTCTCTCTATGCTGTGGAGTCTTGTGGGCAAAAATCTTACCTTGTGAGCTACTGGTATTAAAGTGAGTTAGGCATTGGGCTACTGCATAAAATAATTTGCACTGGAGCCATCCTTCCTGAGCTAAGACAAAAATGTGTGAGCTGGAAGCTAAAAAACTGTGAGCTAGCCTACACTAACTCAGCTTAGAGGGAACACTGGACAGAACCTCTGACAAAAGGGGTTGCTGGAGGGCATGCCTGCACCAAACTCTGACCCCACCTCAGGAGTCGGAGCCTGATAGTGTCTTTTTAAAACTTTCCTTGTTGTGTAACTCTGAAATGAGATAGCTAAATAAAACAAAGCATTGAGATTATCTATGGTAAAAGACTGCCATCTGTCCCTTCCTACAGTTTTGGCCCCTATCACCTTAGTCACGCCATACTAAGACAGTAGTGATTGTCTCAGTCCGTTGAATTAAGGAAGAATGGAGGATTCTTCCTTAGAAATGCTTATGGAAAGTTGTCTTTTGTCTCATATGGGACATTCAGACCCATGCCTGTTCTGGATGATGAACATTTGAGTTTGCTTGGAGCTGCTTTGCAACAGCAGATAATTCACTGTCAGGAGAAAGGAAGGAGAAAGAGGGACCCTCATGGTTGCAAGTACATACAAGAAGAGATCAGGGCAGAGAAGGAAAATGCAGAAAAGTTGGGGAATGGAGGATTTACAATCCCTAGGTTTAGCCGAAGAAGAAGAGATTGGATTTATACCTCGCCTTTCACTACCCGAAGGAGCCTCAGAGTGGTTTACAACCTCTTTTCCCTTCCCCCCTCCTCCCCACAGCAGACACCCTGTGAGGTAGGTGGGGCTGAGAGTGCTCTTTTGAGAACTGCCCTTGAGAGAACAGCTCTGAAAGAACTTATGACTGACCCAAGGTCGCACTAGCAGCTGCCGATGGAGGAGTGGGGAATCAAACCTGGTTGTCCCAGATTAGAGTCTGCGCTCTTAACCACTACACCAAACTGGCTCTCCATTTCACCCTCTGAGCACCTGCTACATCCAGAATATATTCACAAATCATCAGATATGCTTTCTGGAAGACTGTAGCTGTCTTCATTTATGATGGTTTGAAACATCTGCAACATTGTTCAATGGTAATGCATTGTATAGATTGTCGAGTGAACCCTGCACTAATTCCCCAGAAAACTGCTAGTGCAAGCACTCTTACACTGGAATGCCCAAGGTGCACAAGAGCTTCATGAATTACGTAGAAAAATATGTTGAGCAATTGCAGGTCTTCACATTGTGAAGCATTTAGTCTATCCCCCCATTGTTTTTTTTGTATAAAACTTGTCAACCATAAGGTAATGAAAAAAAGTTTAAAATAAACAAAAGATAACCGTGACATTCCATAGCCTTGATACTATGCAGCTGATTTCCTGTGTACTGTGATAATGTATGCAACTTCTGGGCAAGTTCATCTGTGTACTGTTATGAACCTCCACCCTCATTTCTAGTGATATACTGATCGTTAATAGTAGCAGTTGGGACTGAATATATAAATTTATTTGGGGATCCTTAACCTTCTACTTTGTGTTTTCTAGGCTGCTGAATATGTCCCAGAAAAAGTAAAGAAAGCTGAAAAGAAACTAGAAGAGAATCCATATGACCTTGACGCTTGGAGCATTCTCATTCGAGAGGCACAGGTTTAGTGACATAGGATTACGTTTCCTTATCAAATGGGTCCACTCACAGTGATTGGTTCTGAAGTAATTGTGTATGATTTTACATCATAAATATTGTAAATATTTATTGGTTTTCAATTTTTAGAATCAACCTATAGACAAAGCACGGAAGACCTATGAACGCCTTGTTGCCCAGTTCCCAAGTTCTGGCAGATTCTGGAAACTGTACATTGAAGCTGAGGTTAATATTTTCATTTTCTTTTTAAAAACATAGTAGGAATTTAAGTTGGCACAGAAACGTTAATTTGTTAGGCACACACACACAAATCTGGGTAAAGGAGGAATTGAACATTTTTTTCTGTAAAATAGGTGGAAAGGGGTATTTAAAATGAATTCTAAGTATTTGGGTCTCTTAATGGTCTGATGATTGTTGCATTATGCACTTGCAACAACATTAAAACAGTTTCAATGGTATTGGAGTGCTTTAGCCTTTTATTTACTTGTCGTGTCAATTTATTGCCTCCTGTGTCATTTATTTAGAGCTCCTTTTTCATATGCTAACTTAAATGTTTTGTTATTTGTTGGGCTCTAATAATTTGATTTCTAGGTTGGTTTAAATTTCTGAAATGTTTCAGGATGGGATGGGGTGGAAATGCAGATAATTTTGTGTGAAAATAGCTGAAAGTGTTAAACTTAGATGTCAGCTATCCTAGTCAAATGAAAGCACATACCTAGCAAAATATTGCATCACCAAAATGACTAAGTTGTGCCCTGTTCTGTTACAATGTACAATGTGACCTGGAAGTCTTAATGAGCAATATTCTCAAAAAAACCCTTACTATGCTCATTTATACTTTATCTAGGTACATATGCTTTTTACTGACACGTATATGTATACAAAATATGTTTAAAAGTAATAGTAACTTACTGTAGTAATTATTACACAAGCTGTGACTTGCATTTCTATGTAAAATGGTAAGTAAAACCAGTTTGAAGAATTCCTGGTATATTGCATATGTGGTATACAAAATTAGTAAAGATCTTATAATTTGAGATGCCATGGTATGAAAAAGATGAATTATGGAAGAATATTACAAGCAAGCGCCTACTGTGGGTGACTTGCACACTAGAAAATCCCTGAGGTCTAAATGTTAAGTAATAACCTGTAGTGATACAGCCATTCTGATTATTTTTTTCATATGATATGCTTGGTTGTAGGTTTAGGGCAAGTGTGCACTTGCAGGTGAACAGTCTGCTTTCTGTATTATTTATATTTAGTGAAGTTTGAAGAACTGTTTGCTTGACTTCAGGAGGCACAGTATAACAACATTTATGGATTCCTCTTTTATAGACTGAAAACTTCCAGCTTGGATCCACCTAGAGAGCATGACTGTCTTGCCTCCCCCTTCCTGCTGCAGCCCAAAATGCTGCTTCTTGGGGACAGGGGACCCCAGGATATACTTTAGGCTGCAGCTCGAATAGGGAGGTGAGAAAGTCATGCTTTGTGGGCAGAAGTACTTGTGTCCCTGGAAACACGTCAGTGGTACCAAGATGCATTTCTCCTTTCCATACTAAATTGCAGTATCATGCTTAGTTACATGGATTCATTTACATAACATATATAGGGTTTCCAGGTCCAATTGTCATGCCCCCCTGGAGGATGGGGGGGCATTCCGGGAGTGGGCTGGGATGTCACACAACATGCATATGTCACCTGGAAGTGACATAGACACGTCAGTGATGTCAGGGGCAACACTCTGGTTTTTGGGCAAAACTCTATGGTAAAATCACCCTCAAACCATTGAGTTTTGCCCCAAAACCAGAGCGTTCTCCCCCTCTGTTGTCAACATGCTTACATTTTGCACATGATGTCACTGTTTGGGGGTGGGGGAGATTTCCTCCTGACGGCCAGCTGGCTGCCAGCGGCCCCGGGGAAAAAGGGGATTCCCCCACCTGGGGAATAGTTGCTCTACATATATTCTTTACTTAGTAATAGTGTTTTCACATTGTAGACTTTTGAGGATGGTTGCTAGTGACTGTGAAAACAGCAGCACTTACAGGAGAGACCTCTGCTGTCTTCCCCTTATTCTGTACCCCTTTGTACTGTCAGTCTAAGGGCCAGTGAGAGCAATGATTTATCCAGTAGTAGATCCAGGACTTGTTCTATCCTGTATTTCATAAATAGGACTTTACTACCTGTCACCAGGTTGTTTTCTTGGCCTATTAGTGCTATACCACGTTTAATTTTTGATAGAAAGCTTGCTTCTTCAACTTCACAAATAAGTACAAAAATTCATTGTTCACTGCCCAGTGTACCTGTTGATGAACAGGCTGATAATTTCTGGATTTATGTTAAAGTGCAGGTTGACAATTAGATCTGCCCAATTAGTTTGCCCATTTTTTTTAACTTATCTTGTATTAGTGACTAGCATTCCTTTCTGATGTGGCCACTAGGTTTTTGTGTGTTGTGAAAGTTATTGCCTAAGTAGCATGTAGAGTAATTAAGAATAGAAACAATTTTCACTTTTAGAGGTTTGAAAAGAACAGTGGATATGTGTCTCTAGATAACAATTGGTACTATAAAGATACGTGTTAAAGGTATGAGAATGCTAAGCACCTTATTTTGTTGCAAACTTCTTATATCTGACACCTGTGCTATTTGTAGGTTCCTGCTGCTAACGTGTAGAAGAGAGGGCACTGTGGCATTATAGAGTTATATCTCATTTCTATGGTGTGTTCTCTGGTCTTTCAGGGCAAGAACTAATAAGTGCAGATTTTCTGGTTTTTAAAAGGCAAAGTCTTCTTTACTTTGTCTTAGACAGTGGAAAGTGTGCCTTCCCTCTGTAATAAGGATCTCATCAAGAGACTGAAACCCTTTTGACTAGGTTGCACAGCAGTTAGGTATTCTTATAATGATAACCATAATTCTCTGTTTATGTTTATAGTTCGCTAGTTTCATTAAATATTATCTTGTTATGTTCATGTTATTTAAACTATTTAACACCTTACTCAATGGCCCCATTGCTTTCAGTGAATGTTTCAAATATGTGGTGGTAGGGCATAGCAGTGGAGATAGAGAAGTGTTCCTCCTAACTTTATAATTAGTATAGTTAGAAAAATTAATTTTCATATTTTTGCATCAAAGAGTGAAGGACTTATCTATATGCAAGATCTAGGGCCAAAGTAAGCTGCCCTTAGTAGCCACCCCAAAACTGCAATCCTGCACTTCCAGTCTGAAGCTTATTCTTGAGCATCTTAAAGAACCTGCCTCTGAAGCAAAGTGCAAAGCTAGGAATTATGTACAGTCTCTCTCTCTCACTGGGTTCAAGCTCAGCGCATGGAGTTCTGGTGTCTGTCTCACTATGCTTGGGGCATGCTCACATGACAGTTCCCCAGCCAACCCTCCCACTTTTCTCTTGAGGATATGGAGAAGGCACCCTGTGGCTTTGTTCTACTTTTCCCTTATCTTCTCTTTCCCATTAGCCACACTTCTTTGTATACTCTGTTCTTCCCAGAACTACCAATGTTGAATAGGTTATCTGCCACTCGCTTCTTTCCCTGCATCTCTTGGATGTCAGCATATAAACTGCCACTGCATGCTGCCACCGCTGTGATGTACGCAGGACAGAAGGATTTGCTGGCTCAAGCACAAGGAGATGTTGGAAGAGGGGAAGCAGTGGTGAATCATGTGTTCAACATTCTCTGGTGCTGGGAAAGGAGGAGGCAGGTCTGCAGTAAGTTGCACTTAGAGGGGAAGGAAGATAGCTTCACATTGCTTAGCATTTTAAGGGGATTTGTGCATTTGTGGTCAGGACCTTGGTTTATGGCAGATAACACAAACATTCCACAAATGAATTAAATACTTCATTCTTAATGTGACAAATTTGACTTATTAGTAAGTTTGTTTCATTGGTCAAGCTTCATTCAGCATAAAAAGAAATCAGTTTGATTTAATGTTACTCATTTAACAGTCTTGACTCAGAAATGGTGCAGTAGCTGATGGGAAGGGAACAGCAGGGTGGTTTGATAGGACACTAATTTTTAAGTCACTAATAAACCTTATTTCTTATTTTGGTTCTTAGGGGTTCCATCCTTGACCCTATATATCCTTGAGCAAGGAAAACTCTGATGTTTTAAAAAACGTTGTGATGAGCTTTTTCAGTAAATGTTCCCCAGGTCAAGTATGAACTGTGGAATAGTGTCACTTTAATGGACATTCCTGTACATATGCAGCCCTCCCCTGCACCTTATTGTGGTTTTTACTGTAGTCTGCAGAATTCAGGAGAAGGCAGACAGGCCTAAATTTCTGTCAGAGTCAGTTTATAAGAAATTCAACATATTTTTTAAAAAATCATGTCTCTCCCAATCTCGTAACATCCCAGAAGCTAAGCGGGGTTGGTTCTGGCTAGTATTTGAATGGGAGACCTCCAGCAGTTGGGATGCAGAGGTAGGCAGTGGCAAACTACCTCTGACTGTCTCTTGCCTTGAGAACCCTACGGGGCTGTCCATCAGTTGTGACTTGATGGCAAAAAACCCCCAACCAGTTTATAACAAATATAGCATAGTCAGCAAAGAAATGGAATATGAAACAAGCTGGGACAGAGGTACAATTACGCTTGTTAAGACAAAAACATCCTCTGTGTTTTAGACGATGCCTGAATTCCAGTTTTCAAAAGGAATTCTAGATGTCATATTGAAGACCGAAGTGTGTTTGTGGGCATGCATTAAAGCATC
Source organism: Gekko gecko (assembly GCA_029375565.1). Taxonomy (NCBI): domain Eukaryota; kingdom Metazoa; phylum Chordata; class Lepidosauria; order Squamata; family Gekkonidae; genus Gekko; species Gekko gecko. Next base: position 128,110,359 of record JAPDNY010000003.1, read on the forward strand.
TCTTCGTAAGGTTATTGAATTTCACATTTAAAAATGTTCAGTTCCTAAACTGGCTTTGCAGTTTTGATATACTCTGATGCTATAAACTAATAATGTGGGCCTGGTGTATTTCAGTCCATGTTGATATTTCTAATTTTCTTCATTTTTATGCTTTTATAAATTAGAACATAATTATAGAGATTTGGGGGGAGGTAGATTGGCCTACGAGCACACCAAAGGTTATGCAAAACAGCAAACACCTAAATGTAAGTAGTATAATGGTGTTATTAAATTAATTTCTGTCACGTTAATAAGTGCCAGCTGCCCCCAAATTTGCTTTCAAGCCAGAAAAACAGTGTATACCCAGATAATCAGAAAAAAATATTCAGCCATTGGCCCATTGAGTAGGGCTCCCCTTGTAACTGACATACCATTTTTATTGATTGGTATATACAAGTAAAGAGAAATAAAGCAGACTATCACTGTTTTCCTATGTCAGCTATCATAGTTTCATTGGTTAGAACTTTGGAACATGAGAGCCAGCTTACTTTACTAACAGTTGGATAGGAAACTACCTCTAAATTTTCAGATCTCCATTTGTAAGGGCTAGAAACTCTACAACTTTTAAGTTCAGAGTAAGGGCTTAGAATATCCAAGTTTACTTCCACCTTCCCATCCATGGCTATGTCGTGGAACTACAGGAATATGAAGACCTTAAATGTGGCAGTCTTTGGATGATCTGTTGCTGTTCTATAATCAGTGTCCACGTCCTCTTTGAAGGAATTTCACAGCTCAGTTCTATGTCATATTAAAATGCTACTTCTTTTCCCCTCATACTGGTGTTTGAAATAAATAGTCTTGAGCCTGTACCTATTTCCAGTTTCTCCTTTATTAATTTGGCTCTGCCCTCTCTTAGTTCTGATTATAAATCAAACTAGTTACACATTGGTTGAGATTAAAGTCTCTTAAGGAATATTGTCACAAGAAGCTCAGAAAAAAGAATAGCTTGGGGGGCGGGGAGAGCACAGTATTAAGGACTTACTGTTTGAGCCAGCAGCCAGAGACTCCTTGATTTTTTTTTTAACTAACTCATTCCAGAATGGCTGCTGTTGCTTATGGTAGTGGGAACAAAATAAGGAATAATTAAAACACTTATTAGACACTGTTTGCTCAGGTGACACACACGAGTTAGGATCAAATTCCAATTAAAAAGATTAAAAGTACAAGTTCTGTTAAACTGGTAAAAACAGCAGTCAGCCAATTACTGAATGGCAATAGATGTGAAATTGCTTCTTGCGTGCCATTCTGTATTTGTCTTCTGAAGGCGGAGACAAAGATGTTATTCTCTTTTCTTCATTTTGTCATGACTGTCTTGTGGAAGTTTTCTGCCTGTATATATTTAAGAAAATTCTGTACTTTTATTTGAGTGCAAAACAAATTATGACTTAATTTGGGACCCCTCTATAGGATGCATTTTAGAGAAAGAGAACATGAACATAAGGAGGGTTTTGGTGTCAACTTCTGCCCAGTTTAAAATTAATAGTTGTATGCCAGTGCCAAATTAGTTGTCCACATCACTGTAGGTATGTGTTGCCAGGTAAATTCCTGCCAATGTGATGAAGATGTGACAGAAAAGAAGACCTTTAGATCTCGGGCTACTGCCCCTAGGACAGATGTTTTGTAGCATCAAGTCTTATTCAGATCTCACTGCCCTTACTCAGCTGTAGCATCCGTGTGTGAAGGGAGTAGGAGGTTGAGTTATAAGGTCTTCTCTTCCAGCATGGCACATTCATAACAGTCCACAATTGTGAACCTTTCTCACCCCCTACTTGTAAAACGCTTTTTCTCATATGTGGAATATTCTATATAGCTAATGGCTTTTTATAGCTTTTTCTTTGTCCATATCTTTAAGTGGAAGACTGACGTATTTGTTAAGGTATAGATGCTGCTTTGATTTGTATTGCAATATTTTTGTTTGTATCCCTTTCCTGGTTATTGATTTTTTGTGATCTCTGTCTGTTCCTGCTTATAAATTTTTGAAGTTATGCAAGGTCAGCTTTGGGAACATTCTAGAATTCTAGCCAGGGCATTGGTGCTAATTTTGTCTCCTTAGAACTATGAAGCAAGCCACAGCATCTTCAGTTTTTTTCTGAAAATCTCCTAGATTAGGGTTCAGCATTTTGGATAGCCAGTTCTGAAATACCATATAGCAGATTTTTAAACAGCTGCGCAACAAGAACAGCCTGAAGAAGCCCAGCCAAGTCTGTCCTCTACTCTCAGCCCTCCCTCCCCGCCTTTTCCTATTTAAAAAAAAAATACAAAAGCAGCAGCTTGATTCATTTCACTTCAAGACTTGCCCTTTGGTCTCTGCCTGGTCTGCCTGTAGAGGCTAACTGGCTGCTCCTTTGGAGCTGGGAAAGCACTTCCTGTGGAAGTTTCACCAATGCAGGGATCAGAAGCTGAAAGAGGCTGGACCAGGTATAAATTTAGCCTTCTCATATACTGGGCAGTAGCTTTAATTCCACTGCATTGTTCATAGACAGTTGGTAGAAAAGAGAAAATATTAAAAATAACCAATGCTGCCCCCCATAAAAATTTGAAAGCCCCCCCCCCCTTAGCTTTGGGCCTTCCTGATTGCCTCCTTAGTGACCAGTGTGGACAACAGGTCGGAGGACAGAGTGTGTTCTTTGGTTCACTTCAAACAGCTATCTCCTGATTAAGTTTTGCTGAGCAGGAGTTGCCCCTTGTGCTGCTTCTAGCTAATCAAATACAGTTCCCTCAAATGCTTCCTCCCGCTCGTCAGGCTTCATAAGTTTGAAAAAAAAAACCTATTCAATGTAGTCACTAGTTTGAGCTATGGGAAGAGAGATTTGGTCACAGGCATGCTGTACCTCAGTCTTGATTCTGCGATACATTTCGGTGAATGTCATTTCTTAAATATAATTGGAATCATTACTATCCCTTTCCCCAAAATCTCTGCCCCCTTGTGGAGAGCAACAGGCTGTGTGCTTGCAGGTGTAGTCTCTACATGCTTACTGCCAAAAATTGATGGCATTGGGTTGGGGCATGGATGGATGGTAGGCAAAATTTAGAAAGAGCCCATCTGTGCCGAGAGAAACATGTTATGACCAGTGTTCCCTCTAAGCTGAGTTAGTGTGAGCTAGCTCACAGTTTTTTAATCGCCGGCTCACACATTTTTGTCTTAGCTCCAGAAGGATGGCTCCAGAGCAACCTAATTTCTGCAGTGGCTAAATCACCTGCTCACAACTTTAATGCCAGTAGCTCACAAAGTAGAATTTTTGCTCACAGGACTCCACAGCTTAGGGGGAGCATTGGTTATGACTATTGTAAAAAACTTCTGTGGGCTATATAGTAACTTCTTCTGTGATTCTATTTGCTACGTTTTTTTCTACATGTTGCAGGATGGATAGTAGTGGTAAGCAGTGGACTGTGTACTTCCAAATCAAGTCATCTTCTGACATGATTTCAGTAAGTTTAGAAGTCATACAAAGCCATATATGTATGTATATATAGTCACGACCAAGATATAGTACACACCTTTGTCCTTAAATTATCTGCAGAAAAGAAAACTGAGCACTTTTAAAATAAAGTTATCCCACATTATATAAATGTTGCATTGATACAGCTGTGAACATATTGAAACTCTTGTGTATCCATGTGCACACAATGATGGCTCAGTTTAAATATTTTGTTTGTACCTCTTCTGCTACTCTGTGTCCTTTCGTTTAATGAAGCAGCTTTCCATCTAATAGGTAAAATATTACCTACCTCACAGGGTTGTTGTGAGGCTTAATTTGTTCTGGCTGTTGTGGAAAAAACAATAGGGAAATGTTACTGGCTACTACTTTGGTCTAGCACATGTGGGACTATCAATTACAAAATGTCCCCCTTTGATTTAAAAGTCACCTTGGGTTGCAGCAGTGAATATCCTTACTAGGAAATATAGTCCATTAAACTCTGAGAGACTTGATTCTGTATAAAGAGAAGCAGGCTATGTATTTAAATTGTATGTTTTCACCATTTGAAAATTAATATGACCTTGGACATCCTAATAAAAATAAATGACATTTGAGTCTTGGGGTCTTGTCCCTATGGGTATGGGCAATGCTTGCAATTTTTAAAACATTTCTTTAATGTATTATATTTCAGTTTTGTATGGTACATTTGTACTGTTTCACTGCGAGGAAAATTTTATTTTAGAAACTTCTCAGGCTTTGTAACTCCATACAGTATCTAGGATGGATTGCAAAATATAAGCAACCTATAAAATGATTCAAAATATAAATGTATTATGTAAACAAAAATACAAGCTACATCTAAAGTCAGCTAATATTTATATTTAAAATGGGTAGTGATTATCGCCAAACACTGAAGTGCTATAGGGTGCTGTGTAAAATGCCCCTGTAGCGCTTCCTGCAACGACAGTTCTTTTTGCACCCTTTTTGTCCCTGCGCACAATCATCCCTTTTTCTTTTTGAACTATTGGAAGCGCTATGGTGCTGCAGCAGGACTACAAATCAGTGCCATAGTGACTCCATTGAGATCCCTGGACTCCATTTAAATACACTTGAGGTTCACTACTGCATCTCAGCATGGATTTTAAAAGGTAATTTTGGGGCAGACATTGTATTTAGATTAAATCACTGAAAATAGCAATAAGCACAAATGTACCAGCACAGCATGAAAAAGGAGGAGCAAGGGCTTTACTAGTTCGGGCTTTGATGAATTAAAAAGCACCAGAATAGCCTGCTACGTGGGTTTCAAAACTGTCCAGGCATTGTCCAACCCCCCTCCCCCCGCATTTGAATTCTGTATCTAGTGAGCTCCTTGTTTCCAGAGGACAGCAGTAGCAAATGTCAGTATTATCTAAATGGAGTCCAGGCATCTCAGTGGAGTCATTATGGTGCTGATTTGTAGTCCTGATTCAGCGCCATAGCGCTCCTAATAGAATGTGGTTGTTTTTTTAAAAAAAAAAAAACCCTGTCAGGGAGATTGTGTGGGGGAAGTGGCAAGAAAAGAAAGCGGCACAGTGAGAGCCCCCAGAGTGGAATTCCATTCCCAGAATGCTGCTGCTGTTCCCAGGGGCTGTCATTCCACTCTGCACCCTATCATTCCATTCCCAGAACACAGATTCTATTGCTATGGACCATCATTCTACTCTGGGGGCTTTCATTCCAGTCCCAGAGCACTGTTTCTATTGCTGGAAACAGTCCCAGACTAGTCTTTATCTGGGTGTAGAGGCCTTAATGGAAAAATCCATTCCATATTTTGTTTGTAACTTTGCAAGCCCAGAAGAGCTCCATGCCAAAGAAGATGGAGGGAGCTGGGAACTTCAGCAGCCTCAAGCTTCAAAGGTTGAGGATGGGGGTGGGGAAAAAAGAGCTGTGGGCCTGATTAAGCCATGGGTGGGCTGCTTCTGGCCTGTAGGCCTTAAGTTTGACACCCCTGTCTTAAGGGATCATGTCATGTTGGCATGAGTTTGTAGACTTGCCATTGTGCTTCACTGGATGTATCCATTTCATGTTTCTGATGAAATATACCTTTAGCAACAGACACACTTTAAGGTCCCAAAGAATATCTTTGGAGTGAAGTGCTTGATTCTTCCCAGCAAAATAGCACTAAATATATTGGATTAGAAAAGACAATTTTGAAATTTTCTATTTACCTTGTGCTAGACACAAAAAGTCCTCCTTCCACAATTAAAAATGCATGTTTTAGAAATGTAATATGGAATTTGATTTGCAAGTCAACTCTCTTCAAGCTATTTCCCTTACATTAGAGAATGACAGTGTATAACACAAGTTTAGGTTTAGTTGCATTCCAGTACAGAGTACACAGTCTCTTTAGGGAATACAAAGGAGATGATAGAAGATTTAGGGTTTTTAAAAACTTATTTAAATAATTATTTCTTGGTAATTTCATAATCTATTTCAGTTCTGAAAAAATACGAGAAATAAAATTAAAAATCTAACAATATGAAACTGCTTAGAGTACTTCAGTGTAAATAGTCTTCCCACTGTTAAAGTAACTTTGATTCTACTGCTGCAGTTATGTTGCATCACTTGAAATAAAATGTATGAATACACAGATAAATTAGAATAACCATTAACAAAATGTTATGTTGGTTCTCTGTATGAAGCCATTCTTTCCTAAGAACTTGATTTTTGTAAGTAAAACTTTTAACATCTGTTGTTCCCTTCTTGTTAATAAACATTTTCTGTGTTGCTGTTGTAGTTTTGCATCTGAAATCGGATGTTATTTTGTCTGCCATTTTGGCTCCATTATTAATGTAGATTAAATGGCATAATCAACCATAGAGTACATGACTTCCTGACTTTTTTGAAAGTACCCTGGAGCAATGGCTTTCCCATTTGTTTTACATTTATGGAATAAGCCAATATTTCCAATAATATTCCTGCAGCAATGTTTTTCTCTGGTTACAAGCAGTCTTCATATAGTAGAATTCTAGCATATCAAAATCTGAGTCTGATAAGTGGAGCCTGGCTCATTAAAACTTATGCTTTAGTACATTCATATGTCTTTTAATGTACCCAGTGGCATTAACTTCTTTATGATTTGGTTCAGGTTCAGCTGCAAATGAAAATGTTTTAAGTGTTTCATTTTGACCCCTGGAAGATGCCACAAGAGTTTATATTGCAAAAAGACGCACTTTGCCCTCTTCTGCTTAATAGCACCATGATGTGCTTGGATTAACATGTCTTGTTTTTTGTGAACATGCTAAGGTTTTGCAATCAATTCAGCAACCTTGTTCTTTAAATTGTTTAGAACACTGATGGAAAAAATACTAAAACAAATGTTTTCAGTTAGCTGCATCTTATTTTTGGAGACAGTTATGCAGTTCCTTTTTCTACTACATAAATGACAACCAGTTCTCTGTTTGATTGTCATGGCTCCTCCCCTTTACGCCTACTGTAGGTATTTAAATTGGCACAAAAATTCTTGCAATTGCACATCTGAAAGAGACTGGCATGGATCTTGCTGAAAATTACTGCTAATGGAAATATGACTTTCTCATCTTTCCACTGCAGCCCAGAATGCCTCCAAAATGCTGCTCTTTGGTGGGGGGGGGGATGGGTGACCCCTAGGAAGAGCATGTGGGAGGTCTGTGCGATGGGGGAATTGGTAAAATCCTCTCAGCACCCTTTCTGTTGATGGAAATATTAAGCAGGATCCAGCCTGCTGTTTCCTTGATTCCTGTTTCAAGACCTTGAAGGCTGTCATTTAACAGTGATTGAAACAACACAGATATACCTGAGAGCAGTATAGTACACTAAGGCTTACTTTCTGATTTTGTGGTACTGCGTGTACCCAATACAAATTTCTTTAGTTGTCAAAACTGTGTAACACTTAATGTCTGTCTGTGCAGGACTGTATCTCCTTAAAAATCAGAATTTTGTACCACAATAATATCAAGCTCAATTATTGTATAAATCATACACAGTTTCACATTTTTACATACTGTTGTTTTAGTTAGACCTGTGGGAACCAGTCTTGTCCACTGGAAATTATACTCTATCATCGTCTGGTTCTGGTTGTTTCACTGGACACTGTCCATATATCTTTTAGTTTCAAGAGTTAACCTGTCTTGTCTCCTTCTTCTCTTCCCCCTGCCCCCTGAAAGCTGAGGTCCTTCTGTACTGAATTTAGCACTTACACAGAACTGTGAATTTTGTATAGTCCTGGGGCTACTGTGGGTAGGGGATGACATTTAATTTTTGCATTCATTGTAAGATTTAGGTTATGGCTACACTATATAGCAAAGCTGTTTTCTCTTAAGGACTACGCTTTTAGCTTGGCAGTCTTCTTGGGTTTGTCACTCTTCTGGATGTCTATATCATAACTCTACTGGCACATCTCCCCCGTTTATTAAAGTATTTATATCTTGCATTTCCTCATGGCTCAATCAAAATATAAAGAATCAAAAAAATTTAGACTGAATAATCTCTATCCTCCCTAAAATATACCTGCAGTCTATACCTTGTTAAAAGCCCTGGCAAACAGAATGGCCTTGCACTAACTCCTAAATATTTTGAGAGATGATGCCCCTCACTTCTTCAGGGACCCTGTTCTACAAACTGGGAGCTACAAGAGAAAAGTCATGTAGTTAGTGTGAAAAAGGCTACCATCAACTGTTGACAAAGTCAACTTGCATACAGGGATATATAGCTAGAGACAGTCCTTTAGATATGTAAATCCTAGGCTGTGACGGGCTTTAAATGTCATAACTAGCATCTTGAACTCAGAGCAAACTGGTAAGCAGCGTAATTGTTTGAAGATAGGCTAGCTTTGTTCCCATTGGCTTGAGAGGAATTAAGCTGCTACTCATTGGTTCCCAAAGTGGGCAATACCGCCCCTTGAGGGTGCTGGAATGATCCAGGCGGGTGGTCGGAGCCTTGGGTGCAATTGGGGGCACTGAATACAAATAAGGGGGCGGTGAAAGCATAAAGAAAGAAGAGTCCAGAACCTATCTAAAGCAGCCTTTGGGTGGTAGGCCAAATAAGTTTGGGAACCTATGCTCAACAATCTCGATTAACTGCAATTTGAATTGTCTTCAAAGGTAGTCCCATATAGAGTACGTTACAGTAATAAAACTTTCAAGATACAAAGCATGGTCAGTGGCCAGGTTGGCTAAACCTAGGAAATGAAAGAATTGGCAAACGAAATGTGGTTGATAGCAGGTACCTTGCTTCTCAAACAGCAAGGTTGGCTCCTTAAGTGCCCCCAAGCTCTTAATCTACTTTACAGATTCCAATTCTTCTCCGTCAACTACAAGTGGATCCAATCCCTCTAAAAGTTTAGCCTCCTTGAGAACCATTATCTCTGCTTTGGCTTGTTTTATGTAGGTTTTTTTTAGAGGCTTGAAACCTGGCCATTGTATTGCATGATATAGCAATGTCTCAATTACTTTACATGGGTCTGTCCTGGAAAATCATTTGGAGATATCACCCAGTTCAGAATATGGGAGCACTCCTTTTTTCTTGAGCTGCCTGTAGGCCTTGGACAAACCAGGTTCTTGCTTTGATGGTTACCCGCCTGTTTCTGGGCTAGATTTAAGATGGTGATTTTGACCTTTAAACTTAAACAGCATGGGTTCTGGAATCATCTCCCATATATGCCACACATTCCCGATGAATTAAATGTACCAATATTTCTTCAAGGTGGCTTTATAAGTTTGTAGTGATCCAGCTTTAATTCTATTTTATAATGCTATAAGCTGTTTTGAGGGCTTGTTGCAGAAAAATGGATTATAAATTTAATTATAAAGAACCTAAGAAGATGCAAAACACAACATTTTACAGTTACCTTCTATTAAAGCAATTTTAAAAATCAACTGCGGGAGTGCAGAATAATATTTATCAAGTTGTAAACAGAATGAAAATAGTAGCAAGGAGCCCCAGCTCTAAAGATTCACAATATTAGTGCTACTGTGATGAACACCACATTTCCAACTGAGGCCATTTTGTATGGGAGTAGCTATTTTCACGATCGCTAAACCAGGAACAAAAACTGATCCATCCTTATATAAGTTGAAAGTAGGTAGTACAAATTCTTTCTTTAAATCTTGGATACACTTTTGTCATTTTTTCTCCCATTATGGAATTATCATTTAAATTCCTATGATATGATTCTGGTGTGTAGGAGTGTGTTTCTCTTTTGGCCCTGTCAATTTTGTGCCCAAATGGAATGAGCTCATCACTTTCATTCCTCTTTGTGAAATTCCAAAAGCATCTAGTTGGAAATCTGTTAGGAAAAATGGGCCTGGATCCAAAAGTGCCTTTACACCAGTAGAAATGGGAGAGGGATGGTTTGTGAGTCTTGTTAATTTCCCCTTAAGCTGCAGCTTCCTGAGTAGCATCCCGTACCTTTCCCAAGGATTACCGGCCCTCAGGAGCAACTTTTGGCAGAGCTCAAGAGACCTCTGCAGAGAGGGGGAGGAGGGAGCATCTTGAACAAAGTTTTGCCCATGGTTCATTGGATCTAACCCAAAATTCTGAACCCCCTCTCACACTGAGACAGAACTTGCAGTGTAAATTGCTAAAGTACAATGCTGTATAGCCTGAGGTTGCAGCTTGTTTGCTCTTGTGGAGGGAGGGACTTTTTAGTGGTAAAGAATGTTCCACATTTGCAAACTTCTTAGTGTTTTGATCGGCTGTAGACAGTGCTCGTGTGCCTTATAACAATCAACTCGTCTCATACGTCAATTTGTGTTTTTTGCTTGTTTTGTCATTCTTGCTGTTTATCATGAAGTCCAGGCACAACACACATTATACCCTTACACTGAAATAAGTCAACATAATGAATTGTGTTTCTATGCTTAATCCTAGATGTTCAGTTTTGGGCTCAGTTTCTGTAGCATAAATATAGATGTTGAACAAATACATCTTATTGAATTGTATAAAATATGCATAATGTTATGATCATGACTGGACTTCTTTATTTCACAAAAATATATAATAAAGAGATTTCTATTTAAAAGACCATTTCCTATTTTTGTTTTCAGTATGTCTACAGTAGTTCACTATCATGGGCCTGGAATGGGTCTGTATGTCAAGTAATCCAAGGACCTTTTCTAGTGCTTCCATTCATTAATACATTCCTCCCTCATATTGCTACACTATCCACAGTATAGTATAATGCAAAATCAAGATAGTGGCCGTAGCATTAGAGATCAGTGAAATGTATAAATCTGCTTATCCTAAAACAAGCCAAACAATGTTAAAGCCATTTCCATATCTAATCTCCCTGACACTGGGGCAAAAACATGTGAGATGTCAGAACTGAGTAGAGTGGGCTATGATGTATATGTTACTCTGAGCATAAGAGACCAACTCTTCGGGCCTATGCATGTCTGACAATTATGCAAGTGTGGCAGTACCCTCCATATATTTAAAGAATGGAGCTCAATACAATCCCTGTTAATCACACTACTTTCACTGCTGTTCTTTACACATGTAACACATAAAATGTGAAGGCGATTAGTCTTTCATTGCACAGCAGAGGTGTTTGGATGTCTTTGTGAAGTAATAGAATGGTGGTTCAAAAGCTGGATCCCAGGCAGTACTTGGGGAAAGGAAATCTAGGTACACATGAGCCCTTACAAGGATGGCTATAATTTCTATTATTTACAACATAGTTTTGATCTTAGATCCAAGTCCTGCTTAGCAGCAGAAAGAGAAATGACATCCAGTTCTTCCAAACTTGCAATGTCCATGGAGCACTTTTGTCAGTATTATAGAATTGTCTGAGACCCAGACCCTCCTGATTTGCAGCACTCTACCTACAGCTACTATTCAGGAATCTTAGGTACAGAGGGAATTTCACCCACCCCCATGCTACCTAATGAACTTGTTTTGAAAGATAGCTGTTTTACTTCAACTTTTAGTCACTTATCATTATGCAGGGTGGGGGACTCTTATGCTGTCCAAGTGAAGGGTTGAAATAACTTTATATACATTTTCATGTGTAAACACTCTTGATGATTTGTTTATAAATGATTTCTAAGCACTGTGTGTCACTTGTAATTTATTTCTCTTGCTTCGTGTTGCAATTTTACTCAAAGAATGTATTGCTTAGTATTGTACAACAATGAACAGATAAGCAGGATAGGTGTGTAGAACAGACCGCTCAGTCTTGTTCAATGTAAAAATGGGGTATGATGTGGTAAGCTGCATTACTGGGATGCAATCTTGTATTTTAAAACTGCTTTAATTATCCAGAATAGTTGGTGGGCCACACAAACTGCTGAATGAAAAATTGATTTCAAGGTTTTATCTGTTCTATGCACCACCACTTTGACCAAGCGCAGAATGACTTGGATCCTGTGGTAAACTTCTGCTGGTGGAAGTGGGAGAGCTGATTTTTGCCAGGTCCTTCTCCTACGGCAGGTATGTGTTCCTGAGAGTCCTCTGTCCTGAGCAGCACCTCTTCAGGTTGCAGTGGGAGGGAGAAGGTGAGGGAATCCTGTTATGCTCACAGAAATTTCTTCTATTAGTGGAAACTTACTGCAAGATCCAAGACAATATCTTCAAAATCTGAATTACCATCTTTAAAATGTTCCGATCGGATGACTGCAGATAAAAGCTTCAAAGTGTTTGTATAAGAAGCTCTTGTCAGCACTGGGGTTCTGCTTCCAGGGAAACTTGCATCACTTTCTATGTTCTTTTTGGCAGACTATCAAGTTCTTCCCAAAATATCATATGTATACACTACAATCAGGATAAGGTGGACACTTGTAGCCATCTTTTCAATTAAGTGAACTTTGGCATCGGTGAAAGTGAAACAGTCTCCACAATGCCACATTGTCAAACAGTCTTAAGTCTAGAAAACAGGCCCCCCCTCCCCTTTTAATTTAAATTATTAGGTGCTGGGTCAGTGCAGAAGAGTCACTAACAGTAGGCTTGACAATAATTACTGTCTTAGAAGAAGCATTCTCTCCTTATGATAGAGAAGGGGAAATGCCTCTTTTTTACTTTGATGGTTTGGGTTCTTTTAGGGCTGGATCCAGCTCAGTGTTTCTATGAGCACAAGGACTTGTGCCTTTGGAGTATGACTTTTGCGACTTCCCCTTCCATGGCAGTTTGAAATCCCCCCTCCCTATTCTGTTCCTGGTATTTTTACATGTAAAGCACCCTAATTTCCAGTCTGTTTACTTTCAACATGATTCTCATTTTAAATGTTCATGTATTCTAAAGGGGCCAAGTAATTAATGTTCGAGCATACAATGCAGGTATAAGCGTCTCAGAAAATGTAAAGTTCATTGTCGATCTTTTGTGCAGTCCCACATGAGGACTGTGCATGAGAGGTTCTCTGAGAGGTTTTCCAGCAAAAAGCCTCTAGGAGTGCTGCGTGCCAGAGCAGAGGCCTTTGATCCCACCCAGAGATATGTGCTCCTGTGCAGCGGCGCTCTTACCCTCAGTTCCTCTTTTGCTGCCAAAGGAGAAGGTTTGAGTTCGGAGAGTCTCTTTCTTCATAAGTGGTGAGGACTTCTTTCTTCATTGGTGATCACTTCTGAATCCTGATGGCACAGAAAGCACTGTTTAAAAAATGCGCTTGCTGTGGTGCTAAAATGACCCAAACAGACAAGCATGATTTATGCCTATTCTGCCTGGGTGAAGAGCACAATGCATCCACGTATAAGTCCTGCCTCCGCTTCACCCCGAAGCCAGAGGGGACAGAGCCTCCAAATTAAAGGCAGCATCGTGGGAAGAGGCACTTAAAGCTCCAAGTTGGCTAAGGAAAAGTCAAGCTTGCCCACCTTGTAATTGATTTGCTCGTCTCCACCCCCAAGTCTCAATGGATCCCTTTGGGTTCGTGGTCTCCTCAGATGTAGTGCAATTCTTCAGAGCCACCGGCTAAGAAGATGAAGGACAAATGAAAGCCTAGGCACAAGGCACCTGCCCAATCGGATCAGACTCTGAAGCCAACCCAACCGATACAGGAACCCAGAACACCACCACTGACCCAAAGATCACTTCCAGTCTCCATTTCTGAGGGGGTGATAGAGCCAGGCCTACCAGCTGGACAGATCCCTCACATCGAATCCGAGCAGATGGTTCCGTGGGAGCAGCCCCACGTACCCCCTCTAATTTGTACAGAATGTCCCCCTGATATGCTGAAGACTGAGGAAAGACTTTTCGCAGATCCCTGGAGCCGAGTGCGTACGCCTACCCACCTCGACCATATTCATATCCAGTGTCAGCAGCATCTATAGACCAAGAGAGACGAGGTGGTGACAGCTCTGCTTCAGACCCGAGCCCAAATGAGAGAATTGAGAAGGCGTCATCTGTGTCCCCTACCAAGGATTTACGCATGTATAGTGTGCAGATTGTTTATTTATAAATTAAACTTATAAGCTGCCCTCCCCTGAATGCACAAGGCTCATGGCAGTGAACAACAGTAAAAACACTCATAAAATAATAGAACAATGCAAACAATTTAAATAGTGCAAAATTAAAATTCTCAAGTGGTGCTAAACTTCAGGATTCCAGATTGTGCCACTATCTTACGGGTAAGGTAAAGAAAAAGTGTGTGTGTGTGTGGGGGGTGTTCCAGATAAAATGATATCCATCGCTGTCCTCAACCAAAAGCCTGGAGGAACATCTCTGTCTTGCAGGCCCTGTAGAACTGCATTAGCTTTCACAGGGCACGGATATTACTCAGCAGAGAATTATACCAGGCAGGAGCCTAGTCGAAGGCAGCCAGACATCTTTTGGGCTGGGGATCGCCAGTAGATTGCTTTCTGCAGAGCATAGCACTCTTCAGGGGACCTACCAGAGGAGGTGGTCCTGGAGATATGTGGGCCTCTGACTGCTTAGGGCTTTAAAGGTTAATACCAAAACCTTGAACTTAACTTGGTACTCCACTAGGAGCCAATGCAGCTGACGCAGCACTGGTTGAATATCTGCTATCCATGATGTTCCAGTCAGGACCCGCGCTGCCGCATTCTGGACCAGCTGGAGTTTCTGGGTCAGTCTCAAGGGTAGCCCAATGTAGAGCGAGTTACAGTAGCCCAGTCTGGAGGTGAAAGTTGCATTGATTACTGTGGCTAGGTCAGAGCAAGACAGGAAGGGGGCAAGTTACTTAATGGGCTGATCTGGGAAAACACAAGTTTGGCATCATTTGTGATCTGGGTCTCCACTGATAAGGAGGCATCCAGAACCACACCCAAACTCCTGACAGTCAGTGCTGGTATTAAGGGAGTTGGCACCCTAGCTCTGAATCCCTCCCACCCAGCCACAGTACATCTGTCTTAGTAGGATTCCATCTCAGCCGGCTCTTTTTTAACCATCCCACCACGGTCTCCAGCTCCCCAGCCAGATTTTTTGGGGGCAGTATCTGGGTGGCCACCCATCAACAGATACAGTTGGGTGTCATCAGCGTACTGGTGACACCCCAGCCCAAAACTCTGCACCAGCTGGGTGAGGGGGCACATATAGATGTTAAACAGCATTGGAGAGAGGATTGCATCATGAGGGACCTCACATACTAAGAAGTATCTAGTTGATACCCTCTTGTCCCTGACCTTAGAGAAACGAGATAAGCCACTTCAAGACCACCTCACAAAATCCTATTTCAGCGAGACTGTGTGTCAAAAGGACATGATAGACTGTATCAAACGCCACTGTAAGATCAAGCAGTAACAACAGTGCAGACCCATCTTGATCCAGCTGTCTGCTAAGGTCATCTGTGAGGGCAACCAGTGCCATCTCCATCCCATGGTCGGGGCGGAAACCAGACTGAAATAGGTCCAATGCTGATGTGTCATCCAGGAAACACTGGAGCTGCTTGGCTACCACACTCTCATTTACTTTATCCAGAAACGAAAGATTTGAGACCAAATGTTTATTGAAAAGATCTGTCAGATCCAAAGACAGCTTCTTCAAGAGCGGTATTACCACAGCCTCTTAATCCTTCTGGGTAAACCCCCAAATCCAGGGACTGATTGATAATGTCTAGTGGGGGCCACATATTCCCTCACCACTGGCTTTCACCAGCCATGGATGGGACAAGTCTAAGAGGCAAGTGATCGGCCTAACAGCATCCAGGATCTTGTTGACATCAGCCCAAGTGAGCCAGCTGAAGTTATCACATACTGAATCCAAAGATGGCCATGCATCCACCAGTTCACATACTGTATCAGTGCTGGCTTCAGAGGTCATGACAGAGTGATAAAACTTTTATCTGCGAAAAAGCTTACAAAGGCTTCACTACTAATGATCAAATTCCTAACATTCTGCGTTCTCTCTGTGAGAGAAGTTAAAGATCTAATTGTCCTAAACAATTGTGCTGGGCAAGAGCCAGTGGATGTGATGGAAGCTGAGTAAAATTCATTTTTTACAGGCTTCACGGTCACCTCATAGGATTTCATAAGCATCCTATAATATGTTCTTGTAGTGTCATTACGAGAACACCATCAAAATCTCTCACATGACTCGCATGGCTCAATCGCTTGAAACAGAGATCATGACATCTGAGCACAAACCAAAGGACAAGATCCTGAGCAGGTTGTACTTGGTTTCACCCAATATGATCGCCTTTCCAGTGTTGGAAGCCTTGCAGGATATAACACAGGAAGTGTGCCAGAGACTAGTTTCACTACAGGCCACTTCCAAGAGAGTTGAACACTTCTGTAGAATCAAGAATGAACCATTCAGCTACCTGACCGCACAGACCCCTCCTTCATCTCTGGTCACAGAGGAGATGCAACCCAAGGGCCGACAGACATTTCACTCTGCACCCACTGACAGGGAGAGACACAAACTGGACATTTTAGATAGAAAGCTTTATTCCTTGTCCTAGGTTTTAAGATGGCCAATTATGAGGTCATAATGTTGGGCTATCAGTTTTTTTTATGGGTATGCTACCCTTCATAGAGCTCCTGCCTGAGGGGAAGCGATCACTAGCTAAGGTTTTACAAACAGAGGCCATGAGGCTGTCAAAACAGTAAATCAATGCTGGAAGACATTGTGCGGATGCAGCAGCCTGAGCTGTGACAAGTTCCATAATACTGCAATGTCATTCTTGGTTGAGATCCATGACTTTACCGAACAAAACGAAACAGAAAACAGAGGACTTACCTTTTGAGGGTTCCATGTTATTTCCTGCAAAGACTCTGACCGTAATAAAAAAAATTAGCAGACAGTGAAGTTGTTGGTACCTACCTCTAAACTGTTGTCATACCTGCAGAGTTCCCAGAAATGCAAGGACTCAAATAGACCTAAGTCTGCAAGCCATTCTGCCACACAAAGAAAGGCAACCCAGACACAAAAGTCCTCCTTCTGACTAAGGTCTGTGAAGCTTGGATACAGATTGCCCCAATTTTTTTCAGCCTTGAATGTCTACAACCTCTGATGAATGGATCTTGTCCATTGTTAGATCTGGTTGCAAATTAGAATTCGACAGTGTTCTGCTCCTTTGTTCTTCCTATAGGGGACACCTAATCCGGTTTCGTCTTACATGATGGGGGCTTTGGAAGCCTTGGTTAGCAAGGGTGCCATTGAAGAGGTGTCTCCAGATCAGGCACAGGGAGGGTTTTTGTCTAAAATGTTTGTTTCAGAAAAAAGATGGAGAGATAAGGCCGATTTTAGACCTTGGAGATCTGGTTGTATTTCTCCAAGTCTCCAAATTTCGAATGGTTTCTATAACTTCTGTATTGCAGTTATTAAAGTTTAATTCCTGTTTTGTTGTAATCGATCTGAAAGATGCTTACTTTCACATTGCTATATGTCATCAGGACTGTAAGATCCTAAGTTTTTTGTGAGAACTGTGTCTTTCAGTACACTGTTTTACCCTTTGGATTAGCCACAGTGCTTGGGGTATTTTCTAAGTATGTAGGTCCTGTTTGGCCTTTTTACGCTTACAAGGCTGCAGTATTTTCTCCTACTTAGATGATAGGTTAGTAGTGGCTGACTCCAGGGAGCTACTGAGGCAGCATTGCTCTTTAGTTCTAGAAACCTGTGAGAGGCAGTCTCTTGGTCAATTGGGAGAAGTCACGGCTAGAACCATCCCAGTGTATACATTTCATTGGTGCTATTCTCGATTCCACACTGGGGAAAGGTATTTTATGCCTAGAGCAGATGAGATCTATTTCTAGACTAGTTGAGAAATTCAGGATAAAACTATTCGAATTCATTTTGAGCATCCTCTTGTTGTTGGGGTACATGGCCTCAACCATGGCAGTCCTACCTTTGGCTACGTTGCACATGAGACCCCTACAGCTCTGTTTTTTTATCTGTCTACAGGGCAGACTCACACCTAATGTGGAAGAAATTTTCAGTTCCCAGACAGATACTGTGTGCATTGGCATGGTAGGAATTCCAGGTCAATTTATCACAGGGCATATCTTTTGGGCTCCCCCAACACAAGGTGGTGCCTACCACAGATGCTTCACTCATGGGCTGGGATGCTCACTGTGAAGGACGTACAGCATGAGGCACCTGATCAGAGACAGAGAGAGTGTGCCATATTAATTTACTTGAACTGCAGGTTGTTTGCTTTTCCCTTAGCAGTTTTTCGGATATTCTATGGGATTGATCTGTGCTGCTTCAGACAGACTACACTGTCGCCATGTTTTACATCAACAAACAGGGTGGATCTGGGGCCAGGGATTTATGTTAAGAAGCCATACTAATCTGGGAAGTAGCGTTGGGCCTCAATGCATTCCTTCGGGCCATTCATCTACCTGGCAGGATAAATGTGGAAGCAGACAAATTGAGCAGAGTAGGAAACCTCTCTCATGAATGGTCTCTGGAACCCAAGTATCTGGAGGCAATTTGTGCTCAGAGGGGCATCCCAAGGGTTCTTTTTGCCACCCAGGACAATGGAAAGGCAACAAAGTTCTGTTCCTGTGCCGGTAGGGATGAACCTAATGTGCTGGGGAGCTCCTTTACACATTCCCTCCTTTTCCTTTGTTAGCGTGCTAGAGAGGGCAGAGATTATTCTGATTGCTCCCTTTTGGCCTTACCAAATTTGGTTCCACAGCCGTATGGAACTTTCCCAGGGACACTGTATTGTCCTGCCCAAACAAAGATTTGATCAGGATAGGCAAGTTTCTCCATCACGATTTGGAGCGTCTTAAGCTCACAGCATGGAAAATTGGAACAGAGATTTGATTTTCTCTTAATAAAGTTCTTTTAAATTCCAGGAAGCCTAATACCAGAAGATCTTATTTACTGTTGTTAAGGAATAAAGGTTTGGCATTTTCAACATTCAAAGTCCACCTGGCTGCCATTTCTTGTTACCATCTGAAAACTGGGGAGGGACTCCGTTATCTCTCATCATTTATCCAAGAGGTTCATGAAGGTTTTATTTAATATCTACCCTCCTAGAGACCCCTTAATTCCTCAATGGTCCCTGTCTCTGTTGCTAGCTCACCTTATGGGCAAGCTCTTTGAACCCTTAGCAACGTTTTCTTTGGCTTTGCTAGCTATGAAGGTCTTTTTTCTGGTAGCCATCACCACAGCTAGAAGGGTGTGCAAGTTGACAGCACTACGGGTCAGTCCTTCTTTCCTGAAGATTTTCTCCGAAGGAGTGGTACTTCATCCTAGTGTCAGTTTTCATCCTAAGGTAGTATTTAACTTCTACTTATTGCAGGAAATTATTCTGCCAGTATTTTTTCCCTCTCGAAGTTTGAAGCGTGAGAGGCACCTTCATTCCCTAGATGTTAGAAATGCCTTGTTATTCTACCTAAAAAGGACCTTGGAATTCCATAGGGATAAAGCACTTTGTATACTTTGCGGGTGCTAACAGAAGGATGAGAGCTTCTTCCCAAACGGTCACAATGGATTGTGTCTACCATTAGGCAGTGTTCTAGTTTAGCTGGGGTCCCATGCCCCCTTGGGATTCATGCCCACTCTACAAGAGCCATGGTGGACATCTACTGCCTTTTCAGATGGTGTTCCTGTGACGGAGATTTGTCAGGCTGCCACCTGGTCTTCTGACACCTTCATAAAGCACTGTGTTTTAGATCTGCAAGCAAGACATGAGGTGCAGTTGGGGAAAGCAGTGCTTCAATCTCTAAATAGATGAGCATGCCCTGTCACCTTATTACCAACTTGCTAGAATCTCCATGTGGGACTACACAGAAGATCGACAATGAAAACAGGGTTGCACTTATCTGTAACTGTTGTTCATCAAGTATCTTCTGCCCTGCTGCATGCTTCTTCGGTGGCATACAAGGTACTGAGGGTAGGGGTGCTGCTGTGTGGAAGTACATGTCTCTGGGTGGAATCAAAGGCCTCTGCTCCAGTGCACAGTGCTCCCTAGATATTTTTTGCTGGGAAACCTTGGATGGAAGGCCTGCTCATGCACAATCCCCATGCATGCCTGCACAGAAGATACACCATTAACAACAGTTACAGGTAAGTGCAACCCAATTTTAGGTGCAGATATTCAAAACTAAGTGTTCTAATACTATTCAGTAACTTTTCAAGTATAATTATACTTACATTTTTGACAGTTTGGCCTCCTCCCTTTTCTGGAGATAGTTTTAGAGGGGTAGCTGTGTTGGTCTGCCGTACAAGAGTTAGATTTGAATCCAGTGGCAGTTAGAGATCAACAAGACGGGGAAGGGGGGGAGATAAGCTTTTGAGAGTCAAAACTCTGAAAATCTTGTTGGTTTCTAAAGTGCTACTACCTTCAAATTTAATCCTTTTACTAATTGGAGGATATTTATTCTGCTCTATATTACTACAAATGTTGCGATTTAAAAATCAGGTTACTGCATTACCAGGAAACATAGGTTTGAGAGTACTTTAAATCCAGATATTTCCTCATGCAAGTTTCTCATTTCAACTTGTATAAGTACCTAATTTGGTTATATTTATAATTATATAGCCAAATTCTCACTAAAATGTTCTAATTTTTCCCTATTCAAGCAAGGTTCTGTAAAAGAAGTGTTATGTTCGTATACTTAGGTTTTTATATTCTATTTATTAAGATCTATTAATCTTGGATAGAATCCAGAAAACTGCAATTTGTTCTGTCTTCCTAAAGTAGCTTTGGACTTCTCTTTCTTTCTCCCTCCCCCAATAATAACACATTTCTGAAAGAGGACAAGATACTTTCAAAAGCAGTTTGTAATTCATTACAAAAAATTTCTGTGTCACCATGTCACTGAGGATGCTTATGCTTGGATCTGGACTCTTTATTTCTACTTATAATAGCTGAAGACTCTACAGATGCAACAAAAAAATGCAGCCTTGCCGTGACCGTCTTGTAGAGTTAGATAAGTTTTATTCATGGTCATTGACCAAAACATAAACAGATGACATTTTGTAACATTGGTAAAAGATATTACATTAAAATAGGAACAGATTTTTAAGACTGGTTATAAAAAACACCATAAAAATCATAATGGTTAAAATTAATAAAACTTAATTCTCCTCTTTTCGAGCTACTATAGATTTTCTAATTCTTAGGGCAAGCCATCTGAACCCAGTCATCTGATAAGTAACTTCTACCTGGCTATCCAATAGCAAATTTCTTAAAAGGCAGATTCTTTGCCTGTGAGAGACAGGGAATGACCACCTTGTAAATATGCATGATTTGGAGCATGACTGTTAACTAAATGTTTATGCTAATCTAAACCTATGGTCCTTTACTGTTTTGAGTCACAGCCCCTTTGAGAATCTGATGAAATCTATAGATCCTCTCCCGAGAATAACATCATAACATGGCGACAAGTACGCTTGTATGTTACCTGACTATACATTAGCATCCCAGGCCACTTGAGTCAATCAATACCATAATAAGCTAATTTGACGTTAAAAAAGATTCATTTTCCACAGGGAAGGAGATTAAAGAAAAAGTGTGGGGTTTTTTTGCTTCCAATTTATGGACCCCCTAGGGGTCCATCAGCCTCAGGTTAAGAACCAGTGACCTAAACTGTCTTAAGTTTGTGTACAGAGTTCTGTTTGCAGTATTCACATTTTCTGTTCA
This sequence comes from Gekko gecko, assembly GCA_029375565.1. Classification (NCBI taxonomy): domain Eukaryota; kingdom Metazoa; phylum Chordata; class Lepidosauria; order Squamata; family Gekkonidae; genus Gekko; species Gekko gecko. The sequence continues at coordinate 128,131,818 of JAPDNY010000003.1, forward strand.
GTCAAATACTTCATAAATAATTAAAAATACCCCTCCAATTTCCCTGAATGGACATTCTCACTTTAGTTTACAATTCTATGAATAATACGTAGCATTCTCTTTTGACTTAAACTTGTATGATCATAATATATAAGGGATTAATTTGCTAGTAATGCTTTTAATTTCAAAATCATATATACCGCTCAATCCTAAATGAGGGCATAATTGTGGGAAAAGAAGAAATTCTCACTGGCCTTTAGTTGGCTACTCATTATACTTAGCCATTACAGTTAATGAAAGGCCTGTTTATAGGGGTATATAGCATCCCTATTCCTTCCCAATACAAGCTGCAATCAGCTGAGGGACAATGGAGAAGGGCTCAGATTGTTGGATCTGTTTTTGTTTGCAGGGTAGAGTGTGATGTACCTGGCCAGAGCAGCTGGGATGATTACCATCCTGCAGGATCCTACTAAGGTGACTTGCAAATATGGAAGTAATAGCAAGAGAATTAGTGTTGATTTTCTTTATTTAAATGTTTATATCCTGTTTTTCTCCATGAAGGGACTCAAAGGAGTGCACAACACCAAAAACTAAAATTCAATATAAACAACGAACAAAACAAATTGCCTTGGATTGGTCTGGGGATTCAGAAAGTGGCTCATCTATCAGCATCTGATGCCAAGGGTTAAAAGCCCTTCAGCTCTGTGCCCCCAAGGGGTAGGGGGACATCATAATTTACTTTCCTGGTCAGCAGAGACTCACCAAATGCAATGTTGTTCCTTAATTGAATATTGGATACAGCAAAATCCACACAGGCTTCCTCACAAGGGCAGTTCCATTCACCAGCCGGTTTCTGCCCTTCAAACCTCAGAGAGATGAGGTGTGCCTCTGCCTTGAGGCATTTACACCAGGCCTGTGCCAGTTTGGTAGCTTTATCTTGCCCCAGGCTTCAGCTCCTTTTGGTTCCTCTTCCTTCTTTTCACATCCTCAGCTTCACTCAACCAGCTTGTATTCCTGACCTCCCTTGTCACTTCTGACATTGCTCTTTTTATCCCTGGGGCTCTGCCCAGCTCTTTCCTTCTCAGAGCCTTGGTGCTCTCTTAACCCTTTCCTTGTCTTGCCCCACAGTAGCTGGGTTTGCATAAGGTTGTTGCTGTCTTCCCATGAAGTTCCCTGCCCTATCCTGGAGCATCTGCTACCTTTTGCTCAGTAAGTGGAGCTTCCTCAGGGCTCAGCTGCTGCCTTTGTGCCACAAGCTCACACACTAAGAAATGAGGAAATGGTAAGGATAGGTATTCAAAAGAAAGTAGGTGCTTCATTTCCCAGAGTTTGTCATTAACTTCATGTACTGAATACTAGCTCTGTTAAAAATAAAACATCTATGTAATAATGTGCTGGGAAATGTAAACCTGGCTTGTTTTACCAAAATCTATTTGGATGAACCAAGCAGGCCAATTTGATCCATTTTCAACCTTGGACTATGTATCAAGGAGATTATGTGATGTCATTTCTCTGTAATCCTCTGTGATCTTGTTAGTACAGACACCCAGTGATAGTATTTTTGGGGGTTTTTTCGGTTTACTAGGAACAGACCTAAGATTCTGTTGGTATACCATCCACCTGGTTGTTAGTAAACTACCTGGCTGAGTCAGCCAAGTGGGTCCCTGACATAAAGTTGGAAGTACCGAAGCTTACAACATGCTGAGGCCTTTGTGACTGGTCTAGGTCAGAACTTCAGTGGTAACTGTCAGTGTTTCAGGTTGCACTGGGCCACGTGCATTTGATGGATTTACTTTCCTGCAGTGGGATCTTGTGATTAGTGAAGCTGTGATTGAGCCATGGTCAGACCACTACATATTCCAGACAAATTTGGAGTTACCCATCCCAGATGGAGGACTATTTAGTATGGTTCACCCTCTTGAGATTTACGGATCATTTGGGGTTCTAGATGGCATAGATGGGAGTGTAGACTGATTACTCTTGTCAAAGTGAGCAACAGACAGAATCACTTCCCAGTGCCCTCTCCTTCGACCTTACACGGCCCCAGCCTCCTGGTTTACTGAGGAGCTGCAGGACATGAAGTGTTTAGGGAGACGATATGAGCAATGATGATGGAAGGCTTGCACTGAATCTGACAAACTTAGAATCTGCAGGCCTATTATGTGTTGATAATATAAAATGGAAAATGGTTTTTGTTATCACTATTGTGCCAGCTGAATTGCATTCTGCTGAGTGCTCCCAGATGGTACAGGATTTATTAAACTCTAGACCTGGAACCCGGTCTGTGGCTTGCTATGACACTTAACATTATTTTTTAGGGGGAGGGGTGCTGATTGCTAGTCAAAAAGCTATCTTGTACTGGTTAATGTGATTTATCATTCCAAATTTTTAGAACTCCTATCTGATCTAAATATTAATTGTATGCTGGAGCTATTAATTCCCTTTAAATCCCCCTGCCCACATACACAGCGACTCTGCCCTTCTCTCCCACTGCATGCATGCAGGCTGGAATCATCTTGTAGTTATGGCATATGGGAAATCTCCCATGTCCCTGTCCATCCCTTTGCTCCCAGCTTGGTCTAGCAGTGTTATGATCTCCCTCTGCATGCAGATAAAGATTGTGCCCATATAATTCAGATAATGTCTCTTCTTTCCATAGAAACTTGTATAAGTATTTTAATGGTCTCTAGTTAATAAGGACATTTGAAATTTCCCCATTTCCTTTGTTGCTTTCATAAATACTTAGACTTTTCGTATGTATATCACTTGCCAACTAGTAACTTTCCCGTCTTCAAAACATGTCACTCTTTTTTCCTGTTCTGTATAATGCCCATTTTAAATTAATGTTTTACTGTTGTAACATTTTAAAATTGCAATAATTGCAAGCACTGCATGTTTTTGTATGGTGCAGCTGAAATACAGTTGTGATTGGGATACTTTAAAAATAGCTTACTATACTCCGTACACTCACTATAACAACTGGCTAATTCTTGTGTCTTTTTTAAAAAATAAAAAGTCTGATCTGCAATTATTTTCCCACAAAAGTCATATTATGGACATACTAGCTTGCTGTTACCTGCAAAAATGTACACTTCAAAACTGGTGTTCTCTAATATATTTAGAGGTAGTAAATCCTGGTGGGATAGCTGTGTTAATTTGCCAGAGGGGAAAGAAAAATTTGGGTGGGATCTTGTTATCAAAGTATAAACAGTCAGCAGAATACATATAGGCAGAGGGAAGGAACAGGTCTCTGGAAAGTGGCATGTACATTTTCTAAATAAAATTGTGAAATGCAGGTTAAATTATATGACCTTTCAAGCTGGATGTGGTCAGTGACAATGAATTAACCTATTTATAGTAAGCAATTTGTGCCTGCCAACTCTTTGTACTCTAATGTGTTGATGAATTCTCATTGAGTTATTTCTGTTTGGAGTGTAACTGTGGTCTAAATTCTGTATAGAATATGAAAACAGCTGTCTTCATTTTCAGGCTACCAAGACATACTTTTCTGGATACAAAAAACCTGCTAAAGTGGGAATTGGGGAGGGTCTTCTTTGTATAACAAGCACCCGTGCTTAATAATATGCATCTGAGATTCCTCTCAGTTTCAAAAGTGAGTGCTGTGCATCACAAGCCTGCCATTGCTTCCTAAACTGTCAAGACTAGGGTTGCAAACAATTTGTGCAATGGCAGCTCTATGACTTTTAAAAGGAGATGCTTCAAATAAACTTTCTGTCATCAGTTATACTTAGAATGGAAAATATTGCATTCATAATATAAAAGCAAAAGTAGTACTTAATACCATTAGCATTGGTTTAAAATTTTATTTTGTGTGGGATTTGAGGGACCTGTTCACACATCCATGATAGCTAAGAAAAACTAATCCACAAGAACACACATTGGAATTGTTGTGCACATTCAAAACCCATCCTGAGGTAATAATATCAAGTCTTAATATCTGTTTTATAATAGAAGATGGAGTGTGTGAGGAGGTTAAAGGAGAGTGGCTGAATCCAGAGATGGCCATGTAGAAATGAGAAAAGGGAGGAGTTTAGTGGCTGTATCCCGTGGTGGTTTAGGAAGGGAGGGGAACATTGTGCAAGCAGGTTAATTGGAAAAGGAGATAATGGAAGTTTCAATAGATGAAGAAGGGAACTGCTAAAGAGAAGAAAGGGTTAGAAGAGTGATAGAGGTACCTGATTATGGGGGAGGGGTAATTATGAGACATTTCATTCCTCGTGTCTCAAGAATATAAAAGGGCTCAGGAACTATAGCCTCTGGTGCTCGTGATTTCATATCCCATTGTAATTTTAAACTCATGTTATTTAACTATCTGTTGACTGTTAGAGTGTACCACTAGTTGAGGAAGCTGCTAATTCTGTACAATTAGTAATGAGTCCTTTAGTAGCAACTCTGGTACCAAACATAATCACTCAAACATGGTCTCTCTTTGGCTAGATGCCTTTTAGTTGGAATGTGTTTTGCTTCCATTCAGTAATGGAATATTATTAGAAGAAAGTACAGTAATTCATTGCCAAATTTTGGGATAAAATACAAAAGTCTAAACAGCATTGATAGTGCAGTTCTGTTTAATGTATTTAATTTTATGATACCCTCCTGTTCTTCCTCAGATAGCAAATATTGAAACTGGTATTTCATTTACAAGAATACTCATTGTACTTTAAGATGCAAGTCTTTTTGCAGCAAAAAAAAATGCACAAGCCTTTTTTAGTCAAGTCTGAGCCTTTTACTGTTAAATGGCTCATGACCCAATGGCACAGTATGATAGAAGGATTTTAATTACTAACAATTTAAATTAAGGATTTAATTAAAATGTGACCAATGCATTTTGATCAATTATGGCATGCACTTTTCTTTAAAATTGACAAAGTTATATTTGAACATATTATATATGTTTGAAAACTGAAATTGTAAAGGGTCAGAGTGAAAAGTAGTAGTTTTTGGAGTGAAAGGTAGTAGTTTCAAAGGAAATTGGTTGAATTTTAATAAGAACAAAACATTTCATTTAAGCTTCCCCCCACTGTGGTGTGCTGTGCTGTCAATCATATTTCATACCCTATTTCATATCATACCTCTTTGCACATGGGAAGTGTGGAACAGAGAAAGCAGAGTTCTAAAATGTTCACATACTGAGAGCCAAAATAAACTTTCATCTTTAACTAAATACTGTCCATCATTACTTGGAAGAAAGTTGCATTGCTTTCAGTAGAGCTTGTGAGTGAGCATTCACAGAGATAAGCTTTAGGCTGCATTCAAATATCACAGCAACCTGTTAATCCTGAATGAGTTTTAGCAATGATTGCTGGTGCCCTCACTCCCCTTTGTTGTGTGGAGCATGATAAAGGAATCCTTTAAACATAATTCTGATTAACCCACCAACTTGATCAGACTTAATATGATGTGAGTGTTGAAAGTAGCCTTTGGAGTCTACTCCCTATCCTAAAACCAATAATTTCTTCCAAAACTACCTTTAATGTAATTTCACACACAAACACATGCACCATTTTTCATTTTCTCAGATCCCTTGTTTCCTGTAAGCATATTTTGCTCCTGCTGCAAAAATATAATAGAGGCTTTCCCATTTTCTTTTGTTAGCTCCAAGGCACTGTAGAGACCATAACATAATATAAAACTGGTACCATATCCAACACAATAATCATTTCATATAATTCTGAACCTGGCCCTAAGGTGAGATCACACAGTGGGTCTAGGGACAAACAGGTGTTTTATCCCTACAAACCTGAGGGAAGCCCCAGGTTTTTAGAAAAATCTGAAATCTTTAAAATAAAAAAAAATATGAGGGGTTTTAAACCTCCAAAACAATTGAAGCAATATTTGTAGCTTTAAGAGCTGAATGTCCGCAGACATTTTGCAAAACTTAAGTCCTAAGATCTTGATGACCATTTGGAGGACTGCTGGGCAACCAGAAAAATATTGCCAGGTCTTGGTTTTTGTCATTTAAAGGGAGGGGGGAGAGAAGGAAGGGAAGGAAACAGAGAAAGGGGAGAGGAGAACCTGAAAAGGGTGAGAATAGAAAAGGGTAGTTAGATGAGTAGGAGAGAAATGGGTGCCAAGGCAAAGGTAGGAAGGAAAGCTGAAGATAAAGGTAGGGTGGTGGGTGGAAGAGTGAGAAGGAAGCAGGGAAAGAATATGGGAGCAGATATATAGGGAAAATGATATGCCTCCCATACATTCTTGTGGATCCCCTGCTTGTACAATACAGTTTTTCCTCTTAGAGTTTTCCACATTCTAAACTTAGGAACTATAAATGCTAAAGTTTTATTCTGCATGGATGCAGTGCATTTGTAACTGGTCCAGAAAGGTAGTACCTTTGTCTGTCTTGAAAGAAGAAAATAAAATGCTGTAAAGAATTCACTATAGTCAAATAATTTGTTCTGCAGGGGTTCCCGGACACTTGGGTTTCTTGGGAGTACTAGGTCAGGCCTAAAACTTCCTTTCTTTGTGTGTAGTACAAATTATAAGGTCTTACCGCACACTGGGTTGACATTTTCACTGAGCTCTCCATTACAATCCCAAAACCTCTTTCACCCAGTTCAAACTGCATTCGATATATCTAAAATTAGAATTTTATTTTCCATTATGCTTCATCTTACAGTTACCCACATTGAACTTCATTTGCCACATTGTTGCCCACTCACCAAATTTAAAGAGGGATCCTCCTGTATCTCTTCAAAATCCACTTTGGTTTTCACCATCCTGAATAAATTGGTATCATCTGCTTACTTGGCTGTTACATTGCTCACGTCCAATTCCAAATCATTTGTGAACAAATTAAATAGCACTGATCCCAATATTGACCTTTGTAGGACCCCACGGCTCACTTCCTCCATTGTGACACCTTTTCTGCTTCTTGCCATTTAACCAACTTTTAATCCATAAGAGGACTCACCCTCTCATCCCATGACTGCTAAGCTTACTCTGGAGTCTTTGATGAAGTACCTTGTCAAAAACTGCTTGGAAGTTTAAAGTATATGAAGTCTACCCAATCAAAGAACTCCAGAAGGTTGATGAGTAGGGTTGTGAGGTCCCCCCCTGGCCACCAGCAGGGAATGGGGAGGTAGGGTTTTCAAATCCAGGTTAAGAAACTCCTGGAGATTTTTTAATGGAGCCTGAAGAGGACAGGGACCTTGGTGGGGTACAATGCCATAGAGTCCACCTTCTAAAGCAGCCATTTTCTCCTGGACAGCTGATCTCTCTAGTCTGGAGATGAGCTGTAATTCCAAGGGATCCACAGGTCTCACCTGGAGGCTGGCATCCTTATGGAGGGGCAGGACTTTTACTTTTCAGAAACCATGTTGATTTTCCCTCAGCAGATTTTGTTTCTCTTTAATAACAGTTTCTATTCATTTAACAAGAACAGGTGTTAAGCTAATTGGCCTGTGATTTCCTGGATCACCTCTGGACCACATAAAAATTGGAGTCATATTTGCAGTTTTCCATTCATCTGGCATGGAGGCCAGTTTTAGCAACAAGTTACATAGTCTTGTTAGTAGATCAACAATTTCACAAAATTCCCTGAGAAGCCTCAGGTGTAAGCCATCTGGACTTGCAGCTTTTCTGTTTGCCTGTTAATCTTAGAACTTAATCTCTTATCGCCTTGATTTGACTCATTTCTTCAGACTTCCTAAGAACAGTAGCTCCAGCATGGGTATGTGCCCCACATGAAAACAGATGGAAAGAATTCATTCAGTTTCTCTGTCTCCCGTCTTCTTTAAACAATCCTTCTATTCCTTTGTCATCTAAAGGCCCAACGCATTTATAGAGTCCATCTTTATTTTAATATAAAGCATATCTGTCTCTGAACCATAAGACCTGAGGAACCACAACACATTGTGACTGATCTCCTATGCTTGTTTAAGAAGGATCTCTAAATTATATATGCTTATTTCGGATTCGACTGGCTTTCGAGCAAGGGAACCTTTACCTTTACCTTTTTATTTATAGGCTGATGAAATGATGTGGAATGTTTTGATACGAACCACGTGTATAAGATGGTCTCATTTTCTGTCGCTTCTGGGGCATGCTTCCTGCATTTATTAGTTAGTAGTTAATCATAACCTCTCTCTTATTGTTGGTGACTTTGAATAGTGTCATCAGACTGTAGTCCTTATATGAAAAGAGCCTCATTCCTTAGAAGATCATTCTCTTGCTGCTTTAAAGGGGCATTCTACTGTGAAACCTTCAATAGTCTCATAGAGACAACTCAGCCACCATTCTCATTTGATCTGCAATCTTAAGATTCCACCTGTATTCTTTTTATGCTGCTGTTTGTTGTGGCAGAACTATTTCGATAGGTTTTTTTTTAATATTAATATGTTCCACTCACAAGAACAGGTGTAAACTGTTGAGGTACTGAATGGCTTGTATAAATATGACAAATGTTAGGAGAACTGTGTTTGGGTGCAGCAATGAAGGCTTATCAAAACAGTCAACCCAAACTGTCAAAATATTCCCACAGAACATGCAAAAGCTTTTTAGAAATTAAAACACTGATGTTAAAACTTGATGTTGACTTTAGTTATTCATTAGAGGGGAAAAACTCTCATTTTTGCAGTGTTAACTTGGCATATGTGTGATTATGTAATGTGTGTTCTCAGTTCTTTTTAAAGTTCTGATGGGACATGAAAATGAGAGCAGTGCCACAGGTATGTTGGCTGTAGACTTATATGGAGTTCCTGGCAGTTGTCTACTCTTAAAATGGCAAAAGTGATGAATTCTACCACTGAACTGAAGGGGAAAGACAGCAGACTACTTTATCAGCAGTTTGTAGAAACTGTTGCAACCTGCATGTTCAGAAATAGCAACAAACATAAGTGTGAATCTGACCGACCACTAACATGTATCCAAGCCCACTGTTCAATAGTGACATGAATATTCAGATTCAATCAGCTTGCCCATATCCAATGACTGGCCAAAGGTTATGAAGGCACCAATACAGCGTATCCTGGACCAGATGAAGAAAGGAAGGCATTGTTAGCGTACTCCCTGTATCTACATCATCTCTTTCAGAAGCCTCTCACACAAATTGAAAAAATGGGAGCCAGAATGGGCCTGTACAGAGAATATCTCAAGGCAATGACAAGTAGCTTCCTGTTGCCATCCTCTAGGCCTAACTAACAAGGAACAGACCCTCTCTAAATCATTAGTTATTGTGACCAGCATTTTTGGGCCAACTTTCAAAGGCTGCAGAAAGTTCTAATGGCCAGCACATTGTACTCAGTTGTGTCTCAGCCAGTGTTCCCTCTAAGCTGAGTTAGTGTGAGCTAGCTCACAGTTTTTAGTCTCTGGCTCACACATTTTTGTCTCAGCTCAGGAAGGATGGCTCTGGAGCAACCTAATTTATGCAGTAGCCAAATCACTCGCTCACAACTTCAATGCCAGTAGCTCACACAGTAGAATTTTTGCTCACAAGACTCCACAGCTTAGAGGGATCATTGGTCTCAGCCTCTTTTCTCCTTCAGGCTATTTAAACACTGACTTGGCAACCACTGTGTCAATGGCTAAAGTAAGCCAAAGCTAAGCAAGTCCCATTCCATCCGTCCCACCATATTAGTACTTGCCAACAATATTATAAAAGTCTTATTGCTAACATAATTCTTTTATTGCCCACTGACATTTCTAAGTTGCAAATATGGTTTTCTTTCATGATGGGCTTCATATTTTTATAAGAGAGAGTGCCTAAATTGCAAGCATGAAAACAGAACTAGTTCAACTACTGAGAACTTCCTAACAATAAAACAAAGTTTGCTTTACGATATACATGGTTGCTTATCATTTTCACATTTATACACTTGCGTATACATTTATGTACAAATGCTGAGGTCCCACATGCTACATGTTCTGAGTGCCCACAGGGGATGCGATAGGGTTTCTCAACTTTATGGCACATGGGTCTGCTGTTCAAAGAACAGGAATCAAATCCCACTAGACATACTCAAACCCTTGGGATCCCAGTAGAGAGTCAATGCACACTAAGTAAGGGCTCAACAAATTCCAGGTTACTATGGTGCCTGGAAGGTTCAGTGTGGCACGTAATATTTTCAAGAATTATTTTATTGTAGCATCTCTTGCCAATTCTCAGTGGAGGGAAGTACAAAATGACAAAAACAAAGGGATGAAATTCTTGTTATTCCGTGTTTATATGTAAACTTAACCTTATACCATTAAATGGTGATGGATGAATTAATTTCTTAACCAGTTGTTTTCTATACTATCCAATATTCAATTAAATTAAGCTTTTTAACACAATTATACATGGAGTAGAAGTAACGGATAGAGGGAACTTTTTCTCCCTCCCAAAATACTAGTACTTGAGAGCACCCAATTAAATTGTTGAGAAATAAGTTCAGAACAGACAAAAAGGAAATAATACTTAATGAGTAATTAAACTATGGAATTCACTGCCAGGGGAGGCAGTGTTGACCATGAGGACAGATAGCTTTAAAAGGGGGTTAGATAGATGCATGGAGGAGAGGTCCTTTGGAGGCTACTAGCCCTGTTGACTGAAGGGAGCCTCAATAGCCAGAGGCCGCAAACCCTCAATACCAGCGCTAGGAGATAGCAGCAGGGGATTGACTTGGCCACGATGCCCTGTTGGTCCTCCAGGGCAACTGGCCAGCCACTGTGTAAAACAGGATGCTGGAGAAGATGGACCAGCAGGCTTTTCTATTGTTCTTATGAACCAGGGATAGACAGGTAGTATTGTTCTATGAGCCTGGGAGAAGCACTGGGTGTGCAGAAAAATACAAAATGACTCTGCGATAGATCTACTTGTATGATGCCTATGTTTGTCACACAAGTTATATTATGCTTAAAAAAACCCTTCAGTGTCATTGTGAATGTATATGAAGCATGCCAGACATTGCTTGTGGATTGAGAGAGTCATTTTAAAAGGAACAAGTAATCCAACACACATCAGCATGGGATTTCTTTGAAAGGCAAAGGGGATCAGTCTTTCAAAATAAGAAACAATGCATTTAATAGTTGTATATGTATATTCAGTGCTTCTGAGGCTTGGTTGATCACTACACCAAAATAAATTTCTTAAAAGCTGCCCCGTCTGTAGTTATAATGCATTGCAAACTCAAACTTGCATATGTTTTATATAGTTTAGTATTTTTGTCATAATGTTTTCAAATTTCTCCCTCATCAGCCTTACCCCCTACCATCAGCTCAAAATACAGCATCATTATGTATTACATCAGGGTTTTGGAACAATCCAGAGAAAGGCTGGTGTGCCAGCTTCTTTGGGGGAATTTATCAAAGAAACTTTAAAACCACAACATCAAGAAGTTATGAAGTATTAGTGCAGAAAACTAGCAAAGAAATAGAAGCCTGCTTGCGGGGGATGGTGGAATATAAATAAATAAATAATAAATGTGTTTTATTAAATCTATGAACAAATACTTCCTTCAAAATATGTGTCTGCTTCCACTTTTAGGAGAATTCTATTTATTCGGTTGAGGGCGGCTACATCATTTATAGCATCAGCAAAGTGGTATAAAATAGGCTTGATAATCCATCCATTTTGCATTCAGTTTGGTACTGAAAAAGACAATAAATGCACTATAAATTTGGAATAAGAAATTTTCAGAACAGGTTTCTGAATGCCTTTCTCAAACTCGGGTGCAATTCACAGTGTGTGTGCAATTAATATAACAAACTAAAACTTAGCATGTTGTTTTCACAAGTTCAAGCAAGTTAAAGTCTTGAGTGCATAATGTCTCTGGGTTATTTTCTGTTGAAAAGACCTTTTCATGAAACACATTTGATTTTGTCATTTAAAAATATATAACTTCTGTACATTGATGTGCTTTTGATGCTACATTTTGGTGCAGCCCTTTGTGCTCTGTCTGTATGCTAGTAGTTATTAAAGTATAATGTTTAATATTATGTCTGATTCTCTTCAGTATGTTTATTATTTTGGCTATTAAATTAGAAGCATTAATAATATAAACATTTAATGACATAACTCAGATTGTGGGAGGGAGTGAAGCCAATAACCAACAGATCAACATATGTTGGCCCTTTATCTTGTATATAATTAGCATCATGTCAAACACCAACTCCTGTAAATATGCTGAAGCAATCATTTGGCAATATTATTTTTGACTTAGTTGTAGCATTCTCCCTCTGAGGCGGAGGCCATCTTGTGGGTGATTCCCAGCCATCACTCAGGGAGGCAGAACTAAACAGAACTTCCTGTTTCCTGTGGTGGGAGTCACCCTAGATTCAGTTTCTTTTCCTGCCTCAGTAGGGAGAGCAGCTAGGTTTAGGCTTTGCCTTATCCTTCCTACTATTCTGAATCCTTTCTCTTCTCTCTCTGTGTTTAACTTGTCTATCCTGTCTAATCTTCACAAAAAGCAAAAAAAAAAAAGAGAGAGAGAGACGTTTCTCCTCCTATCCCCCCTCTTTCTTGCCTATCCCCCCTTCTTCTATTGAAGACCCGGGGCCAGATGTAAGTGCCCTTTTCCATTCTAAGAGCACTCTCTCCAGCCTTTATGGCAGCAATGGAGGACAATGACAGTTTCCTCTCCACACCGGAGAATGATGCGCCCGGAAATGGAGGCGCAGAAAGTGACCGCGTGGCCCGAAAAAGGGCCGCGGCAGAAGGGCAAGGAGGCAACGATGAGGCGAAGCGTGTCAGAATGCGCATGTTAATGGAGCCCGCTCCAGCGGCCATTTTAAAATCCTCAGGGTAGCATACTGAGGAAGACGGGAGTGGCCATATGCGCAGATTCCCGCAGCCACAACGCCCCGAAAATTATGGGCGACAAGAAAGCCTCTCTTCAGAACAAAGCAGGTCTGTCAAGGCACGTGACAGAGGGGACGATGTGGATTCCGGTAATGCCGATGATTTCGGGTCCCCCCCCCCTATTTTTCCACTAACATAAGGGCCTTTCTCAGACACACCATAAGGGAGGAAATAGCGCTGTCTAATAACATGGGGGGCAGAGAACCACGTCCCAGATCCCCCTCTCCTTCTCCTTCCACTTCACCTAGGAGACTTATGGGAAAACACCCCTGGCCCACAAAGGCAGCTCAAAAAGGCTTCCATGGGATGAATGTATGCCTGATTTAGTGGAGGAAGGGGATGGCTCCTTATCTCATATCCTCAGCGATATAGAGGAAGGGGAGTTCTCTTCTAATGAAGAAGAAGAAAAGAAGCCTGTTCCCACAGAAAAATCCTTTAGATTCTTTAAGGGAGAGGATATTTACTTTCCAAAACACTCTCTGCACTCCACATTCAGGGTTCCCACCCTATAGGAGGCAAATTGCCAGATGCACAGGACCAAAGGGAAGGTTCTGAAATTACAGATGAGTTTTTTTCCTCCTGTTGATTATTCCGAGATGGCCTTTCCCTTCCCTGATTTTTACGCCAGAAAAATGAAGGCAGAATGGGAAAGACCTTTAGCTAACAGACCCGTCCTGGAAGCAATTAGGAAATTGTACCCCATATCATCTTCTGCTTCCAGTATATTGCAGGTACCGACAGTGGATGCGCCAGTGGCAGCTTTACAATCCTCTGGTCTGGTTTCTGAAGATGGTTACGGCAATATAAAGAACAACCTCAACAAGCAAGCAGAATTTGCCCTACGGAAGGCTCACGAAGCCAATGCCATGGCTATTAAGATGTCTTCAGCAGCCTCTACTGTATCTAGAGCTATCATCGTATGGTTGAGAAAGCTGATACAGCTTTTGCCTGATAACAACCGCAGGCTGATGGAAAGAGCAAATAGAATCCTGAAGGCAGTGTCCTACACTGCTGACACAACCTTGGACTCCATGGTATGCACATCAAAGGCCATGGCATCTACAGCTGCTGTTCACCGCATGGTATGGCTTCGAGCCTGGCCTGCCGACTATCAGTCCATAGCAATTGTCTCTGCCTATCCATTTCAAGGTGACAAGCTTTTTGGAGAACCATTAGAACAGATCCTCGTGGAAACCCGAGATAAGAAAAAGGCTCTTCCCAAGATGGTCCATCTGGGAGACAAAGGGGTTCCTCATTCCTCTTCTTTGTCTTCCTTCCACACTCAGCACACACTACTTAGGTTCCGTCAAGATAGGAGACCTCCTTGGAACAACAGTAAGCAGCCCTTTCATAGGGGAGGCTTTTCCAATCGATTCAATAGACCTAATACCAACAGACAGAAGAAGGGGGATAGGGACCTGAAGAACCCTAGGGCATGACTATCTACATCTACCGGTAGGGGGACGTCTGACACATTTCCAACACATATGGTCAGCCTCACAAGCGGACACATGGACTATAGACATTGTTAAAGACAGCTACAAAATTGAGTTCCGGACGTTTCCCCCTTGCCATTTCATAATGTCACCGGTTCCCAAGAACTCACAAAAAAGAGACAGAACAAAATCAGCAATTCTTCATTTGTTAAGTATTCAAGCGATAGAAAAAGTGCCTGTGCAGGAGATGGGAACAGGAGGATATTCCATCTTCTTCACTGTCCCCAAAAAGAACGGGGACTGGCGAGCGATCTTAGACTTGAAATATGTAAACAAATTCATAGAGCCCAAGCATTTCAGGATGGAGACACTCAGATCCATCTCAGAGCCCCTAAAACCCGGGGAGTTTCTCACCTCTATAGACCTGACCGAAGCCTACATGCACATACCAATTTTTCCACCCCACAGATTTCTGAGGTTCAGTGTGGAGGAAGAGCACTTTCAATTCAGAGCTCTTCCATTCGGTCTCTCCTCAGCCCCAGGGTGTTCACCAAGGTACTAGTCCACCCGATTGTTGTGCTTCGGGAGCAGGGGATTCACATTCACCCCTATTTAGACGACCTGTTGATTCGATCCAAAACAAGAAAATTAGCTCTTCAGGACACGGAGAAGACTATACAATGCTTAAAAGAATTCAGATTCCTGATCAACACAAAGAAAAGTCATCTGTAGCCCACTCAAAGATTGGAACATCTGGGAGTTCTACTAGACACTCACTCCAGAAAACTTTTTCTTCCAGTAGCCAAAGTGAAGAAAATAAAATCCTTGGCAATGCAGATCATCGCGGCAAGGAGGTCGTCTCTTTCCACACTGACCAGAATGATGGGTCTCATGGTGGCAGCCTTCAACGTGCTTCAGTGGGGATGATTCCACTCCAGGCAGCTCCAAATGTTTTTGAGACCCTATCAGAATCACATGACATTAGGAATGGACTTCAACCTAACAGTTCCTCTCCAGGTAAAGGTGAGTCTCAGATGGTGGACCAACCTCTCTTACCTTTCTCAAGGCAAGATGTTCTGGATTCCAGACAGATCCCAAATCTTCACGGATGCCAGTTTGTCAGGCTGGGGAGCCACCCTACAAAAACGTTCAGTGCAAGGCAACTGGTCCCCGATGGAACAGAAGCTGCCGATCAGTCTTCTAGAACTTCGAGCTATCAGGCTGGCATTGCAACACTTTGCTTCCCATATCCAAAGGAGACATATTCTCATCAGGACGGACAACATTTCAGCCAAGGCCTACCTGAACAAACAAGGCGGCTCCAGGTCCTTGGCTCTACACAGGGAAGCCAAGAGATTGTTAGGATGGGCGGAAGCAAATCTCTCCTTGCTCAAGGCGGAACATGTGAAGGGCGTTGTGAATGTCCAGGCGGATTGGCTGAGCCACCAGTCGTTGCAGGAGAGTGAATGGTCCCTCAACTGGAAGGTCTTTCAATTCATAGTAAAAAGTCTGGGGCCTCCTTTGATAAACCTCTTTGCAACTCCGAGCAACACGCAACTAGCCAGATTCTTCACCCAATACTTCCACCCTCAAGCGGAAGGTACGGATGCTCTGACGCCCCAATGGCCACGAGGGCTTCTCTACGCCTTTCCACCATTACCAGTTCTTCCTTAACTTCTGAGACGAATTCGAATTCTGAGGGCTCACGTGATTGTGGTAGCACCTTATTGGCCCAGACGCCCGTGGTTCACCCTTTTGCAACAGATGTCAGTGACTCATCCTCTACACCTCCCAACTTCTCCAGACATGCTGATCCAGGGGCCACTCTGGTATCCCAAGCCAGAGAGGTTCTGTTTGACCGCATGGGAATTGAGAGGAGAAAATTACCGAATTTGGGCTATGCTCCTCCAGTAGTGGACACGATCCTGGCCTCCAGACGTTCATCAACATCCAGGATTTATAATTGTACATGGAAGGCTTTTGTTCGCTGGGACAGAAGGAAGAAGGTTGATCCCTTGGATCCTGGTATCTCTTCCATTCTGTACTTCCTACAGGAGGGAGTGGTTGCAGGCCTGAAAGCAGCGACTCTAAAAAGACAATTAGCGGCCCTATCCTCGGTTCTACCTCCCTACACAGGTCTCCCTGTCTCTCAACATCCTCATGTACAACGTTTCCTTCAGGGCGCGTCTCTTAAGCTTCCCCCAACAAGACATAGGTTTCTGACCTGGAAACTCAATACGGTACTTACAGCGCTCATGAGAACACCTTTTGAACTGATCAAGGAGATCTCTCTTCAATTTCTTCGTATGAAAGTTCTTTTTTTGGTGGCTATAACTTCCGCCAGGAGAATATCAGAGTTGAGTGCACTCTCAGTGTGTGCGGACCTTTGTGTCTTTCATAAAGATAATGTTGTCTTGACAACTGACCCTTCCTTTTGTCCCTAGGCCAATACTCAGTTTCATCGGTCTCAGGAGCTCTGTTTGCCGTCCTTTGCTCCAAATCCTTCTCATCCTAAAGAAAAGCTGTGGCACACCTTGGATGTGCAAAGAGCTCTAAAATGCTACCTTCTGAGAACGGCATCATTCAGACGAACAGAAGCTATGTTCGTGAACATCTCTCCATCTCACACGGGGAAGAAGATGTCTAATGCAGCTGTTAGTAAGGTTCTTCGTTCCTGCATATCGGAAGCGTACAAAAGTCTGAACCAAGTTCCACCAGAGGGCATCACAGCTCATTCGTTACCTAGTGCAGCTACAAATGCAGCCTTCATCAACAGGGCTTCAGTGATGGAGATCTGCAAAGCTGCTACGTGGTCATCTCTGTCCACGTTCATTAGACATTACAAGATTGATTTATATGATTCTGCAGATGCAGCCTTTGGCAGGTGAGTGCTCCAGTCTTTCCTTTCCTGCGATGATGACCCCCCGCCCAACTGTTAGGGACACTGCTCTGGGAGGTCCCACAAGATGGCCTCCGCCTCAGAGGGAGAATGACCATTGGATACTCACCGTGAAGGGTCCTTCTCCTCTGAGGTTCGGAGGACATCTTGGCCCTCCCGGGTCGTCATCCTCTATATCTATATTCCTATTGTTTTTTTCTGTCACACTGACCTTCTGCAGAGAGAGTAATGTTCTTACCTTATGTTTTCTCTTCCTGTTCGCGAGTCTATGGTTGTTCATTGTTCATGTCTCGCAGGTATTCAAGTACCTTTTGCTTCTTGTTCAGAATGACAGTTTAGTTAGAGCACTGCTTTCAGAGTACCAGAACTGAATCCAGGGTGACTCCCACCACAGGAAACAGGAAGTTCTGTTTAGTCCTGCCTCCCTGAGTGATGGCTGGGAATCACCCACAAGATGTCCTCTGAACCTCAGAGGAGAAGGACCCTTCACGGTGAGTATCCAATGGTCGTTCTCAGTCTATTCAACATGAAAAGACCTGTATAAATATGTGGTATTAGTTTCTGTCCCCTTTGTCCACTGCTCAAATTTGTATTTTCTCTAATCGCTTATGATGGGGGTCCCCAATGTGGGCACCTTTGGAATTTTGGGAGGGGATTTTCAGTGCCACCCTAAAATGGCAGCTGCAGGAGGCGGAGTCAAACTCGCCACTTGCTACTTCACACCTCCAGGGAAGAAGGAAAGCCTGAAGGAATGGAACCACACACTGACTAAGGAAAGTTCAGGTGCTTACCCGTCCTGATCCTGCAGTGGAAAACTCCTTCATTTGAATGACGGCAGCCAAACAACAAGCCCTGTAGTGGCCCCACCCACTTTCTAAAAAGTTTGGCAGGTGCCAAGGGAAATAAGGGTGGGTGCCATGGCACCTACAAGCACCACATTCAGGAACCCCCCTGGCCTATGGGCACCAATGATGTTAGATGCAGTTCGCAGTTTAGGTCAAACAGAATAATTAAGAAAGGATTCTATTGCACAGCCAACCTAAATAGGGTAGATGCATGCTTTTGGGGAAGGGTAATCCTACCAACCTAGCAGTTCAGTGGGAAGGTAACAGTGTTCCGTGCACCTCAGCATTTAGTCATGCCAATCACCACCACGGAAATGTCTTTGGACAATGCTGGCTCTTCAGCTTAGAAACGGAGATGAGCACCACCCCCTAGAGTTGGATTCGACTGGCTTTTGAGCAAGGGAAACCTTTACCTTTAATATGATTGCACCACTGAATTCAATCCTCTGTTCCCAACTGTGGCTACTAATTATTGCTGGATTTAAAAGGTAGCCTCCCTGTTGCCAAAGCAAAACAAAATGCAAAATCCATTAATATAATGGATGTGACAACTTTTTGATGTCCATTTCATTATGTCTAGATGAGCTAGTTTTGGCTAGTGTGAAAACCATCATTTTTATTGTCTTACTGTTTTCCAAGTGACATCGGGCCTGCTGCATATAATAGACAATGTTCCTTTAGCTATGCCTGGATTTTCAAAATATTCCTATAGATGTTGTGTAATGTATGATTTGCTCTAAATAGTAGAACTGGATTTTCTATTTTTTCCTCATACTCACAACAGCTGGAAGGCACATATAATTCTGTATGGAAGCACAAAGTTATAACAAAAGTTACATGATATTGTACAGATTCTTGTTGCATCAGCTATTGGTTTGGTGGAATATATAGACTCAATATACTTACATATTAAGCATTTGGTGGCTGGTTTGTACACTTGTTTTACTTTCCACTTACCTATCATTGCTCATTTCATAAATGCCTGTGTAAAATGTGTTTCCTTTACACTACTAAGAAGAGGTAGACATGGGGTGAAATCACTCCTCTACTCACTTCTCCCAGCCTGTATGGCTGCTAATCCATGTGGGTCCAATGACCCCAGAAACTGGCTTTCCCAGGCTTGGAAGGCTCTGCTTGGGGTAGGGAATGTGGAAATAGGTGTGCTCCTGCTGAGGACACCTCTGAATCCCACCTGGTATTTCTAACTGTGGCCATTCAGATGTCCCTTGGCAGCTCACAAGCAAAACAAGGTGGGGCTATCCATCTCCTGTTTCTTGCACCCAGATCCTGATAATCAGGCTCTCTAGATAAGGAGTTTGACTTTAACTATAATGATTAATAGCTGTTGATAGATGTACTCTGCTCATCTAATTGTTTTTAAAACCCATCAAGCTAAAGATCACCACCAATTCTCATATTAATGAATTCCAAAATGAACACTAAAATAGAAGGTGATGTGTCACAATATGCAAGAAAATAATGAAGAAATTGTTCAAGATGTTCTATTCCTTGGCTCCATTGTCAACCAAAAGGGAGACTGCAACCAAGAAATTAAAAGGACATTAAAACTGGGAAGGGCAGCCATGAAGGAGCTAGAAAGGATTATTTCGTGTAAGGATATGTCGCCGGCAACCAAGAACAAGACAATTTGTGCCATAGTATTCCCCATTGCTATGTATGAGCATAAAAGCTGGACAATGAAGAAAGCTGACAGGAAGAAAGTTGTTTCCTTTGAAATGTGGTGTTGTAGCAGAGTGTTCCGGATACTATGGACCACCAAAAATACAAAGAAGTGGGTTCTAGGTCAACTCAAGGCAGAAGTCTCCCTAGAAGCTAAAATGACTAAACTGAGGCTATTGTACTTTGGTCACATTATGAGAAGACAAGAGTCACTGGAAAAGACAATACTGCTAGGAAAAGTTGAAGGCAGCAGGAAAAGAGGAAGACCTGACATGAGATGGACTGACTCAGTCAAGGAAGCCATGGCTCTCAGTTTGCAAGACCTGAGCAAGGCTGTTAACAGTAGGACATTTTGGAGGTCATTAGTTCATAGGGTTGCCATAAACCAGAAGTGCCTTGAAGGCACTTAAAACACACACATATACTGATATCTGGAAGACTTCAGAAGTTCAGTGCCCAAAATAATGCATTATTAGGGTTGCTAGTCCCCAAGTCCTGGTGGGGGGGGTCCCCCAATTTTGGGGGTTCTGCCTGCTGCCAGCCAGCTGGCTGTGGGGGAACCCCACCCTCAAACAGCAACATTGCTGTGCAACATCCCCAACACAATGACATCACTGGAAGTGACATCATCACATTGGGGCTGCTCTGGTTTGAAGGTAAAACTCTATGGTTTTAAGCCACTTTTACCACAGAGTTTTGCCCCAAAACCAGAGTGTTGTCGTGCAGTGTCCCCAATGCAATGACATCACTTCCAGGTGATGTTATCACATTGGTGATGTCCTGGAACATCCCCCAAATCCCCCTGCTGGCACACTGAGGGGACCTGGCAACCCTATGCAAAGTCATTTATGCTTTAATTAAGTATAAATGCAGCACATGTAAACAAGAATGTCCTGTATTTGGGCTCAACTACTTTTACAGAATCATGATTTTGGATGTGTTAGGTGTTGTACACTAAATAAAGACAAAAACAGGCACAAATACTACATCTAGCATATCCTATTGAAATAGTGTTTTTCTGTGCTACCCTTTCAATAGGCCTTGCATATCAGAATGTCCTGGTGAATTGTGCCCCTTTCATTGGGGTCTTCTTATGTCCATGCAGGGGATTTTTCTGGGGGAACGTGTTGGAACGGAGTTCTGGAACCTCTTTGACAAAATTCTTTTTAAAATGTTTAAAAGGTCATGAGTTTTCAGTATACAGATTGAAAACTTCATTTCCTATTTGAGGGTTCTGGCACCTCTTTGTAAAAAAACAACAACAACAAAGCTCTGTGTCCATGTGTTAAAACATATGAAACCACAGACCATTCTTACCCTTGCATTTCACTTTGTCAACAAAAAATAGTTTATGCCAAGACTGAGTGACACTTTTTTAACCCCATAATTGAGAGACCTGTAATTAGTTGTTGTTGTTCATTCCTGTGTACCATTCAAACATCTTAATACATTCTTAGTTTTTCAAGTATGAATGAAAAACTTAACTGTAAAAGAACCTATGAAACCTAAAGATTACCTCTTACTAGAGACATGAAGGCCTGTGGGGGAATGAAAAAAAATTGGGGAAAAACATTTTTTCCCAAGAACTTTCCCCCCATTTTTACGACAGAAAAATTAGAAATTTTGGAGAGTTCAAAACTCCTGTGAAATATTTTCTCTTTTTGAATGAGTGAAATGCCTTTGAAGACAATGTGGGGCACACTGTAGACATAAACAGTTCTTAAATCCAAGATATTTCCACACCTAGAAGAATACCTAGTATTCATGAAGGGAGCATACAGGGCTTTTATTGCTTCTCAACCCTTGCAGAGGCCTTCTGTTGTCCTTTTCAGCTGATGCGGTTGAACTTTTCCCCTCTCCCTCAAACTACTGTGACACATTTACCCACAGACTGGGTGAAAGTAGCTTATTGCCCTACTTTGCAGGTGGGAGGGAAAAAATCAGAAGAAGGTGGAGCAGAAACTGCACTAAAGCCTCAGAAGAAAACTGAAAGTTTTTTAAAAAAATACTTAGCTATCTCTAACCAGATAGCAAAAATTAACATACATGTACTAAGATAGCATAGAGTGCAACACCTTGCAGTTTTCACTCAAGTATTAGATATATTTGCAATTTTGCTTCTACAAAACTAAGGCATTTGTAATTTTTAAATACCATAAATGTGTCAAATATTGCAATTTTATATGCTAAGTAAGTTATAAATGATGCATTTTATGTTGTTAAAACAGCAAAATTAGTTTTGCTTTGATAGGACATGAAGTATTGCCTATATTTCAACTTTCCCTGAATTTGTTTTTTCCTAGAGAAGAAACTTTTTTCTGTGGTTTCAGACTTTCAGAAATTTGACATCTCTATCTCTTATTCTGTTTGAATGAACATCATCAGATGACATCTAGTATCCCGAGAAAAGATAGGTTATATCTGTATTCACCCTGGATCTGAAGCTCAGGGCCCTGTTTGCAGGCCTGCAGAGAACAGCAGGGAGGAGACGTGTGCCTGCGTGTGCTCCCTAGCACTTCTCTCCACCCCAGCCTGGCCAATCAGGCCTGGCCTGATGTGTCAGGGGCAGAGCCTGGGCCGGTGGACCACACCCTCTGGTCTGCCTGCCACGCCTCTGAGGTCAGTTGGCCTTGTGAATTTCTCCTGCCCTCCTAAGTGATGTTACAGGTTCGTCTTTTGTTAGCATTGTTAGCATTGTCACAACTTGTTGGCAATGCCAGCATGGGGCCAGATCCATTTGGGGGGTAAATTTGGCCTGCTTTTCAGCTACTTAGCAGACTAATGCTGGCTGAGATATCCACATGTTTAAATGATCAGAATCAATGAAATGGAACTTAATTACCAGAATTTTGGAATTCCATGCCCACATTGTAGCAATCAGAAGTTTTAAGTGGTTTGAGTCATGGTGATCTTAGCAGGTGCTTTTATTGTAGTAAAATACAAAGAGAGAGGACCAAAAAAAATGCCAAAAAGGGCCTTTGAATGTTATCATGCTGCTCAGGAATGTTCAAACAAGTTCCTGGTACTTTGCATTCCTCTGAAAAATGGTCACATCAGAAGTACACCGTTGCCTGTGCCTCACTTGGGAGATCTGCAGGCATTCTTTACTCAGAATAATGTGGAGACTATGGTTCAGATGTTACAATGCAGAATAAGAAGATGAGAAACTTGTGCATTGTATGATAAGGTGACACATCCAAACCACTTATAACTTAGGGCCAAACTAGACATGATGGCATCCTTAAGTATGGTTTTACTTCCGTAAGCTCATTATGGGCCTAGATATATTACTTTGAAAGAGCTACAATGCAGTCCTAAGCAGAGCTATGCACTTCTAAGCCCTCTGACTTCAGAGGATTTACAAGGGTGTAAGAACTGTACTGTCAGGCCATATTTCACCATCTCTTTTATTGTAGCAATGAAGTCCCAATTTTTTAAAAAATCCTTCTATAAAAGGAAATTTTGGAAACAAATGATAGGATTCTTTGGCAATACTGACAATAGGTGGGATCATCTCAGCTAAAGAGATCCAAAGCCAATGTTGGCATTGTTTAGTTAAAAGCTAATAACATTCAGTGCAATCGTATACTTCCACAGCAATTCACTGCCTTGAAATGAATTCTGGAGCACTCAGCTCTGGTTGTGGGCAGGATCTGTGATGTTATGTGAATAAATTTTAAGTGAAGTTGTCTCTGTAGTACCTGCTGCAATGTACCTGTATCGGAGTTGTTTCTCAGAAACTCAGGACTGTCAAAAATAACAGAAATCTCAGTTCCCAGCCACTGTCAGCAAAATTTTTAAATACAAGGGTTATTGTTGTTTTACTTTTTCTAAGCTAGGATCTGAATTTTTAAATTCTACTTCTACTTTGAAGTGTGCTGTTCAGACTCTCATCTTTATGCAAACATGCCTCACTTATGGTTAGTATGTTTAGTGTGTTCAGTAAGCTCACTTTTGTCTTGAATAAAACTTCACCAGACTGCAAACTTGGTAATCTTGCCTAATTCTTCTTGCGTCTCTCTGTGTAACAATTAATTTTCTTAATATAAACAGCTTTGACAGTCAGCTTTGTAGGATTTAGGTTTCTCTGCAGATAGAAGTGCTTGGGAAAAGATAAAGAAGAAACAGTGGTTTTCAGTGCTGGACATTCAGTTACACTGAAAATCTCACACAGAGAGCAAAGCTATCTATACCAGGGCATACAGGAAAACTAGGATTTTATTTATTCCTAATAAGGAAGTCTATAGGCCAGAGACCTGTGTGGTACTTGCATGTTTCAACTGTAGTGCAAATAACACTGTGTGTATCTGTAAGAGAGAGGTACAGGCAAAGGTACTCACATCTGGAGGCTGCTATTTACTTACAAAAGGAGCTCCAAACCCAGATATCCTGCTGTCTTATCTAGCTTGACATAGCTGATAGCTCAAAGTTTTCTCTGCTGTGGAATCCTCTAAAAGGCAAGTGATGGAAAGAGTTGTCCCCACTTTGTGTTTTGTATCTTCGTTTTGGCAGTTTCATTGCCATGCTCTTTGAGCAATCCCACATGGGAATTACGCATACACAGTGCTAGCTGCTGGTGTTTCTTGAGTTGATTGGAATGTGATGCACTCTCCCTCCCTTCAGTGTTATCAGTGGTGACGTCTTTTTTAATTACCATATTTTTCGCTCTATAACATGCACCTGACCATAAGATACACCAGGAAAGCTGGCGCTGGGGCTGGGAGGGAAGGGGTGGGAGTTAGAACGCCCGCCCCTTTCCTGGCTTTCCTGGGTGTGCGGCTTCTGCGGCGCGCTCAGGAAAGCCGGCGCTGGGGCTGGGAGGGAAGGGGCGGAAGTTAGAACGCCCTCCCCTTCCCTGGTTTTCCTGGGCACGCGGCTTCTGCGGCGCGCTCAGGAAAGCTGGGGCTGGGAGGGAAGGGGCGGGAGTTAGAACGCCCGCCCCTTCCCTGGTTTTCCTGGGTGCACGGCTTCTGCACGCGCTCAGGAAAGCCGGGGCAGGAGTTAGAACGCCTGCCCCTTCCCTGGCTTTCCTGGGCACGCGGCCTCTGCAGCGTGCTCAGGAAAGCCAGCGCTGGGAGGGAAGGGGCGGGAGTTAGAACGCCCGCCCCTTCCCTGGCTTTCCTGGGCGCGCAGCTTCTGCAGCGTGCTCATGAAAGCCGGGGCTGGGAGGGAAGGGGCGGGGAGTTAGAACGCCCGCCCCTTCCCTGGCTTTCCTGGGCGCGCAGCTTCTGCAGCGTGCTCATGAAAGCCGGGGCTGGGAGGGAAGGGGCGGGAGTTAGAACGCCTGCCCCTTCCCTGGCTTTCCTGGGCGTGCGGCTTCTGTGGCGTGCCCAAGAAAGCCAGTGCTCCACACACACACCCCCACGTGCACTCTTTTTGCAGTGTTCACTCCATAAGACGCACACACTTTCCCCCCACTTTTTTGGGGGGGGGAAGTGCGTCTTATGGAGTGAAAAATACAGTAATTAAAATTGCTCAAAAAACTCTTTACAAAGTGTGCTGGTTGCAGATGAGGATGGCGCAGAGCAATAACCATTCTCCTTGTCTAATTTCTTTGGGAGAGGAGCATGATATTCAAATATATCCAGTATGTGGACAGTTTACTTAGATTGAGGCATGACAGACGAAAAGCTGCATTAATGGAGACAGCCCTACCTGCAAGTGAAGGCAGTAACACATCAAGTAAGAACAAAAAAATCCCATCTCAGAGAGGCACTCATGCCCTGCATTGGTTCCTACACTAGAACTGAACTAGATGATACCTCAGGAATCAAGGCAGTCAGTCCCACAAACTTCATGATCATAAAGATGATAAGAAATAGATTTGAACATCAAACCAAGGTCTATAAAACCTCAGTGTATGAGAAACTGGAGGAAATAATTCCTGTACTAACATCTTTCTTCCTCGTATCTCTATCAACATAGATATGATGTCTGTCCAGTAAGTTTCAAAAAGAGAAATACACAATAACAACCATTTGGTTCCAGTTACCATGTAGAATCTACACTTGGTTCCACTACAAGACTAGAAGATTACTCATGAACAAGGGTAGTTGTATGGTCTATGTGACTGTACATGGTGCTCTGGGAGATGCTGCGAATGAGACAGAGTACCCACATCCTTATGGACTCAACTTCCCTTGCTACTTTGAACAAGACTGGAATTACACTTCAGCTCCAAGCAGCTGGGATACTGCCACAGACACATGGAGCCAACCCAAACATCTACATTTCAACAGAAAATGCAGTTTCTATGGAACGGTAATTAAGCCCTAATTCACAGGCCTCAACAAGAATACAGTTGATAAAGTGGAGGATCAGCTTCTGGCACAGATAGCAAAGAGGCCTTCTTACATTCACATTCAGGATCTGAAGTACTGTCAGAACCATCAACTGATGGCACCATTAGAGATCCCAATCCTAAATCTCTGAGTGAAGATTTTAAAATGTATAGTAAACAGTTTCTATGGATGGCAAAGACTGTTGACATAGAAGTGTTGTGTTCAGCGCCTAAAGCCTTAAAACTAGTTTTTCATGTTCTGCATTCATAGTCTGTAGGACAAGTTGCATTCCCCATGATGCAGTCTGCTTGATGTCTCAGTGGAGCTGTGGCGAAAACTCATCTCTTCCATCTTCTGTTCATAATAATCCAATTGAGTGCTGTGTTCCTTTTTTTTTTTGTCCATCCTGTAGCAAACGCAGTTGTGGAGAAAACAAAAGAATACTCTACAGCTCAACAGACAAAGAAGGTAGGAAATCAGATATGATAGGGGAAAAGGCATATTCCTCAGGTGCTCCTGTCTTTAAAATATCTAATTAGCATGCTAATATGGGCAGATATAATTGCTTTTGTGGGACCACATGTCTGTGTTCCTGGATATAATTCCAGAGGACAAAAAGTAGCTGTACAAACAACAAATACCAGTAAACTTGTCATATGCTGTTCAATTAGGAACATGGTTACAGGGTTGTCTGAGAGAAAAAAAATTTGGCTTAGGGCTACAGCTCTCCTCCAAGAGACAAAACAGGGTGGAGTTATTCAATTCTATTACAGATAAGGCTGTGGACAAGATTATGACAGATTCCCTGCAAGATCTCTTGCAGCAGCTGATCCTTGGTTAAGTTCACAAAGGCCTAAACTGATCAATAGTGTATTGTCCTACGTACACTGTAAACATCTGTGATTTCAGCATTACAATTACTGTCCTTATAATAAGTCAAATAATGACTCTCAACAACAACACAATCAAAATTGTTTCTAAAATCTAATCAGTTAATCCCTCCAAAATACCTAAGGCTCTACAAAACACATTTTTTATTATTTGAAAAGTTACCTTCATAGAACTCCGTTATCAAGAACAGGTTAGCCTATTTCAAGGGCTAATGGCAGGAAATTACAAGGGATCAGAGGGCCCTCCAAATAATTTTTCAGGCTTTCAAATAGAATTCAGACAAGTTCAAAGAGAAAATCCTCCACTTTTTCAAAATGTTAAGCTTCCAAGACTATTGGTAGAAGAGATGAACAGTCTACCAGCAAAAGCTGCTGTTAAACATCTACAGTCCCAGCAGTATGTATGGAATGTGTTGTAATTGCATACCTAAAAGAATGCACTGTATTTCCAAATCTAGACAACTGAATTATCACTTAAAATTCCAAGGAAAATATTCAGCACCTCTTACTCATTATCCTTCATTATCAACACAGAAAGCAGGCCTTCATACAAACTTTGAATAATCAAAAGTGGCTTTGCTGGATTTTAGCCAAAGCAAAATGTTTACCCCACAGAAGCAGTTAAGAAACAAGAAAATGCAGATATTCCATTTCCAGCCAGTCCATCATATACCTAACATGCTGGCCCTATGGCCTCTGCTATAGTTTGTGTCCTCTTAGCTAGACTGAGGATGAGGCATCTTCAAGACAACTTCATTGGATGTTTGAGCCTAGTCACATAATATCAGAGGAAACATCTAACTATTTCCAAAGACATTATACACTCTCTGAACTGATGGAGTCAATCATAACCTGTTGTTAGACAGTCTACATGGCATTTTGATTATGTACATAACAGTTAAAACAAATGCTTCTCACATAGGTGCAGATGAGACTTCTTTGTTTAAATGTGCTAGAGTTCAAAATAAAGCTATACAGCATGACCACTTTCATTTGCCACCCTACTGCAAGAGAAAGTAGATTACTAAGCACAACACTATTAACATGTTCTCAACAAACAAGAAGGAAGAATGCCCTTAAAATTGTACAAAAGAGTAATGAAAATATGGGAATGGCCCATGCAGTGGAATATAATGTTTCAGACAATTCACATTGCAGGATCAAAAATTATACTCTTAGACTGCTTGAGCAGCCCTCCCCCTAAGGAACACAAGTGGAGCCTATCCTCCCACTCTCTTCTCCCAGTTTTCAAACAATGGAATCTCCTATCTGTTGATTTATTCACCACAACATGCTGGATTATTTTTGATAGCTGGTCAAACATTACTTGACCCAAATCTTGAGATATTTTTAGACTGATTGGACAAGGACACGCTTTTACACCATTTCCTCTGGTGCCAGTAGAATCCAGGATCTTGTGCACAATAATACAGTGAAAAATCAAACCGGATATTTCCCTTAGGAGGTTATCAAAGGAGACATGTCTTCATCTCTCAACAGTAAGCAACCTCTTGTCTGAAGATGGGTTACTCTGTCACATCAGCCCATTACCATCTTACTGTTTGGTGGATTCATATCTAGACAGAGGCATTCAGAATCTGTTAAAAGAATATTAATGAGAGCCAACCCCTCCTTTAAAAAACCCTAAATCTGTCTACCAGAACGTTCCGCTAAGTGGGGAAAAATGTGTTTATTTGTGAAAATGACATCCTATCTATGATGTATAATTTAAATCATATACTTGAATATCTTTTAGGTCTTAAACAGAGTCTTGGCTAATAACCTCTATAAAAATATACCTATCAGCAACTCCTACATTTCAAGGAAAGTTTGGCTTTGCTCAGAAAGAGTCTAAGCATTTACTTAATTAAACACATTCCCACAAGTCCTTACTACTTTCCAAACTAATGCCTAAAACATTTGAGGTTGTAGCTACATGCCTCCAGCAATTTCTGTCCATTAAGATGGTATTCTTACTTGTGTTTCAGAGTGTTGGTCTGCAGTAGAACAGCTAGATCTGAGTCCAGTAGCACTTTGGAGGCCAACAAGATTTGAGGCTATAAGCTTTCAAGAGTCAACACTCTCTTCATCAGATACCTTCATCATTCTTAGTCATAATTATATTTGCATGTTAACTAAGCAACTCAGGAACTAGAAGATAGGATCTGCCTTTGGTTTACAAAGACAAGGTAGATGTTAGCTGTAGTGTGGAGTTTTTGTTAACCAGAACATTGCATTTCCTTTGTGTTTTTGTACATACTTCCCTGCTTCCATTCCCCCCTCATGTGAATCCTAAAGGGTGAGAAAACCATTGTGTAGGGAGGAGTGCTTCATACTTCAAAGAGGATGAGAATATTTCATGGCTGGCACGACACCTGTGCAATTGCTCTGTGTGACTGACTAGTTTAAGTTATTCCTCATGCACTAAACCAGGGGTGTCAAACATAAAGCTCCGGGATCCAGAACCGGCCCGTCCAGGGCTCTTATGCAGCCCGCAAGCAACTGGTTTAAAGGAGGGAGTGCTGGAAGGAGTAGGCCTGTATTATAATGTATAATGTATTATAATGTGCTGTATGGGAGCAGGTCTGTATTATATGTAATGATGGGCGAGCTATTTTGTGGGAAAACTTGCCCACTGTTACTGATTTTCTCCAAAGGTTCCAAACAATGCAGTTCAAAATGATAGAGCACCTGATGGAAATACAAACTCAAAAACTAGCCCCAGCAACAAACCCCAGAGCCAGTTTAATCCTTGAAATCTCATTGGACACAACAACACTAACCATACCATCAAAAAATGTTATTGTCCAGTATGTCCTCAAAAGTGCTATTTATTGACTTCCGGTTTTGGCAACCTGCATGGCGGACGCATTCCTTTGGAGCTCCAGGGGATGCAATCTGTGACCCAGCAGATGGGAGGGGGTGCGATTGTCTGCACCACCTCCGGGGCCCTTGTAGGGGGCCCCCAACCATGGGGCGTGAGAGGCGCCGCTCCTGAGGCATGTTGCCAAGGGATTGAGGCACCTCTGAGCTCCGACAGTCTCACCACCGCGGAACCAGCAATGGCGTTAGGGGCACACACCGGAACAAGCGAACGGTGATCAAGCGAATTTCTTATCTCAGCATATGATACACGAAGTGTGAGTTTTTCTCATCGAAGCAAAACATCTGGACAAACAGATAAGTGAAAATATCCCCCCCCAGAAAAGTGGTGCAGAGGTTTTACCCCGTAGATAAACAAAAACTGATTCCAGAGCATTGTAAGGGGGGCAGGACTATAAGCAAATAACAACTGCTATAAAGAGCAGTGGAGAGAAAACGTTATAATCTCTCAAGCAATAGAGACTTTTAAAACTTTTCTGAAAAGTAAACTAAAAGATGGCAGGGAGGAAAGGCACCGAAAACAAAACCTCCTTCAGGAAACGGCAGCCCAGCCACCCCAGTCACGAGACCGGAAGTGGCTACAGATTTCCCTGGTATGATTGTAGCAGCATTGCGACCCCTGCTGGACCAAATGACAACTCTCAACCAGAATTTTGCAACTCTACAAAGTCAATGAATGATACTAAGCAAACGGCAAAGCAAACCGCAATAGTAGTCAAGGAAGTTGATGCCAAAACTATTAAGCTCCAAAAACGTGGAGAGAAGTGGGGTGGGAAGAGAACCTCCAATGAACTCCAACTGTTACAGCTTCAAATGGAAAAGTCAAACTATGTTTTGCGATTTCAAGGAGTTCCAGAGCCAAAAGGAGAAGACCTCCAAAAGACATTAAGTGACGCCTTGGGACCTGTTGCAGATTTGAAAATGGATTTTCTTCAAAGCAAGATGGATATGGCCTACAGGGCATATTCAGAATACATCAAGAAAAATAATCTGCACGGTGAAATTTATGTGAAATTCTCCAAAAGGCACATCAGAGATCAGATACTTAAAGCAACTAATGGAACTACCTTGAAAATCAACAATAGAGAAATTAAAGTATTAAAAGACATTCCCTTTGAAATGACAGAAGAGGAGGAAATATAAAGACAGTCTTATTTCTACAAAAGACATCTACCCCCACAATGGATTATTCCAGAAGGCATTTTCAAATACAACGACAAGAAAAAAAGGATTGACTCTGTCATAAAGGCTAAAGACTTTCTGGAACAGTTGCAAAAGCCAGCAAAGCCTTGGGAGGATGACAATGGGTGCGTTCAGACGCGCCGTTTGAGCCATTTTCGGCACGGCTCAGAAACGGCTTTTACCTGCGCGTTCACACGCCCAACATCTGCCTACCATCCCCAGCCGTCGCTTTCTGGAGCAAACCCCCTTTGAAACGGAGTATTTTGACACCACTTACCCAAGTGGTGTTTTCCATGATTCTCCGTTTCAAGCCGCACTTTTCCCTGTCTGATCGCTCCATCCAGCCACTTCCGGGTGCTTCAACCCCCCTCCCCTCTGGGAAGCTGCCTCCAGCTTCCGGTTTTAGTCCGCCATTTTTTTCCCCCTTAGCAGTGTGCGCTTGAGCGGAGCTCCGCTCCTAAGTTAAATGAAAAAAAGCTTCACTGGTGCCTAATTTAGGCATTTAGACGAGTCCGGGATCTTGGGGAGGCCATTTTCGGGGAGACAATATAAAAGGAGTCTTCATTTAAACTTTAAAGGGACCAGTTAAGATCGCTCTTCTGCGCACGCGCCAAACTTCCTGTTCGGGAGAGGGCTGCCTGTGCGCATGCTCAAAGGAGAGGGGAAACCCCCACCACCACCTGCAGTAGGACGGCAGGGAGTCCGAAGGAGGGAAGGAGGAGGTGAGTGTGATCGCGATTCTCCAGTTTAAAAAAAAAACGCATCGTGCCGGAGCAGTTTAAACCGCTCCAGCACGCTGTCTAAACGCACCCAATGAAGAGGATAGTGACCAGAGAAGCCATGGAGAAATTTCATCATCATCTACTGAAGAAGAATCTGACTCGGAATTAGGGGCAGTGGCCCCCAAAACTCCTAAAGCCAATCGAGACTATAACCTCTGAAAAAAGAAAGATAAAGATTAGCTTTTATCTCTAGAGCTTGAATTTAACCTACTTTTAGCAGATTCTCAGATGTTCTTTATATAGTTAATGGTTCCAGATGTATTTACTAACACTTTTTATTTATACTGCACTTATGTAGTATTAAGGTGCAAAAAACGATTGTAAACATTATATGATCACCGCTTCTTGGGTTTTTAGTGGTTATCTTTACTTTCTCCATAGTTTGTAGTTGACCCTTCCCTTGATTTCTGTGTAGTTTTTAGAAAAGCAATAAAAATCCTTTTTTTTTTAAGTGCTATTTATTATCGTGACCTTCTGCCATTTACACTGGGCAAATTAAGTTCTCTGTACACAGAATAAATGATCAACAATCAGATATTAAAAATGGAGAAACTCAGAAACTAGTTGGAGGAGGATTTCCGTTTTTCAGCAGTTCAATAATATTTAAATGTTGCCACGCTTCAGGGGAACAAAAGTTTCAAAGAGAGACTCCAGCATGAAGATGCTGAGTTAGTGTCATAGATGAATTCCATCAGGCTTATACTCAGTAAACAGAGGAAATAGTTTAAGATGGGAAATAATTATACTGTAGATGTTTATGTACATTTTTCTTCTGACTTGACAGTTCATCACTAGCTGGGAATGGTCCATACAAACTGAGTGGATAATGTGCTCTTTAGGTAGAATCTTGTTTTCATCTGTGGTCTCCATAGAAATGAACGTCTCTTTTCCTTTGAACTGTAACATTTCCCCTTTCCCCTTTTTGTGTTTCTTTTGTTACTGCCCATAGCTATATATCCAGGCTGACTGAGGGTAACTAGGTTATAATTCACAAGAGTATGCCAGATTTAAGGTGCCACAAGTTAGAAAACGATTGCCCTAAAATAGTTGATATTAATAGTTTGTAAGCCTTAGCTACAGCAATTGATTTTGGTTCAGCCTTGGTAGAATCTGATTAGATTAAAGGTAATATATCCATGTCATATGGTAAACAAACGTATACATTGCTTGAATAATCAATCAAATATAAGGTTTTTGGTATATAAATCAAGATGTTTTCATGGTAATTCCAGCTATTTCAGAGAAAGCAACATTAGGAAAATATGCAAAGTATTTATTATGCAATAAATGATAAAAGATAGATTATGGCAAACATACTTTCTACCTTTGGCATACAGCTGACCTAAATTGTTTGGATTTTTTGTTTGTTTTACAGATAAAAGCAAAAAACTATGATAAAGTAGAAAAGGTGAGTTCTAGAGATTTTATGGAAAAAATACAAATACTTAGAACAGTTACTGTCTTCCATTAAATGCTATGGGGATTGCAGTTGTTACCTATATGTGTGTAATATACAGCCAAGCCTTCTAATATTTGCTGTTTTTATGAAGGGACGATCTCCTGTGTCTATCACCAAGCATAAAAGAGAGAGAGCACAAATGGCCTCACTTTGTGTTTTTCTTTTGCCTTCTGACACTCTTGGAGAAGAAGGGACTAAGCTGTGAGGATTGATGGAAAACATTTTTTTAACTATATTCCACCAAAATTGAAGAATCCACAGTGCTTTGGAAAAGGGCATTTTCACAATCAGAAATGGCTTTGATGGACTGGTTCAGATATAAAAGCAACCCCCACATAAATGTCTCAGGAGCAGGGGCGTGCACATAAAAAATATTCAGACTAATTTCAGATCTGGATTTGGGGAGGGCATGGTTTTTATTATCCTGAATGTTTGGGACTCTCCTTACAATTTTGGGATTTGGGAGGGGTCCTGAAAATTTGAGACCATTTTAGCAATTGCCCTTCCTCATTCCCCTGTTCCCAAGAGACAGAAGGGAACAGGGAGAAGGAGAAAGATGGTCTCACCAAACAGCTGTTTGGTGGTTTCTCCCCCCATTTAAATTTTAAAGGGCTCAAAGGGATGTCTACCAGGTCTACCCCCATAGAAAATAATTGTCCTCTAACATTTAAAAAGACTGGAGGCACTGGTTAACAGCTGACTTAGCCTGGAAGGCTA
Source organism: Gekko gecko (assembly GCA_029375565.1). Taxonomy (NCBI): domain Eukaryota; kingdom Metazoa; phylum Chordata; class Lepidosauria; order Squamata; family Gekkonidae; genus Gekko; species Gekko gecko. The sequence continues at coordinate 128,165,647 of JAPDNY010000003.1, forward strand.
GATTTACTGCCTATCAGAAATAATGGAGTCATTATTTCCTGTGGACCATAGAGCAGCCAGGTCTACCACCCATAGGAAATAATGGCTCCATTATTTCCTATGGGTGGTAGACCTAAACCTTGGATCTGCTGTAAGAAAGGCAAATTACGTGCTAGCTGTAATTAGAATGGGAATAGAGAACAAAACTGCTGCCATTATATTGCTGTTATATAAATCTATGGTAAGATAACAGTTGAAATACAGTTCTGGTCACCACCCCTGGAAATGGTTATTGTAGAGCTTGAAAAGGTGGACAAAAGAGCAACCAAAAGTTCAGGGGACTAGAGCAACTGCCCTATAAAGAACTGTCTAAAACACTTAGGCCAGGGGTGTCAAACATAAGGCCCGGGGGCCAGAACTGGCCCATCCATGGCTCTTATGTGGCCCACGAGCAACTAGTGCAAGAGAGGGGAGACTTCTCAGGGGGAGTGGGCGGAGCCACTCCAATTGTGGCTTCAGCACGGCGGAACAACCTCATCTGCAGTAGTCAAGCAACATGGGAGTGTCTGCCCAGTGCTGCACCGCTGGCTTTCCAGTCAGCCCATATGGGTTTTTCTTTGCACCCCCCTCCCAGCCCATGGGGCCTTGCAGTGAGGATACAACAACTCGGAGCTTACCAGCTGCTGTCTTTTATACAGTTTATATCTCCAGTACCTGGCATTACGTTTTATGGCACACATGGCCTAGCCTGACAAAGTGACATTTATGTCAGATTCAGCCCTCATAACAAATGAGTTCGACACCTCTGACTTAGGCTGTTTAGTTTAGAAATAATGTGAACAGGGGGAGACATGACAAGTCTATAAATTTTGCACAGTGTGGAGAGAATAGATAACTTCTCCCTCTCCCATAATACTAGAACCTGAGGATCATCTACTGGAGCTGAAGGGTGGAGATTCAGGAGAGACAAAAGAAAGTACTTCTTCACACAGTGCACAGTGAAATTGTGGAACTCATTGTTACAGGATGTAGTGATGGCCCCCAACTTGGAAGTCTTTAAAAGAATCGTGGTATTAGTCATGATGGATATCTGTTTCGTCCAATACCAGCGGTGGTAGCTGAGGAGCATGGGTGGGAAGATACTGTTGCAGTCATCCTGGTTGTGGGTTTCCTAGAGGCACCTGGTCAGCTGCTGTGTGGACTTGATGAGATTTTGGTCTGATCCAGCATGACTGTTGTTATGTTCTTCCCACAGAAAATAATAGCTCTTTAAAGTTTAAAGGGAAATTAAAAGACCAGCTTATTCTCTCTCCTCTTGGCTCCAGGTGACCCCAACCCAAATATTCCCAAATTTTGGGAGATAAATTTTAATTACTCTCAGAATCTGGGAGTGTTTTGAGGTCATTTCGGATATCTCTGAGACAACAGGAAACAGCTCATTTCTAGTTTATATCTAGCTTGGGTATATCTGAGCGCACACCCTTAGTCAGGATTGTGTGAGGCTACCACCAGGCTTGTAACCCAACAGTGTTTATGTGGAGGTACTACTGGTGAGAACTATTGCCTCTATGTGGGGGTTGCTATGGCTTCTGCAGTACTAGTAATACTTTTTGAGGCACTGCATCCATTCAAATTGCAATGGCTGCATGAATGCCTCCTCATGCATAATTGCTGATTTCTACAATTTATTCCTTTCTGTGAGAGCTGGCAGGCTGCAAGCCAGAGTCTGCTGGACTGAGAATTTGCCTTCTGCCAATCTTGAAGAAGAGACTAAGCAGCCAAGAATGATGTGGGAAAGATTTCATTTAACCATCAGTCACCAAATTAAAGAATCCTCAATAGAGTTGAAAATTTGTTCATCCAGTGCAGATGGCTGAGTAATATATGTGATGGTAGTAGGAAAACTATGTGGGTCTGTCACAATTACTGCTAGCAGCCTACATAATATTGGGGGAAAGATGCATGGACACAGTATTTATCGCGGTAAACAGCTCAGCAGTTATTTTTCAGGGTCAAAGCAGATGACATTCAGGGATATCTGTGATTCGAGTAGTTTCAGCCATGTGGATCCTCAGTTTGGATCAGAGCCATTCAGGGACGGGAAAAATGAGTTTCGTTGTTTCTCAGTAGTTTAATTTGAAGCACCAGTACGTAGGTACTGATGTCAGAGTAGTGTATAAATCCAGACATTCTGGATGTGGATCTAGGAAGCCAGGGGTCTATTACCAGCTGAGCTACTAGAGTTCTCTTGAAGAAATGTTGTACCTACCTGATTTTCGTTTGTTAACAGTACGATAATGAACCTTAATGTTATTTGTAAAACTATTTCAAGTTTATACAGAGGGAAAGAAGCCTGTGTGAGATATGAGAATTGTACTGGTATGGTCTTTTCCCACCAGGGTTACTTTTAGAGATGTGCTCTCAGGAGTTACATTTATGCTTTAAGGTTTGTAATGTGCAGTGTGCCCTGACTTGGATGGTCCAGGCTAGTCTGATCTTGACAGTTCTCACAGCTATGCAGGGTCAGCCCCAGTTAGTACTTGGATGGGAGACCACCAAGGAAATCTAAGGTTGCTATGCAGAGGTAGGTGTCTCTTGCCTTGAAATCTCTACAGGGTTGCCATAAATCAGCTATGATGGCACTTTCTATCACCACCAATGTGCAGCATCCCATCTGAGAAGTATTCGATTAAGCATGTGCTATATGACTCCAGTTCATGAATCTTTTCTCTGAAAGAGCTACTGTTCAAAGTTCTGACTGTACATTACATGCACCTTGAGATGCGATTCCTGAGAGCAAATTTAAAGAGTGATCATTAGTTCAAGCACGTAAGGTGTAATGATTTACTAATGTCTACTCATGGGCTTCTGGATCTTTCTCCTTTATATAAATAGTTGTTTCAGCGGTGCCTTATGAAAGTTTTACACATTGACCTGTGGAAGTGCTACCTTTCATATGTGCGAGAAACCAAAGGGAAGCTACCCAGTTATAAGTAAGTACACATTGGTTTACTTTGTTCTCAATTTTATTTTAATTCATTCCACTTTTCACTAAAGGGCACTGAAACTGGAACTTTGCTTCGGAGACTAGCATTCAGGTTTAAAAACAGGTTTGGGTGACTTCTAGTAGTGTTGTGTTTCACTGTTGCACATATGTCTCCTGCTTCCTTCCAACTGATGATTATCAGGCTTGTTTACTTGCTGATAGAGTTAGCAAAGTGGCACTTCTGAGACATAGTCCTAGGCATTTGATAAGAAAGATCAGTTACTTTTTTCCTGTGGTCTGGTAGTTCAGTGAAAATGAAGTTCTGTAAGCTGGTTCTCGGGTTCCCTTCCTACTTGTATACATTACTACTTGCATCAAGTGCAGACACAAAAGCAGATGAGTAATTGTGGTTCAAGGGATAGATCAAGACTCCCAAAAGCTCATACCCTGCCCCATATTTTCTTAGTCTTTAAGCTGCTACTGGGCTCTTGCTCTTTTCATATGGTTCAGAGGAACAAAGCAAGAGCCTGGATATGATAAACCCAGCATGCAGTCCCTGCATTACTCTATAGAGTTCAGTGTCTAGCCCTGGGCAAGTCACTTTAGCTCACCCTTACAGGATAAAATGAGGTAGGTTGTCTCTCTTTGGGAGCTCATACGAAACTTTCAAGCCACATTTAAACTTTCTCCACATTTAAAGATATTTAATAAATAATATCTAGTCTCATCCCATGTTGAAGGTGGCTAACAACAATGAGGCTGCATTCAGACATCACGTTAAGATGCAATATGCTGTGATGAGCATAAATGCACCCCTTGCTTCTTTCTTTTTTCATCTGAAGTACAACTAAAGATTTCTTGTTTGAAACAAACACTGTCTCTCTATGGTACACAAATACCAGTGTTTGGCTGATTTGGAATCCTCACCAGGAAAGATTCTAAACTAGGCTTAAACCATGGTTTAGGATCCTGGCTTATGGAAAGGAAACAAATTTCAAGTCAGCCAACTTCTTACAGTTGTAGGTCATGGGGAGCTGAGTTTACTTTCAAACAAAGAATAGTTAATTGCACTCTGGGTGAGAAGGAAGGAGGAGAAAGTGACATGTTAAGGCACAAGAAACATGTTAAGGTATTTGTGCCCGTCATGGCAAATGTTACTGTGACATCTGAATTTATCCTGAGAGTTATACAAACAGAATAATACAAATACCAAAACCCTATGTCAACAGTGTAATACCAGAATAAAATGATAGTGAACAGCAGATTGTGGCCAAAAGTCTAATTTAAATTGGAGTGTCTTGCATTTCTTTTTAAAAATGTAGAGAAAAGTGCTGTTTTCCTTTCTTAAAAACAGCATTGTGGTTTGAGCTGTTTAGACTAGTGAGTTTAAAATGTAATGTTGAGTTTGTTGGAAGTAGCCAGTACAACTGAAAGTTTCCAGACAGGCTCAGTGCTTTTGCACTCCATTGGACCATGCTGATCTCCGACTAATGGGAAGTGTGAAATAAGTTTGACACAAAGTTCTAGTGTCTAGAATGTAAGGACTGTATAATCAGTGTGTGTGGGGGGGTTAATAACAAAGAGTTTTGTGACACCTTAAAGACTAACATTTTTTTTTGTGGCGTAAGCTTTCACGAGCCAGAGCCTACTTTGTCGCAAATCTTATGCGACAATAAATTTATGAGTGTTTATGGTGCTCCAAGACTTTGTTATTTGGCTGCAGAAGTCTGATACATCTGCCCCTCAATAATTTGTACATGTGACTCTAATAGTGTGTGTTTTTTCTCCCTAGAGAAAAAATGGCTCAGGCATACGACTTTGCTCTAGATAAAATTGGCATGGAAATAATGTCATATCAGGTACTTTTTCATTACTAGCTCAAATAGTTATTTGCAGTGGTTCATTAACATGACAAACTGAACTCTTACCATGTGATTCTATATATTTTGATATAGATCTGGGTGGATTACATCAATTTTTTGAAAGGCGTGTAAGTACAATACAGTTTTCTTCTCAATTGACTGATGCAATGTTGATATTCATACAGGTTGGATTGTGTAGTTGCTGACATGTTACTGTCTCGCCTCACAATTTAGTGAAGCAGTAGGATCCTATGCAGAAAACCAGAGGATAACAGCTGTCCGCAGGGTTTATCAGCGTGGCTGCGTGAACCCAATGATCAACATTGAACAACTCTGGCGAGATTATAACAAGTATGAAGAGGTAAAGCAAAAGATTCCTGATGTTCCAAGTTATCAAGCCGCTGCTGCACTAGTACAGTTCTTTCCTGCACTAGTAGCATCTATGCTTCGGAGGCCTGGGACAGCTTCCACCTGGCAGACGTTGCTCTTGCTCAACAGTTCCATTGTGACTAGAGAACAACCCAGTAGAGCCATGTTGGCTGCGGCTAAGCTAAAAATGCTTGCATAAATCCAGAAAACATAATCCTGCTCTCTTCTTCATCCTTTAAGATAGGAAGAGGCAGCCCCTTGCTGCTTAAAGGAACACTGTCTGAGGTGTGTGGGAATATGAATCAGAGTATGTTTGCTTCCAGAACCAATTCCTTCCCCTTCCCTTTGAGTTCTAAACTGAAGAGAAGCAGCCTTATCACAGAAAGGGGCAAGGCCACGCAGGTTTTGCCATGGACCGGTTGTCCTTTCCAGGGATCTCTCTGTCCCCACATGTATCCTCCTTTCCAAAGAAGTGAGCAGTGACTCAGGAAAGCTCATAACCTGCCACAAATTTAGTTAGTCTTTAAGGTGCTACTGGACTCCTACTCTTTTCTATTGCTGCAGACAGACTAACACAGCTACCCATCTTGGTCCTTTCCTCCTGCCCGTTCAACCCTGAAGCAGACAAAAGCCTTAATTAGCTGCCAGCACTCTGGTTTGAGAGCTTTACTGGAGAGGGCCCAGAGCACCTTCCCTGATGCCCAGGCAACTCCTTTTTCAGCCAGGGCATGCCCTGCTGTATGACCGAACATGAGGTGAGAAGGATGCCAGCAGAGTAAACAAGAAACAGTTTATTAAACAAATACTGTAGCATATAGACTTTTTCCAGTCTGCGGGCGCCTTTGGAATTCTGGCACAGAGTTACACGGCATGGCTGCAGCAAGATGCAGAACCAACCACAAAGTGTCAGGAAGTGAGGTGATGTTCTAATAGTAAATCCTCAGCATTTCAGTCAGGAGCTCTGTTCAACAGGATGTCTGTTAAAATGAACACAGTAACACAGTGAATAACTTGTGCTGTAGTGGCAGCTGTTACAGAACAACTTTTTAAAATTATGCACAGCCAATCAGATTTCCAGTATCCAATCAGAAACTACTTCGTCCTACCCACTTTCTAAAAACACTTGGCAGGTGCCAGGAAAGGTGTTGGCGGTTCCCATGGTACTCAACAGACACCATATTGGGGACCCCTGCTCTAGCAGGTTAGTAAATTAGAGAACTGGTATAAGAATGGGGTAGAATCAATACAGGGGCACTACATCTGCACAGGACAAAACTCATCCAGAAAGAAGCCTGCTGGAAAACAACAAAGCTCCCTACTGCAACTCCCTTACTTAGTTCCTATTTGTGTCTCAAAGCCTGATCCCAGTAGAGCTGACTCACCCCCACTGCGGGGCAAGGGATCAAGTCCTTCCAAAAGTAACCTGCTCGGCTTCAGGGAGTGAACATTCTGCCTCTCTACGCAGGGCATTGTATGCTTTCTGTCCAAACTCTACCTCTTCACCAGTGACTTGCTTCAGCTTTTCCCTCCATTTTTCTTGGGAACTGTAGGCCTGTGGGTAAATTTACACAATGGTCTTAGGCAATTGTGAAAGAGAGGCTTCCTTGAGGCCTGCTGTCTGCTCATTCTTCAGCCCAAGGACTAGGAGTGTGACAAATCTAATAACCTGGGTGGCTATGGACTCACACTTGTGTACCATTCTCTGTTTTCAACATCTGCTGGTAGCGCACAATCAAAGACTTTTACTGTAGCATGCTAGGGGAGGGGAGGGGGGAGATTTTTTAAAAAGATTATTTTATATAAGCAATCCCCTACTACTACCCTGTCCCTGGGCTCATCTTCATGCTGGGCACAGCTCCACACTCAACTCGTTTAACTCATTTGGGGGTGATGATGCTTGTAGCTTAATCAATGGTGACTTATTACCTTTAACATTGCTATAACTCATCTGTTTGCTCATAGTAACCTCTGTACCTACATGTGGACAACAATGAAGGTCATTTAGGGGACATACATGGTAGAAAAGAGACCCTTGGGGTGTCATAAATTAAATTTTGAGGTAGCAGGTTCTCCCTCAGAGACACGTGTACACATATTCCACTCTTACAAAAGCACGAGGTGATGGCAGAAAGCAGGAAAGGACAGTATGAAGAATTGCCTATTTCTGACACCTCTGTGATTTATCGTGGGTTTTCACGTTATATTTAATTTCTCAGCCTAACTGAGGTGATGTTAAGTATGTAAATAGCCTCATTAAAATTGTTTAAAATACCTATTTCACACAGGTATTACAGTCCCCCATGAATCTTTTGGTGGTTAAAGAAGGAAGCCACTTTGCCACAGGAAGAATCTTTTCGGGAGAAGGGAACTGGGTTCAGACTATATGCATGCTATATTTGAAAGGATGTATAGAATGGTGCTTGTTTTGTGAGAATATGCACTAGGGGGCACACAATTTCAAAATCCCATTTCTTCAGAATAGTTCTTTCAGGTACAGGACAGTTAGGTGAACCCAGCATTGCCCTACCTGACAGCCCCTTGAATAGGCTGAGCAAGAGGCAGTTCTCTTTTGCCCTTAGGATAGTGGGCTTGCCCAGCCATTTTTTCATCCCTCACTTGATGATGTCATTTGCACACTGGATCGTGATCTCCATGTCAGTGGTTGGTATTCCTGCGGTTGCTACTACGTTGTGCTGCCATTGCACTGCAAACAATAGGACTGAGTTAATGCCGCATCTTCTCCCTCCTTCTAGCAAGGTAGAATTCCAGATACCAAGAGCTTTCCCATTTGGGTCAACAGGAGACAGAGATCAAACAAAATTGGTGCAGGAGCTAGGGTTGCCAAGATTCTGGGGTAGAACCTGGGAAATGAGGGACTTGGGGGAGGGGAGCAACCTCACGGGGTAATGGCATAAAATCCATAATCCAAAACAGTAGTCTGGAGATCAGTTGTAATTCCAGGAGTTCTCCAGGCCCTACCTGAAGATTGGCAACCCTATGCAGGGCAGAACTAAATGGGAAGGCAGCCTCACTATAACCCAGTTTGAGTCCAGTGGCACCTTTGTTGGTCTTAAAGGTGACACTGGACCCAAACATTGTTCTACTGCTTCAAACATACACAGCTACCCACATGGACCTATTACTATAACCCAGTTTTCTTTCTCCTCAGAAAGGGAATTAGACTTCTCTCTCTAATACACACTGCTCTGTTTATCAGTAATTTTGGGAGTACAGGGCTGGATAGAGAAGGCTTGATCCTAACTGAGACAGTAAATAATAAAAATCTTGTGTTCTTTTGGAGATAAGGAAGAAGTGATTGTCCATGGATAATCTTGATCAGGGCTTAACTGTTTCTTTCTTTCTGTTTCTTATAGGGGATAAATGTCCACTTAGCTAAGAAAATGATTGAAGATCGCAGTAGAGATTATATGAATGCTAGACGTGTGGCCAAGGTACAGTGTCTCATTCATTGTACTGCCATTTTGTTTGATTTAAATAAGCATGATAATTTGCTTGAAACCTTTAAGTGCCACAGAAGATTACCTAAATGGAACATTACTTAAAAACTTACCTTATAATGAGTCCACCTTCCCTGTCACAAAGGTAGTAACAGTTCAGTTTTTTCCTGCAGGAATACGAGACTGTAATGAAAGGTCTAGACCGCAATGCACCCTCTGTTCCGCCACAAAATACTCCCCAAGAAGCTCAGCAGGTAGACATGTGGAAGAAATATATACAGTGGGAAAAGAGCAATCCCTTACGTACAGAAGACCAAACCCTCATAACAAAAAGAGGTAAATATGCATTCCTTTTGAGGTCCTCTTGATTTAATTAGGGATACTATTAAAAAGATGACCTCATCAGAAATTAAGTTCTGTTGAGGCCTTCTGTGAACACAAAAGTACATAATATAAACAGTCAAGAGCACTAGGCTGTGAGCTTAAATCCTGTTTATTTCAATTGACTTAAGTGCACTTAACTTTTCTCTGTGAACTGCTGGCATATACATTTATGTTCCTCACTCTCCATAGTAGTTGGTCTGCAAATGACATCCAGTGATCATTCTTGAAGTAGAAAATCTGTGTGGTTCTGGCTCAGAAGAAACAAAATACTGTTGGTTCCTATGCCACCAATTAACAATGGGTACTTTGGCTACCTAGTGCTGTCAAGTCATAACTGGCTTATGGTGACCCTGGCAAGAGGCTTTCAAAGCAAGTGAGATGCAGAGGCAGTTTGCCGATTTCCTTCCCCTGTAGAGTCTTAGTGGTCTCCAATCCAAGTACCGACCCTGCTTAGCTTCTGAGAGCTGATGAGATTGGGCTATACCATGCTGCCTTCCATCCCAAATTTAGTTAAAACATTCTAATTTGAAAAGGGTTGGAAATAATTAGGACATAAATGGGACTGACTCTAGACATTCCCAGAGTTACTGCTGAGTTCTTGTCAGGACACAGAGTCACAGAGTTGGGTGGTTTTTTTGTACCTTTAAGGATAGCGGCCTGAATAGCTCAGTTTGTCCTGAGTTTGTCCGTGCTTGGGAACTAAGCAGAATTGGCTGTAGTCAGTACTTGGATGGGAGACCACGAAGGAAGACTAGGATTCATGTGTGGAGGAAGGCAATGGCAAACCACCTGTGTTCATCTCCTGCCTTGAACACCCCATGATTGGGGCCGCCATGTGTCAGCTGCAACTCAATGGCACATTCTTCTCTTTAAGGAAGCCATGAGGTGAGTTTTGAAGGGGCTAACAGAGCAATCTTAAGCATGTCTGTTCAGAATCCTACTCAGATGCGTACATTGGGGTTTATTCCCACAAAAGTGTCCTTAGGATTGCACTGTAAATTCTTAATTAAATTCAGCAACCATTGGTAAATAATAATAATAATAATTAGTAAATTATTATTAGTAACTCTATTAGTAACTCCTTATAGGAATATTTATTTTCATGTCTCTATTCCTTTCTTCAGTGATGTTTGCATATGAGCAGTGCCTCTTGGTACTGGGACATCATCCAGATATCTGGTATGAAGCTGCACAATATCTTGAACAATCCAGCAAGCTACTAGCTGAGAAGGGGGTAATGTCCTTTTTCTTTTTAACTGCAGTTGGATATATGTATGTTTAATTTTTGCTTCGTATACAAGTTATACTGTGAATTCTGTCAAAAGTGTTTGTGATTGTATGCAAGATACATCATTAAATGTTAAAAATGTATGGTAAAATTATGATTTCTAAAACCGTCCTCAATCAATACCATATAAGCAGTGAAATATTCTGAACTTGTCAATTTGCTGAATTGGATTAGACTTTTGCAATTAATATATACATCGAAACAGCATGCTTTTAGTGTGGTCCCTGATCCAGTCTTCTAGTTGTTGGTGGGTTCATGGCAAATGTAGTTTTGCATCATTTAATGTTTCATGTTAATATGTATGCTTTGCTTCAGTTCTGTTTTTAGACTTCTGAATGGTTTTGTTGCATTGTTTATTGACTGTCCCATCCATCAATGGTATTGAATCACTCTGTGTAATCTGCTTTAAGTCCAAGTGAGGAAGATGGGCTATAAATAAATTTTAAAAATCCTTCTGGTTTAGAATATAGATCTCTGAGTACTGGGTTGAGTTGCTTTCAGACTAGTCAGTAGCCTTTCATTATTTTCTCTGATTCCAGGACATGAACAATGCTAAACTTTTCAGTGATGAAGCTGCAAATATTTATGAAAGAGCAATCAGCACTTTACTAAAAAAGAACATGCTTCTTTATTTTGCATATGCAGACTATGAAGAGGTAAGCCCAGATATTAGAGCCTCACATTTTCGAACAATCAGCTTTTTCCATTTGAAGATCTCAATTTCTGTATAACCAGGGAAATAATTCTATGATTTGACTAGATTGATAAACTTGAATTAATTTTATATTTTTTCAGAGTCGGATGAAATATGAAAAGGTGCACAGTATATATAACCGGCTCCTGGCTATAGAAGATATTGATCCCACTTTGGTATGCTTAACCTTAATTGTTTCACCTCTTTGAAATGGGGAAAGAATCAAAAGATGTGGATTTTCCCACGTTGATTCTCTTAGTCCAAAGCCTAAAGTATTTTGTATTAAAATATATAGATACACCAAAAGCCACACTTTTAAAAATCCATTATAGTTACCTTTTCTTCTGTAGTTTTCTGAAATATATAAAGCAACACTGTTTTATGTAGTTATTTGTATGTTCCAGCTGTTTTGCACTGCAGAGATAAGAGATTATATTTTTGCTGTCAATATATCTTGCAAAATCTTTAGGAAAGACGTCAACTGTTAATAACCTTCTACTTTAAGAACAGTAGCAAAGAGCCATAGAAGACTAAAATTTCATTGATAGCAAAGAGATAGCAAGTGGTCATATTGGGAGTTGATCCCTTCAGTGAAGAACTTATCTGACAGAAAAGTACATGTAAAGTGAGTGTAGGTCAGAGGAGGCCCGCAGTTTCTGGGAATACATTGCCTATGATTTATGAAATAACATTTCTCCTTGTATATTAATCCTATTGGTTTTGGGACCTTTTGTGATCTAATCCTGCTTTTTGAAAAGCATCTGGCTATAGTAATTAAAAATGCTAGCTTCATTTCTGGTGTAATTGCTGTCCCTCTTGCACAGAGGGATGTTGCCAAGGTATACTATGATTTTAAGAAGATAGGAAGAGCCCTGCTAGATCAGTCCAGTGGTCTATCTAGTGTAGCAACCTGTCTCACACTATGGCCAACCATTAACTCTGGAGGGCCAACAACAGAGACCTTCCCTGATGTTGCCTCCTGGCATTGGTATTCAGAGGTTTAGTACATCCAAATGTGGAGATTCCCTTTAGCCACCATGGCTAGTAACCACTGACAGACCATGAGTCTCTCTAATCCCCCTTTAAAACCATCTGTGCCTATGACTACATCCTCTGGCAACAAATTCCACATTTTAATCACTCGTTGACTAAATAAGTATTTCTTTTTGTCCATCTTGAATGTACTGCCCATTAATTTAATGGGATGCCCTTGAGTTCAAGTGTTTTGGGAGAGGGAGAAAAGGTTCTTTCTGTCCACTCTCTCTGCCCCGTGCATAATTTTATAAACCTCTATAATCCCCCCCCCAGTCATATCTTTTCTAAACTAAAAATCCCCAAACTCTTCAGCCTTTCCTCATTGGAAAGTGCTCCAACCCCCTAATCATCTTGGTTGCCCTCTTCAGTACTTTTTTGTTCCAATGTGCATCACCTTACACTCACCTACACTGAACTTCGTATGCCACATTGTTGCCTACTCACCCATTTTGTTCACCATCCTGAAAAAATTTGTTTCATCTGCAGACCTGGCCACTATACTGCTCACCCCCAGCTCCAGATCGTTTATGAAAAAATTAAATAGCACCAACCCTGATACTGATCTTTGTGGAACCATGCTGCTTACTTCCCTCCCATTTCAAAAACTGTCCATTTATTTCTACTCTCTGCTTCCAGTCTTTTAATCAATTTTTAATCTATAAGAGAACCCATCCTCTTATCCCATGACTGCTAAACTTATTCAGGTGTCTTTGGTGAGTTACCCTATCAGAAGTCTTTTGAATTTCCCAATATATAATGTGTGCTGGGTCACCATTATCTAGGTGTTGTTTCACTTTCCAGAAGAACTCCCAAAAGGTTGGTGAGGCAGGTCTTCCATTTGCAGAAGCCTTGCTGATTTTCCCTCAGCAAGCTTTGTTCCCTTAGGTATCTAATAACTCTGTCTTTGATTAGTTTCTACAAATTTGCCCAGGGCTGACACTAGGGTGATTGGCCTGGAGTTTCCAGGTTCCCTTTTCCTGGAACATCACCACTTTCCAGTCTTTTGGTACAGTGGCTGATTTTAGTGAGACTGAGAAGGGCAGCCATGAAGATGCTAGAAAAGATCCTTAAGTGTAAGGATGTGTCACTGGTGACCAAAATCAAGATAATTCATACTACAGTATTCCCCAGTACTATGTAATGGTGTGAAAGTTAGATTTTTTAAAAAAAGCTGACAGGAAGAAAGTTGATTTGTTAATTCATTTGAAATGTGGTGTTGGAGAAGAATTTTACAGATATGAACCAAAGCCTGATTAGAGAAATATCATTGGTGTAGAGGCTGTTACAATGAGAAACAGGCCTTGAATGGCTATGAAGATTAATACAAGCATCTTGAATTCGGCCCAGAAGCATATGACATATGTTCACATCTTTCTGAGGCCAAGTGAGAAAGGCGGAGTATAAATAACATAAATAAATACTTTACTAATTTGACAACATAAAATGTATAAATTTCTTGGTTCTCTATAAATAAAAATTGCTACAGTAGACAGGACTACTAGCATAGTTGGTTGTGAAGTTTGTATCAGTGAAAACACTGGACTCTTTAACAATGTATTATCATTAAGCATTAAAAAACCAGAATTCTTGAAAATATTGTCTATGTCTACAATACATAGGAACTGTCATTATCTAATGCTATAGACTGTCTTACATAAAAATGTACAGTCTGCACATCTTGAGTAAACTCTTGTATTTTATTTCATTCATTCCAGAAGTGGGAAAAATTGAAAGAGCCCTTGGACTTTTTCATGCTATATTGAGTGTGAAAACTCTTGCCCTAAAAAGCATTTCACTTATTCTAAAAGACAGAATATTTCATAGGACTCTTCCCCCCTCCCCCAGTGCTTCTGAAAACTTCTCAATGTATCCATTGGAAAAACTGGAAAAAAGAGGGGGGGAAAGACTGAAGGGAGGTCTGAGCCTTCACATTTCTATTCTTTGCAAGCAAAAAAGACAGAGGAGGCAGTTTCCATTTCTTACTTCAGCCTGTCATAGCTGAAGTGACAGAATTTTGTTTGGGGGGTCCCTGACCTTTGGTAGAGGGTTTGGGGGGACCATAATAGGTTGCTTGGAGAAGGGGAGGTCAGGGAAATATGCCCCAGCAAGGCCCTTGCATTCAGAGTGTGTAGGATCCAACTGCTCAATGTGGTGTTAATGTCTGAATATTGAATTTTATGTCAAAAATGTCCCTACTTCTTCTTGTACGTATCAGGTATACATTCAGTACATGAAATTTGCAAGGCGAGCAGAAGGTATAAAATCAGGTAGAATGATATTTAAGAAGGCACGCGAGGATGTCCGGACCCGCCATCATGTCTATGTTACAGCTGCTCTGATGGAGTACTACTGCAGCAAGGTAATCACACTCAGTGGATGAAGTGTTTATTTCAGCCTTGTAGCTTTCTTCGACTAATCAAGTCTTAAAATTTGCAGGACAAGTCAGTAGCCTTTAAAATTTTTGAACTCGGGCTAAAGAAATACGGAGACATTCCAGAGTATGTTTTGGCATACATCGATTACCTTTCTCATCTGAATGGTAAGTTCTGGGAAATGGGAGACTTAATGCCATTGGCTTTTGGTTCAGGTTTTACTGGGGTTAATTCTTTTCTCCAGGCGGTGGCTTTCTTTACACAAAACTGAGCAACCTTTTTTTGAATCGTCTGAAGGATAAGATTGTAGTTGCCACTTATAATTTCATGGGCCCCCTGCCATATTATCTTATCAGTAAACAGACTGCCTACTGTTTTTTTCTTCTGGTCTTGTACCTACAGTGTTAAGTGTACTGGAAAAAATCTGGCTTCAATAGTGTGATGGAAAATGTTGGTGCATCATAGTCTATAGGTAGATGTAGTGATGTGCTGTGGTATAGTGGCTAAGAGTGAGATGTGAGCAGGGAAGATCCCAAATCTCACATCAGTCAAAAATTCAGCAGGGACTTGTAGATAAGCAGCTGCTCTCCGAGCTCTCCTCCCATCTGTAACATGGGGTTAATAGTAGTGGTTTTACTGTGCAAGATTGTTGTAAAGATTACTGAAAGACTGTGTGTGAAGCGCTTTCAAACAGAAGAAGTGGCCGACAAATGGTATCCACAGAAATTGTGGAGGAGGTTTTAAAATTATTTTCACTGAAATCAAACTACTTCAAATTATTCTTTTATTTCCCCCTATGATCTCTATTATTAAGCTTATTTTCATATTCTTTTTTTTTACTTATTTTTAACTAGAGGACAATAATACAAGAGTCCTGTTTGAACGTGTATTGACCTCAGGGAGTCTCCCACCTGAGAAGTCTGGGTAAGCCTTGCCAAAGCCCCTTTCTAAACCATCTGGTCTTGCTGTGCTCGAAGGCCCCTGGTACAGTATAGAGAACATCCAGAGATACTGCAACGTATACTTTCGTTTGAGTCCTATATAAGAACAGCTGTAGATTGTAGAAGTTTTCTTTGGGGTTCATTTTTGGACACTGAATGTACTTTGATGATACTTCTACCGTTAAGACATTGGGGGGATGTGGAATGGTATCGTATAGTCCGATCTCATTGTCTCTCAGAAGCTAAACAGGGTTGGTACTTGGATGGGAGACCACCAAGGCAGATTTTGCAGAGGAAGGCCATAGCAAACTACCTCTGCTTAATCACTTGCCTTGGAAAGCCTATGGGATCAGCTGTGACTTGAGGGCACTTTATACTGTGCTATGAGAACGCTCTGTGATATTTTCACATACAAACCCATGTGCTGAACATGCATTTCCTTCCCTTGTCTTCTGTGTCTTCTCTTCACAACCTGCCTGCTAGATTCTCTGCCTCTTGACTGATACGGACCATCAGCTGAGGGCAGCTGTCTGAAAAGTGGGAGGTACACACATACACACACAAGTAGGATATAAATGTCTATCACAGTACCAACCTCCCCCTAATTTTTCCCAACTCCTATATATTTTGCCTATTTTTCGCATGATCTCTTTTCCTTTTGGCCAGTGGCATCTAAGGCAAGTAGCAAGCAGGAGAATTGCAGACCTGGAATCCTCACTGGTATTCAGTGACCAGTGGCAATAGCAGGGGAGAACTCCCAGGGCAGCACATAGCCACTACCGATTGCTGATCTATTTCTTACAAGTTCTGGGCCTAATCTGTGCAATGGCAAGGAGACTGGAAGAAAGCAGATCAGTACTGCAGGAGGTGGCCCCTCTGACTTTACTTGCAGTTTAATTTGTTTAGAGAATTTATATGCCACCTCTCCAGAGACGTGATTGAGGCAGCTCACAAAGCAAGAGCTGTAAAACAATAAAGTCATAAAACAAGCATGAAAATTATCGGTGTTAAAACTAGCAATAATATAAGCAAAGAGCTTGCTAGGAACACAACAGTAATATCCATAAAACTTCACTCAGACTAGAAACTGGCTAGGCACAATAAGAAAAATGGAACTCTTTAGTAAAACATCTGGTTGAAGAGAAATATTTTGGCCTGGCACCTAAAAGCCCTGTCTGTAGTTGCCACCTGCTGTGCTTCTGCAGGCAGGGACATGAACAACAAGGCTTAGGAAGAGAATCTTAACTGGCGGGCTAGAGAGTACAGGAGGAGGCAGCCCTTCGAGTACCTTGGCCCCAAGCTGCTTAAGACTTTAAAGATAAGAATCAGGACTTTGATTTGGGCCCAGAAACAATGGTCAGCCAGTGCGTATGTTTTGACACAGGGAAGATACAGTCCTTTACCCCAGTCCCCAGCAATAGACTGGTCAGTGTATTCTGAGCCAAGAGAAGTTTCTGAATAGGGTTCAAAGGCAGCCCGATATAAAGTGCATTAGAATCCTTTAATCTAGATGTGATCTGTGGCCAGATCATGCTTTTCAAGGAAAAGTCACTGGAGTATCAGCTGAAGTGGACAAAAGACATTGTATGTATCAGAATCAAGCAACATACCCATGCTGTGAACCTGCTCTTTCAGAAGGGGGGCATTCCTCTCTAGAACAGACGGTTGTTATTGACCAACATCACTTCAGCTTTGTCTACATTGAACTTCAGTTTATTGGCCATAATCTATCCCATTGCCCTCTCTAGGTATTTGTTCAGGACTTGTACAAAACCATCAGTCTCAGCTATTAAGGAGAAATAGACCTGGGTGTTGTCAGCATATGGGTGTCACGTCACTCCAAATCCTTAGACAATTTCTCCCAGCAGTCTCATATAGATGTTAAACAGCATTGGGGACAAGATGGACCCCTGCAGAATACCACAGGGCTGAACAGCAGTTTCCCAACATCACCTACTGCATCTGTTATGGCTTCTGTTTGCAAGATAAGGAAGTGATAGGAGGTACATGTCAGTTGCCTGGCAACTGTCCATGTTTCCTATAGTTCCCTTCTTCTCCTAGCATAGTTCTTAAGCCAACATGAAACTGGCTGTCCTAGAGTAGCAGCCCAATGGAAACAGCAGGAAGGGGAGAAGTTCTTCAGCTTGGTTACCAGGATTGCAGTAGATTTGGCTTGAGGCTCCCTCACTTCCAGAAACTGTTGTGGGTGTATTATGATAATAGAGCATAGTTTTCCACAGTCCTTCTGTTTCTATGTCTTCTTCCATTTCATGTACTACTTTCTCCTTGATCATTTGTTTGCTTTCTTTATTCTCCTGTACAGAGAAATCTGGGCCCGGTTTTTAGCTTTTGAAAGTAACATCGGTGACCTGGCTAGTATACTTAAAGTAGAGAAACGGAGATTCACAGCCTTCAAAGAGGAATATGAGGGCAAAGAAACAGCTCTGCTAGTAGACAGATACAAGTTCATGGATCTGTATCCCTGCTCTGCTAGTGAACTCAAAGCTCTTGGTTACAAGGTAAGAGGATGGGGGACATTCTAGTGTGTGCTGGAAGAGCAAATACAGCTGCCTTACGTTGTCATGTACTTGGCCTTCATAATTACTGCTTTCTTTCAGTGAGTTAATTTGAAACTTGTATGGACCTTTTAACCAATTATTTTTGCCAGTGTTCAGTCTTTAGATTGAAATATGAGTAGTGGTTTGGTATCTTTTAAATACTGTGGACTGCTCTGCAGCACCATGCAGAAGCCAATTGATAGCTATCAGACATGGCAGCTGTAGTTGTGTGGAAAGCTGTGAGCAAGGGCAATTTTCTCCATGCTAACATTTCTCCAGAACAGCAACTGCATAAATTAACTTTTTATTTATTTTATTTAATTAATTAATTAATTAAAATCAACTGCCATGAGGTAAATGCTGACAATTTAGGTAGCAATTTAGAATGCAGGATTAAAGTCTATCCAGGTTTATTTTGCTCAGCTTCCAGGCAACTGCCTACTTTAAAAGGTATAATTAGCCATTGGCACCTATGGTCCCAACCTCCAGTACTCAACAGCTGGTTATCAGTTGGTGGCCCACATTCTGAGGTATGAAAGACTGGTCCAGTTGCCCTGCTGTCTCCTAGCTTCCTCGTCAGCCCAGAATTCTTCTGGAATAAGTTGCCTGTTGAAACCCCAAGAAATTAAAACCAAGTCTTATTTTACAAAGAGTCCAGACACAACTATCTAAAGGATTATTTCAGGATTACAATGTGTCAATTATAAAACTAATGCTGGCTTTAATGAGTTCAGTCTTATGCCTAAATTAGTGATGTAAAGCCTGCTATTTTATTAAAGCTTGTGCTAGAAGAACTCAAAAATTATGTTTGTGTGGGAAGATAAATGTCTGATGAACATATTCCTGTTATGCCTTAAATCTTCATTACTGTAAACTGGAATTTAATAGGAAGTTTCCTTAAAGTTTTAATATGGAATGTTTATATTTTTAATGTTTTTGAAAACTGTTTTAGTTAGAAAGACAAGTTAATACATTTCATATATTGGAATAGAGGATCCCCTATGACTGCCAGCAACAGAGACCGTGGTCTGTAGCTCTGATACAGTATAGCTAATGTGAGAAGCAGTGGCAATTTAACACATCTTTTGTTAACTAAAATTTTTAATGTGGACTTCTTCTCATTGGATGAATTTCCAGGATGTGTCACGCGCAAAATTAGCAACCATGATTCCAGATCCGGTTGTGGCTCCTTCAATAGTGCCTGTGCTAAAAGATGAAGTGGACAGGAAACCAGAGTATCCAAAACCAGATACGCAGCAGATGATTCCATTTCAGCCAAGGCATTTAGCACGTACGTTAGTCTCTAACTCTTGTCAAAGTTACAGTTATCTGCCTGTCAATTATCAATGCTCATCTCGCAGTTCCTTCTCCAATACAAGAGCCCTTAAGACTAAAGCAAATATTGTTTTCTTACTTGCTAGCTCCTGGTTTGCATCCGGTCCCTGGTGGTGTCTTTCCAGTCCCTCCTGCTGCTGTAGTTCTAATGAAGCTTCTTCCACCTCCTGTGTGTTTCCAGGTTAGTCATTACGTTCTGATAACATTTCAAAGCCTTTTTAGTCTGCTTCCATGTATTAAACTGTTTATTACAGCCACAGAAACAACCTGTTGTTTTCCCATGCAGGGCCCTTTTGTGCAAGTGGATGAACTCATGGAAATTTTGAGGAGATGCAAACTGCCAGACAGTAAGTTATTTTTACCCAATTAAGCACAGAGCGGTACCAGTACTTCTGCACTGAAATTCTGAATGATTGTGAATGTCTGTCTGTGTTACTGACACATTGAAGTTCAATGCTAAGACCATTGCCATGAGGGCGCAGATGTATGGATGTATGTATATGAATATCAGCAAAACGGTTCAAATGAAAAGAGCCAACTAATTTGCCCTGACCTGCATAACCCAGGCAAGCTCACTCTTGTCAGATCTCAGAAACTAAGCAGGGTTGACTCTGGCAAGTACTGGGTTGGGAGACATCCTTGAAATACCAGCAGTTGGGAGGACAGGGGCAAGCTTTATTCAGCTACCTCTCTGAATATCCTCCAGGCCCCCAGTAGGGGTCAGTGACCAGAAGTCGCCATGACTTCCAGGTGCACACACTGTCAGTTACCCGAGGTGGCTCTGACTTTCCAGGTGCATGCACACTCACATGCACACACAGATATATTAAAATTACCAACACCCCCCCCCCCCCCAAAAAAAAGAGCCAATTAATTTAACCTCTCCCACTGGAGTTCTTGGACTAGTGATCAGGTTTGCTGGGCACAAAGGATCTGCCCTAATTTTTTCAAACAAAACTAGTACATGAGAAAGAAAGGACTTCATTATTTAAGCAGGCCAAGGATGACACTGCACCCTTTTGCCCAAGCTTATTAGGAGGATTCAGATTACCTTTAATGTCCATTCACATTGTGGTAATGTGTGGCTGCTCCCCTCCCCCTTGATTATTATTGCAGATCTCAGGAGACCTGTTGTGGTAAAAGTCACTACTTGATAAAAGCTTGAAGAAGCCAGGCTGCCACAACAAACATCTTGTGAATAACAATGGGTTTCCAAGGCCTACCCCCTTCTTTAGTATCCTGTTTTGAATTATATTATACAAATCAGCCTATTGATATTAGTTCACAACATTCTCTCACATATTAATTCCTGCTTAAAACGAGCCATCTGATGTTCTAAATAATTAGTTTTTTTAAAAAAAATCCACTTGCCAACCATGTTTCCTAACTCCATATATACCGCTCCCTTGGTATCTGGTGTATTCCCATAATTTCTCACCTGTGTTCGTTGCAAAGTTTTGTTTTATTATAGGAACAGAAGCTCCTCTAAACTCTCATGGAATCTTAGATCCTGAGTCACAGATACCACACCAAGATTTTAGCAATCACTTGCTGGGGAAGGAAGGAGAAGGCTGAATCCAATACTTGTCCATCCCATCTGATGGGGAAGGAGGAGGGCTGGAAATAGACTGGCGCCACGGCAGTCGACAGCTACGTCTGCATTTTTTAATCCAGCATTAGGTGCTGCACTTGCCGTGCTGAATGTGGGATGCAGATATCCAGTATTGGGAATCACAAGCAACATGCATGGTTCCCAAGCCAGTAGGGAAACTGTTTCTGCAGTTAGATCAAGATGAGTAGCCATGTTAGTCTGCTGCCTTATGGCACTCTCTGGATAAGGGAATTAGTGTTGAATAAGAATACAGTTTCATTTTCAAGACAGAAAGACTGAAATGTGAGGCAGCTTCTGTAAGTTCATTTTACCAGAGAACTGTAGCTTGAGAATTTCACAGAATAAAAAGCAAAATCGGGCAGCTGTAAATAAGCCAGCCAGTTAGTAACAGTACAAAGCCAAGCTTTTTTGCAAAACAAAAGTAAATACTTCAATGACGACTGGTAGGCTATGTTGTAACATGTAGCCCATAAACATAAATCAGCATATGGCACTAGTTGCTGTAGATTTTCCGGGTTGTGTGGCCGTGGTCTTGGCATTGTAGGATCTGATGTTTCGCCAGTAGCTGTGACTGGCATCCTCAGAGGTAACACAGAAAGATGGCGTACTCTCCATGTCAAGGTGACACAGAGAGTACTTGACACAGAGAGTACTCCATCTTTCTTGACACAGAGAGTATGCCATCCTTCTGTGTTATATCTCTGAGGATGCCAGTCACAGCGACTGGTGAAATGTCAGGTCCTACAATGCCAAGACTACGGCCACACAACCTGGAAAATCTACAGCAGCTAATGAACTCCGGCTGTGAAAGCCTTTGACAGCATAGCATATGGCACTGTTAACAATTCAGGGAACACTGTGATATATTTGAACATTTAATGACAATTATGTATATCTATAAAAAACTTTAGAAATTCTAAGATATTCAAGACAAAACTTTAGACATTTAAACATATTCAAAACAACATCCAATATTCTCAATGAGCACCCGGTTATACACTCATTTCAATAGTCTTCCTCAGGAGTAATACTCTTAAGTAACAAGGTGTCAGCCTTTTGATACATTTTAACATGGCAGCATTAAACATTCATTTCAATAGTCTTCCTCAGGAGTAATCCTCTTAAGTAGCAAGGTGTCAGCCTTTTAATACATTTTAACATTGCAACATTAACTTCTTTTTCTACTTTCTTCAGACCATGACTGTTTGACTTCTTCTTCAACTTTTCCTAAAACAAACATGATTATTAAACATTGAAAGAAATATGAAGCTGAATGGAAACTAGTTCTAATTAGGACTGGTTGCTACTATTAAGAAATGATTTATGAACTGGTTTGCTCCTTAGACAACTACTGGAAATGGAACTGAGTAAGTTTAAATTTATTAAAGTCAAAAATTAATAATTTTCAAAAATTTAAAAATTAGAACTAGTTTCCATTCAGCTTCATATTTCTTTCAATGTTTAATAATCATGTTTGTTTTAGGAAAAGTTGAAGAAGAAGTCAAACAGTCATGGTCTGAAGAAAGTAGAAAAAGAAGTTAATGTTGCAATGTTAAAATGTATTAAAAGGCTGACACCTTGCTACTTAAGAGGATTACTCCTGAGGAAGACTATTGAAATGAATGTTTAATGCTGCCATGTTAAAATGTATCAAAAGGCTGACACCTTGTTACTTAAGAGTATTACTCCTGAGGAAGACTATTGAAATGAGTGTATAACCGGGTGCTCATTGAGAATATTGGATGTTGTTTTGAATATGTTTAAATGTCTAAAGTTTTGTCTTGAATATCTTAGAATTTCTAAAGTTTTTTATAGATATACATAATTGTCATTAAATGTTCAAATATATCACAGTGCTTCTTTGTTTTGATATATTATCTATCACTGTGACCCCTCCTTTGGTCCTTGTAACAATTCAGGGAACGCCAGATCTAGTTTCATTCAGTGTCGTGGTTCCGTTCTTCATTCTGCTTCAGTAAAGGTTGCATCACACTTGAGGAAGCTAATATTTTCAGCATTATTTACTAATTGTTGTCCCGAGGTCAGTACTACGTTTAAAGGGTAGGTTTGCATTTGTCAGTATGCTTTGGATGTATGTTATCTCTCAAGTGCAAGGAATTCTTGAGGAAAGGGTGGGAAAGTATTTCATATTAAATGTCTTTTATACAAGACATGACTTCCCTAATTTGAATACCGAAGGAGTAAATAGATCATACCTTCTAACGAACAGCTACATTTTCAATATATATGGCATGTGGCTGAGTAAATCTTTTTAGGGTACACTGGCAGTTTCATTCTTTCTGTGATCTTATTCTCTGAAAGCACAACTACACATTTCCTTCACATAGCATATCTTCAGACAGGAGGTTCAGTCAGTCACAACACTTCTCTGTTTTCCCTTCCTCCTCGCCAAAGTTGATTCTCAACCCATGTGGATTGTTGGCGGACTGCAGTGTGGAGGGATAAGAGGGGGAAACTGCCCTTCCTTCCTCTTCCAGGGGTGGAGCTGTCTCTTCACTTCAGCAGAGCTCTGCTGACATATGATTCTTGACCCCAGGAATCAACTTTCTTACATCAGCAGGTGCTGCTGGATGGATCCAATTCAGCATCATTTTTCCAGCTGAGTTTTCTTCTAGAATTCACCCAAGAATAAAGATTCGGCTCTAGTGGCCTGTCTAGTATTTTAGAATGAAATTCACAAGTATAATGCTACTACTGATGGACTGATTTCTTCTCAACACTAATAAGATCACCTTTTCTTTGTCCTTCCCAAGCTGTTGATGAAGCTATAAGGATTATCACGGGAGGCCTGCCTGAACTATCAATGGAAGGGAATGGACCTTTGGAAAATAATGCCCTTCTCAATAAAGCCGTCAAGAGACCAAACGAAGATTCAGATGATGAAGAGGAAAAAGGATCAGTGGTTCCTCCCATTCATGACATTTACAGAGCACGCCAGCAAAAGCGGATTCGGTGAGCCAAGTTGCAAAGACAGTGGTAAAAGACGAAGGACTTCTAACAGAATTTCTTTCCTTCTACCAATCAAACATTTGAAAGGGATTGCAGTTTCTAACATGCATCTTGCAACTGAGGTTGTTTTGTTACTGTGGTGCCTCTTTTTTACCAGCTCGTTCATCAGAAAAGGGCAGAGGAGTCTTAGAATGAGCAAATCTGAGCTCTGGCAAAAATTAAGTTTTTGATCACGAACTGTACAAAATGTCTGAATTGTATCTGGTCGCTCTTCAAGTGTATCTCCATCTACCACTTGAAATCTTGTTGGGGTTTTGACAGTTTTATTTTTAAAACTGGATTGCTTATAATTGTGAAATATTTTAAATTCACACTTCCGGAAAACAAACCGTCGTTCTCAGTTTGCTCATGTAGTGTCTGTCCTGCCTTATTCTTTGTTTTTATTTATGGCAGAATAAATGGAAGCTGTTTTGTAGGTTAAAATGGAAGAAAAATCCTTTCAAATAAAGGAGCTCCATAATATCATGTGTCCTCCCGTTTCATTTATAACACAAAAGGAGTTTAAACATCACTCATCAAGAATGAGTTATTACCAGTAACATGCTTCAGAAATATGGGGGCATAGATCAGATACTGATGGTAACTTTTCCTAAATTAATTCTGATTCCAAAGTACAGCTTTTTGCTTCTGCTATGTCAATGAAGAGCAGGATATTCATTACTTTACATGACAAGCCCAGTCTGTTTGCCTGACTTTAGAGCACTTGTTTGGAAATGAATATGAAACCCTCTAATTAAACGTGCTTATGAACATCATACCTTTGATTTTGCTCAGATTGATGTGCACCATTCCTCTAATGCCACTTTTCTATAAATATTCTGCTATGGGGAATCTTCCTGGCTGTACACTAGAGATAATACTTCTGTTCATGGCCACAGCAACTTGAGGGACAACTTCAAAAAAGCTAAAGAATGTCTTCTGCAGCGTCAGGGTACTGACAACTCAGCCAATCAGCCTGTAAGATTTCTCAGAGATGGGATGCTGTCGCTAAAAAATAAATAATAAAAGACCACTCACTGGAACAAAAGTAGATCAAGGTGGGCAGCTGTGTGGGTCTGAAGCGATAGAACAAAAGTGTTCACTCTTGGAGCACCAACCACCGTCTTATCCCTTGCCAACAGCTGACCTGTGCTTCTGCAGGAGTCTGTCTTTATGAGAACATGCTGTGAGTAAAGAGAACAGACAAAGCTATTCAGACTCAGCTTAGCTACACCTTCCTGCATGGGAACTGAGCAGTGTATCTTAAGTTTTACCTGCTCCAAGTAAGTGTTAAATATCTGTTGACTTTAAGCAGGGACCCTATGAATTGTCATATGGAAGCATTCCTTCATTAGTGCAGATGAAAGCTCAGCTTTCTCCAAGCCAGCTTGGAACAGGAGCTTCACGCTCAATATGCTGAAGCATCAAGGAACATCTTTACCCATGGCCTTAGGCAGAAGAATGTTCTTTCCATCTTCATCACCATCTCTTGCAGCAAGGAGCCATATTGATCAGGCCTTCTGCCATTCACAGATTTCCACTACAAAGTTAGTACACTGTCCCAAGGCCCTCAAAACCCCCCCCCCCAAATCTTAGGTTCCTTTCCTTCATAGTAGTTTTTGTGATCATCACTTTGGCCACAAATCTTGGAATTAGAAGCTCTTTCAGTCAGAAAGGAGATATACGCCTTGCTTCAAATAAAAAACATTAAGAAGTTCATTTCAGGAGACTGAGAGTTTAGGAGAGAAACAGCAAAAACACAGCTTCCACAGATTAATTAGTCCTCTCGCTTCTCACATAAGAGATAAACAATTCACTGGCAAAATAAACTAAAATAGCTAAGTTATAAATAGGAAAGAAAGAATTAGATAATACTGTCCTGGTCAGACGGAGAAACAGCTTGAGTGTCTTTTCTTGCCAGCCAGAAGCAGAAGAGCCACCATAACAAAACAATCATCAGGCCTAACCCATCCCTTGTCCCAAAGATGAATACCTTAGGATTTTACTACCCTTCTGCCCTAATTTTTAACATCTTAAGGAACTATGACACATAAATTCAATGTTCATTGTCCACACAAGTGGTAACTGGTACTGCACTGTAGCAGTACTCTGAATCTGACAACTTTAGGTTGTTCTTTTCCAGATAGGGGGTGTGTGCATCAGATTTCAGATTTGAGTTTGCATCCAGATTTGGGGAGGGCACGCTTTGCATTATTCTAAACTTTTGTGTCTCTCCTTACTGTTTCAAAATTTTTTTCAAGTTTTTTTTGTGGATCCTGAAAATAAAGGACCAATTTATCAATTGTGTCCCCCCCGCAATCTGCCCACCAGCCCAGAAGCAGGAGGAGTAGGGAGTGAGTGAGAGGAAGCTGGTCATGCCAAACAGCTGTGTGACAGTATCTTTCTTCCTTTAAATGTTAAAGGGCTGTTACTTTCTAGTGGAAAACTTGGCTGCTGAAATCAGAGGCCAGGTCTACCCTCTAAAAAATAATGGCTCTTTAAAATTTAAAGAGAAAAGAAGAGATTGGATTTATACCCCGCCCTTCACTACCCAAAGGTGTCTCAGAGAGGCTTACAAACTCCTTTCCCTTGCCCTCCCCACAACAGACACCCTGTGAG
This sequence comes from Gekko gecko, assembly GCA_029375565.1. Classification (NCBI taxonomy): domain Eukaryota; kingdom Metazoa; phylum Chordata; class Lepidosauria; order Squamata; family Gekkonidae; genus Gekko; species Gekko gecko. The sequence continues at coordinate 128,192,148 of JAPDNY010000003.1, forward strand.
GTAGGTGAGGCTGAGAGAGCTCTTGACAGAAACTGCTCTTTTTCAAGAACAGCTCTTATCAGAACTACGGCTTGCCCAAGGTCATCCAGCCAGGTGCAAGTGGAGGGGTGGGGAATCAAAACCGGTTCTCCCAGGTTAGAGTCCATGCACTTAACCACTACATCAAACTGGCTCTCCACTACACTGAAGGGACTGGAGACACCAACAAAGAGCTGACTGGGTAGACCTGGCCTTGGAGGCTAGGTCAACCAACCACAGGACATAATGGAGGGCCATTATTTTCGGGGGGGGGGCTCCCATTTTGGACGTCTGGTCTTCCCACAGAAAATAATGGCTCTTTAAAAGTTAAAGGAAGGCATACACTGCTGAACAAATTTTTGGCAGACCAGCTTCCTTTCTCTCCCCCTTAGCTCTTGGCCTCCAAAACCCAGAATACTGCTGAAGTTCTGGGAAATAATTTTTTTGTTACTCTCAAAATTTGGAGGTAGTTTTGGTCATTTCAGATATGCCCAAACCAACCTGAAACAGCTAATTTCCAGTTTATTTTCAGCTTGGATATATCAGTATAGACCCTAGATTGAGAACATAAGACCCCCTGCTGGATCAGACCAGTGGTCCATCTAGTCCAGCATCCTGACTCACACAGTGGCCAACCAAAGAACAACGTTTGAGTCCAGTGGCACCTTTAAGACTAAGGAAGTTTTCTTCACGGTAAGGTAAAGGTAAAGGTTCCCTTGCTCGAAAGCCAGTCGAATCCGACTCTAGGGTTGCGGTGCTCATCTCGGTTTCAAAGCCGAAGAGCCAGTGCTGTCCGAAGACATTTCCATGGTCATGTGGCCGGCATGACTAAACACCAAGGCGCACGGAACGCTGTTACCTTCCCACCGAAGTGGTACCTATTGATCTACTTGCAATTTCTTGCTTTCGAACTGCTAGGTTGGCAGGAGCTGGAACTAGAGATGGGAGCTCACCCCATCATGCGGCACTCACGGGTCTTGAACTGCTGAACTACTGACCTTCCACAGCCTGCAGTTCAGCGTCTTAACCACTTGAGCCACCGCAGCTCCTTATATATTCTTCACGGTATAAGCACATAAAAGCTTACTGTGAAGAAAACTTTGTTGGCCTTAAAGGTGTCCCTGGAATCAAACTTTGTTCTGCTGCTTCAGACCAACACAGCATAGTCCACCTGAATCTATCTTCATAGTGGCCAACCAGTTACTCTGGAGAACCAGCAACAGAGTGCAGAGGTTGAGTCCTTGCCCCTGATGTTGCCTTCTGGCACAGATATTCAGAGGTTTACTGCCTCTGTGTGTGGAGGTTCCCCTTAGGCACTATAACTAGTAGCCACTGCTAGACTTTTCCTCCATGAATCTGTCTAATCCCCTTTTAAATCCATCTATGCCTGTAGCCTTCACTATATCCTCTGGCAGTGAATTCCACGTTTTAATCACTCACAGTGTAAAGAGAATTTCTTTCTGTCCATCCTATATCTACTGTCCATTAACTTCATTGGATGCCTTTGAGTTCTAGCATTTTGGAAGAGGGAGAAAAAGTTTTCTATCCACCTCAGGCATAATTTTATAAACCTGTTCAAGCCTCACCTCACTGGAAAGCCACCTAAGCCTGCGACCATCACTACATCTTCTGACAACGAATTCCACATTTTAATCGCTTGTTGACTAAGTAACTATTTCCTTGAATCTACTGCCCATTAAGTTAATGGGATGCCCTCATGATCAAGTGTTTTGGGAGAGAGAGAAAAAGTTCCTTCTATCCACTCTCTCTGCCCTGTGCATAATTTTATAAGCCTCTATAATTTCCCCCCTTAGTCATCTCTTTTCTAAACTAAAAACTCCCATACTCTTCAGCCTTTCCTCATACTTTTCCCAGTTCTACGGTGTATTTTTTGAGATACATTTACCAGAACTACACAGAGTATTCTAAATGAGGCCACACCATAGATCTATACAGGGGGACATTATTATTTTCAATCCCTTTCCTACTAATCCCCACTTTTGCCTTTTTCATTACTGTGACACAGTAGGTTGACACTTTCCTTGGGCTATCCACTACGATCCCAAGGTCTCTTTTCTCTCAGTCTCAGCAAGTTCAGACCCATAACCATGTACTTGAAGTTTGGCTGTTTTGTTCCAAAGCCTGAACATTTGGTTCATGGGTATGTGTACCAAATGACCAGATTACAGTGTAGATTTGTAAGCTCTAGACTGGGTGTTGTCATTTGAAGTAACAATCCCCTAACAGAGAAGAAGAAGAAGAGACTGGATTTATACCCTGCCCTTCACTGCCCAAAGGCGTCTCAGAGCAGCTTACAAACTCCTTTCCCTTCCCCTCCCCACAACAGACACCCTGTGAAGTAGGTGGGGCTGAGAGAACTTCTGACAGAAACTGTCCTTGAGAGAACAGCTGTGCCAGAGCTTGTGACTGACATCAGCAGGTGCAAGTGGAGGAGAGGGAAATCAAACCCGGTTCTCCCAGATAAGAGTCTGCGCACTTAACCACTATTCTCAGGGAAGTTGAGCTTCCATTTTCTAAGTCCATCATGTCTTACTGAAGTGACTAAAATAATGGTAAAAACATGAAATACACAAAACGGAAGGATGATTGGAATGTTGGACTATCACTTTTCATCCAGTGAAAGAGGCCCTGGTGTCCTAAGAGGGGACTCCTTAAATATGACCACCGTGTTGCAAAACATTGGCATCCTGTGTCTTACCTTTACCTGGAGGCACAGGGAGCAAACTTAGTAGTGGATTCAGAGAACTTCATGGAGCAGCAAGGAAGTACAGCAGGGCTAGTTGAGAGGCTATGAAGTCACAGCAGGAGCAGTCTCAAGGTACTTACAGCCCACTACAGGGAATACCAGTGTCTTTGCACCCACTGTAGCAGATGGAAGGTGACACAGAAGGCTGCAGTTCTTCTTCTGAATGCCTCATTTGTCATGTTTCTAGCTCTCTCCTCTAGCTGACTGGGATAGATGATTGAACATAAAGAGAGAAAAGGCTATGGAAAAGCCTGGACAATTAAAGCAAAAGAAGTGAAACTCCATCTTCATTTTACCACCACAGGGGAGCTAAAGGGAACCTTCCCTCCCACACAGGAGCCACAATCTAGCTAATTAACACATCACTGAGAATGGAAGAGCTGACCCTTGCAGGGACATCCTGTGCCACTGACAGACAATATAGTAAATACTTTTAATTTGGAATTGCAAGAGACTATCACATAAAAGGTATTTATTACAGATGAGCTGCGTTACAATCTCACATTTATGGTGGAGGAAAGGCATAGACCGATATTTAAACAGCAGCAACAAGTTAGCATTCTTAATAACCTTCAAGGAAATACATAAGGGAACTCCAAACACAATATAACAGAATATGTTGACAGAACACTGCATTTCCTCGTCTTCAAATTCCTCAACTTCAAATGCTTTGTAGTTGCAGCAACAATTAAGCATGTGAGATCTTAATTCTAAAGCAAAACTTAATTACGGTAAGTTATAATGACCTAAAAGCATTAATTTTGTTTTGGACATCCTAGACCGATTGGAACAATCCAGCCAAATTCAGCACCCTTCAAATCAGTGGTGCTTACACATATATAGTTTTGAATGTATTGTAGCTTAATGGGTTTCTATGTTAAAAACACTGGTTTGATATTTTTGATGTGCCAAGGGGCAGATTACTACTGAACCGTCTCACAAAGAAAAACCTGTTTGACATTTGTCATAAATTCAAACCCTGTAAGCACCACAAAATGGAGAGCACTTCCACATAAAGACAGTCATTCTATTCCAGCGATCTGAGAGAAGTTAGACACATCAAGATGAATCTGTTACATACACATAGAACAAAGTGCTCCATCCAGTAAGTATATTTTCCTGGTTGATGATGCAGTCGAGTTCATTTATCTGTTAAGTCAAAACTGTAATCAAACTTCTTTCTTTAGAGTATGCATCAGTTAATAGGACTAAAGTAGTCATGCTTTTTAAGCTTGTTTTTCACTCCCTTACAAACTAGATGACATATAGCCACTGAGATTTGTTTTGCTTTCAAGCAAAAGCAATTTTCCGAACATGTGATCTTGCTTCCTTGTTTTTTTTAATCATACATAATAGTCAGGCCTCTGATACTGAAAACCATTTTACTGGACACCTACTGAAGAAACACAGTTAATTTTCTCCAGTATGTAAGAGGAGTATGTATTCTACAGGAGTTTATGAACTCTGGACTTTTTTTTTTGTAAATGCAGCAATACCTTTTCCATAAATTCCATGAAAAGTTAAAAATAGCTCATCTCTGCTATAAATTTAAAACCACTGTGCCTAATATACAAATAAAGTGTTGTATCCCAATCCAAAAAGAGTGACATGCACCTGGAAGCAGTCTTTTTCGGCCTGGGCCAGGCCCAGAAGTCTGCTGACAGCTGCTATGTGGGAAGAGGGCTAAGTCCACAGCAGCCTGATGATATCCTGCAGCTATGCACAAAGAGCACCTGGATCAGGGTCTTGCCATTTAACAGAGGGTTTGTCAAGCTAGAAACATAGTGCCTCTTCTCAATCACAGAACTTTAACACATATAGAGGCTAGTATTAAAGTCAGTGGACAAATATTATACAGCTTCTACAGATGTAAAGTTTTGCATGTCTCCATGTAATGTTCCAAGTTGCCAGCAGCAGTAAAGCAAAAACACCATTTTCATCAAAAGAGTTCTCATTTCCACACATCCTAAGAGAGAAGCAACTCTGTGAGTCTACAGCTCGTCATCGTAAAGAATCAAAAAATACAAAAATATATGTCTTGGTAGAGTATCTGCAAGTCAAGAAGCAAATCTGTAAAAAAATGTGGCTGGCAGAAAGACTAATGGCCTTACAGAATATCTAAAGTGCTTTAACTACCAGTATCCAACTTTCATATACGTGGACATTTAAGTTACTGTTACAACAGGCCTTACGAATCATAGTGTAGAAAGAAGTCATTACCTCTTTTGTGCCAGAGTTCATGCTACCTTAACAGTAAATAGAAAAAACATCAAGATATTATTTCGCTGTCTTCATATTTCCAGAGATAAAATTTAAAAGACTTTCAGCTCTTCAGTTTGTTTGGAATTAAATATTAAGCTTCTGCATTTGCATTTATCCTTCATTTCTCTGATGTATCAGCTTCGCACTCAATCATGGCTATTAAATTACTGAAGTGGTTTGGAGGCAAGCCATTTCTCAAAAGGTTATGAGGTGCCCACATGAGATAAATTGCCCTGATCCAGTGCACAGAAATGGGTTTCCCTGCATGTGTCTGATGTAGCAGGAAAATCATTGTACCAAAGGGAGGAACTCATGGCACATCTTACCTGTGTACCTTGAACAACCAGCCAGAGGGGACGGGGGGCACAATTTAGCATACTCCCAATAGTAGATTCACTCTGTATGGAACTTCTCAACAAAGCTCCTCATCACAGTACTGATCAATTGAGCAGAAGCAAGAGGAAGTGAATAAGTAATCTTGGTATTTCCCACTCCCGGTCTGTGCATCAGTTCATTGATACTATGTCAGATTTCTCTCAGATACCTCAACAACACCAATCTGACAGCAAGAGGAGAGGATGCCAAGACTGATCATAGGAGTCCCCATATCTGTTCTTCAACCCTCATAATTCTGGTAGAAACATCAGTGTAAAAGAATGGGTATGCAGCCTTTTATTGCACTACTCTCGATTAAAGCCTTACTGTCAAGAACAAAACCCTGGAGTTAATCATCTTCCAGTGTTCCTTGTAAGTGAGCGGTTTCTTCTTTATTCAGTATGTTGCTGAGCACTGCGTCATAGTAAGGACTAAAGACCATTTTGTTGTAGTTGACGAGGCGAATGTACTTGACAGCAATTTCCTCCAGCTCTCGCTGAATAGGGCCTAATCCACCAGGAATGGCAGGAATGGATTTCTGATAACCAGATGCAAGGTAGCTTTCTAAAAACATCTGGGTTCTAGAATCTGGAAAAGAACAATAAATATTATCAAGAATTACTAACAAGGATCCTGGCAGGAAGACAGAAATGCATATCAAATAAGTTTATGAGAACAAATTTAGAGTCCAGTGGCACCTTTCAGACCAACAGAGGTTTATTCAAGGTATGGGTATATATACGTATCTCATATCTCCCTCAGATATAAAATGAAAACCAAACATTTCCTGGTCTTCTAATACCCTGCGCCCGTCCCCAAAATCCCTGGTGAAACTCTAGCTCCCAGCCATCATATTATTGCTCTCCCCAAATAGTTCCTCCTCTCCTGGGCATTCATGTGGCATGTCTACCTTGATAAAGTAGCCTTTGGACACTTGTTAATGACAATACAATTTCTTTTTAAGTATTTCTGTCCTCCAGATATCATGGGCTGGATCCAGACTAGATTTTCCACTAATGGAAGGAGTGGAGTAATGTCCACCAATTCCCCCTTCCTGCTGCAGCCCCCAGATTTCTCCCCACCTCTCATGCTGTTCCTGAGGGCCCCCTGTCTTGAAGGAACAGCATTCCCCGGAGATCAAGGGGCTGCAGCAGCAGGGGAAGGGAGGCAGGAAAGTTTCTGCTCCACGGACAGAAGCGTCTTGCATGAGTGGAAAAGGTAACCCACATCCAATCACAAATATGTGCAATAATAGGTTTTGTCTGACTGTCAGTGCGATGCTCCCTCTAAGCTGTGGAGTCCTGTGAGCAGAAATTCTACTTTCTGAGCTACCGGCATTAAAGTTGTGAGCAGGTGATTTGGCTACTGCATAAATTAGTTTGCTCTTCAGCCATCCTTCCTGAGCTAAGACAAAAATGTGTGAACTGGAGGCTAAAAAACTGTGAACTAGCTCACACTAACTCAGCTTAGAGGGAACACTGGACAGGGGCACTCTCCCGCCCATAAATTAATTTGGTCCCCTAAACATACCTATCAGTTTGCATATGGGATTATCAGGATTGGCCAGAGCCTGGATCTGTCCTTTAAGCACAGTCTCTTTTTCAAGTGTGAACGGTGTGAATCCATGTTGGGAAAGAGAACCATTCACTTCAGCACAGACCTTTTCACTGATGGTAGCCAAAGCTTCGGTCAAGTTGAAGGAGCTGGAGGAAGAAGGGTTAGGTTATTTAAGGATGGCATAGGTTTCATGTATTATAGCAGCTCATTAAAAACTTGCAACTGATTTGTTAATGTTTGAAACTTAAATCATAAGCCACAGGACTATAATAAACCCTGATTGGAGGGGGAGTGGGAGGAGAAGAATCACTACTTGGAGGAAGCCTTATATGCCCACTAAAAGTAACAAAGCCTGAAATCACATGAGAAATGAGAGCGGAAGAGGAAGTCATTTTCTAAATAGGACTGGGAGTTGATCAATGTGCATGAAGCATGTGCATTACGTCCTGTGGTTAAAAATTCTCCACCATATAAGAATGCAGACCCCTTTTGTTGGGGTTCAGTTGCTGATGCAATATTTGAGGTCTGAAGGACATCAAGAAGGGACTGGGTACCAGTTTAAGTTTTGTTAAAATAGGTATGTGAGTAACAGATATCCTGCAATACTTGTATTTCAAGTGATTATACTCTTGTGTTTAGGACTTAAAAATTTGTAAGCCACTTTGATAACTTGTGTTCCAGGAGGAAAGCCACGTATAAATAGTCTAAATAAATACTGTATTTCTGATTATGTCACTGGGAACACAATAGGGTTTAAATTACTCCCCAGCCCCAGGTCCGTACCCTGCCTGACTGCCCCTTCCCTCAACTTTGGTGGCATGGAGGAACTTTTAATGAAGGCCTCTTTCTTCACACCACTACTTGTTTTAGGGAATGCCGTATATTCTCCCTACGCCCAACCCAAAGCCTTTTTCATCTCAAGACGGTGAAAGCCATACAGCATTGCCATGAAGACAGTATGAGATGACTTCCATACCATTCGGAATCACATCACAGAGGGACCAAAAGCTGCATGGTACTCACGGAAGGTGTAGCCCGGTCAGCAGCACGCGGATAGCCGTTTTGAGCTTGTCGGTAAAGCCTGGCAAGCCTGAAAGGGCTGTGCCTGCTGCATTGAATGTTACCAGAAGAACAGCGCCTGTTAAGATGAGCTGGTCCAGTTCCAACTGCATTTCCTGAAAACGCGTTTGGTCCATCAGCACAGTCTGCAGGAAAATGTTTTCAACACAAGGGAGAAGACAGTGACTTCGGCACGCGGGGCAGGCCAAACAACAATGCGTAAGAATGAAATGGTGATGCCAGATGGCAGAATGTAAAGGATTTCCTTTACAATTTCAAAACCTCATTGCCATGGCTGAGCCTTCCCACTCCTCTTGCCACCTCTGTGTTATTCAGAATGGTATAAGGCATGAAATATTCTTTTCAGAGCAGTCCACAACTACATGGTGTGGAAAGGAAGAGCCAGGTACACAACACATTTGCCATACAGACACTGCTTAAATTGCCCCCACACACACACACACACACACACACCAGCAGTCTCCACACGGCAAGTTGTTTGTGTGCAACATATTGCCTCAAGGCTCAAAGGATCTTCTCCATGCTATGTTACTGCTTTGCAGCTACATAAAGAAAACCACCTACAATGTACACGGGTATACACTAACTGCTTAGTGTCCCATTTAATGTTGGGGAGAGGGCAAGATTTACAACAGAGTTCAATACAATTGCAAGAACAACAGACCCAAGTTGTGATTCTGTAGGCCTAACAGCAGTTCCATTGGCAAAAGAGGGAGGGCAATTTCTCCCAATTCCCTATCTCCTTGGGGGGGGGGATAACCCACTACTGCAGGGGGCCCAGAATGATCCAGTGGGCAAGGAAGGGGGAGAAGTTGTTTTCCTGTAGTATGATTCTACTCATATATAAAGCCAGAGTATTATAATCACATTTTGCATGCTGTTTTTATTCCTTATAGTTACCAAAGAGAATGATGTTTCAAATTACATAATGGTCTGAAACACATGGGGAGAGGTATTGACTAGCCCTCCCCTCCTCTCCCTCCCTGGTGCCCTGTTGGCTTCCCATATATAGCAGCTAGCACCGGAAGCCATTCCAAGCTGCCCCCACATAATAGTAGCATCAGCTAAAAGAACACCACAAAGGAGATTTGGATTTTTCTCTAGAAGACTGAAGTGCTCATGAGCAAAATCCTCTTAAGTGAAGACGGACAACTGTTGAAGGAATAAGTAAGCCACTAAGGAAAATGGCTGATATAGCTCCAGTTATCAACAATTATCATACTCCTCGCCTTATGGGGCATGGGCACCTTCTTCAGTGTCACAGTTGTCCTGATCAGAAGCCCCATAAGGGCAGGGATCATCTTTGAGGGGACTAAAACTGGGACTATAATACATACTCTATACAATAATATTCAAACTATGTAGTGGTAATAAAAGGAATGGCTGCAAATAATATGTTCTGAGTAGTTACTACAACTACCTGTCGATGAAAGTCAGTTCTTCTTCATCTCCCTTTCATAAACATCTGGAACTCTGCCAAGTCGACATTATGTCAAAGGACAATATTGAGCCCAGGATCAGTCCAGAGGTTATAAATCTACACTGCAATCAGGTCATTTAGTGCATGAACCAAATGTTCAGGTTGTGTGTCCTGATTTTTGAACATATAGTACTTGAAAAACACTGATATTGGCTGCAATCAAGACATTTTTCACGGGTCAAGATAGTCCAATAATTAAAACAACTGCTCTGCCATCCAGACAGAATTAATTAGCAGCCATTTTTAACAACGGTAACTCATACAAGAGCATACATTTCCTGAATGTTTACAGAAAGAACAAGGTGACATATATAATCAGTCTATATATAAATGTTCACTGAGAGACATGCCTAATGAGCTTTTATTAGTATAAATAATAAACCAGAAACTGAATGTAAGCATTGTTCCTTCGTTCCCTGTCAATAATCATTCCTTTCCCTGTCAATAATCACTCCTGCCCCTAAAGGTTTCATGATACCATAAAACAGGCATGCACTGATACGACAGGGAGACACTGCAATACCATATTTGTTTACACGGTCGAGTTTTCCTGAGTCATCCTGTCAAGATTGACTTCTGAGGTCACTTTGTCCAGAGATACACAGCATTCAAAGGTGTTTCAGCACATTCTCCCAGTGCCGTTCTAAACAACTACTAACCAACTATCCTGCCCGTACAAGACCCTACAAGCTTACATATTCAACTATTCAGGCATGAGCCCAATTTAACTGTTAATCCTCAGCCTCCTTTCTGTTGCAATTCTGTTTTAATGCATCTTTGGCCAAGAAATTTTTGTACAACTGCTTTATTTTTCCACTAGGAATAAGGTTCCTCTTGTGGAAATAAATACAATGAGCTCTAGAAAGAGGCTCTGGGAGAGTGCAAAGGCCTTGGGCACTCAGCGTCAATTTGCTGTGGCAACCTCCTCAAACCCCAGCCTCTTCAGGCTTCACCCCTGAAATCCCCAGGAATTTTCCAACCTGGAGTTGGCAACCTCATCCCCTTCCCAGCTAACCATAAGCCTACCATTATCTGCCCTTCTGAATGCAGCTGACTTCTGCCCTCCCTCCTGGAGATCAGTTGTATTTCTCAGTGATCTCCACCCTTCACCTGGAGATTGGCAACAATGGTTCCCCAGGAGAAAATGTCTGGTTTGGAGGATGGAGTCTATGGCATTGTACCTGTCTGAGGTCCCACCCCTCCGCAAACTTCAACCTCTCCAGGCTCCACCCTCAAATCTCCAGGAATTTCCCAACCTGGAGTTGGCAACTCTATCTCCTTCCCAGCCAAGCATCAACCTGCCATTATCTGCCCCTCTGTTTTCAGCTTTGCATCTCCTTCCCTCTCCCTCCTGGAGATCAGTTGTAATTCTGAGTGATCTCCATCCCTCACCTGGAGATTGGCAACAGTGGTTCCCCAGGAGGGAATGCCTGGTTGGGAGGGTGGAGTCTATGGCATTGTACCTTTCTGAGGTCCCACCCCTCCTCAAACCTCACCCTCTCCAGGTTCCATCCCTCAAATCTCCAGGAATTTCCACTTGGAATTGGCAACCCTATCTCCCTCCCAGCCAATCATCAACCTACCTTTATTTCCCCCTCACTATTCAGCTTTCCATCCCCCCCCACACCTGCAGCCTCCATCCAGGAGGAAAAGTAGTATTTCTCTGCAATGGGGACCAAAGCAGCTTACATCATTCTCCTCTCCTCTGTTTGACTTGCACAACAACCCTGTGAGGTAGGATAGGCTGAAAGTCTATGACTGGCCCAAAATCACCCACTCAGCTTCTACAGCAAGAACCTGGATCTAGTAGACCCTGCTCTGAAGCACTGACTGCTATGCCTAGGGTAGCCAACCTCCAGGTGGAACCTGAAGATCACCAAGTATCCCAACTGAACTCCAGACAGCAGACCTCTCCCCCCCAGAGGAAATAACTGCTTTGGAAGGTGGGCTTTATGGCATTCTGTTCAGCTGAGGCCTCTCCTCTACCCAAACTCTGGCTTCCATAGGCTCTCCCAGAAAATCTCGAGGAACCTCTCTACCTGGAGCTGGCAACCCTAGTCAGGACTGGCCACAATGAGTTCCTCACAAAGGCCTGCAAAGGGTTTCCTTCCTTTGTCTGAACCAAGCTTGGTTGCCTACTGTGGTGAAATGGGCTCCAGTTTGCAACTCAGCTGGATGGGCTGGAGTCCATATTGATGCTGCCCTGCCCCTTGGGACAGTCCCTCTTTTCCTGCACTTTTTGGCCTTGGGGCAGCTGGGAACTGTAGGCCAGCAGATGAGGAGCCCCCATTCAACCCAGTGAGTGATACCCCTGCAGGTCCCACTCTGGAACTACAGCTCAATTAAACCTTATGGGGGAACATTTTAAACAACCAACCACAGACGGCAGCCATCTTACAAACACAGGTAACCAGCAGCCACTGAGGGAAGAGTTAGTCCCACACAGGAGGCAAGCAGGAGAAGCGTCTTCGTCAAGAGAGGAAGCCGTTTGCCTGTAATTCTGACAGGGCACAGTGGCTGAAGGGGGAGTGGGTGGGGAAGAGGAGCAGACCTAGCACCCGGCCAATGGCATGCGAGTACCCTTGAGTGGTGGCTGACGGAGCAATGGCTGAGGGAGAGCATGGAATGTTGCCACTCGAAAATAGCATTATTATATAGGAGAGATTGAAACTTGTTGTTACTTGTGTAAGCTGCCTTGAATCTCGGGACAGAACTGAGATATTAATATTTTAAATACATAAATTACCTCTGGAAATGGTTTTCGCAGATGATCCCACTTGAGCAGCTTAAGGTATCCATGGTTCTGTACAGCAAGAGGACACAGTGTAGGAGTTCTACTGGAAGATGCCGCAGCATCACCAACAGCAGGTGGAAGTTTGTACCTCAGGTCATCCGCAGCTCCTTGCAGCCACTCAGTGACAAAGTCCAGGGAATCTGTTTAGGAGCCAGAAACAGTCAAGAAGTGCACTGAACAGCTGAAAAGGGTCCCTAGAATTAGAAACAAGTCATGGTGACCTTTAATTCGGAGGGACATAGCAGTTAGAGCACTGGTCTAAAACCTGGGAGACCCAGGTTCAAATCCTCGCTCACCATGAAACTCAATGGCTTCTCATCAAACAGTCATTCTCTCTCAGCCTAACCGACTTCACAGGGTTAGTGTGACAATAAAATGGAAACGAGAACCATATATGCCACTCTGAGTTCCTTCGACCAACAACACAGTAAAAATGCACTAAAAATAATAAGAAAAACTGTGGTCCAACATTTCCTCCACAGGCCAATTATGTGTCGTCTCTAACAGCTGAAATGCATTCCTGTGCCTAAAAACACCATAAATGTGTGCCCAAGAGTCACTACCAATTCCAGCTGCCAGACAGCATGTTTATGTGTCTGGAAATGTTTAGCAAGCCTGTAGACACATGCAGCAAATCAAGCTGGAAATGCAGGGAAATTCCTTTGCTGTGATGTGTGATGCTGTCCCAGTGCAAGGCGTACGGAGTTAGTGTTACTCTTGAGACAGTCTGATCAAAGGAAGAGAGTGCAGGGAAACAACGGCACAGCCTAGAGGTATCCTTCAAGCTTCCCCACAAAAGGGAAGTTTCCGATTCAATTTAAAATAAAATGGAAAAGCCCAGCGGGTGCAGTTAATTCCTATGTATTATATCAATTTTAAAAATTCAGAGTTGTTATTTCAATTGCAACAGAAAATGCATTTACTGCTATGGAGAAACACAGGGCAGACGGAGAGCACTCTCTTTCATGGGCCAGCCAAAAGAGAGCTCAGGGTGGAGCTAAAGCCTCCCCTTTTAACTACTCTTTCTCCTTGACAAGGCAGACTTCATGTTTAGGTGCTAGTTAAGCTACAAGAAAAAGCAACAACAGGCTCACTCAAATCATGGCATTTGGAATCAAGATAGTATATATTTTTCAAAAATTTGGTAGATGATTGTTGGGTCTAACACTGGCCTGCTCAACCTGTGGTAGGACCATCAAGCTTAAAGCAAACTGTGAGACATGTATCAGAGTCTGCCAAGTGCTTGACAACTTTCCTGACTTTTGCAGGCCCAGGCAGGAAGCAAAAACAGATGGCTCACCACAGAAGGAAGGCGGTTAGTATTTGGCTTCGTGGGCCACAAGCTGTGCGGGCCTGATCAGCCTCTAAAAGTATTGTAGATGAAAGACATAATAGAAAGGAGACCTTTGCCTTTCTCTCAAGAGTAAGCACCTTCACACCGCAACCTGCTGTTAAAGTTCAGAGGAGTCTGAAAGGACATTCCAATAAGCAAAGACCCACCATAAAGAAGGGCTTGTCTTACTGCATCCTCTGTCCACATGAAATGCAAGGTGTGATAGCTGTTATACCCTTTCCCCATTACTATAATTATTCTAGCACATCTCTCAAATCAAAAGCTGACCACTGAACACTAACAGCACATTCAAATCTGCATTTGAGTGACAGTGGTAAGTTATTTAATAACGGTAAATAACAAAAGTCATACTTGGCTGTTTCTCATACAGTTCCTGAAACTTCTTCCTTTCATATTCAACCGACTGCTGCATTAAATGGGGTCTGATGCTGCTAACAGCAAAGTTAGCCATGTCCATTTTCATCAAGTCCAACACAGAGAAAATTGCTCTGCAGGAAGAGAGAGAACAGAACATTGAGTCTGTCAAGCAGGAGATCCACGTGTTTGCAGTCAGTCCAAACGTAAGTCTTAATAAACTGTATATCAGTAATAGTGAGAACATTATGCTGCCAAGAAAAACAAAGTATAGATGTTGTCAGCAAAAAATCCAAGAGTTTGTGAACAGAACCAAGACTGCTCTCCTTGGTCTGCAGAAATAAAAAGCACTCTTTAGACTTCCATTCTGCAGAAACTTACACTGACAACAGGTTACCTTTAAAAAGAGCAAAAAAGAGTACTGAGGCACCTTAAAGATTAACAGATTTCTTCTAGTATCCATGCATAAGTAAATAAAAGCCTATGCTATGATTGATCTTTAAAGGACCAGAAATCTCTTTGGTTTTGACCACCATAGGCTAACAGAGCACCTCTACTGGCTTTAGGAATAATTTCCAAATTATTTCAGGCTAGTTCTCACTGATAAACCAGTGCCATTTCAGACTGGGGGCTCATGAAATGGTTCCTGCACCTAGAAGACTAGGTATCAGGGAGAACGTTACCTTAAAACCCTGCTACCCAGCATCTATTTTTGTGTGTGCTAGGAATCTTTGCAGACACAAGAAGATTCAATCATGTGAACCCCTACCCGAAGTACATCTGAAGAAGTTACAGCCCAGGGTCCAGTTGAGCACCTCAGAGGGCCACAGGGAAAGACAAACATTCAGCTTCATGCTTGGAAAGCAAGGGCAGAGAGACTTATTCTAGCTACAAGTCTTCAGTAGCATTCCTAACACTGACAGAATATTGACCAAAACAATGTTCCTTATCACTCCGTATTCCTGCATTCCCAGCAGTATTCCACCCAGGTTTGAAAGAAAAATCAATTCAGTGCTACATACAGAAGTTTTATCTCTCAAAATTTCCCAGGGCATGCAAGAACTGAAGAAATACATTTCTAAAGGACTTTTTCATTGCATTCTAGTACCTGAAAAGGGGGACGATTTCATGAATCTCTTTCAGCTTCTTAATTTCTTCATCTCTAGCTGGAGCACAGAGAGTCCCCATCATTCCAATAATGAATTCTGCCAGCTTCGAAATGTCAAGGGCACCATTTTCTGCCTCCTGTTTTATCAGCTCCAGGTCTAGAGCTTCAGTAATCTGATTTCTTAATCTAGTGTGACCAGGCAGCAAGAAAGACAGAAGAGCCTGAAAGAAAGCAATGTTCCTATTACTACCTCTTACCGATATTGCATTGCTATATCTGTAAATATAACCCAATAACCATTAAAGAAACGTTACACTGCTACGTATGGTAGAATTGTATAATTTCATATACAGAAAATAAAGCTCAGCTTCATAAAGTTTGTATTCACTGTTTATTGTAAACAAGCTACCTGGGATTCTTGAGCAGGAACTACATACATGAAACCAGGGTTAAGGTGTGCATACAGTTATTTGCTCTGACTGAGACATCTGAAGGGGGAACTGAATATTTTGCATCTACGTTTATTTTGAACTACAGTAAATTAGCATCAGAAGGGGAAGATTTACAGGGGAGAAGTAGTGACTGGAGAAAAACATCTGCTACTTTCCCTCTTGTTGCCCAACCACAATCTCTACATGCTTTCTTCTGCCTGTGGAAAACATGGCTGCAACACCCCGGCCAGGGGAGGGGAAGGGACAGGGTTGGGGGAAGGGGACAAAGGCAAGGGGAGAGCAGTATGTGAAGGCCCACAGCAGGCTCTTAAGGGCATACAGTGCAGCTACCTTACTGAAGGCAAGGAAGTTCAGCTCTAGCAAGTGTCCGGGTGGGAGCCCCACTAGGAATCCTATATACCCCCTTCCTTATGATCCATGAAGGAAGAAAAGGAATGGAAAAATATAATACATACACAAATAAATGCTTCTTTCCTGTAAGTTGCCTTTTCTAAATACTACTTCCAAGAGGAGAAGCATCGTACAGAGTTTCAAGACATAGAGCGGAAATGTTATTGCAAACAAAGAATAAAGAATGATGTGGGTCAATCAGCTGGGAGAACAGTATGGCCAACATCATTCTTCTTTAGGATCTAGTCATAAGAAGAGTTATGGGGAAACAAAGGCTGCTTATTATGTTGATTTCAGAGCTCTGTGATACAGGGCCTATAACTATGAATTCACAAAATAGTTACGGAAGTATTCCAAAACCACTGAAAGGATTTGTGTGTTCCTCAACACCCAATGATGCCCAAGAGGGCAAAAGACCACTGATCTACAACAAATGGCACAGGTCACTGCTCAAGACAGGATAATTCGGCTAAACACATTATTGCTGTAAGAAAATTCAAACTATTTTGAAGGCAACAGAGATGGCACTGGTCTCCATTACAGGTGCCTTTGAATCTGCTGTACTAACCTTTTAGAGGTATCTTTGAAAGTGTTGATAAAATGTAAATAAGGATCATTTGGTCTACAATATATACCAGGATGTTCGAAAGCAGAACTTTTGAGAAAATCCCTTCCCAGTGAAACAGAATAAGAGGACAACTTCTCTTATGGACTGGTTGCTAGTTAAAAACAGAAACTATTAAACAGCAATAAACTGACAGTTTTCATAATGGGAGCTATTAATTAGTGAGGGGTGCCCTACTGGAACGGTGCTATGGACAGAGAGAAAGGCAGGTTTGCAAACAACAAATCATTCCTCCTTCTTACCTCTTTGATCTCTCCCACAAGTTTAATTGCATGATCATATGATGGTGGGTCTTCTTTTAACTGGGCTTCCAGACAATCCCAAAAAGCTTTGTGGACAATATCTCTGACTCTTTTTTCCAGGCTGACAAACAGTGCAACAGGAGAAAACCGAAATGAGATCTCTAGCACAGAGCCAGGTTGGGCTTATTAAAGAAAAACTTGATTAGCAAAAATAGGACCAAGGAGACCCAGTTTCAAATCTTCACTACACCATGAAATTTACTGAACGATCTTAGGGCCATTCACTCATTCTCAGTCTGACCTGACTCACAGGGTTGCTATGAGAATAAAATGGAAGAGGAAAGAACTGTGGATGTCGTCCCACACTTCTTGGAAGAAGGGTAAGATAAAAACACGTAAGACAGAAAGCAGCTAAATAAGAGTATGAAACGGCTGACATTGTAACATAAAATGTCTTCGCTAAAGACAGTGTTCTTGTTGAGTCCAAGAATGAGTCACAGCTCACAAGTAACAGGCAGGGAAGAATCGGCAGCCAGGATCCAAAGGCACAGCTAAATCATACAGCGGCAAGAGAAACTCAGCATACACCCTTCCCCCTGTTTCTGTTGGGGCTGAAAGCAATCAGGGCACAGAGCCAAAGGAACTGATAGGCTACAGCCAATCTCAATTTGAGAACTTCCTTTCCTGATAAGTCCATAAAGAGATTACCAAAGGAAGAGTTTACCCCTTTCCATTATTGTCCCATTCATAATGGATTTGTATATATGTGGGGAGAGGAACGTCCCAACATTAGTGTTGGCTACAGAGACGGAATCACAACCAATGGAGTGTGGACTCTAATACAGCGTTTTTGCTGCACGGAAGATTACTTATGGAGTAATGTCCATAAAGAAATGCTACCTAAATATGAGAAAAGAGTAAGAGTCCAGTAGCACCTTAAAGACTAACAAAATTTGTGGTACGGTAGGAGCTTTTGTGAGTCACGGCTCACTTCTTCGGGTAAGTTTTGTTAGTCTTTTGTTAGTCTTTAAGGTGCTACTGGGCTCTTACACTTTTGCACTGCTACAGACAGACACACACGGCTACCCATCTTGATCTTTGCCTAAATATGAATTAAAGAATGGATTTTTAATTCTTTCCATGGATATTCTTCCAGAATAGGGGAAATTATACACATAATTAAACTTTTAAAGCCGCAATCTTACACACACTTACTAAGGAACAATTCCCATGATAAACAGTGGGACTTCCATCACTTACACAGGACTGGGCTGCACACAATGGAAATCAACTACAAAGTCCATAAACAAGAGGATAAAATTGGCATACTTTAAAGACTCCCCTTACCACACAGAGAGGATAACATCTGACCAGGTTTCTGCAAGTTAATCGTTCTACCCCGCCCCCGCCCCCACAAGACAGAAATTATTTGCAAGATTAAGGAGATCCCACATATACTTTATGCAAGGTAAAGGGATGGGAAGAGGACATTATGTGAACCAAGGTTTTCTTTCCCTTTCACTTTGTGGAGATTCTCTTAGTAAATGTCTAACCAGGTCAAAGTGGTTCTATATTTTTTACTTCCTAGTAAAGTTTCAGGAAGATACATTTTCTTCCTAGTAAAGTTTCAGGAAGATACATTTTAATCATTACATGTTCACTGCTGGAGTCATGAGTTGGGGCTTCATTCCATGTGCTAATAAGCTTTATTCCTAGCTTTGAAAAAGTCTACTTGCCTTTTTCTATCTACAGTAATAGTCCTCATACCTGTTTTCTGGTAATTCTGCCGGTTTAATCTGGAAACCTCCATTGACAACAATCTCATGGGCTAATACCATGTTAGTTACGCCTTTTGCTGTTTCCATCAGCTCTTCCACCGATACAAACTGAGGGGGGCTAGCTGCAAGGTAATTAAATATACTTCAGTCAGTTAAGCTTATTAATAAAGGTCCAACCAGAAACCAGGAAAAAATGGGCTGCTTTTCAGAAGGATAAAATGACGGCTGCCAGAAAGGCAATATCGGTGCTGCAATAAACATAAACAAGAAAACTAAGGAGGTGAAGTTTTAGAAGAAACTGAAGGACCAGCCCCTTCCTTTGAATACAACTGCTGATTTTATTAAAATTTGGAAAACATCCAAAGCCATTAGGGGCAGCAACAGGACAATGGGGGAAAAGAGAGAGGAATTTGCTCTCAGGTTCAGACTCAGAAAACTCAAAGTTTTAAATTAAACAAACCAATAAAAATAGGCACAAATTTACACTGGGTACCAATATCATGGCTCATTCCATCATATATTCCTTGGAGCATGTTAAGATATCTCAAGAGGGAAACATAAAGGAGGAGTCCCATTGGCACAAAAGCACTGTGATTCCAACTTCAGCCACTTCCCCTCCACGCTGAGGCTCCCCCAGAACAATGAGTGTTCTTTGACCCTCTTCAGCAATGCCCTTTGGGGGACGATGACTGTAAAGGACTGCTGTGGAAATAGGACAATGGGGAAAGACCCATCTTCCAATTGTACAGCCAAAGGATCCGACCCATACTTTATGGAATAAAAGTGCAAATACAGTTTTAAAATGGTCCATGTAATGTGAGAAACTATTTCATTCTACAGAAATTATTACAGAATAGTTTGGTTTTAAGGAGGGAGAAAGATCTTGCTAGTTTTGCTCACCTTGAGGCATGTTGCCTTTGCTTGGACTTGGTGTATTTTGTCGAATCTTCTTTCTGACTGAATGTTCTGGATTGCCTAAGGTGTCCTGCTGGTCATCTTCAGACTCACTTGAGTTTCTTCCACTTCTACCTGGCTTGTCTTGGTCCTGGGACATTCTCAGCTTTTGGGTTTGAAGAGATTAGAAGAAATTTGCTGCTGTACACCCATCACTCCAGCCAAACTGTGTTATGCAACCAAATTCTGTACCTAATGTAGTCAATCTAATCACAATACAACAAAATACAGAACTTGGCCTCTATGTTTATCAGAGAGGTAATTTTGAGGTAAGTAGCTAAATTAAACATATTTATAAAGAGATACTGGAATAAATTGATGCTTAAAGTGAAATTTTAATTTATAATTCTAATTTTAACTAATTATAATTATATAATTCTAATTATAATTTTATATAATTTAATTATAATTATAGTTATGGTTTACGCTTTTAGTTAATTATAATTGTAATTATAATTTTCAATGGCGCTGGGATCATAACGTATTTGTTGGTCTTCTCCATTTCTCTTTTCAGAAAAACATTAACAGCCATTGCAGAACTTCATCCCCCATAATTCAAACTACCATCACTCAGTCTCATTAAGGTATGAAATGGCCATCATAGCCAAGGCACCAAAGAATCCTGTAAGCAAACCAACATAACATCAACTGTAATACTTTTCATAGGAGATGGTTCACACGTTCAAATGGATGAGAAAATCCTTTCCCAGACTTCCTAGTAAATATTGATATGAATTTAGTGCTGCATTAAGAAAACTACACAGAACTTCTGGGGTACAAAGAAAAAACTATAGACAATATTAGAATTAAACCCAGATCAATATTGTAATGAAAGTGAATAACAGACTCCACTTTCTTTTAATTTCAATTTCCTTTTCACAATTAGAACAGATAAAAGGAAGTACTTCTTCACCCAAAGAGTGATTAACATATGGAATCCACTGCCACAGGAGGTGGTGGCGGCTACAAGCATGGACAGCGTCAAGAGGGAATTAGATAAGCATATGGAGCAGAAGTTCATCAGTGGCTATTAGCCACAAGGTATAGATCGGAACTCGCAGACTGGGGCAGGTGATGCTCTGTATTCTTGGTGCTTGGGGGGGAGCAACAGTGGGAGTGCTTCTAATGTCCTGGCCCCACTGCTGGACCTCCTGATGGCACCTGGTATTTTTGGCCACTCTGTGACAGAGTTTTGGACTAGATGGGCCATTGGCCTGATCCAACATTGGCTTCTCTTATGTTCTTATGACAGAAACTGCATTAAGTGGGCTAAGCTGAACTGCTTCTTTAAGCAAACGGATGCAAAAATCAAAATAACAACCTAAGAAAAGCAACATCCCATAGAGGAAATGATCAGCTTTTTCGTCTTTTTAAAAATCCAAAACAGATTTCACTTCCATGTTAGAATTTGGTCAGTGAATAAAAGTAGTAGTATCTCTCAAATCAACTACACAATATATTCCTAGCTTTTCACATGCTTTATTCAGGAATTATATGAGCATTTATGTCTGTGGACCAAGCCTTTCAAATATAGAAAGGAGATATAATGCCAGCAAAACAATGCCCGATGACTACAATTTCAAGACCAGGGAATCTAGATAGGAGTAGGAGGCCTTGTAGGAAAGTTAGCACAGCCCAATTAGATGCTGTACAAGCTGCCAGTGAGTTAAGGAGTGATCTTAAAAACTGGTTAGAATTTTAACACACTAAGCACTCCAAAAAAAACTAATGCAAGCAGGGCTTCCCCCCCTCAGCATCTCTTACCTCCAAGTGAAATAAGATAAAGACCCTGAGCAAGCTACATAGAAAACTGAAGGTGGATTGTTACAGGAGTCACACTGCCATGTGGCATTTTTTGCAGTTATCTGTTGTGGGATCCATAGGAAACTAGACCCAAAATAAATTATATGTAACACCAGGACTTAAAGGACCAGAAGTCTTCAACTTTAATAAGCCTCCAAATCCAGTTCTGTTGTCTATTTAGAAATGTTTCATACTGGGCAAGCAATTCAATCCATCCAGAACAAGAAAAGCAATAGGTTTTCCGTTCAGAGCTCAAACCTTCCCCCCCAATTTTTTGTCATGTTTCATGCTACACACATGGGTTTCGCCATATTTCACTGCAGTTATAGAAACAAGCAGACCAGCTAGGTCAGTTTTCCATTTAAACTGCTCCTGCAGTTTCACTACACTGTATCTTGTATCCATTAGTATGTGCAGAACAAACACTGGTTGTTCTCCATTCACAAAGCCTGTTTCAAACCTGCTAGCAGCATCTTTTGAAAGGTGTTCGGAAACCATGTGGCATTTGAGCTCTTTGTCAAATTCTCCTCCACACAATTACATGAAGAGTTTAGTTACATCCAGAAGGTTCTCTTCCTGAAAAAACGCTGGGTACTGTGCTTATCACAGAAAACACATTGGAAATGTCTCCAGATTAATCTTGTGGGTTTTGATACACAAACACAGAATTCCCCCTAAATCCTAAGCACCCTGGGCTACGTTTTGATGAAGGCAACAAGCTCTTTCCTAGATCAGAAGTACAACTGCTGTTAAGGATGCCAGCGGTGGATAATTTTTAGTCTATTGGTCACTGTGAAGCGATAGACTTGCAAGCCCCATTCCCTCGAGTCCCAGGAGGTCAAAAAAATCTCTGCAGCCAACCCAAGTCTCTCCACTCAGGGATACCACCTCTTTCCCTTTCTCCTATGGGGGTACCAAACTTCTCTCTAAGTAGTAACTCCTGATAGACACATTTGTACACCTAGCACTATATGTCTGCACTACTGCTTAAAGCAGGGGTGTCGAACTCATTTGTTATGAGGGCCGGATCTGACATGTGTGTCATAAAATGTAATGCCAGATAGCGGAGATATAAACTTTAGATCAGGCCAATGGCCCATCCAGTCCACACAGTGCCACACTCTGTGCCACACAGTGGCCAAAGCCCAGGTGTCATTAAGAGGTCCACCAGTGGGGCCAGAACTCCAGAAGCCCTCTCACTGTGCCCCCCCAAGCACTAAGAACACAGAGCATTACTGCCCCAGACATAGTGTTCCAGCTATACTTTGTGGCTAATACCCCACTGATGGACCCCTGCTCCATATGTTTATCCAATCTCCTCTTGAAGCTGTCTGCACCTGTAGCTGCCACCACTTCCTGCAGCAGTGAATTCTACATGTTAATTACTCTTTGGGAGAAAAAGTACTTCCTTTTATCCATTCTAAGCTTCAAGGTCAAGGTTCCCTTGCTTGAAAGCCAGTCGAATCCGACTCTAGGGTTGCGGTGCTCATCTCCGTTTCAAAGCCGAAGAGCCAGCGCTGCCCGAAGACGTTTCCGTGGTCATGTGGCCGGTATGACTAAACACCAAGGCGCACGGAACACTGTTACCTTCCCACCGAAGTGGTACCTATTTATCTACTTGCAATTTCTTGCTTTCGAACTGCTAGGTTGGCAGGAGCTGGAACTAAAGACGGGAGCTCACCCCATCATGTGGCACTCTCGGGTCTTGAACTGCTGAACTACTGACCTTCCACAGCCTGCAGTTCAGTGTCTTAACCACTTGAGCCACCGCAGCTCCTTATTCTAAGCTTACTGCTCATTAAATTCATTGAGTGCTCACAAGTTTTTGTACTGTGAGAAAGGGATAAAAGTAGTTCTTTCTCTACCTTCTCTATCCCATGTATAATTTTGTAAACCTCTATCATGTCACCCTTCAGTGGTCAGTTTCTTCAAACTAAAGAGCCCTAATCTCTTTAACTTTTATTCATAGGGAAAGTGTTCCATCGCATTAATCATTTTAGTTGCCCTTTTCTACACCATTTCCAATGCTCTAATACCTTTTTTGAGGTGTGGTGACCAGAACTGTACATAATATACCAAATGAGGCCACACCATAGATTTATACAGGGCCATTATGACACTGGCTGATTTTTTCAGTCCCCTTCCTAATGAACCCCAGCATAGCATTTGCCTTTTTTTATTGCAACCGCATATGGAGTTGACATTTTCAGTGATGTTATCTACCATGACTCAAAGAGCTCTCTCCTGGTCAGTTACGACCAATTTGGTCCCCATCGATATATATTTACAGTTAGGAGTTTTTGCTCCAATGTGCATTACTTTGTACTTACCCACACTGTACCTCATTTGCTATGTTGACACCCACTCACCCAGCCTTGACAGAACCCACTGGAGCACCTCATAGTGCTCCCTGGTTCTCACCACCCTGAACAACTTAGTGTCATCCACAAACTTAGCCAACTTCACTGCTTATTACCAACTCCAAACCATTAATGAACAAGTTAAAAAGCACTGGACCTAGTACCAAGCCTTGCGGTACCCCGCTGTTTACCACCCTCGACTGTGAAAACTGCCTATTTATACCTACTCTCTGTTTCTTGTTAATTAACCAGCTTTTAATCCACAAGAGGACTTGTTGTCTTATCCCATGACTGCTGAGTTTACTTAGGAGCCTTTGATGAGGAACTTTATCAACAGCTTTGTAGAAGTCTAGGTAAACAATATCTACTGGGTTATCCTTGTTCACATGCGTGTTCACCCCTCAAAAAACTCTAAAAGGTTAGTAAGACAAGATCTTCCCTTACAGGATCTCATTAATTCATATGATTTTTAAACCACCATCACATTGTAGAATATCTAATCTACAATCTAAAGGCAGACCAATAAAAGTCACAGATCCACTGCTTTGTAACATCGCCATAGCGCAAAAAACATGGATCCAAGGCATGAAGTGGGGTCACCAAAAACCACCTTTCTTCAAACCCCTATATGATGTCTCAGCTTCATTCTGTTGTTAAACAGCATGGGGCTAAGATGGATCCCCATAACATATAGGGCTAAGATGGATCCCCATAACATATGGGGCTAAGATGGATCCCCATAACATAAACACAAGGTCGAGCAGCGGTCCTCCAGCACCACCTTTTGGGATCAACTAATAAAGAACCAAACCAATAAAACACAGTGGCCCCTACTCCCAACCTGTCCAGCCTTTCCAAAAGAATATCTTGGCTGATGCTATCAAAAGAGGAGGAGGAGGAGACGAAGAAGAAGAAGATTTGGTTTTATATCTCGCCTTTCACTACCCAAAGGGGTCCCAGAGCGGCTTACAATCCCTTCCTCTCCCCACAACAGACCCCCTGTGAGGAAGAACTGGGACTGACCCAAGGTCACCCAGCGGGCTTCACATGGAGAAGTGGGGAATCCAACCTGGTTCTCCAGATTAGAGTCCACGGTTCTTAACTACTACATCACAGCTGGATCTCAAATTCCTGGAGATTTGGAAGTGGAGCCTAGGAAGGCAGGATTTGGGGAGGGGAGAAGAGGGATGGAACCTCAGTGGAGTATAAGAAGAAGTCCATGAGAATCAATAGAGAGATACCCCTCCAGTGACTCTCCCAAAGAAGATCATTGGTCAGGGCAACAAAGCCTATTTCCATCTGAAACCTGTGCCTGAATGAATATTAAAAGGATCTACATCATCTGTCTCATCCAAGGTTGGCTTTGCATCTGTTTTCTCTGTAGAAAACTTGGGGCACCTCCCCACATCAGATACAGCTAGAATGTGAGTCCATCTGTCATATATACTGGAAAGTGGGGAGATTTCAAATGACAAATTACATTAGCAGGCAAATGATAACAGCAAGTGTGATTAGATGTGATATGCAGAGAGATAGTAGGCGTGGATAAATCAGCATTGGTATTGAGACAGAACACCTAGGTCTTGATTCGGTCCAGGTGGATGCATTGTTTTGCGCTTCATTATCAGTTGCAATTCAGAAGTCTCTCTAATCTCCCTTTGAAATTCCTTTATAAGATAACTGCTACTTTGGTAAGGAGAGAAGGAAGCAGGACAAGGGGAGGCTCCCTGGACTTTTAGGGAAGGGGAAGAGAAAACAGGGCAGGAAGAGGGAAATGAGATACTCCCTGCAGTTCCTTGTGGGTCCCCTGCTTTTGTGTGCATGCGTGTATAGCGTCACAAATTTTTATTGTGTGTCCAGTATTTTTGCTGAAACCATCTAGCAATCCTAACAGCAATGCCATGAAGCACTGGATCCATGATTTCTGTGATGTAATGTGTGGCCAGATGCCATGAGTGATTCAATAGTGAGTTTGGGGTGTAGGGTTGCCAGCTCCAGGTTGCAAAATTCCTGAGGATCTTTGGGGTGGAACCTGGAGAGTGCAGAGTCTGGGAAGGGGAGGGACCTCAGCAGAGCATAATGCCATACATCTGCCTCCCCAAACAGCCACTTTCTCCAGGGGAACTGATCTCTATAGCTTAGAGATCAATCAGTCAGAATTCTGGGAGACTCCCAACCACCACCTAGAGGTTGGCAACCCTACTAAAAATCACATGGGTGCTTTGGAGCCATGTTTCTGCACAGCGGGGGCATCCTGAAGAATATTGTGCTGCCTTTAGACCAAGATATGATCTATAATATGACAGTTTTATTTTGTTGCAGTATAAAAAAATTACATGAATTCATTATGATCCGATTAAAATCATCTAGAGACTACTTTTGCCCCACTCTTCCATGCATTGTCAAGACTAGAGCAATACCAGGATTTCCAATCTGCATTCCTGGCAGTGGATATAAAGCTTTGGGACTAATTTCCAGGGAGCACAAGGATGAGTTCATAGTCTGGGAAGGATGAGCCATCTCGCCTTGGCCCCGGGGCCCTGACGCAGCACTTCGAGGGGAACGTGCCACTGCCAGCCTGCTGCAACACCGCACTGAGGGAAGACTGCCGGACCCTCTTTTTCTAGACTAACCCTTTCAGGATCGGTTCTACTTCTGGATGTAGAACAGAGCTAGTACAGATGGGGGACAGTGTCTCTTTTGTTTCTTCTGCTCGTCCGCACCCTGCTAAGGGAGAACAAGAAGTAGACACCCTACTCCGGCTCCCTAGCCCCTGCACACGTCGTCGTCGTCCCCCACTCGCCCCGCTTACCTGAGAAGGAGGTACAGAGATCAGACCGGCTGCAGGAGCGGGGAAAGCGCGGTGGCAGAAATACTCGCGACAATAACGTTAAGTAGCAGAGGCCCCTTGCAGTCCTCTTCACGGCCAGCCAGGCGTCTGCACAGAGCCGGAAGCCGATAACTCCGCGCAGGGCGCCGCCATGTCTATACGCTGCCAAGCCGAGAGCGTCTGCCGGGAACCGTGAGTCACAGCCGCAGCGACTGGAGCAGGGAGGCTCGACGAAGGAAGCGGGGCGGGGGCGCAGGCGCCCGCGGCCATCGGTAGCTCTCAGTCAAGCTGCGGGGGTGCCCGAAGGTGTGGAGGGCAAAGGAACCGCCACGCCCCCCTCAGGCGTCGGCCCTCCCGGGTTTTCACGCGAACATCTGGCCGAGTTTCTGGGAAGCCCATACTAGCAGATGCGCCCAGGCTTCCCACGCTACTGGGGGGATGGGGGAGCCATGAAAGCCGAAAAAGGTCATTCATCGTAGGCAAAAATGCTTTTAAACGTTGTGCAGACAGGCGTGTTGGTCTTCAGAAGGGAAAATCCCAACAGCATAAATACTGTTGTAAAATGACTTGACAAATATTGAATCAGTAAACCAACTTTCACAAACGCCTTCCTCAGCTCCTTGTTAAAATAACCTGCCCTTCAGAAAAGAAGGCTGGGGACGATATTGTTGGTACCGCACTGGGCATGGTCTATATAAAATATTACAATATATATTATTATAGCAGTGTATATTATTATTATTCTGGACAAGTGGGCAATGCAAGCGGGCAAAGCAGGCAAAACAATCTAAAAGCCCTTGATTCCCAGCAGAGGAGTTCTGCAGCTGGAGACACTACAAGGTCAGGGAAATGATAACGTACAGACAGTAGAATAGGAATGGTCAGAGGCTGGTAGACTGAGAGTACTCCCCTCGCATTCCAAGCCCATGACGGGGCTACCTGACACCTGCACTTTAGTGCTTCAGTGGACCCATTGAGATGCCAGAACTCTCAGCCTCATTTGCTTTGCCTCCCTTCCTTGCAATACATGGGGAAAGTGTAAACATCCTTAAATGCAGATTTACATGAGAGTAGCCTCATTGGCTTCAGTACATTTACTCTTGTGTCAATCACAGGAGGCCCTCAAACAGGAAAGGTGAAGCAGAAGCCCCTTCTTCTGATAGCAGTTGGCATGGGGGAAAGTTTCAATTTGTGAAGGGTACGGAGATGTTATCTTTCCTTTTTATGGACTTAAAATCTCGTCTTGCACTCAAAACTCAATATTTTCAGATTCTCTTGCATTTATGTGTGTGTGTGCGTGCTCTCATTGCAGCCCAGGTCTGATAACAATCCAGTGTGCTTGGAAGGGTTGCCAGGTCCTTTTTGGCTACAGTGGCAGGGGGGAATAGGGTTGCCAGCTCCAGACAGGGAAACACCTGGAGATTTGGGGATGGAGCCAGGGGAGGACAGGGACCTCAGTGGGGTACAATCCCACACAGTCCACCTTTCAAATCATTCATTTTCTCCAGGGGAACTGATCTCTGTAGTCTAGTTAACATCCACTCCCCACTTTCGGTAAATAAATTCTGTTAGCAGCCGGTTACTAAAATGAGTCTGTCTGAAACAACAGAAAAAAAATCCATTAGCTTTTTTTGTTGTTCAGTAGCACAGTTGAGTCCAACTCTTTGCAGCTCCATGGACCACATCACGCCAGGCCCTCCCATCTTCCGCCGTCCTCTCCATACTAACCTTCTAATCCTTAACATTCATGCTAGCAGGTGAGCCTGCAATATTCTGTCACCTACAGTGTCATTTTTCTTGTGAGAATCAGTACAGATACATATATTTATTTTTATTTATTTTTTGTATTTGTATCCCGCCCATCCCATGAGCGGGCTCAGGGCAGTTCACATCATCTCAAACAATACAGCAAGGTTTAACACAATAAAACATTACATTATAAGCATTTAAAATCAGTCGTTATAGTTGCTGGTGCAATTTCCAACCCACCCATACCACCTAGAATATATATACATCCATACCACCTAGAATTTACTTGTTTGGGCAACAATTCTTAAGATTAGGACAATGATAAAGAGATTTATCAATGACTAGGAGCAAAGCCCATTGTAGAAACAATACAAGGAGCTCTAGAAAGACATGACAGATCCCCGCACCCCTAGTCCCCCACATTGTACCCACTCTACAGACCCTGGGGTTGCGGGGCGCCGGAACACCCCGCCACTGGCTCCCTGCCCGGCCACATCTGGCAACTTCCGGGCTGGCTCCACCAGTCTCTGCCCCAGCAGCGTGCCGGCGCCCATCCAGTCGCAGGCTGGCCAGTCACATGCATTCTTCCTCGGGTGCCAGCAGCAGTAGCAGGATCAGCAGCAGCCTGATGACCCTCTGCCCGCTGGAACATCCAGGCTGTCCATTGCCTCTGAGGACACTGAGGCCGGGTCCCCCACTTTCTCCTCCCTCCCCAGACTCCGGGGTCAAGGGGCGATACAACGCCCCAGCACTGCTTTCCTGCCCAGCCGGGTGGCAGTGGCCTGTGGGCTGCCTCCACTGCCCTCCGGCCTGCCAGCACACTGGCCCCTGTCCCGTTGCAGGGTGGCTGGCTAACTACAGCCAGCCTCAGCTGATGACGACCACTGCGGCACTGGCAAGATTGGCCTTGGCCTTGTAAACCTCCGCCTGCCAGAGCATCCATCCTGTCCGGCAGCTCCCTGTAGACTGAGGGCGAGACACTGGCCACCGGCTCTGTGGGCGGGACTGAGGCAACACAGCAAGGCAATGCAGCCAGTGGATACAGATCCCTGGTGAATGACACATGAGGGAGCGCATGGAATCTTGCCACTCCAAAACAGAATTATATATAAGGAGAGAGTGATTGTGTCCAAAAATATTTGTACTCTCAGTGTGCTTTTCTACATCTCTCTCTAAAAAAAATATCCTTTTCCACATCCCATACCTCACCTCAAATTGCTGTGGAGAACTGGGGACTACTATTAGAGAAAGAAATCATTGATTTGGACCTGTCAAAATTGACTGTTCCATATTAGAAAGCTTACAGCTCAGCAATGGGGCATATGCTTCTTATGAAGAAGGCCCAAGGCATAATCCCTGGCATCTCTAATTTGTGCATCTTTCCAGTTGCAGCACTGGAAAGCTGAGCACAGATAGGAATGCCCTGGGATGGCACAAGGCACCGTCCTACGGCCACCATGCCATTTTGATTCAGTTCAGACAAATACCTGTGCTGAACTGCTAGAGGCTTATGTGCTGCAAAGAGAGACTTGCTACTAGCTACCGAACATCCTGGTTGGCCTGGGCCAGTAACTCGCATTCAGCATCACCTACTTCACAGGGTTGTTGTGGGAATGAAGTGGGAGTGGGGAGAAGCACATATGCCAGGGGTGGCCAAGCTTCCTTAATGTAAGAGCCATATAGAATAAACATCAGATGCTTGAGAGCCACAAGACATGAACAAATATTACAAACATGTTTTTACTGAAAAATATGCAAACTTGCTTTTTATTAACATTAAATGAGACTGCCAAAAATAAAAACAAAATGGGTAAAAACAGGTACTGATCATGATATTTATTTGTCCAATGTGATTTATTCATTTGCTAATGATATTTATTTGTCTGAGAGAAAAAGAGAGAGAGGTGGAAAGAATGAAAGAGGTGGTGAGAGAGAAACAAAAAGCAAATAGATGGGGAGAGGGGGAAGGAAAGAAAGAAGGGAGAAAGAGAAAGGTGGAAAGAAAGCAAATTGATGAAGGAGGGAGGAAGGAAAGAGAGAGAAAAACAAAGAGCAATGGGGAGGAAGGGGGAGAAAAGAAGGAAGAGAGAGAGAGAAAATAGAGGAGGAGGAAGAAGGAGGGAGGATGGAAAGAAGGAAGAGAGAAAGAGAACGGTGGAAAGAATGGAAGAGGTGGCAAGAAAGGAGAGACAGAAACAAAGAAAGCAAATAGATGAGGGAGGGGGAGGAAGGAAGAGAGAGAAAGAGAGGAAGGAAGGAAGGAATGGAGAAAGCGAAAGAAAGGAGGAAAGAAAAATGTGGGGGAAAGCAAACAGATGGGGGAGAGAGAAGTGGAAAGAAAGCAACTTTAACTTTAAATGTGTTATCCAACCCCCTCCACACACACACCCATGCCAGCCATCTTGGCTTGGAGAAGGGATTTAAAGAGACAAATGCCTTCTCCAAGCTGGTGGGTGGGGTCACAGGGTGGGGACGGGAGGACGCCTTTAGCTTTAAATGTGTTCTCCAAGCCCCCCACCCTCGCTGCCACACCAGCTTGGCTTGGTGAAGGGATTTAGAGACAAATGCCTTCTCCAAGCCAGGAAGCTGGGGGGGAGGGCTTTGAGGATACATTTAAAGTTAAAGTTGCTTTCTTTCTCTGCTCTCCCCCACCTCAAGCCTACCCAGGGAGGGGAACACTGGCTGGGGAAAGGAAGGCCAATCAGGGAGGCATGCATCCACTTTGCTTCTCCAGCTACCCTGCTGGGAGCCGCAGAATATGTGTGAAAGAGCTGCATGCGGCTCCCAAGCCACAGTTTGGCCATCCCTGACATAATGCCATCTTGAACTTTTAGAAGGGAAGATGGCATAACTAACAGAATAGTACCACTCTTGTTATATTGGTTTTAGAACAAGACCTCCAGTATGACAGCAGATATGAGGAGGAAATGAAATGGTACTTTGACCTTTTTAGTGGCTTAGTTTTTTCTGTGAGTTCCTACAGAGTTGCCCTGATTGTTTTTTTGAATCTTCATTTCAGACAAATGATAAAATAGACAATTGTTTCTCACCAATCTTTGCATCTGTTGCTTGATGTGTAGTAAATTAAGGGTTCATATTCTCTAGCTAAAGGCAGTGCTATACCTATCTTAAGATCTAGCTCCTTTGTAATAAATTACTAGAAACATGCTAATTTGACATTTCTACTGCTAGGAAGCATTACTGAGGAAATAGAAAGCTGGCACAAACTAGAAAGAACCAGCTGTGGAAATAATTGGATTCCTGGTGTGCACTTACACATATTTGCAGGCTTTCCTAACATCATGAGCTTTTATGAGCTAAAGAAACAGGATTTTTTTTCAAAGCCAGGCTTGTTGACCTGCTAAAATATGAAGGCAGATATTCCACATCCAGCTTCAGTGCTTTGAACAGGGCCCCCCCCCCCCATGGTACCTACAGACAGAGCAGGCGCTCTCTTTTTGGCCAATAAATATAGAACATCCTATCCCCTCTAGTGGAATTTAAAAATTGTTCCAAGTAGCTCAATTTTTTGCCACAGATTACCCTTCATTCCACAGTGCTTTTTGTGCATTTAGTACAGCAATGCAAAGTACATATAAGCAACCCTCTGAACCCAGAATGTTGAGTATTAGGCTGAGGCATTTACTTCCAAGCCAATCTGTTAGCATGAAATCTAGTCTATCAATTGGTGCAGAACACTGCAGCCAGGCTGACAGTAATGGATCGTGGGGGCAGTATCACTCTAGCCTTGGCCCATCTAGGCTGGTTCCTAATCTGTTTCCAAACGCAATTCAAGGGGCTAGTGTTGACTTTTAAAATTCTACATGGTTTGGGACCAGTGTTCCCTTTAAGCTGAGTTAGTGTGAGCTAGCTCACAGTTTTTTAGCCTCCGGCTCACACATTTTTGTCTTAGCTCAGGAAGGATGGCTCCAGAGCAAACTAATTTATGCAGGAGCAAAATCGCTGGCTCACAACTTTAATGCCAGCAGCTCACAAAGTAGAGTTTTTGCTCACCAGACTCCACAGCTTAGAGGGAGCATTGTTTGGGACCGACATACCTGAAGGACTGCCTGGTTACTCCCTTACAAGTCTGATTGCTATAGTAATCTTGCAAGGCCCTGCTTTGGGTGCTCCCACCTTCTAAGGGTAGGCAGGTAGCAACCCAGGATGGTGCTTTTTTGGCACTGAAAGTGGGGCCCTCTTCCCCGGAGAGACTGGCCTGTTCCCTTCTTTTGCTGTCTTCCACCAGCAGAAGTGATTCTTCCTTCCTGACCTGTTTTTAATTGTTTAAGGACATGCATTCTTGTATTGTAATTGTTTAAATGCTGTTTTTATTGTGTACATTTTAAATCTGCTGCCTTGGTTGCCCCGATGAGGGTAGAAAGGTAGGGTTTAAATTCTGTAAATAACAGGGCTATTTTGGGGCAGGAACACACAGGAACGGAGTTCCAGCTGGCTCCTGAGTTGGCCACACCCAGCAGGAACTCATTAGCATAATAGGTCACACCCAACAGCAGGAACTCATTAGGATTGGCTACACTTGGGGGTGTGGCCTAACATGCAAAGGAGTTCCTGCTACAAAAAAAACCCTGGGTTTTGACAACAAACAAGGTAAACAGAAGAAGAAGCAAAAGGTGGGTGTGGCTGGATGACCACACTTCTGGTAACATGGGGGTATGGCCTAATATGCTAATGAGCTGTGCTGTCAGGGGTGTGGCCCAATATGCTAATGAGTTTCTGCTGTTGGGTGTGGCCTATTACGCTAAAGAGTTCCTGCTGGGCTTTTCCTACAAAAAAAGCCCTGGTAAATAATATCATTTGTTATGGCAGGACCATAACACCACAAAATTGAATAGTGACAAACTATTCAAGCTAGATTCTGTATATTTAAAGTCAACTGCCTTCTGAGCATTAAAGGCTAATATCTGTACATTTAAAAAGGAAATACATGGTATGCAGAAACAAGCAGTTCAGCAGCAAATATCTTGAAGTTTAACCTTGGCAGAGCTGTGGAATGAGCAGTTTTAACAGGATATTTTGGAAACATTTGTTCCCACTCTGCCGTTTAGGCGTGCAATTAGCCTTAAGCTCCCATTGCTCAATAAAAATGACAACATCCACAGTCTTCTTGCACAGATGCAGCTGGTCTTGTGTCAAGGTAAGGTCAGAAGTAGTTCTAGGTACCAGGGATGATTCACAACTGTCCTTTCTAGTCACAGAAGGTACAAAGAAATCTTCTAAGTTATGGTTCATTATATTTCCTGTACAGGAATGTAGATGTTCCAGAGAACGGGACCAATTTAAAAATGTTTATACCATGTCCTACAACATCACTGTAATATGCAGTTTAAGACCATAAATAAGGAAGAGCCAGTGACGAGGATTCATTTGCAACTGCCAGATACAAACAAGCCATACCAATTCTGCTCTCTTTTTTGCCATTGCTCTCAACCAAAAGGATGATTTACACAACCCTTTGGTCTATGACTAGTTTCCTTGCTGAGTTGCTTCTTCAATGCCTAGATTTTGCGCTATCAACAAAACTGTCAACTGAACACTCTGCCATGGGTATAAACTGCTATCCAGGGTTCTATCATCAATATAGGACTAAACTGGATAGAAAACAGGCTAGGCATATATGCCTAAGGATCAAATGAATTGGCCCATATATCCTATCCACAGCAGGCACCACAACTTTCCTGATATGCATGCTGCTCGGTCCTAAGCAGGGCTCACACTTTAAGACCACAGCCGTATGGGGGAGATTTGTTATTTGGAACTTGCTAGTGGAAATATACTACTAGACACAATAATTGGTTTAACAAAGTTGTCAGGTTCCTGTAGAACATAATAGTTCAAGAACGCAGACAGTGCCATCCTACAAATTTTTCAATGGATACAGAATGATGTAACTCAGTTTAGAATTGTGCTGTGAATCAGCTGACAATTAGCAATAAGAAGTGACAGTCAGGAGGGAAAGCCCATCTTCACTATTAGTCCATTGTTAGAAGCCTAAAATTTGCACAGAAACAAACATTGTAAGCTGATTCAAGCAGGTCTTTAAGAGAGGCAGCATATAAAATTGTGGTAGGGACGATAACACACTGAACAATATTCTGTTGTCCTGCTAATCAACATTTAACACCTGAAATCAACATATAGAACCTAGAAATGTATCTGCACAGTTCAAACATTTCATATAATCAGCTCTAATTAAAAAAAACCCAGTGAATTATTTCTATATGTACAAAACAGTTTTATTTAATACAAGAGCTGAAACAACCAAACAAGTGTTTAAAAAGTTTCCTGCCACATTTGAAGTTACATTGCCCCATCTGTAGCTCTGTCACCAAAATACTGCAAAAATATAGCTGGATTAGTAACATAGAACTGATTTAGCATTTTTTTCCTCTTTTTGGTAGAGAGACTCATATCTTCATCAATAGATTTTAGCAAAGTTAAGAGTTCATCATTTGTAGTCTTCTGGGCACAGTAGCGATACTCACTTTCATCAAGCCTCTGGCAGAAGGTATATCCTAAAAAAAGTTTTTAAAACATTCATGAAAACATAATAATAGTGCTCTGCATTTATATAGTATTTTCCTGAAGTGCTCAGATTACTTCAGATGTATGTTAGCTCTGTAGTGTAGTGAGCAGATTAGCAGATGACACAAAATTATTCAGGATGGTGAAAACCAAGACTTACTCTAAAATGTGGCAAATGAAGTTCAAGTTTGGTATGTGTAAGGTGATGCACATTGGGACAAAACATCCCAGCTTCAAGTATAGGCTGATGGGGTCTAAACTTGCCAACAGGGATGTGTGCTACGTATATAACAAGCTAAATAAATACCCAATAAATACTTTACTGGTATTTTTCAAGTATTTATTCAGTTTAATCAGACTAGAGAATCTGATTCAGCTATCGAAATAATCCTGCCCAAATAAAAGCCAATATTTTATTCAGGCATGGCTAGAAGGCATTTAAAGGCTAGAAGGCATTTAAAGATACTGCAGTCTCTTTAAATGCCTTCTGAATTCGCAGAGTTGTGCCACCACAATTTTAAATGCCTTCTGAACTAGGGATGGGCATGATTGAGAAAATTTAGCCATTTAAACCTAACAGTGGATGGGCTCACTCACCCCACTGTTAGATTTAAATGGCTAAAAGCCATTCCATTGATCCCTATTGATCTCTTTCACTCCCCCCACTTTCAAGCAGGGGGGAGAAGCAAAAGGGATCGATAAATTGGCTTCCAGCCACGTCAGTCTAACAGCAGACAGGCTCACTCGCCCAGCTGTTAAGGAACTCAGAAGGCATTTAAAGTGTAATGCCTTCTGAACTCACTGAGTCATGCCACGGCAGCAGTGGAACTTGGTGAGTGAACTCAAGGCATTTAAAGTTTAACTGCATTCTGAACTCACTGAGTCATGCTGCAGCAGCAGTGCAACTTGGTGAGTGAACTCAAGGCATTTAAAGTTTAAATGCCTTCTGAACTCCATTATACTCTATAGGGACAGTCCCCATAGGGTATAATGGAGCCAAATAAATTCGTGTTTCCTGAATATTTACCCAAATCCCAATATAATACCAATATTGGGATTTGGGAATACCAATTTTTTTCGGTCCAATAAACCCAAATCGGAAAGATACCATTTATTTATTTTTTGCACACTCCTACTTGCTGAGTCTGAGACGGAAAAAGATCTTGGGATCCTCGTGAATAGCTCAAAGGAAGTGTCAACCTGGTGTACTGCAGCAGTGAAAAAGGCAAACTATGTTAGGGATTATTAGGAATGAGACTGAAAATAAAATGACAAATATTATAATGCTCCTGTACAGATCTATGGTGCGGCCTCATTTGGAATACTGTATACGGTTCTGGTCACCATATCTCCAAAAGGACATTGTAGAGGTGGAAAAAGTGCAGAGGGGGAAAACCAAGATGATTACGGGGTTAGAGCACCTTCCCTATGAGGAAAGGCTAAAGAGTCTGGAATTTTTCAGTTCAGAAAAGAGACGACTAAGGGGGGGACATAATAGATGTTTATAAAATTATGCATGGGGTGAACTTTTTCTCCCTCTCCCAAAATACTAGAACTTCGAAAGCATCCAATGAAGGACGGGCAGAAGAGGAAGAGGTTGAATTTATACCCTAGCCCTTCATTCAGAGTCTCAGAGTGGCTTACAAACTCCTTTCCTTTCCACTCCCCACAACAAACACCCTGTGAGGTAGGTGGGGCTAAGACAGAAACTGCTCTTTCAAGAACAGCTCTGACAGAACTATGCCTTGCCCAAGGTCATCCACCAGCTACAAGTGGAGGAGTGGGGAATTAAAGCCGGTTCTCCCAGATTAGAGTCCACACACTTAACCACTACACCAAACTGGTGATTAAAACATGATTAAAATGTCAAATTCACTGCCAGAGAATGTAGTGATGGCCACAGGCATAAACAGCTTTAAAAGGGGATTGGGTAGAT
Source organism: Gekko gecko (assembly GCA_029375565.1). Taxonomy (NCBI): domain Eukaryota; kingdom Metazoa; phylum Chordata; class Lepidosauria; order Squamata; family Gekkonidae; genus Gekko; species Gekko gecko. The sequence goes on from JAPDNY010000003.1 coordinate 128,228,962, forward strand.
TCATGGAGGATAAGTTTGTCAGTGGCTACTAGCCATGGTGACTGAGGGGAACCTCCACATTCATAGGCGCTCAGCCTCTGAATCCCAGAGCCAGGAGGTAACATCAGGGAAAGGCCTCAGGCTCTATGCCCTGTTGTGGCCATCCAGAGGAATTGGCTAGCCACTGTGTGAGACAGGATGCTAGACTAGATGGACTATTGGTCTGATCCAGCAGGGCTCCTCTTATGTTCTTAAGTAATCTATAAAGCAACACTGGGAGGCAAAGGCTATCTAAACACTACAGAGAGAGGACCTTGCTTTGACTATGGTCACCTCAAGTTTATTGTACCAGGAATTTTGCTCATGGTGTTAATGCCATCTTGGTCTAAAAAGCTTGACTAAGACATAGTATTATGCTGTTCTCAGGACCCAATGCCTCATGCACTGGACCCCATCATACAAAGCTCTATGCTTTAGTAAAGTTTGTTAATTCCATATTAAGCATTCCTTTTATTATTTCATACATCTTGTATCAAGCACCTGATATATTCTAATACAAATTATATGAAACAAGAGTCTAGGCTTTTAAAAAGAGATCAAAGAGTTAAAGCCAGGGTTACCTGAACACAAGCTGGAATCTTTCCCTTGCTGTAGAGCCACAAGCTTGTCACTAACCATTTTATGCAGTGTCCCTGGGATCTTGAGCAAAGGAAACCACAACTTATTTCAGTCATTAAAATTTAGGTAGATTATACAATTTCAATATGGAAAAAAGATCTTTCAAGTACATACCTTTAAGACATCTTTTTGATAGTCAACCAAAAACAAAACCAGAAGGTCCGTTTTTCCTTTAGATAGCATTTTATTGTTCAGTATGGCTTTAGAGAAAAGTCTTTTCACAACCATCCGGTTGTCACTCTACAAAACAAGGAGATAGAACCTCCATAGAAATGCATATAGAATTATACCCTAAGGCCCTAAGACTGTGGAAGCCAGTGTGCTGTAGTGATTAGGATGTCAGAGTGCTACCAGGAAAGCTCAGGTTCAAATCCCCCTCTGCCACGAAGCTCAGTGGGTGACCTTGAGCCAGTCAGTATATCTCAGCCAGCCTAAACTACCTCACAGCATTGTTGTAAGGATGTGAGGGGCAGAAAAGATCATGTTTGACACCATGATCTCCATGAAGTAAGGTTGGAGCATGATGCCTTCTAGTATTATTTTAATGGAGTAGGAATCACTGCCATATGACTTTTTTCTGCACTGCTCTGGATTACATTTACGTACCAACCTCCTTACACCGCAAAAAATCAGTAACTCAGGACAGCAAACATAAGTTCCAAGGTCTCCTACCCATCTACTGGACAGACTCAGACTTGCTTAGCTTCACCATGCTATGTCATGTGCCTTGGACAGCAGTAGTAGCAGCAATGAAGGCTATATGAGTGAAGACTACGCTGTATTTTATTTTTACTCCAGCAATGCTTCAGTTCCTGGAGGGCTTAGGCTGACACAGCAAGGAGTTGCAGCAGAGGCTCCTGGCACAGAAGGTTTGACATCCAGCATTGTCAAAAAGCTCTGGAAATAGCCACAGGGTACACATGATGCTGCATTATACTGAATGGGACCATTAATCCATCAAAGTCTGTACTGTGTATTCAGGCTAAGATCTACTACCTGCCTTTTTAATTGAATATATACCAGAGATTGAAGATGGGACCTTCTGTATGCCAGGCAGATGCTCTACTACTGAGTCACAGCCCCTGCCATGCAGTGGACTTTTCCCCTAAAGGCAACACTGGAAGGGGCCCCAAGTGATCTCACTTGCCTCTTTTTGCAGCTTTAGCTCAGAATTCTGAGTTACAACAGCCATGAAATACAGCAGCCTCCTGAACTCTTCTCTTGTTGAGCTATCCAACAACTTCAAGTAGAGCTGAACTGCTTCCAGAGCCTGATCAGTCTTTCCATTCACTGGAACAAAAAAGAATGACACTGTTGATGAAAAAACAGCCACATTACATTGCTGTTCTATTTAAATACCAACAACTTGCCCCCCCACACACACACAGCTGGTCAAGTTAGTAAGAACATATACCAGTTACCATTAAGCTGAAGTATGCATTTGGGGAAACAAATCTTGCTCCATAAACCTGACTATTTAAGAAGGTAATTGCTTCTGAAGAAAGTGGAGTAAATTGTCTCTGAATGAAGTCTCCACCACCACCACCCCTCCTTTGACCAGATGCTGCGCAAGATACCACTTCCTAAATGACTTATTGTTAGCTTATTTAGGACTGCTGCGTTCATCTGACAGATAGAATTTGTGCATATTGAACTATGGGGGAAACAGAGCCTGTAACTAGGGTGAGCCCCCTTAATCTCTGTTAAGCACTATAAATAAAAGTGGTAATGAGTTTAGAAGTAGAAAGTGTTGTCAAGTCATAGAGGGCTTTATGGCAATTCTCCAAGGCATGAGACTTTCAGAGGAGTTTTGCCATTGACTGCTTCTGCCTAGAGACCTTAGACTTCCTTGGTGGCCTCCCATCCAAGTACTAACCAAGGCCAACCATGTTTAACTTCCAAGATCTGGTAAGATCAGGCTGGCCTGGGCCATCCTTATCAGGATAATGAGTTTAGGACAGGCATATCTTACTTCCTAGTGCTCAATGAAAACCAGAGGGGAAGAATTAGTTCTGTGCACATTTCAGAACAGCAACTTCCCTATACCAGACTTATGGCCTGCTCTTCAGATACACAATTAAACATCAGATATAGTCAAGTGTTTACAACAATGAGAATATTACTGGATGTATACCCTGCATTCTGTAGTTCCATCTGGGTTGAATGAGAAATGTGATTTGAGCTCTTCTGTCTAAGCAATACGATATTATGTATGATCCACTGTATCTTTAAAAAGTAGACTGTCCTTTGAATATAAGAAGTTTACAGCTGATGCTTGTGAATGTTTGATGTGATGAAGTAATATTGCTTAACTGCTATTTTAACAAGATATTTATAACTGATCCACATGTGAGCATTTATGACTGCTGTTTAGAACATGGTTAAGCTATTGATGTGCTGATATTGAAATGTGAAAGGTTGGTATCACTTTATTATTGCTATTACATGGGAGGAATGATATGTGTTTGGCGAGTTACAAGTATTTGACAGCAAACTTTGTTTTAATTTTGTTAAGCTATTGATGTGCTGCAACTGAAATGTAAGAGGTTGACCCTGAAGAAGAAAACTTCGAAATGGGAGTACAGCTGGCATCCCATCAACATCTCTTTGCTGATTACTATGAAGATTTAAAACATTTCTCAGTGAATTATTTCCAAGTTGGATTTTTAGAATTACCAATTTATTGTGTATTTATTTGAACTGATATTTTGTGGTATTGTGAATACCTCTAACTGATTTCTCACTTACATAATATGTGGCAGGGTGTGAGCTTGTGAGTCACTGCACACTTCTTCAGATATTTTCAGGAAAGCTCATACCCTGTCAGAAATTTTGTTAGTCTTTAAGGTGCTACTGGACTCCTGCTCTTTTCTGCTGCTACAGACAGACTAACAAGGCTACCCACCTTGATTTCTCACTTAGTATTTAATGTTTGGTGTCAGCACTGTGAAATAAATCTCTATAATGATGCACAGAGTTTTTTATGCACTACTCTGGTGCCACGTACATAGTACTTCTTGTTGGACAGACAGAGCACCGCTGCAACCACAGCCTTTCAATGTACACACTGAGTATACTTCTGTTAACCACCTGGCCTACTATTCAGTTTTTTATTAAAGATAGACATTGCTTCATGGAACAAAAATGTCTCTTTCAGATATGTTAGCTGTAACTAGATTGACATATCAATGGCGGATGATTCATTAGCACATTTGTCACTTAACCAAGCTATATTACTTGTCAGTAATTTTGTTATAAGGCAGCATGCCAGCAAACATCTCCAAATCTATTTTAATTAATAAATAGCATCAAGATACACAGTCACTATCAACAATACAATGGACATTTAAGACAAACAGATAAATGAATGGTATTGCCAACCCCTTAAACTGGATGTTAACACGTCTTCCATACATCTCAAGGCAGCATAATGTGGTAGTCTCAGGAAGCTTCCCTTTCCTAGGCCACTCCCAGACTCGCTTCACTTCACAGATTAGCTATGTCAGGCACAGTCACATTGAACAGCACATGTAACCATGATGTGATATATGTTGTGACTTCCAAATGTCTTTAGAAGTGGGATGCCTAACAATCATAGTGAACCAGTAGTTTTCAAGAGTTCCTACCGAGAAGGATCCCTTTCCACATCACTCTGTATGCCGAGGAAGACTTGCATGCTGTCAAGAAAGAGGCTGTGAATTCCAGTTTATAGACTAGGATGCAAACCAAATTCATCTGGGTGACTGGTCAAGCCTACAGGGCTTCATCATTGCCTCCATGTAAACTAAGAACATGTCTTAGAATAAAGTTCCAGCAGCTTCATATTCCAGGGAAGATGGGCAGTGCCACATACCTGCTCACATCTCACTGAGGAAATTCCGATAAGCTGCCATGGAGTCCCACAGCACTTCAGAACACTTTTTAAACACTGTTGTACAAAGTTATTTATCTCTGGTGATCTCCTTTATACCAAAGAATTGCTAATACACTTTTTTCACAAACCTGTAGCCTCTCTCAAGCTTGCAGAAAAATCTTCCTTCCTTGTCTATGGTCCCAGTCTCCATTCTCCAGATTTAAGTATCCACAGATGGAGCCATGTTGAGAATTAGATATATTGACAAGTGGGAACTCGAAGCATCTCATTTTCCTCTCCCCCACTATTTCCATTTTCCCTTTCCTGAAAGCCCCATAACTGCTTCCCTTTCCCTGCTTCCTTCTAGAGTTGCCAACTTCCATGTGAGGCCTGGAGATCTCCTGGAACTACAAAACAGGTCTCCCTGTTAGAGAGCAGTTCTCCCTTAGGGTTGCCAGCTCCTGTCAGGGAATTCCTGGAGATTTTGGGGGTGCAGCCTTAGGAAGGCAAAGTTTGGGGAGGGAAGCGACCTCAATGGGGTATAATGCCATACAGTCCACCTTCATAACGAGCCATTTTCTCCAGGAAAACTGATGTTTCATCTGGAGAGCAGTTGTAATTCCGAGTGATCTCCAGCCCTCACCTGAAAGTTGGCAACCTTGCTCCCCTAGTTCTGCTTTAGAGGGTGGAGCTTATGGCACTACACCCCTGAGGTCCCTCTGCTTCTCAACACCATCCCAAATCTTTAGGAATGTCCTAATCTGGAGTTGACAACCCTATCTCCTTCCCACCCAACAGCCGACCTACCTTTATCAGCACTCTGTCTTAAGCCTACCTAGCTAGGAAAACTGTGGGCCAGTTGTGTGGTGCCAGCCACTGGGCCAGGCCTGCTTACATTGTAGGGAACCCTCAATGGTCTGTGGGGGGAAGCACCTCATTTTCCCCTGTATCCACCATCCCACACTATTTCCTGTTTCACTCTCCTGGCAACCCCCATATCCTCTCCCCTTTCCCTTCCTTATTCTCTTTCTCAGCCACTCACCAACCTACCTTTTACCTGCCTCCCATCTTCAGCTATATTTATTAACTTCATTTATACCCCACATTTCTCCACAGTGAGGACCAAACCAGCTTCCATATTCTCCTCCTCCTCCTCATCTGCACAACCCTGTGAGGTAGGTTAGGCTGAAAGTATGTCACAGGTCCAAACTCACCCAGTGAACTTCCACAGGGAAGGGGATTTGAACCTGGGTCTCCCAGACTCTACTCTAAAGGTCTAACTACTACACCACACTGGTGTAGGTGGTGCTGTTGAACAGTAGCAAGCAGCCAGGCCTACTTGAGTCATGCAAGCCAGGTAGCATCAGAACACCCAGAGGTTGCTTCCAAGCCTAGTTTTGATAACTTCCAGGTGGGACCTGGAGATTTCCCAAACTACAATTGAACTCCAGATGACACAGATCTGTTCCCCTAGAAAAAATTACTGCTTTGGAGGGTAGACTCTATGGCAGGGGTGTCAAACTCATTTGTTATGAGGGCTGGATCCGACATAAATGAGACCTTGTTGGGCCGAGCCATGTGTGTCATAAAATGTACTGCCAGGTAGCAGAGATATAAACTTTATAAAGGACACAAAGGGGTTTTTTTTTTACTTAAAATAAAAACATGCTTAAAACATCAGCACTCTTGCAATATTTTGTTTATTTAACAGTGTCTGATAACTGACACCTCTTGCTCTGAATTACTGCATCAAAATGTCTGTGCTGTTGCAATCTTGAGTATGCTGTTCAGGTAAATTGCAAACCTACAATGTAAACTGCAAACCTACAATGACGTAGCAGCAGCAGAACTGGAAGAAGAAGCAGAAGACAGCCAGTTCCATTGAAGGCCTGACAGAAGCCCTCTGTGGGCCTAATCTGGCCCCTTGGCCGCTTGTTTGACACCCCTGCTCTATGGCATTGTATTGGGCTGAGGCCTCTCCCTTCCCCAAACCCTACCCTCCTCAGTATCCACCATAAAATCTTCAGGAATTTCCCAACCTGGAGCTGGCAACCCTAGTTAGACCTGGCCCTGAGTCCTCCCTCAAGGGCCAAATAGGCCTGAAAAGGACCCTGCCATCTTCCCCTGACTTTTTACTCACAGAAACCCAACCTAGGATCTATGGATGCCTAGCAACAGCTGCTGAGACAATCTGCTGCTTAAAGCTACAGGCACTCCTTTTATGACTTTGGGTGTTTAATCCCCCGAATGTATTTTTCTGCAAACCTGGGGCCCTTTTCAGATTTGTAGAAAGACCTGTCTTACCCGTTCACAGCTCCAGTCACCGGACATAAGTATCAAAAGTTATCAAAAGTTTATTACGGTCATATGACCAGTCACAATAAATACAGATAAAAAGGACAATTTAAAATGAATAAATACATAAAAGATATGGGGATATATATGTAAAAGACACACTCATATATGTGTAAAAAACACACTCATTAATTTATTTCCTAGCAACTAACGTTTCCTTCGCCAAGTGATACCGCTTTTTGAGTGCTATCACACAGAATTTTGCTACTGCATATGATATAGCTCTCTGGCTATTACCTAACAGATATACCTGAAGAGTTTCAGGACTAAAATCTATATAATGCTGTAATGGTTTAAATCTGCAGAGTAATGGAATAATTTAATTGTAGCCTTTCTTCTTGATAGAATTTGCAGTGCAAAAGTATGTGTGTGATAGATTCAACCACTTTATTTGAACAGGGACAGCAACGCTGCTGCAAGGGCAGGTGGAAGAATCTTCCATATAAAACTGCAGAGGGAAATGCATCAAACTGTGCTCTAGAGAAGGCCCATCTGCATCTTTCATTTGTAATATCCGAAAGAGATGGGGATATAGTGTAGCTCAATCCTTTTCTTAAGCTTTTATAATTTAAAGGAAGTATTGCTTTGTCATTTTGGGACTCTATACCAATTAATCTTTGGGTGATTAAGGTTTTTGCTTTGTTGAGTTCCATATCAAACAGGCCTGCTGAGAGTCCAAGCCAGTCAGCTTAATTATATCAGCTATCTTTGAGCACCATGTAGGATAAGGGTCAGAAGCTAACAACAAGGGAATTAAATCCTTTGGTTCAAAATGAATTTTTATCCAGTAATAGATGACATGTTCCCAGATTTTTAATTCGACTTTGGGGAAACCAGCTTCCTGCCTAAGAATGACATTAGGAGTACATCTGGATACATTAAACAGAGATCTAAGAAATTTTGATTGGGCTGTTTCTAGGATCTTAACATTAGCAGTTAGTCCCATTTGCGATCCATATAAGAGCTCAGCTAATGATTTTGTTTGAAATAGTTTCAGGGCTGCAGGAATAAAGCCCGCACCTTCTCTTCTAAAGAATCTAAGGATGGCATTTGCGCTCTTTTCTGCAGCGTTTGCTGATGCAATTGTATGGGCTTTGAAGTTCGCACTGAATGTAAAGGTGACGCCCAGATATTGAAAATTTTTAACTTGGTCTATAGTGGTCCCATTAATTTCCCAGTTAGTTTTTTCTTAAGTGTCTACTAAAATATACAATTTTAGATTTCGAGTAGTTAATTGTCAAAAGCTCTGTATCACATTGATCACTAAAAAATTTTATGGCATGCTTTAGACCAGTTTTTGTTTGTGACAGGAGAACCACATCATCCATATATATGAGAATTGGTATCTTTCTTCCAGCAAGACTTGGGGCATGGACATCTACCTTATGTGCACCTTGAATCAACATGTTTACAAAGATATTAAATAAGAAGGGTGCTAATAAGCAGCCTTGTCTAACACCCTTCTGAACTGGGATTTTCTTAGATGGCTTACCGTCTTGAGTGTACCTTATCTGAAGTTCGTTGCTCTCATGAAGCTTAATCATTAGGTATAACCAGGGCTCTTTTTGTAGCAGGAACTCCTTTGCATATTAGGTGACATACCCCTAATGTAGCCAATCCGCCAAGAGCTTTCAGAGCTCTTCTTACAGGGGCTACTGTAAGCTCTTGGAGGATTGGCTACATTAGGGGTGTGTCATCTAATATGCAAAGGAGTTCCTGCTAAAAAAGAGCCCTGGGTATAACAATCTTCTATCAATAGATGTTTCTCCCAATTTTGCCCATAGTCTTCCTCGAGAAATAGTATCAAAAGCAGCCCTGAGATCTATAAATGATGCATATAAATTTTTCTTGGGGGACATTGCATGTTTGTGGATGAGTTAGTCCAGTACCAAGCAATGATCCATGGTTGAACGACCTTGGGAAAAACCTGCCCAATTTCTAACAGGTTTTCTTGATCTACTATCCAGACATTTGGCTGACTTTGCTATTAGTATACAGACAAGTGGGGATCCACAAGAAACCTGCAGGAAGGGGATATTCTCCCACCTTGTTTCCTCCCCCTTACTTCTCTGTCTCTCATTCATCCTACATCCCCCCACTTCTTCGCTTACTCTCTCCCCCATGCCTGTCACTCTCTGCCCCCTACCCCCAATTTTTATTTCTGCTCCCACATCACTCTTTCTGCCCCCACCTCATCACTTTTTCTTTCAACCCCTCCCATCACATCACTGTATCTTACCGGCTCTTTCTGCACCCCCAACCTCATCAATCTTTCTGCCCCCCACACTTTCTAACTTCCCACCCAGCACTCTTCTCTTTCTCTGTCTGTCCCCCCCCCACTAAATCTTCCCACCCATCCCCACTGCCATTTCACGCAGGCCAGCCGAAGCTTCCCCTTCTCCACAATCGTTCTTGGTGGCTCAACTGGAGCTGCTCCAGGCAGGCCAGCCGAGGGTTCCCCCTGTCCACTGCTCTTAGCAGTTTGTCCAGAGTTGATCTGGGCCGGCCAGCTGATTCCCTCCCCTGCTGCTCTCAGTGGCTCACCTGGCACGGTTCCTGGCTGGCCAGTGCCAGCAGCAGCTCCTTGACTCCACTGCCACCAAAGCAACAGTTACCACCACTGGGACTTTCAAAGGTGTGTTGTCTGCACGTGCACAGGCAACAGTTTTTTATTTGGAGGAAAATTTAACACACAGCCCTTCAATTTTTTTAAATGCCAGATTTTTCTGCAAAACTAGAGAGTCCCTCAAGGTTGCAGAAATATCTGTTCAGTGCAAGTGTGGCCCAATCTGCAGACTGAAGTATCTGCAGATAGGGGACACGCTTAGGAAACAGTATATAGATATTTGCCAAAGTAACTGGCCTTCAGTTATCATTTCATCAGAGGCACTTCATTGCACTTACCTAGCTGTTCTGCAATTCCCAGATGGATATCAGGGGCATGACTTAAGAGTGGTTCCTTCTTTTGACTGTAGTATCTACCAATGGTATCAAAGAGGAGCAGTTTCCCCACATGTACTGCATCAGGCCTATCAGGCAAACTTCGGCTAACATCAACCACCATCTGATCAGGCAGATAATCCAAACAGTCGATTGCTGCTGACAGCCATTCATCTGTTCTAGAAAATAAAAATCCATACGTCTTAAAAGCTGCATGTTTCCTAAGACACTGGCCCTAATGCAGGTGAAGTCAGTTATCACCAAGTGCCATCAAAATAAATGGAACATGCCCTTTTGATTTCAATGGCACTTAAGTCATCAGTCATGATGTGGCATCTCATATTTGTTGTCTGCATATCTTTGTTTTAGTACACCGCTAAGAATTAGAAACGCAACACAGTTTGCAAAGCAAGTTTACATGAAGTGACCTTGTGTGCAAGTCAGCATTTTTGTCTTCCCATACAAATATATACCTACTGAGAGTCACAAAAAGCTTTCAGAATCTCTCTGTCCAGGTAGTTGCTTGTGACTCTATGTTTATTCTCCTGCTGGGTTTGAGGAAATCTTTCAGCCGTATCTCCATACTCAAGCAAAGAGTCCAGAAGTGGAAGATCAATAAGCTGCAGCAGGCGGGCAATTGTTTGCTCTCTCCAGATTTCATTGATAACTGAAGGGGTGGGGGGAGAACATAAGACAAACTGCAAGATCAAGTAAACAGAAGTTGTTTGAACATCCAGAAGTAATCTAAAGCTATAGCATTTGACTTTTAGGTTAAGAGATTTAATACTCTACTGCCAAAAGGGACTCAGTTCCTAACACTTTCCTTACAAGTATACTTCAGCATCACAAGATGGTGCCCAGTAGCCCTTTCTGTAGCACTTCTTTTGCAAGTGTTAAAAGAGGATTATGCTTGGACATACCCAAAATGCTTTACATACTTTCCTGGGTAACTTGCAAGTGATCTTTGCCAGGCCGAGGGTCTGATCACATAAATCATGCTAATAAGGATGTGTGAAGAAAGAAGTTCTTGTTCTGGAGGCCTATGGAGCTGAACAATGATACACTTAGCTTCAAGTGTCCCTGCCCATCCAGAGATTCCAAAACTGAAACCTAACAATTTCTCTGCTTGCTATAATTTCCAAGCAGTACTCAGTTCTAAGATTATTATTTTTAAAAAAAAATCAGTCAAATCAATACCCATTTTCTTCTTTGCTCTGCAGGAAATGAAAGAGGTAGCAGCATCACATTCAGATGCTTTTGCTTAAAGACTGAGTACTGGATAAACTTCTGACCCACTGGGGCCCAAGCTTTTTGGCAAGAGTACCACAAATCAGGCTGGAAGTAGCAGATAGTGTCATCATAGGAAACACCACAGCACACATGCTAGCCTGCCTCATCTGTCCAAAACCTTGCCACTTTGCTACATTAAAATAAACTGGGGACTAGACAGAAACTCATCACTGAAGAGGCAGAGTCTAAACCATCACTGCCAGGTCCTCAAGCCTTCCTGTTTCCCTCCAGACGTGCCACAGCCTTCCCCACCTCCTTTGTCACTTGTGGCACCTTTGCAAGAAGTTGGCTACCCAAAATGAACCCAGTCTGGAATACAAATTTGTTAATTAATATAGTATGGGAAGACACACACCCTTCCCCTCCAAAAAAAGAAAGCAGACTTTATTGCCTCTGATGAAATTCAAGAGTGCATGCACACTAGCAGCTGGCAAAATAAATTCTCTTTCACTAACTTTCCTACAGTTTCAGACTGGTTATCTATTGCAGTTCAGACAAGAACACCAAATCAATTTGCTTCCTTGTAGTCTAAGCACAGTATTTTATAACTGACAGCAGTTTAGCTTAGCTTAGAAGTTCCCTCCAGTTTCAAATCAGACAGGTGTTCATTCCCATAGCTGCAAGCAATTGTAATACCTTTGTGTCACTTACCTTGGCGAGACAAACTTGAACAGTTGCTTACTTGAGGGGAACTAACAGGCTTTAGACTCAAGTTTTCCAAGAGATTCTCCAAGCTTTCAGATTTCACTGGTGTGCTAGTAAGTAATGCTCTTTTCTCCTGTCTGAAACAAGGAGTCTGGTTGATTCACACAATTGCCAGAAGAGTGCCCACACCAATAGACTGTCTGCACACATTTTGAATACTCTGCTATCCAATTGAAAAGACAGAACAAAACATCCATTCAAGCTTAGAACAGAAAAAGAGACTGAAAGTCATTTACTGCCCTTAACCAGAGTCACACTATTATTATTATTTCTCTCAAGAGCAATAAAGGGTAGATTTACCCACTTTTTTTGTTTAAGGAAAATTTGTGACACTTTGTGATTACAAACTTACAAATTAACAAGGCATCTTCAGGCTTAAACAGAAGATTTGCATGTGGCACAGGAATAATTTATAAATGCTAATTACTGAAAATATTGATGGACTGGATATTAACGACCCTTGCATTAGCAAGGCTCTTGGGGTTTGAAGCCCAGCTTTAAAAAATACCAGTTGAAGCACTTGTGTGATTGGTGCACTTCTTAACCGTTGAAGAACCAACCTTCCTGCACAAACCATCAAACCCAAGAGGTAATTCTCATTATTGATGGCAACAGCCACAACAGCAGCTGATAGGCTGTAACAGAAAAAAACTTGTTCTTTGAAAAGACCGACATAAAAGCGTTGAAAGAGTCTTAGAGCACTTTTGCTTTCTGTGAAGACTGACATATCCAATATCATACCTCCTCTGTAGAGATAAACCGTTGATACACCGTAGACTCCCTTTTTGCCAGTGAAAGAATACAGAAAATAACCTCAAAATCAATGTTCCCTCTAAGCTGTGGAGTCTTGTGAGCAAAAATTCTACTTTGTGAGCTACTAGCGTTAAAGTTGTGAGCGAGCGATTTGGCTCCTGCATAAATTAATTTGCTCTGGGGCCATCCTTCCTGAGCGAAGACAAAAATGTGTGTGCTAGAGGCTAAAAACCTGTGAGCTAGCTCACACCAACTCATCTTAGAGGGAACACTGCTCAGAATCACAGCAGGATTGACTTGGCAGCAATTCAGTTGTAAATATGCTTCTCCAAGGAAAAACTAACTTTCTAGTTATCTTTAATTTAACCCCAAGTTACCCAAAAAAGATTATTTTCAGTATCCTATTCCAGATGTGCAAAAAAGAGGAACCTGTAATCTGTTTTTAGAGGTAAACTTAGATATCCAAGTTTATACTAACCGCGGACTTGTCAGCTCTCCTATTCCTTCCCATTTTGAACCTCAATCAGCAAGAGTCTAATAGGTTTTATTCCTTCTGCTCAGCTATGTGCCGTAAGCATGTCCAGAAAGCAGTTTCAGTGTATGTGCCCTTCAATGTTTTTATTTACCAAAAGAAACAAGGGCCTATTTTAATTAAACAGGATTCTACTTGGCATTATGAAATGCAGAGCTCCTCTAAATTACTTCCAACAAAGCGCAAAGGAATTATATTCAGCTTATTACCCTAGCATCTTGCATCCAAAGTAGGCTTCTTTATATACTTATGACAACTGGAACAGCATTGTAATGAAGTCAACAGCAAGAAGCATGTTAGCCTAGAGGGCTTATACTACATGCACAAGATCATTTGCACCCTTGTCCGCTCTGGTTCCAGATGCAGATTTTCATGACAAACTAGAATCTCTACTTCACTCATGCAATATGCACTGATAAAGCAGAGATAACACCCCCACCCAGCCCTTAATCAGAATTATTGCATTCGAATAAGCCCCGAGTATGGAGTGCTGATGTTTTACTTTTCCACAATGAAATTCCTGTTCTACAAACAGAATTCCACTTGAGAATTGTATCTGTGATTATCAAATATGAGTGCCTCGACCAAGAAAGAAGAAACCAAGTCTTACTTACACTGTGAGATGTACACCACAGCCCTAAGCCACCCCCCCCCAGGACATTTTAAACAGTTAGGGATTCTAATAAGCCAGTCTCTTCCCTTTCCCTGCAATTACTTTCGGGAATGGCGTTGCTTAATATGTTGTATGCAGAAGGTCCTAGATTCAATCCATGGCATCCCCAGTTAAAGGTATCTCACGAAAAGAAAAGAAAAGAAAAGAAAAGAAAAACATTCTTTACAGAAAGTTGATGCCAATCAGGGCAGAGATGATCCAATGATCCAATTCGTAGGGCAGTTTCATATGTTCATCAAAAATAAAATAAAATACAGTTTTTCAAAAATGCCTAGATTTTTAATTCCCATGGTAAAAACTTGTATAAATAGAATTTATTCAAATTGTACACTCGTGCTACAATTAACCTCCAATAGTAATTCATATATAATGGACATGAACAAAATACAATCCAGAAATGTAAAAGCCAGTACCTATCAAATACAGATAGAATTATGACTGCTCTGGACCACATTCTGTAGATCAATACAATATAAATTTAAATTAGGCTTATAACTGAACCTCTGGTTCCAGAGCAGCCAATAGGAGGTATGTTGCAGACGTCGGAGAGAAAACTGCAAATAGCATTTCAAAATTTCATCGATCCCAAGGGGGCCATTATATACCAGCCGCCCTTAAATTACTTAAAGTTAAATCATTGGCCTAACTATTGCATTGAACATTCCTTGGATCACCATCTTCTTCTTTCTCTCCACTTGAGAGAGAACAATCCAGATTCCTGAGAGCTATTCTACAGGTGCCCAAATGTGTGTCGAACTTCTGTGTTAGACCTGAGACAGGAATGTTAAAGGTTGACCCTAGGATATGCATCTTTTTAATTTTTAAATGGCTGGCAGGAAATACAAACCCACATGGCCCGTTTTCATTAATGCTGCAAGACCAATTTCATTCCAGTTGGCAAAAGGAGGTTCTGAAATCTATTGAAACACTAGGCTTATCTCCCCAAGCCCTCTTGGATCTTGGAATAGATCGGGCAAAATTACTCATTAAGCAATGAGTGACAGATACTGAAAGACAAATGGTCATCTCAAGATCTCCAGAATTCATTTCCCCAGAAAAAAAAAATCTTTTGTGTGTACCAATCACCTTTTGAGAAAGAATGTAGAGCTGTCCTTCTTTGTGTCACACTATCACTATCCACCTGTGACAGATCTGGTAAACAAGTAGCTTATTTGATCACCTGCACAAAGCAGCCCATGGATTGCTGGACAGGAGCCACTGGCAGCAAAGGCCAAAGGGAATGCCACAAGAACAGATCATTAACAATTGAAAATGACCCAAAGAACAGTGTATGCTTGCAATATATCCTTCTTTAGCCACACTTCCTTCTTTTAGAGATTGAATACACTGTTTGGTGGACTGTCGCCAGCACATGAAATTTAGAGAAGAACAGATCCATTTACTTCACTATAGTAATAAGTAGGACTCGTTTTGAATAAACAAGCAAGGATCAGACTACAGTCCTAGGTGCATTTATTAGGTAAAGTCAGGACTCTTTTGTAGAAAAAGTCCAGCAGGAACTCATTAGCATAATAGGCCACACCCAATACCAGAAACTCATTAGCATATCAGGCTACACCCCTGACGGCATAGCTCACTAGCATATTAGGCCACATCCCCATGGTATCAGAAGTGTGGTCATACATCAACACCCACCTTTTGCTTCTTATTCTGTTTACCTTGTTTGTTGTCAAAACCCAGGGCTTTTTTTGTAGCAGGAACTCTTTTGCATGTCAGGCCACACACCCCTAATGTAGCCAATCCTAATGAGTTTTTTGCTGTTGGGTGTGGCCTATTATGCTAATGAGTTCCTGCTGGGCGTGGCCTACTCCGGAGCCAGCCAGAACTCCATTCCTGTGCGTTCCTGCCCCAAAATAGCCCTGGGTAAAGTAGAGTTTGAATCAACACAATCAGATTGTATGTAAGCTAGGGCAACAAGAAAAACGCAGCTTCTTGGTCTTCAACACATCCATGAATACTTACCTTTGATGTACAAAATGGCCACACACACTCTCAGAGGGGCTGTTTGCTTGGCTTGATGCGTCTGAAAACCGATAGAGGCTGCAGCTACTATCTTCAAACACAGACTGTTTATCTTTCCCAAAAACTTTGGTAGAAACTGCTTCAAATACCTTGTAGTCCATCAATGCCTGGCAGAGCCTCACAACTTTAGTCCGGGAAATATCCATCTCACCAAAGTACTTGTTCTGGAGAAGGTGGGCATAAACAACATCCACAGCATTGGAGCCAATGAAGCAGTCATTATAACATTTCAGGTTTTGACGCCGCTTTTTCACTTCAACTTGGGTATGAAGTGCATTGATAATGCTGCTCCAGACATACGTGGCGCCAAATGGTCTTTGTGCCAAACTGAAACCTAACAACCAAAGCAGAAGAATTACTAGATGCGTCTTGGTGACAGTTCTAGAAAAGTTCTAGAGGACTTCCTTAAACAAAAAAACACCCTAAAACCTAAGCTTTGATCATCTTTCTAAAGTGCATAGTTTACCAAGGAGTTAGAAGCTTTTCTGTAACAACATACTACCCCATCATCACTAAAATCTCTCCCTGTACCAGCTGTTGCAGGGGATTACAATAGTTATTAACGTTATTTATCACCTGGACTCAAGGCGGATTACATAGAATGGGTCAATACAATCAAGAGGATGTGATATTCAATGAACAATGCAATAGGATTAGGGTTGTAGAACTAACCAGAAATCTAAAAAACCAAACTGAAGCAAAGCATAAGTCTTAACATGACATATTAAATGATGCAAAATTGCATAGCAGGATCCTAGTCTCAGCAAGCTGTACACAGTATAGACCACAGTATAAAACTGGGTAACTTTTGGCCAGTCATACTCTCAAAGACCTGTCTACCTTGTAGGGTTGTTGTGAAGATAACATGAAGAAGTTGGGAGTTATGTACACTGCCCTGAGCTCCTTGAAAGAAGGGTAAGTAATGAAACTGATAGAGGTATGAGATTTGTGGCATCTTTTCTTGGACATATTCCAAAAGTAGAAAAAGCAACATATTCCAAAATCATTTGTTGTGGCTACTATTTGTACCTTATAAAATCTATAGCAAAACCATCCACACATTATGGCCATTTTTATTATTATTTGTTTGTTTTATATTTGTTTAGTCAATGGGTTCATGCTTTTGGAATGCATACCTAGCACATACACCCACTGAATTGCTTATAATAAGGGTGGGAGTACTGAACTAATGAGCTGACCAGAAATAAGACTGCTCCCAAGAATAATCATAAACAGTTAAAAACACAGGTTGTAGCTCAGTGGGTTTGGAGGCTCCCTTCTGCCAAATGACAGCATTCCACCTTGCCATCTGATTCAAAAGCACACAGACATTCTGTAGTGAAGCTGTTCTGTTATTTCCCATATGCAGGTGCTACAGAAGAGTAACCAGCAGTAATACAGCTGTTCCTACTGTCAATGCCAATAAACTCCAAGGACAGATATGTTTATTAGCAGCCTTCACATTCAGGCAGACTCCCAATAGGTAGGTAACCCAAACTGGGAAGACAGTATATCACCCTCAGGAAAAGGGTTCACAAGAGACCCATCCCTGCACATTTATACATATTGACTTCCCAAAGGGATCATGTAGAAGAGAAGCTTCACAATTTCACGCAAACGGCAATGTATTCATTGTTTTACAATACATCTCATAAAGCAAGGTGATAAAACCTACGCTCACAGGGAAATTGTGGTGACCTGTGTAAGTTCAATGGAGAACAGCCAAAAAGAAACGAAGGTTTCTCAAAGAACAAATGCCAGAGTGCCATAAAGAGATATACCCAGCAGGGGAGAGTGAAAGGTTTCCTTGAATAACAGTACTAAAAAGGTGGTTCCAGCCAAACTTTGACAGAAAGTCAATAAGAGATGCAGCCAACTGGTGCTGTAAATTAAGCCAGAGGTTAACGTGCCCAGTGTCAGGAAACATCAAACATACCAGAACTCAGAGGAGGGGGCCGTACTAAGAGAGGCCACAGCACCTTGGCTAGAATAGACTCAGAAGCAAAAAGCACCCTTGCCTGAACACTTACACAACTAGTACCAAGTTAGCCGAGGCAGAAAAGCTACTCTTAGCCATACCCAATCAGAGCCAGTTCTCTTAACATAACACATGCCTGACCTTCCAAAAGGACTACCGCTAACTCATCATCCAGAAACAGGATAGGAGAGATATAGGGGAAGCCCTGCAGGATCAGACCAAAGGCCCCTCCCGCTCAGCATTCTGCTTCCAACAACGGCCAGCCAAATTCCTTTTCGAGGGCAGAGGCAGCTTCGTGCAGCTGTTACAAGACAGCGGAAACCTGGGGTTCAAAAACCGCTACCTGTGTACCCAAGCTCCAGATAGTTATGGTTAGAGGCTCCAGATAGTTATGGCGGGCTAAAGAAAAACACGAACACAAAATCTGCATAATACCTTTTATTAAGACCAAACTAAAATGACACAAAACACCATGCAAGCCAATTGCAATCTCTCAGCTGCAACTGCCTCATAGCTGGGGAAGGTGGCCAGGAAGGGCCATCTATACTACCTTGAGTAAAATAAGAGAGAACGAGTGCTGCCCCTATTAGTATAACTAGGAAAAAAGTCCCATCCACAAATTGAAGAACTGCAGATCACATTACGCCTTAACAATGACCTTGGGGGAAACAAGAGGGATGCACTTTCTTTTGTCTGTGGACTGAGAAACAGGCAGGTGAATACAGGGGTAAAAGTTTCACCCTCCGCCGCTGCCTCCATACCCCCTTTCACTCTCCTCCCCAACAAGCCAGGTTCTTCTCAACCTTATAACAAACAACACCTGACGGATACTACGTCTTCCCCCCACCGAAAACGGAACCCTTGTTACGAGAACCTTACCAGGAGGCTTGTTGGCTGGACTATAGATCGGGCAGAGATTCAAAGCTGCCGCTTTCTCCTTCACAGTGGCCATAACAACCAGCTGTTCTCCGCGAACCGGTCCGGGAAAACTGCAGAAGCGCCGCTGCCGCCTAGCAGCTCCCTTGCAAGAGAAAAGGGCGGTGCCGACAAAGTAGCCGCTACCTTTATTGGCCGATTCTCTCTGGAGGCCGCATCTACAGACCACTTAACGTTCCGGACAGGAATGTTAGGGGCGGTGGCTTGTGATTCCTGCTTTGCAACCAGCGCCGGTGATAGTGCAAAATCCCTTTTCGCTGCCAATGAAATACAATTGCACTCATTGCTTTCGAGCTCATCCAAGAGCGGAGACGGACGAAAAGGAGTCTTCTTGTGAGACCTTAAAGACTGCAAACAGAGAATGTCTCTGCATACAGGGAGAAGAGAGAACCTCCAGAGATACGGCTTATTCTCATCCGTAATGCTTCAGTGATATATTAAGTGGCTCCTCCTAGTGAAATTTCTCTCCAGCATGGCTGTCAAGGAATCTTGTCCTGTGTATCCCAGAGCTGGAAGAGGGGAGGGTAGCGGTAGGTGGGCGAGAAGAGTCATAAATCTGAAAAGGGAACGGCAGAGCCCAAAGCTACCTGAGGCTGTGTCGGGAAAGTGCCTTCAGGGCGGAAGCTGACATAAGATGTTTAAAAATGTCACCTGGACCCAGAATACTCTTGAACACAAGAACACACATCCACTCCCTATGATTTGGGGTGTCAATTCGCCTCCTATCATTAACTTGGTCATTCCAGTGACTCTTGGCTTCTCATAATGTGACCAAAGTAGAATACTTTCAGTTTACTTTTCAAATTAATCAACTTTCTTCCTGTCAGCTTCCTTCCTTTCACATCCACACACAATCATCATGGGGAATATTATAGTACAACTGAGAAGGCATCTCATTTTCCCCTCCCCGCTATTTCCTCTTTCTCTTTACTGAAAGCCCCCTAACTTCCTCCTTTTTCTGGCATATACTCTCCTTCTAGGGTTGCCAGCCTCCAGGTACAGCCTGGAAATCTCCTGGAATCTCCACCCCCATATTTCTAGCAATTTCCCAACCAGGAGCTGGCTACCCTAGTGGGGGAACTGATTGCTGGAGATATGGGAGTGGAGTTGTAGGAAGGTGAGGTTTGGCGAGGGAAGCAACTTCACCAAGGTACAGTGTCATAGAGTCTATCTTACAAAGCAGCTGTTTTCCCTAGGGGAACTGATCCATGTCATCTGGAAAGCAGCTGTAATTCTGAGTGATCTCCAGCCTCCATCTGGAAGTTGGCTACACTAGTTCCTGTGGAGGAAATGGCTGCTTTGGAGGGTGGAGCCTATGGTATTATATCCCTCTGAGGTCCCTCTCCTCCTCAAACCCCACCCTCCTCAGGCTCCACCTCCTAAATCTCTAGGAATTTCCTAACCTGGAGTTGGCAATGTTATCTCCTTCCCATCCAACCTACCTTTATCTGCCCATCTGTCTTAAGCTTCCTCCCAACGGCCTCTGCCTATGAAAACTGGCCCAGTTGTGTTGTGCTGGCTGCTGGGCCAGGCCTACTTACATGGTAGGGAACCCTCAAGAACTTGTGGGGTGGCACCTCACTTTCCCCTCTATTCCCCTCCCCACACTATTCTCTCTTTCCCTCCTCCTGGCAACTCACACATCCTATCCCTTTTACCTGCCTCATTCTCTCCTTCTCAGCCACTCAGCAATCTGCCTTTTAGCCACCTTCCATCTTCAGCTATATTTATTATTTACTTCATTTATACCCCACCTTTCTCCACAGTGGGGACCAAAGCAGCTTATATTATTCTCCACTACTCCTTTTTATTTGCACAATGCAGTGAGGTAGGTGAGTCTAGAAGTGTGTGACTGGTCCAAAATCACACACTGAGCTTCCACAGAAAGATGGGGATTCAAACCTGGGTCTCCCACAATTACAGCTGAACTCCAGATGACAGAGATCTGTCCCCCTGGAGAAAATGACTGCTTTGGAGGGTGGACTCTATGGCATTATATTCAGCTGAGGCTCTCCCCTCCCCAAACCTTACCCATCTCAGACTACCACAAAATCTTCAGGAATTTCCCAACCTGTAGCTGGTGACTCTAGTCAGGCCTGGTCCCAGGGAGTCTTCCCTCAAAGCCCAAAATAAACCTGGAACCCCTCGCTCTGCCTTTTACTCCCTCTGCCTTTTACAGCCTGGAAAATTGTGGTTGCCTAGCAACAGCCACTGGGGGAATCTTATTAAAGCTACATGCACTCCTTTTATCATTTTCAGTTTTTTTAAAAAAAACCCAATGCAATTGCGTTTTTAAATTGTAGATTTCATATTTTTTCAGGTTTGTAGAAAGACTGGTCTTGCCAATTCACAGCTCTAGTCACCAGATTTAAGTATCCAAACATTTGGCCAACTTTGCTATTAGTATATAAATTATCTTGATCTTGGTTGCCAGTGATTCATCCTGACCCTCATCCTTAAGGATCTTTTCTAGTTCCTTCATGGCTGTCCTTCCCAGTCTCTGTCTCTTTCTGATTTCTTGGTTGCAGTCTCCCTTTGGGTTGATGATGGAGCCAAGGAACAGAAAATCTTTAACTATTTCAGCTTCTTCATCCTCAACCTTAACATTGTGTAATTCCTTAGTAGTCATTACTTTTGTCTTTTTGGTGTTCGGCTGTAATCCTGCTTGTTTGTATAGATCAGTTTATGTTTATATAGATCTCATTTGAAATGAAATTATTAGTCATTTCAAGTCCAATTTGCATTGTGAAAACTGTAGTCCTGGACTATGAACTTACTGATGTTTGTGCTTTCACCAATAGGAAATGTGGATTTAGTTTTAGTTTTTGTACATGTGTGACCTGCAGTAGGACAGTGGTTACTGACACATTAGTCTTCCTGCTACTAATTGTGTTTAGGGCGTTAACACAATGTTGTTAGCCAGAATTGTGCGTTCCCAAGTTTCCAGGTTCACAGATCTGGTTTCTATGCATGCTTACTTATGAATAGGCCTACTTATTCAGTGGCCTGGATTCTACCACACAACTGAGCAAAGCCTGCAGCTTTTCCCCGCTAAAGGAACCTTCCTTCAACTTGTGGCTTCTCCTTCGGTACAAGAATCCTTAGCTGGAGGAAGTTCCTTCAGCCTGTGGTAAGATATGTGGCCATAGTGCTTGTGCCCAAACACATGCAGATAGCACTAGCTGTGTGTAACATCGTGATAATAATGCAGTGCCAGGCACTTCTGATCCCACGGAAATCAGCTGTGCAGAGAATGCGGCTGTCAGAAGGCTAGACAAAAAATGACAATGCTGTCCGAAGCAGAGTTAAACCCTTCTAAGTCCATTGAAGGAAGGATGTCTGTGCTAGTTTCTACCTTTAAGCTTAGATGTAGATTATCTACAGCACATCTATATTACAACCTTGTGTCAGTATTATACCAGTTTAGTTGTTCTGGCTGCCTCCAAAGAAGCATGGAAATTATAGTTTGATAAAGTTCTGAACTCCCCTTTACAATACCCCACAGTTGCCAGAGATTACATAGAAAAGGAATGACTGTTGAACAAGCTTAACTCTGCTGTGTAGCTATACTGTAGAGTTTAAGTTAAACCAGATCTCATGTTTGAAGTCTTTTTTTCAACATTAGGACTGGTCACCTGGTTATAAAGAGTGCCTTGCCTTTTTCAGGGAGCCATACTTCTACAGATCTCACAATAAAAGAAAGGCTGCAGGGTGTGTGTGTGTGTATGTATTTTAGATAGGCTTGAAACCCAGTTTTTCAAACTATGAGAGTGAAGCACTGCATTTTTAAGCAAATACAGACTGACTGTATCTTGCACATGTTAAAAATAAAAACCTCCTGCTATGTAATACTGTGTGCAGAAATGTCAATCAAGATGCTGCTGTCTGGGAGGACCATCAGATAAGTCTTCCAGTGGAAAGCACAACCTGCCTGCCAGCCACATATGTGCTGGCTGCCCCTCACACTGGTTGCTGCCCTGTCATGGTGGAGCAGTATTATGGGCCAGGTGCCAAAACGCCAAGTTTCTAAACTCACCCAATGCTTCTAAATGGTGGAATCAATTTAATTCATTAGTTATTCTTTCAATAATAATAATAATAAAGGGGGTATTTATTTATTTTTGGATTTATATCCTGCCCTCCCCGAAGGCTCAGGGCGGCTGACAATAGGGCATAAATGCCAGATTTAAAACAGAGTAATACAATATAAAACAGATAAAATCATACAATACAACATCAACATATAAAACCAAGATGGGGCAGATCTAATCCCTGGCAGCATACTAATAGCCTGTCCACTCTCCAACCAGGGTCGCCCAGCACCTAACGATGGCGATGGTGCAGTGGCGCAGGGTTATCGATGATGGAATAGTGGCGGCGGCAGCTCCTGCTCAAAGGCCTGGCAGAAGAGCTCCGTCTTGCAGGCCCTGCGGAATTGAGCAAGGGTTGGATTAGAGTTAGTTATATATTCATTCCAGTTGAGCAGTATCGCTAGCCTCCAGCCAACACAGGTGGCCAGAAGGACGTAATGTTTATTTATCTAGTACATTTTTTATCCTGCCCTTCTTCTAAGAATCCAGGATGGTGTACATTATTCTCCCCTCCTCCGAGGGCTGCCAGGTCCTGCCTGGCTGTCAGCGGGGGCTCCAGGTTGCTGTTTAGGATCACTTTGCGTGTGCCGCAGTGACATCACCTGGAAATGACATCATTGTGTTGCTGATGTCAGGGGGTAACGCTCTAGTTTTTGGGTAAAATTCTATATTTTTTTGCCCTCAAAACCATAGAGTTTGCCCTAAAAACTAGAGCATCTCTGCTCCAAACCACACTTTGAATGTAGCTTTTTTTTTACAGAGTTTTAACTTTCTGCATGTGAACAAAGCTTTAACTTTTTAATACTGATAAAAATATTATAATAAACAGAATGAATAATTTGAGTCTGTCTACAGTTCTATTGGATTATATCAAATGGTATTTACCATAACTATTTCATAAATATTTCAGTAATTTTTAACCAGCCCTCTTCTGCATCTTATTTCAGCCCATGAACAATAGTTGCATTCAGCCCAAATGAAGCCACTCTGAAGAGACCAGCACAAGGAACACATTTTAAACAAGTTGGTCATGAAAACATGCTTCTGTACTCAATATCCTTTGGATGAGAAAAATACATTTTCCGCATATAATTTTCATCCACACAAGATGTTGAAAATCAATTAATTTTATTGCCAAGCTTCCTTAAGTTGCACATCCATTCAGGCACAGTGGGAAATATGAGAATGAAAAGCAGCCTGTGAAAATATGGCTACTGCCATGAAGCTGACATATCCTGAGGATCAGACTACTGGCCTAAGTCAGAATTGTCTACTGTGACTTGTGGAGGCTCTCCAGGGTCTCAGGCAGAGATAGTTCATGTCATCCTTTTAACTGGAGTCCTCAGGGACTGAATCTGAAACTTTCTCCATGCAAAGCAGGTGCTCTACCACTGAGCCACGGGTCCTCCCTTATTGATGAGAATATTAAAGTTAATGTCCCAGTGAGAAAGACAAAATATAAATAACGTAACTAATGAAATAAAATCTTACTAATTCCATAACTTGGAAGAGAAGCCATGAAGGAACTAGAAAAGATTCTTAAGTGTAATGAAGCATAGTTGAAGACTGAGATCAAGAGAATTTATCCTACGGATTCCCCATTTCATGTTTAGTGTGAAAGTTGGACAATGGAGAAAGCTGACAAGAAGAAAATTGATTCACTTGAAATGTGGTGTTAGAGGATAGTTTTATAGATACTATGGACCACCAAAATGACAAACAAGTGGCTTCTAGATCAAATCAAGACTTAATTTTCCCTAGAAGCTAAAATGACTAAACTGAGGTTAGATCTTGTGGTCATATCATGGGAAGACAAGATTGACTGGAAAAGACAATAATGCTAGGAAAAATGGAAGGCAGGAGGAAAAGAGAAATGCCCAACATGAGAGGGATTGACTCAGTAAAGGAAGCCGTGGCCTTCACTTTGCAAGACCTGAGCAAGGTTATAAATGACAGGACATTTTGGAAGTAATTAATTCATAGGGTCACCATAAGCTGGAAGCAACTTGATGGCATAACACACACAGACACACACACACAGACACACACAATTCCTTTTGGTGTAGTGGTTAGGAGCATGGATTAAAATCTGGGAGAACCAGGTTTGATTCCCCACTTCTCCACATGCAGCTGCTGATATTTTATTTATTTATTTATTATTTCTATTTGTATCTCGCCTTGCCAGACATGCTGGCTCAAGGTGGCTCACAGGATTAAAATAGCTTAAACAATACAGAGTTAGAACAAGTAAAAAATACAATACCAAGTTAAGACAGCAACAGTTTACAAGTAAATACCGACAGATGGTGATAATCCAAATCACACCCAGTGATAGTAGCAGTATCCAGCAGGGTCTCAGGCCAGAAGATGTTCTAGATTTCAGGCCGGAAGAAGTTCCAGGGCACATTCGTCAGAGGTGGACCCCTAGTCGAAAACCTGGTGGAAGAGCTCTGTTTTACAGGCCCTGTGGAACTGTAAAAGGTCCCACAGGGCCTTGATGTCCTCCAGGAGCTCATTCCACCAGTATGGGGCCGCCACTGAGAAAGCCCTGGCTGTGGTGATATTCAGCCTGACTTCTTTCAGACCAGGGAAGGTCAAGCAGTGTTGCGACCGTGACCTCAGTGCTCTCTGGGGCACATATGGGTAAAGGTGGTCCCTCAAGTAGGCAGGCCCGACCATATAGGGCTTTAAAGGTTAAAACCAGCACCTTGAACTGTATCCAGTACGCTATAGGCAGCCAGTACAGTGTCCCGTATAGAGACCCATCAGCAGCCTGGCTGCAGCATTCTGCACTTGCTGCAGCCTCCAGATCTGGGACAAGGGCAGCCCCGTGCAGAGAGCGTTGCAGTAGTTAGGCTATTAGTCTCGAGGTGACCATTGTGTGAATCACTGTTGATAGGTCATTGCATTTGAGGAAGGGAACCAACTGCGTAATCAGCTACAGGTGGTAAAAGGCTGCCTTGGCAGTGGCTGCTACCTGGGCCTCCATTGTTAAGGAGGCATCCAGGAGCACTCCCAGACTCCTAACCCTCAGTGCTGGCACCAGTGGTACCCCACCGAAGGTCGGTAGTGGGATCCCTACCACCAACCCACTCCGACTCAGGCACAGGACCTCTGTCTTCGTTGGATTCAATTTCAATTGGCTCTGTCTAAGCCAGCCCGCCACATCCTGAAGCGCCTGCTCCAGGTCATCTGGGTCGGAGTCGGACCGGCCACCCAACAACAGATATAGTTGGGTTTCATCAGAGTACTGATGATACTCCAGTCTGTGCCTCCAGGCAATCTGGGTGAGGGGGCGCACGTAGATGTTAAACAACATCGGGGATAGCACCGCCCCTTGAGGCACAACAGTGGGTGCCTCTGGGATGTCTGCTTCCCGGCCCTGGAGAAAGGAAACAAGCCATTGCAAGGCAAGTCCTTGGATTCCGGTGTCGGTGAGGTGGGGGTTTAGTAACTGGTGGTCAACGGTGTTGAATGCCGACAGATCCAACACCACCAGTACTGCCATGCTGCCTCGATCCAGATGCCTTTGGAGGTTGTCTGTGAGAGCGACCAGTGCCGTCTCCGTCCCATGACCTGGCCAGAAGCCAGACTGGAGCAGGTCCAGCATGGAAGTGTCATCCATAAAGCTCTGCAACTGAATCGCCGCTGCTCTCTCCAGTACTTTGCCCAAATAGGGCAAATTAAACACCGGCCAATTCAGCCAGGTCCAGTGATGGTTTTTTCAGGAAAGGGCGGACCATCGCTTCCTTGAGTGCCCCCGGAACCAGTCCCTCATTGAAGGACTTGTTGATAATGTCCTTAAGGGCATCTCATAACCCCTCATGGCCAGCTTTTATAAGCCATGAAGGGCACTGATCAAGGCTGCACGTGGTTGGGCGTACCATTGAGAGCAATCTGTCAACTTCCTCAAAACTGAGTGGACTAAAATAGTCCAGAATGGAACCAGAAGACGTGCATGGAGCCTCGAGTTCGCTCACTGTCACAACTGTGGCCGGGAGATTGCAGCAGATTAAAGCAAGACTTTATCTGCAAAGTAGCTCGCAAAAGTCTCACAGCCAATATCCAATTTCTTATCATTTGGTCTGCCCTGTGGCAGCTCTGTTAATGATCGAATAGTTCTAAATAACTGTGTTGGGTGTGAGCTAGCAGTCGCAACTGCAGCCACGTAGAATTGTCTCTTTGCGGCTTTGACTGCCATCTCATAGGATCTCATAAACGTCCTATATGATGCTCTTAATGTTTCGTTGTGGGTGCACCGCCACCGTCTCTCTAGTCGTCTGAGCCCTCGTTTCATTTGCCGCAGCTCCTCAGTGAACCAAGGAGCCCGTTTAGAGCGAGGGTGCAGAGGGCTTCGGGGGGCAATCTCTTCAATGGCTGCTGAGATGTGACCTTGGGTCAGTTACAAGTTCTTTCAGAAGTGTTCTCTCAGGAACAGTTCTCGAAAGAGCTCTCTCAGCCCCACCCACCTCACAGGGTGTCTGTTGCGGGGAGAGGAAGGGAAAGATTGTAAACTGCTCTGAGACTCCTTTGGGTAGTGAAGGGTGGGGTATAAATCCAATCTCTCCTCCTCCTCTTGCACATGAGAAGTAGATTAGATTTCCCATCTCTGAACCTATATAGCATAACCATCCAAAAATGGGAAAGGGGATTATTTTTTAAAAGTAACTAAAAAGTAGATATTTAACCTCTTTGAATTAAATACTCATTGTTTATATAAACTGCATTTTTGAGACAATCAAATTGCTACTTTTAACATAGAGTTAATAGAAGAACTGAAGATGGTTCTGATTATTATACTTTGTTATTTATGGAAATATAAGGAAGCATGTCTACATTGAGAATGGTGATCTCATACAGTGAACTTGAGACATCACAAAAGATAAGGGTTTAGGAATATAACTATAGAGAAATGTGTACCTTGCCAACTTTGAAAAAAGCTAGTTTTTAAAAAGTGGTTTCCTTTGCATAAGCTCTCTGTAGTTGAAAGTAAATTCCTCAGATTTCAGTGTGGCTTGAGACTTATTCCTAAGTAAGTGTACTTAGAGCTGCAGTTAGGCTGAAATCCTCAGAACACTTAATGCTCATTGACTTCAATTAAGCTTACTTTCAAGTAGTGATGAAAAAATTGTAATTGCCTGATTTGATATATATATTTGTCCACATTATAAAGCTTGTTAGAACTAGAAATTAAATGCCATTTCTATCACAAGCTCTTCTCCCATATATAATGCTTGATTTTAATTTGATTCTGCTTATGTGGTCAGTTTCTTTAAACACTTCATCTCAATGAAACCTCTGTGGATTTCTGTGGCTGCATCCAGGCAAATGTTTTACTATGGTTTTATGTCCATAGGGTGTTGGGTGCTTTGTTGTTTGATTTGGAGCATCTACAAGACAATGTCCCATTTTTGGCTTGTTTTGGTGTTCTTCCTGATTTGTTGGACTTCTCCCCAAACCTGGTTTGTATCACAGTTGAAGTATATCTGCATGCTATGTGAAGGGGAAGGTGTAGACTGTTGCAGGTCCGGTTTACATCACCACCATTTTCCTTATCTCAGGCCCCTGCAGCCACCTTTTCACCCACAACTTGAGGGAGTCTTTCGATTTTAAAACAAGCAGCTTTGTAATAATGTATTGCCACAATCTAATTTACTGCCATAATCTGAATCCCTAGCTTTCGTTTCTTTATGAAACACATTTTATGGCCACAATCTAAATTTCCAATTTTAATATCTTAAAAAAGCGAGACACTATCCCTTTTTGCTGCTGCCATATAAGGGGAAAAGCAGTTGGTGAATTTCCTCGTATCTCTGCAATGATGCTATAAGAATAACAAAGCTGGAACAGAAAACTGATGCTTCTTCTGAAGACCTGATTCCAGACCAAGCCAAGATGGAGTTTCAGCAAACAAAATTAGAAATTACTTTAAAGGTTTTGAACTTATTTTTAAAACAGCTGTCCAAGCAGTGATGTTAAAGGTTTTTTTTGAGATAATGCTGGGAATGAGCTCTGATTATAGAATTCCTAAATTCCACCGCCTTAAGAGTGACTGCTGTCAAGAAAATTGTTCTACTGTTTACATGACAAAAGTCATCATGGAAGCAATTCCTGAACCTTTGGTACAGGTTAAGACTTACTCTCATATAATTGAAGAGACATAAATTGGTACACAGGGAAGAATGGTGATTAGCAACTTTATGACAATTGAAGGGGCTTTTGGCTGAGCTGTTCATTCTGCATCTGCAGGTATCTATTCTGCGTGCGGCTCTTCCAGTCTCTAAAACCCATAGCTTGCAGCTTGAGACACTAACAGTAAAATTGTTAAGTAAACGTAAATAAAGAAAAAGAACACTGAATTTAAGGCAGCGAAACAATTTCAAAACATAATTCCTGTCAGAAATGTCACCTCAAAAGTCAAAAAAGGCAGAAGGGGATGGACAGACAGCTGAGGAGAATACCAGTCATGAATTGGAAATGATGATGCAGATTGAACTAGCAAAAATAGAGGCAGATAATCAGTTAGAATTGGCAGAACAAGAAAAAGAGCTAAAATGGCCCAAGAAGAGAGGGAAAGAGAAAGAGAAGCAGCACAACGGGAGAGAGAAGAAGAGAGACAGCATGAGAAAGAAATGTATAATCTTAAAATGCGAGAGATACAATTGAAAGCAGAGCTATCAGTTCCGCTCCAGTCTAAGCCCACAGGAGTTGATGTATGTCACCTGTGACTTGACTTAGCCCAAAAAAGAAAGAAAGAAAAAAGAACCCAACGGAGTTACCGATTTATGGAATGATGAACTTTAAAACAATCAACCTCAGTTCCTCTGGAAACTCACAATCCATTTTTTCTTGTACAGAACAACAGAAACTTGGGATTTAGTGAAAAGGCTAAAGAAAAGTTGCCTTACAGACAGTGGTTACTCAAAGGAACATGTTAGCTAGCAGCAAGATATTGGTTTGTCAGAGAAGCTTGCAGCTGGTAAAAAATGGCCATGGCTATTTGTCTGCCAAGTAGGAATGGTATCAAGCTTGAATGACTGATCATGTGTGTTTTTTCTTCCTAGTACACCACCTTCCTCCTACACCTGAG
The DNA here is from genome assembly GCA_029375565.1 of Gekko gecko. Taxonomy (NCBI): domain Eukaryota; kingdom Metazoa; phylum Chordata; class Lepidosauria; order Squamata; family Gekkonidae; genus Gekko; species Gekko gecko. The sequence goes on from JAPDNY010000003.1 coordinate 128,258,858, forward strand.
TGTCAAAGACAACTTTCAATGTAGTGCACAGCTATAGTGACACACACACTAACCTCCCCCCCAACACTTGTGTTAATGTACAGATTGTGATGATCAGCCACACATGTTTTAATGAGTTTAAAGATGTTTTTAAGACCAGAAAGTCTCCCAGACAAGGTAAGAACTTACACACCACTCTACATTATTACAATGGAAACCTGCACACATTTCGCAAGTGGTTGAAACTTTTGCCTCAGCCACCCAGTTTTTAAAAACTTCTGAGTTAATAAGCCACTGAACAATCTTTTATAAAAATGTTTCACTTTAATATGTTTAGTAACATCAAATCAACATTACAAAAATCATGACCTTTTCTGTAACTCTATACATTATTATGGACCACCTGAAAATTGGACTAAAAAGCAAAAGGAATCTTATTAGTCCTAGCCTAACGTTTTGTGATACATAGAGGAGATAAGTATAACCATGCATTTGTGAATGACGTGAACATTAACTTAAATAGTAAGATAATATAGAAGGATGTGCATTGTGTAACATGTAAAAGTTGTTCGCGTATAAAGCCAAACATAAATTGTGATGAACAAAATCTGAACTATACACTGATATTTTCAATTTTGTAAAGTTTTGGCCTGTTCATTTTTAAATTATTTTAAATAGTACTAAAATTTAAATATTTAAAATATATATTTCCTCTGTGAAGACTGTTTATTGGAAGACTGGCTGAGTTTCCTTTTTAACATATATTACTTAAAGCAGTAGAGGAAAATGATGAAAAATCCAGACAAAGAAAGCTGTACAATCCAGTTGTATCACTGATGACTCATGAAGCTTGAAGGGAAAGGATGAAAGTACATGACTTTATAAATCTGTTTTACAGAACACAAACACATTTGTTGGAATGCCAATTTTAAAAAAATGTAAATAATTTCAACTTGAGTCTTATACCTCATTGATAACACATTCTAAATACATTAGAGCACACCTCTGTAGGCACAGCCTGTTCAGTCATCTCAAAATGATAGGCATATGAGCAAATCTTGCATGTGCAATGGCTGCTGATGGGTAATATCTTTATCAGTTACACTCCAATCATACATACATTAAAGTGGAATCAAGTCGCAGTGTTTTCAGATCTTATATGTACTCCAGAAATCCTATGTAATTCTACTCATTTGAGGATGCTGATTATTCTTCAAAAGCTCTTCAGCACACATTCACACCTTCTTGGAAAGAAGAAAATAGAAAACACTGATCTAAAACTGTATATTTATTGCCCAACTTATTTGGTACTTCTACACTGTATAGAATGTTTTTCAATTAACTATTTTTCAGGTAACATTGCTGTTACTCTTATCTCCTTGTTAACCCTGTTAATTTGATTCTAAGCTTGAACTTCCTGTAATTTTAGTATGAAAAGCTTAATCTTCATTTATGTTTTGGTTTATGTATAATTTCATTTCCCTGAAAAATACTGTATTTCGACTCCACCAAACAAAGCATGAGTGCTGTCTAGCACAGTGACATCCCTAGCGGCTTCTTAGGGATTACTCAGCAAAGAAATCAATGATAGTGAACAACTGTTCATGAAATAGAGCTTTCCTCCCACCTTAGATCTTACCATGTAATGCTCAGCCACAAAGAAATGTTGGGGATGCCTTAGGATGCAATCCTACTTCACATGGGGGAATGATGAGGCCAAACAGGTTCTGTATGAACTGATGTACACCCCAGAAGAGATGCCAGAATCCTTTTTCAGACTTGGCTCCATATCAGACATGAAGAATTTCTATGGCAAACATGGAAGAAGGCTCCTGAATGTAAGATGTTTAAAACATGGTGGCTTTTAGCAAAAGACAATAGAGTCTTTTCTTCTGCAGTCCTGAGACATCACTTATGTATCATTCTCTTACTATTCCCACCATGAGGATGAAACAGAAAGCTGAAGCTGTATTTTAGGTATGGCACAGTGCTATCCCTAGCCCTTTATTCAGTTAGAACAACCAAGAATGGAAGCTTGCTTGAGATGAGACACCTCTAAAAGTTAGTTACAAATACAGAATATGCTAAAAATTTAAGAGAATTTGTGTTGTTTGACTACCCTCTCCTGAAGGGTCCATGGTGAGCAAATTCTACCTTATTTTATAATTCATGAGCCAGGCACACATTGAGCCTTCATTTGTTCTACTAAGGTACATCATTATATATTACACTGCCTTGTAGTGTATAATTGATTGTAGAACTCTGTTCTGTTAACACTTGTGAACCATCAAGTGATTGATTCATCTGCAAATTCTGAATTCTAAAGGCAGAAATAAGAATGACAACTCTGCATCTCTTCTACAACCCCCTTCTTGGGAACACGTGCATGCTTAGGTTTCAGATATGATTCAGCAGTAATGGCTTCTTCCTTGCAGGCAAACTTGTATCTCACCAATAAAATGTGAAAAGAGATAAGATAATTTCAGGTAGAGGATCAAAATGCACCCTTAACACTGTAAACCTATAGACAGTTAAATTCTTTTATAGGACCACCTGAAGTACAACATACCTACAGTCACAGTAATAGAATCTGGCTTATCCAAGGCAAGTGCAGTATAAAGAACCTTCAAGACACATGGTCATTTTCCAAAAACCAATAAAATAATTTACCAAATTTTCAATTCTTGCATCTCCCCTGCCCCCCCAAAACTGAAGAAAATGGTACTGTAGCCACATAAAACAACTGAAAGGACAGAAGTTGTCCAACATAAACAAAGATATCAAGATCAAAATGTTGTCCTTCAATATTTTGAAATCCTAGTTTAATTGCTCATCATCACAGCCCTTCATTATATTTTACAAATCTAAGGTGCAATGAACATATTTACAACTAAGGAAAATACACCATGCTACATATTTGAATATCCTGGTTGGCTAATGAACAAGGAATCCTGCTTTCTTGGCTGAAATTAAGGCACTAAGTGGCAGTGAAAGGACAAATCAATTCTTTTTATAAATTATTTGATGACGATATGTTCAGTCTTTTCACAAATCCAAGCACGAGACTTAGTGGCTGAGGTAAGGCATTCTGTTGGCAAATGAAGATTTCCTACTGATTACAGATTAATACATGTCATCTAAGTGGGACCTACTAGCCCAACTGATTAAAAATAACTCAAAGGAGAAAAGTACAAAATATGTCTGAGGAGTTTAAAGGCACCAAGAAGCAAACAGTTCTGCCATTACCAGTTCTAAAACAAAACTATGCCTGCTGTGTTTTAACACTGCATCAATCTTTGTTTTCCAGAAGACAGGTGTAGTAGCTTTTCATTTAAACTCTCAATTAATCATCCAATTTTACTAAGAAATTTATTCTTATGTATCAGAAAATAAATGCAGTGTCTAAACACAACTACACTTACAGAGCAAACTTATAAAGTCTAGCACATCTTATTCCTGGTTAACACTGAAGGAAACCTGTATAAACAAAATGTTTATCTCAAGATATATAGTTTACAATATGAAATTAACATATAAAATGAACAGGATTTACTTAAAACAATAGAAAGTATTACAAAGATACATGAAACAATTATAAGTCACAATATTCTCTCTGTGAAAAATACAACTATTAGTGAGATAAAATGTACAATTAATTTCTTTCCAAAGGAAAAAAGCACATCATAAAGGAAAATGTTTTTCTTCAAAAAACAAAAACAGGGGAAATAGGTCATTGTTTTCATTACAATATAATTTGACACAAAATACCAGTCCCAGGATTGCACCAACTTCATGTTCAGCCTCCTGAACATAACAGCAGTAAAAGGAGTCCATAGAGCAAGAATTTCATTTCTGATGGTGATTTTTCATATACAGAATTTTCTGTCACACTAGCTCTGTTTACAAAATGTACAAGATCTACTTAATAAGTCAGCCAAATGTAAATATTAGTTTATCAACCCAGACTCTTTCTAATATTCAGAGTCAGAAAAGGCCATGATATTTTTAAGTGTTACTTTCATCATAGCCAAAAATATATATATATATAGTGCATGCTTTGATCATCTTGTCAAAAATAAACCTAAGTTATTTCAATACAAGAGTTTACAAAATACAAAAATCATTCTTCAGGTTAAAAATGCAGTGAGGTTTGTTTGTAGTTCCATTTACGTGGCAGCATAATTTTTCCTTATAAGCCAAGGAACCAAAAACACCACAAATTCCACTGACCTAGAATAGAGTCTGGCATGATTAGGCTAACCAGAGCTTCTTTGAGCTTTCAAGTTTATTATTATGAATGTTGTAGACAAACATGATATTTGGGACAAAGTTTCTTATGAACATTTCTGTTGTACATGATTCAAAAGTTCACCAAACTTCTCAAAGAGGTCTTCTACCCATCTCATATTTTTCATGCAGTGCTGTACAATCTCCTCCTGGCCTAGATCTACATTCTTTTTTTGAACAGAAGAAATCTATTGAGAAAAGACGAAACAAGCAGGACATGATTAGTTTGCCAGTATTTACCCTCAGTAGTTAGAGCTGTGACTTTTTAATCTATGTATCCTCTTACCACCAGTATTTATTTTGTGACAGATGGACAACTTCAACATAAGAAAGGCAGGAGACATATCAGTTGAGATCACAGGCACTATCCAAAGGAGGACACACACACAATATTTTACATACTTTATTGGAAAGTACTAGCAAGACGGGTGAATTGCATTTCCTAAGTGAAAAAGTTTTCTTGAAGATCTGGAAGAAGTGTAATAACTACTCCAGGAAGACATGTGGATCCTGTGCAACACTTGTACATTTATTTCATAAAATATGTAGTCCAGGAAAGCCCTACAGTCCTGAAACTCTACTGGAAAAATAAACACATGGATAAATTAAGTGGCCATACACTATCAGAAATACTTTTCTAAAATAGTGGTAAATTGGGTTCTTTAAATATACATCACATCCTTAATGCATTGGGACTAAGTAACTGCACACTGGTAAACTGGAAAATACTTTGCCTGAGGTATTGGAAAGTACTCTGCCTGAGCTGTGTATATATTGGGTGGGATCCAATAATCTATCTATGGAAGGATGTAGATCTTTCCCTTGTTCATCTCCCTTTCCAGCCCCAGGAAAGTTGATCCTCAGTGTCATAGGATCCTGCAGACCAATAACCATGCAGTTCAAGGGGACTGCACAAAGGAGGGAAAAAGGGGTAAAAATCAGCCCTCTTGCCTTCTGTCAGCAGAGCTGCTATGATGAAGAGGTAGCAGGGTGATTTTATGGTCACACAACTCCACAAATAAACTTTTATGTGAGAAGGAAACAAAGGAAAGATCTGTGAGGCTAATTGCCCATGGATCACTGAATGCAACCTATTTGCATTAATATCAATCCATAAAGAACCATGGAAACCAGCTTGAATACCTACAGAACTACTACAATATTTAACATATTTTGCAATATATGGACCCACATACAAAGCACTTGAAGAACCTACACTAGTATCAGCAATAGCTTTTCACATTTTTAAAAGCTCAGCATTTAAACACATTTACTACCAACCACAGAACTCCCTAAGATTCTATGATATTACTGTATATTTAAAATATTTAATTCTTAACATAGCCTCATCTGTGGACACTTAAATCAGGAGACTGGAGCCATGAGTAAACCAGATAGATCTTCCTACAAACCTGAGAAAAGCCTCAAGCTGGCGGAAAAATATGAACTATAAAATAAAGAGGGAAAAACATAACAATGGGGGGGATAAAATTCCTCAAGATGACAGAAGCAGTGCCTGTTGCTTTAAGAAACCAATGCTTCAGTGGCCGCTGCTAGGCAGCCACAACAGTATTGCCAGTGTTTGTGCCTTGGTTTCTCTCAGTAAACAGCAGGAGGAAAGGGCAGGGCCCTTTCCAGGGCTATTTTGGCCTTAAAGGGTCAGGGCCTGCAGCAACCATGTGACTTCCATGACTCATCCAGGCCCAACTGCTCACTACTGTTCAATAGCAGCCACTGCACAAAATCTAGTATGGAATAGTGGCTAGAATTTCAGAAGGAAGGAAAGCTGAAGATGTGGGATGGAAAAAGGGACGTTGTCTGGGTGGGTGGGAAGGGGTATAGTCCTTGAGGGTTCCCCCCTTGTAGTGATCTGATTGTTGCGTTGATTGGACTACATAAAATAGAGGAACACTCACCTCTACTTTGCACCTCAGAAACATATGATATTTGTAGTGATGGAGTGAGTGATACAAAGAACACAATGGTATTTTTTCTGGATCTACAGCAAACTCCTGCAGAAATAAATGGTTGTTAGGTGTGAAGGCAACTACAGGTAGCAGGTTTCTGCCTGTAAATATCTATCCCAACCTTTCATAAATAAAGTGTAGCTGGTAATATCTGCTCCAGCTTCATACTGGAAAATACAGAGTGGAGTGTATTAACATCAGACTCAGTCTGCTCTGCTTTACTTCAAGTAAAATGTAATTTCACATAAGTTTACTCAATAATTCAAGAGATTATGGTAGATATATTCAGGTTCTTAAGAATTGTTCACTTTGCTACACTACTATCTCCTGCCCTTGCAGGGTCAGTATTACCAATATTACTGTGTGAGTCATGTGAGCAGAGGCGGCCCTTCCCATATCAAGCTGCAACAGACTTGGGAACAGACCATGCAGCGCAAGAGAAAAGCAAGTATAAATTCTCCCCGCCCCCCTTGTGCAGCCTGGTCTCCCAGAAACAGCCTGCCAAATTTATGATAACTTAGGAATATTCTACAATTCTGCTTTAAGGAAGAACGTATATGTTCTTTAATAGGCATCATGCAAAAGATTCAACCAGGAGATTGATTCTGACAAATACCAAATGTAACAGTGCAGTCTAAGTCATAAAAATATTCTTCAGATAAAGTTAATTAAAGCCCTCAAGACAGAGACAACCGTAGAAATTCAGAACAGCAGTTAGGACCAAAGTAACTCAGAGTATTAATTAAATCCATTTCAATATTTGCACTGTCAAAGGTGAACCATATAACAGCAGGTGACAAAGTCTGTGTTAAAAACCCTGAAAGATACCAGCGGGAAGGCAGCCAAATATCAAGGATGAAAACACAGTCATGATGAATAATGACATACTTAGGACCTTTAGATAACCCCCTGCCAAAATGTGTGTATGTGTGGAGAGGCCTACTGATTCTTTTTCAGAATTAATCAACACAGTAAATGGTGGAGGTAGGTTACCACTTATCTCCCATAGCAGCTACCCACATTTATTTTAGGGAAGTCAGTCTTCCACTCAAAGCATATTTTCTATTCCCATCCCAAATATAGTCACCAGTTTAGAATAAAACTGCTTATTGTGCTTCTAAGAATAAAGGTAAAAGAAAATGAAAACTCATTTTATTTACGATAGTGTAATGTGCCAACTGCTTAAAAAAATCTAAGTATCACATTTAGCATGAAATTTCACATATCTATGTACGCCAGCAATCAAGAAACAATTCTGCATTGTATTAGTGTACTACTTTGAGAAACATGGCAGCAGAAACACACTCACCTGTGCTAATTTAGTGGTTGCTTTAGAAATCTTCAGTGTTTTCTTGTTATAAGCTTTCCCATTCATCTTGATTTTTGAAACTGCACTCATCCCACTTTTTGTTTTAGAATCACGATTGATTACTGTTAGTTCAGGAAAGCTTTCCAAAGCAGCCTTAAAACAGTATAAAAGCAGTAAATTAACAGGTTGTAAAGGATTTTGCTGTAGAAAATCTGTCACATGAAGCGTGCTAGAAGTTTAACGAAGATCCTTCTATAATGCAAACAATGAGTGGACTAGACAGAAATCACCGTTATATATAATTTAAAAATCTCTAGAGGCAATCCAGTCCAGAGGCGCTACTTCATTTAAGTGAAGATACAGAACAACATTATATAGCAAAGCCTCCTTTCATTTGGTAATACAAGATCGTAAGACAGTAAAATAAAACAGAAATCTAGCGGCAATTGTTGTCAGAGTTATTTATTTGCCTTACCTAAATTAGACAACACTTTTCATAAAGGTTTCCAGTAATGTAAAGAGTATAAACAATGAACAACCTGTACCTTGAAAGAGCGCTCTAGATGTAATTTGGAGAGCAGCCTTTTTCTATTTTCATTCAGCATACCATCAATTTTCCTCATGTGAGGCAAAAGCAGCTCATCTGGGGGAAAAGGCAATATAAGATACTTCAAAACTAGTGGAAAGCAAGCAGAGCACACTGCTATGGCGATGGACTCAAAAAGATAGCAAGTGATGACATATTTTGTTTTCATGCTTGTAGGAAAGGTTTGATTAATGTGCTAAAATGAGAAAACTTTGAAATGAGACACCTGCATCATGCCATCAGGCCAGTTAGTCCACTGCAGTAGTGCACACAGAAACCATGGTCAGAATAGCTTATGACAAACACTTTTCTTTAGCTGCGCAGGTGGAACAGACCCAAATATAATGTAATTCTATGCTTTGAAGAAAAGGACAATTCTTTGTTCATCTCTAGCATAATTGGTATAGTACCAACTAGATTATAATCATACTTCAAGCACAGAAGAGTTTAAAGTGAGGTGCATCATAGAGCCATCTTATAAAGACAAGAAATATAATCAGTAAAATAATCAGATGGAGCAAAGCATACAATATAAAAGAACTGTAGGCACTCAGTTAACTGGTATGCTGGCTGCTGTTGGCCGCTCTTACAGTGGTAGAAGAAGAGATTGGATACATACCCCATCCTTCACTCGGAGTCTCAGAGTGGCTCACAATCTCCTTCCTTTCCTCTCCCCACAGCAGACACCATGTGAGGTAGGTGGGGCTGAGAGAGCTCTGAGAGAACTGCTCGAGAGAACTGCTCTGAGAGAACTGTGACTGCCCCAAGGTCACCCAGCTGGCTGCATGTGGAGGAGCAGGGAATCAAACCCGGTTCTCCAGATTAGAATCTGCCGCTCTCAACTACTACACCAAACTGACAAGCAGTTGTAGAGAGCGCCAAGTATGCCATCAGCTCATAGTCAGTAAAGGCCAGGATTCCCACTGCCAGGAGCCACTGCTTCCTGCCTCTATGTTGCCAATCAGCTGTTCAGTGGGCAGGGATTTAAAGAACTGAAATGAGGTGCTTTTTAAACTTTACATCCCTGCCTTGCTACACAGCTCATCAGCAGCGGGGAAGGGAGCCTGCTTGTTCTGACCATGGTCAGTGATCCCTATGACTAGGAATCCATTGAGACTTGCTGCCTGCTCTTCCTCTGCCTCTGCTTGGGGTGTGGAAGAGCAGACAGTGGGTCCCCATTTGATTAACTGGCATTCCTGGTTGACCAGCAATGGTGGGTCCTCAAGGATGCTGGTCAGCACAGTTTTTACTGTATTCCAGTTTGACTGAAATTCTCCTCCCTAGTCTCAAATATACTGATTCTCAATCCAAGTCCTGTGAGATTTTACAAAGAATGTACCTCATTACCACTTAACAGCAGTGCATTTTGAGCCAACATCTGACACTCCACAGAGATTATTTGTTGTAGCTCAAAACAAAGTTCCACAAACCAACATATAAAAAGCAGACACTAAGCCCATGAAACCAGCTGCATATCTGCTGTATTCAGCCTTTCAAGTACTACATAGATTGGATCCTAACAACCAGCAATGCAAGAAGCAGATATTCCCTACATTCCCTTCCCTTAGCCATCCAGTGACCCCAGAAAAACCAATGCTGAAGGCTGGGAACACTTCTGGAAAAAAATGCCATGTGGCACAGGAGGCCACAGAAAGAAGGTGAATTGGATGAAAGTACCCCAACCTTTTGCACTCACAGATCTGAGATGATGGGCCAAACTTTCCACCAGCACAAGGGAGGGGAGGTTGATTTCCCTGCCTTACTGTACCCACCCCATAAGTCATGTTGTGATGGACTACATTTAAAACATTGTTTTCCTAATGCTGCAAACCCGGAGAAGGGAGGTGAACAGTTAACTCTGCTCTAGAATGTTGAGCTTGAGTGACAGGCTGCTCTTTTTCTCTGACTGGCCAGCACCAGCTGAGGAAAATATAAGATCCACTGTGTGCTGAGGGGAGAGTGAGTTTGTTTTGTGTTTAGTAGCAATTATTGTTCAGTACAGTAAAAGCTCTGCTAAAGGAGTGGATGTCTGAAGAGTCTGACTAAAAGTCCCTTTTTGAATAAAGGGAGAGACTCCTCATCTTAGCTGTGTTAAACACAACCTGAGAAAGAATTCCATCTAAGAATTCAGAGTCTAGTGCCAACTAAAGCTGAAGTACATTTTCACACAGATGCCAAGAACTGGGGTTTGAGATTTTGGCAAAGAGTGACTGGGTAGTAGGATGAAGCTTCCAATCAGGTCAAAAGGAACAGGATTATATTTTCAGGGAAGAAATATAAGTCCTGCCCAGTTATACAGGGAATTGGCACTGAGGTAGTCCCTGGACTGTTGTGAAAAGAAATGGTTATAGACTACTCAGGGGAAGGAAGACACACTGTGATTTCAGAAAAGGGGAAAGAATTTCATACATGAAAAGAGTAAGCTTTCCAGAAAACCTGAACAGTTATTAGGAAACTATATGCAGAAACATTGTAACTGAAACCAAAGGATTTAGTCAACCATCTCTCATTGATAAAAACCAAGAATTTGTGAAAATTCTTTGCCAATGTGCACATCTGTCTCATCAGGATGGGAATTTGGGGCATGTACTGCCTGGAAAGGGATTGTGAGCCATTGCCTGGAAAAGAACTGTGAGCCATCATCCTCAGGGCATGGATGCACATGCACAATATGATTTCAGGCAAGAATGCCTGGAGATTGTTGAACTGAAAGCAGCTCTGAGCTATAGATTAGAAAAAAAGGAATGTAGATCTTTTTGCTGCAAAAAAAATGTATCTGGAATAACAGATATGTAGAGATCAATTGTTCAACCCTAACTTGTTTTGACACAGATTTTCAAATGTATCTTTTCGGTTTAAGGGACAGCAACGATTACAAAAATAATAGATATCACATACAAATAATAAAAAATGATTCTTGTGCCAATTGTGTTATCACTTGTCCAAAGAGGAAAGAGGATCAACTAAGACTTCAGAAAAATCTGAAAACTTAAAAAGGAGGATTACGCTCCCCCCAAACAGAGGAACATTGTCTGCACTTGCTCAGATAACATCTCTTTGTTGACTGGCCTCATCCACCCTCCTTGTGGTGGAGGCAGCAAATGGAGAGCTGGATGCACCCAGCAAGAAGAGGAGTGGGAGATGTTGCTACCACCACCGCTGCTTGAGCCAGGCAGGCACAGGTGCTGTAAGTGGGAGAAGGAACGGAAGGGAGAAAGAGTTGGGGGGCTGAGGCAGTGTCTGTGTGCCTGGTGGACAGGAGAGGGGGAACAGGAACTGCTGCCCCCCCCCAAAGCTGCAGAGGCAACAACTGTGCATTTGAACAGAGAACAGCAAGAGCTGGCAAGTGGATGGCCCAGTGACTGAGAAGAGGGAGGGTGGAATTTCCCCTCTGCGAGTCTCACGGTCTCCCAGAAGGGATAGCTGGGGCTGAGGTGGTGCTCCTGGTGGGAGGCAGCATGGGAACTGCTGCCTCCATGGCACTGTATGAACTGGAAGTGCTGGAGACAGCAAATGCATGGGAGACGCAGGACACCCCCCCCCCGGAGCCACAGAAATGGCAACCTCGCAGGTAGGTGAGTCAGAACTGGCAACTGGGTAGCCCACTGGGCAAAGGGAGAAGTTAGGATTCTTGCGCCACCATATCTCATGGTTCCCCACTTGCTTTTAGCTTATGTTTCACCAAATATAAGATTTTTTAAAAGCTCTTCCATGAAGTTTATATCAAACCCTGTAAGAATACTGAGCCCAAATTGAAAAGCTTATTAAAAATGCAAATTCATTTTTATACCTAAACATAACTTTGATTTACCTGAAACTACATTTATTCTGAATACTCCACAGTATGCAGTATTCCTCCAATTTGATTTGCAAAAGTATATAATACAATATATTGTGAGTGGTGTTAGTAAAAGTCAGCTATTACAGTTAAAACGAATGTGTCAGCGTGTTGCTGTGCCCTTTCTCCTACCCTGAATCTGCAGCAACCAAATACCACAGCCTCCAAGCCTGGTAGGAACCTCCCCCATCCCCCGAGCTACAAAACTGTCCTATGCAGCAGAGGGACATGTGGGTCAGCTGCCCAGGAACCCTCTGGTAGAGCTGGCCTCTGACAGCTTGAGGCAGGCTGAGGGAGGTGAGAGGTGCACCAAGGATGATATCAACTGGCGGCAGCAACCACCCAGCAGAATCCCAGCAATGGCCAGAGCAGGCATCAAGATAGCCAGCTGAAGAGACAGGCGTGGGGCACATTTCCAAAGACATGGGGGTAGAGTGGCTGTGGGGGAGAAGCTTCCTCTTAGGGCAATGCCAGTTAACTGAGCATTCTGGGTAATCAAATGCTGGATAACAAAGCTTCTACTGTACTATTAATATTGTAGAATTCTAATGTAGAAGCAAACTATATCAAAATTAACAGCCAGGACCAAAAGGGCTATGCTTTTTGTAGTCCCCTCTGCTACAAAAAGTCTCCAGAGGGCAGGATAATCTTCCAAAGTGACTTCCAAGTAGGGGAGGACTGGCCATTTAACTTACAGGGTAAGTTCCTGGTAGGCCACTGCCCTGGACGGCTACTGGCAGCCAGGAGCAAATATATCCAACCCCCAAGAAGTTAGCAAAGCTTAGCATTACAAAGGCCACAGCCTGGCTTGCTCCCAGCCCCATTATGATTTCCCAGTCCATGCTTGCTTCCATGAGATATAAAGAGCTATTGGTAGAAGACTGGCAAGCTCCAAGCCTATCTAGAAACAATATGGGCATGTGCCTATTTTGTTCTTGCCAATATATAGCTTTTGAGCACAAACATAATGTGTAAACAGTAAGTTATCATAAACAAAAGGGTGAAAAACCTGTACCATTACTCTTCTCCAGTGCTTGCATTGTATCTGGGTCCAGAGCGATGCTAACAAGCAATTCCATATAACTCCTAAATGTTTCCTTCATAGCTCTGGTGTTCAAGAAGCGAGCAACAAAGGGAGTTGGAGGGGCAGCGTCTGAAACATCTGAAACACAAACATTTCATTTTTTCACTGTAACTCTGGTGACCTCTAGTGACTATTGGAAGGAAGGAGACATGCCAAGATGCATTGCCCCTAGTTAGGAGGGAGGTGTAGGGATGGGCACAGAGTGGTCCATGGACCTAATTTCGTCATGGACCGGGGGCCGGTTCACGGTCCATTTGCCCAATCTGTGCATTTGCGGTTTTGATAGACTGCCCATGGACCCTAGGTTTTTTTAGGTGGGCTGTTTGGTTCATTGGAGTGGTCCATGGGCCAGACATGCTGGGCCCCAGGGAATCCTTTGAAGCCATGTGGCCACTGCGGCATGATGCCAGTGAGATCAGGAGGCATTTAAATGCCTTCTGAGCTCACTTCTGGATCATGCCACAGTGGCGGCACAATACAAAAGTAGGCTTAAATGCCTCCTGAGCTCACTAGCATTGTATCTCAGTGGCATCACAATGCGGAAGTGGGCTCAGAAGGTATTTCTGAGAAGACTCATCTTTAACAATGGAGGCCCAGGTAGCAGCCACTGTCAAGTCAGCCTTTTACCACCTTCGGCTGGCTCGGCAGTTGGTCCCCTTCCTTGACTGCGACGACCTGGCCACTGTGATCCATGCGACGGTCACCTCAAGGCTAGACTACTGTAACGCTCTCTACTTGGGGCTGCCTTTGTCGCAAATCCGAAAGCTGCAGCTGGTGCAGAATGCTGCAGCCAGGCTGTTGATGGGTCTCTCTAGGAGGGATCATATTCAGCCTGAGCTGAAAGCGCTGCACTGGCTGCCAATAGCGTACTGGATTTGCTTCAAAGTGCTGATTTTGACCTTTAAAGCCCTGTATGGCCAGGGTCTGGCCTACCTGAGGGGACGGCCTTTCCCCGTATGTTCCCCCAAGGGTACTTCAGTTGGGGAGCCAACAGCTCCTGGAATTTCCAGGCCCCAGGGAAGTGAAATCTGCTGCCACTAGAGCCAGGGCTTTTTCGGTGGCGGCTCCTACCTGGTAGAGGGAGCTCCTGAAGGAGATCTGGGCCCTGCGGGACCTTGCTCAGTTCCGCAGGGCCTGTAAGACGGAGCTCTTCTGCCAGGCCTATGATTAGGAGCCGCTGCCATGGTTAGCCATCCGCCATCGCACTATTGTCATCACTGAGTGCGGGGTGGCCCTGGTAGGAGAGGGGATGACGAGCTACTGTTCGGCTGTTGTTCGGCTACCGGGGGTTAAATTCTGCCAGGGGTTACGATCTGCCCCATTTTGTTTTTACTGCTTGTGCTAATAATGCTTGGATGTTGTTTTATATGTTTTTTGGTTTTACATTGTTGAATCTGTTTTAAAGTTGGCATACGTGCCTCGTTGTTAGCCGCCCTGAGCCTTCGGGGAGGGTGGGATATAAATTCAAATAAATAATAATAATAATATTTAAATGCCTTCTGAGCCTACTTCTGGGTTGCACCGCTTCATGGACCTCACAGGCCATGAACTTGTTCGTTAACTGGGAAAATCTGTGGAAGTTCGTGGTTCGTGAAACTCATGAACCATGAAGGTCCATGAACCTCCATTTTTCCAGTCCAAGCCCATCCCTACTGAGGTGTTCTATTCATAACACTTGAAAAAGCTTCCATTTCAGTAACAAACAAGAAGCTATGAAATGTCAAAGTCAGACTTTGGCAGCGGATTGACTCTAAACTGAGAAGCGTATCTGGATTTTATGCAGTTTTCACACTTACACTGTGATGGTTTTTACTTTTACTAAGTAAATGTAGTGGATAGTCTTAGCTTTGAACTCCTAGCCTGGTACCTGAAAACAACACTGTGTTCTCTTACTATGCATACTGGAATACAGTTTCTTTTGACTCAGTAACACTCACCATCCTCATCACTCTTGCGCTGAGGAGAAGTGGGGAATTCTTCTTTCCATATTTTCCGTTTCTTTGGTGGTGGTTCAGCCTTTGTCTTTAGCTGTTTAGCTTTGGGTTTCAGTGAAGAAACTTTTGTTGTTGCTGTCGCTGTTTTTGGTGCTGGAGTATCAGGAACTTTGCTGATGCTAGTACTTGGCTTACAATGAACAGTCCTGCCCATTTAAAAAAAATGATTGAAACAGACTGTGATTGGTCTCTGTGAATTCATTTGTTTAGGTGTATCATTTTAGATCTTCTTACTCTTTTTAAATTTTATTTTGTTATAAAATTAAGGGGAGAAATACAGAAAAAGAAAGAAAGGACAGGATATAAAAATAATCATTAAGCCTTCTTATTCTTGATCATTAATCCCATAATTATTTTTACAAACACCCTGATTCCTTTTTCACCAGACACACACAAGAAAACAATTAAACAACTGGATCTGGTTATTTAGTTAAGATGCTGTTCTCAATGCATTCTTCATGTTCAGACATATATTCTAATAGATCCTCCCATCCAGCAACAAAATTGTTAAAGCTAACTGATGCTGGTGATAGTGTTTTATTTGTTAACAAATTAGGAAGATTCCTACAAACATAAGCATGAGTAATGTCTGTCTTGTAGGTTTACTGGCTGGAGAAGAAGTTAATAGCCAGCATTATTATTTAACTTCTGCTGGAAGATGTTGGATAAAATTAATTCCTAGTAGGGAAAAGACAAATTGGGTTTTCAGGCTATTCTACAGCAGGCTATTTGATATGATGACTAACAAGTCTTATGCATATGCAGATCACTTTTAAGCACAAGTTATAAAACAATTGCCTTAAAATCTACTAATGTTAAAATATGAAGTATCCCCACCCACAGAGGGAAGGGCAAGGATTCTGCTGATTTCCAACCACCACTGCAGATCCCACGTTGTGGCTAGAACTGCCCATGGGTGGGACCTGTGTTTCAGAACATAGTGAGCTGCAGCAGGAGGGTAGGTGGGCAATTTCCATTCCGTGAGTGAAATTCTGGATCCAATCTGATATGCCTACACATCAAATACCACCGATGGCCAGCATCAAGTTACAGGAAAAAAGTTAAACAAATCAAATACCTTGGACACTGCAAAGGTTTATTTCTTGGTCTCTTGGAACATACTCTGACAAATTCTTTCTTGTTGGTATTTTCTAAGATCTTCACAAATACCCGTTTATACTTTGATTTTGCATCCCCAAAATACCCAAGATACTGCAACAAGCAAAAATAAAAACATAATTAGAATCATACTCTTTAGCGTGAAAGTTTTGGTACAATTAACTTTATTTAAGCTGATGTACTGAAGAAAGCAATGTTCGATTAGGTGTTGGTTTATAGTTGGGAGCATCGAAAATTGCCATTCTTGTATCATACCGAACAAGTTGCAGGTGAATGAAAGATTAAGGGTCTTTCCTTTGCTTTCTCCCCACAGTCTGAAGTGGGTTTCCAGTTCTGGTATGAAAGGCTAGCAGTAACCCAAGTTTTCACTAATTACAGACTACAGCAAAGTATAATTACTGTAAACCAAGAAGTACAAAAGGGGATGTATGGAAGAGGCAGCACATTCCCAATAGTCAAAGTATGGCCAGTGAAAGGTCCTTCCATTTCTGCAGTGACTAAAGTTTTCATCCACCATACTATGCTGCTTTTGATTGAAAGTATACATAAATCACAAGATGAGAAAGAAAGGACATACACATTTCAGACCTTTAACTATAATAGTTAAAAGCTCCACAAACACTTATGCCACAAGAATTTTGGAAGTTGTTGTGTTATATTTTGACTTTACTTTTAACCATTGCGACAGACAGGAGGCTGTCCTACCCCTGAAGGGAAAAACAGCCATTCAGCTGAGCCTAAAGGAGTGATGCTCCAGCATCCAATCATCTCTGAGAAGAGGGATGGAATGTTGGAGAGAAGCACCGGAGGAAGGAGCTCAGTTCACGCCTGCCTCAGGTTGAGTGCAGAGAGAGCTGAGTTCTGCCTCAGGGAGACAGCAGTGAGAGCTCAGGTCTGGCTCAGAAAAAGATCAGACGGTGTGAAAGATAGCTCTGCTTGGTTGTGTGGCAGAGTGGTTTAGCTCTACTTCTGAGAGAGAAGAGAGTACCCAATTGTTAGGCCTGTCGCTCATAATGAGCAGACCTTGTAATCAATTTAGTCTGACTCTTGAGAAAGGACGAGCTGGTATCAGAAGGGCAGGCTGGTGTGGGTGGAATCCTATGTGTGAGAGAGGATTCAACCTAGTGGCTAGTCAGTAAAAGCCTATTTGTATCTGAAAACATCAAATAAAATTCAAACTACTTTCTGAAGTTGTAACTAGCTTAAATTTAAGTGTCTCAGACAGGTTTTTCTACCTGGAGATTTGTGCTGCTGATCGGTTCTTTGAAACTCACCTGTAAATAAATCTTCTTTGTTGTTGTAATCCAGCCTCAATGATCTCCATATTTTACTTGTGCACCACAAAACTTACCTCACAGGAGTGAACCCATTCCTATACATTTGCTACCTTAAAAACACCTGGTAACTGAGGGGGAAGTTTATGATTGAAAACAAACCTGGTACCCCAAAATCATAGGAGACTGTGCATTCCCTCTGTTGACAGAAAAAGCCTGTCACAGCCAGCTAGAACTTCTCTGGTAATACAGAATCTTTGTATTTAAATGTGTGAAGCTGCCTTATTGGACCCCATGTCCATTAAGATCAGTACTGTCTATGCGCTCCAGGATCTCAAGCATAGGTCTTTCATACCACCCACTACCTGATCCTTTTAACCAGACATAATCAGGAATTTAACCTGGAACCTTCTGGTTGCTAAGCACATGCTTTACCACTGGGCACACTTACACTGTTAGTAGCTGTAAATTCTCTCTGCCCATCTCTTACTTCAGGAACAAATTTTTGCAGCAATGCTTTTTGGACTTTCCAGATGGCTGGAGGCTCTCTTCCTGTTTTTAAAGCAACCTATAAAACCAAAATTGTTAAAATGAAAAGCACCAGTTTACTTTAACTTTGTACTTATGCAGCTTTAGCAATTAGCTCCAATTGTCACCACCTTTAATATTAATTATCATTACATATTTGAAAACATGATTTATCACTTCCACAGCACTTTTTAACACTGTTTTAAAATGCTACCCCTTCCCCCTCTGATGTAAGTTAAGCTGCAATTCAGTAGCTCAGCCAAAGCAGCCCAGCAAGCTCATAGATGAACGAGGATTTTGATGTGGGATTCCCATGTGCAAATTCAGCACCTCCCCCCTTGATTATCTGGAAGAGACAACACTAGAGAGACTGGAAGCCCACAGTATTAATCTGTAAAATATTTCTCATTTAATGCTGGAAAATTTTAATGATGTACTTTACAAATCCTGTAAAATATTTTTAAAAAACTATTGAGAATCTCATTACATTGTCAATAAGCAAGTAGTAGCAAGTCATGGACATCTGTCACAGGGAATTTTTTCTTTTTTAATATTCAAGGTTTTATAATTAAAGAATTATATACACACTCATATAGAATGCACAAACATTTCTGAAAAGGCTTGGTACTCTCTGGCTTAATTGAAGTGCGTCAGGCAATGGTCTGCCATAATTTTGAGCTCCTTGCCAGCTTTCATTTCCTATTGTCTCAACAGTAATCTTTAGAAATTCCACAAATTCACAATCACTTCTGTTTCCGTATAGCAGTGGACTCTGGAGGTGGGGAGATGTCCTTGGTGACACACCACAGTTATAGACATCATGCAAAACTATACCTGAAGCTTCCTCAAGTTTTGGCAGGATGTTTAAACTGTATGACATTATCAAGCCCCTAAGTCTTAAAATATTATAGACCCTAACAAGTCACTTGAATAGAATTGTACATATTAACAATATCTTTTTTTTAAATTAGAGCTTCACTTTACTTCTAATGCACCAAGAAAATATGGGAAAGATACACTAATCAAAGGACATTCTGTACCATTAAATGTCTCAAAGCAAACTTCTGGCCTACCTTTAGTGCATCTATATCTTCAATCTTCACTACAAATTCATCACGTTCTCTGTACATGCCCTCGCCTCCACTGTCCCCATTCTCTTCCTCAGTACATCCTTCTATTGCAGCAGTTGCCTGTGGCTTTGCTAACTGGTCTGACTCAGCACCGTCCTCTTCAGGTTGTAGGAAACAGGTTTTCACCTGAGCATCTGCCACAGAAGGAGCTATCTGAGAAGGTTCTTTCTTTATAACAGTGTTGGTCATGGCACTGGACACAGTTGTTTCCATTTCTGAAGTACAGAACAAGTATTACATTTAATAAGAATTTCAATTTATTTTCATATTGAAAAAACAATTAGCTAAACCAATAGAAAATTATGATGCAAGGGTTCTACATGCAGTACCAGCAGAACTCCCTGGCATTAGTAAAATTTAATTTGGCAGACCAAGTCCCACTTTGCCCTAGGTCTAACCTAGAGTGCATGTACATATAGCATATATGTATATACAGAATCAAATATATGTGTGTATATAGAATCAAGGAGCTGGAAGGAGCCATACAGACCACCTAGTCCAACCCCCTGCTCAGTGCAAGATCAGCCTAAAGCATCTCAGCTCATCCAGCTGCTGCATGAAGACTGCCAGAGAAAACCCCCATAACGATGGGGACCTCAGAACTGAATGTGACAACATGCAGCATAAAGCAAAACTATGTTTTGATGCTACACTTAGAGTTGCCACCTGTTCAGCATTTTCAAACTTAAAATAGCCTAAAAATCCAAAGGAAACAGACTTGATATGCTTTTGATTTTCATTTTTTTCTTCCAATTCAGATTGGCTTTCCATTAAAAATAGTGCAGCATATAGAAATAATGAAGCTTCCAACAAAACAAAACACCAGGCATCTATAGATCTGATGGTGGTGCCTAAGAATTAGGACTCTTTCAGCTAAACAATATATGGAAGAAAGAAGTTAGAAGTCTCCGGAAACTCGCCTAAGGTGGATTAAAAAATAAAATAAAAACATTAAAGATATTAGAAGCCAGCATAAAAACAGATCGTAAAAACAGATGAGAGCTTACAACAGTTTCCAGAATAAAATAGTGTTTAAAAAACCCAATCTGTAATTAAAACCCTGGATCAACAAAAGCATTTTGGCCTGGCAGCTAAAGAAATTAACATAGGTACCAGACAAGCCTTAAGGCAAAGCGCATTCCACAAGTGAGGCACTACTACTGGAAAAGCCCTGTCTCTGGTTGCTACCTGCCTCATGTCTGAAGGTGGAGGCATAGAGAATAGTATGGCTTGTGATGCAGATCTTATCTGGTAAACTGACCAATTGTCAAAGTGTGAATGAGATTCCTCTGTTAGACGGAAATGCAAGGTTGATTTTTCATTGTCAAACTTGTCTATTTCAATAGGCACTTGTAGGCTTAGTTCAGACAAGCTACTAGGAAAGTCCATTTAAAAATAGATCTATTAAATTAATGCAATTTAGCAGTGACAAAAAGGCTTTCAGCAAGAAATTAAACCACAGCAAATTAGAATGTGTTTGAGAATAAAAGTGGGCAAATGTAAAAGCTCACTCACCACTTTCGGTAGAACGAAATTTACTTCTTTTGCCTGGCTGAAACTTGTTTACTTGAAGGTGAGTGAATATCTGCTTACAACTTTTTGATCGAACAGAAATGATCAATGTTTGTCTTATTTAAAAATAAACTAGTCAAGTATCCAATTATGAATGCCATAACCTTTACCTGTTTTTTTCTTTTTATCAGAAGTATCATCCAAAGTTGATAGTGCAGATGTGATGCTCTTTTGAAGATCCTGGTTAGCTCCTACAGAATCTTCATCAGAAGAAAATGAAGGTAACGCTTCAGAATTTCTTTTAGGTTCCTCGCTGACCTTTTTGTTTGAACTTTCACAACCGTCCTCAAGAGATGCAGGTGGTGCTGCCACCCAAGGCTTTGACAGGGGATGTGTGCAAGGTGCTCTAATGACTGGGGCAATGGGCCTCCTCACACGATTAGGCACACGTATTACAGGAGCTGAAAACTGTTGCCTGGCCCCAGATTTCAGGAAATCTAAAAAAGAGCCAATGAATCCTGTTTTGACCTCTGGTTGTTTTTCTTCCACTTCTTTGATTTTCTGCCTCATTTTCTCTTGATGTTGGTAGGTTTCATAGCAGCTTTCAGCGACAGGAGATGAATATAGCAAGCTGGCCTCAGCTCCTCTTGAGTTCTGACGTCTGCATTGCCCAGTTTGTTTCAGTTGCTTCTGATTTGTGTCATCTTCATTGACACTTTTAGTTTTACTTTGTCCCTTGTCTTTTTGCCTCTGAAGGTCCTCTTGCAATGCATCTTGTCTCGCCTCTTCTGTTTTGCTACCATTTTCATCTCCTGGTTGTTGCATAGATAGTATTGGCTGCAAAGGAATTTTAGCATTGTTTCCTATCATGGGGTTGTCACTTTCCATGTTAAAATTATGGTTTGATATGACACTCTCTTTGTTCAAAGTCCTACCACTTGAAACAAGGTCTGCATCTTTTATATTTAAAGTACCATCAAGGTTTTTCCTCTCAGAGTCATTAATGGTGCCAGATTGCTGTTTCGCTAGGCCAGAGACCTGTTCTTGCCTCTGCTCAAGCTCTGATGTGGCAAGTCTTGTGGGAATGCTTTGATCGGGAGTTTCTATGTGTTGCTGGTTGAGGCTCAGATTTTTTGGCTGCACTGCAGATACTGCTGTGAGGCTTAGGGTAACCTGGCCTCCATTTAAAGGAATATTATTTATGCTCAGGGGCTTTCCAACAACTGTTGGCGCAGAGCTGAAAGTAGGTGTCACATGCCTGACATCTATTGCCTGGAACTGAGACTTAGAATTGTCTCCATTTTCAATTGACTGGATTTCTTCTTCATTAGATGATACTTTGGCAAATTCAGTTGGAGTTACACCACAAGCAGCAGCTGTTGCTGCCAAGATATCATCTACATTAGAGAGTATATTCCTCTCATCATTGAGAAGCATAGACTCCGGAAAACATACAGTACTAAGGGAAACAAACTGATTCTTAGGTTCATGATTTGGCTGCACAAAATTATCTTTTGATGTCAAGTGCTGCTGTAGTGGTTTTGTGGGTTCAGAGACAACTTCAGCAGTTTGAGGATGAAGCTGCTGCTGAGAATGTCCTCCATTACTCTGAACCATGTGACTATCCACCTGAAGAAACTGATGAGTCACCTGTTGAGGACTCTGAATGCGCTGCACTTGTGGAGATATTTTTGTGGGACCTAAACCAGATTGCAGTATTGATGGCTGAAGCATTTGTAAGTCACATGCAGATTCTAGAAGAACTTGTGCACCAGGCAAACAGAGGTGATGGCCATGCCTTATGGCCTGTGTATGAAGTTGGGGTGGTGGGCTAATGATTTGGCCTTGTTGCTCTGAGGCTTTAACTTCATGTACCTTATGCAGAAGAGAATGTTGCTGGTTTAGTTCTTTAGCATCCAAATTTACTTGAGTTGTCTGCATTAAATTAGCTCCCTTTTTAACATCATGGGTTACTACATTTGTAGTATGGACAATTTGTTGGGTAAGCTGAGCCACAGAGCTAATCATTCTCTCATCTTTTTTTGACCCCTGAAGAGTAAGCCCAACAACTTGATCTTCAAGACGAGAGTTACTCCTGATTACACTTTGAGAATAAGGATTATCTGCTTTGGAAACTTTGTAAGTAGAATCCTGAGCATCAGCTTCACCATCAGCTATTCTTTGCGTGGAAGAATCAAGAGATGTTTGCTGCTGCAGTACCTGCAAATCTTGCACTGGGAAATGATCGTCTTGCTTTGATGCTTGATATAAATTAGGATCAGATTTCCTTTTCATGTATGATTTTGTTCCTGAGGGAGATCTGTTCTGCAGTGCTTGTGACTGAGCTTGCATTGCAAAAGGAGTTGTCTGGACAACTGCCAAAAACTTTTGAGACTGTGAAGATGATGACTCTTGCACTTGAGAATGTAGAGAAATGTAGCTCTGGGAAGGACTAGAAACTGATACATTTTGAACATGAGCTGAGGATGAAAATGGAAGAGATTGCGATGTTAATGTTAAAGACTGCCCGGTAGTATAGGTTTCTGAAGGACTAACAACTGACAAATCCTGTGATTGAGATGAATAGCTAACCTGTGATTGGCTGACCGTTGTCAAACCCTGAGAATGATTGGAAGAATAATTCTGAGACTGACTGCCTGAAGAAAGATCCCTTGTTTGCCCAGAGTAGTTCTCATCTGGGACTGAACTTAATACCTGTTGATCAGAATAACTTAGTGTCTGGCTATCAGAAGTAATAGCCTGTGATTGCCCAGAAAAAGAAAGAGTTTTGTACAGTGAAGGCAGCTTCTCAACTTTAATGGCTGGGAATACCTGTGCGTGACTGACAGGTGGCATATTTTGTGACTGAGCTGAAATATAGTTTTGCGATTGGCTTACTGACAAGAGACTTGGGAGCTGTGCTGTAGAATAGATTTGTGCTTGCCCTGCTATCACAGAACTCTGCGTCTGTGCAGTTTTGGAATAGCTCTGTGTCTGCACAGTAGGGGCTATGCTTTGAGGCTTGGGGGTCTTTGTTACTCTTGGTGGCTGCTTTGTAGAACATTGTTTTGCCTTAGCAGTGGAGACAGATGGGAAGCCAGGTGATGGAATTGCAGATCTGTATGACTGAGCAAGTTCCACTGAAACTTGAGAGGTCTTCTGCTGTGGTCCACCATTGCTCACCTGAGTAGCATCACCAACTGGGCTACAAGAAATGGATGACTGTTGGGACGTATCTGGAAAATCTGTTCCACTTGCGCTTGATAAATAGTTGTGTAAGGAATGCTGTGAACCAGTCAGTTGTGCCTGAGCAGACTGTGTGCTTGAAGGCCGCTGATGGTGTTTAATAACACTACATTCTCGCTGCAGTGCTCTTTCAATGGAGGCAGTGGAACCAGTAAACAGAGATGAGCTATACACCTGTGGAGCTTGCTGAGCTCCTCCAAGTGATGAAGGCAACAAACTAAACTGTGGCTGCAAGAGATGCGCTGCAGACTCTTGAGCAGAGCGGTATGTTGAAGACTGAGGTGGTATGCTGGTACTTAACACAGAACTGCCCAAGCGCTCAAATGTCAGTGCAGTAGGAACTGCACCTTGGGATGTTTTGATTTGCAATAAAGGGTCATTAGTAGTCAGAAGTCCATTGGATGATGTACTGAAAGTTGTATCTTGAAGAGACAGAGAGGGAGTTGTAGCAAAGTTTCTACTGCTATAAGCAGTGGGATGCTGATAAACTGATGCTGGTGGAAATGTTCCAGAGGCTGGCAAGGTTCCTGTAACAAAAAGCTCAGCTGCTGTTGAAGAATGTATACCTAATGAGAGACAAGGGGGGGGGAATACAATGATGCCTTTATAGAAAGGAAAATGAAAATCAGACATTTTACAGTTTGCTAATATAAAAACAAGAGATGAGATTGTTGTATTCCAAGCAGCAGTTCTGGGATAACTTTCTTTATTGCACCTCCTTGCCACTAAGGCATTTAGGTTATGCACTTAAACACATTCATAGATAACAGCATTCCAATCAATACTACTATTTATGATGATTGCAGAAGTTTCTCTAATTGAGACCCAATTTTCTCTGTTCATTTTCAAACGTTATAGGTATTATAGCAAATAAAAATACATGGTGCTGCAGCAAACAGCATATATTGATCACTGCAATATTTGTAGAAGAATATACAATAAGAAGAAATACAGTTCAAAGATTATGACAACTGAGAAATGACCGCTGTTTTTTTCACTGGCTGCGGTTAGAAATATCTACACAGAGGATTATGGATTCCTGACTCAGAAGCCTGAACATGTTTGAATGAAGTTTCCTCTGCTGTTACTGACTCCTATTTATACAAGACAGTGAATATATTCTTCTTCATAAGAGGTCAGGGACAAAAGTTTTGGATTCCTGTCTTTCAATTTGTTGGATTTGTTATTGTTTAGTTACTATAATCTTTGAATCATATTTGAATGTGAATTGTCATTTCTCAGTCACTGTAATATTTGAACAGTGTTTCTTGTTATTGTATATTCTTCTGCAAGTACTGCAATAAATCATTCTTAATATATTCACAGTGTTTGCTGCATCTCTGTACTTTTTTCTGTTTATTAACACTGTGGTCCCTCATTTTTTAAGTAGCTATTATAGAAGCACAAAGACTAGGATGCAGCTTGACAAATCCCAGGCACCAGGGTGCCTAGAAATTTCATTGTGGCACCTAGTATTTTCAGCAGTCATTTGTTGTTAAGAGCCTCTTGCTGATTCTCAGTAGAAGTACAAAGCTTGTTTAGGTGACAGACAGAGATTAGCTTTTTGTTGGGATTACAACCAGGGTTACCCCATATTTATTTATATGCTACAACACTTTGTTATAGCTTTTAAAAAACCGACAAGCAACTGTGAAGCATTTAAGAACAGATTTTATCGCAGCAGTTATTAGAAACTATAGTTATTAAAATTTAGAAAGCTGAAAGCTGAAAAATGAGCCTGGCTCCTAAATTCTAGGGGTGGCTCATAAAGCCAAAGCAAGTTTGGCAAGGCCTGGATTAGGAACCTCTAATACTTTGGCTAGATGGATGTACAAATTCAAACCTCTGTACACACTGACCTTGGATATATGATTAGAGTTTAAGTCATTTTGAAGTTCAGATGTAGTTCTCATTAAGCTGCAATAGCCTTAACAACTACTTTCTTGTTAAGACAGGGAAGTGGGTTGTTCTCAGTACTCACAGCTTCTGGAGAGCTATCTACCACAAACGATGTGCCATTAACTAACAAGAAGGAAAGCTTGAAGGATGCCTTTAAGAAGTTCGCAAAGCACTGACAATATGTTAGGCTGTAAGGCTGTAATAGCTGGCTGTAAGGAAGAATTCTGCTAGTGGATGCTCCACGATCCAACTTTTAGGCTTAAGACATCAAAGACTTGTGACATAGGGCTGCAAACTGACATCAAATTAGTTCTGGAAACCTTCACAGGAACCTGATCTAAGGATAAATCTGTGACAGATGCTAAATTAACAATCCAGCCTTCCAAAGAAACTATATTAGTTTTGCAAGAAGATATGCCAGCATAAATGCTTTTAACTGAATTATACAGTGTTCAGAGAGCAATAAATAAAATAGTTTAGAACCACAGTTTGGTATATTACAATGTCCACAAAAACAGTATGATTCTCAAAGCACTTCTTTAATAAATATTCTTAGCCCAAAATATTTCAGGTCTTTCATCTCTAGAAACATGCAATTAAACAGAGGAAATCTGAAGTAAAAACAGTTCTCTTGATTTAACATTAAAGTATTAAACATAGCATTATGTTTCATCAATATTTTTATGGGGAAGCAACTGACATGACTTCCAAAGATAGAAAAAATGTCACCTGGCTGCCATGTTGGAGCCCTGAATTGTGGTAATAGAGTAGTTCCTGAAGAAACAGCCGGAGCATTTCGGGAATCGATTGCAGTGAGAAAATTCATTACTGATGTTTCTTTAGTGTTACTACTGCCACTGTGCATAGTGTTATCAAAAATTCCAGAAAGACCTACAGGAAGGCAAAGACAAACATTTTATTTTTATTTATACCACATCACATATGTATGCACTCTCCAATACCACACGGTACACAATAATTTGGAGCTGCGGTCCGTGCGCCTTGGTGTTTAGTCATGCCGGCCACATGACCACGGAAACGTCTTCGGACAGCGCTGGCTCTTCGGCTTTGAAACGGAGATGAGCACCGAGCAAGGGAACCTTTACCTTTACCTTTTACACAATAATTAGTAGGGATCTATGCCTGAATATTTAAAAATATTCAACAAATATTTAATTGGCTATGCAGCCTGCTATGACACATGCTGTCTGATCCTGGGCATCATAATGAACCATACAGTCTTCTTGACACAGAGAGTACTCCATCTTTCTGTGTTATACCTCTCAGGATGACAATCACAACCACTGGTGAAACGTCAAGTCCTACAATGCTAAGACCATGGCCACACAACTCGGAAAATCTACAACAACTAATGAACTCTGGCTGTGAAATCCTTTGACAACATATCATAAAGTCTTCTTGCTAGGTAAGAGATTTATTTTATTCCACGATATTACTGAATTTATCCCTAACTGACAAATTCTTTATTCTGACATTTAAACTGAAATTTCAGAGTATTTTTACCAGTTGGGTGGGGTGTGGTAGCGTATGCAGGAAGCTGAGAAGTTGTATACATTTGTCTGTGAAGATCTGCTTCCGAATGTGATGGATGTCCTCCTCCATAGCTTAAACTAAAAAGAAAATTAAAAGTGGTCAGGGGAGTCATGAACATGTAAAATGTACAGGGGGAGTCATGAACATGAGAACTGATACAGCAAAAGTGTTAAAAAGTGTAGTGGTTGAGCAATGACTGACCTGTGACAATGCCAAATACTTTAACTTAAGATTGCTTTTGTATGAAACAACTGGTTGAGCAGGATAATTTAGTTTACAAAACAAAGCAGCCTTTGAAACATTAACACTACAAAAGCAGTGATTTGTTTCCTTTACACATTTTAAAGAGTGGTGCTACAGGTCTGGCAACAATTTACTGCTCTGCAGACTACAGTGATCCATACCAGAACTTTTGCTCCTGCTTTGAACTTTGGAGTTCAATTTATCTGAACAGGTGGGATTAAAAAGAAAACAGAAATTTAAAATTCAAGTGAGGTTAGCTATGTTAACTGCTGCAGGAGAAACAAATAAAAAACGGACAAAAAAAGGAATCCTATCTTTCAAGACTAACAGATTTGTTGAATCATGAACTTTTTTTGGGGGGGGGGCATATAGGCACCCTTGAAACGCAGCCTGGGACATTTTAATGCAAAACTCAAATGTGTAGAAGTACAATGGCCATTCATACTAGTTGATCTTAAAATATCTAAGCTAAGCTGCATAAAACATTGATATGAACCATTTTACTGTATAGATTCTGGTCTCTGTCGGAAAGAAAAGAAATCCATGGTGGCATATGCATTAAAAGCATAGCCACCAGGACTCTGCTAATTCGATGAACCCCAAATATCAGAAAATACATAAAGGCAACATGCTGTACCACTTAATTTTCTTCTGGCACAGCTCTGGAAACCAAGCAGCACTACACAAACTATGTCAAAGGAGTAATGGAACAAGCATTCCACTAGTGCAATTTCACCAATTCCCTCTCCTTAGGGCTCTCTATGCCATGTGGCATCTTGTCCAGAAAGGTCCCCAATCCTTAGTATCAGCTTTTCAGGGATTACATAGAGCTGTTGGAGAAGGAGAAAGCAGGGAAGCTCCATGAACTTGCAAAAGGTATGATCCTTCAAAACTCACAAGTCATTGGTGGGCATGTGAAGATACAGAATGCATGTCTTCAGTTTAAAAAAACAAGAATCATCAAGCAATCCATATCCTGACAACCCTCTTTCAGTGATAACTGGCACAATTCACCCCAAGGTACCACACCATTCTAAGTTCAGTAAAGACAATGAATATAAACTCCCTCTCTCTACGTCACTGTGTCTCTGTATGCATCTATAAGCCAACAAGTATGCTGCTACATAGCAGGACGTCATAGCTAAGTCATGAAAATGGTGAGCACAAAGGGTTTTCAAGGGAAGAGGTGTTTAGCAGTGGTTTGCCATTGCTTGCCTCTGCATGGCAACCCTGGACTTCCTTGGTGGCCTCCCATCCAAATACAAACCAAGGCTGACTCAGCCATCCAAGGTCAAGGCATTTTACAGGTTACACCACTGAAACCATACATTTAAATTTGTCATATATTTTATGGGCTCCACAATGCTCCATAAGCTATCTTACACAAAAAAGTGAAAAGGGCAAACTTTAAGCGGGTGCCATCTTGTTTCATGTTCTTTTCATGTTTGGCCATTACATCCCTAGCAGATATTTCACTCAGGTAGAGGAGTACTGGAATTTTTGAGTGGATGCAGTATTAGCAGTGAGATTTACTAAAGACTCTTTATCTGATCCCATTTGATTGAAATCTCCTAAGCTAAAGAAAGGCAGTTTATCCCATATATCGACAAAAAGGCTGAACAAAACTGCCCAGATCTTCCCCAATGCTTACTGATAAACTAACTCTGTATTTTTTCCTAGCCCAGGGGAAGACATCCTACAGCATGTGTGCCATTTTGCTCCTGTACTTTTTTTTGGACAGGGTAATATTATCAACTGGAGCTCCTGGCTCTGCTTCCAGCAAGTCCCTGCAGCCTCTCCCCTAACAGCCAGTTACTCTGCAAGCATGTAGCTGGTAGCCTCCTGCATCCACCTTCATGTTTGGACTACAGGATGGATGCAGAAGCCACTGCTTCTCTGAAAAACAGAAGCCACTGCAGCTGTCACTGCTCCCCCTCCCGCCCATGGAGCCATCTCTGCGGCTTCTTTTGGTGTGTGTCCCCCACCCCCCCGGCTTGCTGCCACACACTTCAAAAAGCTTACTTATGAATTATAGTCTTTCTTCTGCTGCTGATACAGTGCTAGCCTATTACTGTTTTTGGTGGCAGGAATTTTCACTCAACCGTGTATTGTTTCTAAAAAGTATATTAGTTTATTTTGAAACTGCTATACTTTGGTTTTATCAGGGCATCAAATTTTATTATGCAGTAAATGTTTTCTACTCATATGAAACTTGTGGCTCAGGTGTTGGTAATTCTCTATCATCATCCTCCCTTAATTTTTCATTTGATTTGGGATATACATTAATTCTAAGCCTGTAATAGGCTTCTTTCCAATAGACACCAAACAGGATCAAAAGAACAGCAGAAACCATGCAGTACAACAGTAGCCATCTATGCACAAAAATAATAGCTGTAATCAAAAAGTTCTTTTCCAGGAATGGTGGAAGCCTTCTGCCAGTGGAACATGCCTACTATGTTAGTGGAAGGCTCCCCTGTCAGCAGAATCCAATCTAATATTATTTATTTACAAATGGCTGGATCCCAAAGCAGCTTTCAGTCCACAAAGCATTATGTTCTTGCTTTTTGACATTCTGCTGCAGCCCAGAAGCCCCCCTTGGGTCATGGGGACCCCAGAAACAGCATCAAAGGGGAACTGGAAATCTCCAGGAGTGGGGAGAAACTCTTGAAAGTTGTCCCCCTGCCTTCCAACCACAGAAATTCTCCACGGAATCCATTATCCGAACCAATTAGTTTTAATTCCAAATGAAAATATTTTTGTGAAGCAGTTGCAATTGTTCATGTAAACAGAATATCTTCTACTGATCTTCTAAGATAAGCAACAGGCATGTTCCAATCTGCTTCAGAAACAGCAAATCACTTAAATGCATCTTTACTCCCTATATTTTTTACTCTTCCTTCACTACACTACCTTGCACCTGAGCTTTTTCCTGCTAAAAGCCTCCTCCCAGTTCATGCTTACCTATTATTCTGTGCTCATCCCCCATTATTTGATTTGATTCAGGAGTGGTCTCTCATCTCTTACTTTTTTTTGCCTGGCTCAGACAAATTCCTTAGCCAAGGCTATACAGATGGTCAATCATTTGTTGTTGCCTTACTGTACCGAGTTTAAACTTCCTTTCTTAGTCTGTTGTCACTGTGAGTAGTCTCTGACAACAGACTAAGTTTGAAAAGTATGCATCCTTTGAGGGCATGGAAACTGCATATCAATGATCTCTGAAGATGCCACAAATTGACCCATTGTTTTTTATAATCCAGCAGGGTTATGAATTTTATTACACAAACACATCTTCTAAAGGGTTTGTCAAGTTCCTTTCACCAGCAAGAACTGTCCAATGTCAATTAGACTATGAACATATCAAGAATACACTTTGCATCTGTGTGACTTTAAGATAGCCAGGGGTCTTTTCGTAGAAAAAGAGCTGCAGGAGCTCATTAGCATAAGGTATGCTAATAAGCTACTAGGCTATTAGCATAATAGCTCATTAGCATATGCCACACCCCCTGACATCACCGTAAGTGATGTCAGAAGGGGAAGCAAAGGGGGGGGAAGGCATCTTCAAAAGCCTCCCCTTTCCTTCCTCAGCCAGCCGGGGGCGGGGGGGGAAGGAAAGTGAAGAGTTGGGCCACAGGAGGAAAGAGGGCAGGAAAGAGAGAGAGAGAGAGTCGAGAGAAGGGAAGAAGGAAGGAAAGAGGGAAAGAAAGAGAAGGAAAGGCTGGGGACGGGGCTCTTCAGGCCGCCCTGGGGCCGCAGTGCTCCAGCGCACACCCTGGGAGGCCGCGACGGGCATCTTCAGGCTGCCCCAGGGCCTCAGCGCTTCGGTGTGGGGAGCTGGGGGCGGGGCTTGCAGCTCCTGGGCTGCCGGAGCGGTGCTCTGGCATGCTCCAGCCCCAAAAGACCCCTGGCTTTCACAGATTTTTTCTTACTTTTGCCAGTTTTTTTTTTTAAATGAGCACTGAAGTACCATGGGATATATATATAAAGACCAGATATATTTGGAAGAACTTAAATTCTCCACTATATTATAATTTTATTTGCCTGATTTTTGGGGCTTGATCCTCAGTTTAAACGGCAACAACCTAAAACTGCTAAGTCTGGAATGAAAGCAAATATTAATTTTCAGTATTTTAATATGAGTAAGCAAGTACTGACTTGCCTTAGATTCATTAATTACCTACAACATTTCTAAAAAGCATCCAGTTTTTGGCGGCTTGCTCTTGGACATGTCTCATCGATCCTCCGATGGAGACGCGCCAAGCCGAGGCATTCAGGAGGGGTCTTGGCTGGTTCCAAACTCCCAATGAGTCTCTGTAGGAGACTCCCAGCCTGGGGAGCTGGGATAAACTTCTCCCAAGGTGACGGCTGGAGGACCAAGGCTTGCTCGTCCTCAAGAGGTCCTGACGCAATGGAGCCAGTATGGTGACCAGAGTCGACCTCTGGACAAGTGGACAAGAAAATAAGCAAAAGTAACCCTGGCAACAATCGATCTTGCCTAAACAGTGAGTCAATCAAACCTCTACATAAACGAAGAAGTCTCATAAGAACATAAGAGAAGCCAATGTTGAATCAGGCCAATGGCCCATCTAGTCCAACACTCTGTGTCACACAGTGCCCAAAATATACCAGGTGCCATCAGGAGGTCCAGCAGTGGGGCCATGACACTAGAAGCCCTCCCACTGCTGCCCCCTCCAGCACCAAGAATAGAGTGCATCACCTGCCCCAGACTGAGAGTTCCCATCTATACCCTGTGGCTAATAGCCACTGATGGACCTCTGCTCCATATGTTTATCTAATTCCCTCTTGAAACTCTCCATGCTTGTAGCTGCCACCACCTCCTGTGGCAGTGAATTCCATATATTAATCACTCTTTGGGTGAAGAAGTATTTCCTTTTATCTGTTCTAACCCGACTGCTCAGCAATTTCATGGAGTGCCCACGAGTTCTTGTATTGTGAGAAAGGGAGAAAAGTACTTCTTTCTCAACCTGCTCAATCCCATTCATAATCTTATAAACCTCAATCATGTCACCCCTCAGCCGTCGTTTCTCCAAGCTAAAGAGCCCCAAGCATTTTAACCTTTCTTCATAGGGAAGGTGTTCCAACCCTTTTATCATTCTAGTTGCCCTTCTCTGCACTTTTTCCAATGCTATAATGTGCTAGATCGATCCGAGAAGGAGTGGCGGATGGGGAAGTTCTGGAAATCCACCCCCCCGAAACGGAGTGGTGCATAAACGAGATCGGGAAGAGAAAAAGAACGGAACTAACCACACAAGACTCTTTCCGAGCTTGAATACTACATTTTAAGCCAAGAAATGTTGAATTCAGATAAACTTTACTTTGAAACTAAAACTTTTCTTCTTTGTAAACAAATGGCTGGGAGAGCAAGGAGAATGGCAGCAGAAAAGAAGCTTTCTCCAGGAAATTCAACACCAACAACTCCCATCCAGGTACAGGAAGCGGCTG
Organism: Gekko gecko; assembly: GCA_029375565.1. Lineage (NCBI taxonomy): Eukaryota > Metazoa > Chordata > Lepidosauria > Squamata > Gekkonidae > Gekko > Gekko gecko. The sequence continues at coordinate 128,291,867 of JAPDNY010000003.1, forward strand.
CAGACTTTCCCAATATGCTCACAGCAGCATTCCGCCCCCTGCTGAAGCAGATGTCAACTATCAACACCAAGCTGGACTCTGTCCAAAATCAGCTAGCGCACATGGAAAAAAGAGCCAACAAGACAGAGAAAAGGATCAAGAAAGTTGAAACAAGGACTATCGATATTAAGCAAGAACTGGAAGAAGTTAAGAAAGAAAGAAATATGGATAAAAATCAACTGCTCCAACTTCAACCTGAAAAATTTATGCATATTCTATGCTTCCAAGGAGTCCCTGAAGAGAAGGGAGAAGATTTAAAAACAATGTTAAGTGGAGCGATTGCTTCAATTTCGGATCTTAAACAAGAGGATCTCCAGAACGATATGGACTCGGCATATCGTACATATCCTGATTTTATAAGAAAAATTACTGGGTGAAATTTATGTCAAATTCTCCAAGAGAACAATGACAGACAGTGTTTTAAAAGCTACAGCGGGAAAAACATTTAAAGAGGAAGAAATTAAAATTTTAAAAGATATTCCATTTGAGATCTGGAAACAAAAACAACAATACAAAGATTTAATTCTTTTCCTGCAAAACCAATTAATAACCTACAGATGGAGTTTTTCAGAAGGACTTGTGTTCAAATATAATAAGAAAATTAAAATTGACTCTGTTCAAAAGGCCAAAAACTTTTTGAAGCAACAATCAAGCGCAGATAAAGATGGTGACTCAAATTTGGACGAAGGAGAGGAACCCAGTGAGGAAGAATTGAGCAACACTTCAAATGACTTTAGCAGCTTGATTTCAGAGTCCGAGAAAGGAGCAGGCGCACCCAAGACACCAAAAGTGAAGAAGAAGAAGCGCAAGAAATAAACATTAACTCTGATTACAAAAGATTTGAATTTAGCGTAACTAAACTCTCTTTAACAGAGGTTTGAACACTCTGTTTTCTTATTTTCTATTGCTATTACAGGAGTGATTTATGTAATCTAATGCAAAACTCTTGTCTTAAGTTAGTGATAGTGTTTAGGTAGTAGGATGTAGTTTATAAAATCAACAAAAATATTATATTAAAAAAAATTTCTAAAAAGCAAAAACAAACAACATTTCTGGATCTGCATATTCTAACCCCTGCTCCCCCAAACCAGGGTTCCTCACAGTTTTCTGCCATCCCATTTTCATACAAAAGTTGGTGGCTCCTCTGTCCTTTTGGGGATAAGTTTGCAGACTGAAAATACAAGAAACATACAGCAGGAAGGGACACCATGATTCTTTTACTCCAACCCTCTGCACAATGCAGAAAATTCACAGCTATCCCGTCACTCCTCTAGAGGGTAAACCATGTTCTATGCCTAGAGGAAGGCAAGAAACCTTCATGATACCTGGGCCAATCTGGCCTAAAGGAACATTCCTTCCTGACTCTAAAGTGGCATTACCCTGGACATATATAAAAGGGCCAGAAGAGCCAAGAGCTGGCTCATCCCTTCCTGTCCTTCCTCTCACAATCTGCCTAAATTCATAGAGTCATAGAATAAGACATCGCTGTCAGATGGCCATTTAGCTTCTGCTTAAAAACCTCCAAAGGACAGCCTACAAGTTCCCGAGGAAGCCTGTTCCACTGAGGAACCGCTCTATCACGAAGTTCCTCCTAATGTTTGGCCGAGAACTCCTGATTTTATTTCAGCCCACTGGTTCTGGTCTGACCTGGTCTGACCTTCTGGGGAAACTGCTCCATCCTCTAAAATTTGAGTCCAGTGACACCTTTAAGACCAACAAAGTTTATTCAAGATATAACCTTTTGTGTGCATGTACTCTTCTTCAGATACAGTGAAATGGAAGTTAACAGTCCATACATATAGGCAGAGGGGCAGCAACAAATTAGCATACAACATTATGAAGATGTCTAACAGATGCAAGGACCAAACAGTAGTAATAAGCTTTAGTTCATATGGTCACCATTTGTTTGAATTTAATTCCAGGAGAGGGAAGACATAATGAAGCAAATAAACATATCAAAATTAGAGATTGCTGTGTAAATGTACCCTTCATTTGTGTGTGTGTATGTGCACCTGGAAGTCATGGCTGATTTCAGATGACTCCTAGTGGGGCTTAGACGTTTCAAAGAGGTGGCTTACTATTGCCTGCCTCTGCATCTCAGCCCTGGTATTCCCTGGAGGTCTCCCTTCCAAGTACTTGCCAGGATCGGCCCTGCTTAGCTTCTGAGATTTGATGAGATCAGGCTTGCCTGGGCTATCCAGGCCAGGGCTAAATATACCCTTCTTAGCTGTGGAATCAAGGAACATGAAATTAAGCAAACTCCGGAACATTACGGAAGACAGGAGGGCCTGGCATGATGTGGCCCATGGAGTCGCGAAGAGTTGGACTTGACTGTGCAACTGAACAACAACTGTGGAATGTGATCCTGTTGTTACGCTCCATCCATCTCCTCTCGAGCATGGAGGAGTGTGGAATCTAATCTGGGAGAACTGGAATTGATTCCCCACTCCTCCACATGCAACTGCTGTTGTGACAGTTCTTTCAGTTACAAGTTCTTTCAGAGCTGTTCTCTAACAAGCAGTTCTAGAAAGAGCTCTCTCAGTCCCACCTACCTCACAGGGTGTCTGTTGTGGGGAGGGGAAGGGAAAGGAGATTGTAAGCCGCTCTGAGACTCCTTCGGATAGTGAAGGGTGGGGGATAAATACAATCTCCTCCTCCTCCTCCTGATAAGAACTTTGAAACAACCTCTCCCAACATCTGTATTCTCCATGAACACTGAGGGGGGACAGAGGGTGACCCCCACCAGGATGCTCCTCAAAATTTCTGTAGATCAGAATTCCCACAGAACTCACATTTGATCTTGAAAACTGACTTAGTAAGATGTTGCAGATACTGCTAAGCTATTAGCCATTGGAGAAAGGATGAGAACAGTGAAGAACCTTTGCTGTGAAGACATAATAGCAACTGATGCTTCATGAATGCCCATAACGCCTTTTGAATGAAAGATGGATCTGTATGAAGGACCATTCTATCACTGTGGAAAACGCAAAGTTCCCTATGAACTGATAATGCCCTCAGCTCTGAGACTCTTCTGGCAGATATCATTCCCACCAAAAATAACATTTTGAAGGTTAGATCTTTTAATGGGCAAGATGCCATGGGTTCAAATGGAGGTCTACACAGGGCCCTTGGAGCTGAATTCACATTCCATTTTGGAAAACAGTGCACTTGTGGTGGACTCAATACTGTCGTCTCCCTTAAAAAAACATTTAACATGAGGCTGTTGTAACAACGACTTCCCTTTCTTAAGCCCCTGGACAGCCAAGATGGCTGAAACTTGTCTCTTCAAGGTGCTTGAGCTAAACCCTTTGTCAACTCCATCCTTTAGGAAAAGCAAGATGTCTTTGACAGGGGCTTTTAATGGGTCCAAGTTGTGAACAGTACACCATGAACAGAAAATCCACCAAGTTGTATTGTACACCTTATTGGTGGACCCCTTCCTAGAAGCTAATATAGTGTGTATAAATGTACCCGAGAAGTCCATTCCTGCTAACAGTTTCCGCTCAACCTCCAGGCTGTAAGTCACTGAGCAGTCCTGGTTGAGGGTGATTTGTCATCCCCTGTGTCCAAAGATTCCCCTGGTTGTGCAGATGCCACGGTTCTCTTATGGCGAGACTCTTCAAGCCCTGGAACAAGGCCCTCCTTGGCCAAAACAGGGCAATCACAATTACTTCTGCCTTTTGTTCCCTCACTTTTTGTATCACCTTGCAGATTAACTGTATCAGTGGGAAGGCATATAACAGACCCTATGGCCAGTCGCAATTAAGAGCATCTGTCCCTTCTTGACGTGAATCGATGAACTTGACAATTCTGCTCTGTGGCAAACAGGTCCAGTTCCACTGCCCAAAACCTGTTGCAAATTTGAGTGAAGACTATTTTGCTCAACTTTCATTCTGAATTATCTGACTCCGGCTCAACCAGTCCACCAATACACTGTCTCCTCCTGCCACATGTACTGCTTTTAGTGACTGCAGGTGAACCTCTGCCCACCTGAACAGACAGCACGCCTCCTTGTGGAGCGACTGATGTCTGGTTCCCCCACTTGTCTGTTCACACAGGCTTTCACAGTCATATTGTCTGTCTGGACCAGCACGTTGTCCCGAGAGTAAGTCCTCGAACTTTATCAATCCCAACTTTATGGCCCTGAGCTCCAGGAGATTTATATGCTTTGAGGCTTCTTCTTGTGACCAGGTTCCCTGTGTCATCCACCATTTTGAGTGTGCTCCCCAACCCCAAAGGCTTGTGTCCACTGTCATCACTATTCTCAGTGGTTCTCATAATGGGGAACGCTGAAGAAAATGCCAGGGATCCAGCCACCACCCTAGTTGTTGACGCAACCTCTTGGGTAGTTGAAGCATCTTGTATCTCCTGTTCATTACTGTATCCTGGTGAGAGAGCAAAAATCTCTGCAGGGGCCAAAAATCTCTGCCCACTGAATTGCATCCTGACAGGACACCGTCGTTCCCAACAGCTTGGTTAGTACCATCAGCTCTACTCTGGATCTCTTCAGTACTTGTGACATCATGAGACTTATCTTTTGTACCCTTTCCTGGGACAAAAACATTCTGTCTTCTGAGCGTCTATTATCACTCCCAGATGAACCAATTTTTGAGTCAGTTGAAGGTTGCTCTTTTCCCAGTTGATCACAAATCCATGATTGCGTTTGAAATGAAAATGGAAGAAGATTTGGCTTTTAAGTATGGTTGGTTACAATATAGACAGATTTATGATTTGTTTAAAAAAGATAAAAAAGCTTTCGGGTTTAGGGAAAAATATAATGAGATTGAAATGATATGGTTTGAAGGAGGTAAGAAATTGATTTCTAAAATGTTTAAAATATTGTTAAAACGATATACTGAAGATGAGACAGTTAAAGAGCAAATGATAAAATGGGCGATTAATATGAACAAAGAAATATCTATGTCTTCTTGGGAATTTTTATGGAAAAATGCAATGAAAATATCAACATGTAATAATTTAAAAGAAAATTTGTATAAGATGATTTATAGATGGTATATGACACCGAAAAAAATTGCAAATATGAATAGCAATATATCAAACAAATGTTGGAAGTGCAAAAAAGTGAAGGGCTTGTTTTACCATATGTGGTGGACATGCGAAAAAGCAAAAATGTTTTGGGCTGAGATCCATGCAGAAATGGAAAAAATTGTGAAATGTAGTTTTAAGAAAGAACCGGAAATACTACTTTTGGGGCTTAAACTGGAAGAAGTAAATATGGCAAAAAGAACATTGATGTGGTATATGATCACAACTGCCAGAATGATATATGCTCAATATTGGAAACAAGACAAGGTCCCTGAAATTGGGGAATGGATAAAGAAATTACTTTTTATGGTTGAAATGGATAAAATGACAAGGAAACATAAAAACTTGGAAGCAGAAGAATTTTTTGCAGACTGGAAAGATTTCAAAGACTATTTAGAGAAATACTGGGATGTAAAGGACAATTTGCTTTGCTTTGATAACTACTGAAAATTAAGAAAAGTAGAAAAGGGAGATGAATGTATAATGTATGTATAATAGTTGAAAGATACGTTACCTGTAGAAATGACTAATGGGAAAAGGAGGGAGGAAGAAGATGTAAGTGTTGGGCTGGAGGTTGGAGCACTGTGGGAAGCCATTAAGGGGGGGTGAAAGGAGGAAAAGAGGTATAATAACTTAGGTTTCAATGTATGTTTGAACTTTTAATATATCTTAATAAATTGTTCTTCAAAAAAAAAAAAAACAACCATGATTGCGCAGGGCTTGAACTGTTCTCTTGGATGCCTCCTCACTTTGTTGTAATGAGGGAACTTTCATTAGGATGTCGTCGAGATAAGGGAAAAGAGCTAACCCTTAATCTGAGGTAAGCAACCACCATCACCAAAATTTTTGTGAATACTCTCAGGAAGGACTTTAAGCCAAATGGGAGGGCCCGGTATTGGAAATGGTTTGTCCATAGGCAAATCTCAAAAACCTGCAGTGCGTCTCCCTGACTGAAACATGTAAGTAGGCCTTGGAGAGGTTGATGGACATCAGGAACTCCTGGTCCTGAATGGGCGAGAGAATGGATCTCAGGGTCTCCATTCTGATGTCCCCATTCTTTTTTGGCACTATGAAAGAACTGAATATACCCCCTGGCTCCATTGTGTAGCTGGCAGCCTTTCTACGGTGCCTATGTCTAGAAGGTGCTGAATGACCCCTTCTACCAGTTTGGCCATTGTTCGATTCTTTGGGATTTGAAGAAACTGATTGTGGGGGAGGGTGTTGAATTCTTATGCATATCCTTTGGTCACTGTGTCTAGGACCCATTTGTCACTCACTTTGGTTTACCAATGTCGGGTGAAATGATGAAGTCTGCCCCTTATTCCCAAGAGCTCTTTTGTACTTAAGTACATGCTGCAACCCCTTTTTGTATTCTTGGGGTTCTGGACTCCTTTGTGGTGGAAGGAAGGCTTACTTTTGCATGGTCTGGATTGCCATTTCCCTTTGAATTATCTAGAGTAGTTGGGCTTGGTTCCTTTCCTGAAGTCCCGACTGAAACGTTTTACATGGTTTGTTATCCTTCTTTTTGGATGGCAGGACTTTCTTCTTGTCCTTGTCCTCTATAAGGTACTTATCCAGACCCTCACCGAACAGGTTACTGCCTTTGAAAGGGACAGCCACCACCTTCTCCTGAGCTGAGGAGTCCACATCCCAATTTCTTAGCCAGTTGTTTATTTTTGCTGCCACAACATCCAAAGTTGTGTCAGCAGCAAAGGCTGTTGCCAAAGCAATCTTTTAAAACTCATCTTTGAATTTTTTGGGTACATTCCTTTCAACTGACACCAATTCGGATGCCCAATCATAAGCCGCCCTGGTGAACACTGGCCCTGCTGTGGACACCCTAAGTGAGCAGGAGGAAGCTTCAAACTCTCCTCAATGCTTGCTCAATTCTTTTGTCACACTGATCCTTTGGCAGGCCATCAGCCTCCATGGGTAAAATGGAATTGGAAGCCAGGCTGGTGACTGGGTCATTCATCACTGGCAACTTCAGTCTCCTAGTAGCTTCTGATGTCAAGGAGTAGAATTTTGAAAACACTGGGTGATTGGCCTTGGGCTTTGTTAGATTCTCCCACTCCATTTTCACTATATTACAGAAAGCTGCTGGGAGTGGCAGCCCTGACTGACTCACTGATATCTCTGGCATCAATTTACCTGAACCTAGTTGGAATTCCAGGGCAGGGTTGTCCTTTTCCTTTGGTTTGGAGGACAGATCTAAGGTTCTCAGTACCTTTGGGAATAAGCGTGCATACAGTCTTGTGGAAACAGCCAACCGTGGGCACTACTTCCTCCTCCTCCTCCTCAGAGAGTTTGCCCTCCTCTTTATCAGAGGATGGAACTGTAAAATCAGTTCCATCCTCTGATAAAAGATGTGGACTATTGTTCCCTTCTTGGCGATCTTTTCCTTTTTTGTTTGTGTCTCAGGGGGACACACACAAAGCTGCTTGGGGACTCTTCCCTTTGGTGTCTCGCCCTTTTGGTCGATCTGCCCCTGGAGGTGGAAGATCCTAGAGAGCTAGACCCTTGCATGTTTTCCTGCAACATATCCCTGAACTCTCTCCTCGTTTCTGTTTTTAATCATTGAAGGAGATTAGTTTTTACTTCCTCTCCTTCCAGATCTTCCTGTGTCTACATGGATTCCTGAGTGGACAGGGAAACAGTATCTGGGTTGTTCAAAGTCTCTAACAGGGGTCCCTTGTTCCTGAGACCTGATTTGGTCAATTTTGTTCTCTGCGAAAGAGAAAACAAAAGTCAGGATGGCCATGAGGTAGGGTCCTATGGAAACACAATGGCTGCTGCCATATTTCCCATCATTTTTGGGGACTTGTCCTCTGCTCAGCAGGGTTCCAGTCCCCTTTGTGATGCCTCTGATGATATACGGGCATGAGACGGGCATGGTAGGAAGTGTTAGATGAAATATTTACAGTGACAGGCTACGTAGTGCCCTGTTCCCCTGAGGTACTATTTTTAAACTACTAGTCGGAAGCCTCAATCCCGCAAGTTAGAAAAACACTTATCTTCGTTTTTTAGTGGCAGCAAAATCTGCTATAGCTACTACCTGTAAGTGTTCAGATCCACCAACCCTCACTTTTATGGTATCGGAAAATATGGATGTGGCGTCCCTACTATTTGGGGAAACGGTTTTAGCTTTACACATGCTTTGTGTAACTAAACTTGGTAGATTTCTGCTGCCACCAGGAATTAAAAATTCCAAATCTCTCTATCTGCTGGTAGAATGACCTAGGGTCTGGGCACTTCAGAGAACTATGTGGCCCTGAGGAAGAACTGTATGGAATGCTGGGATAAGCTTAAATAAAAATTGATTTATTTAATAAGGAACAAAATAGGTTTCCGGTTATTTTGAACTGTCACTGAAAAAAGGAAATTGTAAATATAACTGGCAAAACCTGGTGTTACAAACAGTCAGACTTCACTCTGACAGGCATAGACTCTCAGTATAATCCTTCTCTCTCTCTGAGATAGATAGATAGATAGATAGATAGATAGATATAGCTAGGCAAACAGGCTAATCTCTTTGTTTTATTCACCCAGAACAGAATCAGCTCTTATAGCCACTCAGACTAAACTATTTGCCTTATTCACACAGAATAGAAGCAAAATTCCATAGTCACACAGAGCATGCTGTCTCTTCATACTTCACACACAGAAATGTCAGAAAACCTTTCTCCTCTCACACTGTCAGTCATCAGCCAACCACAGCACACTCATCTCCCCCTATCGCTCTCCTTACATTACAGCAGTGAAACTCAACATTTAAACACCCCCCCCCCAAACACGGAATCATTACAATGGGAAAGTTACATAATGGAAAAAGTTACATATTAAATTGGTCAGTATGAGTTAAATTCACCTCAAAATGACTTTATAGAAATGTGGTATGTCATATTGGATTTATCGCAGCTTGAGACGGTTCCAAAAAACTTAAAAAATCTTTAATGCTCTTATTAATATATAATGTGTGTCTGATATAAATGCTGTTGTGTGGCATCATCATTTCTTAATAAGTACTGTGTGATTTTTAGGAATTTGTATATCAAAGTTATGTTTTGTTGTAAATAGACTATGTTATTGATGCTGTTGAATTATGTTATGTTAAATGTAAAAGAAATAAAAACCTTTTTAAAAAAGTAGGCCTGGTGGAACATCCATGTTTTACATATCCTGCAGAACTGAACTAGGTCCCACAGGGCACGGATGTCACTAGGCAGGGAGTTCCCCCAGGCTGAGGCAGGGCCAAAAAGGCCCTGGTTCTAGTTGAGGACAGCCAGACATCTTTTGGGCCAGGGACCACCAGTGGATTTTGATTTCCCAAGCATAAAGCTCTTTGGGGGACATACCAGGAGAGGCAGTACCACAGGTATGTTGGTCCCAGACCATTAAGGGTTCTGAAGGTCAGAACCAAAAACTTGAAGCGGATCCAGTACTCAACTTGGAGCCAGTGCAGCTGGCAAAGCGCAGACTGAATATGTGCCGTCATTGGGGTACCTGTGAGTACCCGCAGCGCTGCGTTCTGGACAAATTTCCACTTCAGCTTCAAGAGTAGCCATAAGTAAAGCAAGTTACAATAATCCAACCTTGAGGTGACCATTGTGTGGATCACTGTGGCAAGGTCCAGGCTAGAGAGAGAAGGGGTTATCTGACCTGGCGGAGTTGAAAGAATGCTAACCTGGCAAAATTTGCAACCTGGGCCGCTACTGTTAAAGAGGAGTCCAGGAGCATGCCTAAGCTCTTGACTGTCGATGCCAGTGTTAGCAGCGCGCCATCGAGCACTGGGAGTTAACACCCCAGCCTCTGGTCACCCCCCCCCCAGCCACAGGACCTCTGTCTTTGATGGATTCAGTCTCAGCCAGCTTCGCTTCAACCATCTGGCCACGGCCTCCAATCTGCAGCCAAATTAGATGGGGCAGCAGCCAACGAGTTGGCCATCAACAGATACAGCTGGGTGTCATCAGTGTACTGGTGACAGCCCAGCCTGAAACTCCACACCAGCTGGACAAGAGGGCACATATAGATGTTGAACAACATAGGAGAGAGGACTGCCCCTTGGAGAACTCTGCATACCAAAGGGGCACCATCCACTTTCTCAGCGCCACCCTGTTCCCAACCCTGGAGGAATGAAGTAAGCCACCTTCAAAGCTACTCCATGGATCCCTACATCAGCAAGGCAGTGGGCCAAAAGATCATGGTCAACCATGTTGAATGCTGCCATCATGCCTAACAGCAACAGCAGCACTGACCCACCTCAATCCAGCTGTCTGCAGAGATCATCTGTGAGGGCAACCATCACCTTCTCCGTCCCAAGGCCAGGCCAGAAACCAGACTAGAATGGGCCTCTGGCCGATGTGTCCTCCAGAAAACTCTGGAGCTCCTCGGCCCCACTCTCTCAATTACCATGCCCAGAAACAATGAATTTGAAACTGGGTGGTAATTGGCCATATCTGACAGATCTAAAGATGGCTTTTTCAAGAGCAGTGTTACCATGGCTTCTTTTAATCCCCCTGGATAGACCCCAGAATTAAGGAACAGGTTGGTAATGTACACCAGGGGGCTTCATATTCCATCAACCCTGGCCTTCTCTAGCTGTGATGGACACAGGCCCAAGGGGTATGTGGTTGGCCTAACAGCACCCAGGATCCTGTCAACGTCAGCCCAAAGAGTCAGCTGAAGCTCCCCCAATTTAATTACTGACTACAACTCCTTAGCCTCATCTTCAAAGAAAACTATTCACTTTTATTAGTAAAAGGTGTTATGTTAATTATTTGGGTTTTTAGAGAGGGAAATTACAGAAAACAGCTGGCCTGGGAGTGGCATGAATTTGAGGATACTTTTTTTTTTTAAACTGCGAGACCAGTTACCTGAACCTATACACTCATCTAACAAACCAGCAGCATGATCAGGAGGATAGAAGCACTTCAGGGAATAAAGGTTTTTATAGCCAGATTAAATATGAATTCAATTCTATTTAACCTTTTATTTCAATCCCAAGTATACTTATTAGACAAGAAGTCCCAATGTACTCAGTAGGGCTTACTTCTAAGTAAGCATGCACAGGGATGCACACAAGAGAGGGAATACAGTACTTCCATCTTGCATTGTATGTCACTCATAAGCTCAATTCAATTCAACTGGCATTTGTTCATGATAGGTACTAACCTGGTTAATTGCTTGGCTTGCCTCCCTCCTCCTCTCACACCAAGATTTAATCTAACTCCAATTAATCATAATGACTTTGGTTTAATACAGACATTACAACTAACCTGAATTAAACTGTAGACTTCATTGTGTTCTGTTTTATATACTGCAAAAGGGGAGGAAAGAGAGGGAACAGGGATGGAACATGCAAAGCTTAAGACCATAAGAACAGCCCTGCTGAAACAGACCAGTGGTCCATCTAGTCCAGCATCCTGTCTCACATAGTGGCCAACCAGTTCCTCTGGAGAGCCAGAACACAGCACTGAGGTTGAGACCTTTCCCTGATGTTGCCTTCTGGCTCTGGGATTCAGAGGTTTAGTGTCTCTGAATGAGGGGATTCCTCTCAGTCACCTTGGCTAGTAGCCATGATAAACCTATAGTTAATGAGTCTATTTAATGCCCTTTAAAGTTGTTTATTCCTGTGGCCATCACTACATCTTCTGACAGCAAATTCCACATTTTAATCACTCTGTGTAATGAAGTGAATCTATTACTCATCAGCTTCTTTGAATGCCCTCAAGTTCTAGTATTTTGTCAACTCTCTCTTTTAAAAATTATTATTATATAGCCTTTATTCTTTATAAACAAAGTGAGACTAGTAATAAACAATTATAGCTGCACCAATAACTACAAAGCCATATCCCACTTTTGTTGTTCAGTCACACAGTCGAGTTCGACTCTTTGTGGCCCCATGGACCACATCAAGCCAGGCCCTCCTGTCTTCCGCCATCTTCTGGAGTTTGCTCAATTTCATGTTTATTGCATTGGTGGGGAGTGTGGGATATACATTTAATAATAAAAAATAAATAAAACAGTCAAACCTTTGCCATCCCCTTCTTCTATTACCTTCAATCTTTCCCCTCATCAGGGTCTTCTCCAGTGAGTGCTCCTTTCTCAATTAGTGGCCAAAGTATCAGCTTCAGTATCTGGCCTTCCAGGGAACAGTCAGGGTTGATTTCTTTTAGGAGTGACTGATTTGATCTCCTTACAGTCCAAGGGAGTCTCCAGAGTCTTCTCCAGCACCATAATTCAAAAGCATCTATTCTTCGGCGCTCAGCCTTCCTTATGGTCCAACTCTTGCAGCCATACGTTACTACTAGGAATACCATTGCTTTGGCCATACGGACTTCTGTTGGCAGTGTAATGTCTCTACTTTTTATTATGTTGTCAAGGTTTGCCATCACTTTCCTCCCAAGGAGCAGGCGTCTTTTAATTTCATGGCTGCAGTCACCGTCTGCAGTGAGCTTGGATCCCAGGAATGTGAATTCTGTCACTGCTTCCATGACTTCCCCTTCTATTTGTCAAGGAATGATGGAGCTAGATGCCATGATCTTAGTTTTTTTGATGTTGAATTTCAAGCCAACTTTTGTGCTTCCCTCTTTCACAGTCAGCAAGAAGCTCTTTAGGTCCTCTTCACTTTCTGCCTTTAGAGTGGTATCTTCTACATATCTGAGGTTATTGATCTTTTTCCTGGCAATCTTAATTCCAGCTTGTGATTCACCCAGGCCAGCATTTCGCATGATATAGTCCACATATAAATTAAGTAAGCAAGGTAACAATATACATACTTGCCGTACTCCTTTTCCTATTCTAAACCAATCAGTTGTTCCATGTCTGGTTCTAACTGTTGCTTCTTGACCCTTATACAGGTTTCTCAGGAGACATGTGAGGTGGTCTGGTATTCCCATCTCTTTAAGGACTTGCTACTGTTTGTTGTGGTCCACACAATCAAAGGCATTAACGTAGTCAATGAAGCAGAAACAGATGTTTTTCTGGTACTGCCTTGCTTTCTCCATAATCTAGCGAATGTTAGCAATTTGATCTCTTGTTCCTCTACCTCTTCAAACCCCAGCTTGTACTTCCGGCAGTTCTCTATCCACATACTGCTGAAGTCTAGCTTGTAGGATCTTGTCCTTGCTAGTGTGTGAAATGAGTGCAACTGTGTGATAGCTTGAACATTCCTTGGCATTGCCCTTCTTTAAGATTGGAATGTAAACTGACCGTTCCCAATCCTGTGGCCACTGTTGTGTTTTCCAAACTTCCTGGCATATTGAGTGCAGCACTTTAACGGCATCATCTTTTAGGACTTTGAATAGCTCAGCTGGGATAGCGTCATCTCCACTAGCTTTGTTGTTAGTAACGCTTTCTAAGGCTCATTTGACTTTGCACTCCAGGATGTCTGGCTCAAGGTCAGAAATCACACCATTGTGGTTGTCAAGGACATTGAGATCCTTCTTGTACAGTTCTTCTGTGTATTCTTGCCACCCTAATCTCTTCTGCTTCTGTTAAGTCCCCATCGTTTTTGTCCTTTATCATGGCCAGCTTTGGATGGAACACTCCCTTGATTTCTCCAATTTTCTTGAAGAGATCTTTAGTCCTTCCCATTCTATTGTTTTCCTCTACTACTTTGCACTGTTCATCCAGGAAGGCTTCCTTATCTCTCCTTGCTGTTTTCTGGAAATTTGCATTCAGTTGGGTAAATCTTTCCTTTTCACCTTTGCCTTTCGCTTCCCTTCTTTCCTCTGCTATTTGTAAAGCCTCATCAGACAGCCACTTTGCTTTCTTGCATTTATTTTTCTACAGGATTCTTGGCCACAGTAGTAGATATAATGGTCCTCTAAGTTAAATTTGCCCATTCCCATCCACTTTAGTTCATTGATTCCCAAGATGTTCATGTTCACTCTTGCCATCTCATTTTTAACCACGTCAAGCCTAACTTGATTCATATATCTTACAAACTGGGTATGTATCCTATACAGCTGCAATTGCTTCACAGTCCATTGTTAAACAGATCTGTCTCTCAATAAACTGAGGGAAGAAAACTCTGCTTTGAGTGGCAGGCTCTGACTACAGTATCAGTGATCCACTACCACTGGATATTGTGCCTCTACAAATATTCAATCCTATTCTACTTTAAGGCAACCCAATTGCTACTTGAGAAAGCCCGCAACTTTTTGGTACCAAATCTCACATATCAATGAAATATCGCTAGATGAGACATGAAACACTTACAGAATAATGAATGTGAGTAGGCATTTGTCATGTAAATATTGTATCTAAGAATTAATAGCTCAAAAACTAAGGAGGGCCAGGTTTAATTAGAAAATTATTTGACAGAATATAGGAGGAATCTTAAGAAGCTAGTGACAAATTTGGTACAAAAGAACCATTTATCAAGATGCTGGTGCTTTTTCTGTGATAAGCTAAACTTGGAGACAACATTGAGGTGGGGGCAAAGCCTGATCTTAGTTCCAGCATTTGAGACAAAAGCAACCCTTTGCCCTGCCTCACTGTCAACTCAGACTGCAGTCCCTCAGTATCGTCCTACAGTATTAATGGAGGTCATTAACATCTGTGGGAGAAACAAAATACTGCCCATCATGTCAAAGAATATACAGCATACATGACAGACTAATAGAGCAGACTGTTTCCTAAAACATCTGAATGTAAGTCCTCCTCCTCGGCTAAGCTGCCAGAATTTCACAAACATTCTAAGGAGCGCTAAGAAGAGGTTTGGGACTTGGGTATTGCATCAGTTTCCCTCACCCTTCCAATCCTCCTCTTAAAAATAATTTAGAAAAGACAATAATTGCATGTATAAATTCAAAGAGCTCCTAAATGGAAACCTTGTGAAACTTGTGGACCTCTGCTTTCTTCTGCTACTGGTATTCCTACATGAGAACACATTTAGCAACAAGTAAAGCAGTGGCAGCACAGAAAGAAAAGCAAATTTGCACACAAAAGACAGTCTGGTGACTGTTGCATCACTTTCAGAGATTTTTTTTTTAAAAAAACTGTCAACTATATTAAAAGTTTTCTTCCACTGATTTTTCAGTAACTTTTGACAACTTTTATTTTCACGCTCCTATACGATTGCGGCAATACTTCCCTTAGTCCCCCTTCCCACTCGCAGCCATGTTATGTTCACTACAGTAATTACACATACAATAGAAAATAATGCCATGGGGGGGGGGCGGAGCAACAGCGGAGCTGTGCAATCACATCTGACACTGCCTCTGTGTCGAGCTCCTAGAACTAAAATAAAAAAGGACTACAATTCAAATATTATAGCCCTACCAAAACTATGGGGAAAACCAAGGGACCAAAAGGAGGCAAGAACCCTTCCAAACCGATGTCTAGAGCACTGCAAGAAAACCAAGACTCTTCCGACTGCAACTCCACCTCATTTGAAATGGAGGAAGAAGAAGCCCGGGCAAGTAAAAGGAAAAGAGAAGACTCCTTAATTAAAAAGCAATTATGGGAGATGCTTACAGACTTAAAACAAGACTTACTGCCACTTTAAATGAGTGGCTAGAGGGAATTATACAGCTTCCAGGGCCTGTAGTAAACAATGCCTACTGTTTAAACTGAAGAAGAGGAAGAGAAGGAGGCTGGGTTTATACCCCGTCCTTCACTCCGAGTCCCAGAATGGCTTACAAACTCCTTTCCCTTCCCCTCCCCACAATAGACACCCTGTGAGGTAGGCTGGGCTGAGAGAGCTCTTTCTAGACCCGTCTTTGAGAGAAAAAGCTCTGACAGAACTATAGCTTGCCCAAGGTCATTCAGCAGCTGCAAGTGGAGGAGCAGGGAATCAAATGCTGGTTCTTCCAGATCAGAGTCCGCGCACTTAACCACTACAGCAAACTGGCGGGTTCACCAGCATTGATACCAGATATAGTGGCAGAACTGAAGTGACACCTTTTGGAAATTGCTAGGAAGAATAGAGGTCTGAAGCTCAAAGACACCTTTGTTCAGCTGTATCCAGATATTCCTTTTGAAAAATTAAATGCCAGGAAAAATGTGCCCAATTGCACAAAAGCTCACTTGGCCATCTATCAGTCACACACTGAGGATGCATATACATAGCTCATGATTTAACATCTGGTGAGGAACTTCTGAAGGTGTTGGAATTGGACTCAGCCTAAGAAGCTAAGAATTTGTAACCGGAAGAAGAGGAAGGTACCATAGAACTGTAAAGAACTACATTGGAGGAGATCGTAGTCATAGAGCTTTTTCTTTTTCCCTTTATATTTTCCCCAAGAAAAGTAGCCCGGAATATAAAGTGCAGAGGAGCACACAAGAAGAGCTAATGGGACACCCCCCACACCTTCCCAGTGGCAAGACCCACACTTTGAGTCTTCTACAGAACTGTTCCAGAGTCCCAGTGGGAGGGAACACCAATTAGGAGAGCTCCAGTTAAAGAAGAAGAACACAATGGTAGAAAAAGATACTAAGATAGCAGAGTACTGAAATGGTGCAATATATTTTTTCTTTCTATTTTCTCTTATAATATAAATTTGGAAACTAAACTAAATGTGTACAGAATATAAGCATAAGGAGGTCTAACAAAACATTACTCAAATAGTTATAAGAAAAATAATAAGAAATAGGATTTATAAATAAAGCATTGGTACTGGGGTAGTTTTGAGAGGCAGAAATATTTATTCAGGTGCGCCAATCTCTATCAGACTCAATGATTTTTATATACAAATGAGGTAGAAGCAGAACAGAGTTGGCAACTTGTAGTAAACCATTATTAAAGAATGTTAAATTTATTCCTTCTTGTTGTAAAAAAGCTTGTAACTAATTTGTAAGATTTGAAACTAATAAAAATTTAATTAAAAAAAGAAAGTAATGTCATCTACTTCAGACTCTAGATTTGATCAGACTTGAGATTTCTTAATATTCATTAACTTAGATATCTAAAAGGACTTATGAGCCTCCCTGCTAACAGGAAAATTCTGAAGACTATTTTTAGTATGTGAATCCGGAGGTAATATAATGGATTCCCCGTAAAAAATATACAGCATGCAATCTACTAGCAAACCCCCTGAAATAGGCAAATGTCCATTTTCACTTAGTTCTTGGCACTAACATCTGCCCAAAGTGATAATTTTGGGTGACTGTCTATTATTGTGAACTATTGTACAACAGAAAAAAATGATACCTCTGAACTAATTTCATGATAGACCCTTGTCTTCTGCTTTCTATAATCTCAGAAATAAAATGTTTGCAAAATCCACTGAGCAATGTCAGTTTGAACAAATGCTCTAAAAAAGGCAAACCTGCCCAGGTGAAATTAAATATACTTGCAAACCACTGCAAACTGGCATAGAAGAAAAAAAAAACTGGCAGTGTACCACTCATTTACAAGATAGTCACAATGCCTTAATTATCACATATTCACCTTCATGTCCAATCAGTTTATTCCTGGCACACACCACTTTCAGTTCATGCAGCTCTCCCGGAAAAACCCAAAACCTTTTTTAAAAGGAAGAACTAAAACAGTGGAGAGAGTATCAGACTTGGACCAGAAGGCCTGAGTTTGCAAACTCTGCTCAGCCATGAAGCTTACTTACCACATATCAGTACAGTCACTAGAATAGTAGGGCCCAGGAAAAGAAGGTGGGGGGCAGAAAAATTCATATTATCCTTTTTCTAATCAAAAAATTGGAAATTTAGGGGAGTACTGTGAAACATTTCTATGAAATACTCTTTGGAATTTGCAAAATGCTTTTTAACGCACGGTTTACACAATCAAAATACATAGTGTGAACTTCTGTATGTAGGACAATAATGCCAATCCCTTACAACAATGCTAATTCCTTTCTATGATATAGAAATACATAACATTTTCAACTATTAATTTGTTTAAGTGTGACTGGTTTTGTTCACAGTTAATATTCTATAATGTGTATGATAATAATTAAAGAGGTTGGCTCCTAGATGGGGAAAGGTGGCTGTATAAATGGTTTCTTATTGTTTAAAACTGCCATGTTTGTTGTCTCAATCTTCTTCATTTCCACACAACTTCATTAGCAATCCCTTGCTGTCCCAGTTTTTCTGTGTCCCCCCCGATGCTGTTTTTGAAACCTCCCCCCCCGGTCTTTTTTCCTGAAACAGCTTGATTTCAATTTTTTGGCAATCTGAAGTGCCTGTGCCATTTCCAAGTTCTCCCCCCATCTCACTAAAGTTCCATGAGACTGCACATGTGCTGAATGAACCATCATGGCCGATCAACAGGCCAGAAACAAGCAGCCAACCTCACGGTACTTTTCCTAGAGCACATATAAGCATGGTGCCTAGGCACCACTGTCAAATTTTATGTATGGTGTGGGTAAGTGAACTGGGATGATAAGGGAGCCGGTAGCCTGATGAGCCCTTTGAAGGTGGGAGAGCCAAAGTAGCAGTCCAAATTTCCACTGGCCAAAAAGCTGCCTGTACAGTGTATGGTTCCCCCCAATACTTTCTGTGGACAAAAACACTGCACAGTAATAAGGAATGGAGCATTAACACAGCAAAATTCTTTACTGATGAGCAGAAGAAAACCAGTGTAAGGGTGCTTTGAAGAACTTCGATAATAACCTTCCAAAGCAATACTCCCTTAGTTCTTCAATCAGCCATCACATCACAGCAATGCTGAATTCTTTAGCTATTGTCCGTAATTCAAAAAGTACAGCCAATCAAAACAACTAGTCTAGTGTGGGAAGGTGGCTAGCCAATCGAAACAGCAGAAAGGTAAGCAAGCTACAACGTGCTGGTAGGCTTTGGGACCGGTAAGAGCATAAGCCAAAGGGGGCATTAAATTGCCCCACTGCTCCAGCACAAGTGCAAAGAACCGAACCCCACCACTACCACCAAAACTGGAACAGGTGGCACACACACACACACACACACACCCAAGGAAGTTCCACACAAAAATAGTCAGTGTGGAATGATGGCACTATTATCAGAGGCATCCTGGAGGCAGGGAAAACTCAGATTAGGTCTACAGTTTGGAAGAAACCTCAGGTTGAGAAATATTTTCTTCTGAGATTGTGAATATTAACTGGCTAAAATGGATAGGTAGAAAGTTGATTCATTTTATGATTCACGTACCACATTCCTAAGATACTTCTTCTATGATACTCAAGGCAGCACACATGGGAGATATACGAATGCATTCTCACAACAGCCCTATGAGATAGATAAGTCTGAAAGACAATGACTGTCAGAATGGTAACATTCTGAAAAATGTTGAAGTCATTAAAAAAACCCAACAGGCTTTCTTTACCAGTGGGAGGGGGAGAAAATTAAAACAGATGCAATCTATTCCACGTTATAAAACATACACTTTACTGCTTTTACAACATGAAATACATACTTTATAAAACAGCATGTAATATTGTACTATTTGCCATTTATAAAACATAAACGTATATATGCCTTGGTTTTCTACAAGGAAAATTATGAATATACCCATTACTAGAAAGTAAGAGCTGCAAACTGCTACACCCCATGCTACTTTTGCACATATGTTTCTGCTGTGTGATATGTAAGTAAAAACACAAATGTTGTACTAAACAAAAGGAAGTGTAGTGTTTGAATAGAAACTGTCTTCAGACAATGCCAGTAGAAAAGATTTCTGATCCTGAGATCAGAGACAAGGACAGTCTTCATAAAAGAAACATTCATATAGACAGATTCCCCATCTAAGTGTTATCAAGCAGACAACACAGTTTGATATTTTTCTCCATATATGGGCTGTAAAATTATTCATAGTCCCTAAGAAGCAAAATTTAGAAGCTGTACATCCAGAAACATAAATATATGTTATATTTATAACAGCAACAGATGTGTTTGCTTGTCCATAAACAGTATTAGTGATGAACAGCGAGATCTGAGTTCAGTAGCACCTTAAAGACCAAAAAGATTTTCAGGCTATAAGTTTTCACACTCCAAGCTCCCTTAGTTAGAAACAACCAGTCAGAAGGTAGAAGGGGTGTTGCAAAGAAGGAACTCGGGATGCAAAAGTACAATTGCACACTGTAATCAGCTTGATTAGAGCAGAGAAGAAATACTTAAGAATCTGGCTGTTCTGATGCAGACCATCCTAGCAACCCCCTGAAAGTATTTGGGATGGGAATTCACTTGGCTCTTTATTACTGATCTGTTCATACAAACAAATGAAGAAGAAGAGTGTCCAAGTGATTTCATCACCCTCAAGATGCATCATAAATTCCCACAAATCTCAGCCTTGTTCTGCCTTTTGTTACTAGATTCCAAAATTCTGTTCTGCAAAACCCAAAAGTGATTTCACTATAAAATTCCTTCACAAGAATCTGTTTGGAATACATAAATGGACTGTTTTGTTGTTGTTTTTAAATTAAATCAATGCATTAAACACACTCTCCCAAAATGTTCAACTGCGAGCAGTTAACAAGAGCAGAAATTTAAGATTGCTAAATGAATTTATTTTTTGACTCTCAGAGGTAAACAGTCCTGTATAGCTGTTGACTTAGACTGCCAGTTGCCAGGGTCGAGTGCTGGCCCATCCTGACACGCAAATGAATTTATAAAGCAGCAGGATGAAACAGCAAGGGAAAAGATGCACGGCTGCCAAACTTGATCTATTCAACACCAAGTGGTCTATAAAACTATCTAAGGATTAAAATGAGAACACAGGGCCTTAATGACAAAATAATAAAGGCAGGTGATAAAACTTGACCATGAAAATAAGGACAAAAAAGTTACAAAATAACAGAATGTTTGGGGAAATAAAAATGGTTTTCATTTGACACACAGAGCTTAGCAGACCAGGCACCAATAAAAACACTGTGCACTGGGCAGTCCTCAATTGAGGCGCCAACACAGTAAAAGCCCTGTCTCTGGTTGCCCCACACCTTGTCTACTTTGTAGCCAGAGCAAAGCCAAACATACGTATCCCAAAACATACGTGCTGCTAAAAGGACCCCGCAAACAATCCCCCCACCAGGAGGCCAAGAGCTTCCTCGACATAAGGGCTGAATCAATTATTTTCTACCCATGGCAAGCACTGCACAAGTAACTCTTTGTAGTACTTTATTTGCCTATGGTTGCTCCTGTACCAGCTTAGGTACTGGGTTCAAATATCAGCACAGGGATCAAATTATAACCACATCTTGTGCTGGGACACTTAAACCCAGTTTTATATACACTAAAAATGCATAAGATTTGGCTATAGCACCATATACACTTTTCAGAAGCCTAATGAATTGCCTAAGGCCATTACACATTTCAGACATTTTAGTATATCCTGGAGAAACTGCAGCCTCCTCTGTGTTAACAAGCACTTCTTTCCTCCTTTTGCCCTACCTCAGATACAAGCTGCTTTTTACCACAATGTGCACAGCTGTCACTTGGATTAGGAACAGAAAAGTGAACTGCTCTAACATTGTAACAGAGTGCTTGAGCAATTCAATTAAAAATAAAATGCTTTTTTCTAACCCCAAACAGATTGCCTACCAGGCAGGCTTAGCATCTAAGTTACATTAGTGTCTTCACATTTTGTACTAACTCCCAAGAAGATTCCAGGTTTAATGTGAGACTTTGACAGAAATCCATGGAGTGCCGTAATTGTTTTAGGAGGAAGCTGCACCTTTTTTTACTATTTTGTTTTAGAAAATATCTCTACATACTCTTCAAGACAAACCTGATATATACCAGGACAGGTTACATTTTACCACTTGCAGGGGGGAAGAAATGCTTGTCTAGTATATCTGAACAATGCCTCACAGAACATATGAAGTATCCTATTCACTGACTATATTTTACTCTCCCAGCCCCCATGGGCTGAGAACTGTTGGGCAAGTTTCAGCAGGAAACGCGTTTTAAGTTGTTGAACGAAAGTATCTGTAACCAAAAGGCTAAGAAACCTTTATCCATAGCAAAACAGTAACATGGCATAATGAAATCCAAACGATGAAAAAAATACGATGTTAATGCGCTCAAAACACTTTGTTGTTGGTGGTTTACCATGAGATCACCAAGAGCTCGCAATGCCCATCCCCGAAAGGCAGCGCCTGTCGTCCAGCAATTTTATGCAGGCTACCTCCAAGGGAACGGGGTATTGTTCTCTTTACACTCCTTTCCCGCATCAGATCGTGCGTTAACAAATTTAGCCACGCCTTCTGGTGCCTCACTTTAACACGTTTCCCCTCATTATCTGATACTTACGGGGCTGGACTCCCCACCCCCACCCCGCAAGACGTCGGAAAAGTCGGTATAGCAAACCGGGCTTCCCCTAGGCCACACAAAAGGTAAACATGAACTCTTGAACCCTGCCTGATGAACACACACCTTGGAAAAGGGAAGAAAGTCGGCAACTTCCACCACTCAAGACTACATTTTTAGCGGCTAAGGCACCCCAAAGTAGATGGGAGGGGGAGAGATACGGCTACCACTACCCTCATCTCTATGCAGGGTTAAAGAAAGAAAATGCCCTGACGGTGGAAAGCGCGACTTACAATTGCATGCCAGCGCCGAATACGACTCTTCCCGTCTCCCACTGAACAGTGCGGTCCCTTTCCATGCCTCCCCACCGCCTGCTCCCCTTGCAATCGTTACCCCTTTATAATCTTTGGTACAGACCATCCCCAAACACTGCAACATACCCCTCGGAGTTAAGTAAGGCTCCCTGGGGCCCTAGTGCTCCCCTACTGGCGGGCCCAATGCCGGGAACGCGTTGCTGTGCTCCCCCCCCCTTCCGAGAGCCACCTCTGCGCCTCCCACAGTGCCCGGGATAAGGGGAGCCGCCCCAATCTCGAGGGAAGCGAAGGCACCCCCGCACACGCCCAGTGTCTACTAGGGAGAATGAAGGCCTCGTCTCAATCCCCGGCCTTTCCTGGCCGGTGGACCCTCCTTACCTGGGCTTAATGCTGCTGGCGCCCCGTTCGTAGGCCCAAGCGGTAGCGGGCTGCGAAGACGCAACGGCTGCGACCGAAGCCAGCGGGTCAGGGAAAGTGGGAGCTAGCGGGTAGTTCCTATCCATCATCGGAGCGGGGGGAAAGGGACACGCCGCGGCTCCGCTTCGGGCCTGGGCGTGCAAGGAGAAGGAAGCGGGGGGCGGTTGCCGAAACCGAGCAGGGTGGGAGCAACTCCCCCTTTTCTCTCACATGAGGAAGGCAACGGCAGCGGCCACCACCCGCCCCCCCCCCGGTCCTCCCCTCAATTTCCGCTGCAAGGGGCGGGAGAGCGGCTTGGAATCTGGGGAGTTGCGGCGCGCAGCGACGGAGGCGGCAGCGGCAGGGGCTGCAAACAGCCCAGGCGGAGACCCATGTCGGGCAGCCACAGCTTTCCAGGATGCCCCTCCCACCTCTCCACAGTTTACTGGGGCTGATGGGCTTCTGGGTTGGGGAAGCGGCTGTTCTTGCCGCTGGCGATGATCAGGGGCAGGAGGAGGAAGCAGCAACCAGAACCTGGCCTATAGGGCGCAACTGGGAAAGACAGCGCGCCAGAATTGCGGTCACCAGGAAAGAGGGATCGCCTAAACTCAAGGATCGGCGGAGATGAAAATTAAACCTGCGTGTTTGTATTTTGCCTCTGCAGCTTTCATAATACTATAAAATACTTTACGGGTGAAATGTTTGGGCGGGATTCCGTAGTGTTTTCTTGATGCCGCGTGTAGGCGTGGAGTTTTCCCGTGCACACCTCCCACCTTTGTGTATGCTGTTGGAATGTTTTACATGAACTCGCTAAGATATAACGTGTGAATATGTCATTTATGTTCACGTAGATGAGCAGCTTTCTTTCCTCCTCAATCCTGTTCTGTATGTTATATTATTTTAGATGTGATTGATATTTCAGCTTTTGGAAGAGTGAACATGGTGCTTGGTGTACAAGTGTACTAATCAACGAATCTCTGTTGAATGCATGCAGAGGAAAATCCAGGTTTAATTTCTAGTTTATTACATTTTATTCCTACCGTTCTTAAGAGTTCGTGGTTTACACCATCATGAGGTAGGTTAGGCTAGTAACTGGGTGAGGCTCATAAAGTAAGTGTGTTACTAAACTTGTATTTGAGCCATGGTCTTCCTAGTATAAGCCCAAACCACACTGACTATAGGTAGGAAATCGTCCAAAAGGTTATAGAGGGATACAATTTCCTCGATAGTACTAACTTAGATTGTAGGTAGAGAACTCACATGTATAAGCAGCATAATGTTAGAGAGTCTGCTCAGAAGATATTCCAGTAGTTTCTACCATGAGTAGAATGTGCCCAGCTTTTTTTCCATTGAAGGGTCAACTGCAGTTGTTCATGAGCAGCTTGGCTACACAGGTATAATATCACATTAAAGTAGTTTTGTGCAGGTAACCCCAACAATGATTATCTGCACCAGCTCTAAGAGTGCTGTACAGTTCTGTCCTCCTTTGTACCTGGCCAGACTAGGATATGATTAGAACTCTTGTTTATTTTTAGATTGGAGTAGCTCTAGTGAAATCCCAAATATGTTTGCTTAGAAATAAGTCCTTTGTTCAATAGAGCTTGGTCCCAGATAAATGCATAGGATCACAATCTAAGGGGTTGCTTACTAAGTCAGTACTAACTACTCCTGTGTAAATTAGGAAGGTTTGTGTTGGAGATACAACATCTGCTTTACATGTAGATGGCCCCAGGTTCAATTGCTGCCATCTCCAGTTAAAACAGTCAGGTTGTAGGTGATGTGAAAGACCTCTGCCCAAGATCTTGGAGTGCTGCTGCTAATAGAGTAGACAATACTGTCCTTAAAGTCAGTGAAGAGAGGCAAAAATTACTCTTGACACATACACTCCTGACATATACACAGATTTCCATCAAACCATAGAGTCCATACTAACTTTACAGCCAATCACAGCACATCTGTCTAACTCAGTTCATTTTGTGCATGTGGCTGCCTCCTGCAAACTTTATGCACAGTGCCCCAGGTTCCTCCAAACTCTAAATCCCAGTGCCAGGAGGCAACTTCAGGGGAACTTCAGGTCTTGCCCTCAGACGCTTGATTTTGCTGCCTTTATTTGAGGATGATTGCAATTGAATAGAATATAAGTATATGTGGTATATTTGAAACTCAGGCATGTTTGTGAAAAATGGGATGGTTCCACTTTAAGAAACTGTATTGCAATTGGTTTGTATATGGCTAAATGCTGCATGGCAGGTTGCCTTGCAGAGAACCCTAGGATTCCATTGAAGCTATTGAGCTGTGCCTATGTCATTTTGGAAAGTGGGATGAGATACATTTTTTCTGTGGTTTTGAATTGATATATGCATTATGCAGTCAATCCTGTCTTTCTATGTATATTTATGATTGCTTCACAGTTCAGCTTTACCAGTCACTGTTGAAGATCATTGACACATCTGATTTATACCTGGGAGAGATGTATGGCTGTTATTCTTTCCACATTGGGCGTCTTCTTCTGCAGTTACTTTCTGTTTGGAAGTCTATGGACACTCTCTATATATGGAATTACAGAGGAACCTACTGTTGATTTTGAACATGTACTTTTTGTAAGACATGCTTAGTTGTTAAGAGCAATCTGTTGGATAAGTGCCTATACATTCTATTGGGGTATGACCATTAACCCTTCTTTGTATTTTAATGAATGCAATATACAGTTTTGAGCATATATAGTTGTGGATTGTGGATGGTCTTTCCTTGGTAGGTGTTATTTATGGCTATACTTGTATGCTAAGGGTTCCCTATTGTTTTTGACATGCTACTTTTCAACAGCAGCCACTCTATGAAAGTCAGTGTGAAGTAGCAATTAGAGCTTCAGAGTAGGGTCTGCAAGACCCAGGTTTAAATCCTATCTTGCTGTGGAATCTCACTGGGGAATTTTGGACCAGTCACATACTTTCAGCCTAACCTACCTCACTGAGTTGTTGTGCAGGTAAAAAGGAGGAGAGGAGAATAATGTTAGCTGCTTTGGTTCCCACTGTGGAAAAAGGTGGGGTATAAATGAAATAAATAATAAATATAGCTGAAGATGGGAGGCAAATAAATGGTAGGTTGGTGAATGGCTGCGAAGGAGGCAGGTAAAGGGGAGATGATATGGGGGTTGCCAGGTGGAGGGAAAGGGGAAATAGTGTGGAGAGGTGAATACAGGAGAAAGTGAAATGCCACCCCATAAGTCCTTCAGGGTTCCTTACACCAGTTTGGTGTAGTGGTTAAGTGCACGGACTCTTATCTGGGAGAACAGGGTTTGATTCCCCACTCCTCCACTTGCACCTGCTGATGTGACCTTGGGTCAGTCACAAGCTCTGGCACAGCTGTTCTCTCAAGGACAGTTTGTGTTAGAGTTCTCTCAGCCCCACCTATCTCACAGGGTGTCTGTTGTGGGGAGGGGAAGGGAAAAGAGTTTGTAAGCCACTCTGAGACGCCTTTGGCAGTGAAGGGCAGGGTATAAATCCAATCTCCTCTTCTTCTTCTTATCAAGCAAGTGGGCTTGGCCCAGTGGCTGGCACCACACAACAGCATCCTAGTTTTTCTAGGCAGCGGCTGCTGGAGGGGGAAGCTTAAGACAGGGGTGCAGATAAAGTCAGGTTGGCTGTTGGGTGGCAAGAAGATAACGGTTGCCAACTCCAGCTTAGGAGATTCCTAGAGTTTATGGGGTGAAGCCTGGAGAGGGTGGGGTTTGAGGAAAGGCAGGATCTCATAGGGCTATAATGCCATGGACACTATCCTCCAAAGCAGCCATTTTCTTGATGGGAACTAGGCTTGCCAACCTCTTGGTGAGGGCTGGAGATGACCCAGAATTACAACTGCTTTCCACAGGACAGAAATCTGTTCCCCTGGAGAAAATGGCTGCTCCTTCCCCACACCTCACCCTCCCAAGGCTCCCCGGCAAATCTCCATGAACTTCCCAACCTGAAGCTGGCAACCTGAAGGAGGACTGATCTCATGAACACATGAAACTGCCTTATACTGAATCAGACTCTTGGTCCATCATAGTCAATATTGTCTACTCAGTATTGTCTACTCAGACTTGCAGCAGCTTTCTAAGGGCTTAGGCAGTGGTCTTTCACATCACCTACTGCCAGATCTTTTAACTGGAGATACCCGGGATTGAACCTGGGACCTTCTGCATGCCAAGCAGATGCTCTACTGAGCCTCAGTCCCTCTCTGTAGTTTGGAGATCCATTGTGATTCCAAGAGATCTCCAGGCTGATAACCCTAGAAGGAGAAGGAGAAGCTGGAAAAGGGGGAAAGGCTATAGGGACTCTCAGGAAAGGAAGAGGAAGTAGTGGGGGAGGGGGAATTAAGATGCCTCCTGCAAATCCTTGCAGGTTCTCACTTGTCTCTCCTAATTCTGCATTGCACTTGAAGGGGATGAGAATGTGGACAGGACCCCCGGCAGAAATGATCAGCATACATCCAGCTCTGTCACTGTGGCATTATCAACCTTCGAAACATTCTTTATAGAGACTATTTCTAGCACGGGGCAGTAGTATTGATCGGAACACTCCACCTGCTGCTCTGTTATGCAGCTTTCAAGTGCACAGGAGTCTGGTTTAAGCATAAAAATTGCAACCCTCTTCCTTTTTATTTTTTGCAGCACATCCTCCATAGCTGCTCTTGAATAAAAGTTGTTGCTGCTTAGCAGAACATACAATCTCTCAGTGCTCTATCAGTTAGCAGTTAGGGTTTTTCTAACTATCTTAGCAGGCTTCAGGCTGGGACTTACTTATTAACCACACCTACAGCTTCTTCAGGCTCTGGCCTCTTCAAGACCAGCTTACCAGAGAATAAGGGAGAAGATTCCTACCAGCTTTGAAAGCCCTGTGGCTACTGTCAGTGAGATAAATAATGCAGCTGACCTGGTCGAAGCGGAGGAGATGGATATGTGATCTGCTGGGATGATGAGCAGCAGCTGTAACCGGTCAAGCAAATGAGCAGGGTGTAGATGTAGCTGGCCAAAATAGCGAGGGACTGAGCCTACTTTTGTATGCTTTAACAATAATACTTCCACTCTGGTGAGCCTTCAGTACTAGGTTATGTAACTGGACCCATCTCATTTTGGTCACTAGCTGGGTGAAAGAAAGGCATGTGTCATGTCCTAGTTCCTATACCTCAGGCCAAAGCCCCATTATGAGTTTTTTAATAAGTTTTCCAGTGACTGTCCCTCTGCCTGAAAAAAAGTTTGTTTCCCATCAGCATGCCCACACAGTGAGACTTGAACCCTTGTCCTGAAAAGAATTTTCCACATGCAGCTTCTGTGATCAGAAATGACTTTTTAAAAACAAACAAAAAAAAACCAAACCTACTTGTATGCCCCTGTTTGTTTGTTGTTGTTTTTTGTCTAGCAAAAGACTGTTTTTTCTGACGGGGCCCATCAGTGGGATTAAGCCCCTTGCCTGCAGGCACTTGCTGCATAATCTGTTGAGTTTATATTATCTCACTGTGTAAACGGAAGCACTGTATTGACCTCCAAGAACTGAGATTGTGCTTGAAAGGTTTGTGTGGTATGGGTAAAATGTAACTACTTCCATGCTTGTATATTCCTGGAAAAGGGGATGGTGCCCTTGCTTGGAATAGTCTAGCAGGGGATTTGAACCACTGACTTGCAGGCACAAGCGATTTCCCATCTACCTTTGTGGTATTTGGAACATAAACCAAAGCAGGCATTAAATTTGCATCATGCATATACAAAGGATGCAGAAGATGAGGAACAGTTTGCTTAACATCCTTGGGGACATTGCTGCTGGCTGCTTTTTGCACATGGCTGTGATTGCCCTTGGGAGCAAAATTGTGACTGGGTGTGCAATTGCTAGGCTCTGTGGCAGTGGCAGCTGGTTTGTAGGCTGGCTAAGTGCTTGGGATCAGTCAGATCTCAGGTGCCAGGCTGTGAATTTTAGCTCTTTCATCACTTTTTTTTAAGCCTAGCTTTATCAAATCAGTGAACTTCCATGTGTAAAGGCACTCTTCCCATCTGGCAGGAAACAAAATCAAAACACTCCACAGTGATTCATAACCCTTTTACCCGTTTAAGCCTAGTATCTTCTTGAGTTTAGGGTAGCAAAGCTTCAAGGCAAAGCTTTCCTTCTCCTTCCTCCTGTTAGGATGGAGCCATGGGTCTGCTTTCGTTCTTATTCGGTTACTGTCTCAGGCAGCTGGTATGGTCAGTGACAAGCTTAGGAATTCAATGCAAAGGATCTAAATATCGTTTTGTTTTCTGGTATGTGTGTGTAATTTCTGCAGGTGCACCACTAAAATGACTTTTATGCAAATTTACAAGAATACAATGGTGAACGCTTGCCACTGTTGGCCTAGGTAATATATGAAATAGTGAATTACGGTATGTAGCTTAGGGTGTTAACCAGTGCAGTTATACATAACTGCAGTGGTTACAATCCTGAGCAATATGTTGCTGTTGTATTTATTTAATAGGAAGAAAGTTGAAGGGTAAACACGGGTGATGTGGAAAGTGTTCCATATGGTTCCTCACCACACCATGACTGAAATGCCTCATATGATAACTTTTCATGGCACCATGACTCTTGCAGAAAGTTAACACATTAGAAAGTTAACACATAAGACACCTGAGTCATTGTGCTCCCAGTACAGTCATGGCCTGATGACAGGCTTTTTGGAATAGTTTCCGTGCTAACTTCTCAGTTCTGCTCTCTGCTAGTCCCTGCATCACATCATTCAGTAATTTGTTCACCAATGTAAAATAGATAATTGCGGGGCCTGTGAAATATATACACAAATATTCTCCCTAGAAGCAGCAGCAATTGAAATATATTCAGGTGGGTAGTGTTGTGACAGGTGAGTGTGAGATGCTTTGAATTACATCCACGGGACCCAAACCTCAGGGAAGAACACTCTTTCCCAAGGAAGGGAATAATAACCCACATAATTGCCAGCTGGGTGGAGATGCCCCTTCCTGGCAGATGGGCAAATGGGAAAGAAGGATGGCTATTTGGATGACCTGAGTGAGGCAGTAATGGAGGAAGACATGTCCTCTGAGCTGATTGGAGAAAAGAGTACTGAGTGACCCATGAGGAGCATCACTTTCCAAACTCAGGATTGGGTGAAGGGAAACCCATCCAATTAGGGCAGGAAGTGTTTAAGAGATCTGGACACCCGGTTGGCAGTGCTCAAGCCAGACCAGGAACAAGGGAGGGAATAGAGGGATGTTTGCCTCTGTTTCATAAGTTCCTGTGAGCTTGTGTCCATCCCATGGAGGGGATGCCAAGGTACATTTGTGTCTCTAGAGCTTAGAATAGCTTCAAGTGTTTTTATTTCCTTTCTTAATTCTGCAGCAGTCTATGTTTATAGAGCCTCACCCGTGTGTCTCGCAGTTTCATCCACACATGTGAAAGTATCTCCTGGCTAGGCTGGTAAACAGGAAAAAGGTGGGTGGAAACTAGGAACATTCACACTCCTCTCGGACACACAGAGCCCAACCAGAGTCCCAAGCCACTGGCAAATGAGGAAAAGGGATATCTGCTTGGGTGGTGGTGGCCAAAAAGACCCTGTAAAAAGAGGGAAAGAAGTGGGGAGCATCCTCACGCATGCACACATGCCCCTGCCCACTGTGACAGGTAGAACCTGATATATGGGTGGTACTGGGGCAGCACCTTCAATTATATAGGGTACCAACTGTCACTGGACTATGGAGGTGTTGTGGCCATCATTGTTGCTATGAGAGTTCTCCTTTCTGTTACTTCTGACTTTTGTTGCTTGGGGGAGCATAGTGTCCTGAGATACCACAGTGGTGTAAAGTCAGATTTGGTGGCACCATTATAGACTTCCATGTAGAAGAACTGCGACCGGTGTATATGATCTCAAGTAATGACTACATGTATAGGCTTTGTACTATATGTGCTGGTATGGGGTAGCTATAATTGGCCAGAGAGTCTTAGCCCAGATATACTGTACACGTAATACAAAATCCATATGCCAAGTTACTGTATATGATGATTGCACGCAGGTTGCCAATGCTGCACAGATGCCACGATTACACATGTTTACTTTAAAGCTCATCATGTATAGCACATGCAATATACTAGAAAAGAAACATAGAACACTCCTCAGCTTCGGAGAAGCAGCACAGATACAGTATATTATCCTGAATTTGCGGGACAGATCAATGCACAGATTCTCTTTGATCCAGATGACAATGAAACAATGGTAGAGAACTGAATTAGGATTAGCTCTAGCATAATATTCTGCATCCGTGACTCCTAAAGAAATGATAGTAAACACAGGTATCTGAAATGTTGATGCATAAATAGGTCTGTCCAATATGCAATGATATTAGGTTACAAGTCACAGAACTCTGTAGGAGTCATGATGCTTGTATATTCCTAAAAATAAGTTTATCCAACTGTCTTTTTATCATACATAGTTCACTAAAGTGATTTCCCTGTAGGTTTTTTCTGCTGGAAAGATGAGACGAAAAGTGACAGCTTGTGCTGCAACATTTTGGGGATTCAAATTATGAAGAAGAAAGTTGGCAACCCTAAATTAAATATTTAAATTTAGTGGTAGAGTAATGCATAAAATAGCATGGTTTGTTAGTTAGCAATGAATGCACGTCTGCTGATTTTCAAACTAAATATTGTTTTGCATAATTATCACTTATGTGATGACATTATAATGGATAATATCCTTTTAAAAAATAAAAGCATTTTAAAACAGAGAGAAAGGATAGCCTGTGTAATTTTCCAAAAATGTCTTTTATAATTAACTTCTACTATGGCAGAGGGGAGTTTCTATTCAAGGAAGAAAATATTTAATTACTTCATTTATACCCAGCCTTCTTTGCTTTGAAGGAAGGGATTCAGAAGCCCCTCCTGTTCCTTCTGGCTGGCTCTCAGGAGGCTGGAGAGCTCCTGTGGCTGCCCCAGGTTTCCGCTTTGTGATGTGTACCTTCCTCTTGCTCCCCTCAGGTGCTCTTTACAAGTTGGGCAACCATCAACTTCCACCAATAAATCTGAGAGTATCTTCTGCCAGATCGAGTCACATGTCTTACACTCTGTATCTGTGTTGCCGTTTAGGAGCACGAACTCTAATCTGTGAGAACCGGGTTTGACTCTCCACGCTTCCACATGCAGCTGCTGGTGGGACCTTGGGTCAGTCACAAGTTCTTCCAGGGCAGTTCTCTCACGAGCAGTCCTTGAAAGAGCTCTCTCAGCCCCACCTACCTCACAGGGGAGGGGGAAGGGAAAGGAGATTGTAAGCCACTATGAAACTTCTTCAGATAGTGAAGGGTGGGGTATAAATCCAATCTCTCTCTCTGTCTCTCCCCCTATGCTTTTACAGGCAAGTGCATGTATCATGTTCCAGGGATGGCAAGCTTCTCCAGACTTCAGATAGCAAGACTGAATGGGCATGGTGAGTTTCAAAATATAAGGAAGTTAAATAAATGAATAAAATAATACACATGTTCTATTCAAGATTTTGGGCTGAGTAAGGGAACAAAGAAAAGGTGAAAACACACAGTCTAACAGTATAGGTGGTACTCGAGAGAGCTGGAGTGGTCTGTGCTGGGAGTTTGAGGGCTCCTCTCTCTAGCCACCGCCCTTCTGTCAGCCACTGTTCTGCAGCTGTGCTGTTCTTGTACATGGACAAAGCAGTTAATGATAACTTAAATCGGGATGAAGGGAATTTCTTCAGACTCTCCAATGGGGACCAAAAAGTACTCTTCTGCTCCATTTTATAATTGTCTCTGCAAAAGCAAAATCATCCTAAGTACATTTCTATGCCAGACATTTGTAGACATTGTATGTGCATTTTTATTGTGAAGGAGACAGCAAGCCTGGAAAGCTTGTAGTTTTAATTTAGTGATAACATTAAGTGTTTTAAAATTGCAACAATTCTCTATAAGTTATCTTCATTTACAAATTTCATTAACAAATTTTCCAAGTTTACACAGCAATCATGTTAGGTTTTTTTCTCACAGATGTGATAGGCAATGAACAGGCCACATCCTGAAGATGAGGGCATAAAGCAAGGAGGAAAAGTGAGAAGAGAATTGCAGTCATATCCCTTTGGTAGTGAGGCCTTTTAAGTTAGGTACATGAGTTTCAACTTCGTTCAGTATCACACATGAAATATTAACAGACTACCAGTTCATCTAAAATATTACTAGAAGTATTTAGGAATAACACTGCCTTGTTACATTTACATTGTATCATTCATTCTGATTAACAGTTAAAAAAATACACAGGGTTTTAAAAAATCACCATTACACTTTTCAGTTCATAACAGACAAGAAAAATGGCATATCAGTTGGCTCAAAAGGCACAGAAGCCAAGTTCACAACAGTTCTTAGGAAGTATGCAAAAGGAGTCTTTCACAATCAGGCACCAGAATGTTCCAGAAGGATGGCTTCCTTGTTCACCTGACACACTTCACTTCCTCTCAGGTGTGCCGAAGAGCCGCATCCTTTTCACGCTGTGAAAGGCTATCCTGAAGCAACCACAATACTGCAGCATTTCAGCTGCACGTTTCTTTTAGTCAAGATTCAGTCTCATCCTGTTGAGAAGTTGCATTTATGAATTAAGGGCCAGGAAGTGAGAGAGACTTCTTGAATGCTTTAAATCTTCCTGAAAGGCCTGGATAGGGTGGAGGTGGAGCATCATAATCTCCCCTTTGTGCCACTGCTTGTTCATAGGTTGGCAGTCCTGTGTGTTCAGGGCATGGGGAGAGAGGATTTAAGGAAAATTCTTCATGTCGTCTGAAGATGGAAGGATTATGCAGCCGGCAACCTGTGTGTCTTTAAAAACAGAAAAGAACTTTGAAGAATGGCGGCAGTTTTAAAACAAGAATTATATAGCATTTCATAGTGGTGGTACTGAGCTATAAGTACAGCAGGCTAAGGTTTCTTTCCTTGAGTCATCCAGGGCCTGTCAGTCCAGCAGGACAGAAAATAAGGTTGGGACTGCCTGAAGTTTACAGAGGCATGTGCACCAAGGCAGGACAGAAAAAGCATATATAGAAAATTAACGATAAGGAGTAAATGCTACAAAGCTAGGACTGTGTACAGTGATATCTGTGGCATCATCTTACAAGTCCCCATGACCCTAGCACTATACCTTCCCATGCTAAAATGATCTATAATAATTGCAATTGGTGTCAGTTCCAGAAGGAAGTATGGTTGCTGTTACATGGAAATTTCTCTGTAAGAAGAGTAGTTGCTGTGCCAAGATTATCTGGTCCTAATCCCATGCTACAGTGCAAATATAGGCATTTGAGGCTCCTGTAGTGGTGCCACAGAAGAGAGCTGTAGAATGTGTGCATAATTAGTTTAAAGAAGCTATATGGGTACTATATAACATCATTTTAACTGCTTCCTGTGGTTTGCTTGAGTCACTTCACACAAAGTTCGTCACAGTGAAACATTCCCCATTTTTCCTAAATGTGAAATAACCCTAGAATGATGTTCTATTAAGTTGCTTTAAACATAGAAAGTATTTCATGCTTCTCTACCTTATCAGGTATACTAAACAGCAAATGCTTAAGAGAATTTAAAAAGCTTCTTTTTCTGTCACGGAAGCAAATTTAAAATTGTGTAATTGGAAAGTAGCCGTGAAATCAGCAACTTGTTTAAAGGACAATAGAAACATCAGCATTACAATCCCACCCCAGTTCTAGTAATGCTTAACCCTGGGGGGCCCTGGATGGACTTTTCCATGTACTTGAAAAGATGCATCTCAAGCTGGCACTCATCTGGATTGACATAGATTACACTCATAGAAGGTTGCTTCCATGCGTTGATCTCTTGTTGCCAAATCAGGATATTTGTCGCTGACAAAGGTAGTTTCCTGTCAGTTCTCACAAGAACTGGTTTAATTATCAGCACATATTGCATTAGTTATCTGAAGATCAAAACACGTACATAAGTAGAAGGGTGCTTTCATGTGAAGTTTTCACTCCCATAAAGATTCTTCACTTTAAACTTTGAAATTCCCATCAGGAGATCGGTATGTTATTCCCCACCCCCCTCTGATATTACCGTTGTAGTATCAACAAACATCAGTAGTTGCTTTTGAAGAGTTCTAATATTGATATTTACATTGGAATTTTCCTCTGTTTTCAATCATTTTGTATATCTTCCTGTACAAATTTAACTACAGTATTAGACAGGGTGGCTGAACTGCACTAAAGTCCCAAAGGGGATCCTACTATTTTTTTTGTAGAAATAAAGCGACAGAACTTTCTTGAAGCTGTTACCAAAAAAGCAAGAACTACTAAAAAGCACATCAATACCAAAGAATAACTGTCAGCCATTCAATTTATAAGTCTATGAATTCTTTGGGGAAATTGTGCTCATGATATGTTTTGGACTTAGTTTACTGCATTTGTTAGATATTTGCTTGCATCTATACAGGCCTAATCTAGAAATGTAGATGCAGAGATTTAATGCCAACTCTAACCATATTAAATAGTTCTAACATTCAGTGCCTTACCGTCGTGGTCGTCTTCGTGGGCATTTTCTTTTGCAGAGGTAATAAATTAGTAAGCCAGTTATAACCAATAGCACTCCAATTGCAATTAGACCAGTCAGAAGCAGTATAACATCTATCTCCTGTGCTTCTTGGCCATCTAAACAGGTCAAAAGAATAAAGTATATCAGAAGCCTGCACTTAGCCTTACATCCATCATCTGCTACTATCTCAAAACACTGATGTGTCAGTTTTTCAAACCTCCTAAAACTGTTCCTGATTTATTCTGAAAAAATTACAAATGCAACTTTACATAAATACAAGTTCTAGGAAAGTTCTCAGCAGACTGCTGCCATGGCAAGCCACTGGCAGCCAGGAGCAAGCAGATCCAAGCCCCAGTAGCTCTGCAGGGGCTGCTTGGTTTGCATCCTTCAGTGGCAATCATGATACGTGTGAATGCTGCCAGTTGCTGATTCTTGCACCAGCGGGCTTTGTTTGCTCTTGGGCATATTTTGATTTCCCAGTCTATTCCTGCAACCAGACTTGGTGCCTGCCACAAGTTGCAACATAAAACCCAGATGAGTGGAGTGCAGCAGGCCAAGATGTTCACGGAGTGAAAAACAAAACATATAAGTGAAACAAACCACACTTTCTAGAATACAAAAAAAAAAGAGCACCCACCCAAGTTACTCTTTCTTGTACTTGGGATGTTTTGATCCAAAGGGGAAATAAATGCTTTATACAATGTTTCACACTTCTTTTCCCAGTATGATTTGAAGCACCGCACTGGCATTGGTCTATGAGTTGGGCTGCCAACTCTGGACTGGCAAATTCCTAGAGATTTGGGGTGGCAGCCTGGGGAGGGTGGGGTTTGGAGAGGGTAGGGATTTAACAGAGTATAATGCCATAGAGCCCTACTCTAGGTACCCTCCTCCACTAAGTGGTCAGGCAAGCAGCATAGGCACTATACACAAGTATCCTGCAACATCTGGCAACTCCAAGACCATTGCAAAAATTGCTTTGGTTCAAAGGTAAAAGTGAGATTTCATTGTCCAACAGGACTGTGTAGTACTTTAGGAAAACATGACAATAAGTACGTAAAGACAGGTAAATTCTGATTAAACTATAAAATAAGCTACATTAGTATTTGTGACATAAAAAGCAAAACTGACCAAGACATGAGTGTTTTTCGTCTTACCTGGCTTTTTGCCAGAATTTCTAGAGACATATTCACTCCAAAAAGTCTTCTAGAAAAATAAAACAATATGCTTGAGAGTAAATTCTACAGGAACATGGAAGGAAGATACATACTTCTAAGGTTAAGAAAAATTTCTGTTAAGAATGTGTCTCTCCCTAAGAGCTGCTCCTGATAAACTCTGGATGGAATTGGTTCAGAATGTTAAAGATTTGCCTTAATGATAATATTCATGAAGCTATTTCCACAAGTAGCAATGATTTGGGTGAGTAAGACTCAACACCTGACTCAAGACAGTAGGAAAGGATTCCTTAACCACAGTAGTATTTACTTGTATTAGTGTAAAAGTTAACGTTTTCCATGTTCTTACTAGAATATGGGCTTTAAAAAACAGATTTTTTTAAAAAGCACACATGCTAGAAATAATTGTCCTACCAGTCCCTTATGCCACACCAGTTTTGATAGCGCACTCTTCCAGATGACTGTGTTTCAGACCAAAGCCTTAATGTCATGTAACAGTGAGCTCCCCAGGCTCAGCATTTGATGTAGTTTGAATGTATATGTTTATTTACTTATTAACAAAATTATATCCACCTTTACCCGTAAGTCAAGGTAGCTTGCAGTACATAACAAAAACATCAAACAATAGAACTCCAAATTCTACCCCCAACCTAATAAAATGCCTGCAATCTATACTCCATTAAAAGAACTGGTGAATAAAACAGCCTTGCAGTGCCTCCTGAAAGTTTCATATAGCACTCTTGACTTCCTTGGGGAGCCCATTCTATAAAGTCAGAGCAATTGCAGAGAAAGCACAGGCCTTTGTCAATGTCAGGCAAGCCACCTTTAATGAGAGAACAACCAGAACTTGGTAAGTTGCAGACCATAGCTTGTACACAGGGGCATACAGGGAGAAACAGTCCATCTACCTCATAACAAAACACCTACCTCATGAACCAACTTCTACCTCAACAAGCATCTGCCTGTACAAGCAAGCCCCAACCAGACACCACAAGGAAGGGAAGTGTGCCCACAATGCCCACAGGCCCCCTCAGGCCCAAACACATAGATCCTCTGGTCACAGCCCACCCCTAAGTGAAATTTCTGGTTCTTCACCAGTAGTAGAACACATTGTACAGATAAGAGATCACCTGCTGTGATTGTGAATTGTACAAATGGAATGAAAAGGGGTAAACAGGGACATCGCTTGCTGGCAGTGGCTTCTTCTATCCCCTTACTAGCTGTCCTGCAGCAATATCCCAGTTGCTCTGTCACTGCATCTTGATGCCCTCCAGTGAAGGCACCAAGCACCTTCCCTCTTTAGTGGTACTCAATGGTTATAAGCTATAGTCCTCTTAGTGAACCACGCCAAGATCTACCTGTACCCAGTAAGCAACTGAAGTACTTGGAGATTCATTAAAAAAAAAGTTAAAGTGAATCACATAGCTATGGAAGAGCTTTAAGGGAATTCCTTGTCCCAGCATGTTCCAGATCCCTTGATCTCTATGAACAGTAATTCTTGTTCCACTAAGAACCAACTGCACTAAACCAGAACTAACCAAACTACAACATCAGTGGTTGACTCCTAAGCAGAATGGGTTGTGAACTAGTTATTGAACATTTAAAATGGTCTTCCTCATGTCTCCTATACAAGCCACCAAAGTAAAGTAATTACCATTTTTTCTGGGTCATGAAAAATTTCTCTTGCTTCCTCGTAATTGCAGAGTTCTTCATGGCATTCTCTTTCAAGATTATCTGTGTTAAATATTTCAAGCTCAAGTATGTTGTTTAGAAGATGCCGTCCAATGAATGAATTGGCTTGCTCTGCTGAGGTGAATACTGGGAAAAAATAGTAAAAAATATTTAAATCAGAACTCCAGTAAGATTCTTCTTTTTTGGGTTTTTTCGGCATTTTGTGTGTGTGTGTGTGCACATAGAAATCATGGCAAGCTCTGGTGACTGACCACTACTCAGGGTCTGGAAGTTATTCAGAGAGGTGGCTAAATAAAGCCTGTCCCGCCTCTGGTATTTCAGGGAGGTCTCCTATTCCATTAGGATTTTTTCAAAGAATCTCTGCAGCATCTATATCTAATTAAAGGATTTGCAACACCCCCCCCCCCAAAAAAAAAAAAACAACAACAACAACTACTAAGTGAGATAATGGCTGACCTGGGACTGGCACTCACGTTCTCCAAAATGGCAACCTCTGTCTTGCTAGTCTCCAGGTGACAACTAGGACTATATTTGTTGCCTTATGGTTAGGGTTAACAACACTGTAGCTCCACCACAAAGATTGCAAATAGGCAACAGGTTTCTCATGCACCTTTGCTTCCCCTTGAATATTTTATTAACCTTCCTGCAAGTCATCTACTTGCCCTGAACTTCTGGTCACTTGACTCATGCCCTGCTTCATCTCAATATGGCTTGAGTCTCATCCTAAAAGGTCATCTTTGGTTTAATCTTATTGTGCTTTATCCCCACTTCTGAATCCTGTAAACAGCCTGGAATGAGCTTGCTGGAGCCATTCCCCAAACTGGCAGCAATTGAATTTAGAGCCAATGAAGCTCTAATTTCTGAAGGAGGGAGGATATTGTGAGGTGTAATTGACAGGAGGGTCCTAAATTCCAGTGCTGGGTCCAATGCTCTCAGGTCCCAAGGAGAACAGGCTATAATAAGATGAGAAGAAAGTCAGTAAACTGGTTAATTGACTCACTTCTAGAGTCCTCTCACAGCTTCCTCACTCCCACTGCTTTCCAGGCAATCTAGCAGAAAACTATTTGCATGTTTTTCCTTTTATGTCAGCAAGGAAAAGTGCTAGAGACTGAATTTTTAAAATGAAAACAT
Organism: Gekko gecko; assembly: GCA_029375565.1. Classification (NCBI taxonomy): domain Eukaryota; kingdom Metazoa; phylum Chordata; class Lepidosauria; order Squamata; family Gekkonidae; genus Gekko; species Gekko gecko. The sequence continues at coordinate 128,331,370 of JAPDNY010000003.1, forward strand.
GGAAGCAGAGAGGGGAGATTGCCACATGAGCTTCATAGATATGGGTCTGTTCATAAGTGGTAGTAAAATAAAAAAACTACCCTTTCTGGTTTCATCACTTTACAAGTATGGGTCTTTTTCAAAGGCTGTAACGTACTGTACACAGCTTACCACTGAAATGTTGCATTTCGGCTGTGATCACACACGCCTTTAGATCTGACATAGGTGTGAATGCCTGACGGATCTAAAGGGTGCGATCAGACAGTAACATCTGGGAAGTGTCCTGGAGTTGTCAGCAACCCATGCTGTTCTGCTGCAGAAATGGAGTTAAAAGACACCAGGGAAAGTCCGGGTTCCAACGGGTCATGGACAGACTTTCCTCTGTCTGATCGCGCAAGCAACACTCTCATGCCGTTGGGTGTCAGTCCCACAACAGGCTCAACAATGTTCCTTTCAGAAGGATCAAGTTTATTGAGTTCAGTAGAAGCAGGTCATCTTTGCATACAGTTTCTGTGTAAAGGCTAACCCCACAGGCGGGAAGGGGGAAGATATACTGCGTTTGAAGCGAGACCCTCTGATGGGAGCAAACCAATAAGAGGTGTAAGCCTTGCATGCTCGAAGTAACGACTACAAGTTCCCAAGCAGGCGAAGCATCAAGGTCAGGCTGCCAGATAAGGCGCAGTGAGAAAATGCAAGTTAACATTCCAGGACAATAAGATGATCAGTCTATCAACTCCCTTCCCCCACCAACCATGGCAGCATAGCTGGCATCGGGATGGTCTGATCATTCCATCCCAGCTTGGTGCCAGTTTTTGCTCCCCTTTTTGCAGTATGTTCATCATCGCATACTCTGTAGGGGGTCCTCAGTGCAGAGGTGCAATTTCTCATTGATGCGCATGGGAAACAAACGGCAAAAAACCTGACTCACCCACAGTTGCATCTGATCACACAGTGGTGGGCTGAGCCCACAGCTACAAAGGGATGTGTGATCTCGCAACTGTGTGTCAAATTCCTCCGGAGGAAACAGCCTTGCTTCCCCTCTACTTCAACTGGCCCGTGTGACCACAGCCTTAGAACAACTAGCAAGCTTAAAAATCTAAATCAGAAACATAGTTTTGGCATTTCAAAATATCTCAATACATTCACTCCGGAATATAATTGCCTAAGTGAAAGACCCCTCAGCATTCTACAGCATTAAATGTGTATGAAGCACCTTCATACATGATGTTACACTGAAGATGGGGACGCTCTGCCAGGGAGAAGAAGAGTTGGATTTATACCAACTCGCTTACAAACTCCTTCCCTTCCTCTCCCCACAACAGACACTCTGAGGTAGGTGGGGCTGAGAGTGCTCTAAGAGAACTGCTCCTGAGAGAACTGTGACTGACCTAAGGCATGTGGAGAAGTGGGGAATCAAACCCAGTTCTCCAGATTAGAGTCTGCTACTCTTAACCACTACACCAAACAGAGAGGGGGGAGCACCACAAGTACAAGCCATCTTTAATTTAATTAGCTCTCTCTCCCAAGCTGCCTTCCATTTTGCCTAAACATTTCTTATTATGGTTCATTTCTGACAGGACTTTTATTTATTTTTTCAAATTAAACACATAAACTACTTTTGAAAGGTACAATTGAGCAGTTCTAAACAGTGACGAGACACCAGGCTCTGGTGCAGTTCTGAAGGCTTGAAATGCATATTCTTCTTGTATGAGTACAGCACTTTCTTAAGTCTAAAAAAAATCACGCTTCAACAATATCAGAAAGGTGTGGGGGGGTTAATATGGCCATGAAGCTATGCTGTTCAATAGGAAAGCCTGTAGTTGGTCAGGAGTCATAGTAGTCTGCCCCCATTGCAAATCTGATACTACTATGATAACTTCAGTCCTAAGTAAATCTTCTCGGAATCCTGTTTAGGTCTATTCAATGGGGCTTACTCCCAGGAATTGCACTGTACATCACTTAGGAATTTTTCTTCTTATTCTGGGACATTTCAGAAAGCTATTTGTTAGTTACAAGAAAGTCAACACATATGCTTCTTTTATTACTCTTCATATAACATTAAGGGGCAGTTACCTTTAAACAACAAGAGAAGAATCACGTTAGACATTTTACTTTCTTTCTACATATCACAAAGAAGGAAATATCCCCAAGGTGGGGGGTGGGAAGACTATTGGTAATGAGAAGAGCAGGTGTTAGGAACAAAAATCTGAGGTTCTGACTGATTTCCTTATGCCAGATCAGATTCACTTTCTAAACATTACTGGACTGGAGGGTGTGTGTGTGTTTGAACTCTTGTTGGTCTCTAAAGTGCTACTGGATTCAAATCTAACTGTTGTACTGCATACCAACACGATTACCCTCTGAAACTATTTGCGTGTTTGATGTTAGTTGCCTCTCCACACAGCTTAGCCTATTTGTTCTTATCACCCTATCTGTAAGAAAGAAACTGTGTCCCCCCATCATTTTGTAAAGTCAATGAGGAGCCAGCGGGACTGCTTAAGAAAAATGGAATCTAATGTGGACTGTGTCATCCACAGTGACACAATTACTAGGAAATGTTCTTCTTTTATTTTGATTTTTAGCTCAACTCTAAGGTTCAGAACTTCAAGCTAACTTAAGAATTTTTCTAAAATCTCAAGATATATGACAGGGGAGCAATGTGTAATAGTTAACCTTAGTAAACTGAATTTCTAAATAGAAAAGTGTAGCTGGTTGGGCAAGAGAAATAAAAACATAACCAGCACTATGACTGACCCCAAACTTTTGTACATATTAGCAAGAAAGAGTGTGATCTGGAAAAAGTAATGACTATCCTTACTTTAATCATATTTGTGGGTATTTCTACCCTGTTGCTCCTGAGGATGCCTGAGTCAGATTACAACAGAACAATAAAAATCAATCTTAAAAACAAAATAATAATCAATATGCTAATAAAAGAATGGTATCAATCTTATAATTGTGAGATAATAGCTGTGAAGCAGATAAACAGCAAATTATATTTCCATAAAAGCAGCCAGATAAGAGTACAGTAAAGCCACAATAAAAGAGTATCCCAAATAAAACAGTTCCATCAATAAAATATAAAATAAGATCTATAAAACTGTCCAGATATCAAAAACACCTCTAAAGGTATATTAAAAGGCCTCACCAAACAAAAATGTCTTCATCTACCACTTGACCAATAACAGATTAGGTACCAGTTGAACTCCTGTAGAAGGCAGTCCATAACAAGATGCTGCCCCCAGAATAGCCCTGTCACTGAATATCATCTGCCTTACTTCAGGAAGTGGGAGTACTCAGAGCAAGGCTTAGGAAACTAAGCTGACAAGCAGAGTAGGCAATCCTTCAGGTACCCTTGTCCCATGCTGTTTAAAGCTTTTCAGATAAGACTCAGCACTTTGATCTTTGCAATGGGCAACAAGAACACAAATAACTGTGGGAAAACCTCATTTTTAGCAAAAGGTTATGGGAGCAGTCTGAATAAAGTCTACTCAGAAGTAAGTGCCTTGTTATCCAATGGGATTTACTAGCAATGGTGTCCTTAGAATTACAGCCTATAGCTGCCACACTAATCAAAGATGCTAAAAAAAGGAGACTTGTGCCTTCTACTGAAAGCATGGACTTAAAATACCCACAAGCTACAAACCTGCTAGAAAGAACACTAAATAATCTAGAACAGGTGATGCTCTAATCATTTGAGGGTCCATCAAGGACCAGTAGTGCCTCAGTCTCATTTGGACTGAGCTTCAGTTTATTGGCCATCATCCATTTCATTGCTACCACCAAACACTTTTTTTCTGGATCAAGGAGTTCACTCCGTTCTGTTAAAGAGAAACAGAACTGGGTGTCGCTTGCATGCTGATGGTCAAAGTAAGATAGGAATGGAGCACATAGTGCCTTCTACTGAAAGCATGGACTTAAAATACCCACAAGCTACAAACCTGCTAGAAAGAACACTAAATAATCTAGAACAGGTGGTGCTCTAATCATTTGAGGGTCCATCAAGGACCAATAGGGCCTCAGTCTCATTTGGAATGAGCTTCAGTTTATTGGCCATCATCCATTTCATTGCCACCACCAAATGCTTTTTTCTGGATATCAAGGGAGTTCACTCCGTTCTGTTAAGGAGAAAGAGAACTGGGTGTCGCTTGCATGCTGATGGTCAAAGTAAGATAAGAATGGAGCACATAGTGGTTAAACTGAAGGCAATTTGAAGCTGAGAAGAACCTTATAGCAAGCTAATGTAGTGATTTTAGTAGGAACACACCTCAACAAGATATTATTTCCCTGTGAATCTTTCAAGGAAGTCTGATGGAGACATTTCCCTGTAAAAAAAAATAATCCTGCATAAGCTCTCTATGAAACTGATGGTGCCAATTAAGCAGAGATTGCATATTTAGCTAAAGCTTAGAGGGCTGCATATAATACACACCCCTAATGGGGACTGGTATGTGGATGAATTATGGATAATTTCAGATGATGCTTAAATAATACAACAGCGCAATTGTAAATTTACATAGCATGCCAACACTGATGGTTGTGTGAGGCCATCCTAGATCGATTGTGGCCTGCAGTCTTCAGCCATACACGTTTGGTATAGGGAAACTGACTGAACATGCTGTTTAAATTCAGAACTATGTGTTTTGATTCATTCTGCAATGGTTATCATTATCAGGGCCGGCGCTTTCATAAAGGCAGGGTAAGGCAGTTGCCTAAGGGTGACAAAATAGAAGGATGCTGCACTGGCCTGCCGCCCTGCCCCCTTCCCCCCTTACCAAAAGCCCAGCTCTGGTCTGTTGGCCCTTGGCCTGCCGCCCTGCCTAGGCCATTGACGTGATGCCATTGGCATCCCCAGCAAGTGTTTGAGCCAGCAGCTTCTCGCAGATTTGCTTGGCCCGGTGGCGGCGCCCCTCCCAAACTACATCTCCCAACATGCCTTTCCCCTGCCTCCCCGCTCCTTACACCTGAGGAGCTGCTGGGCTCAGAGCACGGGGGGGGGCATGGAGCCAACCCTCCACACAGCCCAAAGCCAGCAGGCACCTCTTCCTTGGCCGGAGCCACCACTGTGGGGTGAGTGGGCAAGGAGGTGCTAGGGCTGGCGCTGGGTTCGGGGGCGGGCAGGCAGCTGAGCCGCATCAACAAGGCTCCTGCCAGCAGCAGCTGTGTGGTGGGCTGGGCACGGGAAGTGCACTTCAGGCACCAGGGCAGGCAGGGACGCAGGATCTGCATGGAAACTTCTGGCCTGTTGCAGGAGGAGTTGCAGAGAGGGCGGCCATGAATGCAACTGCCCTTGCTTCGCCATGGCATGACTGCCCCTTACCCCAGACAGAGAGAAGAGAAAGAAGAAGCAGAAGCGGCTTCCCAGGGAGTGTCCCAGCTGCTGCCACTGTCACCTTCTTTCCTTCCCTCCCAACTTGCAATACTCCCTCTAAGTTGTGGAGACTTGTGAGCAAAAATTCTGCTTTGTGAGCTACTGGCATTAAAGTTGTGAGTAAGTGATTTGGCTACTGCACAAATTAGCTTACTCTGGAGCTGTCTTTCCTGAGCTAAGACAAAAATGTGTGTGCCAGAGGCTAAAAAACTGTGAGCTAGCTCACACTAACTCAGCTTAGAGGGAATAGTGCTCCTGAGCCGTGCTGAGCTGGGTCGGGTCATCCTTAGCGAGTGCTGCTTGGGCATGGCTGAGCAAGCCGTTGTCTGCAGCAGTGTGGAGGCGAAGGGAGCAGGTGAGGGTGCCAGGTGGGGAATCAAATGGAGGTGAGGGATGGAGGCAATCCACAGTTTTTTGCCTGGGAGGAGGGGGAGAAGGAGGGAAGGGCAGAAGAGGCCCAGCCTGTGCCGCAGCCTCACTCCCCTCAGAATCCCCCCCAAGATGGCCTTTTCACCCCTCCAACCAGCCGCAGGCTCTCAGTTAAAAAGTTACGTTTTAACTTTAAAACATGCTTAAAACATTAGCATTCTTGCAATATTTTGTTCATTTAACTGACACCCCTTGCTCTGAATTATTGCATCAAAATGTTGGTGCTGTTGCAATCTTGAATATACTGTTCAAGAGTGTATCTGTAAGCTGCAGACCTACTTTTGATTTATTGATATTCGTTACAGAAATCTCATGCTCAGAGTTCTGAGCCTAGGGCCCAGGAGAAAACATGAAATGGCTTGGCATTGCAATCTTTTGTACATAAGTTGCTTCATGTGCTGGTCAAGAACATGAGAAGGCACCATGACACAGACTGAGGGCTATGTGTCTAAGTGGTCAGTATCAGCCTACTATCTGGGAAGTCTAAGTTCAAAATCCCCAAAGGGGTGACATGATAGAGGTTTACAAGATTATACATGGCATGGGATAGAGTAGGTAGAGAAAGAAGTGCTTTTCTCCCTTTCTCACAATACAAGAACTCATGGGCTCTCAATGAAATTGCTGAGCAGTTGGGTGAGAATAGATGAAAGGAAGTATTTCTTCACCCAATTCCAGTGAATTCCATTTCTTCATGTATGGAATTCACTGCCACAGGAGGTGGCGGAGGCTATAAGCATGGACGGCTTCAAGAGGGAATTGGATAAACATATGGAGCAGAGGTCCATCAGTGGCTATTAGACACACGGTATAGATAGGAACTCTCAGTCCGGGGCAAGTGATGCACGGTATTCTTGGCGCTGGGGGGGGCAACAGTGGGCGGGCTTCTAGTATCCTGGCCCCACTAGTGGACCTCCTGATGGCACCCGGTATTTTTGACCACTGTGTGACACAGAGTGTTGGACTGGATGGGCCATTAGCCTGATCCAACATTGGCTTCTCTTATTTTCTTAGCATGTGCACACTTCTTCACAAACATTTAAACAGATTTCCTCAAATATTACATGCAGGTAGGGGGAGTTAGTTGTCAGGAAGAGATTATTAGAGTCAAGATGAATAAGTAACTGAGCAATAAAAACAACAAGACTGGAATAACAATACAGTAGGATGTGTAAATTGCAGTTCTCTGCATAGGACAAACAGGTCAAACCCTACACCAAAGGGTAAATGGACACAAATCTGACATCAAGAATCGCAAAACTGAGAAAACTGCTGCAAATGAGACTATTTGGTTTGGCAGATATATCAGCTGAACACACTAAAGCATCAGCACTTGACCTGAAGAAATCGGTGACAAAATTTGCAAAGGAAAACGCACACAAAATGAGATTTTGATGTGTCTGAAATGAAAGCATTCAAGAGCCTTAATTTTTGACATCACAATTCACAGAATTATTCAAAATGACTGGTGAATTGTGTGCTAAAACTGTTTTCTGTTTGAGAAAGAAAACCAAAGGCTGTCATTTCACTTATTCTCACAATTTTTAAAAATAGCAATGTCAAGTTTTGCACTTTTAATTTTCCCTAGAATTCATCTGTTTTTGAAAATTGGTTAGCGGGGGTGGGGGGGGAGGGCACGTGCAAGTAGTTAGCCTTTCCTAGGGCACCAAAAAGCTGATCATCATACATTCTTGGGATCTCTTGTGCACATAAATGAATTATTTCTTGACCTGTGACAGAGCTGTCTTATGATATAGGACCTGGACAAGTCTTCACCACATTTGTTTCTCTATATAATGAAGGAAAGTTAAAGCTTTGATATACAAATCATTATTTTGTATTATGTGGCTAACCTTGTGCTTCATAATGGGAACAAAATTTCAGTATTAGCTGATCTAGTCAGTTTTACAAGGTACAGTTTCTTTTTTTAAAGTGAAAATTACCTTCTTTCATTGCATACTTTGATATCTTTAGTTTTCTTTGGTAATGTGGAAATGCAAGTAATGTTTGCAGCAGCTGAAGCAACAATAGGTAAAAAATGAACATAACCCGGTACCTGTCAAGAAAAGACGTGTTAGTCATTAGAAATCTTTCAAATAGCTATATGCAACATTAGCCACAAGTCCTCACAAGCAACCTGGATGAATATAATGGTAGAAACATGCTATGAGCCACCCCCCCAAACCAGTCTAGCATGCATGTCATCATGGTTGCATAATGTTACATAGATAGTTTCCAGAAGTTGAACCTTCAGTATCAGAGGGATAAAATTGCTTAAGATAGAGCACCATTATTATATATGTTAGAATCTTTGTCTGCCAGCACATTCTTCTAATGTGGAACCTTACAAAGTAAACTATCCAGCCCACAAAATTCCAAAACAAATACCTGTCAACTATTATTGACTACATTGAGCCACACTTGTCAACGGACCACAGGGGAAAGACACAGTTGGTGACATTGCTCAAGCTTGAGGCATGCCCAAGAATTTGCATCCATCCACTCCCTGGCATTTTGCCCCCTTTCAAGAACAACATGCCTTGAAGCTTTCCCCTCCAAAGCGCTGCGTCTTCAGGGGTTGCTGTCTGAGAAACACTACTATCAAAATCTTCTTTGCCCTAGCAGGACTAGCGGCAAGGTTTTTGAGTGGTCAGCCCGCACGCAAGTTGCATCTAGTGGCCCAGAAAGGAATCTGTAACAGCTTCCTTCTAGTGAAAGCCGACCAGCTTTAAAGCAATGATTTCTCTAGACAGGAGACTAAGTTTCGTCCGCCGTTTCCGAACAATTTAAAAAAGAAGGCCAATAAGATTTAAACGCCACCGTTTCCTTCAGACGTTTGGACAAAAACAGCGACGCGACTGAGAGATGGGTTAGTTCCAGCTTTCTGCTGGCTTCATTGAAGACTTCGCCGCCCCATCATTGTTATGTAAAAAGGGTTCAGACACGGATCTAACAGCCAGTCTACCCGGAGACCAAAACAGGCGCCGCACGGAGAATGCATACTAGCGAGTTCTCCCCCCCCCCCCGACCCTTCACGGGTACTTGGGTGCTTCAGGCTTCCGTGCTAGTCTCCACTAAAACAGCGGGTCTCATTCAGCCCCTTTCCACGGTGGAGAGGAGATCTTAGTTTCTGCTTGCTGTCCTCTCCCACTGAAGTGTCTCCTTTCTTCTCCCTGACCTACCTGCTGCTGACTTCAAAACGTAGGTTCCAAGACACTCCAGTCAAGTCGGTGGGAGAGATACCGATAACTTTCTGTCCGGGAGACCGCCGAATGGGTGAGAATAGCCAAGATCACATGACCTCACCCCTGCTGCCTTGGTAGCCGCCCAGCTGAATTCCGGGTGGACGCGTGAGAGGGAGGATTTAGCAACAGCTAGGCAGCACATTCCATGCACTTCCCGGTTTGCAAATGCACGCTGAAGGGAAAGTAGCTCCTGGGATGCAGATCAGCCTCCTTCCTCCCCTACCGCTACTATGAAGGCACATTAATTTGGTTACATCTATCTGTCCTATAGAACAGTAGGAAATTGCCTGCCCGGGTGTTGGAGTGCGTGGCAGCTTGTGGTTTTGTAGGTTGTGTGTGTGGGGGGGTGGGTGGGTGGGTGGGGGGAGAATAAGTTTGAGAACTACTGGAAGAACCTTCACAACAACTTGGAGAGCAAGACTTTCGCCTGGCCCCTCTGGTGAAGGATGGTTATAGATCATGACTATGGCAACAATTGAATCAGTACTATTTACATGGTGGTTGTGATATCTTTAATAGATCTAGTTGGTTAACTTTGTACTGGTTAAAGTGTATGTGGAAGGGGCAATGTCTGAAAGTACTAGAGAGTCTGGCACCAAAACCCATCCCTCCACTTTTTTTTTTTTTTTTGTAACATCCGGGGGTACTAGACAGACATCTTAAGCCTCTGACTACAGGGCTCCACAGCCATGGTCACCGTGGCGCTCACCAACATATTTCCTGGTTTCTGCCAAGTGTCTTTAGAAAGTGGATGGAGGCAGATGGGAATCCTGCCTAGCAGGGCTTCTGACTGGCCGTTACAGACCTGACTGACTATGCAGATTAAGATAAGGTTTCAGAAGCAGCTGCTACCACAATATTAGTTTTATTCTCTCCCTGACTCCTCTTTCCCAGAACTATTGGGTGGCTGACAGGAATGCTTGCTATAATTGTGTAGCTGTAGGTTTCCTCACTGCTTGTGTTCCCCCTGTTCCTAAGCCCTCCACCCCACCCTCAGTCCCGAAATCTTGTGCAGGAAAGATCTTGGGCATTCTGCTGGGGCTGCCTCTGACTAGCGAGCTGTGAAGAATGCGGGTTATCTGCCAGAAGTGGCTATGTTTCCTTCCCCATGTCTACCTAGAAAAAGAGAACATGCTTACATCAGGGGACTCAAACTTACTGAACCGCCTGGCTATGCATCTGTTCCAGGGTTCCTGTTGGTTCTAACCACAGTCTTTGTCACAATGGGGGGGCATGCATGCTGTTTCCTTTGTTCCCCTGCCTGATTATGTTTTGCATGTGGACTAGGCAGGCTGATGTCAGGGATGTGTGCCTACCTCAGCATGTGTTGGTTGACTGCTTCTGTCTCTGCCTGTTTGTGGGGCATTATTAGTGGCATACTGCAGAATGATTTGTGAGTAACGGCAGGGTTGCTGTGGACTCTGGTGCAATTACGATGTTCTCTGTACTTGGCGGGAGGTCTTTTTTTGTACATTTGCCCTCAGAATAAACATAAAACGAGTACTGAGTAGTGATGCTGATATCGGCTATGCACTAATAATACCCTTAAGTTTGACCTGCCTGTCTGTTAAAACAAAAAAAAAAATTTATGCATCGTAAAGATTAACAGATTTATTATGTCATGCATATTCATGGACTTGAGCTAACTTGATCAGATGAATGAAGTGTATCCTAAGTTGGCAGATATAAGAAAATTGTAAATAACAGTGACAAAAAAAAGAGTCTGTGTAGTTTTTATGCAAACCTCAAGATGGGCATAGTGTTCTGAATAACACAGGTTAGTGAAGAATCCAAGGCTATTAGTTTTTCTGTATCAGATCATTTAACCCCTAGCCAGAGGTAAACCCAATAATGTATCAGGTTTGTTACAGATATAGTACACAAGTAATACTATTAGAGAATCTCTGCTTCCATTTTAAGCTTTTATTAAAGCATGTTTATTCAGCATTCTTAATACTGGCTAAATCAACAGAAAATTATGCCATCCATCGTTGTTACAGAGGTAATTAAAGGAAAGCAATTACATGAGCCATAAAAAGTATCTTACCCCAAAATAATCAGGTCACAGGCAAGGACCCCCTTTGAGAGCTCTTGATCAATTCAATTTCCCCTATTTTAGCATCATCTCCTGACAATAGCTAACTGTCCCACTTGATAAGAGTGCACATTCTTGGCTAACTAATTATCTTAAACTTCAGATACCATACAAGGTTATCTATACTTAAATGTCTTGTTAAAATATATAAAGATTGTTAGTTCATTCTTGCTACTTTTTATCACACCAAACTCTTTAAAATAGTGATTACAAGTTTCTCATACAAATGAATGACTTGGCCCTCAACTTACCCACCCATCTTTGAATCATATCTTCATTTCTGTGAAGTGGGACATTGTCTCTTATCCCTTTTTGGCATTTTTAGCTGGGGTGCCAGGCAAGGTTGTTTTTATGCACAAGACATATTCTGTGAGGTTTGGGATTTTTTTTATTTTTGTTTTGTCATGCTTAACAACTGTTCTCCTAATTTCTGGCTATATCCATAATAATGGTAGCAGCAAGGGAAGAGGAGGAGAAGGAGATTGGATTTATACCCCTTCCTTCACTTGGAGTCTCAGAACGGCTTACAATCTCCTTCCCTTCCTCTCCCCACAACAGACACCCTGTGAGGCAAGTGGGGCTGAGAGAGTTCTGAGAGAACCATGACTGTCGAACGTCACCCAGCAGCTGCCTGTGGAGGAGTGGGGAATCAAACCCGGTTCTCCAGATTAGAGTCCACTGCTCTTAACCACTACACAAACCTGGCTCATCATAGTGTGAAAAACCATTATCACGACTGAAGCCTAACTGGGTAATATCATTTTAATAAATTCTAATTCAGCACTTTCTTTTGCTGACTAGTGGTGTCTTTCAGGTCAACTGCACCATGTTCCACAGGACTGCACTGTTCTTCCATTGGTTTCTGACTGTTGCCATTTTCGTGTCAGACTTGTCTATTTGTTCTTTTGCACAGACTTGTTTACATAGAAATGAAAGTGTGTTGTTAACATGTGATGGCATTTATTATGTTGGAGGATGAGCAGGTAAATGAGCCCCTAATGAGAGGTGGCTGATGTTATTAGGCCCTACTATTGTAGTGCTGCCTGAGTGGACATGGGGACAGAGCTGGCATCTGGAGTTTGTTGCAGAACCTAATTCCTGGGTTTAATTCCTATTATGTGGCTTGTTAATGTTGCTGCATAGCTGTTTTGGATTAGGGGGCTGTACATAAAGGAGGACAAGCCTGCAATCCCAGTCTGTGAGAGAAAATAACTTTCCTTGTCCATGATGTTAACAATTGAAGGCACACTGGAGTGATTTTAGCTGGGAACTGTAAATGACATCATGCTGTTTCCTGTTGCTTTCTCTTTTGGGTATGTCCCGTAATAGACTACATCTGGATACAAGTCTAGTCTTGTCTTTCTGTTCCTTGGGTGGGTATTGTTGTTTTATTATATTATTGTTGCTGGCTACTGTAAATCCTTCTGGCATGCATCCTTTCCAAGGAACTGGAACTGGTTGCATTTTGGGCTTGGCCCTAAATAATGAATACATTGTGTTCTTGGTGGTAGCTGGCAGTATGTAGCCACAGGTAGTGGGTACTGAATATAAGGTGGGCTTTATATGTCCATTAGACAATTCCAGAATGGTGTCCAGAAAATGAATCTGTTCTGTCTGATGGTCCAGCCTGAGGCTGCAAGTGGAATGGAAATTGCTGAAGTCCTGATGGAATCTCTGAAGGGGATGGTAAAGATTTCATCTATGTATCCCAAGTGTATAACAGGCATTGGGAGCCTGAGGAATATATCTGTTGATACATATTGCTATATATTCTGGAGTCTTTGTGGCAATGTCATTAACCTGCAAATAAAAGCTGTTCCTGAAGTAACAGTGGATAAGGACAAAGTGTCAAAGTCTGGTATTGGGAATTATATTCATGATGGTCTGTAGTGGTATACATTACTGGATTTATATATGGTTGCTAGATTGGTATTCTCTGAGAGACCATTGTTTCTAATTGGGAGGGGCTTACTTGTAGCATAAAGGATAAAGATGGCTTCCATGTAACCAGACTTTGCTATTGCGATAGTATACAGAATTGCAATTAAAATTTGCTGGTGTCACCAGTTTAGAAGATCTTCTGGTGCCACAGGACAAACTGAAGAACATAAAAGAGATAACATTACCAAGAAAAAAGGACCTTGCTCTTCTAAGAAGAAAAACAAGTTTCCCAAAGGAATGGTGATTCTGTTACTGTATACATAATTTTTATATTAGCACCCACACCTTAGAGAATTGTGAACATGTTTCATGAACACATTATTCTTTGGTAAAATGGAACTTTTGTCTGCAACAGGACATGTGCAAATGGCATTCAAACAAAGGTTATTTGTTTCCCATTACTGCTTTTTACTAAAATGAGTTATGCCCATTTTAGAGCAGGAACTTGTGTTTATGTATTTTAAATAATAATTTCTGGCCTGAGCCTATTTATTTATTTAAAACATTTCTAAGCTGCTTTTCAACCCAAATAGAGTTGTCATCTAACAGTAACCCCTTGCAGTTTCCCCTTTTCCTTGATATGTTTTGCACTGGGTGTTGGCCCCCTTGGCTAGAATTTGCTTGTGGTTGTCATTGTGCATTGTTTCATTACTGCCTCAAGCATTTTGCAATAGTGGCTTTGTGTAGGATGCTAGCCTAGTGCTGATTCAAGTCTGATATGTGTTGCCAAACTCCAGACAAATGTGCAGTAAGCACTCCCCAAACTTTTCCAAAAACAAATTATTAATTGATAGCTCTGCTATCTGAGCATATGGCTAGAAGACTGATGCCCTCTAGTGAGATATGAGTACTGCTACATTTGCCTGGTCTTGGATTATAAAGGCTCTGTCCATGTGTTTTTCCGTTATTCATTGGCAAGGCAGTTTCTACTGCCTTTCTATCTGATTGCTTAAGTTTGCTGCTCAGTAATGTTTATAGAGTGGTGGACTATTCCATGCTAATACACACTAATACACAAAAACACACTATTATAAAATTATTACACAACTAGCTTTGTAAGTAAATTCTGAATATGGCATTTTTTCTTATGAATATTTGGAATATGAATACTGTGCAGTATGTGTGTATATCATCAATGACATCTACACAGTGCAAGTAGGTTCCACTGTACAGCAGCTTTAATAGAAAAACTATTCCAAATTTAGAAGAAGAGGAGGAAGAGATTGGATTTATACCCTGCCCTTCACTACCCAAAAGTGTCTCAGAGTGGCTTACAAACTCCTTTCCCTTCCCTTCCCTTCCCCACAACAGACACCTTGTGAGGTAGGTGGGGCTGAGAGAGCTCTTGACAGAAACTGCTCTTTTTCAAGAACAGCTCTTATCAGATCTACAGCTTGCCCAAGGTCATCCAGCCAGGTGCAAGTGGAGGAGTGGGGAATCAAACCCGGTTATCCCAGATTAGAGTCCGCACACTTAACCACTACACCAAACCACTACACCAAATTTAGGGGGTGTACCACTATCTTTGTGCTGGTGAAATGCCTTTGGATGCCTCCACTACTAAACAAAGTTGACTTCTAAAGTCTTAGGAAGATGTAACTCTACTTAGGATCACAGAGTAAGTAGCTTTTTGTACTTGCCAAGTATTTTAAAATGACTGGCTTCACAGTGGATAATTAGGATTTCTTGTAGAGTTTATAGTATAGTATCAATTTCTACTACTAGCCTTATGTTTCCTAGGAAGTGGCTTCAATAGATCAAGCACATTTTTACAATCATTAGATTTAGCAAGCGTTTAATACTCTGAATTTACTCTACTGCATTCTATAGTAATTTCCAGTGTTATCCATGTATTTATTTATTTATCAAATTTATATCCTGCTCCCTCTCCCCCAAATGGGACTCGGGATGGCTAATAGCATATAAAATACACCAATAAAAATTATACAAGATCTAGCCTTTATTATAGGACTAGATACTAGAGTCAGACCATATATTATATATGTTTGTATTTGTAGGGCTCACTGCTGAAACAAGATGATTAGCAGCAGAAGGTATAAGAATTTTATACATCTATGATTGTAGTGCTATGACATCCAATTTAGCCTTGTTCTCAGATCATATTCCCACGAATTAGTCTTTGTGAAGATTTTTAAAAATGCAGTTACTGTATTTGCTTAAGTGTTCTTAGCAGTGGACTATATGAATCATTGCAACTAACAACTTTACTGCACTTGTTTTTCCTGTTTGACTGCTTTGACATAAACTTCAGCTATGCTGTACTATAGGTGTTTTCTTTTTACATTTGTGACATCTTTGTTGTTTGCTGGCCAACTTAGTAGTCATGGTATTTCTGCATATTAAGTGGCAATACAAGCAATACACCTGCTTCTGTATTATGTGTACTAGGAAAACCCCTGCATAGGGTGTGAGATGAAAATGACAAGGTGTCTCAAGTAGAAAAGAAGTTCTGAAATATAGTGTATAGTATATCATACTAAGGCTAATTCCAAACTGGTTATTTGTCCTGGGTTTGATGCTGTTCGGAAGTGTTCCCCCCACACATCTCCTCATGATGGATTTGTGCACCTCCTGGAGTTTCCTGGCTTTCTCTCTAATTTTTCCCAAACCTGCTTTGCTGCGAAGTTTAGGGAAAGATCACAGCAAAGCCTAGATTAGAGGTGTCGAACTCATTTGTTATGTAATGGCCCCGGTGGGTCTGGTGTGGGAGCAGGCGGACATCCCACAGGACAACCAGGCAGAAGGGACCAGGTAATCACTCAAAGTACAGGTGCAAGCAGAAGAGTGGTCAAGAGGCAGTCCAAGGGTCAGGTATCTGGAAAGGGGAACCATCAGTCAGTCCAAGAGTCAGGGATCCAGAAGTCAGGTGGTCCAGTGTTCAGTCCTGGTTCAGAGCAACAGAAGTTCCAGTCAGCAAGGCAGGAGACAAGGTGGGTGGTGATGCAGCCATGGTATACATTGCGTCCACAAGGAGCAGCTTCCCCTTTCCTGGATTTATAGCTGACTCTCCATGGGCTGGTTAGCTGCTGCTAATTGTGGCACACATCCCAGCAAGTACTCATCTGGCAACAGGTGTCCGTGATTCATCAAGCGTTCACTGTGATGGGCTCTGATCTCTGATCTCCACTGACAGCGCTGGCACTCAAGGGGTGTTGGAGAAATGCTGGGCTTGGCCTCCTCCCTCTCCTCTGTGTCTGATGCCAGTAACTTGCTTGCAGCTGGAGGAGAGGGCAAATTGGTTACAGTTGGTGTTTGGTCAAGAGCTTGCATTTCCTGTCCCTGAAGATTGATGGGATTTATTGCAGCTGGTTGTTCCTCCCCCTCTGAGGAGGAGATATTATTATCAGGCTGAGCACCCATCTGGTCAGGCTGGGAACCAGAGAGACGTATGACATGCTATGAGGGCCAGATCTGACATAAATGAGACCTTGTTGGGTTGGGCCATGTGTGTCATAAAATGCAATGCTTGGTAGCAGACAGAGAAACTTTATAACGGACACAGACAAACACAATTAAAGATTTTTTTAACTTTAAATAAAACATGCTTAAAACACTAGCACTCTTGCAATATTTTGTCTGTTTTCCTGTCTCTGATAACTGAAAACTCTGCTCTGAATTATTGCACCAAAATGTCTGTGCTGTGAGGGAGACCAGGTTTTGGCGTGACAGGAACAGTTGCACTGGGAGGCTCTCTTGAGTGTCGACTGAATCACTGGCTTTTTCAGAGGGATTCGGGGGCTCCCAAACTTCAGTGAGTTCCCCGTAGAGGAGCTCATTGCAAGGGGCTTTATTTGGACCCCCCCACAAACAGCAGCAAGTGAGTGGAAGATCCGAATGTGCCATGACACAGGAGCTGGCTGAGAGCGCCCTTGTTTAGACAGGGGCGTGCAGTCATGACTGCCCAGGTAAAGGGGGAAAAGCTGGAACCTCAACCATAACACCGATGAAGTATAACACCATGAGTACATTTTAAAGAAACAATATCAGAAACTCTACTATCCATCATCAAAGCCCCTTTAAAGTTTAAAAAGGCAACAGAATGGAGGGGTGAAGAATTTCCCTCTCGCACCCCCCCCTCTTCAGCAGCTAGGAAAAGGACTTAAAGAAATTCTTTAAACAGCCTCTTGGGCGAAGAAATCAGAAGGACCTTGTCTAAGACTGTACTTTGTGGAATATAAAATTGGGGGAGGGAGAACGGTTTAAATGTGATTTTGAACCTTAGTGAACTAGCAATATATTTTCTTCATCTGTTTATTTAGAGTTAAAAATAAAACATCTAGAACTACACAAAGACCTATAAAAGACTAATCTTGTTAAAATAAGAACTAGGAACAACTATAGTTCAATAAATGGATTATTAAGATTTTATTTTTTAAAGGATAAAAAGAAAACTGGATCTTACTCTGAACTTTTTACATACTACATTCCCATAACAATTTATGTTTATCTTTACAAAAAAACAACAAAAAACAAAAAGCTACATTTTCTTCTGACTGCAATGTCTTCTACTGTAAATGCCTGATGACATTCCTGACTTATGTTGATACTGTCTCTGTCTTTAATATGACTACAGTAATTGTTGATATATGCTCATTACAAGTGATGTTATTGTAAAACTTTTTTGGAAAATATTTTTAGAGATTCTCTTGTTTTAACATGTTGTTGGAAAAAATAGATGACACTGATTGACTGCAGAGGGCCCCAAAGGACTTATTTCTAGATCTACTGGGACCTATAGACAATGAGTTATTACAGCTTTCTTTGAAAGACTTGCAGTTTATGATTCAAAACACAGTGGTCATCGCTGTAAAAATTGCTGCTGAAGAAATTCTCTACCTTATACAAGATGAAATGGAAATACTGATGTATCAGGCCTCAACTAAGAGGGAGATATGGAAAGAGGAGAAAAAAGGACACAACGATGCTGAAGACATAGAGGAAATCTACAATCAAGTTGAGAGGATCTACAGGAAGGAGGCTGTACCTACAAAGAGAAATAAAGTTGCTATAAAAGTGCATCAGAGATTTTATAAAAGAATCACTGTTGATGACATTTCCAAAATAATGAGTCACACACCACCCCAGAGAAAGCAAAGAAACCAATACATGGAACTACAAACCATTTCCAAGACTGAGTACAGATGGCTAGTTCCAGAAGACAATTTATACACTTATAAGGGGAAAAGACATAGAATGCAGACATTAAAATTTAAGAGGAGAAATCAGAAAATCAAAAAAAAGAGGAAAGTCACAAAAAAGGATGGGAAATTTCTGAGATTTATAATGGAGTAAGATCCTAATATATTTGCTTCCAGAAGAAAATAAAGAACTATGCATCTCTATATATCCAATGAAATAACTCTGATAAAATGCTTAGACAAAGTAAGAAATTGTATATCCACATATTTGCAAATATTATATGATACCATAAGTTGGAAAAATGATATAGATTTTGATAACATATGAGGTAGTTTAATATGGGGAAAGAATGATACCCCAATTTTATGTTTGTTTATTTTGAAAATAAAAAAGATTGTAAAAAAAAATGTCTAAAAAAAAGATATATAAAAAAAGTAAAAAAAATGTCTGTGCTGTAGCAATCTTGAGTATGCTGTTCAGGTGTGTACCTGACAGCTGCAAACCTACTTTTGATATATCGACATTCATTACAGAAATTTCATGCTCAGTGTTCCTAGCCTAGGACCCAGGGGAAAACATGAAATGGCTGGGCATTGCAACTTTTTGTACATAAGTAGCTTCATGTAGAAGGTCAAGAACATGCGAAGGCATCCTGACACAGACTGAGGGCCATGTGTTTGTCTACAAAACTATACTCTTTCCCAGAGAAATAACTACAACTTCCTACAAAGAGAATGTACTGGGTGAACTTGGTC
This sequence comes from Gekko gecko, assembly GCA_029375565.1. Lineage (NCBI taxonomy): Eukaryota > Metazoa > Chordata > Lepidosauria > Squamata > Gekkonidae > Gekko > Gekko gecko. The sequence goes on from JAPDNY010000003.1 coordinate 128,350,342, forward strand.
TGGGGACACATTCTCAGTTTAATCCACCTCACTGGCTTCTCCTTATTCCTCCTCTAAAGTAGTTCACATTGCTTTCTTACTGAGAAAGACTGGATCCTGAGGGCATGAATACAGTGAAATGGGGGAGGGAACCCAGTTGCCCCCAGGAGGGCCCTGGCATAAAAAGCCCAACAAAACACACACACACTGTAGCAAGGTACACAAAAGCTCATACCTTGAACAAAACTTTGTTCATCTTAAAGGTGCTTGGTATTTCTTCCATGTGATTGAGGCAGCCCAGCAAGCTCTCCCTCATTCCCTCAGGTATTAGCATTCTGGATACCACCTCAGGACATAACAACTTCCTTTATATTCTCTCCCCAGTGGGGGCCCAAAACAGCTTACATAATTTTCCTCATCTCCATTTTATCATCATAATGCTGGTAGGAAGGTTAAGCTGAGAGTGTGTGATTGTCCCAAGGTCACTCACATAGCTTTCATAGAGTGGGGATTCAAACCCAGCACTCCCAAATTCTAATCTGAAACTCAAACCACCACACAATACTGGTTCTCTTTAGAACCTATTTAGACTCTGAGTCTCTCTCTCTCTCTCTGTGTATAGAGTTATAAATATTATTTTCTTGTGTTTGGAACAAGAAATGAGAAAGTACATTTATCTTTCTGTAATGCCAATGAAAACTAGTGAAATTTGAACAAAGCAGAAATATTCTCTTGAAAACTTAGTTTTTTAGTCTATTTAAGATTCATTAAGAAAATTCAGCAAAGCCCCCTGTATGTATAAATATCATATTAATGAAGAATTATTTTAATTAATCTGAAAAGCCATTGTAGAAATTTAATTTCCCTCCCACGTTCTTAATGAAGAAATAAAGCAACTAATTTCCATTGCTGTTTGACTCCTTCGCATATCAGAAAATTAATGTAACATACTCAGCCAAGCCCCATTTTTTATTTTTTCCACTAGGACACCAGACAGTAGCTTATTTCTTAGAATAAATTTATGAATTTCTGTTCTGTCATCAACTTTTTCATTTTTTAAAATTTAATGTTCAGTGTGGGTTTTAAATATTTAATATACAACACTTATTATCAAATAACTCTTTCCCTCCCATAAACTCAAACTCTTCCCTAGTCCTACACAGAAGGGAGAGAGGAAAAGGGAGCAACAAAAATGAAGGAAAGAAAGAAAAATCTAGCAAAAAAAGCAGAAAAAAGAACAAGGAAAAGGAGGGTGAACCGCATACAAACAGATAAGTTGTATATCGTATTTCTTAAAGCTCTAAAAATTCAACCCGTATCATTTTTATTTAATAATTCTCAGCATGGCCAGATCTGTGGCTACTTAAATCTGGAGACTGGAGTCATGAATAGGCAAGATGGATTTTTCTGCAACCATGATAATAGCCCCAGCTTTGCAGAAAAATTTCTAATTTAAAGAATTACATTAGGGGGTTAAATATAGGGGGGGGATAGAAACAGTGCCTGTTCCTCTAAGAAACAAATGTCCTTTGGTGTGACAGTTGTGGGCGTTGCTAGGTAGCCACAACAGTGTTGCCAGCCTTCATGTCTTAGTTTCTGTATGTAAAAAGGTAGGGGGAGGGGCAGGGCCCTTTTCAGGGATTTGAGGGAGGACTTAAAGGGGCAAGACCTGGTAGCACCCCATAGGCAACTTGATACTATGTGACTTCCATGATTTACTCAGGTACAGCTGTTTGCTAGTGTTCCATGAAAGCCCATGTGGTATAATGGTTAGAGTTTCAGACTAGAATCTGGGAGAACCAGGTTCCAATTAATACTCTGTTAATGTCATAATATAATAATGCTGAATTTAGCCCATGTGTTCCCCCCAAAAAGCTTTGCCCTATTTTAATGTTGGGATTGCTTCAAAACATAAGATCTCCATGAAGAAGAGAGGACGAGAGAGAAGAGATTGGATTTATACCCCGCCCTTCACTTGGAGCCTCAGAATGGCTTACAAACTCCTTCCTTTTCCCTTCCCCACAACAGATAACCTGTGAGGTAGGTGGGGCTGAGAGAGCTCTTTCCAGAACTGTCCTTGAGAGAACAGCTCTGACAGAACTATGGCTTACCCAAGGTCATCCAGCAGCTGTAAGTGGGGGAGTGGGGAATCAAACCTGATTCTCCCAGATTAGAGTCAGCGTGCTTAACCACTACAGCAAACTGGCTCTGAGGACTGAGAACATGGTTCAGAGTTAACTTATTCATATTTTCTCATAATACACAGCTAAGCAAAAATTGTTTTGTGTATTTAGGAAAGAACTCATAAAGCATATATGGCATCTATAGAATGACATCCTTATCTCTTGTTCAGTTTAAGGGAGTTAGTAAAATTTCATTGAGTGCCCATGAATTCTTGTATTATGGGAAAGGGAGAAAAGTACTTCTTTCTCTACCTGCTCTATCCCATGCATAATCTTATAAACCTCGATCATGTTACCCCTCAGCTGTCATTTCTCCAAGCTAAAGAGCCCCAAGTGTTTTAACCTTTCTTCATAGGGAAAGTGTTCCAATCATTTTCCACACTTTTTCCAATGCTATAATGTCCTTTCTGAGGTGTGGTGACCAGCACTGTACACAGTACTCCAAATGAGGTCACACCATTGATTTATACAGGGGCATTATGATACTGGCTGATTTGTTTTCAGTTCCCTTCCTAATAATCCCCAGCATAGTGTCGGCATTTTTTATTACAGTCGTACACTGTCTGGACATTTTCATTGAGTTATCTACTATGACTCCAAGATCTCTCTCTTGGTCAGTCTCTGCCAATTCGGACCCCATCAATGTGTATTTATAGTTAGGATTTTTGGCTCCAATGTGCATCACTTTGCACTTGGCCACATTGAACCCCATTTGCCATGTTGATGCCCACTCGCCCATCCTCGACAGATCCCTTTGGAGTGCCTCACAATCCTCCCTGGTCCTCGCCACCCTGAGCAACTTCATATCATCTGCAAATTTAGCCACTTCACTGCTTACTCCTAACTCCAAACAAGTTAAAAAGCATCAAACTAAGTACTGATCCCTGTGGTACCCCACTGCTTACCACCCTCCACTGAAAAATTTCCCATTTATACTCACTCTGTATTTCCTATTAATTAGCCAGTTTTTGATCCACAAAACTTTAACCCCATGACTATTGAGCTTACTTAGGAGCCTTTGATGAGGAACTTTATCAAAAGTTTTCTGGAAGTCAAGGTAAACAACATCTATTGGGTCCCCCTTGTCACATGTTTGTTCACTCCCTCAAAAAACACGAACAAGTTAGTGAGACAAGATCTTCCCTTACAGAACCCATGCTGAATCTGCCTCAATAGTTTTTGTTCATCAATGTGCCTACTAATTCTTTCCTTAATAACAGTTTCCACCAACTTACCCGGTATCGACGTCAGACTGACTGGGCTGTAATTTCCCGGATCTCCTCTGGAACCATTTTTAAAGATGGGAGTGACATTAGCTACCTTCCAGTCCTCAGGAATGGAGGCAGATTTTAAAGAAAGATTACATATTTTTGTAAGGAGATCCACAAGTTCACATTTGAGTTCTTTCAGAACTCTTGGATGTATGCCATCCGGGCCTGGTGGTTTATCAGTTTTAAAGTCCTGCAGGTTCTTTAAATGCTTCCCCATGCCTTCCCCAGCCCGCCCGCCAAAGTGGGCAAGCAGGGGAAGGCCTGGAGAGACCCCCCCACACCTTCCCTGGCCTGCCCACTGAGGTGGGCGAGCCGGGGAAGGCCCTGCAAGGAGCATTTAAATGCCTTCCTGTGCCTTCCCTGGCCCGCCTGCAAAGTGGGTGAGTTGGGGAAGGCCTGGAGAGAGCCCCACCGCATTCCCTGGCCTGCCTGCTGCCTTCCCTGACCTGCTCTGGCCAGCTTCTGTCAGGCAGAAGCATCTGAGATCCTCGCCCCCCATTTCCTTCACCCTGCTTGGAGGCGAAGGGAAGGGAGATGTCAGGGTATGTGGCATATGCAAATAAGTTATGCTAATGAGTTATGGTAATGAGCTCCTGCACCTCTTTTTCTATGAAATGACCCCTGGCATATTTAAGTAAAGTGTTTTAACAATCCAGTTTTCTGATGGGATTAGGTTTGCTGCTTTTTTCTGGAAGAATTCCTTATATTTGTCATCTGAATGAAAGGCATAAAATCAACAGATTAAGCATTCCCTATTACATTTTTCCTTCTTCTGAAGAGCTCAGGACAACATAAAGAGCTCTCCTTTCTTCCACTTACCTTCACAACAGGACCGTGAGAAAGACTGACTGACAGAAAGGATGAATAGTCACCTATTTCATAATCAAGTAGAGATCTGAATTCTGTTCTCCCCAGGCCTATCTGACGCTCTAACCACGCCATCACCCTTAGAAAACATAATCCATTGAATTTCTGCTGTTGTAGGAGTCTTGTTGCCTTCCCATCTGTCAGCATAAAATTGCTTATCCCATTCCTGCTTTATACCTGTTCAGCAACCTGTGTTTGAAACATGTTTTCTGGTGGTGTCTCGTTTTGGGGGAAAGGGGCTTAGGATGCACAGGGTTTAAACCAGGTTTAAACCTAGATGAACTGCTTTGGCTCTTCTCTGCAGTCCTAGGCTAGCCTAAGCTTTTCTTCTTTGTATGCTTCACTCCAAAGCATGAAGAATCTACAGCTGAGATTTTGGCAAAAAATGAAGGATTCAGCAGCTTCCTTCTACTTCAGGTCCTTGTCCTTTTATTTAGAAATGTTGTTGATTGTAGGTGTTAGTTTGTCTTCCTACTTTAGCCATGTAAACAAATTCCAAAGAGAGATAAAAAAGTAAAGGTAAAGGTTTCCCTTGCTCAAAAGCTAGTCAGATCTGATTCTAGGGGGTGGTGCTTATCTCTGTTTCCAAGCCAAAGAGCCAGTGCTGTCCGAAGACATTTCTGTGGCCATGTGGCCAGCATGACTAAGTGCCGAGGCATATGGAATACTGATACCCTCCCATCGAAGCAGTACCTATTTATCTACTTGCAATTTCTTGCTTTCGAACTGCCCCTCCGTTAACTGAATGGCTGTGATGTTGCCAACCAAACTGAAACTATGGCCGAGTACAGACTGGCAATTTGCCGCGGGATGGGACCCGGGCTGACAGCGACTCAATATCGGATTAAATGGAATGTTCACACAGGCACATCTGCCTGGCGTCCCCCACCCGGAGCTTACCGGAGCCCTCGCGCTTCAGTGCCGGATTAAAAAAACACCTGATAAAAGCCTTCGCAAATCCAAAAGCCTGCGTTCGTCGCGCGTTTCTCTGCTTCCGGGGAGTCTGAACGCGTAGGCGAAAAGCCGGGAGCAACCCGCGTTGGGCACGAGGCAGCAGCACTGTGATTGGCTGTGCTCCGCTCCACTGCCCAATGTGGTGCCGGCGTTGCAGGGCAAAAAAAAATAATCGCCGAAATGCGCTTATGCGCATGAGCGCATGAGCGCTCAAGCGCTCATGCGCACATACGCCCACAGCCGAAATAATGGGGAAACAGCGAATATAGCACGCCTCCGGCGCGGCAGTCTGAACGCTCCCGCGCGCCTCCGTCCCGTTTCTTCCGGCAGAGGCCCCCGCTGTGTGGACGGGAAAACCCGGTATCGTTTACTCCGGGTTTTTTTTGCCCCGACTCGATACCGGGGCAAATTGCCAGTCTGTCCTCGGCCTATATAATGAAATGGCATTAACAATAGTCATGGGGTAGAATTTAAACAAAGTTGTTTTTTTAAATATATTTTTTGTTTTAAAAACAAAATAGTAACATAAAAGGGGTACAGAAAGAAAAAAGGGGTCATATAGGGATTATAGAACAAAATTGTTTTAATTGAATTATATTGCTACGGGTGAAAAGCATTTGTACTCAAGACAGAAGAAGAGAGAAGCACCAGCATGTTACCATTTGCCCTTAAAATTAAAAGCTAGATTTCTGTGGTAGTCCTTCTGAAAGCAATATTGTTTGTGACAAGCAGTTTCCCACCCACACTTGTAGGCAGAAAGAGATTCAATGATACCAGGAGGTCAGAGGGCAGGCGATTAACTGCCTGCACTTCCTGCCTTTTGGCCTCTAGGAGATGAGGCAGAAGATTCAGGTATCTGTCCATTTGTTCTTTGAATGCAGCTTCTTCTTAATGAGATAGAGTATTCTAGCTAGTAGGAAGAAGGTGTAGGCTTTTCTTCCCCCTCAGCATAGCAAAGAGACAAGCAGAACTGCTACAGGCTTGAGGCCTACTTGTTTTTCCAAAGGTTTGAGACTTGGCCCTGATTGTATCTCTCTACCAAGGCTATGTTTTGAGAAGGATGCATCTGAAATCAGAATGTATCTCGTTTTGCTTCTGTCCTTTTCCCTGTTTTCCTTGGGCTCAGGGTTGAGGTAGGCCAGGATTCAGGAGACCTTAGTTCACTGAGGCTACCTTGCCCTCCAGGACCTGGAAGTGGAACAGACTGCCTCAGAGAGAAGGAGGGACTCTGCTCATTTTCTCTCTTCTCCTGCTCCTTGCCCCCAATCTTTTTGTACAGTTTGTTATATGGGCTCTCTTGAGAGGTCACAACTTCTAGTGCTCTTAAGCAACTGTTGCCAGTTGTTGGGAAAATTCAGCATTGGTATATGAAACTTGCTTCTGCATCTCCAGTTTGGCAGAAAAAGGGGCAAACATAAGGGAAGTACTGTTGATCCCAGAGAGGGACTGACAGGGTTTCCTTGGTGAGAGAAGCAGAATACAGCCCCAGTATTAGATCACCTTCTTTCTTCATTTTTACTTAGGTAGTGACAATTTTCCTTAGGGGTGTAGACGCTCTGCAGTTTTGTGTGACAGGGACACACAGATGTGGAAACAGCTACTGTAGTAAAACAAGAATCCAAAATAACTCAGGCATCATGCTTCATTAAGCACATTCCTAAAAATGAGAAACCACTTTATTTGGATGACAGATCAGAAACAGGTAGTAATGAACAAAAAAACACCAGAGCAGTAGCTCTGGATTTGCTTCAAACCAAATATTCCAGAGCAGACTTAGATAATCAGGAAAAACATTTCTTCAGGTGGATAAATCCCAGTGTCCACTCACATGTGTTACTTTTTCATTCATATACGCCACTCACAAAATGGCATAATTTACCATTTTCCCCATGTAAATCATGTTTTAGACAATTAGGAGTGAAGAAATTTTGACTATCATGTTTACTGACAGAATGCACTATTAGTTGTCGTTGTTGTTGTTATTTTAAGGAAATCAAGCCTGCTCTACTTGATAGCTTTTTAAAAAAATAACTTGCACCGGGTGACTGAGGAAAATATCCATGATGTAACACTATTTGACCTTTTTCTGTCAGCATTTCACTTGGAAATGATGTTTTTGTAGATGCTTCTGATTCTGTCTGAGTTTCATGGTGTTTTATCCCCAAATCTTATATTATAATAGCAAAGTTGGCCAAATCTTTGGATATTTAAATCCAGTACCTGGAGCTGTGAATGGGCAAGACACATCTTTTTACAAACTGAAAAGGGCCCTAGGTTTGCGGGAAAACCTAAAATCTTTATAAAACGGGGGAGGGTATTAAAAAAACCGAAATGGTAAAAGAAGTGCCTGTACCTTTAAGAAACAGAAGCCCTCTATGGGTGTTGCTAGGCAATCATAGCATTCTAGGCTCAGTTTTAGTCAGTAAAAGGCAGGGGTTGGGGGACAGGGCCCTCTCCAGGGCTGTTTTGGCCTCTGAAGGAGGACTCATTGGGGCCAGGCCTGACTAGGGTTGCTAGCTCCAGGAGATGGCTGAAGATCTTCTGAGGCTACAACTGATCTCCAGGCAACAGAGATAATCTCCCCTGGAAAAAAAATTGCTACTTTGGCAGGTGGACTCTATGATATTATCCCTCTACCTAAGTCCCAGTTTGGTGTAGTAGTTAAGTGTTTGGACTCTAATCTGGGAGAACCGTGTTTGATTCCCCACTCCCCCATTTGCATTTGCTGGATGACCTTGGGAAAGCCATAGTTCTGTCAGAGCTGTCCTTGAAAGAGCAGTTCTTGAAAGAGCTCCCTCAGCCCAACCTACCTCACAAGGTGTCTGTTGTGGTGGGGGAGGGAAGAGAAAGAAGTTAGTAAGCTACTCTGAGTGAAGGGCAGGGTATAAATCCAATATCTTCTTTTTCTTCTTCTTCTCCCCTCCCCAAACTTCAGCCTGGAGCCGGCAGCCCTAGAAGAGAATGATGTATTGTGCCTTGGTCCCCACTGTGGAGAAAGGTGGGGTGTAAATGAAGAAAATAAATAAATATAACTGAAGATGGGAGACAGATAAAAAATAGGTTAATGAATGTCTGAGAAGGAAAGAATGAGGCAGAGAAAGGGCAGTGGAAACGGGGGTTGCCAGGAGGAGAGAAAAAGGAAATAATGTAGGGAGGGAGATACAGGGGAAAGTCATGTCCCCCCCCACTAGTCCTTGAGGATTCTCTACCATGCAAGTGGGCCTGGCCCAGCAGCCAGCACCACACAACTGGGCTTTAGTTTTCCGAAGTAGAGGCTACAGGCGGCAGCTGAAGGCAGGGGGGCAGATAAAGGTAGGTTGGTTGGCCAGTGGGAAGGAGAGAAGGAAGCACGAAAAGAGGAGAGGCTCTGGGGGCTTTCAGGGAGGGAAAGAGGAAATAGTGGGGGAGAGGGAAATTAGATGCTCCCAGCAAGTCCTTGTGGGTTCCCACTTGTCAATATATCTAATTTGCAACATCCTAAAATCCCTGGATACTTAAATCTGGAGACTGGAGCCATGCATGAACAAGACAGATCTTTCTACAAATCTGAAAAAAGCTGCAGGTTTCTAGAATAATCTGAAATCTAAAAACAAATCACACATTGGGGTGTTAACCTCCCCCAAATAATTAGGGTTGCCAGCCCCCAGGCGGGAATTGGGGATTCCCTGATTTAACAGCTTCTGCCCACTGCAGGCCTGCTGGCCAGCTAGGGAAAGCCTCAGCCCCAACAGCCATAATCTGACGTGATGTCCCTGACATCATCATACTGGGGACGTCATGTGGCAAAACTCTTGGACAAAACTAGAGCTCTGGTATTTTGGCCAAAATACCAGAGCATTGCCGCATGTTGTCCTCAGCATGATGATGTCACTTCCATATGACATCATTACATCAGGGACATCATGCCAGGTCGTGGCCATTGGGGACAGGGCTTCCCCACCAGCTGGCTGACCGGTGGCAGGCAGGAGCCTGTGAAATCGGGGGATCCCCCATTCCCACCTGGGGGCTGGCAACCCCAATTATTTGGGGATGTTAACCTCAAATGTGTGTTTTGCTTTTAGATTTCACTATGGTTACCATAGAGTTTTGCCCAAAATACTAGTGTTGCCATGTGATGTCCCTGGTGTGATGACATCACTTCTGCGTGATGTCATAACAATGGGGACCTCATGTGTAGCAATGTCACCCTGCCCCCACTCCCAGAAAGCTCCCTCTCACCCCCTGCTGGCAAGGAGGTAAGACCTGGCAACCCTACAAATAATAGAGGCAGCACTTGGAAATGAATGCTTTCTACAGTGGTAGATAAAAGCTAAGGTAGGTAGGTAGGTGGCTGTGTGGGTGGGTGGCTGGGCAGGAAGGAAAGAAGGAAGGAATCAGGGAAAGGTTGCCAGGAGAGAAAGAGGTAATAGTGTGGGGAGGGAAAAGTGAGGTGCCCTACTGTCACTGCAGGTTCCCTACTGGCAGCTGGCACCATACAGCTGGATCATAATTTTTTTCAGGTAGAGACTACCAGGGGGAAGGGAAGGAGAGAAAACTGAAGACATGGGGACAGATAAAGGTGGATGGGAAGGAGCGAATGAAGCTGGAAAAGGGGAGAGGTTATGGAGGCTTTCAGGGAAGGGAAAGAGGAGCCCATTGTTTCAATATATATGATTGATTTACCTGAGAATCACGTTTTTGAACATCATCTGTTATCTTATCCATAATAAAATAATCCCATAGCTTCATGTACCAAGAATGCACTGTAGGGGGATTATCATCTTTCCATTTTTTAGCTATAGTACTTTTTGCTGCCATGACCATTGTCATTAATAAGTCTTGTTTTATTTTAGGAATTTTCAAATTCTCCCAAAGATTAATGGGCTCCTTTTATGAAATGGAAGCTTAAACATCAAGATGAGACAGATAAACTAAAGTTAGATAATTATTTTACGCTAGTTGCAATTAATTAATGAAGTACATTACTCAACACTTTATCCATTTGCATTATTTGTTCTGTTAGATTATGCTTATATTGTATCTGTTTTATGCTGTTCACTGTCACTGGAAGATAATGTTTATGTTACAAATAATGTTATGTTCATTTTGAAAATAAAATAATAAAAGGGAAGGGAAAGAGGAAATAGTGGGGGTAGGGGGAATTAGATGCCCACCCCCAGCATGTCCTTGTGGGTTCCCCGCCTTTGTATTATTTAATTTTTGTGACAGTTCCATACAGCTCTTAATGTGTAAAACAGAAAAATTGTGTAATTCTTTGTAATGACCACTGGATGACAGTATAATATTTAAGACAAGGGAAAACTGTTTTATTTTCCACTACAGATTGAAGAGTAGCAATTTGATAAGATTTCTTTGAAAGGGCCTTCTTCTGTAAAGTACAGGTAAGAGAAAATGACAGTTGTTTTCCAAAGTGTTTTTTCTCATTTGTCTTAATTCCTAGGAGAAGATCCCTTTGGAAAAATACGTTCACAAAGGAAATTGTGTTGGATATCTCTGGAAGGGAATTAAGCAAAAGGAGATATCACCTTCTCAGAATTGATGGTATACAATTACTTTGTTAGTGGTATCCACACAACATCATATGAATCATGCAGCTGAAGGGAAACTATGTTCTCTTAATGGCTCCTTGTTTGCCTATTCAAGTGCTTCTTGGTGCTTTTACTAACAGTATCCACTAATGGACTGTTGCTCTGTTCAGAAGCATTTTAACTGTTATCTTGGAACTCTTGACCTTATACTTAGGTCCCTAGTTTTCCATGCCTCTAACAAAGATTAGATTTTACTTTTCTTTCCTTGTTCTGTGTGGTAATCAGCATCCCATGATTTTCTTGTGAATTCCAGAAATGTATTTTCAAGTTTTTCTATAGTTAATTTAGCCATAACGGTGAGATTGTTAATTGTTTATATGGACTGTGTGTATGATTTAATAGTGCAGTGATTTAGCAGTGCAATGTATCATTTATGAGCTGAATCTCCTCAATGAGATTTTCATAAACATCTTAAACAGTGCCTGAAACATCCCTTTTTGGACAACTTTTTAGCACTCCTCATTTATTTAAATGCTTACTTGCCCTCAGTGATGTCATCCTGCAATTCTGATTACATAGCTTGCTGACATTATCCCATTCACTACATAATTACTGGTTGGATGGGATCATCTGTGTGACTAATCCAAGAGGGCAGTGAACAGCCATGAAGAACTGGTGCCAAAGAAGTAGTAGACAGATAACACTGGGCAGAACTTTGTTATTCTTGTTAAACAGCTAAACCTAAAATAATCTAGGAGAATTCCTCCCCCTGCCACCCCTAATCATTAGCTTTGACCCAAAAACTGACAGTGGAGAGTGTTCAGTGCTGTCCTAGGTCTAGATACCAAGGTACTGTTCCTCTGCTGTGGTGGAACAGCACTTCCATTGGTGGAGGAAAGGAGAGCAGTTCTTCAACTGCTGCTCTCACTGCAGATTCCCACTTTGCCCCTATGCTATTCCTGAGGATCCCTTGATCCCCAGAAGCAGAATTTGGAGAGAGGGCTTAGTGAGGTGCAGTAGGAGGCAGGGAAGCCCCTTTCCAGCAGGCTCAAAAACCAATTAATTGTTTCTTCCTAATTAATTTTTTCACCATTAGCCACAAACCAGTGGAAACTAAAATTATTTTTTTTTTTTAGTAATCCTCTGCCTGGTAGTTTTAAGGTACCTCCAATCTGTGGTGGTATATCAGCAACATCTGAGAATACCGCTATGTGTGCCTCACTTCTCCAAGCAGTAGGAAGTTCCACGCACTGGTGCTTACTTGGGTAGGTACCCTTTAGCTTATGGTATCTTTGTAATATTTGTTTTATTTATAAATGATACAGGTAGAGCACAGATGGGGGCACATAGGTACTCTTATAGCGCAAGGGAAATGCCACCCAACGTCAGGTTTCAAGAGAGAGAGATCTTGCCCCCCAGTGGTTCAGTCTACTATATTAGCAGCTATTTGTGCCTCTGAAAAGTACTGAGGCCGGAGACTCAGCATAGTGAATCAGCTCTTGTTTATTGGATTACATCAGGAACGAAAGATAAACTGGCCAGGCAGTGACTGGCTTAAATGCGTGCCCCACACGACACACACACACAGACACATCACCTGTGATTGGCCTTATTTACAAGTCAACACTTCAATAGGTCTACTTTCGGATCCGGCCAAGCCCATAGGTGCACCTTCGGATCCAAAGTAGCTATTGTCTTAGGAACGAAGGTCTGAGGTTTGTCAGACCACATGGTCAGGCCACCTCTGTGGCGGCCATCTTCTACAGCTAATACATAACAGCCTCTCGCTGTCTTTTCCCACATCTGAATTGCTGCACTTAATGCAAACCCATCTCTCCCCCCATCTCCAGCTAGGTGGGAAGACTACTTTTAGTATTTTCCTTCTCATAGTCTCCAATATGAAACACAGCATGAATCATGGTTTTAGACTGTCCTCTAAGAATGCTAAATATAGCAGCCAAAATGTGATCAGAATGCATGTTTGTTTGGAAAACATGATTAGAAAACTATAATTAGTGAATGTCATTTTCTCCTTGCCCTGTTCATGAACGCTGAAAAGCAGCCTATGACAAGAACTGAATCTTGTGGCTAAATTAAACCTGAAATTCATACTTAGAACAAGCCTGACTGATGGGCTCACAATTTGATTATAAGGGATCAAGATGAATATGGATTTCCAAAAGTAGTCCCCAGTATATAAATACAAGAAATACAATCTGACATTGTAAATGAGGAAGGAATACATTATAGCTGTCCTTGATAGAGAATACTGTGAATTGTACTCAAAGTTTCATAGCAGTGTTGGTCCAACAACCAATGTAGTACAAATGAGACCATAATTTTGTTTAGGCCAAATTCAAAATGCAGGGTATGAGATTCTGAGTTCCACAATTACTTTGTCAGGCTGCATGTTCAGCAAATGGGTAGAAAAAAGTTGTTTTGTGCCAAGTCCTAGTGCTTGTCTGCTTATTCCATGACAGTAAATTCTAGGGAGAAAAACTCATGCCTGTAAGTATAACCAACAGTCATTTACCAGTACAATCCTAATGACGCTTTCCTGAGAGTCAGCCCCATTAGATAGACCTCAGTAAGATTCTTAGTAGACCTACTTAGGATTGTTCTCTTGTGATCTGTGGCAAATTCATAAGTATGGACACCTTCTTTCTCTCCCCTTGTACAAAGTAATAACTCCCTTGTATCATAAGAACATAAGAGAGAAGCCAGTGTTTGATCAGGCCGATGGCCCATCCAGTGCAACACTCTGTCATACAGTGGCTAGAAATACCAGGTGCCATCAGGAGGTCCAGCAGTGGGGCCAGGACACCAGAAGCCCTCCCACTGTTGCCCCCCCCCCCCAAGCACCAAGAATACAGAGCATCTCCTGCCCCAGACTGAGAGTTCCTATCTATACCTCGTGGCTAATAGCCAGTGATGGACCTCTGCTCCATATGTTTATCTAATACCCTCTTGATGCCGTCCATGCTTTTAGCCGCCACTACCTCCTGTGGCAGTGAATTCCATGTGTTAATCTCTCTTTGAGGGAAAAGTGGCTGGGGTAGGTTTTTATTTAGTTGCTTCAACTAGTAGCAGTGGAGTATAATTTCAGTGGAAAGCAAGCATGAGTGGTAGTCAGAGAGAACAGGTCTGAACCACATATGTGTTGGCTAAGCTAGCTGAACTTCTTTGGATTGATAGTAAAGGAGCTGGGCTTTGATGGATGGGCAGCCAGCAGCCAGAGACCCTAAACTCTGCCTCTGCCAGGGAAAGTCTTTCGGATTACCTACAAGTCTCAGTTAAATGCCCCTTGATGATTACATATTAGCTTTTACTTAATGATTAACAATAATATAGATTCCAGTTCCATACTTTGTGTGCAACACAAATGAATTAATTATCTCTTTATAATTTTGCAATACAGTCTGTGGAGTTCTGTTATATTACTAATAATGTAATTTTTTTTAAAAAACCCACGATGTTTGGACATGATTCCAGTCCCTCAAAGGAAGCCTTTAAACTTCCTTTCTCAATGTGTTATACGAAGGATGGCATGGCACCACTACATGGTAGCTGGTATAGCATAATGGCTAGCCAGAGTAGTCTGACCAGCATGATTAGCGTCTGAAAGACCCAGGTTCATAACCCCCATCTGCCATGGAAGCTTGCTGGATGACTTTGGGTCAGTCACGCATACTCTTAGGCTAACCTACCTTTACAAGGTAGTGGTTGTTGGGGAAAAATTGGGGGACAAATATCTAAATAAGATCTGTGACTGAGGAGAGTGTCACCTCAACTCTCCTCTTATCCATAACATCACTTGCTGGTAGGGTTGCTAGCTCTGGGTTGGGAAATTCCTGGAGATTTTGGGGGTGAAACCTAGGGAAGGCGGGGTTTGGGGAGGGGAAGGACCTCAGCAGGGTATAATGCCATAGAGTCTGCCCTCCAAAACAGCCATTGTCTCCAAGGGAATTGATCTTTGTTGCTTGAAGAACAATTGTATAGTGGGAGATCTCCAGGTGCCACCTGGAGGTTGGCAACCTTACTTGCTGGCCTTGGATGCTCTTTCTTTCTCTGTGTCTTGTCTCTCATACACATACACATACACCTTTAGTTGCCTCAATATGAATATGAAGAGAATAACACTGGTCTAATTTGCAGGGCTAAAGGATTATTATAATAAAATACTGAATGTACTATACAAATGCCAAGTATAATCACTGCTTTGAGGTCAGTTATCATTGCTAGTGCAGTATTATGGCATTGTGCACAGCTGTAATCCAGAACAGATATGGGTAACGGTTAAGTGTGACAAGGCAGCACAATAGGCTGTTGTTTTCCTATTGTGCTATTTTGATGCCTCTCCAATATAGGGCAGCTATGTTTGTACAAAATTATGCACTTAAAGGTTGAGAAACACAATTGTTTTGAGATCATTAAAGGAGGTATGACAGGGGAATCATTTTCAGGAAAAAAATTCTAATTTCTTCCATTCCACTCTTAACTTCTGATCAAATAGATTTTGCAGGTTATTAAAGTACCATGAAACCCTGTGAAACCCATTTACTCTAGGCATCATTGAGATTAGTCTTATACACTATGGTCAGCAATGTTTCTTTCATACCACTTTCAGCTTTCTGGAACAAATGCAGTGTATCTTCAGCATAATACTTTGGAAAAAGGTTTTAGAATGGGATTATAGGTAGTTTGTGCCATAGCAGAATCATAGAGTTGGAAGGGCCCTCCAGGGTCATCTAGTCCAATCCCTTGCACAATGCAGGAAATTCACAAATACCTCCCCCCCCAGTGACCTCTGTTCCATGTCCAGAAGATGATAAAAAAACCCTCCAGGATCCCTGGCCAAAATGGCCAGGAGAAAAATTGCTTCCTGACCCCAAAATAGCGATCAGCATTTCCCTAGACATGTAAGAAAGGGCCACAATAACTATGCACTGATGAAACCCTTCCTGCCCTCCATCTCATCATCTATATGACAGCCCTTCAAATACTTGAAGATGGTTATCATCAGGGCCAGCCCGAGGTGTCTGGGCACCCACAGGCCAGCTTGTGGCGCCCCCCCGGTGATGCCAACCTCCCGGTGGGGCTTGGAGACGGGGGGGGGTGCCAGCAAGTCAGGGAAGGGGTGGTGGTTTAAACCCCCATCTCTTCCTCTGACTGCGGCTTGCCTGCATGCCCCACAGCTGCTGGGCGTGCCGGTAAGACAGGGAAGGGGCGGGGTTTTTTGGTGGGGCTTTTGGCAGGGGTGGGGGGCTTTTGGCACCCCTAAGGGCCGGCGTGCTCTAGGCGAACGTTTAGTGAGCGAGTGAGTGAGCTGGCCCTGGTTATCATATCACCTGTTAGTCGTCTCCTCTCCAGGCTAAACATACCCAGCTCCTTCAACCTTTCCTCATGGGACTTGGTCTCCAGACCCCTCACATCTTCATTGCCCTCTTCTGGACTCATTCCAGCTTGTCTATATCCTTCTTAAATTGTGGTGCCCCAAACTGAACACAATACTCTAGGTGAGGTCTAACCAGAGCAGGGGATAGCGATACCATCACTTCACGTGATATGGACACTATACTTCTGTTGATACAGCCCAAAATTGCATGTGCCTTTTTAGCTACTGCATCACACTGCTGACTCAATGTACTAAGACCCCTAGATCTTTTTCGCTCATACTACTGCCAAGACAAGTCTCCCCCAACCTATAATTATGCATCTGATTTTCCCTACCTAAATGCAGAAGTTTTCATTTATCCCCATTGAAATTCATTTTATTTGTTTTAGCCCAGTTTTCCAGCCTGTCAAGATCATCCTGTATCCTGACTCTGTCTTCTACTGTATTTACTACCGCAGTCTTTTTGTAGATCCCCATTCTTTTTTTTACTCAGGGGTGTGGTATAGCTATGTCAGCATATGGAGCTTTAGATAAGATGTAAGGATATGGTTAGGGCCGTGGTGGCTCAGAGGTGAAGACGCTGAGATGCAAACCGGAAGGTCTGTAGCTTGGTAGTTCAAGAACCTAGTGCCACGTGATGGAGTGAGCTCCCATCTCTGGCCCCAACTCCTGCCAGCCTAGCAGTTCGAAAGCAAGGAACTGCAAGTATATAAATAGGTACCACTTTGGTGGGAAAGTAACAGTGTCCTGTGCGCCTTGGCGATTAGTCATGCTAGCCACATGACCATGGAAACATCCTCAGACAATGCTGGCTCTTCAGCTTGGAAATGGAGATGAGCACCGCCCCCTAGAGTTGGAGGCCTTTGGGAACTGAACAACCTAGTTGGTTGCTTCAAAAGTTGGGAATATAGGCATTTAAATAAGCCTGAAGATCTGGGGCATATTGTGGTTAGTTACCCATAAACAAACAGATTGGAGTCTTGTCTATATTCATAAAAAGGTTCCATATAATACCTTATTTAGTTTGCTCCAAACTTCCTTAAATTACAGCATCTAAAAAGCATAATGAAAATTACCAGTGAATTCCTTCGATATTTCATAGTTTGCAGTTTTTGAGAAAGGTTTTTTAAAAGACAAATGGAGGGGGGAAGTATATTTTAAAATAGTTATAAAGTGGGTGTGATGTTGGGCTATTTTAGGTAATATCAAATCCTTCTAGTTGTTATTGCAGCAAAATGATAGTGTGAAATTGATGCTGTTATAGTATAACAATAAGGACGTGACTCATGTATTTTATGTACACATGCATTCAACTGTAGTGACAAATGGCTTCATGCTGTGTGATTAAATGCATATTAGCGTTTGCCCGAGGCATTTGATTATTACCATCTTTACTTCATTACATTTCCACACTGTATGGCCATATAATTTATAAGATAATACAGACATCACTTTGTTGCTGATAGGAATTATTCTGTTTTATGGATGGTGTCCTTTAATTTTGCCTTTCATGGATTATAAAATTGGTTAATATCTGCTGAAGTGAATCACTGGAGAAGCAAATAAAGATGTTGGCCTCGGGTCACAGTGTCATTTGTGATACTGGCAAAATCTTACAGGCTCATTTATCCCTGTACATGATTGATAATACTATGGGTTAAATGGAGAAAGCTTTGCTTCCATTAAAGGATCATCATGAATGAAGACCTCCCACTTAAAAGTCAGGCATGATGAGGAGACAAGAGACTATCTACAGGTCAAATTAAATAACTTAAATAATTTAAGTGGAATGACAGAGTAATTTGTTCATTCTGTGTTATTACCTTGACCCCTATCAGGCTTATAGGCTGCTTTACTCTCTAGTGTAGAGTATTTAATATGTAATTTTAATAAGTGTTGTTCAAATATATAAAACACCTTTACAGCACTTAAAGGTATGGTAAAAAGAGATTTTATAAGTGCTTTCAAGAAGGCCATTTTTACCACATAATATTTGTTAAACATAAAATCAGTAATAGAAAAGCAAATGCAGTAGATGCTTCAATGTAGTGAATTTAATCATTTTTGCAATTTTAATTTTTTTTTTACCAGGTTAGCTTAAAGTAAAATAAAATGAGCTTGCCTTTAATAAAATCTGGAATCAGTGTGGTATAGCAGTTAATGTGTTAGATAAGAACTGGGTTCAAATACCCATTTAGCCATGCAGGTCACTGGCACAGTCTCTCTCTCTCATCTTAATCTACTTTGCAGGATTCTTGTGAGAAGAAAATGTAGGATATGGGAATCATGTATGGACCTCTGAACTCCTGAGAGGAAGGACTAGATAGAAATGTGATAGATTTATTTATTTAGAGAACTTCTTTGCCACCTTTCCAGAGAACCTGTTTGAGGCTGCTTACAAAATAAAACATGATAAACATAAAATGGCATGAAAATTGTTAAACATTAACCAGCTAATGAAACCCAGTGGGAGCATAAGCACAGCATAAAATATTTAGCATTTAAAATAAGTCTCATACAACAGTTCTAAAGTTAGAAGTAGACTAAAAACAAGAGATCACCCCCTTAATTAAAAGCCTGAGTAGAAACAAATATTTTGTTGCCTACAACAAATTGGTGAACCTCAAGGGGAAGGGCATTTTTCAGGCAAGGTACCATCACTGTAAAACACCATCTGTGGTTGCCACCTGCCTCACCTCTGCAGGCAGTGACACAGAGAATAGGTGTTGTGAGATCTTAATTTGCAAGCTAGACAGTATTAGAGGAGGTGGTCAGTGGACGGTGCTGAGGGTCACAGATCTTTCTGACCCTGGAAAAATTTATTCCTGGGGTCCTGGAATCTCTGTAGACTAATAGACATGCAATTTGGGAAGCTGCCTCTTTTGTAAGCAGGGGAGTTGTTGTCCCAGTGAGGGTCACCCCAGCCCCAAGCAAGGGGCAGCCCTTGTCCTGTGTAAGGCAGGCAGCATCCGTTGCCTCAAGCCAGCATCTTCAGCCCCACGTGGGGTGGGTGTGAGCCACCACTGTGAATCAGTGATCCCAGCACTCTGTTGGAGGGAAGGGACCGTACTGCACCCTTTTCCAGGACCATTTTTGCCCCAGTTGACTCCTTGAACAGTTCCTAAGAGAGCCAGCTTGGTGTAGTGGTTAAGAGCAGCAGGCTCTAATCTGGAGAATCGGGTTTGATTCCCACTCTTCCTTGACATGAAGCCAGCTGGGTGACCTTTCTCAGCCCCACCTTCCTCACAAGGTGTCTGTTGTGGGAAGAGGAAGATGATTGTAAGCTGCTCTGAGACTTTTTTGGGTAGTGATGACTGGGGTATAAAACCAATTCTCTTCTCCTCCTCCTCCCAGCTACGGAAGGGGTGTGCAGGAAAGATCTGCAGTTCTTAAATGTGTGGAAGAAGGGATCCAACTCATTACTCTCCAACATTCATTTTCCTTGAGAAAGTGTTTATATTTTCACGAAGAAGAAAAGCCTCCATACAATGAGATAGGCAGATTATGTATTAGTGCAGCTAATGACCTCACTTTCAAGTCTGAACTCTGACTGAAATTAATCAAGGAAAGGTAGGTCATTCAGTGATATGTTAAATTGCTCCACTGCACATACTTGAACATCTGGCTCAAACACGGGAGATTAGAGGTGGGTTGTTAATTGGCCTCTCTCTCTTGGGACAGACTTAGAACCACGAACTGACTCTTCATTTGAAGACGACCATGATGAAAAAGTTGTATAGCCATATTGGTCTGTTATGTATTGGGATTGAATCATCCCTGATTGAATCGCCCCAGAGACTGGCTGAGCTTGGAGCACAAGAACAATAGCTGACCAGGAGCCTGGAATAAACCAGTCAAGTAGTAATGTTATGTAAATAGCCGATCACTGGGAGTGGGGTGCGTTTGGGTGTGGCAATTGCATGCTGTTTAACAGAGCTGAGGCTCTGGAGTCTTGTCTTGTAGTTTTGCTGAAATCACTGAATAAACCTGAGCTGATCACTGCCATATGTCTAGAACCCAGTATTTAATACTGGCCATAGGCGTCATCTTCAGGGGGGCTGGGGAGCTCAAGCCTCCCCCGAAAGTACTGAGCCCCCCCCGGAGGCAACTGGTGTCAGCCAGAGCCTTACTACCCTCCCTCCCGTCCTCCACCCCATTTTGAAAGCGGAGGGTTTTCCCCTCCGCTTTCTGAGACTGTTCGGCTGGGCTGGGAGGGAAGTCAAGGGGGTGGGGGCTTGCTTCCTCCTGGAAGCTAAGCTCCACCCACAGTTCCCAGAAGCCCCGCTCAGTTCAACGTGGAGAGCTGCACGTGGAGGCTAGCTTCGAGGCAGCACATGCTGCCTCTGCTTGCTGCCGCTGCCAGCCTGAAGGGTAAGTAGGTGGGGGTGTAAGGAGTGGGGGATTGTTTCAGGTGGGGTGGGGTGGGGTGGGTGGGAGCCCAGGGCTGCAGCCACCCAGCCATCCTGCAAGTCCAAGCAGGGGAGGTGGGAGAGGATTGGAGGATTGGGGAGGGGAGCTGGGCAAGGAATGGAGGGAGGGGGAAGGTGGGGGGGCCCTTCTGTGGCCTCTGGTTGCCCCTGCCATCGGTGAGTGGCTTGCTTTCTCCTGCAGTCCAGTTTAAACTGGGCTGCAGGAGAAAACAAAACCCAGGAACCCTTGTGCTGCACGGAGCACATTGCTCCAGGATACAGAAAATCCTGGGCTCACTTTCTCCTGTAATCGGGGGGGGGGGGGCTGCGCTTTCTGTCCCTCTCTCTCTTTCTGTTTCTCTTTCCCTTTCCCTTGAGATGTGTGAGAGCTGGAAACGCTGGGAAGCTGCCCCACCCCCACTTCCAGTCTGACTTTCTTCCCTTCCCTCTGTCTTTCATTTCTCTCTCCCAATCTATATGTTTTTTCCCCCAGCTTCCCCCCTCTCCCTTGCTAAAATAGCCCCAGTTAGGATTGCCAAGTACCCCCTGGCCACCTCTGGGGGATGAGGGGAGGGTGGCCCAATCCAAGTTAGGAAACTCCTGGAGATTTGGGAATGGAGTCTGGGGAGGATGGGGACCTCAGTGGGGCACAATGCCATAGAGTCCACCCTCCAGAACATCATTTCCCCCCCCCAGGAAAACTGATCTCTTTAGACTGGCAATGAGCACTGTAATTCCAGGGGATCCCCAGGTCCCACCTGGAGGCTGGCATCCCTAGCTCCAGTGCTGAAATTGGAAGCTCTGGTTCTGCTGTGTGACTTGGTGCATGCAAACCTCTGGCATTGGCTTACATTTGCCAAACCACCCAGGTGGAGGAGGGGAGGGGTGTCATTCTACCAAAAATGAGAGTGTTTGGGTTTCTCTGTGAGTTTGAGGACTGGAACTGGCACTGAAGTGAGATTGGAAAAGTTTGTGTGGCTTTCTTGTGTTACAGTAATAATTATGCTACAATACAGTTTGTTAGTCCTGAAGGTGCTACTGAGTGTTTTACTATTTTGTATGCTATGGCAGTGATATGAGAGCCAATTGAGCTGTGGGTCCATCTCATGCTACTGACAGTAGTTATACATTACACCTTGCCCAAATGGTTCTGGGCATTAAAGCGCACTTGCCCTGGTGTGATGTAAAATGCTAGCAAGTCATAGCCAACTCATGGTAACCCTGTAGGATTTTCAAGGCAACAGACATTCAAAGATGATTTGCCATTGCCTGACTGTGCATCATGTCCCTGGTATTCCTTGGAGATCTCCCATCCAAATACTAGTCAGAGCTGGCTGACTCTGCTTAGCTTCCAAAATCTGATGACATCAGGCTAACCTGAGCCATCTGGGTCCATGGCATGGTGCTGTGTGGGTGCTTCCCAGGCAATAATCTTCAACCTATTCTTGGAAGCCACAATCATTAGGAAAGAGCCATGTGATAGAAGTGTAATAATAATTTACTCATAGTTGCAAGAGCCAATAAGATTTGAGTTTGATGGGGGATTGGGCAAATTGATCTAAGGAACTGAAAGAAGAGAAAGTATTAGCAAGCTCAGTGGTTAAGGATTTGAATAGAGCTCTTTATAGTCCAATCCTGAGGACATTGAGAAAGAATGTCTGAAAATGTCATACAGGTTTCTGTCGACCTTGCAATAGCATTGTAGCTAACCCCAACTAAGAAACTTCCATGCTGTTTCTATAATTTCTCAAATGTACTTCACACCAACTGTGCATCTCCATTCCTTTCTAATTCCTCTCAACTATGTACAGCTTTCTATGTTGTGCTTCATTTGGGCTGCTTTGCTTTCTCAGTTCCTAGCCCCCTTCTTTTCTATAACCATGGATCTACATCCCCTTCCTCAAGCCTTGCTGCTTGTCCCAACTCTCTAAAGTCAGACCAGTTTGGCCAGTGACAACCGAAAATACATCTGTCCAGGAAGTTCAACTAAATGCCACTAGAGGTTTTGTCACCACTGCTACATCACTTAATGCATTACAATATAGGTTCATGTTCAGGCTATAATTTATGATGTTTTAGTTTGGGAAGATCTATGTTCTTGGTCACATCAGTTGGTGCTATTTTTTTCCTGTAAAATCCTCTTCCATCCCAATGGACTCTGCTGCTCACATGTTGTCTGTCAGTCCCCTCTTTATTCCACCCTTCCTCCAGTCTCCCTTCCCTTATATTGACCTCACAACAATGGCAATATCACCCAGCCTGATGAAGGGGGCTTTGACTCTTGGAAGCTTATTCCCTGAAACTCTTGTTGGTCTCTAATATGCTCCTGGACTCAAATCTAACTGTCCCAGTATCACCGAGTAAGTGTCATGCAAAATGTAGATCTGAACATGGGTCTCCTCAGTCCACACTGGTCTTCATGCCATTGGTCCATCTACTTCAGCATGGTCTGCTCTGATGCAGGTGAGCTCTACAGGCTCAGACAGAGAAAGATCCTTTTCCAACAGCTGTTCTCTTAGACCTCCTCGGTTTAAACCTTTATCCTTTGGCACGCAAAGCATGGTCTCTCTACCATCAGTCCATCAGTGTCATCATTGTCTGCTCAGACTGGCAGTGGTTCTCCAGGGTTCTTTGCAGAGGATTTTGCCCATGCCGTGCTTTGTTTCTGAGCCATTGGGGCTGGGGGGTGAGGATGCAGGCGGGCTGCTTTTATTTGTAATGCAAAAGTATATTACCTCTTTCTAACAACATATGTCCATGCAAGATGTACATATGTTCACTGTAATATGTAAACAGGGCTTTTGTTTCTCCGAGTGGTGAGCAGGAAGAGAGGGAAATGGCAACAGATATGTTCTTGGTATGTACACCATCCAGGGAGAATACTTAACACTTAACTCATGATTATGCCACACATCATTATCCTTGATTGGCATGCAGATCAGAGGCCTTTTAAAATTTCCTTTTGCCCTGTGTGCAGTCCAGAAGGAACATTGGCAAGGAATGTACACTCTATACGTGTGGTACAGTTTCAAAGGGACAACTAACTGGGAGGGATGTATAAAAGAAATGACAGGATTGCCCATTACAAACAATGGGAGAGACTTGAAGGCCCACTGGAGATAATAGGAGCCAGGAATGCCACATGGCTCTGCCTCCATAAATAGTGACAATGGCCTGTGATGTCACTGGGCCTCGGTTCTTTTAAGGACCTAGCACAGCAATGCCTCTGGCCCAGCCCCAGCCCCCCCTGGGAAATTGGAAAGTCTACGCCCTTGATACTGGCAACAAAGGTGGGATCCTGTTGAGCCAGCCCAGTACTCACCAGCACCGCACCATGTACTGAGCTCCAGTGCCACACGCATTGCATTGCTCCCGGGACCATGGCTGCCACTGCAGGACACTTCGACACATTCAACACCACCACAGAAGACTGGGAGTCTTACATCGCCCGGTTCGCATTCTTCCTCGAGTCCTCTGGGATTGAGGCAGTGACAAAGAAGCGTGCCACCTTCTTCCGTGTCTGCAGCTGCTCAATCTTCGAGGTTGCCCACTCGCTTATGGTTCCTGCGGAGTTTAAGGACACCGACTATAAGACGATTTTGGACCGGCTAAAGGAACACTTCTCTCCAAAACTGTCTGTCATCACCGCCCACCACACATTCCACACAAGGAACCAGGCTGCAAACAAATCCATCACAGCCTTTGTTACAGCTCTCCAATGGATTGCCCAGCACTGCAACTTCCATGACTTTGAGGATGCGCTTCGTGACTGGCTGTTCTGCAGCCTGAGGGATGGGCAGATTCAAAGAAACCTCCTCGCCAAAGACAACCCCAGCTTCAAGGAGGCCATGGAAGTGGCCCTCGCCACAGAGGCTGCTGAGCAGTTCACCACTGAGTTCTGGCAAGCGAAAAGTTCACCATCTTCGTGGAGGCCTATCACTATGGCCCACCACATGGACACATCCGAGGAGGAAAAAGAGGAGGTTCTGCAACTCCAGCGCCCGACATGCTGCAACACTCGCCTGTCTGCACCGCCATGCACTGTATACACTGCCACATTGACAACATGCGCCAGCTATGGGGAACCCCATGAACGGAGGTCCTGCTGGTTCCAGAACGCCACATGCAGGAACTGTGGAAAGGTCGGCCACATCACCTGAGCCTGCCGTGCCAAGGGAAACTGGAGGTGACCTACAGCAAGCCCAGCCTCCACGCACACTGCAGAACTGCACGCCACCTCTGTCCAGCAGCAGGTACTGAACTTGCCCTGGACACCCCTGATAAAATTACAGTGACTGTCCTTATTGAGAGGAATCCCTGCAAGATGGAGCTCAACACAGGGTCCTCCATCTCCATAATCTCAGAGGACACTTTCAAGAGACTCTGCCCAAGGGGGCCCCCTCATCTTAGTTTCACCCTGCAGGACTTCCAAAAGAATGAAATGTCTGTCATAAGGGAGGGCAAGTTCCAAGTACAGTACTGGAATTTTGATAGACTTTTGGATTTGCTGGTGGTGGGAGGCAGTTGCACGAGTCTCCTAGGACTTGCCTGGTTTGCACTCTGGGGTTCCAAGTGACTGGGGTGCACTACGTGGCCATGAAAGACTCTCAGCGGGTGTGTGATGAGTTCCTGGCGGTCTTTGATGGGACGCTCAGTTGCTACACCGGACCTCCTGTTTTACTACAGCTCAACCCAGGGGTGCGGCCCATACGTCTGAAGGCAAGGTGCGTCCTGTTCGCGTTAAATAGACATGGAGCTTGATGGGCTAGTGACCCAAGGGGTTTTAGAGCCAGTTCCATATGCCCTCTGGGAAACCCCCATCATGACGCCAATGAAGTCCAACGGGGATGTCCACATCTGCGTGGACTACAAATGTACCATTAACAAGGCACTGCAGGACCACTCCTATCCAGTTCTGGTGGTCAGCCATGTCCTGGCCTGTCTTGCGGGTGCCAAAATCTTCGGAAAGCTGGACCTAGCTCAGGCCTACCAGCAGCTCCCCATAGATGATGCAACCATAGAAGTCCAGACAATAGTCATGTGCAGAGGCGCGTTCTGGGTGTGGCGGCTGCAGTTCGGGGTCAATGTAGCCCCATTAATTTCTCAGAACCTAATAGACTCTCTCCTCAAAGGAATTCCCAGGGTACAGCCCTTCTTCAGTGACATGTTAATTGCTGCCCCCACCGATGAAGACTCCACCAGGAGGCTGTGCACCATCCTGCAGTGGTTCCAAGCAGCCAGCCTCAAGGTGAAGTGGGAGAAATGCCTCCTGGGAGTTCTGCGGGTCGAGTTCCTGGGCTTCTCTGTCAATGCAGAGGCCATCAATCCAGCCCCAGGCAAGGTGCACGCCATCGTTGACGCCCCCACGTCAACCTCCAAGCCGGAACTCCAGGCCTTCTTGGGGCTTTTGAACTTCTATCATTCCTTCCTGCCTCACAAAGCTATGATCGCAGAACTGCTTCACCGCCTCCTCAACAAGAAGGCCCTCTGGTTCCGGGGCCAGAAACAAGCTGCCACATTCCAGGCCATCAAGGAGCTGCTCACCTCCAATGCCGTCCAGGCCCACTTTGATGAAATGATGCCTGTCATCCTTGCCTATGACGCTTCCCCATATGGGGTAGGAGCCATCCTTGGACATCAGCTACTGGATGGCCAGGAGGTCCTCATGGTGTACTACTCCCACACCCTGTCTTCGGCCGCATGCAACTACACGCAAATTGATAAGGAGGCACTGGGTATCGTGCCGGGAGTTAAAAAATTCCATGACTACCTCTACGGGTGGCCATTCACTATCATGACTGACCACAAGCCTCTGCTGAGCCTGCTACCTCTGGATCGCCAGATGCCACAGATGCTTTCACCCCGAGTGCTGCAATGGTCAATCTTCCTGGTGGGATACCAGTACTCACTCCTCCAACACCCAGGGAAGATGATGGGACATGCTGACACCCTCAGATCCCTGTCGCTTCCCTCTTGCAATATCAACCCTGCTCCTGCACACCAAATCCTGCTCATGGAGGAACTTCCCAACTGGCCTCTACAGGTAACCGATGTATCCTGCCACACTGCAAAGGACCATGTTCTCTCCCATGCTTTGGACTGGATGGGGACAGGCCCAGCTGGGTGGGCCAAAATTTGCAGCATTCTCCTCCCACCAGGACGAGTCATCAGCCCACAGGGGTTGCCTGCTGTGGGGGAGCCGGGTGGTGGTGCCCAATACTTTGCACCAGCAAGTGCTATTGGCTTTGCACAAGATGCACCCCGGAATCATGCAGATGAAAGCACTGGCCCATAGCTATGTGTGGTGGCCAGGCACGGATGAGGAAATAGAGGCCTGTGTCAAGCGCTACGAGGCCTGTCAAGAAACCCGACCGGAGCCTCCCAGGGCACCAGTGTAGCAGTGGGAATCCACCCACAAACCATGGTCCTGGCTACACCTGGACTTTGTGGGCCCCATCCAAGGGCAAATCTTCTTCATTTTGGGTGGACTTGTACACCAAATGGTTGGAGGTGGTGCCGGTCACCTCCACCTCATGCGGGCCCCTTCCAAGGGCAAATCTTCTTCATTTTGGTGGACTTGTACACCAAATGGTTGGAGGTGGTGCCGGTTGCCTCCACCTCCTTCTCCAAGGCAGCGATCTGGGCCCTCCACTGGATTTTCAGCATGCATGGCTTGCCCAACACAGTCGTGACAGACAACGGAACAGCCTTCACATCAGGGGAGTTCCTAGAATTTATGGACTGCTACCTCATCTGGCACAGCCGCTCCGCTATCTTTTACCTGGCCACCAACGGTCAAGCAGAAAGGATGGTGAGAACCATGAAAGAGTCCCTCCAGCAGATTTTCCACGGGGACTGGGACCACAGGCTTGCGGCTTTCCTTTTCAGCCATCGGGTGACGCTGAGCATCTCCACCAGCTGCAGCCCCACGGAACTCCTCATGGGCAGGTACCTAACTACCGAACTTGACAGGCTGCACCCAGACTGAGTCCTGGAACACTGCCCGTCTCCAGAGAGCCAAGAGGCTCCTTGAGGATTCTTTCTCGGCGACCCCATCTACGCACAGAACTTCTCCAGCGGTCCTGCCTGGATTCCCGCCAAGGTTATCAGAGTTACAGGACCCCTGTCCCACGAGGTGTCAACTGATGATGGCCAGGTACTTTGGAGACACATAGACCAGCTCCGCCACCATCTCGTCCTGGCCGAGCCAGGTCTGCCATCAGCAATCTTGGAAGATTGCAACATGGAGCTGTCACGGCCAGCAAGGGAGATTCCAGTGGCCAGTGAACAGCCAGACGGGCAAGCGGGCGAACCACCAGAGCAAGCGGCCACAGACGACCCTGATGTCACATCAGCGCCACTACCATCTGCCAGAACCATGCCTGCAGAGTCGAACGCAAGTCCCGAGACTGTGACCCCTCTGCCAGCACCACGACGGTCAACCAGGGAACATCGCAAGACAGCAAACCTTGAAGACTATGTCTGTTAACGTGCTTTGCAACTTAGAGGAGAGGGGTGTTATGTATTGGGATTGAATCATCCCTGACTGAATCACCCCAGAGACTGGCTGAGCTTGGAGCACAAGAATAATAGCTGACCAGGACTCTGGAATAAACCAGTCAAGTAGTAACGTTATGTAAATAGCCGATCACTGGGAGTGGGGTGTGTTTGGGTGTGGCAATTGCATGCTATTTAACAGAGCTGAGGCTCTGGAGTCTTGTCTTGTAGTCTTCCTGAAATCACTGAATAAATCTGCTGATCACTGCCATGCATCTAGAACCAGTATTTAACATGGTCCATGCAAAATTCAAAAACATGAGTGGAATCCATGGAATACCTTGTAGATAGATTCAGGTGGGGTAGCCATGTTGGTCTGAAGCAGCAGAACAAAGTTTGAGTCCAGTGGCACCTTTAAGCCCAAAAAAGTTTTATTCACGGTATAAGCTTTCATGTGCATGCACACTTCTTCAAATACCTTGTATTAGGGCCAGCCAAACTGGCACAAAATTAAGATCAGGCCTGAGAAATGTCCTTCTACCCTTCCGTCTTTTAAAATTTTGTAACATCCAGCCTGGTGAAGAGTTACAGTGAGCTGAAAAACTTGCACAATGTTTTATATCAATTTGGTTGGTCCTGACAATAGTTATTATAGAAGTGGGTCAGGGACCACCCTGGGAGAAGATCAGGGGGCTCAGGGAACACCTGGTATCAACAGATTCCCTGCAGACCTGAGCCCCTGGCCCTCAAGGCCTCGGTTGAGGGGCCTGTCCTTAACTCCTTTGCTCCAGCCAGTGCTGCCAGGTTGCCTGATGCCAGGGCAGCCAGATCCCTTTCTTAAAGCTAGAACCTGGACCACTAGTTCCTTAGGTTCTTTCCCAACAGGTGAACAGGTGAGGCTTCTTCTCTGGAGTCTGCTCAAGGCTTGGACAAAGGATGGAGCCTTGCTGGATCAACCATTTAACATGGCCAGTGGCTTTGGCTTCACTGTGAACCAAGATCTAGCAAATCCAGAGTATAGCCTTGACTTCCATGCTGCCCTGAGACCCAGACCAGACTCAGGTACAGTGTAGATCCTTGCTCCTGAGGAGTCCAAAGTTGGTGTCTGGACCTTGCTGCTGCAGACAGAACAGAATGGTCCTTCTTGGTCCAAAATCAGTTTATTAAATTTGTTTATTACCTGTATATATGCCACCTCATTAGTGAATGAGCTTTCTAGGGACCTGCTCTAGTAGCAGTTTACAGAGAAGGCGGTCTATACCTGACAACATTTAACACTTATAACTAACAATAGGCTAGTAGCACTTTAAAGACCAACAAGATTTTATTCCAGCATAGGTTTTCATGGACTAGGACCCCCTTAGTAAGATGTAGTATACTAAGAGGTCCTCACTAGGCAGACATTCGTATGAGAGGTAGCCAAAAATAATTAACAGCTGGGTCAAGGGCTGTGAAATGCAATAAGTATGGGATGAAATATAATTATATAAGATTCAAATATAACCAAGAAAGTACAGATGCCATTCACATGAACCTCTAAAGTGCTGCTAATCTGTTTTTTTTATTTTTTGATGTTACAGACGAACATAGTTACCCTTCTGGCACAGTACCTAACAATCAGTTCTATTTTACGCAGAGTTATACCCTTCTAAGCACTGACTAGATTTAGTGGACTTTGGATAACACTGAGAAGATGGTGTAAGGACTGGGAAACCTTTACCTTAGGAAAACACTCACATCTTTGTGAACCCTGCCATAAAAGTCTTGAGTTGAATCCAGGAAGTGAGAAAGTCAAGAATATGGTGATAGATGGGTGAGAACCGGAGGAAAGCTGTCACTGTTTGACTGAGCTGTCACAGTGCGGGTGGGAGGGGGCAGGATGGATATGTTTTAATATTCCAGCCCAGAGCCCTAACATTTAGTTGTACAAGACCTGGGGGGATTGGAAAATGCAAGTTTGATGGGAAGAGGGGACCCCCCCTAATCTGTGATTGGTCCTGAAGAATCTCTTCTAGCTAGAGTTAAAATGGTCATCTTGTTTAGGAAAAGCATGACAAAAGGAAAGGAGGAACTGGGGGAACAAAGCCTGAAACTGTGTCAAGATTGGAAAGCAGTTTCTGTTAAGTTCCTGCTGCCTTTGATCCCATTCTTTGGAAGAGGAATATTGAGATAAAGATCAGGCTAGATTAGCCAGTTATTCTTTTTTGGTTTATTTCTAGAGCTGTAGTATATCTCTAGCTGTGTTATGATTAATTACCAATTACTGTATTGGCTTTTCTGTAGGATCTATGCTAGTTAATAAAATCATTTCTTGTCCAATGTTCTTGATTGCATCGAAACCCTTACCTGTGTGCCTGGCTGTTCACACATTCACACATACAAGCAGGGCTTTTTTTGTAGAAAAACCCAGCAGGAACTCATTAGCATAATAGGCCACACCCATCAGCAGAAATCAATTAGCATATTAGGCCACACCCATGACAGCACAGCTCATTAGCCTATTAGGCCACACCCACCTTTTGCTTCTTATTCTGTTTACCTTGTTTGTTGTTAAAACCCCAGGACTTTTTTTGGTAGCAGGAACTCTTTTGCAGGTTAGGCCACACACCCTGTAATGTAGCCAGTCCTAATGAGTTCCTGCTGATGGGTGTGGCCTATTATACTAATAAGTTCCAGCTGGGCGTGGCCAACTCGGGAGCCAGCCGGAACTCCATTCCTCTGCGTTCCTGCCCAAAAATAGCCCTGCATACAAGCATATCCTACCTTCTGGTGACTCAAAGTGCTGGGAGGTAGGTGAACAGGATTTAGGGGAGCCTTAAAATGGTGGCAGTTTCTGCCAGAGAAGAATACAATGGAAGGGAGTATAAACACTATGTAACCCTAAACTGTTCTAAAATAGAAACTTTATTAACAATACTACCAAATACCTTAAAGACCAAGCAAAAATGATAACAATAAATTTTACAATCAACATTCCAACTTAAACATACAACAAAGTCATGGATGAAACCTGGCTCATCACTTTGAACTGCCCACAAAAAGAGCCATGTAGTATGAATCAATGCATAAACAGTTGCAGGGATGATGTAAATGTTTCACAAGTAATGCGTCTCCAGGCTCTATATGCAGGGGAATCAATTATGCACATCGTATTATCAGACAAGGATTCCGAGTGTGGCCTTGTTTCAAGATCTTTATCAATTGTGTCTGTTGTATCAGTCAATATACCATTTCACAAAAAGGACAATTTCACATCATATCATGGACCCCTAAAGGATTCACAGTCTAGTGTATGACAATCCACATAAATGGGCTCCCAACTAAATAATATTAACAATGGTAATAACTCAAATGTAACTGAGCAGTGCTTTCTCCTCCAAAGGGTAGTCAAGTAAGTAAACAAGTAAGTTGTTTTCTGTTGCCCCAGAAGGTCGAACCAGAACCAATGGGTTGAAATTAAAAGAGTTTTTGGCGAAACATTAGGAAGAACTTCCTGACAGAGTGGTTCCTCAGTGGAAAAGGCTTCCTTGGGGGGTGGTGGGCTCTCCTTCTTTGGAGGTTTTCAGGCAGAGAGGCTAGATGGCCATCTGACAGCAATGCTGATTCTGTTAACTTAGGTGGATCATGAAAGGGAGGGCAGGAAGGGTTGCCTCAATGCTTGGTTCTTGTGGCCTTTTCTTACACACCCAGGGAAATGCTGATTGCCACTTTGGGGTCAGGAAGCAATTTTTCTCCCAGCCAGTTTGGCTGGAAATCCTGCAGGTTTTTTGTCATCTTCTAGGCATGGAACAGCAGTCACTGGGTTTGTGCGTGTGGGGGGTTATTTGTGAATTTCCTGCATTGTGCAGGGGGTTGGACTAGATGACCCTGAAGGTCCCTTCCAATTCTATGATTCTAAGTACTGCCCCTGGAGCTTCTATCAACTCTAGATGAGTGAGGAGCATGTAACAGTATTTTAAATCATACTATCAGTTTTTTTCATAGGTATTTCTGATTCAGTCATTTTCCAGGCTTTATATATCAGCATTTTGTATTTAAATTCTTATCTTGAGTAGAAGCTTAGAAAATCATGTACATATTTTCATGTTTTAGATACAGTTTCTGAAATGGATGAAGACTTAAATAAAGAGGCAGCTGTGTACACTTTACAAAATTCCTCAGAAGCTTTGCTTTCTATTCAACGATTAGATTTTAAAACAAGTTTTCTGGAAGTAGTTGAAGAATTGCGTATGAGAAGAGTAAGTATTCACCGGCCTTACCAGTTGCCTTAATCCAGTCTTAGTTCAATTGGCCCTTCCTGGCAAAATCTTCCTCACTTGCTACCTATATGTAATGGTTGATGACTTCTGTTTCTATGCTGATCTTGGACTGTAATAAATACTGATGTGAAGACTTCTCTTTCAATGTATCTGAAGAAGTGGGCATGCACATGAAAGCTTATACCCAGAATAAAACTTTGTTGGTCTTAAAGATGTCGCTGGACTCAAACTTTGTTCTGCTGCTTCAAACCAATTGGCTACCCACCTGAATCTATATTTACTTATTCATTTATTATCTAGGATTTTTAGGTCATCTTTCCTTACAGCTCAAAGCAGATGCTTTTCAAGTTTAATACAATCATGGTGATGAGCAATGGTCTTGCATATCAGTCTTTGTATTGGGATCACAGTCAAATCACTTCCATT
Source organism: Gekko gecko (assembly GCA_029375565.1). NCBI lineage: Eukaryota > Metazoa > Chordata > Lepidosauria > Squamata > Gekkonidae > Gekko > Gekko gecko. The sequence continues at coordinate 128,383,110 of JAPDNY010000003.1, forward strand.
CACCCCTCCTGCAAGGGGGTTGTTGCTTTCTGAGTTCCTTTATTTTTCTTAATCCTTGGGGGACTTTGCCTTTTCACATCCTCAGTGGGCGGTTATGTTCCTGCCTTATACATTAAAGTTTTAATGTATATTCTTACTATAATGCCACTCATCCCTAAACAATTAAGAACATGGAATTAAAAATGGAGAAAGAAAAATGCCCCAAATGTCTGGCATCATTTCCTACTGTCAGTAGGCAGGTGCTTGCACAGATCTTTGTTCTCTTATGAGAGTGAGAAATGTGGCAAAGCCAGGCCTCACCCTTGATGGCAGTGGGTGAAGTCCCTAGTTCTGGCTGTAGAGAAAAGTAACAGCTGAATTGGTTCTAAGCCTCCACCATCCTTTTCTGGCAAAAGAGTTATGTATGTGGAAACAGACTTCGGCATGTTGGTCAGCTTGCTGCATTGGTTTTGGGTGTGCAAAACGTATAAAAGCCCTAGAAGGAATCCCATATATTCAACACTCACATGAACTTGCATGGAGCATTTTACTGTCTGCCCATTACCAGTCATTGGCTGGTCCTATTAGCTTTAATAGGACAGTCACCTGCTCTTGCCTAAAGCCACTTTCCAAGGGCAACCCCATGTACAGCTCATTGCAATGATCTTATCTAGGTGAGTTAACTACCTAGTGAGTTTGTAGCTGATAATATTTGGCCTCCTGAATAACAGGAGCTGCATAGTGCTTTGCTATACTAGCTAAGCCCAAGAAGTGGTAAGCACTGTTAGCTGCCATTTGTTTGGCAAGGGAGATCCGTGTATTCAAGAATGTGCAAACAGTCCAGTTCCTGATCACCTGCAGCCATACACAAAGATCTCTAAATGGTAATCTGAATATTGTTTATAATCTCACTCATGTTTTCTGTTTCATGATCCAAACCATGGGTAGCGTTGAAGCCAGGTTGCAATAGATTTTGAATTTTTCATACATTAGCAGAATTTTACTGGCTCACCTTATTTTTCTTGTCATGAGAATTTCTTTCTCATGAATGTAGCATAGAGCAAATACGTTGGGATAGAATTTTTTTTAAGTTAACATGGAAAAACAAGTCAGAATCAAGCTCCCCTCATAGGCTACACATTGAACTACATATTGCCCCCAAAATTGAATTTGGGGACACATCCAAAAAATATGCAGCAGATCGGCATTTAACCTATCACATCTACAGCAGTTATTTTCATTATTTCCATGTATAATTGTTAATCTACAAGAAGTTAAATAAAACACCAAAATTAATGTAGGGATAACATTCTTTCATATCCATTGCCATGTGTTCATATTGATAATCAGGGCTATTTTGGGGCAGAAACACACAGGAAGGGAGTTCTGGCTGGCTCCCGAGTTGGCCATGCCCAGCAGGAACTCATTACCATAATAGGCCACACCCAGCAGCAGAAACTCATTAGGATAGGCTACATTAGGGGTGTGTGGCCCAACATGCAAAGGAGTTCCTGCTACAAAAAAAGTCCTGGGTTTTGACAACAAACAAGGTAAACAGAATAAGAAGCAAAAGGTGGGTGTGGCTGGATGACCACATTTCTCATAACGTGGGGGTGTGGCCTAATATGTTAATGAGTTTCTGCTGTTGGGTGTGGCCTATTATGTTAATAAGTTCCTGCTGGGCTTTTTCTACCAAAAAACCCCTGTTGATAATAATAGTCAGATAGAGATGCAATATCCAGATTCAGTAACAAAGCTGCTGATTACAGATTGAGAAATTGCTTTCATACATAGCCCAATATATTTTCTTAAGAAAGTATCTCTAACACGCCTGATCCAGGCCCAACACATTAATTCTCCACTAAACTTTCTAATATGTTCAAACTCTGATTTGTGCTTAAAATTCTGCCCAAGCAGGAAAGAGAAAGGTATGCCAATAGGTTAACTTTCAGTTTCTGCATCCCTTCTGTGTGGGTTATATTCTTCTGTGGAGTCTAAATTGTGATAGATCCATATCCATAGCTATCAAATTGGTTGATCTTTCCAAGGGATAGAGTAGGATCTAATAAGTTTTTGAAGGGTTTGGACATATTTCAACCAGTCTGTTCAGATTGTGTTCTATTAATTTTATAGCCTGATTCCATCACAAATAAGTGAATCTGCAACTGAATCCATGGTTTGGTTAGTAGAGGCGACAACTAGAAAGGGGGCATTCTCATGGTGACACCTTCTCTTTGGAATGCCCTTCTCCTTGAGGCATGCCTGGCACCTACTTTACTGTCAGGCCAAAACATATCTTTTTACCCAGGATTTTTTTTTTATCTTTCCAGCTTTTTAATGGTTTCCTTCTGGTCTGAGGTCTGTTATATGGATAGTTTAAAAACAGCTAGTTTACAGCTGCTTATGTCCCCGGGCTTGTTTTGGTCACTTGTTTTTTTTATACTAACTTGTTTTAATTGTAAGCCTTCTTGAGCAGGGCTTGGATGAGGTGGTGTAGAAATCTGTTAAAATAATTAGTGTCAAGGCAATATCATCTACGTATAAACAGCACTGTGGATATCTGTGTGACTACTGTACACGGTAGTAAGACCTGCCTTTGTATTTGTTTCCTAATGTCATAGTCTGTTTGTTTACTTTGCAGAAGCCAGTTGCATTGCTCTGTGGCCTGAGAGAATCTCTCAGGAGCTAGCAATATTTATTTTTTCTTAATTATCATTCATGTTTAGAGGGGAAAAAGCTTATTGATGCACTAGCCACCTGTACACGTTCAACATTTCCCCCCTGTTTTTCTCTGTTATCAGAGGCTATAGATTGGTGACATGACATATTCGTCACAAGTAACCCCTCTTCCCTTAAGTCATGCTACACCAGGCATTGAACTTTAGAAATGTTCACTAAGTCCTTAAAAGTTTTACTTTAGCAGCTAGTTTCTGTAGAGCATCCTAAGCATATAACTGTGGAAGTCTGGGAACTATTTGATTGAGCAGCATGAAGAAATGGATTTTGCAATTTCGTAGGAGGTGGATTATGAGTTTGAAAAAGATAGTAAAAGTAGCTAGTTTTGGCTGCTGGGATGTGAGCCAGCTGTACTCTGTCCCTAAATCTGTTCAGGGTCAAGAATCAGGGGGGCTCGACCAAGGCACAGCCTATCTTGTAAAACCACAGCCTGAAGCGAGCATTTTACAAAAGGCTTGACACTTTCTAAAGGTTATAACGAGTAAATAAACCATCAAATGACTCCTCGTTTATTGTTATGGTGGCGTTTTTGTACAAACACTTAAATCCTTGTAGTCCTAAGGCAGCTAATAAAATATCAACACTTCTAAAGGTTCTGTTTTCTTGTTATCCTTTTAAAATTATATATAGCTTTTTTTTTCCTAAACAGAAGGAACTTTTCTTTTTAATGAATGTTTAAAGTTTGAATGACATAAGTTTTAAAAACTTCCAGTCTGTCATGAATAAAACAAGTAATTGTGGTGAGCTAAGGACTGAGTAAAATATTGATGAACAGCCTTTTTGTTAGAAATTTACTTTTCAGAATGCACTTTTCTACTACTATTAGCACTACTTTCAAGCTCCGTGGGCTGCTTTCAAATTCCTTTATTAAAAAAACCCTTAAAACATACACCTTCTCTTCGTTCCATTCAACTGCTTTATTATTAGTACAATAGTTTACATTATATAGATCCAGTTTACATGTATATTGTTGTGTCTGGAACGCTTATACTTCAGTGGTCTATGGAACCACAGGTGTTGGCAGATTCCATCTTGGATCAGATAGGAATTAAGAGATGAACGGCGCATACAAAGGTTGATGTGGTGTATGAGAGCAGGGGGTAGTAATGAACCTCCTGCACCTAGCAGGGGCTGCTCCATGAGGCTCTTGAGCTTGCTAGGCAAGAGGAACCGCTAAGGTTCCTTTTGCCAGGCTCATACTCAGGAAAAGAAACATGGGCACTCTAGCCACAGTATTCACATGTTTCCTCTGTGGTTCACTCAGCAGAGTGTCATGGTTATGGCCAGGAATATAGGGGGAAAGTTGTAGGTCTTGACTAAATCAATCATGGAAGATGTTTCTACACACCAGAAAAATCTGGCCTAGCCTTTCAGCTAAACATTGCCCCAAAGGGATTTTAGAGACCCAGAATAGAATAGCCTTGGACAGAGGCAAGAAACAAAAGACTTAACACAATAATATGGCCCTTTATAGAGTAGAAACCATCCAACTCGTATCAGCAGATATTATATGTTGAGGCCCAGCTGCAAAAGTGTCTGCGAATGACAAGAGTGTCCAACTTCACAGAAGCAGTGATATAGGTCAAAGATGGGTGTATTGCTTGAGGGCCAGCAGATATTCATATATATGAGAAATGTGTAAGCACTATTTTAAACAGACTTAGTTCATTCTTAATAGTTTGTACCATAACAAACAGTTTTTATATATTTTAAGAAAATATTCAAGTATAGATAATTTTGTATGGTGTTTGAACTTATAACTAATTAGCCAAGAATGTATGCCCTCATCAAGTGGGACAGCAAATACGGGAAGACGAATTGATTGGAAACTTCTTCTTAGAAGAGGTACCTTGCTTGTGACTTGCTTACCTTTGGGTGAGATACTTTTATGGACTCATGTAGCTGGTCTTTTTAAATTATCTATGTAGCAGTAATGGATGGTATCATTTTCTTTGAGTTAGTCAGTGTTAAAGATGCATATAGCTATATGGTAATAAAGATTAAAATAGAAGCACAGGTCCTCTAATAGTATTAGTTGTGTACTATACCCTTAACAAAACAAAAGCATTGTTGAGGTATACCTCTGGCCATGAATTAAATGATCAAATTTAGGAAAGCTAACTAGATGCTCAGGGATCCACTTATATCTGAATCAGACGTAATCAGAGTCATTCAGAACAAGAGAACTGTTAGACCACCCACACCTCTCCTGCGCAAGGCTTTGTGATTTGTGCTGGATTTAGGAGAGAAGGATTATTTGGTTTAGCAGAGTGCTCAAGGCACATAACGCAGCAGAGCCTATCTGGTTTATGTGTGTTGACAAGAAACAAAGTTACAGATGGAGCCTCTTTATCTGTTTAAAAAGCTAATATGAGTCCTTTTTTGTAAGGGAATCCATTCTAGACAGGATAGGGATAGGATTCTAATTAGTCTAACCAGCTAGATACAGGAAGCATGTCCTGCCCTCATGGTGTCAAGATGGAGAAGGCTAGCATAGTGTGGAGACAAGGTGTCAGGCTGGAAGGAAGATTCCCTGACAGTAGCAATCTATACATCAAAGGGATAGTATCAGAACAGTAGAAGGGAAGGATGATCAGCGTACTGGCCTATCTATCTCTCTGACTCTCTATAGTCCCCCTCTGAAGTCTGAGGCTAAGAGACAGCACAAAGTCCTTCACTTTCAACAGAGAGCACCGGCCTTTTCATCGAATCATAGAATCATAGAGTTGGAAGGGACCTCCGGGGTCATCTAGTCTAACCCCCCGCACAATGCAGGAAATTCACAAATACCTCCCCCTCCACACCTGCAGTGACAGTTGTTCTATACCCAGAAGATGACAAAAACCCTCCAGGATCTCCAGCCAAACTGGCTGGGAGAAAAATTGCTTCCTGACCCCAAAGTGGTAATCAGTATTTTCCTGGGCATGTAAGAAAGGGCCACAAGAACTAAGCACTGAAGCAACCCTTCCTGTCCTCCCTTTCATGATCTGCCTAAGTTCACACAATCAGCATTGCTGTCAGATGGCCATCTAGCCTCTGTTTGAAAACCTCCAAAGAAGGAGAGCCCACTACCTCCCGTGGAAGCCTCTTCCACTAAGAAACCGCTCTGTCAGGAAGTTCTTCCTAACGTTGAGCTGAAAACTCTTCTGATTTAATTTCAATTTGTTGGTTCTGGTCCAACCTTCTAGGGCAACAGAAAACAACTCTGCACCATCCTCTAGATGACAGCCCTTCAAGTAGTGGAAGATGGTTCTCTCTCTGTCATCTTCTCTCCAGGCTAAACATACCCAGCTCCTTCAACCTTTCTTCATAGGATTTGGTCTCCAGACCCCTCACCATCTTCATTGCCCTCCTCTGGACACATTCTAGTTCGTCTATATCCTTCTTAAATTGTGGTGCCCCAAGCTGAACACAATACTCTAGATGAGGTCTAACCAGAGCAGAGTAAAGTGGTACCATCACTTCGCATGTTCCCAAAATCACACTTGCCTTTTTAGCAACCACATCATACTGCTGATTCATTTTGAATGTATGGTCTACTAAGACCCCTAGATCCTTTTCATACATACTACTGCCAAGACAAGTCTCCCCCAACCTATAATTATCCCTACCTAAATACAGAAGTTACATTTATCCCCACTGAAATTCATTTAATTTGTTTTATCCCAGTTTACCAGCCTGTCAAGATCATCCTGTATCCTGACTCTGTCTTCTACCATATTTGCTACCCCTCCCAATTTAGTATCATCTGCAAATTTAATAAGCGTCCCCTCTGTTCCTTCTTCCAAATCTTTGGTAAAGATGTTGAACAAAACAGGCCACAGGACAGATCCTTAAGGCACTCCACTTGTCACTCCTCTCCAAGAAGATGAGGAACCATTAACAAGGACTCTTTGGGTGCGATCTGTCAACCAGTTACAGATCCACCTAACAGTCAGAGGATCCAAACCACATTTTACCAATTTGTCAACAAGAATATTATGTGGAACCTTATCAAAAGCCTACTGAAATCAAGATGAACTATGTCTACAGCATTCCCCTGATCCAACAAGGTAGTAACTTTCTCAAAAAAAGAGATAAGGTTAGTCTGACATGACTTGTTCTTGAGAAACCTGTGCTGGCTCTTAGTAATCACAGCCGTCCTTTCTAAATGCTCAAGGACTGTCTGTTTGATGATTTGTTCTAAAACTTTCCCAGGTATAGACATCAAGCTGATGGGTCGGTAGTTATCCAGATCCTCCTTTTCCCCCTTCTTGAAGATGGAGACAACATTTGCCTGCCTCCAATCTTCTGGCACCTCACCTGTTCTCCAAGAATTCTCAAAAATAATGGACAGAGGCTCAGAAATTACATCCGTGAGTTCTTTTAGTACCCTTGGATGCAGCTCATCTGGCTCCGAAGACTTTGTTTCATTTAAAGAAACTAGGTGTTTATGTACTACCCCTATGCCAATCATAGGCTGCAACTCCCTTCCCTCATCATGTGTTCTGTTTTTGCCATTTTGAGCACCGTTTCCCTTGCAAGAGAAGACTGAGGAAAAGTAGGAACTGAGCAGTTTTGCCCTCTCTTCATCACCTGTTACAATTTCACTTTCCTGTCCCTGCAATGGGCCTGCCATATCCTTGCTCCTTTTCTTATTTTGAACATAAGAAAAGAAATCTTTTTTGTTGTTTTCAGCATCTTTTGCTAACCTAAGCTCATATTGAGCTTTAGCTTTCCTAACACTCTCTCTAAAAGCACTGGTTATTTGTTTATATTCATCCTTGGTTATAAGGCCCTCCTTCTACTTTCTGAATGAGTCTTTTTTATTTCTCAAATCTTTAGAAAGCTGTTTATGGAGCCACCTTGGCTTCTTTAGGTTCCTCCCATTTTTCCTTCTCATAGGAATTGTTTGTGATTGTGTCTTCAGTATTTCACTTTTAAGAAACTCCCATTCCTCTTGAACTCCTTTCTCCTTAAGTATTTCTGACCATGGGATTCTACCCAGCATAACTTTAAGTTTGTCAAAATTTGCTTTCCTGAAGTCCAACCTATATGTCTGACTACATACAGTTTTTCCCTTCTCCAAGACTGTAAATTCCAAAATTACATGGATACTACTACCCAGGGTGCCCACTGCTTTCACTGCACCAACCAGTTCTTCCCTGTTGGTAAGAACTGAGTCCAAGATAGCAAATTCCCTTGTTTCCCTCTCCACTTTCTGGAAAATGAAGTCAGCAAGACAAGTCAGGAATTTATTGGACCTCTCATTTTTAGCAGAGTTGGACATCCAACAGATATCCAGGTAATTGAAGTCTCCCATGACCACCATGTTCCATCTCTTTAAGAACTTTGTAATCTGTTCTAGGAGTGTCTCATCCAAGTTCTCTGCCTGGCTTGGTGGTCTATAGCAGACCCCCACCATAATATCACTATTATTTCTTATTCCTTTTATTTTTACCCAGAGACTCTCAACTGGACTTTCATGCTCAGATTCATGTAGTTCCTCACAAGTATATACCTCCTTTACATATAATGCTACTCCTCCGTCTTTTCTCATTTGTCTGTTCCTTTTAAATAGGTTATACCCCTCAATCCTAATATTCCAATTGTGAGTGTCATCCCACCAAGTTTCAGTAATGCCTATTAGGTCATAGTCCCTTTCCTGTATTAGGACTTCAAGTTCCTCCTGCTTATTTTCCATAAAAGTAAAGGTTTCCCTTGCTCAAAAGCCAGTTGAATCCAACTCTATGGAGTGGTGCTCATCTCCATTTCCAAGCTGAAGAGCCAGTACTGTCTGAAGACTTTTTCCGTGGTCATGTGGCCTGCATGACTAAATGCCAAGGTGCACAGAATGCTGTTACTTTCCCATTGAAGTGGTACCTATCTAGCTACTTGCAATTCATTGCTTTCAATTTGCTATGTTGGCAGGACCTAGGGCCAGAGATGGGAGCTCACTCTGTCATGCAGCACTCGGGTCTTGAACTGCCAAGCTACCGACCTTCCAGTCTGCAGCTCAATGTCTTAACCTCTGAGCCACCGCGGCCCTGCTTGTTTCCCATACTCTGTGCATTACTGTAGAGACTATGTACCCTAAGGTTTTTGTTTCTATACTTACATTTGAGTTAATGTTATCTAGCATACGTGCCACTCCTCGCAAAACTTTAGAATTCTTAACTCCAGCTATTGGCATTATACTGGGCTTTGCATTTTTGTCTCGCTACCCTGAAGGATTTCGTTTAAAGCTCTCCTTATTAGGTTTGCAAGGCTGTTTCCAAACACATTTTTCTTAATCTCGTGAGGTGCAAACCATCTCCTGATAGAAAAGCTTCATCTTGGAAGTGTAAGCTATGGTCGAAAAATCCAAACCTTTCCTGATGACACCATGTACATAGCCAGTCATTGATCTGCAGTATTCTTCTTTCCCTTCTGAAGCCACGGCCTTCGACAGGAAGAACTGATGAGAATACAACCTGCGCTCCCAATTCCTTCACCTTTTTACCCAGAGCCACATAGTCTCTTTTAATACATTCTAGGTTATGCCAGGTGGTAGTATTTGTTCCCACGTGAATGAGCAAGAAGGGGTAATAATCTATGGGCTTGATGAGTCTTCCTACCCTTTCTGTCACATCCTGGATGTGCGCACCCGGTAGACAGCATACCTCTCAAGATGACAAGTCCGGTCGGCACACTTTAGCTTCTACCCCTCTTGGTAGGGAATCCACAGTTACCAACAAACACCTTCTCCTATATTGGGGAGCAGAGGCTTGAGTCCTCTCATCCACAGGGGTCTGAGAAATTTTCTTCAAGCTTCGTGGAGGCTGGGGGAGGAGCCCTTGTTCCAGTGGTTCAAAATCAGTATCTGTGGAGAGATCCGGGAACTGATAGTAACAAAGGCTCAGAATGTATCTTGATCTTCCTGCTCCTGTGAGTTACATTCTTCCATGTGCCTTCCTCCTGTGTCAGGTGCTCCTCCAGTTGCTGAGATACCTTTCCCTCCTCCTCCTGTTGCCTTTTCAGGAGTGCTTCATGCGTTCTGTTCATGAACTCTTCACCTTCCCTTATAAACTGGAGTGTGGACAAGCGTACCTCAAGTCTCTGTATCTTCTCCGCCAGTAGGGTTACCATCTTACACTTGCTGCAAGTGTAATTGCTGTAACCCTCAGGTAAGAATATGAACATGTCACCGACTTTGCACATCACTGCCTCAGCTCCCTCACCAGCCATGCTGCTGCAATCCATTTCAAAATTAGTTCAGTTTAACTGATGCTTCCTTGATAACTTCCCTTCCAAACTGCCTCTCAAGAATACTTGTGAAAGGTTTGCAGAAACAAAAACTAACTTAACAAATATAGAACGTAAGAGCTACTCAGCCTTTTATGGGGCCCCCAGGCCAGACCCCCAGGCTAAGAGCCACAGGGAAAGAGCTAGGGCTGTTGCCCTTCAGCTCATGTCAAAGGCTTGCACCTCCAGCAAGGAGGAGCCTAATATAATTAAAAGCTCACTCAGGCAAGAGGAATGCAGACAGTGGAGCAGAGGTTAGGCAACACAGAACAGTACTTTCACAAAAGCCATTTCTGTCAACTCACTAATAGGTCTCAGGGGAAAAACACTAGTACCAATCCACAGTCATAAATTCAGATCCCACTAAGGGGGATGGTGACAAGAAGGCACCTTTTACCACCACCAGCAAAACAGAGGGAAGAGGCCAGACTAGAACCCACAGCTCACACAATTGGAGCAGACCTGTAATGACACACCAACTGGCCCCATAAGAACATGACATTCTATAGGCTATTTGGATCTTTTTGAGCTGTTCTGGTATCAACATCAGCCATATATACCAGGACAGGGAAGACAGAAGAGAAAGCCTTACCAGTGTAGGAAGGGGCATGTATAGCATACCCAAAGACACAGGTTTAAACCCCATGTGTGGGATGGTTCAGTCATGCTGACCTATAGTCTCACCCAGGCTTCTTTAACAACATTCATTTAGCACCATTCTATCTCATATGTGGTTTTGTATGAAATATTACACAGTAAAGAATAGCTTTTACAAGCAATCACAGAGTAACTTTAATCACTGATCTTGCATATTGTTGTATGTAATGTTTTTAGATTTTTTTTAGTAAACAAAAAGCAGCCTTAAGAGGAATGGATCAGGAATGGAAGAGCAATGGGGAGAGTAAGTCTTTCCCAATGGTCATTTTTTATTCAAAATCTGTTTCCATAGCTGCTGTTCCTCCTGTGGGGGGAAAGATATAAGTACACTTAGTATTTTCTACAGAAGTTTTACTAATATGTATCATGTTTCCAGTTTTCATTAATGTGTGCTTTAGTGATTGCACATTTTAACAGCATTTGTAAATAAATTGTTTGAGAGCATACTCCCCATTCTATGAAAAGTCATAGGGTAATCAAAATAATTGGCTTTTGTCCCTGATGGGGGAGTAACAGAAGATGCATCTATATTCAGTGTTTATAGATAATTACAGAAAAACTGTTTTGTTGTATCTACAGAATATTTCTTACTTAAGGAGTACAGAGAAATGTTTAATGAACATTTACATTTTCCTGTCTTTTTTACCTATATGTCACATCATGGGCACTTGCAGTATTTTGATAACATTACTACAGTCACATTTTGCATTTTGGTCACAGTATGTAAAAGCCAAACAGTGATCTAAAATATATCTTTAGTATTTGTTATATTACAACATGAGGCAAAAATCATGAGATAAAAAATTAACCTTTGGGTCTGCTATCATACCCACAAGTTGGTTTCAAACTTATCTGAAAGCCAGAAGTGACCACAAGATGACAGTCCACAGGCAGGCTGGGGATGATGGTGGTTAGAAAGGCTTTTGGAGCAGTCTTAACAAAATTCAGCCCATTGACTTAACTTGACTTGACTTTAAACAGTGTTAATTTACTTAAGACTGTTCTGTGAAACTACTTTGTAGGAAATGGTACTCCTCACAATGGTGATGGCATTTGTATTCCCATCATATGCACTATCCTGGGAGCTCTTCTGGACTTTGCTCTGTTCCTGAATGCTGACTTTCTTTTTATGCCTACTGCATCAGCTGTAACATTTTCTGGAGAGTCATTATCTAGAAACAACTATCTGTATTTATAATCTTAACTAGGAATAAGGTCTGTTGTGGAAATAAATACATTGAGCTCTAGAAGGAGGCTCTGGGCAGATGCCCCAGTCTTCAGCACTCAGCATCAATTTGCTCTGGTGACCTCAGCAGTGTATAATGACACAGAGTCCACATTTCTTCCATGAGATCTGATCTCTGCTATCTGAAGAGCAGTTGTAATTCAGAGTGATCGCCAGCCCTCACCTGGAGATTGGCAACAATGGTTTCCCAGGAGGAAATGGCTGGTTTGGAGGGTGGAGTCTATGGCATTGTAGCTGTCTGAGGTCCCACCCCTCCTCAAACTCCACCCTCTCCAGGCTCCACCCCTCAAATCTCCAGGAATTTCCCAACCTGGAGGAGGCAACCCTATCTCCTTCTCAGGCAACCATTAATGTACCATTATCTGCCCCTCTGACTTCAGGTTTCCATCTCCTCCCCTCTTCCTGCAGCCTCTACATAGGAAAAGTACAGTCTTTCTCCACAGTGGAGACCCAAGCAGGAGGGAAGTGACCTTGGCAGAGTATAATGACACAGAGTCCACCCTGCAAAGCAGCTGTTTTCTCCAGGGGAACTGATTTCTGCCATCTGGAGAGTAGTTTTAATTCTGAGTGATCTCCAGCCCTCACCTAGAGATTGGCAGCATTGGTTCCCTAGGAGAAAATAACTGCTTTGGAGGGTGGACTTCATGGCATTCTAGTCAGCTGAAGCCTTTCCCCTCCCTAAACTGTGGCTTCCGTAGACTCCACCACAAAATCTCCAGGAATTTCCCAGCCTGGAGGTGGTAGGCCTGGAAAGGTTTCCTGCTTTTGCCTTTTTACCAAGCAACAGCCACTGAGGGAAAAGTTAGTCCCACAGGAACCAAGTAGAAGTGTCTTTGTCAGGAGAGACAGCCATTTTGGCAGTTTATTCTGTCAGGGAACTAGCTGGCAGTGCGCAGGAGAGAGGAACAGACCCAGCCCTCAACCAATGGCACACAAGTACTCTTGAACAGGGGTCATTTGGAGCAGGAGCGCACAGGAGCAGAGCTGCAGCAGTTAGAAGCACAGGCGGTGGCAAGCCCTGCCCCCAGCTCCCAGCAGGAGCGCAAAGCAGCATGTGTAGCATTCTTCCTGGGCCCAGATAGGCTACTCTGGGACTGGAATGACAGCCCCCAGAGTGGAAAGACAGTCCCTAGGATTGGAGCCTGAGTGGTGGGTGTTGCCTTCTGATACACTTCCAGTGATGTCAGGGGGTGTGGCATATGCAAGTAAGTTATGCTAATGAGTTCCTGCACCTCTTTTTCTATGAAATGACCCCCACTCATGAATGGTGGTTGATGGGCCAATGGCTGATGGAGTGCACAGCACAGCCAGTGGGAGAGCTAGAACGTGCCAACAGATTAGGGCTTTTATATATATCAGATGACTACTTCATTAATCACTCATTGAAGTTTCTCTTCATCTAGATTGCATTGCAGAAGTCAATCTTCCTCCAGGTAGATTTATCAATGAGGACATATAAAGCTTAGGGCAACTATCCATATCAACTGTTGGTTTCCAGACCACAGTTTGATGCTTTTTAATACATTGTTTGAGACCTCCATTGCCAATCCATATTGTCAGTTAAGAATGCATCTGAATGCAGACAGGTGGGTCAACCAGAATTTCCCACACAAAGCCAGATTGTAAACAAAGATGTAATTGTTGCATATACTGAGTTGTATTTGAAAAGCAGAAGAGTATCTTAACTAACAATTAACTAATAGTTCTTTAAAACAAAACATTTTTTTAAAAGTTATCAGTTTCTTTTTGTTTGTTTTTGAAACTAGGAGGCAGAAATTCATTATGAGAAGCAAATTAGCAAATTTGTTATTGAAAAACAAGAACTTGAGTGGCAAAAGGTTGGTATTTTTAATTATTATATATATTAGTAGTTTCATAGTAATTTAAATGATGGGATTAACACTGAAGCTGGGGAAAATCTGATTTATGCACATACCTCTAAAGATTTGTGGAAACAGTGTTTTCCCGCAAAAGTTTTATATATCTTGAAAATGTTATGTGATTTTTGAAGCCTTTGTTCAAAAGAGATGTTAAAGATATCAACATGTCATTCTACTGTTGGGGAGTGATTTCTTCTGACAAAACTAAGTGTGGAGAATGTTTGTACTATCTGAGTACAATCTATTTGATCCTAGCCAGTAATACTGAACTTTCACAATTCTGTCCTGATCTAGGAAATTCTGAGTGCAAGTGAAGGCTGCAATTATTACTGTGTTTATAGGCATCCAGGGCAGACTTTGCATAGGTATTTGAATAGTTAATATATTGCCTCATCTCTGGTGTTGTTCTCCCCATGTACCACTCTTGTGTTGCCACTTCAGATCACAGTGATAGTGTTTTAAAAGGTAATTTTAAATCAAGTTGATGTGAACATTAATTTATACATACCTTAAAGTAAGCAAGTTGTAAAACAACAATAACATTTTCCTTTTCTAGATCTGTGTAGCTAATCTTTTATAGAAAAGATTCTCTTTAATTGCAGTCAGACCTATGATATTGCTATTCAGTTGCAAGATTGTTAGTATTGTGTGCCTTTTGTAATAATTAGTTAAAAAACTGATACTGAAAATATTGAAATATTTTATTAAGATATTAGCCTACTGTCATACCTGACAATAAGTTAGATGGCTGAAGATCCATCTTGCTCTTCTCTAATTTAAATTACTGTCAATAAATAGGAAACTCTTCAACATCAGATAAAAACATTACACAAGCAGCATTCAGAAGCCTTGACAGCCTTTAAAAAACAGGTGAGCTTCCTTTTTTTAATAACAATAACAACAACAACAATAATAATAGTAATAATAATATACAGTTCAATTCAACTTATGTGGCAAGTACTATAATGATAACTCATGGAGGTCTGTAATAAATGATAACATATCTGTACAAAAAACCTGTAGTTGCATATATTTTAATACAGGGGTGTCAAACATGTGGCCCGGGGGCTGGATGAGGCCCCCAGAGGGCTTCTATCAGGCCCACAGTGGAACTGGCTGTTTTCTGCTTCTTCTTCCAGTTCTGCTGCTGCTGCTGCATCACTGTAGGTTTGCAGCTTACAGATACACACCTGAACAGCATACTCAAGATTGCAACAGCACAGACATTTTGATTCAATAATTCAGAGCAAGAGGTGTCAGTTATCAGACACTGTTAAATAAACGAAATATTGCAAGAGTGCTAATGTTTTAAGCATGTTTTTATTTTAAGTAAAAAAAACCCCCAACTATTTGTGTTTGTGTCCTTTATAAAGTTTACATCTCTGCTATCTGGCATTACATTTTATGACAGACATGGCTCGGCCCAACAAGGTCTCATGTATGTCAGATCTGGCCCTCATAACAAATGAGTTTGACACCCCTGCTTTAATACTTATTGTCATTCCAGTTCAGATAGACAGTTAAGCTAAAGTGTTTACTATTAAACTGATTTAGTCTCTTTTGAAGTATCTGGAATTAAATAATTTAGATTGTGGTAATTCAGTTTAATTGTGTCATTCTGCAATAGATCCTTTGCATGCATGTTAATACTCATGGAAACAGCTTTTATTTTATGGGCCTTTTCAGATTACACCCCACACATCAGAATATTACTGTTAGCTATTTGTATTATTGCTAGCCTTGCCTATGCTGTTCTAGCCATAATGGGTAATAGGTGGCATGAAAGAGTTTTGCTGCAGGGGAAAGCCTCTCTGTTTCTTATCAAAAACTGGATGATGAGCACTCCTATATTTTAGAGTGGAAGTTCTATATAAATATAAAAACAAATAAAAAGAGGGATTGGCAGTGTTGGTGCTTGCCACTTTTATGTGATTTTTTGAAGTTCCTGTCTCTCCTGTGATTCTGTGGTATTGTAAGGCCAATTAAATTAATGACAACACCGAAAAAGTCAGAAAGTGGCCTGGGAATAGGGCTACTAACCTCCAAGTGGGGTCTCTAGTTCTCCTGGAATTACAAATGATCTCCACACTGCAGAGACCCTGGATGAAATGGTAGCTTTGGAGGGGTGGCCTTGATAGAAATTATATCTCTGCTGACTTCCCTCCCCTTCCCAAACTCTGCTCTCCCCAGGCCCTACCCCCAATATCTAGAAATTTCCCAAGCCAGATTTGACAATCCTACCTGGGCATGGAGGCACTTAGCACCATTCTTCAGCACTGGTGTATGAACTAGCCACTAGAATAGATTATGTGTTATTATTATTACAGTTTCCATAAAGGTTATTTTCCCTTGGTTCATGGCTGTTGGGAAGTGCCCCCCCCATTTACCCATAGCATTGTGATGTATTTGTGAACCTCCTGAGGTTTTAGTGGATTTACCTCTTTTGGAAAAGATTGCAGCAAAGTCTGGATGGCTGCTGTGTGGATGGGAGAGTTCGGATTTTCCCTGTCCCCTTCACACGACAACCATTTCCCCCATAGTGGCCATTGCTTTCCCCTGCTTCCAGGGAGCTTTTATTTTTTTAACTGGCAACTAAATATTAATATGTAAATAGAACAATATGTGTAAGAAGTTCTCTGAATTCCTACCTTCCATCAAAAAAAGTAAGATGCTAGCCCCTTTATAAAAATAATTTATTTACTGGCCACCCTTCTCGCTGGGACTCAAGGAGGATTACACAGAGTAAGTCAATACAATCAACAGAATGGGAGATGCAATCAGCAGTGCAATAGAATCTGGAATGCAGAAATCTGAAAACAAGCAGAAATCTGAAACAGAGCTGAAGCAAATATATGAACTATACACAGTAGTACTGACCCCAATTCCCTAACCCAAGTGTTTTTCAGAAACTGTTACAGTAGAGCCCCATTATCTGTGCAGAAAAGCCCTCTTGAATACTTCAGTTTCGCATAGTTTCAATACTTCAATTTCGCTAGGAAATATAAGGGGAAAGAAGACAGAGGCTTATTTCTAAAAAATGAAACCTGGGAATTCAGAGAACTTGTTATACATGCTGTTATAACATTTGATTCAGTTGCTGATTATTTAAAAATAAATAAAAGTCTGGTGTTTGTGGAGATGGGATGTGTCCTCTGCCAGGAGGCCAGGCCAGGGAGCTATGGGGAAACCTGCCATGTAGAAGCCCTGTTGCTTCTGTACTGGCAGATGCAGCAGCAATGGGGAAACTGAATGTGTGTTAAGTGCCTTCAGGTCACTTCCAACTTACGGCGAGGCAACCCTATGAATTAATGAGCTCCAGAATGTCATATCGTCAACAGCCTTGCTCAGACTTTGCAAACTGAAGGCTGTGGCTTCTTTGATTAAGTCAATCCATCTCATGTTGAATCCTCTTTTTCTGCTGCCTTCAACTTTTCCTAGCATCATTGTCTTTTCCAGTGAGTCATGTCTTCTCATAATGTGACTAAGGTATGATAGCCTCAGTTTGGTTATTTTAGCTTCTAGGGAGAGTGCAGGCGTGATTTGATCTAGAATTCACATATTTATCTTTTTGTTGGTCTGTAGTAGCCTTAGACAACAACACATTTTAAATGAACCAGCTTTCTTCCTGTTAACTTTCTTCACTGTCCAACTATAGTATGAATTATCTTGACCTTGGTTGCCAGCAACACATCCTTATGACAGATGAGAAAATCAGCCTTACCATGTAGGGCCACCTTTCTCAAGTTCAGAGGCATTTTCTTGCTATTTCTGAATAGGGGTGTGCGCTTAGTATAAACCGAGTTTTAAACCCCCCTGAAAAATACCTTATTGGTATTTTTCAGGTATTTTCTCAGCCTATTACCAAGTGGGCTACTGATTCGGCTACCTGAAAATGGCTGACCCAAAAAATCCTGAATATTTTTGGGATTTTTGGGGTTGGCCATTTTCAGGTAGCCAAATCAGTAGCCCACTTGGTAATGGGCTGAGAAAATACCCAAAAAATACTGATAAGGTATTTTTCAGGTTTTTCGGGGGGTGGATAGGATTTTTTGGGACCACCAGATAGCCACAGTTAAAGGGCATTTAAGGGCTCTCAGTCCCTTTAAATGCCTTTGGAGTGAACTCTAAGCTTGGATAAGGCATTTAAAACTAACCCTTTAAATGCTTTTGGAGTTCGCTCACCATGGAGTTGTGCGGCTTGGAGAAGGCATTTAAAGAGACTGCAATCCCTTTAAACGGCTTTTCCCTCTCCATTGGAAACAAAAGAGGATGGGTGCACCTTCTTCTGGAGCCCATAGAATTGGACCCCCCCGGTCCAATTTTTTTTAAATTGGGGGGGGGGGTTGAGGAAAGAGACCAAATTTGGAGCATACCTTAAAAAATCGCCCCACTGAGCCCCAGATACCCCCGGATTGATTCTCTATTATAGCTTGTGGTCACCATAGGGTATAATGGAGCCAAAAAGTTCAGCAATCCCGAATATTTACCAAATCTGAATACCGTACCAGTATTGGGATTTGAGAAAATCAGGAAATACTGATATTTGTTCAGGTTCAATATACCCAAACCCAAAGAATACCGTTGTTGTTTTTTTCTGCACACCCCTAGTTCTGAGCCATTCTCTGGGGTCTTAGCTGGGCTTTTCAGATGTCTGAATCAAAGCCATGTCTGAATCATCCAGGCATTTCTGCCTTTCCTAGAAGCACAGTCTCAGCCTATCTCTCCAGAAAGAAGTATATAGAATCACAGAATCATGGGGTCATCATTGACCCTCTCCCCTGTGTGTGGGGGAGCTACTGCTGGCATCAAAGAACCTGCTGATGGGAGTGTGCTGATAAGACAGATATACTTGGCTTTTCTCTCTCTGGCAGATGCTTTCCTGCCTTTGGGAAAGGAGTTGTCTTTTGCCTCTTTGGGAGGCTGGAGGTTTGCTACAGTACTTTGTCTATCCTGTTGTGGCTCAATGAACTGTGCTTCAACTATGAACTTGACTCTGTGTTTACTGGGCTGAAAGGGTCAGTGGGAATCTCTCCAATAGTGTACTATTCCACGCTCTTGGGGTGAGGACTGATCCCCCTCATGACAACAGAGGCTGTTATGTGTTTTGGCTTAAGGGAGTTCCTCTTGGTTTGCAGTGTTAACTACAGGCCACCTGCTACAGGCCACACCTACAAGGTAGAACAGCTCCAAAGAACCACTAAGACCCTAATTTTTACTTAACGGTTATACTTAACTAGTAGCAAAGCCCATTGTAAAAGGAATACAATGGGCACTAGCAAGATGGAAAGGGCAGCAAAGTAATCCCCCCACCACATGAAGGGGGCACTCAGTCTCTTCTACCCACCCACCTCCCTCCCTCCCTCAACAGTGGTGGCCCTCTCTCCACAGAGCCCTGGCCAGAGGGGGAGAAAGAGAGTGCATGCTCAGCAGCCTCTCTGCAATAAGTGATGGGGAGGAGGCTTTGTGCCCAGCCCGCTGTTTCTGAATGAACAGAGGTGGCCGCTGAGTGACGGGCAGCCCCGAACCCTCCTGAAGGCGCTCGGCCGCCTTAGTGAGGCGAGAGGGGCAGCTCCTCCAGGCACCCTGCCCGCCAGGCAGCCCCTTGGTGGGTCCTGGCGGGGCTTCCTCTGCCTCTTGCCTGCAATTCCTGCTCCGCCCGCAGTGCCACCTGCCGGTCCCATGGCACTTTAGGTGCCAGCTCCTTCCTGGTCCTCCTTCCGGTGTTTGGCTTTTCAGGAGCCACAGCTCCTTTCCTCTCGGCCAGCCCCTCCCTGGCACTGCTGCTGCTGAAGGAAGGCGGGGGGAGCCTTTGAAAGGTAGTAGCCAGCTTTCTCTGTGGTGTAGCCTGCTGAGATATCTCCCTGATGAAGCGCCGGCCTTGTGGCCGAGTGAGAGGGGCTGTGAGGGGCAGTGAAGGTGAGTGCTTCCTGTGCTTGCTGCCACTCACTAGGTCTGCCTCCTTCTCCCCACAGCCTTCCTGGCCAGTCATCAGGGTCACCTTATGAAGGCCCCCCTTGGCATCCCTCCTGGCAGTCCCTCCTCTCTTTCCCTTTTGGGCCAGGGAGGGGTTGCTGCTCCCTCAGTGGAGCATCCATCCCCTTCACCAGCTCCCTCCAGACTGAGGCTGAGACGCTGGCCGCCAGCTCTGTTGACAGGACCGAGGCAACGCAGCAAGGCAATGTAGCCAGGGGATTGGCAGACCTCCAAGTGGCAGCTGAGGGAGCCAAAGGCTGTGGGAGCGTGTGGAATGTTCACACCAAAATAGAATTATATATAAGATGATCTTTTATAGTTCCTTCATGGCTGCCCTTCCGAATCTCAACCTTCTTGATTGCAGTCTCCCTTTTGGTTGATGACTGAGCAAGGAACAGAACGTCTTGAACAATTTCAATTTCTTCATCGTCAACCTTAAAGTTGTGTAATTCCTAAGTATTGTTTTTTGATGTTCAGCTGTAATCCTGCTTTTGCACTTTCTCCTTTAACCTTTAGCAGTAGTCATTTCAAGTCTTCACTACTTCTGCCAGTAATGTGGTATCATCTGCATATCTCAAATTGTTAAGTTTCCTTCCACCAATTTTCACTCCACCTTCATCTAAATCTAATCTGTCTTCCCTTACGATATGTTTTGCATATAGACTGAAGAGATATGGAGATAAAATACACCTTTGTCTAAAATACATCCTTGCCAATTGGAAACTATTCTGTTTCTCCATATTCTATTCTAACAGTAGTCTCTTGTCTGAGGCACAGGCTGCTCATCAAAACAACCAGATGTTGTGGCACACCCTTTTCCTTTAAAACCAACCACAGCTTTTCATGATCCACACAGTCAAAAGCTTTGCTGTAATCTCTGAAACACAAGCTGATTTTCTTCTGAAATTCACCCATAAATTGGCAATAGGATCTCTAGTGCCTCTTCCTTTTCTGAATCCAGCTTGAACATCTGGCATTCCACATTCCATATATGGTAACAGTCTTTGATGTACTCATGTGAAAAATTAATGTGATGATCCAATAGTTGCTGCAGTCTTTGATGTCTCCTTTTTTGGAATTGGAATGTAGATTGAGTGTTTCCAGTCTGCAGGCTGTTGTTTTGTTTTCCATATTTGTTGGCATATTTTTGTTAAAAATTTGAAGGACTCTGTTTCTGTAGCTTGAAATAGCTATCCTACCTACTCCTGATGATTTGTTTCTTCCAATTGCTTTGAGTGGAGTTTTCACTTTACTTTCTAAAACTGCAGGTTCTTCTTCAAAATTTTCTTCTTTGAAGGATTCTGTCATGCTTTCTCCTATATAGTTCTTTAGTGTATTCCCATTTTTTCTTTATTTTGTCCTGCTCAGTTAATGCATTTCCATTTTGATTTTTCATCATGCCTAACCATGCTTTAAATTTCCCTTTGATTTCTTGGATCTTGTGGAAGAAATCTGTTGTTTTCCCTTTTTTGTTGTTCTCTTCTACTTCTCTACACTGGTTATCATAATAGTTCTCTTTGTCTCTATGTGCCAGTTGCTGGAACACTGCATTTAGAATTCTGATTCTACATCTGTCATTTTTCACTTTTGCTTCTTGTCTCTTTAACATTTTTAAGAGTTTCATAAGTTATTCTTTGAGGCTTTTCATTTCTTTTGGCTACAGGAATAGTCTTTGGGGAAACTACATATGTGGAAAACACCTTTGAGGGACATGTGATAATTCTTTCTCTCTCTATCTATATATCTAATTCCCAAGTGGCCCCCTGCGTGCGGATATCTAAATCCGCACATCGGGGGCACCTGGGGGGCAGGGAGATTTTCCTGCGCACGTGGGGCAGTCCCCACATGTGCAGAAAAATCTAAAAGTGTTTAAAAGTCTAGGGGGGATATCAGAATCCCCAAAAAAGTAAGAGCGTTCCCTGCGCATGCGCAGGGAACGCTCTGGGAACTCTGCGGCGGCTGGCGGCTAAAAGCCGCTCAGTCCTCGCCACCGGAGCCCGGGGGAGAGGAGAGAGCTGAAGGGGGGGAGGAGATCGGTGGGCCCGGCGGCTGGAAGCCGCTCGGCCTCGCCTCCGGAGCCGGGGGGTGGGGGGAGGAGGAGGAGGATCGCCGGAGCCGGGGGGCGGGGAAGAGATCGGCGGGCCTGGCGGCTGGAAGCCGCTCGGGCCTCGCCTCCGAAGCCGGGGGGTGAGGGGAGGAGGAGGATCGCCGGGGGGGGAGGAGATCGGCGGGCCCGGCGGCTGGAAGCCGCTCGGGCCTCGCCTCCGGAGCCGGGGGGTGGGGGAAGGAGGGGGACATAGCTGGAACCGGGGGGGGAGGAGGAGATCGGCGGTGGCAGAGGAGGGTGACAGGAGCCGGGTGGGGGAGGGAGGAGATTGGCGTGGCAGCAGAGGAGATTGCTGGGGCCGGGGGTGGGGAGGAGGTGATCGCCGGAGCGGGGGGGGGTGGAGGAGAGAACATCGCCAGAGCCTTCCCCGCGAATATCGCGGGTCCCTCTTCTTGTATATATATATTTACCATGAAAAAGGAGCCTTAAAGGTTTCCCATTGAAACTGGGGCCATGAAACTGGGTGAGTTAGTTCCACATTATTTAAAAACTGCTGCTATTATCTGTAGTAGTGGGAAAAGAAATGGTATTTCCCCTCTAATTGTGGCCAATTACAGTTCCAGGGATGCTTTTTCTCTCGTGGTAATGGTTGAGAACATGTGATTTCTTTTTTTAAAAAAGTGCATCTCAAAGGAAAATCATCCAGATTCCCCCAACACCTTAAAAAGATGTCTTCACATTCCTAGTTCCTTCTCTTACTGCAAGAGATACTGGAAAAATGCTCATGTCATAGATTTTCTAGAATTACTACTGTAACTTTGCAGAAATAAATATCTTCAGTATACATTTAGAGTTGCATATTTGAGTTCTTTTTAAAGTTTTTGGCTGAAAGCCATCTAGACATGGTGGGCAAATTTGACCTCCGTCAGCCCAGGTTTCCATTCCCATCACAATCATTTCAGAGAGGAGGAAGGTCTCAGCATTCCCCCTATTTCCAAGGCAATGGCTGGGGAGAGAGAATTTGCTTTCATATATATCATGTGTTAAAAAGCTTTAAACATAACTTACTTCAACTAAAATGCTGCACGTATTTTTGACCATTTTAAAAAATCTTTTTCTTCTTTTGGGAATGAAAGTTTCAAGCAAGAATATTTGCTACTGAAGAAGAAAAGGTAAAGCATATATTTTTAATATAATTTATTTATTCAATGAATGTAGTCAATTAATGGCTAGAATGCTGTGTGTGCTTTATGCTGGGCATTTATGACAGTCTTTCTGCTCTTGCTTTCTTGTAGACCCCCCCAACACATTGGAAGAGTCTCATCAAAGGCCTTCTAGAACAGCACCCTAGAAAGCACACTAAATTAGATGCATAAAGTGTATAAGTTGACAGGAAGAAGCATAATAACCACTCATAACTAATATTTGGTGATAACATATTTGCCATAGTTTTGCCTTAGCAAATAAAATGTTATAGCTTATACTATTTGCCTTTTATTTGTTTTGACTCCATTGTTCCATTTTTTTTTGTATAACCACATGCATGTGTGCATATGACTGGATCCAGTGTGGATGTTTGCCACCTCTTTCTTTCTCCTGCAGCTGTGGACACCTTTAAACGGCTGACGGCAGGGTGGTGCCCATGTGGGTATAAAACCATGTGGCCAGTGGGGAAGTAGGCAGTGAGAAAGTGGAGCTGGGTGATGACACCCCCCCCCTTTATGCACTAACTGAAGTACTGCTGGTAAAAGAGGATCATGGAAATTTTTCACCAAGTTCCCTCTCTGCATTGCAGGCACCCCAGACTATGTGGCTGTTTGTCCATGCAGGAACTTGCAACAACCAGTGTCAGCTCTTGGGAGGGTTCAGAGGGTTCCTGGGGGAAAGAGTGAGGGCAGGAAAGATCTGCATCTATGAGAGCCTTTTCACCCACATTTTTTCAGATCCATTTCAGAATGTCTGCCAAATGAGGATTCAAATATCTGAAGTGGGCAAGATCACAAATGTTCATAGTCTTTAAGCCTCCTTTTTGTTTTCCTGCAAGACTTACACAGTTATCCTTGTGAGAAATGTTTGCTGTTATAAATTTCCTTCTTCTAATAAAAATTGCTGTCTCTTTGAAGGGGAGGTATCTACTTGCTGAAGAATCAAAAGAAAGAGAAATTGAAGGACTGAAAGAAACATTAAAAATGTTACAGGTAAGTTTATACATGTGCAGCAAAATCTGTGCACAGCAGCCAAGCCCACCTGTGGTTAGCTGAGTAAAATGAGCTGCATTGTCTGTTTTTGGGGAGGTACTATGAAGAAGGGAAAATGCAATACAAAACCTTATGTCTTCCATACAACTGCTTGGTGAGTCCAGACTTCATTTTAAAAAGTGAGGCTGTTAGTTTTAGCCTGGTTAATAGCATGTGCAGCAACCACTTGTACAGGCAGCTTATCATTCACTAAAAATAGTGCCCAGAAGCCTGCATCGACAGTTCTGTAGCCTGCTTCCAGGGACATACAGCCTTTGGCTGGATTGAGGTTACTTTCTTTTTTTTGTAAGCAGAATTTGCTGTGTTTCAGATCAAAATTTCATGAATATGCGGCATCATAAAACCACTGTGTTACTATTGTGTTACTGTTTGTTACTTCTATAACTGATGTTGGTAAGATATTGTGGAACTTACTTATGATGAAATATAGACTTAGGAACAGTTGCCTATGCCTTCACATCCATAGGGCTGGCTACTTTAATCCCTAGAATGTGTGTCCAGACTTTTTGATGAATGGAATATTAGGGGCATACTACATAGGTGCTCCAGCATGTGCAATGGTTTCTTGAGGCACAATACTAAGTTTTATTCATTTATTTAGATTTTTTAAAAGATTACCCTGGGTAAAAGATGACTGAGTAATGATTCACTTTCAGACAGACTTATTTCAAATATTTAAATGAGGGACACTACCAAAATGGATTGCAGCATATTTTTAAAGATATATTTTTGTTCTCTGTATATTACTGGTAAAATGCTGCAAACTTGGAATGTAGTGAACAGTCTGTAAGTGAAGAGGTTGAAGCTTCTACTTCCAGAGTCAAACTGGAAGGATTTTTTTTTTCCAGGCAGGAAGAAGAAGAGAAAGCTTTTCTTACATCTATAATAAGTCCTGCCTAGTAACAGCGTGCTGGACAACAACACAGTGCCATAATTGCCAAACACCAGTGAGTTTTCATTCTGCAAGTCTCAATAGTCTCTCTCTGAAGAACCCTTGGTCATAAGGGAGCCCGGGGAGCTATTGTTTGCTGTGTTGGGAAACCTATGAATAATGAGAAATGGCATCTGATTCAAGGTGGGGTCAAGCTGAGCTTAAGCCCCTTCTCCATGTGAACCGAGGTCTCAATTAGAATTTCATCTGGGAAGTACAGAATTCCCAGCTCACTTGTGATGCAAAGTTCTTGTGGTGGCTCCAAGGACTCTTTAATTTGTGACATAACAACATAGGAAGAGCCCTGCTGGATCAGATCAGTGGTCATCTAGTCCAGCATCCTGTTTCACATAGCAGCCAACCAGTTCCTCTGGAGGGCCAACAAAAGGGCATAAAGGCCGAGGCCTTCCTCTGATATTGTCTCCTGGCTCTGGGATTCAGAGGTTTAGTGTCTCTGAGCATGAAGGTTCCCCTCAGTCACCATGGCTAGTAGCCCTACCAGTGTTCCCTCTAAGCTGAGTTAGAGTGAGCTAGCTCACAGTTTTTTAGCCTCCGGCTGACACATTTTTGTCTTTGCTCAGGAATGAGGGCTCCAGAGCAAAGTAACTGATGCAGTAGCCAAATCACTCACTCACAACTTTAATGCCAGCAGCTCACAAAGTAGAATTTTTGCTCACAAGACTCCACAGTTTAGAGGGAGCATTGGTAGCCACTGATAGACTTATTCTCCATGAATCTATCAAATCCCCTTTTAAAGCTGTTTCTGTGGCCATCACTAAAACCTCTGGCAGCAAATTCCACATTTTAATCACCCTCTGTGTAAAGAAGTACTTCCTTTTGTCCGTCCTGAACTTACTGCCCATCAGCTTCATTGGATGCCTTCCAGTTCTATTATTTTGGGAGAGGGAGAAAAAGTTCCCTTTGTCAGCTCTCTCCACCCCATATTTTATAAACCTCTATCATGGCCCCCTTAGCCATCTCTTTTCTAAACTGAAAAGTCCCAGTTTTATCTCAAAGGGAAGGTGCTCCAACCCCCTAATTATCTTGATTGCCCTCTTCGGTACTTTTTCTAGCTCTGCAATGTCCTTTTTGAGATATGGTGACCAGAACTATAAAGAGTATTCCAAATGAGGCTGCACAATAGATTGATACAGGGACATTATAATGCTAGCTGTTTTATGTTCAATTCCTTTCCCAATAATCCCTAACATAGTTTGCCTTTTTCACTGCTGCAGCACATTGGATTTACACTTTCATTGAGCTATCCACTAGGACCCCAAGATTTTTTTCTCTGTCAGTCTCAGCGAGTTCGGACCCCATTAGCCTATACTTGAAGTTGGGATTTTTTTGCCCCAATGTTCATCATATTACACTTGCCAACACTGAACTTGCCCACTACACTACACATCCTTAGTTCCAGATCATTTATGAATACGTTAAATAGTACCGGCACCAATACTGATCTTTGTGGGAGCCCAGTACTTACTTCTCTCCACTGACAGAATTGTCCATTGTTTCCTACTTTTTGCTTCCTGTCATTGAACTAGTTTTTAATCCATAAGAGAACCCCTCCTCTTATCCCATGACTGCTAAGTTTACTCAAGAGTCTTTGGTGAGGAGTCTTTGGTGGCTAATCAGGCAGTTGGTTCCCTTCCTCGAACGCAAAGATCTGGCTTCAGTGATCCACACAATGGTCATCTTGAGGTTGGACTACTGTAACACTCTCTACATGGGGCTGCCCTTGGGGCAGCTGGTGCAAAATGCAGTGGCCAGGCTGTTGATGGGCCTCCCTATGTGGGAGCACATCCAGCCTGTACTAAACTCGCTGCACTGGCTGCCAATAGCATTCCGGATCCGCTTCAAGGTGCTGGTTTTGACCTTTAAAGCCCTTTATGGTCAGGGGCCTGTCTACCTGAGGGACTGCCTTTCCCCTCATGTTCCCCAGAGAGCGCTGTGATCAGGAACACAAAACCGCCTGGCCCTTCCTGGTCCTAAGGACGCCAGGCTGGCGTTGACCAGGACCAAGGCATACTCCCTGGTGGTGCCGACACTCTGGAACGATCTCCCTGGCAAGATCAGGGCCCTACGGGAACTCCAGCAGTTCTGCAGGGCCATGAAAATGGAGCTTTTTTGCCAGGCATTCCAGTAGAAGTGGCACCACATGCCGCTCTGCCAGCTACACTCTATATTCTGCATTTTGCACTTTGCACTTTGCCACATGTCACCTCCATACACAAATAATTTTAAAACTGTATTTATATGGAATTGTATTTATGTATTTTATGTGAATTTTATGGTTTTATGTAAGCCGCCCTGAGCTGCCTCGGTGGGAGGGCGGAGTAAAAGTCAAATAAATAAATAACAAATTATCAAAAGCCTTTTGACAATCCAAGTATATAATGTCTACCAGGTTACCATTGCCTACATGCTTGTTCACTTTCTCAAAGCACTCCAAAAGGTTGGTGAAGCAGGACTTCCCTTTGCAGAACCCATTCTGATTTTCCCTCAGCAGGCTTTGTTCTTCCTGAGGTGACTTTGGGCAATGGGAAGAAATTGAAATGGGAAGAAAAAGCCCCATGGCCAAGTCTAAACATGAAAAACTGTTGAACTTTAGGTTTTTACCTGGGCTTTTGGCTAAAGCCACTAAGGCATTTAAGCTTAATATGAACCAGAGAAGTTCCAGCATCCCAACAAACCTGGTTGGGGTGGGGGAGTGGGCAGAAGACTTTCTGCTTTGTGAAATAGGTTTTTGGGTTTCTTTTCTCAAAATATTTGACTGGATAATGAGGTCTCTGAAGGTCAAAACTACAACCTTTAATTGAACTTTATGTATTTGTTTATTTTTTGTATTTATAGCCAACCCATCCCACAAGTGGGCTCAGACCAGGTAACATCATATCAAACAATACAATAAACACAGTTAAAAATTTTAAACACAATAATAAACATTAAAATTGGTGGTTACAGCTCAAACAAAAATCAGCTAGCTGTGAGACGTTCCCTGGCCTGTTGGTAATAGATGAGTAATGGCCAATAGTCAGTGGGTGGGTGATGACAACCTCAGGGAGGCCATATGTGGATGCCTGGTGCCTCAACCAAAGGCCTGGTGGAACAGCTCTGTCTTGTAGCCCCTGCAGAGTTGAGGAAGATCCCACAGGGCACTGATCTCAATAGGGAGCATGTTCCACCAGGCAGAAAAAGCCCTGGCCCTGGTTGAGGCTAGATTAAGTGGGCAGTACACCAACCAGATAGCCAAACTCTCCTCAACATCACATACACATTCAATGTCAGAGATTGTTGGGGCGGGGAGTGACCTGAAGGAACAAAATTCACGGATAAGCAAAGCCACGCCCCCCCCCTATGTTTGAGACTGGTGAAAGTCTGAGAACTCAGGCGGGGTAAGCTGGTTCAAGGTGACAATTTCACCTTCCCTCACCCAGGTCTTAGTCACACAAACCAAGTCTACCTGTGACTCCATGATATAATATAATATAATATAATATAATATAATATAATATAATATAATATAATATAATATAATATAATATAATATAATATAATATAATATAATATAATATAATATAGCAATCTGTGAAGATATTATCGTGCCAGTGCTGAACAGTTTGTGAGGATTCTTCAGACAGCTCTGTGCAGAATGCACTATATGAGTCTAAATTGGATTTTAGTAAGGCATGCATAACAGTAGCCAGGTCAGGTTGACAAACAATACTATGCTTCAGTGTTTGAAATGATCCAGATCGTTTTCTTTCCAAGGCAGTAGCACTATTCAGTGAAATGCAGCCTTAGGACCTGGAGTAATTTCAGTACTTTAGGTTTGCTCTATGTTCCATTTACTGGACCATTGATTTCACTAGAGGGATCTGTTTTTATTGTCCTGTTTGATCTGCAGATTTGGTCAGAATCAGCCCATTAAATTCCTTTCTTCTTTCTCTGTACTTTATGCCCTGGCAAACTGGTAACTTGGCTGGTAGCCTAGCCTTCCAAGCAAAGAATATTCACTGGCTTAGCTCAAGTCCCTGATAAGCAGCATTGCCATCTTTTCCAGAATCTTGCAGATGTAAAGCCCCAGAACAGTCAATCCAGACTTCACCATGAATTGAAAATGGTCTTTTGCCACATATTAGCTAATATCAGCACACTTTAGAAACTGAAAGTTGTAGTTGGTGACTGTATGCGATCAATAAAGTTCATTATGCTCATTATTTGTTTGTTATTTTCTCTGTTGTGGGGTTGCACCTGCAGCCTTCCGAGAGGCAAATAACACTGCTCTCACAACCCCAGGGCCATTTTGGCTTCTAGAAATGGTGTGTGTGTGTGTGGGGGGTAAGAATTCGTAATCCAGACTAGCTTTGTTGTCCTTGTGGGTCTCCAAGATCTTTCCCAGTATCTGCTACATGAGATCCTTTAAGTAGGGGTGTCAGGAACTGAACCTGGGACTTAACAGGTGCCCTGCCTCTGAACTATGGCCCTACACTTCTGGGGGAAGGGGGATTTCATCTTGAAGTAAACTGCTTGAAGTAAACTGAAGTAAACAGTTTTAGGTGAAAGAATGTTTTGGAGTAAAAAAGCATACACGTGAGACTATTCTAATTTTGTCTCCATTAAAAACTCACACATATTCTTGCAGAAGGTTTAAGACACACTTTAAGCATTGAGTACAAGAGATTTTTACAAAGTCTTCTTGCTATTCTAAATCATTCACAGTGCCTTTTCAGTATGCAACAATGGGAAATTTTTGTCTATCATTAATATCGTGCTGATTATTCTGTTCTCATTAACTTTATAAATAGCTTAGTTATTTTGGTGTCATTCTCCATTTATTTAATAATCTGGTTAATGCTGAGATTATTTTAAAAGCAAATGAAATTCTTTCACATTGCTGACCTTCGGTACAAAAGGCTGAAAGGATTTGTTATGTCCTGTTCAGTTCATGACACAGCGCAAGTGATATATATTGTACTTCATGGTCTGCTGATCATGATACATGGACTGAAAGAGTAATAAATGCTCCCTTGCTTTTCTTAACTAACATAAACTGGGGGGAAATGATCATCTAATGATGGAATCTGATTTAAATTCACCACAACAAAGACGTTCAAAGTTCTGGTGATATTTCAACCAGCTCACTTGCTCAGAATCTGATTTAAATTCACAACACAGACATACACAGTTCTGGTGATATTTCAGCCAGCTCACTTGCTCAAATAAGAGTTTATGTGGGCTCTTCAGTTGCAACACTCTTCAGTAAGCAACACTGAGGCAGCAATCAGACAGGCAGTTTGGCCCAATATAGTTGCTTTTCCCTAATGGATTAAACTGGCTGGTTCACACAGCCACATCTGGCAGCCGTTCCCCAGTCGTACTCACCTCATCATAAGACAAGTTGAAGACAGAGTAAATGGACAGCAGATAAATTCTAGTGCTAACAGATTTCTGCACATTCATCCTACATTGCTGGATGTCTGAACTCCCCCAATGCACGCTCAGACCGGTTCAGAAGTGTGAACCTGTAGTTCCGGGTTTGCAGGGTTTTTTAAAGTGGTAGAGTATCTGCGCATATGTGCATCTACGCAGATGTACACCTGAGAAATGTTCTTTAAAAATGTCAAAGTAGTTAGTTCTTTTTTTAAAAAATAAGACCAGTCCGTGTGCTCTGTGGTTGACGTGCAGCAATGATCTGAAGAATCATGGAAGAAGTGCATGGTGAGGACGGAGTAGGGTGGGACTCTGATTAAAAATCTCTGTCACAAAATGTGATGGAGTAATTAGCGGCATGCCAGAACCACACCAACCTGCCAGTCTGACCACAGTCTGAGAGAAACAAACAGTGTAATGTCAGAAGTTTCATAAGATCATCTCTTGCTTTCTCTAAACAGGTAGACTGAAAGTTGAAATTTTCATATTTATTGAAGAACAGCCACAAAATCATGTGAGATTTCTATTCTCACAGTATATTGGTCATGTTAACTGACTGCATGCATGCAATTATTTGCCTATGTATTCTGACTAGAGTATCATCAGAACAGACTCTGAATTAAGGTTCAGCATGCTATTATCACAGCCTGCACTCTAGTAGCAGGGTATTAGGAACTCAGGGTTTTCTCACTTTGCTTAGAGGCTGGAAGTGGATTCCTTTCTCCGTACTGCCACAGTTACAATCAGGTGCTGAAACTGAGGAGAAATCCTTCTTATGTAGTACATGAGGAATTTTTAAAGAAATATTTGTAACAGTAATGAGAAGGGGGGGCTTTGATGGCTGGTAGGTTTTTTTGCTTTCTATGCTCAAATGTTTGTGCACAAAACACCCAATTACCACAGTTTCCTAGCAAGTAATTTTGTTGTTGTTCAGTTGCACAGTCGAGTCCGACTCTTCACAACCCCATGGATCACATCACGCCAGGCCCTCCTGTCTTCCGCTGACCGGAGTTTGCTTAATTTCATGTTCATTGGATCGATAACACTGTCTAACCATCTCATTTTTTGCCATCCCCTTCTTTTACCTTCAATCTTTCCCAGCATCAGGGTCTTCTCCAGTGAGTGCCCCCTTCTCATTTGGTGGCCAAAGTATTTGAGCTTCAGTATCTGGCCTTCCAGGGAACAGTCAGGGTTGATTTCTTTTAGGATTGACTGATTTGATCTCCTTGCAGTCCAAGGGACTCAAGAGTCTTCTCCAGCACCATAATTCAAAAGCATCTATTCTTCAGTGCTCGGCCTTCTTTATGGTCCAGCTCTTGCAGCCATACATTACTACTGGGAATACTATTGCTTTGACCATACGGACTTTTGTTGGCAGGGTGATATCTCTACTTTTTTATAGGTTTGCCATAGCTTTCCTCCCAAGGAGCAGACTGCAGTCACCATCTGCAGTGATCTTGGATCCCAGGAACGTGAATTCTGTCACTGCTTTCACGACTTCCCCTTCCATTTGCCAAGAAGAGATGCCATGATCTTAGTTTTTTTATGTTAATTACTGATAAATAAATCTAACAGAATCAAGTTACCATTTAATGAGGTATAGTGATACTTTAAAGCATACAAATCACAGGATTACAAGTGATGATAAATGATAGCTTATTTGTTACAATCAAAGTGATAGTGTATACATTGTCAAGTTACAAATGAGTAAGAAAAAGGTGAGAAAAAGGAATTGTTTAATTTTTCTTCATTTCCAATATAAAATTAGATCTTCTCTCAGCTGGCCAGATTGAAACAAGCATGTCTTATTCAATTGGCCAGATCAAGGGAGTCACTCCTCAAAGTGGCTGTCCAACCAGTGGTTGTGGGGTTTTTTGTCCTTCCCAGTTACTGGCCAAAACCACAAACAGTACTGGGAACTTTCTGGTCAAGGTACATGGGAACTTCCATCAACTTACAGTATTTAAACTTGAAAAGTTATCTTGGTTTCATATCTGGTATTTGGTTCCATTTATGGTCACAGGCTAAATGAAATATGCCAACTAAATGTTGCATTTTACCCCCCCTTTAGAGATGCAGGTGAGAATGTAGCCCTTATGATATCTGTACAGGAGTGAAATTCCAGGAGTTAGGGGAATTTTAAATTTTCCTGAGTATGATTTGCCTTTCAGTTTTCAGTGATCAGGCCTATTGCTAATAACCAAGTCATTATAATTGACACATATTTAAAAACCCTTGGAATGGCTAATTGCTTGCCTAAAGCAATAGCAGGTAGTGGTGAAAAGGGGCAGGTCAATATATACTTGAAGGGCATGAATATAGCAAACTGGCTGAAACGAAGCAGACTTGGGTCTGGTTAGCCCTTCAATGAGAACTTCCTAGGAATCCTAGATAACCCTTCACTAAAGTTCCATAATGGAAGAAAGGTGGACTATAGATGTGATTTAATAAATAAATTGGGAGAATGGCACTTGTCCTGCATCCTAATGAGAGCCAAGGTGATCTTGTTCTCATAATACTAGGTCTAGGTTGTGCTAGCAAAGTAAGTGACATATGAAGAAGTCTGAGAAGTAAAGTTGCCTGCCTTGCAATGACTGAAAGTTCACTTGTTCCATACAAGCCTCTGCTGATCAGTGGAAAGGAAGGGCTAGGCTACAATAGGCAGTCACCTCTCAGTATTTCAGAGCATGTAGACCTCAAAACCTAGCAGTATGTTATGCAGTTGTATGATGGTTGAACATAACTTTAATATCGTACTACAGACCTGGCATAAATAATAGAAGTTTTTATATATTCATGCAGATGTACAAGTGGAAATGAACACAGTAGGGGAATAGAGTGGGCTAATGAAGGGAAGAGATGACGGGCCTTTTCCTATGTTCAATTTTATGTATGTTGCAGTACTAAGAAAAATAATAGGGCATACAGTTCAGGAGCTGTGGGGAAAGCATTTGATAAAGAATGATTGGGAATATGACATGGTCTGAAAATAGGGGGAAATATTTCTAAAACTACTTCTGTCTTTCTACAGACTTTTAAACCAGTAAGTGTTCACCTGTCTACTTAAGTGTGTAAGAATAAAATCATGCAGAGACTTTGACCAATGCTGAGGTATGATAAAATCCACTGGGGGTGTAGTGCCCACACAGAGGATTCCCATAAGCACATCAGAACCCTGCTTTTAATCTTCCCTTTGCAGAAGTGCAGGCAGCACAGAACACCATTCAAGAGCATGGGTGTTCTATGTGTGTGCTTCCTTTACCTTAATCTATCCCTCTTCTTTGCCTTAATGCAACATATGTATATGTGCACAAGCAACTTCATATGTCACATATATTCACAAGGAACTTGCACTGAGCAGAGTGGGAAAAGAAAGGTGCACAAACCAACTTCCCATTGTTGCTGACTGTTGTGCTGTCTGCGTGCAAGTGTGTATAAGCAGGGGAATGGGTAAAGGGGTTCTGCTTAACTAACAGGAGCCTTCTGTACATGAGTACTGCACCTGAAATGGCTAAGTCATGCCATTCTTGCCACAAATGGCCACCATGGGTATTTGTGTGGGAAGGTGCAAACACTATTTACAAGAGTGTCTGAGATAGTTAAATGCTTTCTCATTAGAATAACATTTTAATCATATTTACATGGTGCAACTCTTACACTTCTTTAAAATGTGAGAATTCCAGTTAATTTATTTTAAATTGTTGTTTAGAATGTTATAAAGTGTTGTTTCTATTGTTACAGATTTCAAAATACGCTTTACAAAACAAGCTCAATGAAATGGTAAGGAACTACAATACCTATAAAAGAGTCAAATGCTATTTACATTTTAAGCTAACTGGTATTACTAAGAACAATAACAATTTCTAGCCTATGAGTAAATGCTGGAAGTAATGCTGAAATCTGCAAACATTTTAACTAAACTTCATCTTAATTACTTGAATTTATTTCTTACTGAAATAGAAATTTTTGCTTTGGATATATTGATGCTTTTTCAGCTTTCTCTGCTAGTATAATAGTGTTCATTCCTGCAAACAAAATACAATTAAAACGATACGGCTTGAGGTGTTTTATTTTATTTTATGTATTTGCAGATTGGTCTTTTTTAATGAAGACGGTACATATAAACACATTACAGAGTTTTAGAGATAAATTTTTATGCATTTATACAGTGTGTGAATTTTTATATGAATAGAAAGAAATAACTAGGAAGGAGACAGTACCCTCCATTGTAATACAGAAGGAAAGGGTTCCAAGTACAGTTTAGTTACTCTGAACCAAGCTGGAAATGAAAGAGAGCTGTTGAAACATTGCTAAGCTTGATTGACTAAAAGCTGTGAAAATTCTGCTGCTGCTCAACTGGAAAGAATAAAGATAATATTGTTGAACCATTATAAACTGTGATTTTAATTAAGAAGCTGAAAACTAGAGTCCAGTTTAGCCTTAAGTACCATGACATTTGTACTGAAAGTCATCTTCAACGCTACAGTGACTTTACACAAAATATGGTGAAATTGAATAATGTGTCCTTTGACCTGGGAGATAAGGCTACAAGTTAAAGATCAAAGACAACATAAAATGTGTTTTGTCTTATTTCACTTTTAAGTTGGATTTGTTATTTAAGTAGAACTGGTAATTTTTTATTTACAGAAATACTGAATTGATAATTATTTCACTTTAACATTGTTTTTCATTATACTTCCAGTTATCTATGGCTGATAGAATAATAATTTGGCTGTTGTGCCATTTAAGAAAAAATTACATAGGTGTAACTTCCTGTAATTTGGTATATCTTTTGGTAATTTTAATAGGTAATCGTAAGAGAAACAGTGAATTCTGAAATTTACTGATAATTCTTAGTACTTAGTAGGAAATTGGTTGTGAGCAATAGAAAATTTACCTGTAACTTTCAAAGCCAACCAACTGTGTTTGGTGAGTGACTGAATTTCACACTCCTTTCTATCCTTTACAGAAAGACTTACATATTCTAACATATTCATTTTTGATATTTATCAGTAAGTTTTATGAATTACTGGATTCCTTCAAGCAAATGTACCAGCTTCATCCTTACTACTGTCATAACCATAACTGTGAAAACATGAATAGTTTTCCAGGCTTTATTATATGTGTTATGAACTTATGACGTTACTACAGTTATTGAAAATAGACGGATAGACTGACCATATATTTAATTCTGAACCAGACCATAGAGTGTGGATCATAAGATCCACAAAATGGAGGCAGAGACCAACAAACGGGATTTCTCTGCAAATCTGAATGAACCCCCAGGTTTGCAGAGAAATCTGAAACAAAATAAATAAATAAAATACTGGGGAAATAAAATTTCCCCAAACCATAGATACAACAGCTGAAGCTTTAACAAAAGAATGCCTGCTAAGACTATATTCTGAGATATCAGTGGCCATTTGGGGGCTGCTAGGCAACCACAACAGTATTGCCCAGCCTTCCAAGTCTTGGTTTCTGTAAAGCAAAGCTGGGTGGACTGGGAGGTCAAAACAGCCCTGAACAAATGTTCCATCATCCTCTCCTATCATGTCCCCCACTGCTGGAGGACTTGCTGGGAGATAGCCTGGCAACAACCATCAAAACTCACTACTCATACAACTTGGCTGGGCCTGGCAGCTGGCCACCACACAAACTGACTATACTTTACCAAGGGAAAGGCTGCTGAGGGGAGGGTAGAAGGCAGAGCTGAAGATAGAGGGAAATAATGGTAGGTTGGCTGGAGGGAGAAAGAAGGAAGGAAACAGGAAAAGGGGAGAGGCTATGAGGCTGCTAAGGAAGAAAAAAAATAGTGGGGGAAGGGGATACAAGGGAAAATGAGATGCCCCTGGAAAATGCTTGTTGGTCCCCCACTTGTTTAGTCTAATACCAATAATAAATTATTCTTCTCTGTTCTTTGCTGCTAATTACATATTTATAGAACACATGTAGAAAGAGCCATATAGGAATAATTAAGGTGAAATGACATAGGGAGAAACAACAAATCGAGGCATTTACTTGTGAGTGGGTGTGTGTCTGGATAAGCATGAAATGGCAGGTTAGAATGCTTACTTTTGGGAGAACATTTACTCATCAATATGCACTTCATCCTGTCTTTTCAAATGGGATAAAGAAATGATAGTTTTAAGAATCTGATTGATGCTAATAAATGGCAACGTTAGGGCCGAGTCTCATGGCCAGAGGTCTGCCTTGGTGACATGGTAAATTCATTGCACATTACTATTAGTCACACAGCCAAGTTATTTTCTGATGCCTCTGTTCCTTAGCATGATTGACTTTAATCCATAATAAGGTGAGGAGAAATTAATCCCTTCATCACCAGTTAAAATAATTGCTAAAAACAATCACACAACTTAGTGACAGGTATATTGCATTCACTGCATGGCTAAGCCCAAGATGGTTATGTTAATTAACACTTAGTAGTGTCTGTAAATATATATATATATATATATGTGTGTGTGTGTGTGTGTGAACTTTATTCAAATGTAACACCAAGGCTTTGATGCAAATAAATAGCAGAAATTTAAAAATACAAAATAATATTGGCTGAGTTCAATGTGAAACCAAGATTTATTTTAATTCTAGTTTGTGAAACCAGGACTCAGTTCACAAATCCTGATTTGCCTCAGTGAATATTGGATTTATTTTCTTTCTGCTACCTTGGAGGGCACTGCTAGATAACATGCCAGTATTAAACCAGGATGTTTGCATTTAAACATCATGTAAACCATCATTAGGACTGAATTTTGGTCAATAAGGTAATTTCATATTTTGTCTTGATGTCCTGGATCCTAACTAACCATAGTTACTGGAGTGTCCTGCATTCAGGCAGACATACTAAGCGTACTTAGTTTAATTGTTTTGTGTCACATTGGCTGTAATTCTGCACTCAGTTGCATGTCCTTAGTCCCACTGAAAACAGTAAACCAGAGCACACATAAATAGGTACAGCATATCAGCCATACTTGTTGGGTATTGTGCCATGCCTAGCTGTTTCAGAGAACAAGAACTGCTAAGCACAGGGGGGAAATGATAAGCAGGGATAGCTCAGAGCCAAGGAAATAATAGAACAATAAAAGCAATGTAATAACTTCAAGGTCATTTTGACCACAGCTTTACTGAATAATTAATTCATATCAGTAAGACCCAAAACAAAAGTCCTGCTTGACCTATGTGTCATAAACTGGAACTTTCTCAGTAGCTTCTCAGAGTTTGAACCTGTTATTTGCTCTCTGCCTATTCAATGACTTTTGTTGCACAAGCCAACACACAGGCTTTATTAGAAACGTGGATTAAAGCCCTTTGTGGAAATAAATACAACAAGCTCAAGAAAGAGGCTCTGAGTGGGTGCCCTGGCCTTAGGCACTCAGTGTCAATTTGCTGTGGCGACCTCAGCAGGATATAATGACACAGAGCTTACTGTTTTCTCCAGGAGAACTGATCTCTGCCATCTGAAGAGCAGTTGTAATTCTGAGTGATCTCCAGCCCTCCCCTGGAGATTGGCAACTATGGTTCCCCAGGAGGAAATGGCTGGTTTGGAAGGTACTATAGCATTGTACCTATCTTGGAGGTAGCAACCTGATCTCCTTCCCAGCCAACCATCAATATACTGTTATATACCCCTCTGTCTTCAGCTTTCCATCTCCCCCACACATCTCTGGAGCCTCTACCTAGGAAAAGTACAGTCTTTCTCCTCCTCAGTGGAGACCCAAGCAAGAGGGGAAGCAACCTCAGCAGGGTATAATGATTCAGAGTCCACCCTGCAAGGCAGCCATTTTCTCTAGGGAAACTGATCTCTGCCATCCGCAGAGCAGTTTTGATTCTGAGTGATCTCCAGCCCCCAGCTGGAGAATGGCAGCAATGGTTCCCCAGGAGGAAATGACTGGTCTGGAGGGTGGAGTCTATGGCATTGTACCTGAGGTCCCACCCCTCCTCAAACCCTTCCCTCTCCAGGTTCCACCCCTCAAATCTTCAGGAATTTCCCAACCTGGAGGTGGCAACCCTATTTCCGTTATCTGCCCCTCTGACTTCAAGTTTCCATCTCTTCTCCTCTTCTTGTAGCTAGGAAAAGTACAGTCTTCCTCCACAGTGGTGACCAAAGCAGCTCACATAATTCTCCTCTCCCCCTTTTGATTTGTACAACAACCCTGTGAGGTAGGTTATGCTGAAATTCTGTGAGTGGTCCAAAATCACCCAATCAGCTTCCACAGGAAGAATTTGGGTCTGGAAGACCCTGCTCTGAAGCACTAATTGCTATGTCAAACTGGCTGTCTTGGGGACAGCACTTCAACATGGTATAATGACATAAAGCCCACCATTTTCTCCAGGGGAAATTATTTCTATCCTCTGGAGAGCAGTTGTAATTCTGAGTCATCTCCAGCCCTCACCTGGAGATTGGCAACAATGGTTTCCCAGGAGGAAATGGCTGGTTTGGAAGGTGGAGTCTATGGCATTGTACCTGTCTGAGGTCCCACCCCTCCTCAAACCCCATCCTCTCCAGGCTCTATCCCTCAAATCTCCAGGAATTTCCCAACCTGGAGGTGGCAACCCTATCTCCTTCCCAGCCAACCATCAACCTACTGTTATCTGCTCTGAAGTGCTAACTGCGACGCCGAGGGTAGCCAGCCTTCAGGTGGAGCCTGAAGACTGCTGGGTATCACAACTGAACTCCAGACAACAGATCTCTCTCCTCTTGGAGAAAATAACTGCTTTGGAGGGTGGGCTCTATGGCATTTTATTCAGCTGGGGCCTCTCCCCTCTCCAAACCTTGGCTTCCTTAGACTCCACCACAGAATATCCAGGAATTTCCCAACCTGGAGCTGGCAACCCTAGTCAGGACTGACCCCAATGAATTCCCCACAAAGGTCTAGAAAGGGTTTCCTTCCTTTGCCTTTTTACTGACAAAACCAAGCTTAGTTGCCTAGCAACGGCCACTGAGGAAAAAGTTAGTCCCACAGGAGCCAAGAAGGAGAAATGTCTTTGTCAGGAGAGACAGCCATTTTGATAATTTATTCTGTGAGGGAAGAGTGTCCAGGCTGGCAGTGGGCAGGGGAGAGGAGCAGACCCTGCACCCAGCCAATGGCACACGAGTACTCTTGAGTGGCAGTTGATAGGCCAGTGGCTGATGGAGCACACTGCACAGTCAATGGGAGGGCTGGAAATGGCCAATACATAAGGGAATTATATATATATAGGATTTTTGGAAAGTGGCTCTGCACAGTTGACAGTGGCTGCTTCCACATGTAGCCAGTTCTCTGTCTTCTCTTTGCTGCTCCCCCAGCATCTTGTGGCTGCCATTCCCCCATGCACCTTTTCCTATCCACAATGAAAAGAACGAGAGACTTAATTAAAAAAAAATAAAAAGCAAGCAAGCTGAGAATTAGTACTTTGTTGCATTTTTAA
This sequence comes from Gekko gecko, assembly GCA_029375565.1. Lineage (NCBI taxonomy): Eukaryota > Metazoa > Chordata > Lepidosauria > Squamata > Gekkonidae > Gekko > Gekko gecko. Next base: position 128,422,939 of record JAPDNY010000003.1, read on the forward strand.
AGCCTCCTTTCCATGCAACTTAGGGTCTTGCAAGCTGGCAAACAGTCAAAAACACACATATAAACTATTAGATAAAACACATGAATTTATCAATGCATGAATGGAAAGGAGAACCAGTGAGGGAATGACAAACAAAACAAAAAGTCTTCAACTTTTGGAAAACATCAATGATAGAAGAGGACAGATGAATCTCCCTGGGGAGGCAATTCCATAGTTTTGGAACCCCAAATGAGAATGCCCTTCTCTGACTGCCAACCTGTCTAGCCTCAGGCTTTTTGAGTCCTGTTTTAATTTTGTGTCTTAAGAAACATAAATGCATTCTTGTGTATCCTATTTCACTAATCTTGTGTTAACATTTTCATTACAGCCAATTTTATTAGCATCTTCTGATTCTTGAGCTTATAATACATTCATCAGCCTACTGCAGTAGTTTTCAAACTTTCTATTTTTTATGACATCTATTCTGCACTGATATATCTACCATAGATTCCCAGTGCACTGTAGAAGCTTTTGGGGTAAATGCTTAGCTCATGTTTCCAGCTCTCTAACTTTGCTGGGCTTCACTAGTACACTGTCTGAATGTTATCCAACACTTGTAGGTGAAGAGCAGTAAAGCGGTCTTTCAGGAAATCATGTCTACCATTTATGATCTGGTCAATGAGGAATCTCAATAAGCTTCTGGGATATCCCTGTGTGTTTTAAATATATATATATATATATTTTATAAAGAATTTTATTGGTTTTGCATTACTATGGGATATGGGGAAAGGTTACTAAAGCCCTACCTCTAAAAATTTATAGGATATGGGTGAGGGAGACTAATACATGAAACTCTACCGGGATGGGGGAAGGAAACTAAACCCTACCTCTAAACACACTATTGGACATGGGGAAGGGAAGACTAACATGGTGACATGATCTGGTTACATTTGTGTCAATATCCCCTGATGTTACAAAGATTTGTTGCTTATAGAAAGGTTAACAAAAAATAATAAAAAAGAAAAATTGCAAAAACTATCTAGTTAATAAAAACTGCATTTTCAAAGATTATCTTAGTCTTAGGTTCTTTTCTTCTTGTGTTTCTTCTTTCCTCGGGGTTTGGGAGCAGCTGCTCCTTTCTCTGACTCCGATGTGTCTGAAGAACTAAAGAGTATTGGGCTACTGCTTTCTGAATCCTGTGTGTAGGATTCTTCTTCTTCCTCTTCTTCCTCCTCATCCTTTTTAGGTTTCTTATCTTTGTTGTGTTGCTTTAAGTTGAAGTATTGATCCACAAACTTTTTAGCCTTAGGAACAGAGTCAATATTATACTTTCTGTTTTCATATTTCAAACTCAGTCCTTCGGGAAATAACCATCTGTAAGGGACCCCTTTCTTCTGTAGAGAGAGAGTAAGTTCCTTGTAGAGTCTCCTCCACTTTCTAACTTCAAAGGGGATATCCTTCAGGATTTTTATCTCCTCATTCTTGATTTTTAAGGAGTTCCCCTGTGTAGATTTCAGCACCCTATCTCTGGTAGACCTTCTCATAAATTTCAAGCATATTTCTCCAGGGAGTTTATTCTTTTTAATAAAATCTGGATAAGCCCTGTAGGCCCAGTCCATCTCCTTCAGTAAATCTTCCTGTTTGTAATCCATTATTGGAGCCAAAGTCTCTGATAAAATAGCCTTTAAATCTTCATTCTTTTCTTCTGGAATCCCTTGGAAACGTAGAATGTACATGGATCTTTCCAGCTGTAGCTGTATTAATTGTGTTTTATTGGAGGATCTCTCTTTTTCTGCTTCATCCACTCTTTTATTGATACTCTCCGTCTGTTTTTCCATTTTTTTTAAAGTCTTTTCAGTTGCTGAGGTCCTTCTGTCCATTTGAGTCATCTGCTTTTGCAAATTATCCATTTTTGCATTGAGATTAGTCATCTGCTCCATTAGAGGGCGCAGTGCATTTGCTAGCAGTGTGGACATATCCGCAGCTACTTCCTGGTTGTGGGAGGGAGTCGTTGGCAGACTGTTTCCAGTTGACGTTTTTCTCCAGACCTGGCTTCCGCCCTCTCCCAGCCATAATATCAACAAGAAGTAAGTTTCCCAAAACAAAGTAAAAGTTGTCAGAACTTAGTCTGCTTTTTGTTATTATGCAGCTTTTGTTTTCGCTAATCCTCTTATGTGTTTAGCTTGCTTCAAAGTTGTTTTTAAACTTCATTTTAAAACCGCATTGTTTTAAACGGGGGGGAGGTGAATTCTTGAGCATCTCCCTCCCCCGTCACTTTGCCCTTAGGTGCTTCTAATTACTACCAAGGCTCTTGTTCGCTTAAATCACCTGAGCAATGCTTAACTCACACTTTGCAGCCTAGAAGATCTTTTAGAAGCTTTTCAAAAACTGTTGATCATGTCTGCTGATCCGGTAGTCGTCTCTTGGCGCCATACTGGCTCTTCGGCGATGGGACCTTTCAGAGATAAAGGTGAGCCTCAATTCCTTGGCCGTCACCTTGGAAAAGGCTCTCCTCAGCTCTCCAGGCTGAGGTCTCCTACAGAGACCCCAAGAGGGTCTGGGATGTACTCGGACCCTTCCCGTCAGCCAAGCCTTGGTGCAACCTCATCGGAGCAAGACGGGGATGCGACCGAGCAGTGAAACGCTTAAACCGGTAGACCATTTTAAAAATATTTTAATGGTTATTTACGTGGCCACATAATACATATTCTTGTAGTTTGCAGTTTGGCACACTTCACTGAGAGATCTACTTTGTGGGTATTGCAAAAACTCTACCATAGGGTCTTTGGGCCTGGAGCCTCTCATTTGCAGTTTTTTTCAGCTATAACATGGGTAAATGGTTTTTAGAATATCTTTAAAAATCATTTGTTAATAATATGTACATATGTATATCTATACACACTATACAGTACTCATTTCTTTAATGGCATCTATTTTGTTTAATACAGGAACAAACAATACAGTTGCACATGTTAGCAAAAGAAGATCATCAGAAGAGCCTAAATGAAGTAGAAAAATGCTATGCAGTTATTACATGTCAATTTGGAACAATAAAAGGAGCACATGAGAGATTAGAGCAGAATGGTAAATATGTTATAAATCTAGGACATGGATCCAGCTAGGGATGGGCACAAACTGGAAGAATGCAATTGAGAGTTCATGGTTTGTGGTGCGCCCAGTTCGCAAACCACAAACAGTCACAAACTTTTAAGCATCAAACAAACCGGTTCAGTTCGTGAGGTTCATGAATTGATAGAATGCCCCCCCTCGCACACTAGAGACATCATACTCACAGGGAATCTATGGCTAACTCTCCTCTACCTGCCTTCCAAGATTGGTGAGGATTGGATTTATGGGGTCTGAGTTACAGCCCCCCAAAGAAGATGCCCCCAGGGAAGTGCTTTCTGGTGAAATGACAGGTTCCGGTTCAGGAGGTTCAGAACTCTATAGAACAGATCCTGTGCAAGCTAAAGACATCATAGTTCTAGGAGAATTCCCCTGGATGCTTCTCTACATGCCCTCCAAGTTACACCCCTTGTTTTGAAGTTTGGTAAACATTTAGATTGAGCAGAGACAGTTTGTCTGGAAATGTATCCATTCGCCAATCACCACGAACTACTTGAAAGTTCATGCCAGTTGACCTGCCACAAACTTGAGTTCACAAACTACCCAAAATTCATCACAAACTTTAGTTTTTGAACCAGTTCGTGCCCACCCCTAGATCCAGCCATGTATGGCAGCTAGTGAAAATGCCAAGGCAACAAGTGATCGCTCAACTCTAACTGAAAAACCATTTTGGCCTTAAAGGTCACATACTGGGGACTGAAAAGGAATAGGAAACAGCTGCTAGACAGACCAAAGTGCAGTGACAATCCTAGAATGAGCATGCCATTTAATGGTCTTTAATCCCCGACATATCCCCTCCCATCTCCTGGAACAAAGCTTATTCTCCATTGTCTGTTAGGACTTAACATGCCCCTCTCAACATGGCCCAACATGATTCCTTTCACTATAGCAGGCTTTTACCGAGATGCTGCTTTGCAATGCATTCAGAATCACAACCTTCTAAAGTCCATTAGCATTGTGCTATCTATCTGGGGTCACCACATAACCCCAAGAAAGATAATGAAGGTGAGACAGTGGGTGAGGATGCAAATAATACCACAGAACTTCCAGAAAAATGTTGAATGGTGGAGAGGAGATTGTATGGGCTGGGTCAACGCAGATATGTGTGGCTTGTTCTACCAGTTCCTGGTAAGCTTTGTATACAGATACTTCAAACCCAAGCCTGACACATGCACTTTTTCAAGGCTGGATCATGTTCTTCATCTTTCATTATTTTTTGGATTAAAGGGTTCTAGTATGACACAAGTGGGCTACAGTTAATTGAAGAATGCTCAGTTTACCTAAATTTTGCATGAACTTGATTCCAGTTCTTATTGTACCAGAATCTTTCAGTGTTTTGTGTAAAATATGTACACTTGTATAACTCCTGAATTGTATAATAGTTACAAAAGTAAGGACAAAAGTATTTCTTCAGAATGTATTCTTTTAAGTACTTCTTTACAAAACAAATATTTATAAGATTTTAATATATTTTACAGCATTTGCAAAGTTAATGCATACAAAACATTTTTATTTATACACACAAACAAATTCTGATCAATAAGAAATCAGTGTATTCCTTCCACTAGCCACAAAATACTTTTACTGCAGAGAAAATTCATTTTATATTGCATTTATATCACAGTGAAAATTGCTGATCACCATGTTTATCGCTTGGACATTCTAAGAATGAAAATACAGTATTAGACAGATTCTTATGGAAGGCCACATACTGAACAAGAAATTACAAACTTTCCAAACTATTGATTTTAATCTCTTTAGTTATTATATATGAGAGTTTTTGAGAATCTGTCTGTCTGTCTGTCTGTCTGTCTGTCTATCTATCTATCTATCTATCTATCTATCTATCTATCTATCTATCTATCTATCTATCTATCTATCTATCTATCTATCTATCTATCTAGTACTGGTCATACGGCTATCATTAAGCAGAAATTAGAACCAAAAATATTTTAGAAGACCTTACTCAGTATTATTTCTCATATATTTGATTATTGCACCCATGAATTTTGCCACTGAGAGGGTGACACAATAATTTGTATCTGATAGTAGCCATGACACCTGGGCTCGTACATTTAGCAATTTCATATCTTTAAGTAAAGGGATGACTAAATTAGCCCTCAACTTATTGTATATAGGGCACTCCATAATCATATGTTTGATGGTTTCGATTGTATCATATGAGCATCTGCATGTTCTGTTAGATTATGATACTTTATTATATCTGCCCTCCAAAACTGCCAAGGGAAGAATGTTCAGTCTTGCCAAGGTAAAAGCTCTTTATAGTTTTGGGACTGTCAGTTGATAAAAATAATTTGGCAGTTGCATCAGGAGGGCAATTCCCAAATGGAGTGTCGAACATACCCTGCCGACCCTAATAAACGTAACATCCAAATTCCTTATAGATTTTTTAATTTGTCTCATAACATCTTTCATTTTTGTATTCTTAATCATATCATTTGTTATTCCTAAGCATTTCATTTTCTTTTCCAATAGTTGATCCCTATTTTTAAACAGATTGTAGTTCAAGACTTCTTGCTGTATAGGTAGCAATATGACATTTGAAAGTGAAGCATGTTTTCCAAAAATGATCTCAAAATAAGCCCATTGCACTCCACAGAACAAATTGGAACACATGAAAGAAATTACATGTCCTGATAATACAGCTGAGTATATATGAATGAATAATCATGATTTTCAAACAGGATTATATATCCATATATATCCTTTATAATTTCCCCACTAGAAAATAAACATAAGTACAGATTCAATTTTTACCTTAATTATGTGTACCATTTGAAATAACATAAAAAGAGAATATTTTAATATTTGCTCATCCTTTTCCATTCCCCCTCCCCTAACCCCAAGTTGTAGAAGCCATTCAGCTCAACAAGAAATTGACAGCAGTGAATAAAAGGCAAGAATCTGAGATAGATAATTTAAAAGAGGTAGGTGTGAGTTTTATTTAGTATTTTTATTTATTTTTATTCTGCCTCTTTCCAACATTTCAGAATTAAAAAAATGATAAAACAGTGGGCCCTTATTAGATCTATGTGTAAATAGCCACTGAAAACTATCCTAACAAGAAAGTTTTACGGTTTCTGGAAGGCTGAATGGCTTGGACTCTGACAGCCTCTAGTAGAGTTCCAGAACTGAGGGGTGTGAGTTGGGATGGCATGAAGGTGATGTAGTCAGGTAGGCACTCTTGTTTCATCTTAACATCATAATGGTGGATAAGGAAGAGAACTGAGGGATGTGGAGCTACTGCAGATTCTGGAGCATGTGCTCAATGGGCTCTTGATGGCCTACCCCATCAAAAGCAAGCTGTACCAACTGATGTTCTTGGATTTACAATGTAATATATAAAGAAGTATTATTTTGACTGCTAGATGACTTCCCCTTATTGACTGGTTCCACATACATCCAATACTTTTAGCATGTTCTTTGAGCATGTACGTGTTCAGTTTGTGAATAAATCCATACTGATATGTCAAATATAAACTGAATCCCAATCTGAATATATGGTGTATGAAGGTTGTGTCAAAATAAACAATTCCAGCAGCATGTTGCAGTTAAATATTTAAATCTGGGCAGATCACTTCTGAAGCTTTGGAGCCCATGTGTTTTATCCCCACCAGCACATTATTTTGCATACTTTTGGTGACCAAGAAGTTTATGCCTGTTTTCTTCCTTAATCCCTACACACATGGTACTGAATAGTGGGAAACATGAATGGCTTTTAAATTGCAAAATCAGTTTTCTTTTCACATAGATAGGAAATAATGCCATAACTGGAGAAAGGTTGAGCTTGCATTAGGTATTTTCCTCAAACTAGTGAACTGTGGTATGCCACCATCAGGAAGAATAGTAGTGTCTCTCTGGTCCCTTTCTGGGCATGACATCATGCACATGCAAAGAAGAGAGATCACACAGCATTCATAGTCTCGTGCTTGATCTGCTAGCGTTCAGCAAAGAGGGCGAGGAGTGGGGTGGCATGGTAAATGGCAAGTATGGGTGCAGTCAAAATCCCTTCACAGGCTTGAAGCATTTAGCTGTCCCTCCTCTAATCTATGCTGCCTCTCTCTCACTCTATAAATATAGAGTAAGTAACAGAATAGCTTGGACAAGAGCCAGGCAGACATTAAAATTTGCTGGTCAGTGAGCTAATTATCCATGCCAAAACTGTCAGTTTCCCAACATCTCTACATTTTTAGGATTCATTCTTCCTTGAAAGATAGGCAGATGTCAAGAGCTCACTTGCTGGGTTCAGTTTAAGATATCTGTTATTGTACTGGCCTGGATAGCATAGGCAAGCCTGATCTTGTCAGATCTAGGAAGCTAAGCAGGGCCAACCCTGGCAAGTATTTGGATGGGAGACCTCCAGGGAATACCAGGGCTGGGAGGCCAGAAGCAGGCTATCAAGCCATTTCTCAATGTTGTCCATGCTGCAGTAAGAGTCACCAGAGGTTGCCATGACTTCCAGGCACAGGCACACAAACATGCATACTTTTATTTATTGTCTTTACTGTTTTTGCAACCATAGTCATAAGCAGCAAACCCTCATCCCACAATAAACCTCATTCCACAGGAAAACATGGAAGAATTTCAAGATCACTACTGCAAAAGTCGTCATGCACACACAAAAATACCAAAAAAATATTTGCTATCACATACATGGCCTTGGTTCAGCATACCTGCAGGACTGCCTCTCTCCCTGTGCTCCATGATGGTACCTTTACTCATCTGAGCAGGGCCTTCTGGACGTGATCCCCTGCAAATTTACAAAATTAACAACTGGCCATACACATGCATTCTCTGTGCATTCCACCTTATGGAATGACCTGCTTGAGGAGGTCAGAAAGTCTCCCACTCTGCTGGCTTTCCACAGACTATGCAAAACTGAATGATTCAGGGTGGCTTTTACACAGGTAATAGGGCTATACTGTGATGAGATGGTTCAGAAAGATGCTTCGGTAAAGGATAAGGACTGTGGACTATATTACTGTGTTCTGTCTGTTGCTGTTAAATATGCTTTTGCTATGTAATCATCATGCTATGTAATCTGCATCATTTAAGTGTCATGTTTAAATGCTTGTGTTTCGTTTTGGGTCTGTTTCAGATTTCTGCTTGTTTTCAGATTTCTGTAATCCAAACCCCGTTGCACTGTTTTTTGAATGTCCCATCCTGTTGATTGTATTTGACTTACCCTGTGTAACATAAATAAAATGAAAAATAAGTAAAATAAGAAAGAAACAGAATTCATCTCAAACTATTTGGGCATTCATTTACTATATCCCATACTCATTTTTTTCTGAAAAAATGAGGTAAATACATATGCCAATGGTTTAGTGACTTTTCTTGTACTTATTGTTTTAACAGAGCATACAGCTTTTTCATTGTTAAAGTTTGTTGGAGTATGATGTCTTTTAAAACTCCATTCAAAATCAGTTGTATTTTATGACTAAAATAAAATTATAAACCCATTTTCTTCAATATACTATTGTTTATCATATTTATAGATGAGTTGAAAAATTATTTAAAACTATTACTGCACACAACTGAATAAATCAGTCTCCCTAGCTGATGAAATGAGAGCATTCTTGTGAATGGGAGCATCTCTTTTAGATCCAAGGGTAGGAATAAAAGGATTTCAGCTCCTAGGCCAGCTGTAGCATGGATAGAAAAGCATAGTTTAAGAGAACTGCCTATCCTTGGACTGGAAGCTTATTTCTTACTTTTTTACCTATCCCAGAAATGTTCTTTGACAAATCAGTTCTCTTTCCTTCTCTGTTGCTGGATGGCCTTTCAACGCTTTTGGGCAGGAAGAGCCATTGCCAAGATGGAAGGTAAACTTCCATCTTGTTCCCTCCACAAAGAAAGTGGACTGATAAACCATCACAGAAATCTTCATTACTTGCTGGAGTAGCCAGGTCCTTGGCTCTTGCTGGTGGGGGTAGGAGGGTAGGAGGGTAGGAGGGGGCGGGACAATTTGCTGTATGCAGTGTCCCTGACATGATGATGTCACTTCCATGTGACATCATCATGCTCGAGATGTTGCAGTGGAGCCTGGCTGCTGGGGGTGGGGCTTCCCCCACTGGTGGTGGGCAAGAGCCCATGAAATCGGGATTCCCCCCCATCGGGGGGCTGGCAACCCTATTCCTTGCAGGGAAGAAGTGGTGGATAAGCAAGGAGTTAGGTAGAATGATGGAATGAGCAGGAATGGGAACATCATGTTTGCTATTGTGATTACTGTGGTATATTTTTTAGATCAAGCCCCCAAGTGTTTTTGCCTGTGTATGTGCAATCAGGCAGCTGCATACAAAAGTGCTGGTCACATATGAAAACCTATATCATTATGCAGATCATCCTTTGCTATATCAGTGCTATTATTCACTGATAAATGAATATAATTAAATTGGTAGCTGTATTTATGTAACTTGGTATTCATAAAATTCAGCAACTCAGATAAGCTCCATTTCTACTTTCCACCGTTATATGATTTTGTCCAGAACAGTTAAACTGTTGGACTGTGATAAGGGGGAATTCCAGTTTTATGAAGAAAAGTTACACAGACCAAACTTAGTTGCTGCTAGATAAAACTGCTGCCTTTCTGAATGCTTGGTTCAGTGCTTATGGCATCATGAAGAATTCTTGATACTATCTACAAACAGCATTCATAACCTTTGCTATTTGTCTGAGTAAGCATCAGAGCACTCAAGCAGAGAGAGATATTAAACAGGCTACTCCATACAAAAACGGGAGGAGTGCAGGAAAGATACAATATTTATGACCCTAGGAGCGAACTATACATTGTAACTTAATGAGATCAAAGTATGTACTATTTATTTGCTGCACTAGTTGCTTTGGCTAAACTAGGTAGAAGAAGGACAGCATAAAGATGCAAAATGCATAATACTTGGAAAACATATTTAAAACATAAATGTAACTAGTTTTTAGTGCAATCCTTTGAATGTTTACATAATACATCCCACTTATTCCTAGGTAAGAGTGCAGAGGATTTCACTATTAATTATTTACATGTAACAAGGTAACTAATTTAATATTCTTGTGAGGTTATGTCTTTAGAGTGATATTTTCTTCCTTTTCATTGTGTTTAAAATAATAACTTTTGGTAGAACTTTCATGACAACACAGAATCAAGCACAAAGGATTGCAGTGTTATTTTATTTATAGTAGTGTTTATAGTAGCGTTTCAACAAAAGAGGACATTGTCATTATAAAAAGTTCTTTTGTGAAACCATATTTAACTCTCAACATAGTTTCACATGTAAGTTTTCATTATTATTATTCTTTGTTTTCATTATTGTTGATGACTCCATGTAGTTTTCATGAGAAAAAACTGATTGGGGTTGGAATGTTGTTTTTGGTCTTGTTGCTTGTGATTGTACTGATAATCCTGGATGAACTATTTATGAATGTTTCCTATATTTAAGGAACTGAAGAAAGTCACTGAAGACTTGATAAGGTCTAACGTCACCTGCCAGCACAGAGCAGAAGAAGAAAATCTCAGTCTTATATCAAAGGAACGGGAATTACAAAAGCTACAGCAAAAATTATCAATGGTATTTAGTAACGTTTGTCAGCTGACGCTTTGTAGTCTTAATTAACAAAAACTAAGCTTTAGTGGTATTCAGTCTGTGCTTTTGATGTGAACAAGTTGTTTTATGATGCCATTGTTTTAACTGTAGGGCTACATAACTGTAGTCAGGTGCTATGTCACGAACAACATAGTAATTTGGTTTAACAGTTGTTAAATGGTGATGTGAGAAGATATTTTCATGTTAAATTTATTTTAGTTTTTTACTATTTACTAATTTTTAAATACTATTGAATAATTAACATTGTTGTATGGTAATATATATAATCCATTCTTATGGGCACAGTTCAACTGTTTTTATTAACTGCTTTGCATACAGGAATTTCTTGTCACCTCCCTCCCCCCACCTCTTCTTGGCAGCATTCTCACATATGGTGAACCGCATTCACAAAACAGTTGGTTTAACCACAGAAGGCCTAAATTTTGCTCAATATCCTGATTTCATTTATAGGAGACTGAATTAAAGACAAAAATCACTGAAGAAAATGAACATCTTAAAAAAGAGAATCAGGTAATTTGTAAACACAAGGATAGTTAAATAGAAGTGCTGAATATACTAAACTTAGTTTTCTGGAGAGAGTGAGAGTATGCGTGTATTCTGCCTTTCTGTCCTTTTATCTGCTCTTCTGGTGTCCTTAGTGAACTTTGTGAGCTACAATGCTACTCCCAGATGTCCTTTTTTCACCACAGCCAGCCTCAAGATGGTGCAAGGCACAGCTTCAAATCATTAAGTAATCATTGGCCAAGCTGTCAGGATAAATCTAGATAAGACTAAAATAACTGTGCTCAGCAAACTGTATAGCCAAGGCTAAAATGTGCATTCAGCACTGATAAGACCATTTGTGACTAGTTAGATTTATAATCAAAGGATGCCCCTGGATCCCGTTATCACTTCAGATTCTGGTGGAAGCACCAGTTCTTTACTAGGAACCAAACCTCATTCTATGCATATTTACTTACATTACAAGTCAGTTCAGTTCAGTGAACCTGCTCCCAACTAAATACATAGGACTGCAACTGTAAATTATAATTGTTCTGCTGTATATAACCTCCTAAGGCAGTCAAAAGAAAACAGAGCCATTTTGTTGCTCTAGGTATGGTGGATTAAAGCGTCAGAGATACTGAGTGATAAGAAAGCTGTTCAAAAAACCTGAAAAGCTTTTGCTTAATCTGTAAAGCATTGTGTGACTGTTACAGCTGATTGATTTCAGAATCTGACTGAGAATCGAGATTTGGTGATTTTTATTTATTTATTTATTTGATTTGATTTATATACCACCCTCCCCAATGGGTTTATTTTCATAATATATCAAAGACCTTGGCATGATTTTTAACATCTTGTGTGTACATTCCTGAAGAATAAGATGATTTATTCCAAATAGTTAATAATCCGTAAGTGTAATCAAATAGGCATTTAATGAGCATTAAATTACTAGGGACTGGAGTGTGAGCCATTTTCTTCTCCATCTAGACATACATTGTTTCCCTAAAATAACACATATGTTGCTCCTTATATCAAGAGCCCTCTGCACAGGGGAAGGCTGTCTAAAAGTCGAATTTAAATAAAAAATAAGAGCTGAAAATGGCCAAGTTACACCATCATAAATGGGGAGTAATAAATTAAACACTGAATCCCAGCTGTAGCATTTTGAAGAATTCAAGTGGTATGAGATTAACCACTTCTTCATACTATTCTGACCTTCAAGTTAAGATGCCATTACAAGCCCTCATTCTTTACCTTTGCAATTCAGGATATAGAAGCTAGTAATAATTACTGAACCACCTTACTTCAAAGTTATAACTAAAAGTAGAATAATATATACATTCATTCTTTGTCTCTCTTTATAGAATAACCCTATCGTTTCAAGTGTGATAATTTGTGTTTTTTTTAATTAAATAAGGAGATCATTACTAAACTACAACATATGCAGCAACTGCTCTGTAGACAGACCAAAACAAATCTCAGAATGGAAACAGAACTGAATGAACTGAAACAAAAATATCAGGTCAGATTTTTTTTTTATTCTAGGTTTTGTGACTGCCTGCTAAATGGTTTTGTAAAAAAATAAGACTGAGCCATCATTTATTTGAAACTATCATTGTGAACCTTGAAATGTATCATATTGTCTCTCATTAGATGTGGATGAAACAAAAAAGGGTATTTTATAACTTTATATTTACTAGTTTAGAATACCATCTTTACTTATCCTTGTGTTCAAGCTGCATGCACACAGTGATCCTCATGGAGTCTACCAAAACCTGTCCCAGGGACATCATCAGATTTGGAGGGGGTGGCATAGGTAAGATGCTATCTGGTGTTTTCCTCCTCTCCTAGCCATGATAGAGAAGGCACAGTAGCTATTTCTTTAGCCATTTGTATTTGCTGTCCCAGTTCTACTCCCTACTAAGTAGTGAATGCTGCTAGGAGCAGCCAAAATCACAAGGGCAAGCAGGGCCGGTGCCAGGTTTTTTTGCACACTAGGCGAGGCTACCTTCTGCCCTCCCCACCATGTACCCACCAGTTTTCAAACATAAATGCGTTTTAGGAAGAATGAAATACACAAAATTTGCAATTGCTAATTTCTTTTTTTTTAACTGTGAGAACAAGTAATACAATCTCTGATTTTCTCTCTCAAACAGAAAAATGCAAATCACAAAGCATTTTGAAAAATCCTGTTAATTGTGATGTTGAAATTTAAGTCTCTTTAATCCTTCCATTTCAGGCACATCAGAATCTCATTTTGCGTGCCTTTTCTTTAGCAAATTTTGCCACCAATTCCTTCAGGTCAAGCTTTGAAACAAAATGCTACATTAAACAGAATGTATGAAAGGCAATGAAGTTGTCCTGGTCAGAGTATTGTTTAAAAGACAACGACATCTGAGTTAAATATATGCTTCCCATGTCTACTAGCTGAAAGACATTGTGAACTGTTTTATCCATTGCAATATGCCTTAAAAAGCAAGATAACTGAAATCTTGCTCTGAAAGCACCTTAAAACCAAATCAAAGGTTATCCTTCTAAACAAATCTTCCCTTTGATCTGTCAGAGGGAAGATTTTACAGACTGTCCTTCCCAAAGAAGTCCTGACGATAACAAAGGTTGGGAATGTAGCTATACTATTTGTTGTGGTGGTTGGTCATATCAACAATTGTTGATTACACACATTCACTAAGCATTAAAATAGACAAATTGGGGAAGCTTAGATAATTCTTATTTTCATCTATTATCCTCACAAATTCACTGCTGCTAACAAAAAATATATCTTGGTATATGATAGAAGATAATTCAAGGGTAGAGTAGCATATAGGAAGTGCAGTAACTACTGACTTTGGAATAGTCGATGTGGATTTATTGGGTGAATTCTGGGATCTAAAGGCTGCAGTTCTCAAGTAACAAACAATTTCACAAATAAGGCTAGTTCTACAAATGCAGCACAATGAGGTGGTAAAATTGATTCTACCACTTCAGACTGTAGATGGAAGACACTGCTTTTAATATTGAAAATTCTGATACTCTGCCACCTGTTGTCTCATGTAGTGTGGTTAGACCTGGTATGTGGTGTCAGCAACCCAGACTCTTCTGGTTTGCATCCTGCTGAACGTGTGCTCAAATTATTTATATAGAAATCAGAAGGGTTTCCGGCTCTTGTTAAAATTTAGCCATGCAGCTTTGTAAATCTGAGACCTTAAAACTCTAACAATAATTTTTAATCAACCTGCTCCAAGCCCCATCGAAGGCTGAATATATCATTAATGTTTAACAATAATATTTAATAATATTTTTAGCTCAACTGTTCATATGTATGTAAACTTATAAATGAGCATAGCAGTGGACAGGGAGGTTTGCAAAACAGGTTAAATGTTGGTAATAAAAGCTAAATGCTATTCTTGCTGGAATCAGATTTTGTTATCTTTTAAAGTGCCATAAGACTTCTGGTTCTTTATGTAAAATATTAGGGGCTCTTCCTCTTGGCAACTTAAAGAATTTTGGGAAGGATGTAATTAGTTAGAATCAGGAAGATTTTACTTTTCCTCTGAGTCAATCCTCATGCCCAGAACTCTTTTCGTTTCAAAGTGGTTGGAACCCTGACAGGCTTATAGCATCCTGAGTCTAATCTTGTCTTCCAGTTTAGGGCTCCAGCAGGCCGGATTCTCCTTCCTTCTCCCTCCCCACCCTTAAAAACAGCCCCCATCCATACTTAATTACTTTTAACACTTCATGTCTTCTGGGTCCATGAGAATCCCCAAGCTCTTAACCTGCTCTGCAAATGCCAGCTCCACTCAATCTGAGAAAAGTGGATCCAATCCCTTAAAAGTATCAGCCTTCCCACCTAGAATTACCTATGTTTTGTCTGGATTCAGCTTGTTCTGCCTTAGTCACTGGACTGCAGCCTCAAAGCATTGATTCAGAGCTGAAACAGATGCATCTGGAGTCTTAGATAATGAAATACAGAGCTCGATGTCACCTACATAATATACGCAACCCCAAAGCTCAGATCATTCAGTCTCATATAAATATTGAGTAGCATGGGTGACAAAGCAGCACTCTGTGGCATTCCACAAGAGAGATCCCACCTATTGATTCTGTTCCTCTGGCAGAGCCTCTTTGGGTCTGATTGGATGGAAGAGATGGAAACCACTGAAGAGCTGCCCTTCTAACACCAATGTCTTATTCCAAACAAAGAATAAATGTAGAGGAATTCAGTTAGAAATATCTTTAAATGAAGATTGTGTACTAGTACAACCAAACTGTCTCAATTCCAAATGCACACCTGATACTAGACTAAAACAGATCAAGGGTTAGATGTGTCATCTAGGATTCCTTGGAGTTTGTCATGGGCCTGCCTGCCAACACCTCCTCAGATGACGAAGAGATGAAGGAAGCTGGCCCCAGTACTTGGATGCTGCAGGAAGACCCACCAGACAAGGTTGGCGACTCCATCAGGTGCAGACAGGGAATCTCAGTCTGCATTCAGCATGCCACACCTTCAGCCCTGCAGCCTGGGATTGGAAGCCAAAGCAGAGGTCCTGTAGCTGCCAGTCTCACCCCTGGGGCTGCCAGAGCCTTTGGAATGCTAAGGAAGGTGGGCTTGGAGGGAGGCACAGGAGTGGTGCTGTTGGCAGTCCAGCACCAAGCAACATCTGACTGTGAGTTGGAGTCATTGCAGGATCAGGACTGACTGTAGGCTGCTCAGCCATTGAGGACTTGCACCTGTCCCTGGATGACTCAGCAGGTTGAGAAGTTGCACCTGGCTTTGAATGACTCCTGATAAAAGCAGCCAGAAAAGGGAGTGTTCTTATGCTCTGTGTTCTGGTTTGTGCTCGCCTTTCTGATCTGGTGCTTGAACTTGAATAGCTGTGCTTTAACCCTGGACTGTTTTTGGACTATGCCTCTTGGCCCAGGTACCTGCCTGAAGCAGAACAGAGCTGTTCTGCCAATATGTGGGTTCTATTACTTCCCCCAAAATGTCAATTTTGAGACCAACCTATCATTAGCTACCTTATCCTTAGTCAATGAAGGTTTTTTAAAGCAGAGGCCTAATAATCACTTTCTTCAAAGGTTTATGGAAATCCCCTTAGTGAATGAGGCAGTAATGATTTTAGCCAATGACACTAGTACCTGTTCCTGACAGAATCCTAGGAGGCTAGGCATGGATCCAGGGCATGTGGTGGCTCTCACACTACTGAGGACCCTTGTCAGCATCCATTGCCAAAATCCATCTGAATCTATCTATAGAAAAAGGGAAAGCAGGGGCTTCTGACATCTGAGGCACTGAGTCAACTCTCAACTTGATGCCCAAGAGGGAACAGACTTTATTAGCAAAGAAACTTGCAAATATATCACTGCTAGGGACCAGATTCACATTATTAGGCAGTTTGGACTTTAGGTACTATGAAGTCATGTATCACTTTGTACAAACAAGCTGGTTGATATTTAGTTCAAACAATGGTGCCAGAGAAAAAAGCTTTCTTTACTGTCTTTCCCATTACTTCATAGGCTTGCAAATGGGCTTTATGGTATGCTGTCTCTGATTGTAAGCTGCTCTGAGACTCCTTCAGGTAGTGAAAGGTGGGGTATAAATCCACTCTCCCCCTCCTCCCCAACAGTGCTCTAGTTGTCTCCCAGTCTGCTTTATATCCCCTAGCTCCCTCATTAACTACAATATAGGGAATTTACCAGGGTGTGAAAGAGGATGCCAAGGGGGGATTCTGTCTATGGTCCCTGCCAGCTCATTGTTCTATGTAGCTACAAGTGCCAGCAGAGAGGATCTCAAAAAAAACCCAGAACCACTTGGAATTTAGTAGCATTCAGTAGTTTCTGAGGGCAGAACAACATAATACTTCCTCCATTCACACATGGATTAGGGTTACCAACTCTGGGTTGGGAAATCCATGGAGATTTGGGGGTGGAGGCTCCATAGGGCAGGGTTTGGGGAGGGAAGGGACCTCAGTGGGATACAATGCCATACAGCTTACCATCCAAAGCAGCCATTTTCTCTAGAGGAATTGATCTTTGTAGTCTAGTTGTAATTCCAGGAGATACCTAGGCCCCATTTGGAGGTAGGCAGCCCTAACTTGGGTGAAGTAGCAGACTTAGCTATGCCTTCAGAAGATGGTGATTTGACTCCACAACACAAGCTAGACTTCCAGCCCACTAAATTAGATCAACAGCAAGCTGTTCACAACAGAAAAGAATGTCTGGTATAGGCCCTTTATAATGTGTTGGACCCATGTCAACTTGAGACAGTTCCTTTGTGATAATGAAGTTTGACCTGGTGAGGCAGTTAGATGGGCAAAGGGTCCTGTCCCTTTCTTTCTATCATCACCAATCTCCTGTACACCTGTTTGGTGCGTGTGCAGAGCAGCTAACAGCCCATCAGGACCCATGGAATGCTGAAGGAGCCAGATTTGGGATGGTGGTGAAGGAGAAAATATATAAACTATCAGAGTGTTTGTGCCTCCAGAGGGTTAGGCTGGGGGGGTCCTTTCTCAGAGCCAAATTGGACATAACTTTCTAAGTGGGTTCACCACAGGGTCTCGCAACCATAGTGCTATTGCAAGAACCAGTAGCAACTCCTGTGTGAAAAGTGCAGATGAGCCTGATTTTGATTGGGACCACAGCAAGGGGGGGAGAGCTGCTGCCTTCTCCTTGCTCCATTTTTTGCAGCCAAAACAACTTGGTGGCCATGGGAGAGTGTTATTAACTCAGTTGAGAAGCTGCACATGTGCTGAACACTTACACTTACAGCTTTCTTCTGGAGCAAATAACTCCCCTACCCATGTGGATGAAAACGGGGTGTGTGTGTGGGGGGGAGGCAGAAGAACCTTCTTCCCCTGCATTGTGGTTTCAATCATAATCTGAGTGAACTTGTATAAAAAGTAATGTCTAGTTTGGCTCTCAGACCTATGTGGCAATTCTTAAGTCTTCTGGGGCAGATTTAGAATTTTGTTGCTGGCATATCTTTCCGCAGTGTTAATCTTCTTATATTAACTCCAGAGTATGTTTGCCTAGTAGAGTTTTTGGCACAATGATGGCACCAGAAATCAATCTATGGTGCAGTCCTAAGCAGAATTACACGCCTTCCAAGACCGTTGACCTTGCTTAGGATTGCCCTGTCAGCATCGTGAATTCAGAAAAAATTTCAAAATTCTGTGCATCAAAACTTGGAACTCTGGTTAAGTTTTGAAACAACAACTTTTAAGTTTCCCATACTGATACTATGATGACAAAATCTGGAAAAAAAGTCACAACTATACCTCAAACAGTGAAAATTATGTTTATATATGTGTGTATGTTTCAATGGAAAAGACATGTTAGGATACCCCTTTCTGCTACAAGACTAATAAATTTCCTCTGTTCAGCACACACAATTTTTGAAAAAGTCACCACAGAACTTTGAGATTTCAGCCAGCTCAGCATAAATGTTTTCATCCACAAATTGTGAAGGCAATTTATTAGTTTTTATAAGAATGATTTTAAACTGTATACATATTTTAGTTATACTTCAAATGTAAAATGTTAATATAATATGTGCATATATCATCTCAAAAGTGTCACAGACAGGTTAATGCTGTATAAATCCAGAAGTCATATGATGATCTATAGGCAGAAGTCAAAGTTGAAATTTTAAAAGGTAGCTTTTATAGTCTCTCTTCTTTCTGAAGCGGTCTTACAGAATCACAGAAACCACACACAAACACCATTGAGGTAAATGTTTTAACATTGTACTTACAGGGTCAAATGTGATCACACTGTCTTCTGTTAGGTAGTGGATATACTGGGTGTTAGCCCTCGCAATTCATTTTTTTTTTTTAAATGTGATAGAGGAAAAGAAATCCCGTAGTACCTGAGAGATATATGAGAACTTTTACTGCTGATTTACTCAAGCTTACTTTAATTTATCAATATGACAGTAAAGCTGACAATGAGTTAACCCAGAGATGGTAGGACAAGTATGACAGTTTTAAAATTCTTTTCAGAGCACTGCTTAGCATACTGCTTGTAGTAGCAATGGCATGCGAGTATGATGTGAATGTAATTTTATTCCATTCTGCTGAAAAAAATTTTTAAGGAGGAAATCAAATGACAGTTTCCAGCTAGACACTGGAATCCTTTTTTTCCTTTTTAGTATTCTCAAATAAAATCTAAATTATACAGAACAGTAATAAAGCACATTCCAGTTTGATTGGTAAAAAATGTACTTTCTGGGGTGTACTATAGTATTTATCTTCACAAACAAAGGGTTTAGAATGTGCTACATTTCATATTTCTTAGCTCTGCACTTTATATTACTTTTTCAGCACATTAAAACTTATGCAGTGAAACTGAATAATGGCAAGTATTTTTATACCCTTTTATAGCCATTTCTTTTTCATAACCTCCCCCTGTTTCCTGTTAGCTAAACTATAAGCACCTTTCTGTTAATTTATGAAAATTATTGTTGAGATAGCACATTATCACTGATCTGTATGGCACTTTCAGCATGTTAGAAGAAAAGGTCCAAGCAACATAAAACACATCAAAATTCATTAATGTGGTATTGATTATTTTTTGGATAATTAATTTTATTGCAGACCCTTGAAAGAGATAATGAGCTGCAAAGGGAGAAGGCAAAAGAAAATGAAGAAAAGTTCCTTAATCTTCAGCATGAATATGAGAAAGCTCAAGCAACTTGGAAAAATGAGGTAGGTTTATTATTTAAATATTAGAGTATTAACATTTGCAAATATTAAGTAAAACATTCACAATAATTCCAAAAGACCAAGAAAATATTACATACTATGAGGCAAGAAGCTTCAGACTATTTAAGAAATAAATGCTTGTATAACTTTAAAAATCTATTTAAATTGTGCACCAGACATGGGATAGAACTCTTTCAGCAGTTATAAAACAGAAGCTACCTGGCTTTAGCTTTTTATATTCAATATTAAGTATGATTTCCAAATGTATGTCAGGAGGACCTTAGTCTGAATAAATTGAATGATCAGTCCATTGTGTAAAGATTGATAAAATTCCATACCTACAGTTATTTATGTTAAATTAGGAAATACATGTATTGGGAGGAGCTCACAAAGATATTGGCAATCAAAGTAACAATGGGCTCTTTCAGGGCACCCCTTCACCATTTTGGCTAAGCACTAACAGAAATACATATTTGTTCTTTGTTTCCCTCCAGGCTGAACAGGTGTCTACTGAAAATGAAATGCACATCAGCCAAAAAGAAAACAAATATGCTCAAGCAACAACAGAAGTTTCTAATAATCTCGAATTAGAAAAAATGAGAGTAAAAAATACTGCAGCTTGCTCTTTGGATTCTGATGAAATACACACAGAACAAAATTATGCAGATAAAAATACAGGAGAAATGAATTTAATTAGTGTTGAAGGTATACATATTTGTATTTCCAGTGCATGAAATGAGAGAAGAGTTGGACTAGGACTGAATTCTGTGGTACAAGAAGTGGGCCTGGTGCTGTCCTTTGGCAAAGCAATCTGTTTAATCACATTTTGTCCTTTTTGCTGGGTTCCTTTTTGCTAGTATAGAGAGCTAGTGCTGATCAAGCACCAGACCTGGTCACATCCTTGATTGTCCTATAGTTGTGCTCCCTCATTGGTACAGAACAGTCTTCTGGTAGGACGAGAAAAGTCAAAGAAAGATAAAAGCCTGCAATAAATCTCCTTTTCTGTCCATCTTTTCTTCATGCTGTGATTCTCTTGGGTATTCCTGGATAGAGGTTCTCCAGGCCTGTGGTTGAGGACAGCGACAGGACTTCTTTTGGCACTCTCATATAATTCCACATCCCTTATAACCCCTCCCCCCAGGGGAGACTGGGGAGTTAGGATTTCTCCGCCATCTTATTCATTGTATATACACTGTTTTTATCCACTAGCATGTATTGGGCTGTTTTAATTTAGTTTTATATCGAGAATGTATACTATCCTGTGGTAAGCTGCCCTGAGCCCTACTTTAGGGAAGGGTGGCCTAGTAAATCCAAATAAATAAATAGATAAATACCTCACAAGAAATCTAACATGGCCAAAAGGTAGAATAATAAGCTACATATATTTCATACAAATACTGCAAATACTTTGTACATATGGTAAAATTGTCAATATAATTTTCAATCTGGCCAAATCTGAGGATACAGATCCATAGCCTGGAGCTGAGAATGGACAAGACAGTAATAGAATGGGTATACCATTCCATAAATTTATTTATTTATTTTGGCTTATGAAAAGGTGCTTTGTCCCTGGAATTCCCTGACCAGCTTGCAGCCCTGTCAGGATACTGGGGTAGAAAGCTGCTACTTGCCTCTCTCTCTTGCCTCTGGTAATGCACCATCACCTCAGGTTTCTGCCTTTCTTGCTTAGTGTTGGCCAAGGATCAACAGCAAAGGGAAACCTCCTGTTAACATTGCTAAGTAGCTTGGCTGTGAGTAAGGAAGTGTGCAGGCTGTTTAGTTAAATACCTTGGTGTAGTGGTTAGGAGCACAGACCCTATTCTGGGAGAACCGGGTTTGATTCCCCACTTCTCCACATGCTGCTGCTGGGTGACCTTGGGCAAGCCATAGTTCTGTCAGAGCTGTTCTCTCAGAGCTTTCTCAGCCCCACCTACCTCACAGGGTGTCTGTTGTGAGGAGAGGAAGGGAATGAGATTATAAGCCGCTCTGAGTCTCCAAGTGAAGGGTGGGGTATAAATCCAGTTTCTTTTTCTCCTCCTCCCTCTTCTCCTCCCCAATCTGATGTGGAAGTCCTCTTGGTAACGTTGGGCCAGTCACACTCTCAGCCTAACCTACCTCACAGGGTAGTTGTGAGGATAAAATAGAAGAGACAAAATTATGTAAGCTGCTTTTGGTCCCAATTGTGAAGACAGGCAGTGTATAAATGAAATAAATAAAAATATAGCTGAAGATGGGGGGCAGGTAAAAGGTGGCTGGGGGGAAGGAGAGAAAGAAACAGAAAAAGGAGAGAAATTATGGGCACTTTCTTGGAAGGGAAACAGGTAATAGTGTAGGAGAGAGAAATAAGATGCCCCAGCAAGTCCTTGTGGGTCCCCTGCTTGTACTGTTCTGTTCAGGGAAGAGGAAGGAAACAGTGGGGAGGGGAAAATGAGATTCCCCCAGTAAGTACTTGTGGGTTTCCACTTGTGATTATATGATATCTAAGGATATTTTTAAATTCAGAATTTTATCTTACAACCATAGATGACTATGATTAAAATAGCACTACATCACTTCTGTGGATTACATTTTATAATCATTTGCTAATTTCTTCATTAATCCCCTCTTCTTATACCCTGACAGGTTTAAATTATCTTGAAAAGTGTGTGAATGAAGACGATTTAGCTTGTCTTTGCAAACGAAACCATAGGGAGGCTTCTGAAAGCAAACCCCTCTGCATGCTCAGTTTCATTACTCCAGGACTGACCTCTGGTTCCTGTGTTGCTGATTGTGAAAAAGCAGCTGCTAATGAAAGAGAAGACAAATTTTTGTGTAATGAAACACATGCAAAACTAGAAATTGAGCCTCCAAGCAGGTGCCGCTCCACAGTACCGATCAAAGACCCTAAGATTCTCCCAGAAACACTCATTTCCAGGATAAATGAAAACATCAGCAATACACCCCATGAAGGTTCCTTCACAAGTGAACCACTCGTTAAACAGTCCAAAGTACAGGACAACACTGCTAGTGAGAAAACAACAAATAAGACTGAAGTTAATTCTGTCATCCTGTCACAGACAATAGAGCATAATCACCCTACCTTCTACAGCGATGGCTTAAAGCAATCTAGTGATATTAGTAAAGCAGAAAAAAGGTCAGCAGCTCAAAGCACTGATTGCATAACCTCTAACATCCATTTATGTGAACAGATTAATACGTACAGTGAAGAAATACATATTGATGATCCATGCAAAAATAATAAATATTGTGAGCTAAGCAGTATTTGCAACACAGCAGAGAACATTCCAAATTTGCATGCTTCTTTCTGTAACAGCATGGATTTGAATATTCATGTTGCCAGTGGTGAGGACACCCATGATATACCTCTGAAAGAGAACTTAAATGTGAATGCTGAAGAACTATCTAAACGCATTGATGTAAGTGAAATGCCAAACAAACAGTTAGAAGAAGACAGTTCAAGACTGCCAGAAATGAGTACAAACGCACTTAACTATGGAGCTGAAGTTTTGCCTCTCAGCACAGAAAATGAATCTCAGGCTGTAGATCTGAAAATGGGAGAAATTACCAGAAATAAACAAAAAGAATTCCATGTTTCCAAATCTACTAGTGAACAATTTCTTGTAGTTTGTGATAAAGAAACTACATTGTTAAAAGACAAGGAAGAGTCATTATGTAGTACAGTTACAGGGGAAATGACCGAGGAAGAAAATATGGGAGAATTGTCTTCTTCATCCATAAAGTCATCTGGTGATTTATTAAATGGAAATGGAAAGTCATGCTTTGATCTGCCGAGTAAGGATAACACTGTAAAAATTTCAGCATGCTTAGATTTACCAAGAGGATGTCAAGGTAAAAGTCAGATTGCATCTACTTCAATGTCCAAAGTGTGTTTCTTTCTGAATGAGCAACTATGTACTCAAGAAATATAAAATACTCATTCAAGAAAAATTGGTGTGAATATGAACACGAAAGGTGCCGAAAAACAAGAAAATACAAGTAAGAAATTATTTACATGCTAATAGCTGTTTCAAAGCATTGACCGTACTGCCACACTAATGCTCGTAGTTTGAGGTGGCTGGTGTTCAACAATTTAGCTGCATCTGCTAGGGTCCATAGATACAGACAAAATCCACCAGTTCACACCAGACAATTTCCTACACAGGCAGTTTTTCTGTGTTGGAAATTGTTATGTACAGTATAAAATGTGACAAATGCGTGTATGCTTATTTTATCTAACGCACATGCATTAGGAGAATCAACCGTCAGTCATGGATACCACAACTCAATGCACAACTTATAACACTCAAGAGTCAGCATGGTATAGTGGTTAGAGTGTTTGACTAGGATGTGGTAGACCCAGGTTCAAATCCTCTCTCTATCATGGAAGTTTGCTGGCCAATCACAGTTTCAGCCTAACCTACTTCACAGAGATTTTGTGAGGATAAAATTTAGGAGAGGCAAATGATGTAAGCTGCTTTTGGTCCCCATTGGAGAGGAAGGATATAAATGAAGTAAATAAAATAAACAGCCTCATTGTAGATGTTGCTACATGTGGTACTATGTACACTAACAGTTCAATTCTATCCAGTTAGTCCAGTCTAAGCCCCTGATTTCTTTTAAGTAATTGTTTAGACTATGTGGGGCTGCCCTTGAAAAGTGTTCAGAAACTTCAGTTGGTACAGAATACTGCAGCCAGGATGTTGATTGGAGTGGCTCTGAGGAACCATATCACTCCAGTCTTGCCCCATCTACACTAGCTCCCAATTTCTTTCTGGGCACAATTCAAGGTGCTGATCTCAGCCTTCAAGGTCCTATATGGTTTGGGACCAACATACCTGAAGGATAGCTTACCTGCCCAACCACTATGGTCATCTCCAGAGGCCCTCCTTTGAGTGTCCCGCCTTCTGAGATTAGGCAGGTAGCAACCTGGGAAAGGGCCTTCTCAGTCATGGCACCAAAGCTATGGAACTCTCTCCTCAGGGATTTGTCTGTACCCTTCTGTTGCCATCTTCCACCAGCAGGTTGAAGACTTTTTAAAAAAAATTGGCATGCCCTCGGTGATCCCTTTTTCCTAAACAATGTTTTTATGCCTTGTATGTATTGAACTCTGTTCATTGCCATGACTTCTGTGCAGGCTGTCATGACTCCTGTTGAGCCCGAGCCTGCGGCTCCGGTGGAGGAGCTAAGTGCAGTTGGGGATGAGCTCCCGGAGCCAGAAAACCCCACACCTGATAGCATGATGAGTTCAGAGGTTGCCCCAGCAACAGCTGAGGCGGATTCCTGCCGGGTCGGCACTCCCCCTGACTTGCCCCCACCAGTTTCCCGTTTACGAGAGCAACACCAACAGGACATGGCAGCCCGGCGGCGAGAGGCACGCATGCATGGAAGGAGCTTCTTCAGCCCTGAGTACTAACAGGAGCTGGGATGTACTTGGGACGCATTAATTACTGGTAGCTTGGAGGGCTATTTAGTCATCGCTGGCATGCTGACAAATTGTGCCAAAAACTAGTCAGTTTGACGACGCTCTGCACCACCCCGCTCATATTCCTGCCTCCTGTCTAGTTTTCCTCTGCTCCTCAACCTCGGTTCGTTTAACTCTGCTCAACTCTGCACCTTGAACCTTCACCTCCCGGACTTTTCTCTCGGAACTCTGACCCCCTGACTACGCTAATGGTTTGTGAGTTGGATTTGGTTTCTCTGGTTGTTTGACTTGCCTAGTTCCTGACTCTGGACTGCACCTCGACTACCCCGTCTGTCTTGCACCTTGAACTTGTTCTTCCTGGTGGTTGTTGGGTTGCCCGGTTCTGACCTCAGACTGTGTTTTGACTGCCCCCACGCTTGCCTGGCCCCGCAGCCCGGCCTGTGACACAGGGAATGTGCATGTGCAAAGCCAGTTGCAAAGATATTTCTAGCTAAAATGAAAAAGGAAGGGGCAGTCCTTCTCCTTGGAGTGAGCGTGCTGTTTCCCGCCTGAGTGTCATGTGTTCTGAGGGCAAGTGCACCCCTCTCCCTCAGTTTTTTCTTTGGCACCTCAGAGACAAGTCGTACTTCTAGCTTTCGTTTTCTTAAAAAAAAAAGTTTAAAGGATCATGTTTGTTCACCCTTTAGATCACTGGGTTTACCATTCATTTCACTTGCATTTAAAAATCTGACCCTTGTCACGATCATTACTGAGCTTTGCTGCTGTTTCCTACCCTCATCTGAAGTAATGGCGCAAAACCTGTTTTTTTAAGAACTGTTCCCATTGTGGAATGAAAATGGCTAACACAGATGAACATGATCTGTGCCTTTTATGTTTGGGTGAGCATCACAATGTAAATTGTCAACAATTTACACCTGTTTCAACCATCTTTGGTAATATCAGTTCTGTCAGGTTCGAGATCGGAACCGTCCCGATTGGTTCTGTTAAAGCCATTGGTTCCATCTAGGGCCCTGAGGAGTGCCTTCAAATCCCCGGGGGGGTGGGGGTGGGGAATCTAAAGTTAGGATTAAGCACTGTTGTAAGCCTACACAAGTTCAGACTGTGCAAGAGAAAACCCCTGCTTTGGAACTGGACTGACCAATGGAGCTAGAGAGTCTTCAGTTGCCTCCACCCCCTCGGACTCCATCGATTTATGACAAATCTCCACTTCCTTCTATCAAGATTGAGCAAGATTTGCTGTGCTTCCCTGAGGTGTACCTACCTTGCCAGTTGTATCCAAGACCAGCCCCTCAGTGGCCTTCATTCCCACCTATGCCATGGTAGCAATACCCATAGTATTTGCTTCCAATGTTTAACCCAAAGTGGGGTTATTTCTGTCAGGTACGCAGGGAACAAGGGCTGAGGTGGCTTAGAGGTTAAGATACTGAGTTGCAGACCAGAAGGTCTGTAGTTCGGCAGTTTGAGACCCTAGTGCTGTGTGGTGGAGTGAGCTCCCATCTCTGGCGCCAGCTCCTGCCAACTTCGCAGTTCGAAAGCAAGAAATTGCAAGTAGATGAATAGGTACTGCTTCAGTGGGAAGGTAACATCATTCCATGCGCCTTGGCATTTAGTCAAGCCGGCCACATGACCACAAAAATGTCTTCAGACAGTGCTGGCTCTTCAGCTTGGAAACAGGGATGAGCACCACCCCCTAGATTCAGATTTGACTAGCTTTCGAGCATGGAAAACCTTTACCTTACCCAGGAACACACCAGTGCCATTCAGCAGTTTAAACCCAGATCGCTGCCAGGATACCACAGTTGTGAGCAATGCTCCTTCTAAGCTGTGGAGTCTTGTGAGCAAAAATTCTAATTTGTGAGCTACTGCCATTAAAGTTGGGAGCAAGCAATTTAGCTACTGCATAAATCAGTGCGCTCTGGAGCCATCCTTCCTGAGCTAAGACAAAAATGTGTGAGCTGGATGCTAAAAAAATTGTCAGCTAGCTCACATTAACTCAACTTAGAGGGAGCTCTGGTTGTGAACAGTTCTTTCACTCTGACTCTGAGGAAGAAGAGCAGATGCTCAGATCCAAGCATAGCTCCAGACTGTCGTCAGATCTTCCTATCTTCCCTAATGAAGACCTCAGACTTTTTTCTGAACATCATACCCGCATGGCTCGGGCATTAGAAACTGATGTCTCCAGTCAGATCCAAAACCTAAGGACAAAATCCTGGGAAGGTTGTACTCAGATCCCCCTGGTTTGATAGCCTTTCTGACTCTGGATGGACTGTAAGATATCACAAAATCTGCATGGGAGAAACCAGCCTCGATTCTAGACACTTCACAGAAGGTGGAGAGCACTGCCGGCTCGCTCACTAGGCGAGCTAGGCACTCGCCTAGGGCGCGAGGGCCCTCAGGGGCGCCAAATGGCGCCCCCCGAAAAGCTCCCCCACCACCCTAACCGGGCGCCGCGGCTGCCTCCCTGCCGCCGCTGTCAAGAGCGTCCGGCTGGGGGGGGAGAGGGGAGGGCGACGTGTCCTGAGCGCCCAGCTGGGGACTGGGGTGCAGGAGGCGCCCTGGGGGGGGAGGAAGAGGCGGAGCGCATGGCGGCGGCCAGCGGGGACTCCCCGCCGCCGCCGCCAGTCCTGAGCACCCGGCTAGGGTGCAAACAGGAGGCGCCCAGCCCCGGCGGGGGAGGAAGAGGCAGGAGCGCATGGCGGCGGGCCGGCGGCCAGCGGGGACTCTCCCCGCCGCCACCGCCGCCAGTCCTGGGCACCCAGCCGGGCTGCAAACGGGGGGGGGAGGAAGAGGCAGGAGTGCATGGCGGCGGCCAGCGGGGACTCTCCCCGCCGCCGCCGCCAGTCCTGAGCACCCGGCCGGGGTGCAAACAGGAGGCGCCCGGCCCCGGGCGGGGAGGAAGAGGCGGGAGCGCATGGCGGCAGCCAGCAGGGACTCTTCCCGCCGCCCCAGCAGCCCCCACCAGTCCTGAGTAAGCCTCGGGAGGGACGCCCCCACCTCTTCCCCCCCCAGGGTGGGTGTGCAGGCGAGCGAGTGCCACCACCACCTCTTGCGCCCCAGCTGGGCGCTCTTGGCAGCGGCGGGGGGGAAGGCGGCGACAGGTGCCCTGGAGGGGGGGAGGCGGGCCGCAGGGGCGGCATGGTGGGGTCTCCAGGCCCTGCCGGGAGGTTGGCATCTGCGCCCGCCTAGGGCGCAGAGCCACCTCGAGCCGGCCCTGGTGGAGAGCTTGTATTGCGTTAGTGAAGAAGGTTGCCCCTTCTCATTTACCCACCCACCTCCATCTTTGCTCTGAAGAGATGCAAACCAAGCATCACTAAGGATTGCATTCTACATCTAGTAGCAAAGGACATTAATTGGACTCTATAGGAAAGAAAGCTTTATTCATCGACTGCTTTAGGATTGAAAATCTTGAACTATCAAGCCATGATGGCAGGATATCAAATAGTTCTATGGGAAAAGATATCTCCCTATCTTGAGGCACACCCAGATGATCAAAAGTTTTTGGTCAAGTTCTTGTAAACTGAAGCCATACATTTGTCTAAACAACAAATCAGTCTTTCACAGGCAGGCATGACTGTGATCTACTGCTTTACCCACGGATAGCAGATACAAAGTGGAAGTTTTACCATTTGAGGGCACTTTTCTGTTTTCTGCCCAAATTAATGAGACTCTCACTCAGGTGAAGCACAGTAGGCAGACCATGAGTGGTTACCTCTGGTTCTCTGCTTCATAAGCAAAGATACTTTCCAAGGCATCAGCCAATGTTCATCCCAATACCCATCTTCATATCCAGCAAACCGCTCTGCCTCTTAAGGGCATCAGAAGAGGAGAATGGGACCTAGACCAAAAGCCTTTCAATAACCATACTCTTCTAAGGACAGTCAACCGCAACAATCCGCTGTGCTCTGACCAGCCCATAATGGTCTTATGTTATGTTTTATGTATTTTTACTGTTATATGTATCTTGTTTTATTGGTTTTATGTAAGCCACCCTGAGCCTGCTTCGTTGGGGAGGGTGGGGTAATAGTTAAAATAATAAATAAATAAATAAGCGCTGCATGTTTATTGATAGGTTCTAGCTACACTGAGGATGCAACCACTACAATTGTGGTTTATACAAGTTTTTAACCCAAATCTTGACTCCCAAAAACATAGATTATCCATTCCTCAGATGGTGCTGAAATCACTGTCCTGATGGTTGTTAGATTTTAATATATCCCAAGGGATTCCCTTTAATCCTCTATTATCTGATATCATCCTCACACTGATGCTTCTCTTGAGAGTTGGGGTGCACATTGTCTAAGTTTGACCCTTCATGATGTTTGGGTGGGTAGGAAATATAAATTGCATGTCAGAGTTTTGGAATTCTGTGCCATAAATTAGGCATTTGTTTCCCTCACAGCTCTGTTATCTGGCAAGATAGTTCAAATCCAAACAGACACCACTACCACAGTGCAGTACATCAACAAGCATGGTGGCACTTGATCAGTGATATTATGCAGAGAAGCCATGGCTACCTGGAACTGGGCTACTCAACACTGTATGGTTCTACAAGCCATCCATATTACAGGGTTGGACAATACAAGGGCAGATGCTTTAAGCCTCCCAACACAAATGGTCTGAAGCAGACATTTATATCCAACCCATCTTTTGGCAGTGGGGTTCACCAGATATGGATCTTTTTACAAAAAAGACACAATTGCAAAGCTTCTCATTTTTTCTTGCTTCTGGGAAATGATCCCCTCTCTCTAGGGGATGCATTCCAAATTAGGTGGCAGGGAGCCCTTCACTATGCATTCCTTCTGTTTCCTATCATTCACAAAGTACTGGCCAAAATACAGGTGGAAAGACACCCTTCTGGCCCCACCAGTTTTGGTTCACCACTCTGATGCAGTTGGCACACAACACCTATAAGCACTTCCCAGAGGCTCCAGATCTGCTATCCAGGGAAGGGCTGTACTACCACAGTGTCCACAGGTTATGTGTAAAAGCTTGGAGGATTCTTCTTCCAATATAGGTCTCTCTGCTGAAGTAAGGAAGGTGTTGATAGAGGCTGGAAAACCATCTACCTGATTGTCTTACAGATTTAAGTAGACACATTTTTCCATTCGGGCCCTATCAAAAGGGTTATCCCCATCCAATGGCATACCAAGGGCGGGGTGATGGGGCAGTCGGCCCGGGGTGCTTTGTCATATCCCAGAACTGATGGAAGGAAAAATCACCATGACCAGTGTTCTTGGAAGGGAAGGAATGGCCAGCTTCAAGCTGCAGGTTCTGAGCAACGAGCTGCAGCTCAGTCATTGCTGAGGAAGAATTTTGCTGCTTCATCTCAGATGCTGTCAAGATGGATTATAGCTGCAATTAAACTTTGTTATGAGCGGGCTGGTGTTTTGTGTCCTATTCCTCCTCAAACACATTCCATGAGAGTCCAAGCATTGTCAGCAGCCTTCATTTGAGGAGTTCCTATACAGGACATGTCCAAAACAGCCACATGAACTTTCTCCAACACCTTTGTCAGACATTACTCTGTGGACATAAACACAAACCGTGAGTCTTTAGTAGGGAGAGAGGTGTTCCATTCACTATTACAATGAGAGATCTGCCCTCCACCTGGTGAGTAGCTTGTTAAACTCCCAATGTGGGACTTGCACAGAAGTCACGATGATGAAAACAGGGTTGCACTTAACCTGTAACTGATGTTCATTGAGTGTCTTTTGTCCAGGCACACATTCCCTCCATCCTACACCACTGTGAGCTCACTTTATCCAGTATTATCTTGAGCTTGTGGTGGCAAAGGAGGAACTGAGGGAAAGGGGTGGGTGCTCTCCCATGAAACACATGATGCTTGGGCAGGAAACAGCATGTGCATTCCAAGGAGAGAGAGCGCCCCCCCTTTTTTTTGCTTTAGTTAGAGATTTCTCTGCAGCTGACTCTGCACAAGTGCAGTCCCAATGTGTGCCTGCACAGAAGATACTTGCTGAACATCTGTTACAGGTAAGTGCAACCCAGTTATTTTAATTGTTTGGATGATGTGTGTTTGGGGGGGAATAGTGTTTTAACGTTTTTAAAATGTGATTTTATCATGTATGTTTTAAATTGTTAGCCACCTTGGTAGCCCTCATGAGGGCAGAAATGTGGGATATATTCTGAATGTAAATTTGGTTCAAACCAAAGCATCCTCAGCAAAATTGTCCCTTTAGCCAATGAGGATGCTTTGGCTTGAACTAAACAATCATTGGAAGATACTTTCTGGGCCAGAAATTATCATCAGAGAAATATCATTTGGGATGTGATTGTATCCTTGGAGGCCTCATTTATACTTTTATTCTGTGCCTAGTGGTTTACTTTGGAACAATTCTTTTCTGGTCCATTTTGTATCCATGCTGTATAATTGTATAATTGTATTATATTACGATATAAGCCAATTTGCTCCTCATTGTGTTTGACATCTATACAGGCCAAAACACATCAGGTCAAGTCCATTGGCCCTTGTGTGTAAGATTTTGGTATTTTTTTATGAGGTGTAACTGGGCTCTTATATGTTTTTTAATTCTTTGCTAATAAATACATGTATTTTTCTATTATATACATTAAGTTTTTATTGTTGGCCCTCTACTCTGTTTGACTTACCTCTTTAGGTTCTTGATCCTAGGTTCCAGAGTTAAGTTTGTTCCCCCCCTTTTTGGTCCCTAGTCTGAACAGTAGCAAGCAGCCAGGTCTAGTTGAGTCATGAAAGTTAGGTAGTATTAAGACACCAGAGGGGGCAGCTAGGCCTAGAGTTGCCAGCCTCCTGGTGGGACTATTAGCAGTCTGAGCCCTCCTCCCGCAGATGGGTAGTCTGTGCATAGAGAGAGATAAACATCCTTCATATAATATCACTCCAAATATCACTAAATATCAAGACGCTGTCTGGTCCAGAAATGACCCCAAAGGGGATACCGGTCAGAAGACCAGCATGAGAAAGTATCTGGAAGTGAATCAGGCGGCTGAATGTCTAACATCCTCCCCACACTGTGAGTAGAAGAAAAATAAAGGACAAACGGTGTGTCCCCCCAA
This sequence comes from Gekko gecko, assembly GCA_029375565.1. Classification (NCBI taxonomy): domain Eukaryota; kingdom Metazoa; phylum Chordata; class Lepidosauria; order Squamata; family Gekkonidae; genus Gekko; species Gekko gecko. The sequence continues at coordinate 128,455,320 of JAPDNY010000003.1, forward strand.
ATGTCACCTCACCTTAATTTAATATAGTCCTTGCTTCCTCCTGACCCATTTACCCCAATTTAGCAATAATTAACACAACCTCGACAAGTTTCCCATCCTGTAATTAAAGAGTCATCAAGCAATATTGACACCTAGAGTGCTACTCAGGAAGAGCCATTAAAGCTCCCCCAAATCTTTGTTTATTTTGGGGGCAGTCATTCAGCACACCCCCAGGAAACAATTTCCCTATAAATATAGGACGCTGACCCATAGATGTGTGTGTGTGTTCTTGGCACCATACCTCACACTTCCACTAGTGTGTGGGTCCTCTCCCTCATAAAACACTGGCCATTTCTCAGCTCTCTCTCCATGGACCCCGATCTCCAAATTGGAGGGGGCAGCAGTGGGAGGGCTTCTAGTGTCCTGGCCCCACTGCTGGGCCTCCTGATAGCACGTGGTATTTTTGGCCGCTGTGTGACAGAGTGTTGGACTAGATGGGCCATTGGCCTGATTCAACATTGGCTTCTCTTATGTTCTTATTTCTTTCACTAAAAAGCATTTCCAGTTGAACACCTGACTGGTTTACTTGAGAGTTCTCTAAGGGAAAATCCTGGTATACATTGGTGGAGATCCACAATTACCCACCTCTTGCTAAGCTAATTCCTCCTACTGATTAAGAGACTGCCTATTTTGGGTAACAGGACCTGGAGATCCCCCAGAATTACAACTGAATTCCAGACAACAGAGATCTGTCCCTGAGAGAAAATGGCTGCTTTGGAGGGCAGACTCTGTGGCATTACATCTGGCTGAGACCTCTCCCTATTCTCAGACTCCAGCACAAAATCTCCAGGAATTTCTCAGCCTGGAACTGGCAACTGTAGCCAGATCTGGTCCCAATGAGTCCTTCCTCAAAGGCTAAAACAGGCCTGGAAAGGGCCCTGCCCCCTCAACCTGCCTTTTACTGACAGAACTGAGCCTGGAATACTGTGGTTGCCTAGCAATAGCCACTGAACGAATCAGTTGCTTAAAGCTACAGATGTTTGATTTACCATTTTGGGTTTTTTAAACACCCCCCCCATGTATTTTTTTTTAGATTTCATATTTTTCTGCAAATCTGGAGTATTTTCAGGTTTGCAGAAAACTCTGTCTTGCCCATGCACAGCTCCAATCACCAGATGTATTGGATATAAGATCTGGCCAACCTCTGTTAGTAGATATATATGATGATGATACTTCTATTTTATTTAGACAAACACAGTTATTGGTATTGTGGCTTGCTGGATCAGATATGCAGGCACTAAGTTAAAAGCAGGCTAAGGTCTGACAACTGAGTTTTGATGTAACCTGTTATGTATACAGGGTGCAGGACAGCTCAACAGCAACAGGTACAGTTTGTACTGAGAATTCACTGGGGATACTGCCAGGATCTGGGGACAGACTGCTGCACTTCCATTGTTCTGTCTTGGCTGGAAGCTTGACTCAGCAGGGATTCTGATACGTGCAGCTTTGCACAGGTCTGTCTACCAGACAAGTGATTGGTCCTTGCTAACCCTTACTAAGTATAACTATTTCTAGGTCACTCTACTTCAGCTAAGCAACAGATTGCTCAAGCCATGCTTGTCTCTCATCTTTGCCACTCCTTGCTTGCTTCTACTACAGTCCCTTATGTCTATATTCTATTTCTTGTTCCTTCCTCTCCTTACCAGCAAATCTAAGAGCAACAGCTTTACCCTTGGCATCACTTGCTAATTAGCTGGGCCAAAAGATGGACTGGTTTATTCACACACATTCTCCATGGATAGGAGTTCTGAAGAATTTTGTTACAGAGTTGTCAATGTAACATATGTGTTCCTGCTGCATTTGTTAACAGCAAACTAAATCTCTTGCTTAGCCAGCAGCTATAGCTTCTTGTTTTATTTGGCTAGGAGATGAGACACTCCTAAGAACAAGTATTTGATGATGCAGAGTGGAGTGTATCAGATAGCTAACATCATTTCCTCTCTGGCTCTTGAACAGTTGTCAATTCCTTTCTTAACCATTGGTCAGGAACACCAGAAAGGTGTAGAGTCACTCTCTGTAGATCTGCTTCTTACAATATGTTCTTATTTGCCCAAACAAAATGGTGCGTAGATTACATGTCTGGGGCCCAATCCAGCTTCCTTCCCTGCCTTGAGTATGCCTTGAGTATGTGGGGATAAGGAAGAATATAAATGTTTTAAATAAATAAATAATTAAAAATTGATTCCAAAGTAATACATTAAAAGTATGCAATCTTGTGCTGTTAGCACCATCTTTATGCAAGCTAGGTGCTCTATAACCACAGTCAGGTAACTGCAGTTTTTTGTACATTTGCCAGGGCTCTTAATAACTGGGGGGGGGAAGGGTAATTTGGAGCTTTATTTTGTTGTAATATTTTTAGTTGTGACTTGTAAGCTGCCTTGTGCCATAAAAAATGTGGGATATAAATATTTTAATCAATAAATACATGTCTGTGTGACTCCAATATCTGTAAATCAGTATAATATATCTGATTCTCAACAAGCTCAAACCTGTGGATACTTAAATCCAGAGACTGGAGCCATGAATAGACAAGAGAGATCTTTCTGCAAACTTGGCAAAAGCCCCAGGTCTGCAGAAAAACATGAAATTAACAAAAACCCAAACCTTTGAGTTTTTTTAACCTAATAATAATAATAATAAGTAAAATAAAATATATAATAAAATAATAAAAAATAAAAGCAGCACCTGAAGCTTTAGGAAACAAATGTCCTCTCAGTGATCATTGTGGGGATTGCTAGGCAACTACAACAATATTGCCAGCCTTCAAGCCATGGCTTCAGTCAGTTAAAAGCATCCCTGCTCCCCTCCCTTTTGCTTTCATAGGAGGACTAAGCAGGGCCAGGCCCTGCAGCAACCACTGGTGCCTCGATCTCATGCCAATCACATTACTTACCCAGGCCAGGATGCTTACCACTCTTCAACAGCAGCCATACTACAAAACCTAGTGTGGTGTAGTGGCCAGAGTTTCAGACGAGGACCTGGGAGACTCAGGTTCTGGGCGTCTGGGAGACTCCTTTCTGCCAGAGAGCCAGTTTGGTGTAGTGGTTAAGAGAGGCACAGTCTAATCTGGAGAACCAGGTTCAATTCTCCACTTGGGTCAGTCACCATTCTCTCAGTCCAAAAAATAAACCTAGCTTGCCACAAAAAGAGCTAGAGTTTCAGGCTGCCAGACAATCTTTCAATCTCCTAGCTATACTATACCCACCACCATATGATAATTATTATTAATTTCATTCTGTCATGATGGTCTTTGGGTGACTTTGGACCAGTCACACACTCTCAGCCAAACCTACCTCTCAGGATTACTGTGAGGATAAAATGACAGAGAGGAGAATGATATAAACTGCTTTGGGTCCCCATTGTGGAAAAAAGTAGGGTATAAAGGAAAAAAATAAATAATAAATGTAGCTAAAGATAGGGGGACAGATAAAAACTTGAAGGAAGGAAGGAAGGAAGGAAGGAAGGAAGGAAGGAAGGAAGGAAGGAAGGATGGATCAGGGACAGGTGAGGATATAGGGATTGCCAGGTGGTGGGAAACAGAAAATAGTTTGTGGGGCATAATGTGTGGTTCCCCCCACAAGTCCTCGTATATTTCCTACCATGCCTTTGGGTCTGGCACTGCACAACTGGACCATAGTTTTCTCAAGCAGATGCTGCCAGAAGAAGGGAAACAGGGGAAGCTGAAGCCAGGGAAGCAGATAGCTTCATTGCTCAAGGCAGCTTATGAATAATAATTTAAAACATCACAGCTTAAAGCTTAAAGCCAATAACATAAACTCCAAATGACCCCTTCCTTCAAGACACCTGCAATTTATAACCCATAAAATGGCCTTGTAGCACTTCCTAAAAATTTCTGAAGACAGTACCTCCCTCACTGCTTTAGGAAGCCTGTTCCACAAGTCGAGAGTTGCAGTGGAGAAGGCACAGGCTCCGGTTTCACCAGGTGGGCTATCTTAACTGGTGGAACACCCACTAGATGGCAGCCTGAGGGCCATAGTTGGCACATAAGGACATATGGGAGGAGACAGTCCTTTAGATATGTGGGTCCTAGTCTGTGAAGGGCTCTAAAATTGTAACTAGCACTTTTGAATTGGTCTCAAAAACAAATGGGCAGCCAATGTAGCTCTCTTAAGACAGGTGAGACATGTTTCTCTTAGCTAGCCCGTCCATTGATTCCTACTGTTTCCTGTTATTTAACTAATTTTTAATCTATAAGAGAACCCATCCTCTTATCCCATGACTGCGAAGTTTATTCAGGAGTCTTTGGTGAGACACCTTGACAAAAGCCTTTTGAAAATCCAGGTATATAATATCTTAGCAACTTGCACTGTGATTTAGTGCTTAATGTGGTGCTTTAATTCAGTTAAAGAGGTTTTAATCTCCATGTTGTTGTTTAAAGCAATGCCATCTCACAGGTGGGACCTCAGCAACAGCCATAGATTATTAAGGAGCATTTATATTTACAGCGCAAAGCTTCCACCATACCTGCATAGTGTACACTATAGTTTAAATGTAGCAACTGCAGGATGTGATGGCTCTGTTTGTAAGCTACAGCAGTAGTAGTAAAAACTGCTTAGCAGGAAATACTTCTGGCTTTTCATCCTTCCAGGCTGGCACCTGGTCAAGCCAGTAAAGTTCTGATAGAGCCAATAAAATTGTGGCTAACCCTTAATTCTAGAAATGTACCTTTCTAATAATTATTTGTGTGCATTTCCCTTGTTTCTTTCCTGAACTCTGTGTTTAGAGATACAATTTAATAGGGGACTACAATAGAGGTTCTTTGGAGAAAGTTGAAAAGCTATGCATATCTGCTTCTAAATGCAGTATGTGATCAGATACAACCCTCACACAGTGATCCTCAACAGAGGACCGATGGGTGCCTACTGATTTGTTCTTGGCAGTACCAGTTGTAGCTTTTCCCCACTTCATTGGATGAGAAGGCATCATCTTTGTGTTTGCAGGGAATAACTATTTGGAAACTCCTGTCCATATACAGTGTGACAATGGCAAAAACAACATGGTGCAAGTATTTGCAAAAAGCATGCTTTTAATGTTTATATGTATTAATATATATATATACACACACACACACTATAAATCAATATTTGTACACAAATAATTTTTGAAACTTAGTTTCTTGATATCCTGTTTAAAAACAATGAAAAATGTTATAGCTTAACCAATATTTTCTGATTTAATACAAATGTTGATGGACTGTAGATCAGAGAGATGCCAGTTCTGTTACTATAAAATTAGTACCTGGAGAATAAACTGCAGTTGTTACCATTTCCTCCTTGTCAATCAGCTTCTACCAGCATGAACAGAGCTGCTGACACTTTGAATACTGGAAATATCAATCCAGGCCTCAAGAGAAATCCTACTGATGAATGGAATGCAATCGCAAAGACTTTTTATGAAACGTATTTTCCCACAGAATCTGTAAGTCAATTAAAAATACTGCAGAGCAGACCTTGGTGAGCTAACTCCAGAGATATGTGTAGAAGTATATGTATCTGGTTGCTTTAAGACCCACTTGATCTCTAAAATAATATCTAGAGGGCAAATGTGGCAACATTTTTCACAATTAAAGTTGATGGAAAACAGCAGGGAAAAGTCACAGCATATAAATCAAGAGGATCTTAGCCAGCCTTTTTGAATTGAAGCCTAGGTCTAACAATAACTTATAAAACCAAGTATATTATATTCTGCTTATTTTTCACCCATTCTCTTGAGCATGGGAGACCTGTAGGCTCTGAATGGAATGCAGTCCATATAAAACAGGAGTCTAGTTAGTCTTCAAAACTAACTAAATTCATCCCAGTATAGGCTTTCATGAGTCAGAATTCACTTTACCAAAGGCACTTAATATATTTTATGAACTACTGTTTGTTTTGGCCTTTAAAGGGTTTGTTATTGGATTTACGAGACGGGGAACAAAACTAGAGAAATTGGTAGTGGGGAGGATCCCATACCCTGCAATTCTTGCAAGTCTCCTGCTTGTTTAATATGTTCATGGATTTGTGAGCATACCTAATTGGTACTTCATCTCTCATGTGCCAAATATGAGGACATCCAACCCCTATTACAACAAACAAAACCATTCTGGAGTCCTAAACATAGTACATTTTAAAAACTAACATACCAGCATGCTGGAACTGAAATGAAATCATTTTACAATGATCTCTTGGATAATGGTTTTAAACTCAGAGAGTGACTACATACAGGTTGACCATCTTCTTTTACTGTCATCTCTAGAGAACACCCAAAGCATAACTACATATAGAGTGAGCATCTCCTTGTACTGAATCAGTCACACTTCCCATTTTCAGTTGTACAAGTTTCTGGTGCATTAGTTTTCCATCACAAAGAAAGCTACAATATGCAATGAATATGGAGCTTAATGCTAGATTCATTACTATGAGGTGTAAATTGTTTGTTTTTATGCTCTGTATTTTATACCACTTTTACTATATTTATTACCTCTGTGTTTATACCACATTGAACTGCTTTGAGCCCCACTTTGTGGGGGAGGGGTGGTATAAAAATTAAAATAATTAAATAAGTAAAATAATTAACATTAGGCGTTCCAAGTGGCATAGTTCACAGTGCAACAGGCACATTGAAGCATTATAAGAATGTACCTGACATAAATGAAGAAGACAAAACAAACATTAGGCAAATATATTAACATTACTCCTATACAGTAAAAAGCATGGATCTTTCCAATTGTGAAAGTAGCAAAAACAGAGAATTCATGGATGATGTAGATGTTTCTATATAACTGCAGAACATGAACTTGTAAATTAATCACACCCACCCCAGCCTGATGAGGACTCAGTATGATTCAGGAATGGTGGAATACTAAGAATAGTTGACACCAGATCCATTGCCTGTGTGGAGGTCACATCATCAGCATGGATATTGAAATCTCCCAGAACTAACAGCCTAGGGTGCTCCAATGCCCAGCCTGATACGGCCTCCAGCAGGGATGGCAGGCTATTTGCTGGCGCGTTGGGTAGATGGTACACCAGCCAGACAGCCAAAGTCTCCCCGGCTTCCCATACAAAGCCAGCACACTCTATGCCCATGATCTTCAGTGGCGGAAGCGCTCTGAAAGTGTAATCCTTCCAAATGAACAGAGCCACTCCCCCCCAACCCTTAGTCCGGGATTGGTGAAGGGAGAATCCAGGCGGACCTAGCTGGGTGAGAGCTAGTCTCTCCATCTCGCGCCCAGGTCTTGGTCATGCATGCCAGGTCCATGTCCTGTTCTGACAGAAAGTAATGAAGGACCATGGTTCTATTATTTATGGACCTGGCATTGCACAATGCCAATGTCAGAGAGGAGTTAGCAATCCTAGCCTCACTACCTACTACCTTTGGGATGGAATGCAGGCTGGAAGGGGACCGAGCCCTTCTATGTCTCCGTTCCCTTCCTTCCTATTTTTGCCTGGTCCCATTGCAATACCTTCCCCTCCCCAGGAGCACTGGTATCTCTTGGGCGGCCATCGCCCATTAGTGTTCTTCACTAACTAGCCTCAGCCACCAATGGGCTGATTTCCAGCAGTTGTTAAAGTCACCTGTCTCCCAAGCCCCCCTACGTGCACCTGGTAGGCAGTAGCCAAATCAATCAATTCAAATCAAGCCAAATTATCAGTTACAATTATCAATTACAATAGATGAATTAGATCTCTAATACAAATACAACAAATAAACCCTTACCCACCCCAACCTCCCTTCTTGCTACCCTCCCCCCACAGCAAGATTAAAAAACTACTGACTAAACAATGATAGGTGGGAAGACATACTCTACAGCCAACTATTATAACTAACTGCTATTAATCCTAATCCTAATATAAAACCCCAAGCAGGTGTAATGGGGGGATACCACCCGGTTAGCAACAAGGATTGAATCCCCTCCTGACTTATCCAGCATAAGGGCCTCAGCAAAATCACAGGATAATAAGTTAGAAAGAGATAAATCCAGAGGCCTTCATGCTCCCCATCAATGGAAAACCCAACTCTGCACCAGACACTCAGGAGTCGATAGGTCTTCGCCTCCTGGAGCAAGGCCATCCACAAAAACCAACCTTGCCCAGGGTCTGTAGGTGAATCCAGGCCAGCCAGAGTTGTCAGCGTCAGCCAAGGCATGAAACTTGACACTCTACTTGTTTCTAATACAGAAACAGTAGGAATATTCAGCAGCAGCATAATATTGTGTGATATATATTTAGATGCAATTAATCTATAAGAGTGGCAAATCCACCATGAAAATGTCATTTTAAATAGTATATACAAGTGGGAACCTGGGAGGACATGGAGAAGGCATCTAATTTCTCTCTCCAAACTATTTCCCCTTTCCCTTTGTTGAAAGTTCCCATAGCCTCACCCCCTTTTCTGCTTCCTTCCCACCCAACAGTCAACCTACATTTATCTACCCCTATCTTCAGCTTTCCCTCTCGCCCCTCAGCAGCCTTTACCAAGGAAAACTGTGGTCCAGTTATGTAGTACCAGGCCACTTGCATGGTAGGAAACCCTCCAGGAGTTGTTGGGGGGACACCTCACTTTCCGCTGTATCCCCCACAAATTATTTCCTATTTCCTTCCTCCAGGCAACTCCCATATCCTCTTCCCTTTCCCTCCTTTATTTGCTCCTTGTCAGCCATTCACCAACCTACCTTTTATCTGCTTCTCTTCAGCTATATTATTTATCCACCACCTTTCTCCACAGTGGTTACCAAGGCACCTTATATTATTCTCTTCTCCTCCTTTTTATCCTCACAAGAACCCTGTAAGATAGGTTAGACTGAAAGTATGTGACTGCCCCAACAGCTCCCAATGAGCTTCCACAGCAAGATGGGGATTCAGACCTGGGTCTACCAGACCCTACCCTGAAACAGTTACACCACACTAGCTTTACTAGTGTGGCTGCCACTGAACAGTAGCAAGCAGCTAGGTCTAGTTGAGTCAGGCAAATCATATGGTATCAAGTCACCCAGTGGATACTGCCAGGTGAGCCTGGCCCTGATAAACCCTTCTGAAAGGCCAAAACAGCCCTGGAATGGACCCTGCCTCCTTCCTTTTACTCACAGAAACCAAGTCTGGAATGCTATGATTGCCTAGCAATAGCCACTGAGATGTTTTTTTAAAGCTGCAGGCACTCTTATCCTTTGGGTTTTTTAAAAAACTCTGATGTATTTTGTTTTAGATTTCATATTTCCCTGCAAACCTTGGGCATTTTCAGATTTGTAGACAGATCTTTCTCGCCCATTCACAGCTCCAGTCCCCCAGATTTAAGTATCACCAGATTTGTCCAACATGTTTTTCAGCAAACCTGGGGTGTTTTTCAGGTTTGGATAAAGATCTGTCTTGTCTGTTCACAGCTCCAATCACTGGATTTATGTATCTTCCTATCTGGCCTGCTTCACTGTTAGAATACATGATGATGATACCATGATTGTATTTTAGGTCAAAACACAGTGTCCACCAGGTCTGCAACAGAAGTCTTCTCAACTCATCTTTGAACAAAGCGCACTTGTGTTAAATGAGAGCTCAGACAACAGTGAAGTAAGAGATTGGAATTCCCAAAATGTTTTCATAAGAACAAAACTCAACAACATTGAAAAATTTCTGTATTTAGAGAAGTTCCATCAGCCAAGAAAGAGAAAGTATGAGGACAACTCAGAAAAAGCAATGACAGCCAATAAAGCAGAAATGTGATTTTTTTGAAATCCAAGTTTTATAAACTCTGAGAAATGTCTTCCTTTGTTGTAAGAAATCTCAAATATGAAGAAAACAGTACACCTTCCTACAGTTCTTATGTCTTTTAAATTAAAACCCTAGACTTTCCCCCCCGAAAGTTACCAATGTTATTAAAGGTCAAAGGAGACTATTAGTTTGCATTATTATTATCCTGCTGACTCCCTGCTCCTTTCCTACCTTATGCAGGAATATAAACCATTTTTCATTGTTATAAAAGCTGGACAAAATTGAGATTTGTTTAGATTTAAATTTATTGTTTTTGCATACTGGAATTCAAATTATTTAATGCCAATCATATATTTTGAAAGCAAATAAAAACTTCACAAATTGAGTTGGTTTACTGTAGCTAAGCTTCCATTTGAGCAATCAAATCATAGATGAAAGAATCAAGTATCAGACAAACTGAGAAGACTGTTTTTCACTTGGTTCAAATTCTGTTTCCAGGAGTTTAGCGTGTCATACAGCTGTTGCCATTGTTGCTTTCCAAAGGTCCGGTGTGTGCTGTGACTAAATGAAAATGAATTTACAAAGGAATTAATATGGCAAGTATGTTAAAGTTGCACTTTAAAAAATTCTTTGCTATTCTCCAACACAACTGTTTAGAATAAAAACAACAGGATGACAATGCTTCATCCAGGAATAAAAAAACCTCTTTGTACCAATGCTTTATATTGCCAGCTAGTCTGGTATCTGTAGTCTTCACCAGGACTTTAAAAAAAGCGGGGGGGGGGGACACAAAACTCATTAGTATTCTCACCACTGTTTAGCCATTAAATGAAATGTGCTGGAAAATAGGACTCTTTCATTAAATAAACTAATCACATTCAGTCTGAGCTTTAATAAAATTATGATAAATAGCAACTATTTAACTACAGGCAATGGATAGGAATATCTTGATTCTAGTTAAAATATTAAACAGATGTATAAGCGTTATAATTAGCACTGGACTAAGTCACTCCGCAGAAAGATTTAAGGCTCACCTGACCACGACTTTTCTCTGTGTTTGATCAATTTTGCAATGCACCATTTTTGTCTTTACAGCTGCAGAAAAATAAAAGCAAGTTGAAAAATGCCTATAAAATTACTAAAGCATTAAGTGATATGAGTTTCTGAAATTCTCTAGAGCAGGTCAATATAAATATACCCTCTCAAAGTATGTTCAATTTGGTTATTTCAGTAGAGCAAGCAGAGAAAGTGTTGTAACAAGGAAATGAATATATTATGAACTTTTAAAAGCATCTCTCCATATGCAATGCACCCAATTTAAGTTTAAAAATAAAAGTATTTTGTACATTGGAATAGCAAAGCTATATAAAAAGATTTTGCAGAACGTACTTCTACTGTTAAGGATATATCCATTTAAAATGTGCCATATATTTAACTACATAAGAGCCTACTTCTGGGTCACCTGTTCCTTACCATCAATAACAAATGCTTCTACATCATCAGCTCCAATCTGAAGTTCTTGCTGCATGGTGTCAAATGAAATTTCCTTGTTTTCTACTGCCATTCCCATGAATGTGAGCAGTCTCATTTTTGCCATATTCTGTTCATGTAGTAAGCCTGCATTATAGAACACTGAAATATAAGTTTTCAACAATACATACAAATAAAAAACAAAATATGTTCATATTTTATTACATATGATTTAGGATACTGCCAAGTTTCTTAGGTTACTTTGAACCAGATGCAGAGGACTGTCCCTCTAACAAAACAAAACACACACACACAGACAAAAAAATAACCAGCCAGAGGGGCAGTGTTTTTGAGGAAAGAGTAGATGCAGCCTGGCAGAAAAGTGTTTGTCATTTTTTGTCACCTCTGTTGGTACTTCCTATATTGGCCTGTGTCAACTTAATTTTAAACATGAGCACTGCTCTAACACCAGTATAAAGTTCGCACGACACCAGCATAGTACTAATGTGGGTCTGTGCAACTCAAGGCCTGAAACCTGACTGTAATCCTTAGCTTTGCAGCGTCTTGGGAAGAATTCCAGAATAGTAAATTGCCCAGCCTACACAAGGGGTATTAACAAGCTTGCATTCTGCAATAATCTCCTGAACGTCAAAGGTGTGCAGTGGAGCTGGTACTATTTTTCCAGCCTGCTGCAGTCAACCAGCCATGATACATGGCTTGCCTGTGCCTGAAATTCCAGAAGCATATTAACTACTGTACTGGGGAAGTGAAAGCCTTTTTAAAAAACTCTTGCCAAGCACAGGAGCAGATACAGAATAGAGGCGCACAGGCTACTATGGTTTGGGGAAACAGACGAAATTAGGAGATAACAAGAACAGATAATAGATGGAGACCTGGAGGATAAGGACAAGTATAAGTGGCCAACTTTTCAAATGACCAGCTGCTATGCCTTTGAGTTGTGTGATGCTTCACTGGGTTCAACAGCAGACATTGCTTTTTTTTTTTGCTAGTCGGCTGGCAATCCCAAATAAAAAAAGGGGGGGGAATGGCCTCTTGTGGTATGAAAAGGAAGACGGAAGTCACAGATGAGATACATAAAGACTAAAGTGGGGAAAGAAAAGAGTGGGAGACTCAACTAATTTGGGTGGAGAAACATGATGTTAAAAGGGAAGGCAGCACAAGGAAACCTGAGGTGGTCCAAAGAAAGATGAAAGTCCTTTGATGGGGTGCAGAGAGAAAGAAAAATGGTTATTACAACAGATGTGGGTGGACACACCAACACCAACCATGAGAAACAGACAGAAGGAAGCGCTTGAAGCCAGACAGAATGAGGGAGGAAAACTCATTACAATGCAGAGAACAGAAGCGATAGCATGCTCTGGTGTGCACAGAGAAAAAGTGGGTTAACGTAGAATGGGCTATGTACCACAATCTTTTTTTTTTTTTTGCAGGTGAAACAGTAGTATGGTCTTCTTGAGTTAATAAAATTGAGACATGACAGTTATTCGACACACAACCTGTCAGAATCTGATTTCTGTTTTGTAACAGAAAAGCAGCCAAACAGGCTTCTGATACAAGTCAGATGTTTTAATGAAAGTTATTAATTTTCCTTGTACTAATTCACATTCTTATGCAAGCCTTCTTGCACTCTCTCTCCACTTCACAGCACTGAGAAAGGGCTAGCACAGAGCTACAATCTGCTCTCCTTTCTCCTACAAAGCAGATCTTACTTAGCAAGAGGGAACAACCTCATTCAACAGAAATCAAATATGCTATAAGAATTCAGAAAAGAGGAAACAAAAAGAACTCAAACACTCTTAAAGTGTGATCTGTCAGTCCATTCTAAAGGGTACATGTTTCAAGAATCACCCCTAAATGACCTAGTTTTTCATAGAATTACAGAAGTGATTACAATCATTATATATAAAGATACATTTTCATTTCATACTTGCTGTTACTTGCCCATTAGTTTATGTTTGATTCATTAATATGAACCTTTGCTTGCATTGGGGGTGGGACAGGAAGAAGAAAAGACGGCAGTTATGGCCATCTTTTAAAATTCTGTCCAAGTGTTAAGCATTCCCAGGACTTTAGGCAAATTTCTGATGTTCCCAAAACACCAATATATAAAAAGAAAAAGAAAAGCTTACATGTAAACTTTTGATTCAAATGTTTGCAAACTGTATCAGAAATTTGAATGAAACTTCAGTAAAATGGATCCAGACTTGGGAAAAACTGAATGGACAGGATAACCAGAGTGCTCAACAAATATTTATATTTGGAATTAATAACATTGTTACATGAATAGAAGAGCAGGGAAGCACATTACTATCAGACCTAATGTTGTGTTAATTAGGAGTAATTATGATGCAGGCTATTTATCTGGCACAGTTTCAACAAAATGTGATCATCATAATTCAAGCGAATGGGAAGCTCCAGAAACTATTGCTAACTGGGTTTAATGGAAATCTACAAGCTCCAAAAATCAATTAGTGCACATAAACCCTAATTAACAAATGCAAATGAAGTGTTAATTACCCTTCTAATATAAAAAGGTTGCCCATACTACCAGATTAAATGTGAACACGTTAGGGCGATTCACAGTTGACATATGGTAATACAACTGTTGGCCTAACTTGTCAGCATTTAATAGAACAAATTGTAACAAACTGATGCCACCTGTGGAAGCTCTTACTAAACAGATTTTACATTTTCATGGACCTTGCAATGAATTTCAAACCAAAACAAAATTAGCTGGCTGATTTAAAAAAGGCGGAGAAAGAGAATAGACCAGTTTGAAATAAGGGACTGCAGCAAGCTAATCATGTATGGTATTCCTTACAATCCAGAACAAAATTTAAAAACTCTGGCCTCATTACTAGGTTATCAAAAAGTTTTTAAAATTACATAAAGGGTCCAATTCAATGTAAAATTATGCATGCTTAATTCCCACATGGGGAACAATCCTTGAATACACTTAACTAGCCACAACCCAATGCACAGTAATATGCTAGAATACTATCAGTTACTGAGAACAGAATGTTTTCAGGATTCTACCTCAATCCATTAAGGCACAGATAGACCTATTGTTAACTGTGGTCCTAAAATTTTGTTTTAAAAGTCTATTATACAATTTTCTTGTATGAAGTCAACATGTACTATCACTTAAAAAAAACAGTTTTATGGAAACATTTATTCATTACCAGTATATCTAAAGCTTAACGCGGTAATATAAAAGCCTGCATCATTGAGCAATTTCTGCATTGTCACTGACCCTTGTCCTAAAATGCTGCAATACAGAAAAAGTAATTTTCATGCATACAATAGCTTATGAGCCAGTGCTCCTTTGAAACAGTCAATTACACATCAATGGAGGAGTGCCAAAGTGTTAATTACTACTCCTTTTTCCACCGTGTGTAAATAAAAGGGTGCTGACATTAACATTCCATCACAAAGCTTCATTCTAGGAAACATTAACTGGGATAGAATGTGGTTTGTTAAGACTAATGCAAAAATCAAACTTGTGCTTAAGAACACTTGGAAGCACTATCTCTTATTGTACTGCATCTTTGTCAGACAAATCTGGTTGATTCACAACTTGAGCCTATTCAGAGCACTGGTGGTGGAACGTGCCACCAAGGTGCAGCTGACTTATGAAGACCCTGTAGGGTTTTCAAGGCAAGAGACATTCACAGGTGGTTTGCCATTGCATGCCGCCGCGTAGCGACCCTGGACTTCCTTGAAGGTCTCCTATCCAAATACTAAGCAGGGCTGACCCTGCTTAGCCTCTGAGATCTGATGAGATCAGGCTAACCTGGGCTTCTAACAGAACATCTTATCCATGACAAGGTAGCAGAGTTTGCATATCTATCAATCAGTTTCTCTGCTATACATTTTTATACTCGTAGGACAAGGGGGAAATGAATGTGATTTCTGAATGTGAGTTCTGACATCTCCTCTGACATGTTTATATGCTGACAGATGCCACTGTGCTGTCGTAAGAGTTTAATCATCGTATATTCAGATTTTGGTATTTAGCCCAGATGGAAGAAATCTATAGTAGAACATATATTTTTTATAATTGTCTTTTTCTGTATAAGAAGTTATATTAAGTAGAAGCTGGTGGATGGAATTAGGATGCAATAGAATGGAATGCTATTTGGAAATTACAAGGACACCTAACACTGGAAGTTATGTGGTATACAGATTTTCAGTGTTCTTAAAACAATGTATTTCCTTTGTAAGAAAGAGCATCTGGTACCGGGAAACCTGCCAAGAGCTAAGTTTAAGGTGAATCACAACTGTTATCAGCTAGCTGTCCAAAAGCTCAGCTTTGCTGAGGCCAGAAAGGGTCCCAGTGTTCCCTAATGTTTCTCATTGTTCTAAAGTCAGATAAGCAAATGCAATCACTGACATACATGACCAGTATAAGGAGAGACCAATAGTAAAGTTTAGAGTCAAATGATGCGTCCATGATGTTACCTGCTTGGTATCAATCAGAGATTCTTTAATGTGTAAATTATATGTGATGGGTATAAGACCTTCTGCCCTTCCTGGTTTTGGCAGGATACAGCTTGGCGTCGCTGGGGACCAAAAGGTACTCAGCCCTGTATCTCCTGTTACATTGCAATAAACAGATATTTATCTAGCTCATTGGACTCTGCCTGTGTGTTTCCAATTCAGCCCCAGGAGCACAAGGGACACAGATTTGTGCATCATACTGCAGAGAGATGGGTTTGCACCACAGGCCTTTGAATGGATGAGCCGTGATTATACCATGCTTGTCCTTGTCACAACAAACTGAGGCTTGTATGTGGTGTCTGAATGTAGTCTGTATTTCAGGATTCACAGGTTCTGTGTCCTACCATTAAAGCTAATTGATTCACTAATACTACATCAAATGATGACCTCTATGCATGAAAATCAATCAAAAGACATAGGAACTACAGTGCAAAAGAAAACTGAGCACCTCATTTAGAGTAAACAAATGTTACATCAGTCAAGGGGAAATTAAGATTTCTATAAGAGCTTAAATGTTCCTCGTAATGGGAAGGAATCAGACAAGATAGCCCCCATCAGCTAGGTTAGGCTTCTCCAAGCAGCAGAAAGCCATCTACTCAGTGGTGTACCTGATTCTCAACTGGCTAATGAATCTGATGGAAATCAGGACAGATAGCTGAATTTTACAGCCAAAGCACCAATCCAGCTTTAAAAAACCCTGAAAGCACCCAAGAGTAAGTCATCCCTCAAACCCACAGAGAAACCCACAAACAGAACTGAAGAACCCAAGACATAGTTAAGATCCCTTCCATTATACCAGAAGAGCCAGTAAGAGGGTTTTCTTTTCCTCCAACAAGGCCACACTAAACTGACATTGGAGCTATACCACAGAAAAGATAATCAGACATACATGAAAATAAAAACTTACCAAGAGAATCAATGAAGTCCTTGTTGTTTTGATAAAATCTGACATAGGATGCTAACTTAGCACTCACAAAAATAGTCAAAAGCTTTAAAGGAAAACATCAATAATCAGAATAGTTTGAGCACGATAAAATTAAAAACTCATGTTATTCATCAAGTGTCTCACAGATATTTACCATCAAGAATGGAAATTTGCAATGCCTTGAAAATTGCATCCAAATAATGCTTACAACACATTATTTACTGACTTCAAAGAGTTCTGTAAGGGTACAAGAACTGCCTTGCCCAAGGGGTATCTAGTCTAGCACTATGTTCCTAACAGAAGGCAGCCACAATATGCTGGATATTCACAAGCATAATATGAAGGACCTTAAAGATTAAAAAGTGGAATGTAAATCAAACAAATAAATGGTAATGTACACTGCATTTGTTATTCATATTGAGAAATATACATCCTTTGAATGTGAAGGTTTTCTATCTAGTTATTAAGGCTATTCACCCTGACCTGGATAGCCCAGGCTAGCTCAATCTCATCAGATCTCAGAAGCTAAGCAAGGTCAGCCCCTGGTCAGTATTTGGATGGGAGACCTCCAAGGAATACCAGGGTCATGATGCAGAGGCAGACAATGGCAAACTACCTCTGACTATCTCTTGCCTTGAAAACCCTACAGGGTTGCCACAAATTGGCTGCAACTTGATGGCACTTTCCACCACCATTAAGGCCTGTTTACACCTTTTGTCCATGAACTCCTCCTCCTCTAGAAAGTTGGTAGCCACTGTAGCATGTTTGTGGCAGTTAATTCCGTAACACAGTCACGGACTGAGTAAAGCACTCTCTTTTATCCTGGCTGTTCTGCAAATCAACTACTGTGGAAGACCATTCCAGTCATAACTTTCATAAATCCTGATCATTCTACTAGTTCTTAATTTCCTCAACTAAAAAAAACAAATCTAACTTTCTTTAGAGAGACAGGACTGCAGCTATTCGATCATGTTGGATACTCATCTGTGTTCTCCTCAGCTTTGCAGTGTTCTGCATTGCGTACTGCTCCTGAAAAAAACCCTACTTGCTCATTTCCACCCCCAGATCATTTATGAATAATCTACATAGTAGCAGTTACAATAAAAATTAACATAAGAACCACCTTATTAAATCAGGCCAGTGCTCCAACACCCAGGAAGGCTTTGGACCAGAGCCTGGAGGCCCTTCTGTTGCCCTTGATTCTTGAAGAATGCTACTGGCAACTGTCTGTTTATTCCTACCTATTGCTTTTTGCCCTTTAACCAGATAGAAATCCATAAGAGGATCAGTAGGACATAATTGCAAGGTGAAAAGCATTTTAAAGTAACCCTGTGTGAAAAGCTTCTGGCTTTCTCTGAGTTTTTTTCCAAGGAAGCAGCTCCTCACATGACCGTAAGATGGTATAATGGCACAAGATGACCGTAAAATATCAGATAATCATAATCTGAATGAACCCACAGATGTAGAAAATGTGCATACCGAAACTGACTACAGTGAACTTGTATCTCCCTGAAATATGAAATATTTTTGGTGCATTAGAAGCTGTCAACTGAAGTCATTTGTGAACTAAAATAAAAATTTACTATATATGTCATAGCCCAGAAGGAGCGTCTCACAGAAATTCTTACGTGTACCTCACTGTGCATTACTCTGGAAATATTTAACATTTATAATTAGTATTTGAATACTTACATCATGAATAAGTTCTCCCTCCAAAAACTTAACTGGTTTCAAGGCAAGAAGATGATCAAAAAGAAAGGTATTTGGATCCTTCAGTGCTCGGACAATACACCTAATTAGAAAATAAGGGTGTCCACGCTTAAAAAAATTAGCATATACTTTTAATTTCTGTCATCAGCCATGCACAGAATGTCCAAATGTTATCGGGAACTTAAGGCAGTTCAGCTTCCTCCTTTGCAACGATATACAGCATACCATGAACTTAGTGAATGGGGGGGGCCCCCCGAAAACAGTGTCATTCTTGATGGCATTTTAAAGGTTCTTTGGGGCATGCATAACACAAAAATACTGAAAGCAAACCTGAATATATTTTTTCTATTACCTGTGAGCATCAACTCTAGCCTGAGAAGCATTGTCCTCTGTGTAACTTCCCAGCAACTCTACCATTACTTTCGCTGCACTGTCACTGTGGAGAGAAAAATTCCTTTGAAAATAATTTTTGAAAATATACTCAAATAATTAAAGCCCCTAGCAAGTTATGAATGAAATGAAAAATGCAAGTGAATGGTTTTGCCTGTTATTTGTAGCAAAGTAGTAAATGTACAACATTCAGTCTTTCAAATGTTGATTTCACAATTCAGTTTATACCTTTAGACTGATAAATTATCTACCACTTACAGAAAGCCGTCCTTCGGGTGAAAATTTCTTTACATGATCTGATATATATAAAAGCCCTAATGTACTGGCACTTTCCAGCTCTCTCATCAGCTGTACTGTGTGCTCGCTCAGCCATTGGCCTGTCAACTGCCACTCAAGAGTACTCGCGTGCCATTGGTTGGGTGCTGGGCCTGGTTCTCTCTCCTGCCCACTGCTGACTGTCTCTCCTGATGAAGAAGCTTCTCCTGCTTGGCTCCTCCATGGCTGGTTGGTTACTGACGTGGGCCAGAGGTCATAAAACCATTCTCTTCTCCTGCTGTGCGGCTCAATTTATCCCAGGGTTGCCAAACTCCAGGTGAGACCTGGAGATCTCCTGCTGTCACAATTGATCTCCAGAGAAAATGGCTGCTTTGGAGGGTAGATCCTACGGCATTATACCTTACTGAGGTCCTTCCCCTCCCCAAACCCTGCCCTCCACAGGATCCACCCCCCAAATCTCCAGGTACTTCCTTACTCAGAGCTGGCAACCCTACTTTCCCCTCAGTGGCCGTTGCTAGGCAACCAAGGTTGGTTCTGTCAGTAAAAAGTGGGGGGGGGAGGCTCTTTCCAGGCCTACTTTGGCCTTTGTGGGGAATTCATTGGGGCCAGTCCTGACTAGGGTTGCCAGCTCCGGGCTGGGAAATTCCTGGAGATTTTGTTTTGGAGTCTATGGAAGCCAGAGTTTGGGGAGTGGAAAGGCCTCAGCTGAATAGAATGCCATAGAGCCCAACCCTCCAAAGCAGTTATTTTCTATAGGGGGAGCTAGAGATCTGTTGTCTGGAGTTCAGTTGTGATACCAGGTGATACCACAGCCAGTACGGTGTGGCAGATAGCACTTCAGAGCAGGGTCTGCAAGATCCAGGTTCTTGCTATGGAAGCAGAGTGCATGATTTCAGAACAGTAACAGACTTTCAGCCTAACCCAGGGATGGCCAAACTGCGGCTCGGGAGCCACATGAGGCTCTTTCACACATATTCTGCAGCTTCCACACCCCCATAAAAAGCAAGATGTTATTTTGTAAGACTACAATACTTTTTTTCTAAACAGTTCTTAACTGTCACTTAGTTATGTATAATATCTGTTGCATGCTCCATGAAAAAACAGCTGTATTAATGCTCGTTTTAGAAGCCATTACAAAGTACTTTCTCAGTCAATCAACTAAAAATTCATGATCACAAACAAAAACAAAGCTTTATATTCCTATTCTTGGCTCATTATGCCCATCTTCCATTTGAAAATTCACAAGGCTTCCTGCTTTAAAAATGAAATTGAAATTTTCTGTTCATTAATACAATAATTAGCACAGTGCTAATTAAACAGAGGCAAATGCTAAAAATAATGCTTAACACATCATCTGGTCTGCTTACAGACCATTTTGATCCAGTTACTATGATGGCAATTGACAGGATCATGGGATCGATTAAAATATGGAATTTGCTGCCAGAGGATGTAGTGGCCACAAGCACAGACAACTTTAAATAGGAATTAGACAGGTTCATGATGGATAGGTCTATCAGTGGTGAACAATCATCATGACTAAAGTGAACCTCTACATTCAAAGGCCATAAACCTCTGAATACCAGTGTCAGTTGTGGCCCTCCAGACTAACTGGTTGGCCACTAAGACAGGAATGCTGGACTAGATGGGCCACTAGTCTGATCCAGCAAGGCCCTTATCCTCTTGTTATGATCTGTGAAGGCTACCGCTTGTGCCCAGGACCTTGTCCATCTTGGATACTAAAATCATGTAAGTCTATGTTAATGATCTCACTGACTATCATAAATCAGTCACTAAATCAGAGCATCTTCCCATGGCCATTCAAAGAGGCGTTACCTTCCACAACTTTAAAAACCATCTCTACACGTAAATTATGTGGCCAATTATCACCCAGTCTCCAATCTGCTCTCTCTAGGCAAAGTGACAGAGAGCAAGAGCAGACCAGTGCCCGGCTGTCTTGGATAATGCCATTGTTCCTTTTCAGACTGGTTACAGGTCAAGCTATGTGACAGAGTCAGCTCTGATGGCTTTAGCTGATGACCCTGGTATGAACACAGACAAAGGCCGTGTTTCCCTGTTACTCCTAGTGGATCTATCTGCAGCCTTTGATACAGCAGATCATGCCATCCTGTTGAAGTGTCTGGATGCAGAAATAGGGGATGTGCCTTGGCATGGCTTATATCATTCCTCATGTCTTGATCTCAAAAGGTTGTTGCTGGAGACCAACACAAGATACAGTCTTATTCATCATCATATTCAACCTCTATGTAAAGCCTTTAAGACAAATCATTAGTAGTTTTGGAATTAGGTATCATTAATATGCAGATGACCCCAATCTATATTTCCCTATCCGCATCCCCTGGTGATGTGGTAGAAGTCTTCAGCTGCTGCCTGACTACTGTGATCCAGTTGCTAAAAGCAAATAAATTCAAACTCAGCCCAAGCAAGACAGACATGATGCTGACTGGGAACCTGGAAATCTTGAAGGATACTGTGTTTCTCACTTTCACTGGGGTTCAGTTGATCTCTGCTGATTCAGTTAAGAGTCTAGGGGTCATACTGGATCCAGCACTGCTGCTGGGAAAGCAAGCTCCCGTACTTCTGTCATTATGCAAACTATGGCCCTGATCACATGCAGAAGTTGCCGCAGGATATTCACGGATGCCGGGTGGAATTTACAGGTGCGATCAAACAGGCACATCTGGCAAGTGTCATGCACCCATTGCCAACTTGTCATGCCTGGTTGAAGATCCGGAGTTAAAAGGTACCAAAGAAAGTTCATTATCTAACGCTTGCGACGGGCTGCAGATGGACTTCCTCCATCTGATCGCTCCAGCACACTTCCCTCGCTGTGTTGCAGCGTGCCAGAAACGCGGGCTGATGAACTGGAACCCCAATTCCCCGCCATCGCATCTGATCGCGTTCGGGAGAATCAAAGTGCGCTGGCGCAAAAAACCACGCCTCCCCCCCGCATTATCTGGCCCATGTGACGGGGCTTATGTAAAACAGAATTATTCAGGAGGGCATTTGTAGGTAGGTAATAGGGCTTTAGAATGGTTCAGAAAGGCGTTCTTCTAAAAGGAATGGGATTGTGTGCTCTCAATGCATTGTTTAATACCATTTTCTGCTTTGTTTAAGATATCATGTATAATACTTTATACTTGTAGATCTTTGTAACACTACTCCTATTATTTACTTATCTGAAACATTTCTATGCTGCCTTTTCAGCCAATTCCGGGTTCCCAAGGTGGCAACCGTTAAAAAAAAACCATTAGAGCATTTGAGACACTAAAAAGCATTTAAAATACAAACTATATAAACCACTTGAAAAAATTAAATAAAACAATAAATGCACAGAATATACAAACAAGGTGGAATGCTACTAAAAGTTAGTGAGAAAATGCCAAACAAAACAAAAAAACCTTCACCTGCTGGCAGAACACAATAAAGGGAGACAGACAGCTCTCCCTGGAGAGGGAGTTCCAGGGCTGCAGTGCCACAACTGAGAGGACCCCTTTTCTGGTTGCCAGCTGTCCAGCATTAGCTGGCAGGGACACTAGAAGCAGGGCTTCCAAAGGTGACTGAAATGGATGGGTAGATTCATGTGGGAGAAGGCAGTCCTTCAGTTATGCTGGCCCGAAGCCATATAGGGCTTTAAAGATCAATATTAGCACATTAAATCAGACCTGGAAGCAAATCTGGACCAGTGTAGACAGAACAAGACTGAAGTGATATGATCCCTATGAGCCATTCCAGTCAGCGTTCTGTGTCAACTGTAACTTCCACAGTGTCTTCAAAGGCAGCCCCACATAAAGCGCACTGCAGTAATATAATCTAGATGCTACAACGGCATGCACCACAGTGGCAAGATCTTTCCTGACCACAAAGGGCCGCAGCTGGCTCATCAGCCAAAGCTGGTGAAAGGTGACCCAGCCAATGCTGCCTATCCAACAGGAGGCCTGGTTTAGCAGCACTCACAAGCTAAGAACCTTCTCCTTTAGGGGTAGCACAACTCCATCTGGAAAAGGAGATAGCACCATTCCTGGATTCGACCATACCCCACTAGTAGAACCTCTGTTTTGTCAGGATTAAGTTTCAGCTTGTTAGCCTGACTCCAAGCACCTGTTTACATTGCTTATGAGTTATTTCATCCTATTAATTGCACTAATTTACACAGTATAATCTGCCTTAAGTCTCAGTGAGACATACTATATTCTAGTATTTAGTGTTGATTACCTCTTTTTGCAGTCCACTAGCACATCATATAACAAGCGAAGAAGAGTATGTTTCTTTTCTGTGTTGAGGTTCCAATCTGAAATCCATTTTCGAACCTATAAAAAAAGATTTTAAACTGCTTTTAAAGATGGACTGGCTGTTGAGAAAAATGAATACCATTTTCACTTTGAAATGCAAGTATATTTAAAAACAGATCATGATGATGTGAAAGTTAGAAAATATCGTCCTACATTCCAATTAAGGGCAGCAACCCTTAAGCAGAGGTTTCTGTGGCTGGGACACAAAGAACTGCATACAATGAGTTCAAAGTATCATAAGCAACTTTTGGCTTGTGTTTCTCAAAGCAACTGCCTTCTATGTCACTCTGTAGTACAATTCTGAAAATGACGGGAAATTCTAAAGCAGTATGTAATAAACCATTGAGTTAAGCAGTTCAAATCGAAAATCTACTGGGTATACTCAAGCTTTTGAGCATGCTGATAGCAGTTCTCTGGATCCCAGACAATATTAATGGCTTTACATTTTCCTTTAAAAAGACCTTCTGGATCCCGGAATCCAGGACAGCAAACTGCATCAAACAAAAACGCTTACATCAAAACAAAACAAAAAGTAAGACGGCACAATAAATATTTCCTTGATCAAGAAGTTATACAGTTAATTTGCAAGCACTATCCAACTGCTTACCTGCTCCAATTCAGTTGGAATGTATTGTATAGCGCCGCAGGCGGAGGCTACTTTAATGAGGCTGCAGTAGACTGTATACCTGGCAGGGGTATTCTTATCCATGCCATGGAAGAGATTACTCAGCCTACGAAATAATGAAAAGTTAATTAATTTTCTCAGTGTCATCATCATCATTTATTGGGTTTAAAAGCCCATAAGCCATACACCTTAAAAACTTTACAGATTTAAAATCACAGCAAAACAAAATTTTGCCATGTCTGCTATGTGGCAAACTTTTCAACAGGAGTCTCAGTCTTATAGGTGAGAAGGGTGAGAATTTCAGTAGCCGTTTCCTCAAAAATTTCCCTCTTCCTGCTGTATGTTTAGGGCAATGAACAAAGATGTGAGAGAGGGCATCTACATCCTCCAGTGAACAGTCACAGAAACGCTGATTAACAGGAATGCCCTGGAAGTGGCCCTTTATCTGCGCAGAAGGAAATGCATCACAACAGGCCACCATCAGTGTTCCCTCTAAGCTGAGTTAGTGTGAGCTAGCTCACAGTGTTTTAGCCCCCAGCTCACATATTTTTGTCTCGGCTCAGGAAGGGTGGCTCCAGAGCAAACCGATTTATGCAGCAGCCAAATCGCTCGCTCGCAGCTTTAATGTCAGTAGCTCACAAAGTAGAAATTTTGCTCACAAGACTCCACAGCTTAGAGGGAACATTGGCCACCATATATGCTCTTCTTAATTTAGGGATGGTCAGCACATACAAATAGAGCAGTAGTTCAAATTTCGTTGAGTATTTAATCCCTAAGTATGATGGTGAACATTTCTGCTCAGTATCTATTAAAAGTGAGTTCCAATCTTGATCTATCTATATATCTAATTCCCAAGTGGCCCCCTGTGTGCGGATATCTAAATCCGCACATCGGGGGCACCTGGGGGGCAGGGAGATTTTCCTGCGCACGTGGGGCAGTCCCCACGTGTGCAGAAAAATCTAAAATCTAAAAAGTTTTTTAAAATGTAAGGGGGATATCTAAATCCCCAAAAAAGTAAGAGCGTTCCCCCTCCCCGGCCAGCCTCGCCACCCCTCCGCTGCTGTTGGGGAGGGGGAATCTCGGCGGGCCAGCTGGCTTCGCCGCTGCTGCCGCCGCCGCTGCTGGGGGGGAGGGAGGGGAAGCTTAGCAGCCGGAATACTCCCTCCCCCCCGCGAGTATCGCGGGTCCCTCCTCTTGTAAGTTTCCTAATAAGCATCACTCTATTTTTTGGTGCTAATTTCCCAGTTTCATTTAAGCCCAGTTGCTTTAGTGTAATGTCCACCGCATCTTTCCAATTCTGCCAGTAACATTCCTATGCTGATAAAGTGGTAAAGACTGGAAGACTGTCAGCTGTTAACAGTTTATATTTATAATTGATTATAGTTTTCCAGATCAATGTTGAGATCTTCGGTAAGCCTAGCTCTAAATGAATTACAGTGGAGGCTATAGATGGTGGCAAGGATAAAATTTTCCAGAAAAAAGTCTGTTGAATCTTTTCAATTTGCTCAACTGGTCCACTAAACCAAGTCCTATTTTACTGATAGAAGAGTCTTAAGTAATCCAAAAAATGCCATGAGACAGAGCAATGTGCAGCCGCCACTGGAACAAAATGATAGGATCCAACTCAATATAAGAATAATTGCATTCTCAGATTCTGAATAGATGCCCAGGTACTCATAAGTCTTACACATTCTACCACTGACATTCTATCTCTCATCTCTAATAATGCTGAGGAAGGGCATGTTTTATTCCCATTAGCCACACAAGGCACTCACAGCTGCAGTCTAAGAGATGGTCGTTCACCTTCCCGAAATTTGACCAGTTTCTCACATAGGCTTTCAATCAAAGCCTCTTGCTTGTCAGGCTCCAGAATAAGTAGCAGAGACACTACACTGTTCATCACACTTTCAACATCTAAAAAGAAAACAAAAAGGATATTTGACCACAGAAATAACTAAGACTAATTTGTCCTTTCCTATAAGCACCCCAACCATTATTATTCATTTTATGTTGGTAGCAAGATCTACAGAAAAACATTTCCAAAATTATGAGCCTATCAAAAAATGCTTTTATGAACTAATACACTGGCTTCCATCAGCAGCTGCTCCCTGCTGTGCCCATCAGCAACCAGCTACTCTGCAGAAGAGGGAGAGACAGTGAGGAAATTTCCAGTGGCTTACTTCTATAAACCTGTATTTAATAGTATTAGCCACCCTGGGTGTGCCTTTTGAAAAACAAAAGGTGGGATATTCATAGAGATGTAAAATTTCTAGAAATTTCGAAGCCATGGAAAATAAGGTTTGTTGGTATTTTGGAGGGAAAAATCCAGAAATTTTTGGGAAAATGGAAATATATGTAATACGTACTGTCTTATCAAACTCAAACTACTTTAACTGCTTTAACATAAAACGTATCATAACTTTGCATATAAAACACCAATATTTGACATTTTAATTTAAGTTTTATACAAGCAAAATTACAAATATACCCAATACTTGACAAAGAACTGCAAACTGATGCACCCTATGCTATCTAGAGAGAGCTAAGTTCTCAATAAAAATTTTAGTTTTCCTCTGAGGTTGGGTGCAGTTTCTGCCCCAGTTCCTTCTGATCTTTTTTCTTCCTCCTGCAAGGTAGGGAAATAAGCTCCTTTTTACCCAGTCTGTGGGTAAATGTGTCACAGTGGTTTGAGGGAGGGTTTAAAAGGTCAACCAGATTAGGTCAAAAGGACCCAGAAGGCTTGAGAAGCAATGAAAGCCCTGTATGCTCCCCTCATTAAGATCAGTTACCCTTCTAGGCGCAGAAATAGGATTTAAGGACTGTATATGTCGGCAGCATGCCTACCTTGTCTAGTTATATAGTTAGTGCTGTAATTCTATACACTATTATGTACACATATCTGCCAACAAATTTAAAACATTTGCAATTTACCTTGAAGAATGAAGTCTCTGTTTCTTAACTGGCAGACACATTGTTTAACTCAAAAGTGCACCACAACCTTCCATTGTCAGCAATGCAAGCATGTACCAATATCCTTCTAAAAACCTGCAGACACTAACCTTTATCATCTTCCCTTAGGCACACATCACAGGCCTCAATGATCTGAGCCAAATCAATATGAAGTCCGCCTTCAGAATTCTCTTCAGAGATCTCAGCTCCCTTAGATTTTAGGTAAGCCCTAAGTTCTGCAGCCTTTTAATGAAAGAAGAGAAGGGGGTATCAATGCATACTTGCAATATACCCAGCAACTCATATAAAACTTCAACAATAAAAAAACTGCCTTATAATTTTATTTGTAAACGCTGTTAACAGAAAACAAAATTTATGAAGAAGAGTTGGTTTTCAAACCCTGCTTTTCTCTACCCTTAAAGAGTCTTAAAGTGGCTTAAAATTGCCTTAGTGTCCTCTCACCACAACAGTCACCCTGTGAGATAGGTGGGGCTGAGAAAGTTGTAAGAGAAACTGACTGGCCCAAGGTCACCCGGCAGGATTCCTGTGAAAGACTGGGGAATCAAATCTGATTCTCCAGATTAGAGTCCACCACTCTTAACCACTACACCACGCTGGCTATACAACACCAGTTTAAGAAGTTTACATGAAAGATCATGTTAGACCAGTACAAAGTAAAAGCCCTGGGGTAAATAAGATGTTTAAAAAGCCTAAGATGATTCAAGCACAATTTCATGTAATTTATAATTTGTTATTGTGGAAAGCACATAAAATTCCATAATTCCTATTTAAGAACATAAAAAGAGCCCTGCTGGATCAGACCAGTGGTCCAGCTAGGGCAGTATCCTGTTTTACACAGTGGCCAACTGGTTTTTTGGGAGGGCCAACATTATGGCACAGAAGCCAAGGCCGTCCCATGGTGTTGCCTCCTGACACTGCTATTCAGAGGTATTTGACCATTCCCAATATAAAGACTAAGCACAATGTTTTTAATACTGTCTTTCCCCCTTGGTGCGTGCATACATATGCAACTCCATTTAGTCCTACAGCAGCAGTTCCCATATGGCTACAGTAATGTTTCAGGAGATGTAGCAGGGGCTCAGGCAAGTGGTCTGCTGAGATCTATAGTAAATAGTCGCTGAAGCTGTACTCTGTGGCCTGTTAATATCATACAAAGTGCTATATTGCCCTTATTTCAAGACTTCCCCAATTTCCAGGCCTCTTCCTGCACCTATGAAGGTCGTAGTCACAGAGTATCTGCTTATCATCCCTTATTCATATTCCTAGTTACTTCATAATAACACAGCGATTTTCCTATTGCTTCTTCCTGACCCAGAGCTACTCATACATATGTAGGGGAGGGAAATGCTGAGAAACTCCAGGAGGGGGCCACTAGAAAGCTCCTGCAGCTCCCTCTCTCCCTCGGATGTTAGTTGCTTTTAATTGCAGACTTCTGTGCTCTAGTCAGGACTACCATTCGAAGCACAATTTCTAGGACGCTGGAGCCAGTGAGACCGGCTCTGCCAAGTGCCTTTTTAGGACTGGCCTCAGGACAAGCTCGGGAAAAGATAATCGCTGGAGAGAGGAGGAGCCAGCGAGCGAGGAATGGACAAAAGTCGAGCGCCTTCCACTAACTAAAAATCAACTCGGTCTGTTCTGCTGCTCACAGGCGGCAGCAGCAGCAGCAGCAACCCCTCGCCCCCAAGGCAGCCCACTTCGTGCTGGGAACAGAGAGGCAGCCGTGCCACCCGCTCGGCTCTTCTCGGGGAGGGGGGAGAGAACGTTGGCAGCCAGCGATGCCACAGAACAAACGCTGCCCGCCAAAGTTGCGAGGTGGGCGCGGGGGGCTGGCGAGAAGGAGCCACCGTCTCCTGTTCCCACCTGATCCTCCTCCGTGATATCGATGAAAGCCGGGACGCTCATGGCAGCAACAGCTCCACGCTTAGCTCCACCACGCCAGCCGACCGGAAAAGCAGAGCGCGCCCACGAACTTTGCGACCGAGGCGCAAGTTCCGCTTCCGGGGCACAGCTGCCTCCCGATTTCCGAAGGCGCGCGCTTTGCTCTTTCCTCAAGCGTACCGGGCTTTGTCGTGGTCAGGCGGAGGCGGGGGCGGGGGCGGGGGCGGGGGCGGGGGCGGGGGCGGGGGGGGGGAAATCTATTGCGTGTTTGTGAGTCCCCAGTCGTGACTGGAATTCGGGTCGGCATTGTCGTTTGTATTCCCTCCAGCCGTTTCCCGGACCGGCGAGTTGCACGACGTTTCGCAACGCGCCCGTGAATTCTGCTATTGGAAGACACAGGACGAAATAGTGTCATTTGAGATAATTTTTGGTCGGCACGCATTTTCCATTCCCACTTCAAGATATGTTCGTTGTTTAGAGAAGTGGTGTCTGGTCCCTTTCAGGTTTAAATGTGTAGCAATGAGCAGTCGAAGATTCCATGGTATGAAGGTAAACAAATATCATTCAGTATAGTTGCCAACCCCCAGGTAGGGTCTGAAGATCTCCTGGAATTATAACTGATCTCCAGACTACATAGATCAGTTCCCTGTAGAAAATGGCTGCTTTGGAGAGCGGAGTGAGGTCCCTTCCTTCACAAACCTTGCTGAGGTCCCTTCCTTCTACAAACCTTTTGCTAGGGAGACTCCCCTTTAAGCTATGGAGTCTTAACTCTGCTTTGTGAGCTCTTGGCATTAAAACTGTGAGCAAGCAATTTGGCTGCTGCACAAATTAGTTTGCTCTGGAGTCCTCCTTCCTGAGCTCAGACAAAAATGTGTGAGCTGGAGGCTAAAAAACCTGAGCTAGCTCACACTGACTCAGTTTAGAGGGAACATTGCTCCCTAGTCGTCTCTCTCAAATATCCAGGAATTTCCCAACCTGGAGTTGGCGAGCCTATCTAATTATTCCTCTGTTAAAGAGACAGGACTTTTTTCCCTCTGGGCAGTTGGCAACTTTACTGTAGACATTATATAGTAAAAGGCAAAATATGTTACAATGCCATGTACATTGATTTCAGGTTAATTCTTGGGCTTCCCAATGGACATAGAAAAGATGGAGTGTTAGCAGCCTGCATGATACCATCCAGAAGGATGTCTTTTCCTGTAAACGATGTGGGTAACACACCTATCTCTCTTAGTTCTATAATCTAATACATGAAACCAATACTACTATCACTTTTTGGAAATAGTTTCTAACATTTTTGGGGTAATTTTTGGATGATTTCACACTAATTTTTCTTGGTTCACATATGAAAGATTCTGCAGAAAGTTTAATTTGTAATCATACTAAATGGTGGGTGTGTTGTTGATTTATTTCATTTATGCTTCTAAAATGTAGCAGCCATTTCAGAATGTAATATGCATTTGTCGGAGCTGTGCAGTTTTGTTTTGTTTGTCTTCTGGTTTTGTTTGTCTTCTGGTATAACTGAAGGGTCAATAGCAAATGTTTTTGTGTTCACTAGTGCTTAACATCTGAAAATAAATGCTAAAACTAAGTCTGCCATAGAGTGGAATATTCCAGACTCCTTGCTGTCTGTCAGTCTGCCGAGGTCTCTACCTACCACCATTGCATCAAAAAAGGCTATCCAAAAGCAACTTGAGGGACTCCTCAGAAATGCCCAAAAATATTGGTTTGTAAATATTTAAAAAGTGATTCCCCCCTAATGCCCTTAGGTGCCATGCATTCTTGAGAACAGTTGAATGTCAGCTGAAGAAGAAAAGCAGAATAACACAAATTGATAATACGTAGTGCTTATTTATCAATATTTCGTATTACTTCACACATATATATTACTTATACTTTAATTTTTGTTGTTTTTCATTGACTTAAATAGAATCCTTACTTTATGCCCCCCAGACACAAATTGTTGTGCAAAGAGCCTGGTCCCAACAGAGATACTTTGCTGTGCTTAAAAGTTCCTTCCCTGTTTTTTTCTACACTGAATGCTGTTTAGTTACACAGCCAGGGAAAAGTGGGACACTCAATTCCACCTGCCTCCTCTGTCCTTAAACAGAAATGCATGAACAGGAGGGCACTAAAACAAAAGAGAAAAAGAAAATGGAAAGTTGAAAGAAGAGGAAATGTATGAGAACAATTACAAATATATGTTGCATTAGATTTCATAAAGCTCTAAAATTCCAGCCTAAAAACTACTGCATTTCATTCCTGCAGCCCTTCTGTTAAGTCCACTAATTCTTAAACCAAGTTTTTAAAATATGTATACATGTGTGCCATAAAGTCACAATTGACTTAAGGCCATCTCAGAAAGGGGCTTTCAAGGCAAGTGAGAAACAGAGCTGGTTTGCTATTGCCTTCCTCTGCAGAGCCTTCCTTCGTGGTCTCTCATCCAAGTTCCAAGCCTGCTTAGCTTCTGAGATTGATGTATACCATGCTATCTTCCCTTCTATTTTTAATTTAAGTACTTACGAAAATCATGGAGTGGAAAATAATATCTTAGAAGAAGTGCCTGTCTTGTGTAGGAGAAGAGAAATGCCTCTTCCAACATGATACCTACTGTTACAAAAGTGGGCATTATCCTATAACAAAGAGAATAAGCTTTTTCATATGAAAACTCTTGCAAATTCAGTTGACCTGTCCATACAAATAGTTCTAAAAATAAGTATGCTTAGTTCTACAAACTCTTGAAATAATCTCTCAGGAAGCATTGGTTCTTCCAATGGCAATGCTTCTCATGCATATCGTCCCTTTAAAAAATAAAATATTAATATGCATTGTTTATGGCATGTTTCTCCTCTGTGACACTTATTTCAGTGTGTTTTGTCTCCATTGTTCTCTAATTGAGGAAATGTCTATTCCTTGTTTTACTACTTGTAAGTAGTATTTTTTAACGTTCATTTAGTGCCAAGAGGATGATAGATGCTGATTTTTAAAGACCAGGAGTTGAGAAAGACCACTCTGTATCACAGCAGCACAGCTAGCGTATGACCTCACAATAGCTTTTCTGAGAAGAATGTTAAACTGCTTTCCTAACTTGCCAGGCAGCCCTGCAGTGGAATGCAATGACCTGACAGGTCGTCAGAGTCCTCTAATACTAACAAGGATGAATGGATCAGGAAGATTTCCATAGTGGAATGTGGCTGCTGAAGAAGGCCCTCCCCCACTTTTTAGGAACTGTAAACTTGAGAAGAAAGCAAACTCATAAAGGTTCTCACAGAATCCAGTCTCCAACTATCACACTGGAGATTATGATAAAATTTTCATGGGGGGCTAAGTTGTCCCATCTCTGTTTCTTACAGGCCTCTTGCACTTCTCTCTATGACATGCTGGCTGGTTGTCTTAAAGACAACTTGTTGAACTAGAGCTGATTTAGTATTGTTTTTTTATTCCTAGTTACCAATAGGTGTCTCAGGAGCTATTCAGCTGATTAGCTGGTGCAGGAACCCTTAACTATGGTGTAGGAATCCTTAAATATGCAGTCTCTTTGAAGATATATCAGACCTTTCCTCTTTGTCTAATTTGGCCAGTCTTGGACTTCCAAAAACTAATAATTCGAGGGATCCAAACTGGACTTTACTCAGAAATCAAGGTAAAGAAAAGGGTGTTGTTGTTTTTTAAGTCTCTGTTCTTCAAATTACTAAAACTGATTTCTTTTGCATCTAGCACACACTTAAGTTGTAAAAGTATTGTGTGTTTTTTCCTTTTGCAAGTATTAGGAATGTTATTTTTAGTCAGCATGGATGGATTGCCATGAATTCATTTATGTTTGTCTGATGTTATATTATCTGGTGTTAGGGTTAAAATGAAAACAAGTCACAAGAAGTTGGTGAACTCATTGCATTTCTTTTACTACCTGTATCTCTGGTCCATACAAGACACAAAGTAGTTTTTTATCGTATGTACACTATTAAAGGCAGGGATTAGTCTTTGTCCGTGGTATGTGAAACTCAGAAATGGATATACATAGTAAGCCTGTAGCTTTAATGTACTTACTGTTGACAATACTAACTGCACAGTGATGACACTGTTAACAAATAATGGTGTTGATGACAGCAATTCTGAGCAGGTTGTCTCAGAATCCTGTTGAGGTCTATTCAATGGGATTTACTCTCAGGAAAGTGTTCTTAGGATTGCACTGTAATACTGTGGTTCTGACCTACATATGGTTGAACTTTTACTCTAGAAGTCTGCCTGCATGCTGCTGTGCTCAAGCATCCTCCCTCCCCATGTTCAACAAGATTCTCCATGCTGTCACTTGTGTCATTAAACCCCTCCCATACAGAAATTCTACCCCCCTCATGCAACACTCTTCTAGGCGGTGGGAAAGAAGTGTAAATAGAAACCTGGCTGTATCAGAGGAGCAAACCAACCAACCATTTTAGTCATGTGTGGTGGGAGGGGGATAGCACATACCAAACAGAGGTATCAGTTATTTTTCCTAACAAAACCCCTTGATGTCACACTGTAAACTGTTTTTGAATCTCACTGGCTTTTTTAAAAAGCTACTTAGTCCAAAGTGGCTGCTGTTCAGACAGAAGAAGCTAAAAGCCTCTTTGGGTGTTTGGACCTATGGAATCTTGGGTCATATGTTCTATAATAGTAACCGTGTGTCCTGAATCTGCTGCACCACCAAGAAAATGACTAGGCTGGTTATGGTTTGGCCATCTGTTGCATCTGTATAATTTCAGAATCTGTGATTGCTCTGACATTACAAGATCAGGAAAAGGCAACATTTTCAATTTGTATGTCATTCCTTAAGCCACCCTGTTACCTGTATTGGAATATTAGGCAAGCAGACACTAATCTTTCCCTGGCAACATAAAATTAATAACTAAACTATTGTTATTAACTATTAGTTAATAAAACCAATAGAATTTGGCATTCCCAGAGCTTTTTGTCTTCAAACTTTTTGAAATGTATTTTGCTTGGACTATGAATAAACTTTCTTATTTTGTAACTTATATAGCAGGTGTTTTTCTTAACCTTTTGTGTGTGGAAGAAATCCCAAGTTAGCGGAAATGAGCCCTCTTTTATTTAAATTTCCTGAGATTAGAGGAAGAACACTTGCCAAACAATACCTCTTCACTTCAAAACCTCTCCTCATAAATTATGTTCGGGGATCTTATTAAAAGTCTGTAAAAATTTCCTATTAAAAATAGTTGATCGCAGCCCAGATCATTGCCGCTTTGGTGCTTGCACTGAAATACCACAGCTGTCCTGACGAAATATATTGAGAGGCAAAAGGTTTTGTTTCCTTAGTAATAAATTATTTTTGTGATATCCAAAGTAAGATAAAACTTTCACTTATGTACGAATGAAAGAAGATTTTGGTGATAACTTCAAATAATCTATAAAAAGAATATGAGAAGAGAATGTAGATACCAAATTAAAATCAGACTTCCTTTATGTTTAGCAAACCAATTACTTTGGAAGCCAGTGAAGATTATAACCACGGATAATGGAAACTTCCAAAAAAATAGCTCCACACTTTGAAGTTGATATTTTTCAAGTCTGCTGTCCAAAATCTACATGAAAGAAGATATTAACACTGGCATTTAAAGTAAGATTCCTTAATTATAGAAATGCTTAGCCATGCTCCAAACAAACCACATGCCCAGTATGGTTATCACTTCAGAAAAGGTGTACAGTGCACCCAGGATAATTTAATCAGGGTGTATTTCTTTGCATGCCCTATATAAATTTCTGCTAGATTGTAGAAATTTCCATGGGGCATGCACAGAAGTGCAGCCTGATTAAACTGTCCTGGGTGCACTGTTTAAGAGTGTGATCTGTGAGTTAAGAAGTCCACAGACTAAATCCTGTTTGATGGATTCATGAGGTGCCCTTAAGCAACTTGCTTCCTATTAGATTCTCTTCTGTAATCATTCTTATAAAATTGTTGTGAATGTTACTGAGCTAATGCATGTGAAGTGTTTGAACATGTTAAAAAGTAATATATGAAAGCTAATTCTTAATACACATACCTGGCCAAATATTTTATTACAAATAAGCCAGCGATTAAGAATGAGTTCTGCATGGCAAAAAGCTAGTTATTAAAGTTATAATAACAAAAGGTTACACTATATACTAGTGGACTTCATTTATATCAGAAGTTGGCCAGAACACTGAATAGTTAAATCCAGTGACTGGAGCTGTGAATTGGCAAGACAGATCTTTCTACAAACCTGAGCCCCAGGTTTGCAGAAAAATGTGAAATCTTAAACAAATACACTGGGGGGGTGGTTAAAAACCCAAAAATGATGAAATAAACATATGTAGCTTTAAGCAATGGATTTCCTCAGTAGCTGTTGCTAGGAAACCACAGATTCCAGGCTTGGTTCTGTCAGTAAAAGGCCAGGGGAGGGGGCAGGGCCATTTTCAGAATTAGCTTGGCCTTTGAGGGAGGATGAGGCCAAATCTCTAGGGTTGCCAGTTCCATGTTGGGAGATTCCTTGAGATTTTGTGTTGCAGTCTGGGGAAGGCAGGATTTGGGGAGGGGAGAAACTCCAGCCAGATATAATACCATAGAGCCCACCCTCCAAAACAGCCATTTTCTCCAGGAGGACAGATGTCTGGAGTTCAGCTGTAATTCTGGGATATCTCCAGGTCCCACCTGGAGGTTGGCACCCCAAGGCCTGACAGCAACTGGGTAGCTTGATAGCACCTGACTTACATGACTCAACTAGACCTGGCTGCTTGCTTCTATTCAACAGCAGCCACCCTATGAAAGCCAGTGTGGTGTAGCAGTTAAGAGATTCAGAGCAGGGTCTGTGAAACCCAGGTTCAAATCTCCATACTGCTGTGGAAGCTCACTGGGTTATTTTGGACCAGTCACATACTTTCTGCCTAATCTACTTCACCATGTGCTGACCTCCAGGTGGGGGCTGGAGATCACCTGGAATTACAGCTGCTGTTCAGATGACAAAGATCAGTTCCCTTGGAGAAAATGGCTGCTTCGGCGGGTGGACTCTATAGCATAATACCTTGTTGAGATCGCTTCCTTCCCCAAACTCTCCCAAATCTCCAGGAATTTTCTAACTTGGAGCTGGCAACCCTAAGGAGAACTGATCTCTGTAGTTGGGAGATCCATTGTCATTCCAAGAGATCTCCAGGTTGGCAACCCTAGAAGAAGAAAAGTAAGTAGGAGAAGGGGAGAGATAATGGGGCTTTCACAGAAGGGAAGGAGGAAATAGAGGGGGAAGGGGAAGTGAGATGCCTCCTGCAAGTCTTTGCGGGTTCCTGCTTGTTGTATATGTTTGTGTATATAGTTTTAATTTATTGTTAATCTAACAGTATTCCTACTTAGATCATATACTTAAAACATATTTTACATAGGGATGGTGGATCCAATCTAGTACAAGACAAGCTGAACTTGACAAGCGGAACTTTGGGGCTTCTGTCCCCTGCAGTCTGTGCCCCCTGAAATCCTGCCCCCAGAGGTCAGTGTGCCCTCAGAAACCAGTGAGTCCCAGAACTGTATTGGGGTCTGTAGTGGAAGGGGGAATTGCCCACCTTCTGTAGACAGAAATGGTTTCCACAAGATTTAAGTGAGATTCAGTGTCATGTAGTGGTTAGAATGTTGGACTAGGATCTGACATCCAGTTCTGAATCCCCACTCTGCCATGGAAGCTTGCTGGATGACCTTGGGCCAGTCATGCACCTGCCTCCCAGGGTTGTTGTGACGATAAAATGGAGAAGAGGAGTTTTAGGTCCCCATTGGGGAGGCAGTAAACGAATAAGTAAGTTGGTTCATATATTTATCATCTCATTTCATAGTGTACTGTCTGTGGACAGTGGGTGACCACTGAAATTCTCCAACAAATGTTCACAAAGTATAGGTACAAATATCATAGTAATACTTCTGTAATTTAAGAAATGGAATTCTAAGGCATGCAATACTAAAAATACTATAATAAGTAAGTTCTGCTAGACCCACTGCAGGTTTCTACCGGGTACACTTCCTTAGGATTGGTCAGAAAGTGTTTTTAAATTCCCTTTTAGTACTGGCTGCTTAGCCAAGCCTAAGCCCTGTCTATCATCAGAGAGGTTAACTCAGAGCCATGTCAAAAAGCTGCAACTCTGCAACCCAGTAATCTTTACTGTGATCATAGAGCATATAACTGATTGTATTAACAGATATTCTGCAGGCTGATATGTCAGAGGTCCTAGAGAAGATTGCACGAAGTCACTGTAGGAAGGGGAGCCATTTGTATATGAACATATGATTTCTATGACATGAGACATGATCTACATAGTCATCTGGACCTAGTTGTGTGAAATGGCGTTGATGACACTCAGAACCTGTGGGTTATAATCGTGCTGATATTAAATAAGGAAGTTACTACTCTTGTTATTAGTTACATTTAGTGATTAAATTTAAAACCAGCAGGAAAGTAGCTAGAAAGACTGTAATCCAAATATGTATTTTCCACATCTCCTTTGTGCTTATCATCAATATATTTAATTCTCAGCATGGCCAAATCTGATAAATCCAGGGATTGGGAACATGAACAGACAAGACAGTTATTTCTACAAACCTACGAAAAGTCCTATGCTTGCAGAAAAATTTGAACTCTAAAAATATAGTGGGGGGTTAACTGCTCCGAGAATAATAGAAACAGTGCCTATAGTGGTAAAAAATAAATCGCCTTTCAGTTGTTGTGGAAGGTTGCTAGGCAACCATTACAGTATTGCTAGTCTTCAGCCTTGGTTTCTATCAGTAAAAGGCAGGGGAGGGAACAGAACCCTTTCCAGGCTGTTTTGGCCTTTGAATGAAGTCTCATCAGGGACAGGCCCTGCAGCAACCAGTGGGCGACTTAATACCAGTTTTCCCTGGTGGAGGTTGCTGTGAGAGGGAAGGCTTAAGCCAGGGTTCAAATAAAGAAAGGTAGGTTGTTTGGTGAGTGGGAAGCGTACAAATAGAAAAAGGGGAGAGGCTATGGTGGCTTTCAGAGAAGGCAAAGAGGAAACAATGGGGGAGGGGGAAATGAGATGCCCCCCAGCAAACCCTTGCAGGTCCCCTGTTTGTCAGTATAACTAATTCTCAACATGACCCCATCTGTGGATACTTAAATCCAGATACTGGGGCCATGTACAGACAAGACAGATCTCGCTACAAACCTGAAAAAAACCCATGCCTGCAGAAGAATCTGAAACAAAGTACATTGAGGGGCTAACCCCCCCAAAAAAAATAATAATAGAAGCAGCACCCATAGTTTTAAGAAATGAAAGCCCTCTCAGTGGTCATTAAGGGGGTTGCTAGGCATCCACAACAGTATTGCCAGACTTCAAGCCTCAGTTTCTGTCAGTAAAAGGCAGAGAAGGGAGGGAGGGGCAGGCTCCTTCCCAGGCTTGTTTGGCTTCCCAGTCCACCCTTGCTTCTCCCTACTGTGGAGGGAGGATTCATAAGAACCAGGCTCTGCAGCAGCCACTGGTGTCTTGATACCACCCAGGCCAGGCTGCTTGCCTCCTTTCAACAGCAGCTACAGCACACAAGCCAGTGTGGTAGTGCTTAGAGTTTTGGACTAGGATCTGGGGGACCCAGGTTTGAACTCCCACTATCCCATGGAAGTTCACTGGCTGACATTCTCAGCCTAGCTTACCTTACAGGATTGTTGTAAGAATAAAATGGAAGAAAGGAGAACGATGCAAGCTGTTTCAGATTCCCATTGTGGAGAAAGATGAAGTATAAATGAATAGAGTTGTGAGCCTCTGGGTAGGGCCTGGAGATCTCCCGCTTTTACAACTGATCTCCAGCTGACAGAGATCAGCTTCCCTGGAGAAAATGGGTGCTTTGAAGGCATTGTACCATGCTTGAGTTCCCTTCCCTCCCCAAACTCCGCCCTCACCAGATCCACCTCCAAAGTCTCCAGGTATTTTCCAACCCAGACCTGGCAACCCTGTAAATGAAGGAAATTTAAAAAAACCCCAAAAACTGAAGATGGAGAGGTGGGTGGGTGGGTGTGAAGGAGAAAAGGAAGTAGGGAAAAGTGAGGATAGGACAGCTGGAGAGGGGGCCAGAGGGGGAAATTGAGGTGCCCCCAAAAACTCTTTGCAAGTTCCCCACTGCACAGTTGAGCCCAGCCCAGTGGCCAGCACCAAGGAACAGGACCTTGGCCTGGCATAGCAGCCAGAATCATATAGAATTTTCTCAGGGAGAGGCTGCCAGAAGGAGGGAAAACTGAAGATAGGGTGCAGATAAAGGTAGATTGGCTGGTGGGTGAGAAGGTCAGAAGGAAGCCAGGGGAGGCTAGGGGCTTTGAGGGAGGCAGCTGAATTAGTGTGTGAAGGAAAAATGAGATGACCCCACAGTTCCTTGCTGGTCTGCAACTTGGGTATATGTTTCTACTCAAATTTTTAAATCCTAATTGTTATAAGCAAAAGTTTATTAAATTTCAGGGACTAATGTTAAAAGGGCCCTAGATAAAGGATCATATTTGAAATGTTTCAACATCAGTCACCAATATAAACTGAAAGTAACAGTAATTGTTCCTGCATGGATTTCAAGGGATGTATTGGGAGTCCATGTGATTTGGTCTTGCAGTAAAAACAGCTGGTTGTATCAAAAGGGTTTTGTTTCTATGCTTTGGCATGCTAAAAAGAGCAACAAGATAGACTCTCAGTTTGTGCCAATTTTTTGAAAAGCTGTTTACTTAGCCTCATTTTATTGTCTTATTCCAAAGAAATTTCTCATATATGAAGTGCATCACCTAGATCTGGGTCAAGCTGTCTGTGTATATTATTCTTATTATTTATTAGTAGGAAAAGCACAAGAAATATGGTTGGCTGCCACACAACAAATAAGACAAATCCCTGTCACAAAAGAACTCTCACACCTCAAACAAAAGAAGGGAAGTAACAGGGATTCAGAATATCTAGACAAGTATATGTAGACTTCTGGGCAGTGACATGATGCCGTGGGTGTTCGTTCGGGATGCTCCCAATCGACCCCGACCTTCTTTGCCCTCTCTGAAGCTCCGCTGGTCTTTGAGACCTTTGTTGGGCTTCACCAGACCTCCTGGAGGGAGGCTGGCAGCAGGAGATTCGTCTGGTCGACCCGCGAGTGGCAACAAATGGGAGACGACTGAGATTGTCTCGAAGCAGGAGCAGGGAATGGAGCAAACATGGTTGCCATGATTTGCAAGACGCGACCACCCGTTTTAGAGACGATCGAAAAACAAAACATAAGATACAGCAAAATAAAGCAAAACAAGAAATATAATGTGAGTATGAATTCAATTTTTAAAAAATCTGACGACCATTATTGAAAAACCTCCTTTGAATGATTCCCATTATTGGAAAAGCGGCCAGGAAGAGAAATGGGGAGTAAAAGTTATATGAACGTTACTAGAGGGTGTATAGCGAAATAAGGAAAATGGCATTAGAAATGGACATAGAGAAAACGGAGGAATGGCTAAATACAGAAATCTCGCAATTTGCATATGAACAATTTAAAAAACTTTTATGTGAGGAGATTCAACAAGCAGTTAAAACAGCATGTGAGAGTCTCTTGAAGAAACCACTGAGTTCTTGTTTAAGCTGGGAGGATGAGGAAAAGCCTTTACTATCTCATCAAGGCGTTGACAACGAAACAGAATGTAGCCAAGGAAATATGTTACAAGATATAGTAACTTTACTGCGACAGGACTTGAAAGTAAAACTAACCAAATGCCTAGTCCAAAGAAATCAATAAAGAACATCATGGTACTAGAAACCACAAAAGAAGACTGTCAAAATCTACCATGCAACAAACAGATTAAACCTGTTAAACGAAAAACAGGGAAGCATACAAGGAAATGTGCTAAACGTATCAAAGTCAGTAAAAGACTGGAAATTAATAGAAAGACATACTCTACAGGCATTTTGAAAGTAAAATGGCAAGAACTGGAAATGGAACTTTACATTTATAAAGAACGAAGAGACCCAAATATGGTTCTGGCAAAAAAGAAGTAACAGAAAATTAAGAAAAGAATAATGCAGTATGATTTGAGTCTTGGATTAATATTGTCTTGGTGTTTGTGAGCAATGATGGAGAACTAGTGTAAAATGATGGAGAACTAGTGTAAAAGATGGAGAACTAGTGTAAAAACTGGTGAAAAATATGTATGAATGATAACTTCAATTTGGAAATTCTCTGTCTTCCCCTTCCTCTATAGTTTATTTTAGTTATTGTTATGTGGTGGCTTATTTAACTTTCATATGGATATTTTTGGATACTGTGTAAGTAAATTTGAGTTGGATTTTGATAATTAGATTAGCACATAAAGGTGTAAAGATGCAAGACAAGAAATAAGGAAGTAACATATATCAGATCACTTGAAATAATGAGACAGTTATATTTTAAGTTGTGACTAAAAAGAAATCGGTGAGAAAAAAAAATTATGTTAGTGAAGTTACTAAAATGGCTGTTAGTGGAGGTAATTAGGAATTTAAGTAACAAATAGGTGAACCGGTATTGGTTTCCATATTAGAACCTAGAAAGTAATAATAGAAGTAAGTAGTAAGACTATAAAGTAAAAATGAAGTTAGTTAAAATTGTGAGGTGACTTGATATTTGTTATGTGATTGTTAAAAGAGAATCGGTATTGCTTTCGGCAAAGTAATTAATATAATTTGCAGCAGGGCTATAAATGAATTTATTTGGTAAAGGTTTTGCTATTATCTTTACAATGTTAATTTTTCATACAGCAGGTAGACAGAACAGAAGTAATAGACTCAACTGCTATGTGCTAAAGGGAAATAGATATTTGTAAAAATTAATTAATTAGACGTCAGATTAACTGAATGTTTTTGTTAGAAAAAGTAACAAATAATTGGTGTTGGTTTCCATTATAGAACTCAGAAAATAGCAAAAGAAATAATTAGTAAGATTATAAAGTAAGAAGGATGTGAGTAAAAGGCTTTGATTTAAACTCTATGATGTTACTCTTTATTTAGTAAGTAGATGGATTAGATGCAACTGCCATGTGTGCAATGGAAAATATACGTTTGTAAGTTAATTATTTGGAAGTCAGATTAACTGAATGTTTTTGTTGGAAATATGTGGTGAATTATAACATAAGGCTGGAAAAGCAAAAAATTAACTTGAACCTGCAATATTACGTTATGTTTTGTTAGAATACCTTAGAGAGTTCAAGATGAATTTGTCTCTTTGTGTGTATGACTTTTATTTGTGTTTGAAAAACCAATAAATATATTATAAAAAAATATCCAAGTATATGTAGATGTTCTTACCAGAGTTATGATACAAGCTGTAGAGGTGGTGGGATTAATAAGAGAGAAAAGCACTGAATTAAACAATTTTATAAAGAGAATATGCTGAAATAATAAAAGATGAAAGAGAGATTTCAAGCAGACATTTTAACATAAAAAATTGAGAGGAACAAACTACAGATGGGTTCTGGTAGCTAGAACAATGGGAAGAAGGGCCATTCAGCTTCTGTGGAATTCTGGACTACTTAAGCAGAAAAGAACAAAGTGGGGAATGAGGGAAGAGTTAAAGCTATGGGGTATGAAAGCCAGAAAGAATCTTAAATATAAAGATGGGAAGTTTATGTTGGAGGCTCATTGGAATAGAAGGTCAGCTGAGTGAAATGAGGAGTAGTTGGATGTGGTCAAAGGTTGCAATCCAGCTACATTATAACCAGTGGGAGCTTTGTCATTTACTTCAGTGGGATGTGGATTGTGCCCAAAAACTACTTGCAAGGTAATTTATTCTGGCAGTGAAATTCTGAATAGAAATAAGGGAGTCAAGGAAGTACAGGAGAAGGCTAATGAAAAGAAGGTTAAAATATTCAAGACATAACAAAGTTTTAACAAAGACCAGCAAAGTTGTATTTAAGGTATAAGCTTTTGTGTGCATGCACACTTCTTCAGATACAATGAAACAAGACATCCTTAGCCATTACATATAGGGGTGCCATTAGTTGCCAGGAAGGGCTAGTTAGAGTCAAGATGCATAAGTAACTGGGTGATTATAGCTGAGATTGGATTAAAGCAGTTAGTAAGTAATAGCAGAAAAATATCATACAAATACAAGAGTTAACAAACAGATTTTACCAACTGCTTTAATCCGATCTCAGCTAGGGATGGGCACGAACCAGGAAAATGGAGGTTCATGGTGGTTCATGGGGTCTTTTCATTTAATGAACTGGTTTGGGTTTGTGAGGTTTGTGCAGCTTCCAAGCAGGGTGGAGCCAAAGAGATCACTGAACCTTTGGCTCCTGCCCGATTCTGGTATTAGATGCAAGCCATTTCAGTGATCCCTTTCACACCTCCCCCACTTCCGCAGGGGAAGGAAACAAAGGCATCGTTAAACTGGCTTGCATCTAATAGTCAAAGGCATTGCTGGACTGGCTTGCATCTATTAGATGCAAGCCAGTTTGGTGATGCCTTTCACTCCCCGCCCCCTGGTGGAAGCTTTGGTGGCTCTTGCAAGTGAACTCAGAAGGCATTTAAATGCCTTCCAAGTGCACTCATGTTGCGCCGCCATGAACCCTCTTATGAACCAAATGAACTGCTGCAAAAACCATGGCAGTTCACAAACAGCGTGATTGCATGAATTGTGGTTCGCGGTTTGTCACAAAATTC
Organism: Gekko gecko; assembly: GCA_029375565.1. NCBI lineage: Eukaryota > Metazoa > Chordata > Lepidosauria > Squamata > Gekkonidae > Gekko > Gekko gecko. Next base: position 128,498,781 of record JAPDNY010000003.1, read on the forward strand.
AGTTCATAAATTGGTTCATGACCATCCCTAATCTCAGTTATAATTGCCCATTTACATATGCATCTTGACTAACTACCCTCCCACCTATATGTAATGGTTGAGACATCTTGTTTCATTGGATCTGAAGAAGTGTGCCTGTGCACAAAAGCTTGTACCTTGAATAAAACTTTGTTGGCCTCAAAGGTGTCACTGGACTCAAACTTTGGCTTGCTGCTTCAGACCAGCATGGCTACCCACTTGAATCAGTATTCAAGACAGGAAAACAAACCAGGATTCTGGGAGGAGAAATAATCAGAAAATAATAAATGTTAGTCTTTCCTTTAAGGGGAGTGCAACTAATTTAATTAATTGAGTGCTCATGTTTTAGCTCAGTAATCTTCAAAACAGTCCTATAAGGTAGATCAGTATTATTACCCCTTTATTGTTGATGCGAGGCAGTTTCACACTAGCTGTTGAGTTCGGAATTACTCATTTCATTTTAATAGCAAATCCCAGTGACAGTGCTGTCAGTCCATTGCCTTCTAGTGTTTTCTGTGTTGATTTTCTGAATTTTATCCACTCCTAATCTGAGATGATCTTTTAAAACCTAAAACACAACTGCAATGCCAAGCTGTCCTGTGTAGATAGTTAAAGTACTGATGTTTTCTCAGGGTTATTTCTCCTTTACGTTTTCCCCCTTCCTTCTCCTTCCACTTGTTCTTTCCAGACTTGTCCACATTCCTGAATCAATTATCTATTCTTATTTGAATGGGTGTACTTTCATTTTGTAACTAGGTAAAGCCATTACTCATTTTTAATTTCAAAATGATTATTTGTAATAGGAGTATTATGATAATATAATCAATAAAAAGATTATAAACAGTGGCTTTGGCTGACTACAAAGTAGAAAGGTAGTATGTAACCCCACCACCACTTCTCAAAGGAATCAAGAACTGATAATTGATTTATGAGTGCTGTCAGAAAACCAGCCAGTATAAGGAAACAAGTGTTTGGTCTTCATATGAACATAATAGAACCAAAGTTAATTGCTTCTAAGTCTAGTTGATTTTATTGTGAGAGTTAAGCACAGTTTTCATTTTCTGTTGAATACTTAAGGATTAAAAAGTGTTTACCTACAGCTGGAATTCCCCCTTTATATTTTCTTCTGGGACGGTCACATTGTTTTAAAAAACTGCATATTCCAAAAAAATATATATTAACTCAAAACAATGAAACTAAAATGAGGAAAACACTTCTCTGTACTAAGGTTTCTAATGTGAGTGGATTAAATTTCATTTTTGTTTAAATTGAAGAACTACACAACATTATAATACCCTCTCCAAGCTCCAGCTCTTTTAAGATAAATAAATCACTCAAACAGGGTCAAAAGAAATAAAGGTCACAATGGGTTCAGAATATACAGGTCTCTGAATTTATCAGGTGGAAATAAGCAGCATTTCACTATTTCATGAAATAACCTTTTATGAAAAAAACATCCGTCTTTGTATGTGATTATGGAAGAAATGAATGATGACACTGAATGAAGAATTATTTTTTTCAGGACCACCAAGACTTTCACATAAGTTTTCAATTTCTGTAAGGATGTGATTATCTTGTGGGCATGTTTTACTCCTACAGCCTCTACTGAGTATCAAGTCAGAATAGTGTCCCCTTTTCTTAAAGAGACCGAGATAAGTTCAGCCTTCATTACATCTGCAATACTAAATATTGCTTTGTTCAGAACTTCATACATTTTCATTCTGTCCTCCCACCAATGAGTTCAGGGCAGTGTACATTGTTCCCTCCTAATCCATTTTATCCTCACAACAACCCTGTGAGGTGGACTAAGCTGAGAGCCTCTTGGTCAACAAGTGAGCTTCACGGTACACACACTGGAGATTTGAACCTGGATCTCTCAGATCCCAGGCCAGCACTCTAGCCATTACATGACACCAGCTTTTTATGTTATCCCAGTTTGGTGTAGTGGTTAAGTGCACGGACTCTTATCTGGGAGAACTGGGTTTGATTCCCCACTCCTCCACTTGCACCTGCTGATGTGACCTTGGGTCAGTCACAAGGTCTGGCACAGCTGTTCTCTCAAGGACAGTTTCTGTCAGAAGTTCTCTCAGCCCCACCTACCTCACAGGGTGTCTGTTGTGGGGAGGGGAAGGGAAAGGAGTTTGTAAGCTGCTCTGAGACGCCTTTGGGCAGTGAAGGGCGGGGTATAAATCCAAACTCTTCTTCTTCTTCTTATACCACCTGTGCTATGAGGGGCGGGGTATAAATCCAAACTCTTCTTCTTCTTCTTATACCACCTGTGCTATGATCAGCCAAAATTACCCTCCTGTTATAATAAAAGAAAAATTGTATGTAGTGATGCTGCAAACTTGGCAGCAAACTAGTTCAACAGGCAAACAAATCATATTTAACTGCTTTGATCACTTGTGAACTGAGTGTTAAGATGTCCTTATTTCACCATTATCTAGCACTGAGGTGCCTGTGAGCTATGGTTACCAGCTCTGGGGTGGCCCGGATTGGAAAATACCCGGAGATTCTGTGAGTGGAGCCTGAGGAGGGTGGGGTTTGGGGAGGGACTTCAGCGGAGTATAATGCCATGCAGTCTACCTTCCAAGGTGGCCATTTTCTCCAGGTGAACTGATCTCTGTCGCCTGGAGATTAGCTGGAATAGTGGGAGATCTCCAGCTACCACCTGGAGGTTGGCAACCCAACCTCCCATCCCCTTCAGCAGAATTATGGCATTTCAGAGCAGTCAGCAGCACTCAAGTGAGGAAACCTTTCCTGTGCTGTTAGCCCAAAGAAAACCTTTTCCATCACTTGCCCTTCAGGGAAAAAATATACTGTTATATTTTCCCTGGAAGAGGCGAAGAGCCGCTTTGATGCAGGGCAAAGAGTCAATAGCATGCTCCTTTGCTGCCCACAGCAGGGGTGCATGTGTAAAGGAGGAAGAGGAGAGGTAGGTAGGAAAGGTTCTTGTTAAAATGTCTAATTCGTTGTCATTGCAACTTTTCAGGACATGTCCCTTATTCATATGCTTTGGGTGTGTCCAGTCATTCTGTGTTTCTGGGAAGAAGTTATTACTCATGTCAGTTTTGTACTAGAATGTTCCTTCCAATCTGAGAGACCTATTCAAATTTAATCACATAGATCTATTTCACTCAGTAACCCAATCCTTGAAGGAATGGGACAAACTGAATATCTCATGGGTGGATAGACTAAATTTAGTTAAAACCTTTGTTTTCCCAAAATTCCTATTTCTCTTCAGAATTTTGCCCATCCTAATCCCAAATATGGTTATAAACAAATGGCAAAAAAATCTGGTTTTATAAGAAATCAACATTCAGTGCAAAGATACTTAAAAGGCTATCTAAGTTAAGGGGCCTTGACATTCCAGACTTGAAACTATACTATGAGGCAGCACAGCTTAGGGATATCTTAATTCTAATCAATCCTATGGTTGATACTGATTGGAAAAACATTAGTCAATGGTATGCATATCCAAAAACTATTGATGGCACTGTTTGGAACAAATCTTCAGAACGTTCAATAGGCATTAAACAGAACTGATTTCATAGTGCTTTATTATTTACCAGGGGTTAAAAAAGGTCCCAGATTGTATCACCACTCTCACCACTATCTCACTTTATAGACCAAAGCTGGTTTAAACCAGGTTTAAAAAGAGGGAACTTTTTACCATGGAGGAAGGCCAATCTCATACAATTGAAGGACATTGAATATAAAAGAGAAATATTGGAAAAGTGTCACGTGCAGCCTGCGACCCTGGTCCCCCAGTGGCTGTGGCATCTGGCAACCCAGCAGGAAAAGCAGTCCCAGCAGCGTAGGGTACTCAAAAAGAGGGGGGAAGAATGAGGAGCCTCAGACCGGCAGGGGATGGGGTTAATGCCACCCCACAGGTTCCTTTGCCAGCGTGCGTTAAGAATCTCCCTTGCCTCTTCTCTCTCAGCTTGTCCATCTCTCTCTTCCAATAATTCTTTCCCACACACTAATCCTCCTCGGCCCCTCTTCCTCCCCACCTTTTATCTCCCCCCCCCTTCCCAGCATCCCCGTTGCTCCACGCTGTATCTGCCCCCACCTTGGCCCCGCCTCCCTTTATCAGCTGGAACACCGAATTGGCATGTCGGGTGGGGCAGATATTGCACTGCTGGTGGCTCTGGCGGCCTCAGGGCCACGCCACTGGCACTGACATGCAGCCTGTGCCAGCCTGGGAAGGTCCCTCCACAGCCTGCCTGAGGTGCCGCTCGCGCAGCTGATCCCAGCTGTCTCTTGGGGGCCCTGGTCCCACCATCTTGCCCAGCCATCGCCGTCCCCTCCTTGGGGCTGGCGCTGGCTGCCTCCGCTTTGGCCCAGCTGCCACGCCCCGTCTCAGCTGCCCGACCTGTCTTCGCCTCCCCTTGGACTGGAGGCTCTGCTGGTGAGCAGGAGGATTAGGGGTGCCCTGGCAAGCTGCTGGGGGGGGGATAAAAAGTCAAAATTAGATGAGAAAGCTGGGCTTAAGTTACCATGGTATCAATACCTACAGTTAAAGCATCTCACAGAGAAAGCAGAGATTAGAACATGTTTATGCACTCAATCCACTGACTTTGAAATCTTAGCAAATAGAAACGAGGACAATCTTAAAGGGGTGATCTCACGTATTTATAAAATATTTTTTGGTTCGGAGTCATGCGAAAACCCTTACCATATCAAAAAGCTTGACAACTGGATTGTTTGGGATCCTTCACAGAGGAACAGTGGACAAGAATATGGAGTTCTAATACACTTTGATCGAAGTGTGTAAATATCAGAGTACAATTGATAAAAGTTTTGACATACTGGTATTTGACGCCAGCAAGATTACATCACGTTAACTTGACTCACCAAGCTGCTTGTTGGAAGAAGTGTGGAGAAAGGGGTACTTTTATTCGTTATTGGTGGAGTTGTAAATTTATTAGAAAATCCTGGACTGAGATAGTGAAACGTATAAAACTAATAACAGGTGATGAAGTCTGCATACTCCCAGGGACTATATTATTGAATCTTTGGAATGGCTGTTAATAGACAGAAATCTAGTTGGTGTTTTATTGGCAGCTGCAAAATCTGTAATAGCATCCAACCGGAAAACTGTTCATCCACCAGCCATCACACAGCACTGTAAACTGTGGGATTATTTTATAATGGAGAAGATAGTAGATCAAGTTTCATTGTCAGAGACTATCCTGTATATATAAAAGCCCAGGGTATTGGCACTTTCCAGTTCTCCCATTTGCTGTGCTATGCGCTGCATCAGCCATTGGCCCATCAACTACCACTCAAGAGTACTTGCATACCATTGGTTGGATGCTGGGTCCACTCTTCTCCCCCGCCCACTGCCATTCCCTGTCTAAATAAACTGCCAAAACTCCTGTGTGGCTGACTTTTCCCTCAGTGGCTGTTGCTTGGTTCTGTCAGTAAAAAGGCAAAGGCAGGAGGCCCTTTCCAGGTCTACTTTGGCCTTTGTAGGGAACTCATTGGGGCCAGTCCTGACTAGGGTTGCTAGCTCCAGGTTGGGAAATTCCTGGAGATTTTGTGGTGGAGTCTGTGGAAGCCAGAGTTTGGGGATGGGAGAGGACTCAGCTGAACAGAATGTCATAGAGTCCACCCTCCAGAGCAGTGATTTTCTCCAGTGGGAGACCTAGGTTCTTGCTTTGGAAGCTCAGTGGGTGATTTTGAACCAGTCACAGACTTTCAGTGTAACCTACCTCACAGGGTTGTTGGGTAGATCAAAAGGGGGAGAGGAGAATGATATAAGCTGTTTTGGTCCCCACTGTGGAGAAAAACTGTACTTTTCCTCTTGGGTACCATTTTTGCCAATCTCCAGGTGAAGGCTGAAGATCACTCAGAATTACAACTGTTCTCCAGATAGCAGAAATCATTTCTCCTGGAAAAAAAGATGGACTCTGTGTCATTATATCCTGCTGAGGTGCCCCCCCCCATCACAGCCTATGTGACGTAGCAGCGCTTCAGAGCAGGGTCTGCCAAACCCAGGTTCATCCTCTGGAAGTTGATTGGGTGATTTCAGACCACTCACAGACTTTCAGCCTCACAGGGTTGTTGTGCAGATCAAAAAGGTGAGAGGAGAATGATGTGAGCTGCTTTGGTCCTCACTGCAGTACTGTATTTTTCCTAGGTTGAGGCTGCAGGGGGGGAAGGAGATGAAACGCTGAAGTCAGAGGTGCAGATAATGGTACATTGGCGGTTGGCTGGGAAGGAGATAGGGTTGCCACCTCCAGGTTGGGGAATTCCTGGAGATTTGGGCTGTGGAGACTGGAGAGGGTGGGGTTTGAGGAGGGGTGGGAGTTCAGACAGGTACAATGCCATAGATTCCACCCTCCAAACCAGCCATTACCTCCTGGGGAACCATTGTTGACAGTCTTCAGGGGAGGGCTGGAGATCACTCAGAATTACAACTGCTCTCCAGATGGCAGAGATCAGTTCCCCTGAAGAAAATGGTGGACTCTATGTCATTATACCCTGCTGAGGTTGCTGCAGCAAATTGACGCTGAGTACCCAAGGCCGGGGCACCCACCCAGAGCCTCTTTCTAGAGATCATTGTATTTATTTCCACAATGGACCTTTTTCCTAATTCATTATAACTCCAAATTTGTGGAACAATGGTTTCCAATGTTAGAATACTTGACGTGCAATGACACATTAAAAGAAGTGGTGCACTCAAAAGCAATATTACATTATATTAGCAAATTTTTGAACTGTCAATATTATCAGATTATTTCTGCAATGCTATTTTTTCCTTTGTTCAATTCTTGGTAATTGTAAATTCATAGGTTTACCTATAGAATGTACAATATATGTTTGTTGTATGCTTACTAAGGTAAAATAGAAATTTTAAGGTTAAAAAAAATGTTCATTTATTTTTGAGGATTCCTATGTACTTTTAAGGTATCTGCCCATCTCTTGAAGGCTAACTGATAGTCACCAGAAATGGACCCTCCATGACTTTACCACATCTAAAAGTCTCATATTACAATATTGGAAAGATAAAAGCCCATGTTTGGTACATCAGTGGATTGAGGACTTCAGAACTATATCAACATTTGAACACATGGCATATAGAATTCAATTGCATGTGGACTTATTGTTAGATATTTGGAAATTGTTTATAGAAGATTATAACTTTGTCTTATCTTTATGTATTGTTTTTGTGTGTGTGTCCCCAAATCTTACTTAGTTGTTGGATTTTAGTTTTTTTCTGCTTGTTCTTTTTCTTTCTTTTAAATAAACAAATAAAAATAAAATAAAGGAAAGGAAAGGGTTCTGGTGCTGCTGTTTTTCCCATCCAGAGGAAATGTATGTGGCTTTTTCTTCACACAATGTATGTGGCTTCTTCTTCACACAAAAGAGAAAGAGGAGAGAAGCAGCTTAAAAGGGAAGGATAAGAAAGTGATTGAAACAGTACTGAGAAACAGGCAGACGGCAGCTTTTAACTGATCGCTCCCAAGTGACCTGCTGCTCATCCCCAATCTATATGATTGTCTGCTGAGTTATGAGCAACAACAAAAGGTCTGTGGGGGAGCTGGGAAACACAAAATACTGCTGATTGCACTGTACTGTACTATACTGTTTGAATTAATGAAAATAAATCCAGCAAACACCCTCAAACTGCTTGCAAACAGCAAACAACCCGCTAAAAAGTCAGATCTCTGTTTGTAACTGATAAGCAGAACATCAAACTACCAGGTGTTCAAGCATCTCTATTTATAAAACAGCCTGGACCCTTCCCTGTAAAAGAGCACAGCACACATCATGTGAGAGTATCCAACTGGGCTCAACATTGCAGTTCCTGCAATGTTGTGTGATACTGGTTCTGCATGTACCCATAAACGTATGTTGGGAGCCTAACTTTATATTGCTTACATATTTTCCCCTTCCCTGTGACTTTCCAGGTCCCATTCATTGGGACAAGGAGTGCCATGTTTGGAATTTAATTCCAAAGTGCATGGGGACACCACTGTTAACGATCCAAGCAAGGCACAGAGCTCGTGTTATATTAATGCAACACAAACCTTTTTGAATTAAACCAATATATAATGTCTTTGTAGTTTTTATGAAGCTGTGAAGACCTGGACAGTAATTTAAGCAACCACTTTTTCTTGGGAATGCTGTGAAATATGTTTCATGACACCACCAAAGCCTCTGGAAAACTTTACATACAGAAGGAGACATAAACAGTTTCAAATAGGCACTGTCCATTACAAATTAAACATCTTCCCAAAACAAAAGTCTGTCTTGTCCACGTGAACTGAAAGGCATATAAAACTTAAAATTTTGCTGGCAATGGTGTTAGATAAAATGTTATGCACAAGAAGGCATCTATGAACTGCACTCTCCTGGCTTTTATTTGGGCTGGCAACCCTAAGTGTTTGAAACCTCAGACATTTGGAGTTCAAAGTATTCCAGAAAATTCCATGTTATCACAAGGAGCCAGCCAGAAAGCTCATTTAAAAAACAAAAACAAAAAAACACTTTGGTTTTACATTAAAAAAGCCAGGCTAGACCAGTGACCCATCCAATCCAGCATCCTCTTTCCTACAGTTCCCAGATGAAAAGCCTTCAAGCAAGGCTGTTGCTTCCTATCGAAATCACCTGCAGTAGCCACCATCATATTATGTGGCAGTAAGTTCCACAAGATGATTATAAACAATGTAATTAAGTACCCTTCTATCTATCTTTACTCCCATACATTTTATCGTGTGGCCTCTTGTTCTGCTATTATAGAACAAAAAATTCTCTTTTAGGCACCATGCATAGTTTTATAAGTCTCTTATTGCATCAGAAATTTCTTTGGATGGATAGGCATTCATATGTTAGACCTTTCCATCATCAAAAATAGTAAAATCACTCTGAAGATTTTTTGCATTTCCAAAAGAAGACTAAATTTACACACTATGAGATGTTTAGAACAGTGTCATTTTAACAGATGGGTAACATAATTCTCACTGGGATACATTAAAAAAGTTGCCAGGCCAACCAGAACTAGTGTTCAGTTTCATATTTGCTATGATGTGGCTAATACCAAATGTGTCACAGAAAATTCCAGTGATATTACTTACGGAATACTACAAATAAGGCCCATTATGGAAATAAATACAACGAGCTCTAGAAAGACGCTCTGGTGGGTGCTCTGGCTTTGGGCACTTAGCGTCAATTTGCTGTGGCGACCTCAGCAGGGTATAATGACACAGAGCTTATCATTTTCTCCAGGGGAACTGGTCTCTGCCATCTGAAGAGCAGTTGTAATTCTGAGTGATCTCCAGCCCTCCCCTGGAGATTGGCAACAATGGTTCCCCAGGAGGAAATGGCTGGTTTGGAGGATAGAGTCTTTGGCATTGTACCTGTCTTGGAGGTACCAACCCTATCTCCTTTCCAGCCAACCATCAGTGTATTGTTATCTGCCCCTCTGACTTCAGGTTTCCATCTCTTCCCCTCTTCTTGTAGCCTCAACCTAGGAAAAGTACAGTCTTCCTCCACAGTGGTGAACAAAGCAGCTCACATCATTCTCCTCTCCCCCTTTTGATTTGCACAACAACCCTGTGAAGTAGGTTATGCTGAAAGTCTGTGACTGGTCTGAAATCACCCAATCAGCTTCCATGGAAGAATCTGGGTCTGGAAGACCCTGCTCTGAAGCACTAACTGCTACGTCATACTGACTGTCCTGGGGGGGGGGCACACTTCAGCAGGGACACAGAGCCCACCATTTTGTCCAGGGGAAATTATTTCTGCCATCTGGAGAGCAATTGTAATTATGAGTGGCCAGCCTATCTGAAAATGGTAAAAGATGCAGTGATAAAGGTACAAACCTGCCTTTTCAGGGGAGTGCAATCCCCTCCAGGACAGGCTGACTCTTCAGTCCTCTGTTGGCTTTGTTATTGACCAACATCACCTCTGTTGTGTCTGGGTTAAATCTTTCAGCCCAAAATCGAGCCTCTGAAAGTGGCAGGTATTAAATAAGTTCTTATCTAAAGTTAAGGAGCCAGAAAAATACTAAGCCAGAATCTGTAAGAATCTGTAAGAGCTCTGTAAGCTCTTGGAGGATTGGTTACATTAGGGGTGTGTCACCTAATATGCAAATGAGTTCCTGCTACAAAAAGAGCCCTGATGAAAACTAAAACAAATTGGATTTAAAAAAAAACCACCTATTTCTAGAAAAGAAAACAGGGTGATTCTTTCTTCCTCCCAGAAGAAAACCTCTTATACTATCTGAAAGAAATTAATTTAGAGTCGTTGGAAGAATATGGGCCATTCAGACATGTTAACAATCTGACAGCCCAGTCCTCACTATGCTCTCATTCATTCATGCCTGGGTGATGACATTAATGAAAGAAGAAAATAGTATTAATTGAGCAAGAATTGAGGAAGTGGTAACATCTCCTATTACAATCTCTGAAATAATATGGAATTGGCATTGAAGAAGAATAAAGACTTATATCCAGATAGGTACTTAAGACACATGCTAAAAATATGGGACAGGAATCACAAGGTTAAAAGATCTAGTGAAAAACAAAATCCCACTCACTAAACAGCAACTAGAAGAAAAGCTGGGGGAGAGTATACCTTGGTATAAATATTTTCAAATATATCATGCTTTAACTTTATCATCTTTAAAGAATACTTTTACTAGACCATTGATCTACTTTATATCTTGGAAGAGATCCATGGTTTCTATTCTCTCCTGCACAGCTAGTATCAACTGTGAGCCATGTACTTCATATGAAAGTTCAGTCATGCATGCGTACAATTCATTCATTCTTCTGTCATGTGAAGCCTCTAGTTGACCCAAGTATGCATGGACGGGACTATTGTTTAGTTACAAGTATGTCTCATTGATTTCAATGAGGCTTGCATCCAAGAATCCATGTTCAAGAACATAGCTTTACTATGATTTACACATCCTGCATTAGAAAAATAAAAACATAAATCAGCTTGGCTCTTGAGGATCTTAAAGTCGTGTCTCAGGCTTTATGCTGAACTGCACCATACTGGCATTCTCTTTAATTTTATGCTTACAAAAATGTACATGATTATCCAAATCTTCAAGATTGCATATGTAATTTCCCAAATCTATCTAACAAGTCTCATGACAGAAAACTGAAGAATAAGGAAGGAATATATACATTTACTACCAGAATAATCTGATCTTTAAACATCAAAAGACAGGCCATCGCTAAAGGCGTCAAAAAAGGGAGAGGTATCACATCACATTTCAGTGAGGCTGAAGTCAAGCATGCCAACCCACCACTAGGATGTCCTTTTGCGGCCGAAGACATGGCATTAAGTGAGTAAGAAAGAAACCCGTTTAACATCAATTTTGATGTTAACCAAGACTCTTGGAGGAAAATTATATCAAATCCTCTTATGAATTGCAGGAAAGGTCCTGAATTCTGTTATTCCAACCTGACACATTCCAAGAAATACACTTTAAATAATATTCACTCTGGGTTTCAAATGGTCAATTTAACTTCTCTGTTTTATCTAACTCATTCGAATCCACTAAGATTGAACCATTCTTGTACATATGAGTTGACACTAATTTGGAAAACTCTACGGGCCCAACAGGAAGGACTCCTGTTGTCACGATCTCATGCTCCTCTGGGATATAATCTATGGGTTAAGCAAGTCACTACTACTAAGGGGAGCATCCTTTGATTCGTGTAATTCTGTAACTGACTGCATCTGCCGTGGAACTTCTATATGAGCTAAAGTAACAATTGGGGAAAGTGGTACAGGCTTCTGAGATTGATCTGTGGGATGTTGCCATGTGACTGTTCGTTGCAGCAAGCTAGTTAAGATGAAAACCTCGTTATCTCATATGTGGAGAATTTGTTTTAAAACTCCCCTCGTCTGCTGACTCCCTTTGACTGCTGCCTGGATAAAAGAGTGGAAGGAAGCTAATTTTCTTGGAAAGACCTGTGGCTGATTTTGTAGGAATGAATGATGGCTGAGAAGGAGAAATGACACTTGAGTAAAGGGTAAAAATAGACTATTTAATTTTGACTCCCCTTGGCTTCCCTTGAACTCTCTGTTGTCTGAACTTTGAAACCTGGAATAGGACCTGGAGGTGTATGTGACTATTAGTAGATATTTACAAGTCACAACTTATAATCAACTCACACTCAGCCACATCTACTAGTTCTGTCTTTGGTATCTACAGTGCCTCCTTCTGGTTGAAGTTTCATACTGTCTACTCTGGGTGTGGATTTGAAAGGAACACTGAAGATCTGAAGATTTAAAGTGTGGACTGGCACTTGGTAGGATTTCTCAGTGTGGCTGAAGCCTGTTGTATGTGCTTGGTTTTCTGGTTACTCTCCTTGAAGTGCTATGGGAGCCCATAAATGCCCAAGAGATTTGACAGAGTTGGCGCCCTCTAGGAACTCCAAGCAAAGCAGAATTGATTACTTTTTATCATTGCCTGATTCTTCAGTATTTAATATCCCCACCACTAACTGGTTTTCAGTACTCGATGAATCACCTGATCTAGAAATCTCCTGCATTGGTATTTCTTCTGTGGTTCATGATGGTCCTGTAAAAGAACAGCCAAGTAATTGTACTCTATTGAGTGCAATTTCGCCAAACACTCAGGAGAGGGGGTGTGGCGTCCTTGATTATAGGGGAAACGGTTTTACCTTTAAACACTTGGTAGCTTTATGCTGCCACCAGGAATTAAAAATTCCAAATCTTTCTCTTTTGGTAGTATGACCTAGGGTCTGGGCACTCAGAGGACTATGTGGCCCCGAGGAAGTACTGTACTGCTTTCCGGGATAAGTTTACCGGAGGTGTGAGGGAGCTGATGTGGATGTGGTTGCGAATGATATGGTTACTAAACTTTCTTATTTGACAGCAAGGACAGTGAATATTGTCTTTGGACACCTGAAATTAATTCTTACTAAATTCGATCAGCTTATTGATGCATTAGCCAAATCTAGTTATAATAAGCCTGCACCAGCCAAGCTAGTAGTTCCATCGCAATGCATCCCAAATGAGCAGGTACATGATTATTTAATCATGATATGTGTGAATTTATTTATACACAAAATCTTTCCCATGTTATATCAAGGATGTGAGCCACTTTAAGAACAACTTATTTAATGCTTTTGCAAATATTTATGTACAAGAAAACAAGAAAACCAGGTATTTAATCTAGATTTAATTGAGTTTTCTTCCTTATCTTTCTTTGCCACCTAGCTGATCAGCGTGCACTAAATGCAGCTGGATCAGAGCAGAGGCTTTATGTTTTACTCCTTGACTGCTACATCTACATTCTGATGGCTACTAGCCTCCCTTTAAATAGTGACCACAGTAATTCACTGCAGGTAAGCAACATTCTAGCGACTGATACAGCAATCCTACCATTAGAAGTTCTGTCCAGAGGAAAAGTGGCAATTGATCCTGGGTAAAATAATTTATGGTGGTCCTCATGCCACAATAACATGTCTACAAACTTGTAAACAAAATATTAGCTATTATATCTGACAGACCTGTGGAAGTCTTAATAAATAAAATAATACATACGGTTAATAAGGTAAAGGTGCTTTATGAACACTTTGTACCCTTACACAGAATACTGAACTGGAAAATCAAATTTATGTCTTCACAGATTAAAAACAGATTTAACTGTCATGGTTTCCCCTTGAAAGAATAGGAAGCTATGGTCACACTAAGAATTCTTTGCTAATTTCTTTTGTTAGTGACAGTTCCCAGGAATCTTCAGCTGGGTGTCACAACAGTTAAAAGAGATTTGGAATGGATTTAAATTTGTAATATAGACATGTGACCAGCCAGTAACTTGCTGTGTATAACACGGAATAAGTCGTTTTAATTCACATCCTCTCTGTTTCTCAACAAACATTTGTATGGGTTCCCTTGCATACAAATTTCATAATTCATGCCCCCAAAGAATGCATGTATACGCCCAAACATGCTATGACATACACTGACCTATTGACAATAATCGCTGTTTCGCAGCTCACCTCCTTTGCTATAGTTACAGTTGTCACATTCTATTTTTCTGACATTCACATTTCTAATTTTTCCCTGTCCTTCCTCTAGAATCCAGTATGCACAGTTATTACTATTCACTGTGTGTAGGAATTTTTGAAGTAGAAATGAGACGACATGATAAAATGGTGTAAATTAAAAAGCAATTGTGGTCTGAAAAACAAAAATGACTGGATTTACAGTGTTAGGGAGGGAAGCTCACTAAATAAAATGTCCCAGACTTTTAATGGAAGTAGCCATTTTTATTGTTTTCAATCCACTGAGCTTCTAGCAGGATTTTTGTTGTGGTGATCCCAGTGGTATAGTTGAAGCTTTATGTCTGCTGCTCCTACCTTTCCATATCACAGAGAATGATTCTGATTAAAGAGTAATTAAATAGCTATGCATGCTCAGTGAACCAATAGCTCTTAAAGAATGGCAGTCAATGGTTTAGTGTTGTGCCTGAGTTAAGAAATTGTCAGGCAAAAATCTGACAGGGTTCACATTTCTAGTTTTTACTGAATTCATACTGTGGCCTCCTGAGGTAATAAGTTCCAATAGAACAGATCACCAGACCACGCAGGACTTCAGCAAGAACTGTCTGATTTTTATTACTACTTACAGCAGTCCTAAAAAGATGATCATTTGTAGGGTAATAAATATGCTATTGATAAATTGGTTTTCTGACAGAAATAATAGCTGCAGACTATTCTAAGTAATGAATTCTCTGACTTCCCATCGGCTGCTCTCTCATAGAGCTTTCTCACGCATGTGTTTATTTATTTATGCAAGTGGTCCCAACGCAGGATACAATGCCCCACAAATACATAAAAGCAATTTATATAATTTAAGTTAAAAACCCAAGTAAACCTACATGATGGTGAGATGGTAAAGCCTAGACCTCAGGGATATAACTAAGTATAACTCAGGAAAAGCCATTGAGGTAATACTTGGGCCAGCCCTCAGCCTGTGATACAAACTGATGTAACAAATAGCATAGGCTAGTTGGAGGGGGGCTGGTTAGAGCAGGGGAGACCCAATATAGTAAGGGACCCACTGCCTCAACTTTCAGAATCTTGAAATGGACATTGTTCTAATATGTAATAGAGACCTTCTTTCTATCTCTTCTGAGTTTTCCCTGCTGTTTTTTTACCTGGGAAATGTAGGTGCAAATATTAGAAAAAACTTGAGGCCAGTGAAATCTGATATGGTCTGGCTTTCTTTCTATTAGCCACCTTCCCAACTTCCTCTACCTATCCTACAGTGTTTGTGTGTGTGTTGGGACACACAGCCCCTTCTTCAATGTCATTAGTCCTAAGCCGAGTTACCTATTGTGTTGCTAGCTTTGCGTATTGAAAGTCTGGTGTGCATAAGAATTATACTGTTCAGGGTTGGGAGATGTTTGATGGCTATTAAAATTACAGTCATATATATATATATATAATTCTCTTGATGCATTGGCCATTTCCAGCTCTCCCATTGGCTGTGCTGTGTGCTTCATCAGCCATTGGCCCATCAACTGCCACTCAAGAATAATCATGTGCCATTGGCTGGGTGCTGGGTCCGCTCCTCTTCACTGCTCACTGTCTCCTCAGCCACTGTTCCCTGTCAGAATAACTGCCAAAATGGCTGTCTCTCCTGCTTGGCTCTGCCATGGCTGGCTGGCTACTGAGGTGGGTCAGCAACTGTCAAACCATTATTTTCAATCCCCTGCTGTGTGGCTGACTTCCCCCTAGATGGGACCTGGAGATCTTCCATTGTTACAATCTCCAGATGGCAGAGATCAATTTCCCTGGAGAAAATGGCTGCTTTGGAGGGTAGACCCTATGGCATTATATCCTGCTGAGTCCTTCCCCTCTCCAAATACTGCCCTCCACAGGATCCATCCCCCAAATCTTCAGGTATTTCCCTACTCAGAGTTGGCAACCTTACGTTCCCCTCAGTGCCTATTGCTAGGCAACCAAGCTTGGTTCTGTCAGTAAAAGCGGGAGGGGAGGAGACCCTTTCCTTGCCTATTTTGGCCTTTGGGAGAAAACTCATTGGGCCAGTCCTGACTAGGGTTGCCAGCTCCAGATTGGGAAATTCCTGAAGATTTTATGGTAGAGTCTACGGAAGCCAGAGTTTAGGGAAGGGAGTGGCCTCAGCTGAACAGAATCCCATAGAGTCCACCCTCCAAACCAGTTATTTTCTCCAGAGGGAGAGAGATCTGTTGTCTGGAGTTCAGTTGTGATACCAGGCGATACCACAGCCAGTGTGGTGTACCAGTTAGCGCTTCAGAGCAGGATCTGCCAGACCCAGGTTCTTGCTGTGGAAGCTGAGTGGGTCATTTTGGACCAGTCACAGACTTTCAACCTAACCTAACCTAGGGTTGTTGTGCAAGTCAAAAGGGGGAGAGAAGAATGATGTAAGCTGCTTCAGTCCCCATTGCAGAGAAAGACTGTACTGTTCCTCCTGGGGAACAATTGTTGCCAGTCTCCAGGTGGGGGCTAGAGATCTCTCAGAATTACAATTGCTCTCCAGGAGGGAGAGTTTGAGGAGATGGGAAGCTGAAGTCAGAGGGGCAGATAAAGGAAGGTTCATGGTTGGCTAGGAAGGAGATAGGGTTGCCAACTCCAGGTTGGGAAATTCTTGGAGATTTGAGGGGTGGGGGCCTGGAGAGGGCGGGGTTTGAGGAGGGGTAGGTCCTCAGACAGGTACAATGCCATAGACTCTACCCTCCAAACCAGCCATTTCCTCCTGAGAAACCATTGTTGCCAATCTCCAGGGGAGGACTGGAGATCAGTCAGAATTACAACTGCTCTTCAGATGGCAGAGATCAGTTCCCCTACAGAAAATGGCAAGCTCTGTATCATTATACCTTGCTGAAGTTACCACAGCAAATTGACGCTGAGTGCACAAGGCCAGGGCACCCGTCCAGAGCCTCTTTCTAGAGCTCGTTGTATTTATTTCCACAACAGGCCTTATGCCTAATTGTTAAATAAAGCCTAGCCTATTTAATGTGCATCCTTGTTTCTGCCATGACTACCTCTAGTCCTGCGACCACTGTCCTCGTTTCACTCCATAATAAATGATAGTGTGTTCCTTGAGAAATTGCTGTTCTGGGAACATTTAGCAAGGAACTGAAGTCTAGATCAGCAGCCATTTTATAGTGTAAGAGTTACATGGTGGTCAAATAATGGTCTTGTCATGTCACATCTTGTCATTTCATAACTATCTCAGGAACAAATATTGCACCTCTAGATCAAATATTTGGTAATAATTATGCTGCATATTTTTATAATTTTCATACCAGTTTAATTGTTATGGGAATTATAGTTTGCTCAGGATTCTGTTAGAAATGCCTAGCAACTGTTACAGAATTACAAAGTTTGGGAAATTGAGTTTATTGTATATTATCCTGTCTTTTGGTCATAAGTATGGGTCAGCAAGGTAGCTAACAACAGTTAAATTACAATTTACAATGTGATTAAAATTCACTTTTAAATCAATCAATAATTGAAACAGAAGAAGTGGCAGAATGAACAGCAACCTACCTTTATATTGCTCCCTTGTAACACACTGAAACTACATGACCACTGGGTTTGGAAAAGCAATTTTAATAGAAATCAGTGAAAAATCTGATTTTAATTTGTTTTGTTTTTAAGAAACTTCTGCTCTTACTTACTAGATAAATGATTACATTTTATAGAAGTGACATGCTGTTCTCTCTCCCCTCCCTTTTTGCTGGGTGGCTGGCCTGAAGAGAGATTACAAAGGGAAGCAGAAAAGGCAGCCAAGGCCAACTTCGGTGTTTTGAGAACCTGCTTTTGAAGTACAAAAGAGCCTCAGCTGAAAATGAAAGTAAAAGATCAGTGGCTGAAAAGGTCCTAAAGGCAACATGCAGTAAATTCCTTTGCGTTAAAAAGTCAGGTTTCCCCTGTGCTGTGCCCAAAGAGTACCTCACTTGGTGCACTGTGATATTTTCAGAAAGTGGTTGGAGCTAGAGTTGCCAGGTTCTCCCTGGTAATTTCCAGGGGATGCGGGATAGAGTGGCCAGTTATAGGCTGGGAAACTCCTGGATATTTGAGGATGGAGCCTGGAGAGAACAGGGACCTCAGTGGAGTACAATGCTATATAGTCCACTCTCCAAAACATCCATTTTCTCCGGTGGAACTGATTTGGAAATGAGCCATAATTCCACAAGATCCCCAGCCCCCACCTGGAGGCTGTCATCCCTAGGTGGAGCCAATGTAAGGCAGAGCTTGTTATCAGTTGCCCTCATTCACTGGAGGATGAGGAGAACTGGTAAAAACCTGGGGTTTCCTTAGTATGTGGTTTAGGGTTGTGAACCTCCAGGTGAGGCCTGGAGATTTCCTGGAATTACAATTGATCTCCAGACCTCAAAGATCATTTTTTGGGGGGAAATGCTGCTTTGGAGGGTAGATTCTATAGCATTAAACCCCACTAAGGTCCATCCCCTCCCCAGGCTCCACCCCCCTCACTCTCCAGGAATTTCCCAGCCCAGAGTTGGCATCCCTAGCTATGGTCCCATTTCCCATTCAGGATTTCCTTCTCCCAAGAAGGTGTGAGGAAGGAAGTATTCCATTTGGCTCTGCCTCCTGTGGATGCCATTTTGAGGTGGCCTCACCAACCCCTGTCAACATTCCAAAGGTGCCTGCAGACTCAAAAAGGTTAGGGATCGCTGCACTAAGTTAAAACCTCCTGTTCCTTGTATTAAATGAAGTATGCCTTATTTGGTCACTGGTCATGCCAGTGATAACCTGGTCAGTTAGCAACCTTAGCTGGGGAAGGGAACTGCACCTATATTTTATGATGGCCCCCATAATTGCTGTTTTTAGAAGTCCACAGGTAGTAAAATACAAATGTCTTCCATATGGTAGTGTTTTCCTGCCTTTAACTCATTGCCAAGGCAGTGCCTGACACTGTGCTATGGGTGTACTGTGCACCTTTTCCGTGTGTGTTGTAATATTCATTACACACATCCATGATGTAACATCTTTTGGGAAAAAAATAGTGTGCATGCACTGTAGCGATAGATCGGGATAGTGTCAGGATGGAAACCATTCAAAGGAAAAACTTCTGCCTTTAGCCATCTGGTGTACATGTTTCTACACTGATTGGCTTTCTCCTTTCCTGCTTGTCTATACCTGCCTCTATTGGCTGGCTGGTGCATAGCCTCAGTCTCTAACCATATGTGCAGAGATGTGTATGTCAAACAGTTTACAAGATAGCTGATCGCAAAACTGGGTTCCCCCTTGTGTGGGATGTAGTGCTTCTATTTCTACAGAGCACTTTTGAACAGTACGGTATGCTGTTAAATAGTATTCAATACTGTCAAAGATGTAGTAACACAAAACACATTTCATCTTTTAATGGAATTTTTTACTGATTTGTGCCTGCAGATACTGTAATGTGTTTTGAGTTTTTTTTCACTGCAGCAATATATTGCTGTTCTGGTAATATTTTTAAAAAGAAAAAAAATGACTTGGTGCCACTTTGCAGCACTGGCGGTTTTCTTAAATGGGTGGATAGGTGGGATGTCTGGCAACAGTACAGACCTTCCATGAGGGGGGAAAACACCATGGAATCAGTTTTGCAGCAAACATCTGATCAAAAAAGGTTTGACAAAGCATAGGGGCAACACAGGGAAAAATGCTTGCAAAAACCCGATTTAGTTTAGGATTAAAACTGTGTCAATAAGGCCGTATGGAAGATGTCATAGCCTCCACAATCTTATTGAAGGAGTGTTTGTTGATTTTACTAAGGCTTTCATACTTTTTCCCCTTAATTTTAACTCTGGTCCTAAGCAAAATTATTTGAAATCAGTGAGCTGTGGGTCCAGGTTACACACACATAACATCAGAGAGAGAGAGAGAGAGAGAGAGAGAGAGAGAGAGAGAGAGAGAGAGAGAGAGAGAGAGAGAGAGAGAGAGAGAGAATGAATTTGTGATCCTTCCATTAATCAGTGGAAGTAAGTTAGCTGGATGTGAGCAAATTTCAAAGCCACTGTTGGCTTGGATTTTTTTTTTTTTGCAGCATAATATGACATTGTATTGAATCTGCAAAGCTATCTCCTCTCTCTCTACACATTTAATTTTAACTTGTACATTGAGCGCTTAATTCCTGGATTTCACCTCCTGCTCTTTGGAAAATAAGACATATGGGGCCTTTAAAAACTGTTGTTTGTCTGGTGTCCACCTTCATTAATCTTGTTTAGTTTCTGTAAGGGGCCATTCCGTGATCACCTTTGATGGGTTATGTTTTCTTTTCCAGAGTTCATGATTCTCTTGTTCAAATCTTTAATTTCCACTGCTACAGCTCAATGGTTTAGTGCTTCCCAGGCCTCCAGGATTGAGTATCATTAACAATGCTGAATAAATGTGAAACTTGGCTCATCTTTCGTGTCCTCTGAATCTAAGCATCTGAAGCACAGCTGACCCTTCCTTTGCATTAATCTGTGAAAAAAGCTCAAATGCTGAACAATCTGACTTTAGGGTATATGTTAGGTTTGCCTAATACTGTGTTGCTGATAAAAGATGACATCATAACATACTTGTGGGGGCCAGAGTTATAAACAGATTGATTAAAGTGTTGGATATTATGTAACATATAGGACTCCTAGCAACTACAATAAGCAAGATACGATTGTTTGTGTACTGGACCAGGGAGACTTAAGAGTTGCCATATTTTTCCTGGTTCACAGCTTGGTATATAGGAGTTTACATAAAAAGTTTGGCCTGGGGTGCTTCTGTTGCCTGCAGATAAATAGCAGAAAAAGCTTTTCTTGCCAAACTCCTGCATGCCAAGTTCTTGTTATCAAGTATGCAAGAACCATCAGAAAACATTAGGTAGTTTTCTGATTAAACTGTTTTTAATCTAAATGACATTTTGATGTTATTTTTTTAATAAAAAAAACCATTACCATTCCAAAGATCAAACCTTATCTCATCCTTTGTTTCTACCTGCCAAAGCAGAAAGACCATTGTCCCTGCCTCACAGTTTGGTGGTAAGGAGAAAAAACAAATATCGTGAATTGCTTTTGCCTATTAAGAACATGCTCTGGTAATGCAGGCAAGCAAAGGACAAGACTCACAATTTCCTTTGTTTGTGCAGTCTCCACACTCTGTATCCCATGCTAAAGCAAGCCTTGCCACTGCTGGCAAAGCCACAACCATCATAATTAGGTGATAATAATAATTTTTTAAAAGCCCATACAGCAAAGTATGCATCTTCTTGGAGTGGTAAGAAAATAAGATTTTCAAAGGCACTTTGTGCCCAGTTTTAAGGTCTGCTGCAAAGCCCTAGTGGGGGCACTGTTGTACCAGCCAGAAGGTGCAGCCAAGTGTGTGTGTCTTGTATGGGGGGGGAGAGTAGCTTGTTCCTGTGCTTGGGGGCAAGGGAGACAGACCTGTCATGCTTTACTTTGTTTGTCCTGCATAGGATGCTACAAGCCAAAGTTTATTCTGCTGTAACAACAGCTTTGGATAAGACTGGCCTGCCCAAATACTATGTTGTTGTTGTTGTTGTTATTGTAATGCAGCTAACTGATTAGTTCCCCTGAATAATATTTTTAATGCTGTCCCATGTTAAAAAAAAACTTGCCTGCAATCATAAAAGTAGTTCATAAGAATGCCTAGAATCTTTCTTCTTGATATGTTAGTTGCAAGGTTTTTATTGCACAAGGAGGCATTCAAAACTGGCCTTTCCTGCAATCTAAAATGGTACAGTCCACTGTACCACTTCAGAATTTTAGCATCTTATTGGGCTGTGTGAGTAGATTTCTTTTGGAATATATATCTTTGAGATTGACAGAAAAGGTGTTGCCAAAGGCCACAAGGCCATAATCACTGAACTGTTCGAACACAGACAGACAAGCAGCTGCTATGTAATCTTAAAACGGTATTCTCACTTGACCAACCTGTGGCTGATATGTACCATTTCAGCTCGTGTTATTGAATACTCCTCTGTATTAAAACAAAACAAACAAACAAACAAACGTCTTTAAAAACCATCCCCACAGATAAATGAGGTGGCTGATTATTGCCTAGTCTCTGCCCTTTCTGGGAAAAGCAAATGAGAAAGTACTAGTGTACCAGCTCCAGGTCTTCTCAAATAAATGATTTGTGGACCCCTTTCAGTCTGGCTCCAACCCAGGCTATAGGACAGAGATGGCCTCCATCGGTTTAGTTGATGACCACTTTCTGAATGCATACAAAGGCCATGCCTCTTTGTTGCACGTACTGGATTTATCTGCAGCCTTTGATACAGTGGTAGTCATGCCTGCCACACGACCACAGAGAAGTCTGCAAACAGAGCTGGCTCTTTGACTTGGAAATGGAGATGAGCGCTGCCCCCTAGAGTCGGATTCAATTAGCTTTCGAGCAAGGGAAACCTTTACCTTTACCTTTTGCTTTGATACAGTGGACCATGCAATCTTGTTGAGGTATTTGGACCCAGAGGTAGGTATCAGATGTTGTGCTTTGGACTGGTTCAAATAATTCCTCATGTACTGGAGAGCAGTTGCCATCAGCATGGGACCTATCCCCCATGCTTTTTCAACCTCTATGTTATCCTAAGGACAAAGCATTAATAGCTTTGAAGTTGGCTATCATCAGTCTCTATATCTCATTATCCAAATCTCCTAGTAATGCAGCAGAGGTCCTGAATCAATGCTGCTGCTGCTGCTGCCACCAGCGCCTCCTCCGCCTCCTCCCCACTCTCCCCCACTAATGTGGGGCTCAGAGCGGGTTCCAACATATAATAAGTAAAACATACATCAGAATACATCTTTTGAACTATGGTGCTGGAGAAGACTCTTGAGAGTCCCTTGGACTGCAAGGAGATCAAATCATTCAATCCTAAAAGAAATCAACTCTGACTGTTCCCTGGAAGGCCAGATCCTGAAGCTGAAGCTCAAATACTTTGGCCACCAAATGAGAAGGGAGCACTCACCCTGATGCTGGGAAAGATTGAAGGTCAAAGAAGAAGGGGACGGCAAAGGATGAGATGGTTAGACAGTGTTATTGATGCAACGAACATGAAATTGAGCAAACTTCAGAGGACAGCGGAAGACAGGAGGGCCTGGAGTGATCTTGTCCATGGGGTCGCGAAGAGTCGGACTCGACTGTGCAACTGAACAACAACAACATCAGAATAAAATATTTCAATTAAAACAATTCCAGCAAAACAATTTCCATGATGGCCCATGCATTTACTATACTGATGCCCCCAGGGAGAGAAAAAAGAAAGGTTCCCACTCTGCTGGGATTCTGTAAACTATGGAAAACTGAATTATTCAGGAGGATGTTTCTATACAGGTAATAAGGCTATATACTATAACAAAATGGCTCAGAAAGATGCCTTACTAAAGAGATAAGGACTGTGAATTATATTGCTGTGTATAATACATACTATCTGTTGCTGTATGTATGGTCCTATTATGTAACTTCTGCATTAACATGCCATGCAACTTTCTGCTTGGTCTCATATTTCTGCAGTCCTAATACTATTGCTGTGCTTATTGGGTGTCCCATCCTGTTGAATGTTTAATATGCCATGTCTCAGTGAGAGAGGCAGACTATAAATAACATCAGAACAAACAAACTAACTAAATGTCAGGCAGAAGGGTTCTAGCCATACTTTCTCCCTGACATGCTAATTTTCTAGGTGAAAGGATTTTTCCATGGGGAACATTTCGTACTATGAACCCCAGCAACAGTCTGAAGTGGTCGAATCCAGGGGCAAGTTTGCCACCTCATCTGCTATTTCTTAAGGCAGAAATGCACATTATAGTCAACACGTGGTTTTTTCTCAGACTCATGATGTTGACATGAATGTGGACTTGCAGCAGGAAATGGGCAAGCAGGAGAGGGGTACTTAAAGCACCCTCTTCCCCCTGCTCAGATGCTCCTCCTGCATTAGCATTTATTTGTTTAGGATACTTTAAGCCTGCCTTTCTCCAATTAAGGATGCAAGAGAATTCACAAAGATACCTAAACACATGAGGCATGCACAGGTTTGAAAGAGAGGGTTGCCAGCTCTGGGTCAGGAAATATCTGGAGACTTTGGGGGTGGAGCCTGAAGAGGTTTGAGGATGGGAGGGACTTCAATGGGATATAATGCCATAGAGTCCACCTTTGAAAGCGTCCATTTACTCCAGGCAAACTGATCTCTGTTGCCGAGAGATCAGTTGTGCCAAGAGATCTCCAGCCACCACCTAGAATATGGCAATCCTGCTGGAAAACCACATTTGCTTTGGTTTTTTCACAGTTGTTCTTATCCAGGGCTGAGAGAGGCACAGTGAGGATTGAGGACTTGTCAAATGACATACAGGATATAAAGCCAAGTCTTTTAATCCTCTGCTTAAACCTGAGGCCAGATTTCCTCTTCTTTAATATACATGATCCTAAAATACAATCACAGGCTTTCCTATTTGTAAGTACAAATTAATTGGGCCATGATGTGGGCCAGGCTCTCAGTTTCCTGTCTTCTTGTCCAGGTAGGATATAACACTGATGCCATTTTAATGTTACTTTAAAATTAATCTTGTACTTATTATAGTTGGTACTGAATCTAAAAAATATTTAGAATGATTACAACAGATGTCACAAATATTTCCACTGCTGGTTAACATACCTATGTGTAATCATTTTTCTTCTCCATTTAAAAAGATGACTACGTTTTGTTTTGTTTTAAATAGAAAAAGCGATGAATGATGCCAGCATTTCAGATCTGGAAACTGGAGGACATATAATTCATTAAAATTTTCTATATTGCCTAACTTATTTATCACAGCAATTTTATATATATATATATATATAATATCAAACAATTTATACATTTATATCATTTGTTGTTTAATTTAATATTATAAATTATATATTTGTTCAGGACAGTTAAAATATGTATTGATGGGGAATAAATGATGGTATACCTATGATTTTTGACTGGTTTAAAAACTCTTGCATCTAAATTAACATATTACACAAGGAATCCATTTGGGACAGCTACAATAAATTTATTCAGAGGTGGAAAATATTTTTGATGTTCTAGAATAACTAATTGCTGAATGATATTTGTGCATTTTTATTTTTACTATACAGTAATTTTATCTTTTCTCCTCCTAAATTTATAAAGAAAACAGTACATCAAACAGTTTGAAAAACAATGGAATAAAATATACAAAACCTGAAGTAAAAGCAACCCCACCCATCCAAAATCACAAACAGCAATATACATTTTGATTGAAGTACAAGAGTCTGATAAGAACATGAACATAAGAACATAAGAGACGCCAGTGTTGGATCAGACTAATGGCCCATCCAATCTAGTCCAACACTCTGTCACACAGTGGCCAAAAATACCAGCTAATCATGGTCAATGTTCCCTCTAAGCTGTGGAGTCTTGTGAGCAAAAATTCTACTTTGTGAGCTACTGGCATTAAAGTTGTGAGCGAGCGATTTGGCTACTGCAGAAATTAGTTTTCTCTGGAGCCGTCCTTCCTGAGCTAAGACAAAAATCTGTGAGTTGGAGGCTAAAGAACTGTGAGCTAGCTCACACAAACTTAGCTTAGAGGGAACATAGGTCATGGCCCATGGATGGCTGAAGAAGCCAGGTGGTGGTGGGGAGTAAGAGAGAAAAGGCTGTTATCTTGTCAGCTCAGCTCAGATAGGTTCTTCAGAGGGTAGGGTGTTGGCCCCCAGGTGGGAGGGGGATCCCTTGATTTCATGGGCTCCAGCCTGCCAGCAGCCAGCTGCCAGTGGCGGGAAGCCCCACCCCCAACAGCCATGGCTGGGCGCGACATCCCCAGTGTGATGAGAGAGTAGGGACATTGTGTGGTGACACTCTGGTATTCTGGGATTTTGCCCAAAATACCAGAATGTCATGGCGTGACATCGCCCTGCCCCCCACTCCCAAAAGGCTCCCTTCCACCCCCCTGCTGGCAGAAGAAAAGAACCTGGCAACCCTATCAGAGAGTGAGATCCTGTCTCAGAGTCTGTCTGCAGGTTAAAACCATGAATGTTTGGAGACAGGGTTTGTGCTTACATAGAACCAGGCTGTAAATCCTTCTTCATGAAACTTTGGATGTCTCAGAGTCCAGCTTTTGTGATAAAGCATTCCAGGATAGTGAATGCTTGAGAAAGAGACTGTAGCTGTATTAGGCCCCAGCTTCTGAGGGAAATTGGCTAAAGATCTGTAGATTCTGGGAGAAGCTCACATTTGCAGTGTGGGAATCAGGGCTGTTTTTGTAGAAAAAGCTCAGCAAGAACTCATTAACATAATAGGCCACACCCAATAGCAGAAACTCATTAGCATATTAGGTCACACCCCTGACAGTACAACTCATTAGCATATTAGACCACACCCCCATGTTACCAGAAGTGTGGTCATCCAGCCACACCCACCTTTTGCTTCTTATTCTGTTTACCTTGTTTGTTGTCAAAACCCAGGGCTTTTTTTGTAGCAGGAGCTCCTTTGCATGTTAGGCCACACACCCCTAATGTGGCCAGTCCTAATGAGTTTCTGCAGTTGGGTGTGGCCTATTATGCTAATGAGTTCCTGCTGGGTGTGGCCAACTTGGGAGCCAGCTGAAACTCCATTCCTGTGCATTCCTGCCCAAAAATAGCCCTGGTGGGAATCCTGATGGTGAGAGAAGGCCAGTATACACCTTAAGCATAAAAGCTCGGCTGTTAACAGTTTTGTGCACCCAGGAGCTGACAACTGAAAGGTTATAATTTAGTGAGCCTAACAGACATGGTGATGCTTTTCAAACTGCCTTTGTATTCTGTTTTAGTAACTGGTTCCTAATGGATTTCTTTCTGTAATTTCAGACAGACCCATTTTAGTAACAGGCAGTGGAATTTATTTACCTGTTCATACAAACCTGCTTGCATTGGGTTAGCAGAGCATGGTTGAGCTACTTTTGAGGGAAACTGCTTTTCTCCATTTTGAACCCTTTTGTTGCGTTTCTGGTTGGCATGCTGTTTAAAATGTCCATAGTGTTTCCTACAATGCTGCTTCCTCTCCCCGCCCTTTTTCACTGCGCAATTTTCCTCAGACTGTTTAAATAATGTTATAAGGTGAGCACTATAGCATTAAATCACTATAGCACCAAAGCACTATAGTGGCACCGTGAGATGCATTGACTCCATTGACTCAATTGAGTGAATACATCTCAATGGTGCTGCTATAGCACTTCAGTGCTATAGCAGTTTAGCATTACAATGCTCATCTTAGAATGTTATTTTTAAAAAGTCCAAGGAAGATTGTGCATCAAAAAAGGGCATTGGGGGGGGAAGTGGCACTGTTTGGAATGGCCATAGTTCTCCAGAGACGTCTCATTAATGAAAGGAAATTCACTGTATGAAACCCTTGTCCCTGTATTGCTTTACTTGAAATCGGGCCAACAACAAATAACATCTGGTTTAGAACGGTAATGTGAAAAGGGCCTGTGTGTTACCTGTAAATATTTTTAAGCCTCTTTCCTGAACACTTAAAAAGCATTGGACCCAGTACTGATCCCTGTGGTACCCCACTGCTTACCACCCTCCACTGAGAAAATTGCCCATTTATACTCACTCTCTGTTTCCTATTAATTAGCCAGTTTTTGATCCACAAAAGGATCCACAAGTGCTTTCATCCCATGATTATTGAGCTTACTTAGGAGCCTTTGATGAGGAACATTATCAAAAGCTTTCTGGAAGTCAAGGTAAACAACAACTATTGGGTCCCTCTTGTCCACTTGTTCAATACCTCAAAGAACACCAACAGGTTAGTGAGACAAGATCTTCCCTTACAGAACCCATGATGAGTCTGCCTCATCAGTGGCTATTAGCCACAAGGTATAGATAGGAACTCTGGGGTAAGTGATGCTCTGTATTCTTGGTACTTGGGGAGGGCAACAGTGGGAGAGCTTCTAGTGTCCTGGCCCCACTGATGGACCTCCTGATGGCACCTGGTATTTTTGGCCACTGTGTAACAGAGTGTTGGACTGGATGGGCCATTGGCTTAATCCAACATTGGCTTCTCTTATATTCTTATGCTATACCGAAGGATAAATGGACACAAATCTGACATCAAGAACCATAATACTGAAAAATCTGTAGAAGAACACTTCAACCTTCCAGGACATTCAATGGGTGGCCTAAAAGTACTTGTTTTATTGCAAAGGAACTTCAGGATTAGAAAGGGAAATTGCTGAGTTGTAAGTTATTACAACACTCAAAAGAATAGAGTCCTCAGAACTTAACAGGGATATTGGTTGCTCATCTCATTACATATGCTAACTTCATTCAGCCCATACATCTGTATTGTCACCAATCCCCCAGAAGGGCCATATGTCCTCTTTATTTTATTTGAATTCTTATTTGGAATAATAGATTAGAATAGTAGATTGTAATGTAATGTAATAAATAGTAGAATGTAATATAATTTGGAATAGCAGATTGGAATGTATTTTTCTGGGTCGGGGACAGGGGAGATAACGCTACACAGCTAGTCACTCCACTTCAAAGAAGAAGATGCTGTAAAGATGTTAAAGAGGAGATGGATGGAGCGTAATGGCAGGGTCTCAGTTAATTACTCTCAGCATTCCACAATTAAGGATACATCTGCCCATCAATCTCCAATTTTGACCCATTTATGTCCTTCACTATGTTCCCCCCATTAAACCCAAACAAATGATAAACAAATAAACTTAGCTTGTTATTCCTGTTTGATTCTTGAATCTGTGAAACCTCTTCATTATGCTATATGCTAATTTACTGCTCACCTTCTACCTGGACTGGTAATTTCCATTTCATTGTATCTGAAGACATGTGCATGCACACGAAAGCTTGTACCTTGAATAAAACTTTGTTGGTATTAAAGGTGCCACAAGATTCAAACTTTGCTCCTTTGTCAAAGGAAGACTGCTGCTTAGCAGAAGGGATTTTTTTCCCCAATCCAACACACAGATGACCTCTATATTAAACTGCACGGTGAAATTTCAACATCTATTTTTGAAGTTTGGAAATTAAAACACAGTGTTGGTTTCCTAAATGTTATTTTTGTAAAGCTAGCAGGTTGAAGGCACTTATATATTTCATTGATACAGAAAGGGAAATACTTTATTTTGATATCCCTGCCAGTAAGCAATGCCCAATAATCTTTCTAATAAACGAACAAACAAATAAATAAATGTGTGGGTTTCTTATCCTAATGCAACAGAGAACAGGCAATGTCCTATGTTAACTAGATTTCAGCTGGGTGCACTTTCTTTTTTCCCTTTGCATAACTTGTATAAAGTCTTAACTGTTTTCCTTGGCTCTTGGGGAATGCTTTTCAGGGGTGGGCAGTAATAAATATACTTTTAGTGACTCTTTCATTGGCCTCCTTCCAGATGTGAAGATTCTTGTTGTCCTAGTGGGTGCTAGGCAGGATCCAAAGGTTTACGGTCACTGTCAGAGCCATCCATCTGTGATACATTGCTTCCCTGTGCTATTAGCCTGTCCAGTTAAGCTGATTCTTTTTATTGATGTCTTTATGTTGGGGCTGATCATACACTGATAGTGAGTAGTAGAGGGCATCAATAAGTCTTTATACTCACATTTGTATCTGACATATGGACAGGTTCCCCCTAACCTTAGGCCTTTACATCAACCAACTGTGCCGCAAAAGTGAACAAGAAGAGTTGATGAAAAGATCTTCAAGAAATGTTGGAATGTGCACATGCTGCTATAAATTTTCTGTGTGTCCAGATTCTGACCTGTAAATGCCAACTTCCCTTTTCCATTGGTTTGGAAGCCACCATAATGCATGTGTAAGGGCAGCCTAAAGGTGCTCTGTGAGCCAGGTTGAGCAGGTTCATGACCGCTGATACTCACTGGATTCTGCTAACCACTGCTATTTACTGGACTACACTAGTTGGTATCTTTAAAATTTAAACTGGAAATTTAGTGATCAAAAAATCTAGGCCTAGCAGTCTAGCTCCCAGCAGAGACAATGGTAGCACAAGTGTTTCCCGAAGCATATGCAGCTAAAGAGACTGAAAACTGGCACTGGTCACTCTTCTCTTTGCTAATATATGAGCAGTGACATCATTCTGAGAACAGAGTAAGGACATAATCAGGATTTCTTGATTGTACTTGACAGAATTCCTGCAGCACCTGCAAGCCCCTAGGGTGACAGGGCATCCCAGCCCCCACGTCCTGTTGCCTCCCACCACCGAAAGCAGCAGTGGAGAAAAATTAAAAGGAAAAATAAGGCCTCATCCACATACAGGAATTTCTTATTAAATTGTTTCTGGCAATTTCTGGAGCTACCCTTTGTCACTTCTGTGTAGCTCTAGGAATTGCCAGGGACTCTATGGTAAGAACTTCCCATAAGTAGATAAGGACTTATTTCCTGGTTTAATTTTTCTCCCAGTGTGCTGCCCCTCTCTCTGCTACCCAGGCAACCCTATTGTTTAGGCAGTCCCTAGTAAGCCCTGACTAGCTGAGCAAAGGAGGACAAGACAAAAGGCCATTTACTGGGCTATCCTGCAATTTCAAGGATGGTGCCTGCCCATTGTTTTGGGAGCTAGCTATAGGATATAGG
The DNA here is from genome assembly GCA_029375565.1 of Gekko gecko. NCBI lineage: Eukaryota > Metazoa > Chordata > Lepidosauria > Squamata > Gekkonidae > Gekko > Gekko gecko. The sequence continues at coordinate 128,529,381 of JAPDNY010000003.1, forward strand.
AATGAAGTATGCCTCCAAATGAAATCCATCATTTATATATTTTGTTAAGAAAATTATTAAAAGTGTAGCATTACTAATCTGATCTTTTAAAGGGATCTCAGAGCTGTCCAGTGCAGTCCTAAGTGAAGTTTCTCACAGCTCAGAAAATTGTTGAAATTAATGAGTTCATTGAAAATATGATCGCATTCTGTATCTGACTGTTTTGTAGAGTAGCCTTGATGAATGCTTCATAATTTTGGATACAGCTTATATACAAAGCTCTAAAATAAATAACAGCTGGGAGCAGAGCAGCTCAGATAATTAAGAGTGTTTCAGAGAGCTTTGGCTACAATCTTTGCTTCCCTGCAATCTGGTTGGAAATTTGTTACCTGGGATTTGAAAAGTGACAGAAACTTGCTTCATAGGACTAACAAGAATTTAAATAAGCAGAAGAAGTCCTGATCCATCTTGTAGCTCTTTTCCAGGCAAAAATGTCCATTAACTGCTCCAGGGGCTTTGGTGCAGGAAGACTCTAGTTCTGGGCTTTTAACTGGCACTGGATCTGGTTAAGTTAAGCAGTGGAAGAGTCTGGTCTTCATCACTTCTGACATCCAGTAGATGTCATTGCAGACGGCCGGGATTATCTGTCAAAGAATTTGGGAAAGATTTGTAAGGGGCGGGGAGGGGCAGGAGGAGACGGGGAAGCCCAAGTTGAAATACATTATTTTAAAGTGAGAAAGCTGTGTGTGCTAGCACGAGTAAAAAGGATACCTTTGCTAATACTGCAATTTATCCAAATAGAAAAATGGCCATTTGTCATCATCAGCTTTATTCTGCAGGAGAAGGTTGTATTCACTTTAGAGAAGACAAGAGAAATAATTGTGGAACAAGCACATTGTAAATCCCTCTGTATAGAATATGTAGAGGAAACAGAAGGAGTCTCTAGGGATAAGAGTATTCAGTATATGAACAGCAATACAATTTATTTATTTAATTTCTACCCTGCCCTCCCTGTCGAGCAGGCTCAGGGCAGTTTACATAAGATACTAGACAATTAAAACAAATTTATCTAAAATCACAACAGAATACACATAAAAACATACAAAGTGCTAGTGCTGAATTAATTTATATATGATGGCGGGCATGAGCAGCATCCAACAATACAAACAATCAACTGCCAGCATAATCTGGGTTATATCTGGCTGATTAAATGATGTTATGATAGTATTAATGATGATACCCCCATGTAGAGCCCCATGTAGAGAGCATTACAGTAATCCAATCTCGAGGTGACCATTGCATGAATCACTGTTTCCAGGTTATTGCGTTTGAGGAAGGAAACCAACTGCTTGATCAAATGGAGGTGGTAAAAGGCTGACTTTGCAGTGGCTGCTACCTGGGCCTCCATTGTTGAGGAGGCATCCAAGAGCACTCCCAAACTCCTAACCTCCAATGCTGGCACCAGCTGTGCCCCCATCGAAAGTCTTTGTATTAGTAGTTTCTGTTTTTCTTTTTCTGTTTTTCTTTTACTTCTTAGAAAATCAATAAAAATCAATAAAATCTACTTTAGAGAAAGTTGAGAGTGGGATCTCTACTTTTGGACCGCTCCGACTCAGGCACAGGACCTCCGTCATTGTCAGATTTAATTTCAATCGACTCAGTTTAAGCCAACCAGTCACAGCTTTCAATGCCAGGTCCAGATCTTCCAGCTTAGAGTCAGACTGGCCACCCAACAACAGGTAAAGCTGGGTGTCATCTGCATATTTTTTTTTTGAAACTGCCCCCAAAGGCAGATTTTTTATTCATGTCATCTGCATATTGATGGCAACCCAGCCCATAGCTCTGGGCAATCTGGACAAGGGGGCACATGTAGAAGTTAAATAACATTGGGGAAAGCACTGCACCTTGGGGCACTCCACAGACTAGCTGGTGCCTACTGGACAGCTGCCCCCCAGTGGCCACCAGTAGTTGGTGGTCGACTGTGTCAAATGCCCCCAACAGGTCTAACAGCAACACAGCTGAACCGCCCCGATCCACATGTCTCCAAAGTTTGTCCATGAGGGCGACCAGTGCTGTCTCTGTCCCGTGGCCTGGTCGGAAGCCGGACTAATGCAGAGGTGTCATCCAAAAAACTCTGCAACTGAATCACTGATCAAATCACTGATCCTCCTAGAGAATAGCGCATGACCTGCTCTGAAGACACACTGGAGATAAAGAACAGTACATGATCTGAATGCTGTATTCCATTATTTGCTGACTATTTCAGCCAGTCCCGTTATATAAGTTACCTTTGCAAGAACCTATATGACCTTTCTGAAACCCATTACTGCTTTTGAGCACCACTACACCCTATTTCTGTGGCTCCTTCTGATCAATAAGGTAGTGGAGTAAAGTATGTTAAGATAATTACCAAATGATGGAAATGGATATGGAAAGGTGGCCATAAAATGTTCTTAAGCAAAGAAGACTAGGGAAGTGCCAGCCCCAGTTTTTCTTCCTTGTTTCTCCTCTTTCTCTTGGCACCTTTGTCCTGTGTTTTTTTAAAAAACAGACAAACAAACAAACCTGTGATCCTATCCTTCTTTATCTCTTGTTCCATTAGCACTTTGCTTTTGTCTGGTGATTCATGTTTTCCTATTGTTCACTTCCCCTCCTCATTTCATTCTCTGTCCGCCTAAGAGTCCAATGTTCCTAGCCTGGATTTCCTTCCCTTCATATCCTAGTTTCTTTACCCTCTTCTATCTTTCTTCCATTAGTTTCTGCCTCTTTAACTCCATACTGTGCTGCAGCAGCTACACTGGCTGCCTATGTATTTCCTGATCAAGTTCAAGGTGCTGGTACTCACCTTTAAATCCCTAAATGTTCTGGGACCATCATATCTGAAGGACTGGCTATCAGTATAATTCCATTCATAAACTGTACTCATCATCACACAGCTTGTTAGTGGTGCTGAGCCTCCAAAAGGTCCACTTGACTACCACCACAACAAAGGCCTTTTGCACCTTGGCCTCATCCTGGTAGAATGCCTTGCCGGATGAAGTTCGAGCCCAGCAGGACCTTCCAGACTTCTGCAGGGCTTGCAAGTCAGTCTTGTTCAGGGAGGTCTTTTCCTGATCTTGTTCTGTTGGCCCTCCTGGAACTTATCCATCCATTCACTTTTTTATATTTTACTGATTATTTATGAATTGCCAGTGTCTAATTTTATTATCTTACATATTATATATTTTATATTCTATTGTTTTATTGTTGTAATCTGCTCTGAGCCTCCAGAAAAGGGCAGAATAGACATCTAATAATAAAATCTAATGATTAAAATAAAATAAATACTACCATACCCCCATTCTCTGCTCCAGTGGTTTCTCTGACCCATACCTCAGGACTGTGTCTTTTATGTATACTCATTGGCTTATTTCAGATGTAATGCAAACCCACGGTTTATTTTAACTATTGTTATTTTATGAAACCAGGATTTCACTGAGAGATAATCCTTCAAATCATAGTTTGCCTTGACAAGTGCTGGTTTCATTGCCTTCACTCTTTTCCTTGCTTCCCACATACAGACCCAGTTCAGCTTGTGGCAAGGGTTATACCATGGAACAACCCAGGATGTCCATAGTCATCAGTTATGCAAAGCCATAGTTGTGTTTAACAAACCAACTTCAGACCATGATTTCAGGTCATGGTTTGGTGGATACTAATGTAGTCGGTGGAGAAGCTTGTGCTTGGATGATCACACTATCCATGGTTAGTTTAATTACCTACAGTTCTGTGTAATATCTGAAATAAGTAATAAAGGGCTCGCATTTTAATTGTAATCACATGGCTAGCTATCAATAAGAGGAGCTAGATCTACTGTCAGAAGGTAACACAATGGCTCTCAGACCTACCTACTTAGCCAGCCTGTCTGCATTTCCCAACTGCATATCCTAGTAGAAATGGTGATTTGGGATTTTTCCTCCTCCCAAAGCACATCCTATTATCTACTCTCTCAACTTGGTGGTATTTTTTCCATCCTTACTGGTAAAATGGTTCTGAAGAAGATAGCAGGTAGACAAATTATGAATGCATGGCACAACACAGGAAGTTTCACTTTTATTAATTTCATAAGATGTCTTTACTTCTAGTATTAGATTATTAAAGAAATGTTGGTTGTCCATTTCTAAAACATGGAATATCTTTTATCTCTTCCTCATATGCAAAACATTCTGTAACTGTGATTATGTTTCAAAGAGTAGCTGACCTAAATAAACTAGAAGCTTAGCAAATTATAAATAAAATATAAGTATTTTTTAATTTTTGGCAGTCTGTACCAGTGTTGCTACAAGCTTCAGTGAAATGGTTCAGATGGTCTCTGAAACTGTTTTTCTCAAATGTACAGAACCTGGGACCCATAAATAAATATGCACAACTTATTGGTTAAATGAATATGCACTGTTTACTGTTAGAATGTTAATTCCTTGAATTCCCTCTAATGAATTATTCTCACTTCTTTCACAATTCTCACTCCATTAAAGCCATATTAACCACATCTGTATATTAATTTCCCAAACTAAAATGCTAGATTGGACTGCTTTGCTAACTGGCCAGTAATCTAGCTAAACAAAGCTTTGCCTTATGAAATATTGACCAGAGGGCACTGATCCTATTGAAACCTTGTATGTTCTATAGCTTGCATATGACTTTTCCGTTACTCCTATCTAAGTGATAAAGAGAATTTGTATTCTAGAAAAGCTCTTAACTATCTAAAAAAGCAGTCAGTTTAATTTATAAGTGGTGGGCTGGGAATCTTTCCTGTGCTGCTTGTCCAAGTTGTTCTGCCTATAATGATCAATAGTTTATCTCCTAAAACTTAAAACACTGGCTTGATAACTCTAATCCTGCCTTTTAACTACAATAACTGCCTTAAATCCAGGAGATAAGCATGCTGGCAGATCTCCTTATACCTTGCGAAGATTATTTGTAAGATTAAGTTGACCTCATGACCCCTTTTTACACTCTCAGCTTAAAGAATTAAGCCTTTTCCTATAGAAGATAAGAGGAGCTGGTAGCATATCTTTCCACATGAACAGATGATAGCAGATATAGTTCAAGTCAATAAGGAACAGCCAAAGGATCCAATAAATCACTTTCCAAGAGGATGCACTAAGAAAGCAGAGACCTCACAATCACAATGCATCTGCTATAATGAGCATATTATAATAAATACAGTAACAGAAAGCGGAAGTAGATGTTTGTTTTTCTGTGTACACTACTGAATCTGTGAACACACTATACTTGATATGCATTATTCTCATCATGTATCAATATATAGTTACTAGGCATGCTTGAGCACTCACCAGTTGGCCTCACTTCCAGCTCACCAGTTGCAAGCACAGAATCAGTTTTTGGAAAGCAGTTTGGATGCATCCATTTATACAATTATGCTGCTTTGTCACATGATGATGATGCCTTTTTTTTTGCTTCTACTGCCCATCTTACTACTTTGCGTACATCTCCAGTTTTAAATTGCCTGTAGTTAAAAGCAGGGGAGAAAGTTACAAATAGGTTGTTGGTACTGTTGCTGGGCCCGTTCTCTCACTGGGGCTTTGCCTTCAAGTGTATGTCCCATTGCAGCTCTTACTCTCCTGGACTTCGGATGTCATAGCTGAACCATTAGCAGCTTATGGGGTGAAGAACTGCCACCACCAGGGCTCTTTTTGTAGCAGGAACTCCTTTGCATATTAGGCGACACACCCCTAATGTAGCCAATCCTCCAAGAGCTTACAGTAGCCCCTGTAAGAAGAGCTCTATAAGCTCTTGGAGGATTGGCTACATTACAAAAATAGCCCTGGCTACCACCATTACTGTTTCAATAAGCTGTTCCCTCTAGTGAGTGAGACTACCCTGTAGTGAGGAGGAGGAGGAGATTGGATTTATACCCCGCCCTTCACTACCCAAAGGTGTCTCAGAGCGGCTTACAAACTCCTTTCCCTTCCCCTCCCCACAATAGACACCCTGTGAGGTAGGTGGGGCTGAGAGAGCTCTTGACAGAAACTGCCCTTTTTTCAAGAACAGCTCTTATCAGAATTACGGCTTGCCCAAGGTCATCCAACCAGGCGCAAGTGGAGGAGTGGGGAATCAAACCTGGTTCTCCTAGATTAGAGTCCGCGCACTTAACCACTACACCAAACTGAGCAGGCCAAACTCTACTGCCGCGTCATGCTTTGCTGGGCTGAGTGAGAAGACAGTGGGAAGTGAAGGAAGGATAAATGGCATCCCCCCCTAAAGTCAGAATTCCTGACTTCCTCTTCATAGATCTTCTGACAGGCTCCCCCCTACAGATGGATTCTGTTATGTTCTGAAGCTGAAGCTGTCGTATTCTTTTACATGTTAAGCTTCAGACATAAAGAAGATTGTAATCTGTTGCATTCCTATTGGCTGGTTTCTATGAAACCTCTGTAAATAACCAATGACAATGTATATATGTGTTCGGAGGGAACAGACCTCATTGGTCTTTATCCTAAGTTTCTTATTGGTTGTTAACTTATTTATGGGTGTGGCTTTGACAGCCTGGATCATTTAAAAAGGGAGCTGTGCTCCACTGTGTGTGTTGTTGAGTTGAGTTTGCTGTTACAATAAAGCTGAAATCACTTTGCTGAAATCCAATCGTGTTGAGTTGCATACTTAACAGATTCTGTGATCTTTACAGCCCTGTGCCTTAACTCTGACTTAACTATTGCCAGCTCTTTCCTTTCAACTTGGTACCAGACAGAGTGACATGGTGCATGTAAGATCTGTAAATAATGTCCTAAAATGTAAAAGGGGAAAACTGTGTGAAAAGCAGAGTGACTTGAATGGCAGAAAGTGAGAAAGCTGGGAATCAAGTGTTCTGCACAGACTACAGGATGTGGCTAAGAGGGTATATATATTGAAGAAGCTGAAGAGAGAAAAGGGGAAGGGTAATTGAAAAATTAGATCATCATGGGAAGGGCTAGGCTAGATAACGAAGAAGAAGAAGAAGAAGAAGAAGAAGAAGAAGAAGAAGAAGAAGAAGAAGAAGAAGAGGAGGAGGAGGAGGAGGAGGAGGAGGAGGAGATTGGATTTATACCCTGCCCTTCACTACCCAAAGGAGTCTCAGAGCAGCTTACAAACTCCTCTACCTTCTCCTCCCCACAACAGACACCCTGTGAGGTAGGTGGGGCTGAGAGAACTTCTGACAGAAACTGCTCTTTTTCAAGAACAGCTGTGCCAGAGCTTGTGACTGACCCAAGGTCACATCAGCAGGTGCAAGTGGAGGAGTGGGGAATCAAACCCGGTTCTCCCCGATTAGAGTCCATGCACTTAACCACCAATGTTCCCTCTAAGCTGTGGAGTCTTGTGAGCAAAAATTCTCCTTTGTGAGCCCCTGACATTAAAGTCATGTGCGAGTGATTTGGCTACTGCATCAATTAGTTTGCTCTGGAGCTGTCCTCCCTGAGATGAGACAAAAATGTGTGAGCTGGAGGCTAAAAAATGGTGAGCTAGCTCACAGTAACTCAGCTTAGAGGGAACACTGTTAACCACTACACCAAACTGGCATAAGGATTTGTAAAGTGAGGTAATTAGGAAAGGAAAATGTTACTCACTTCTAGCTGTATTTGAAGAAGTGAGCAGTGACTCACGAAAACTCATAACCTGCCACATATTTTGTTAGTCTTTAAGGTGCTACTGGACTCTTGCTCTTTTCTACTTCCTTATTTTCTGTTTCCTTCTGTATGTTTGATAAACTCTGGTTCAAGTCAAGATTGCCATCTTTCTCTTTCTATCTCCTTCATAATATCACCTAAAGTATTGCTTACCAAGATTGTGCCTGTACATATACTGAATCCTTTCCTTGGGGTTGGTAGATGTAAAGGCCACATAGGAGAGGGAATGTGACTCAGTGGGAGACCCTGCCCTTTGCCTGGAGAAGATCACAAGTTCAAATCTCTGCATCTCCAATTAAAAAGGTCCAGGCAGTAGGTGACATGAAAGACTTCTGCCTGAGACCTCTGCCAATGAGTAGAAAATACTGACCTTGATGGACCGATAGTCTGATCCAGTATAAGGCAGCTTTATGTGTGTACATGTGTAGTAGCTCCATCTGTCCCAGGTAACACGGGAGAGCACAGCTTTGAGATCTGCTGATTCTGCTCCTCCGTGCCACGCTGCAGTTGGCTAGCAGGGGATGGCAAGACCAATGGCAACTTGCAATTGGATATGGGAAATGCACTTCAGTGAGATGAGAGTGGTCCTCACTGGGTCAGAATTTTCTTCAAGTTTGCATCTACCTTGTAGGAGGGGGGTGTATGGGACCAGCCAACAATGGCATTTGCTCTCACTGGGCACAGCCCACCTGTTTGCCCAACAACTTTTGCATCCCAAACATGCTAGTTTCTGACTGCTACAAAAATCATCACTTGCAGGATAAATTGGTATAGGATGCGAAGCGTGGGAACAGCAAAATACATAGCGAAAGTCTGCTACCATCTTTGTACTGAGAGTCGCAGTGTCTCTTCTTCCCTACTTGTGTTTCCGTGTGCAATGGTAGAACTGAAAGAGTGTCTGTGTCTCTTAGTTTTGTCCCGTGTTGGTATGTATATCACACATTGGTTATCCAAGTATCTGTGGGAGAGGGTATGCACATGGATGTGTATGCACATGGATGGCACACCCTCTCTCACAGAGTCCACACTTTGGCTCAGGTAACAGATTTTTTTCCAAGGATTGGAAATCCATTGTAGTGGTTAGACTGTTGGACTTGAATTAGGATCTATCATCTATCTATCTATCTATCTATCTATCTATCTATCTATCTATCTATCTATCTATCTATCTATCTATCTATCTATCTATCTATCTATCATCTGTCAATCAATCAATCAATAATCTATCATCTGTCTATCTGTCTGGCAAAGCAGTACTTCCAAACAAAAAAAGAGGTAGACGATTTAGGACCAAATGACATATCACACTCAAATGGGTGTAATTGGCAGCTTACAGCCCTTTTTAAAGTGGGAGGCTTTCTACAGAAGTGAGCAATGGGAAGCACAGAAGCACTAGTAGGGGTACCCCTTTTTTCTTCCAGCCACTTATTTCCACTCATCTGCCATTTTCTCTCTGAAAATAACTTTCTAACATGCATGTAAAAACCCTTGGGGAGGGAAGGGTAAGTTGGAATAAGGAAAGACTGGGGAGAGTCAAGTGCACTTTTGTTCATAATGGTTCCCTCCAAAAATCACTCTTTCAGTTCAAAAAGGACCATCAGGCTAAATGTTGCATATGTTTGCATGTATTGAGAAGACTGGCCTTTATAGTACATTTTGATAATAACTGTAGTATCTGATAACCTTGAGAGTCCGTAGAGATCGGACACAATGCTATGTCTTCGCCTCTCAGATTTTGATCCATAGACCAAACACTTTTGTTGTATAATAGAATATCCAGCAGGTGTTACTTAAAAGAAGAAGACGATTATCAAACGAGAAGCTATATTTTCCCATTGGACATTTGGTTTGACCTTGATAATGCCAACTGCTTTCTCCAAAAGCAAAATATTTCATTATTGGAATCCTGTGTCCTTCACCTCTTAGTGATTACCTATTCCTATGTATGTATTCATCCATACCCATACTCATTTCCTTTTATGTACAGTGACACTCCACAGCCCCAAAATTGCTAATTTGAACAAAAAGAGACCAGTTTTTCAGCCAAAGTGTTTTGTTTTATTGAACAGTGATCACTTTTTTTAATCTCTGGGAGCATTTATACACTTTATCTTTGTCTCTGTAACCTGCTTGAGATGTTGGGAATGTTTTCTGAACATTTGTGATGATCTTACTCTCACTTTTGTCCAGTGAACTGTATCTACCGTGTAGATGTATATTTAGAACTAGATAGAAGTAAAAAAAATAGTTATCTTGTACAGGAATCTCAGGGAAAACATACAACATGTGTAGTACTGTTTGGGAACTTATCAGCCGCTGTCACATTTCACAAAATAAACACAAACTCCTACAACCATAGGATCAAGAACTAGCCACTGAAAATTAACCCAACACAGGACCATGGAAAAACCCCCAGTTAAAATCATAATTCTGTTTTGTTCTGTTCTACAGTTTATATATAACTATTTTTCTGTAAAATATGTAACCAGTTCCTAACTGCTGTGTCTTGGTAACTGTACAATACGATCAACATACGGAAGAAGTCTGAGGTAATGGAGACACTGGGGTAAAGCTTTGCACATGAAGAGGCGGGACTCTTTAGCTTGGAGAAACGACGGCTGAGAGGTGACATGATCGAGGTTTATAAGATTATGAATGGGATTGAGCAGGTTAAGAAAGAAGTACTTTTCTCCCTTTCTCACAATACAAGAACTCGTGGGCACTCTATGAAATTGCTGAGCAGTCAGGTTAGAACAGATAAAAGGAAATACTTCTTCACCCAAAGAGTGATTAACATATGGAATTCACTGCCACAGGAGGTCGTGGCAGCTGCAAGCATGGTCAGTTTCAAGAGGAAATTAGATAAACATATGGAGCAGAAGTCCACCAGTGGCTATTAGCCACAGGGTATAGATGGGAACTCTCAGTCTGGGGCAGGTGATGCACTCTATTCTTGTTGCTGGAGGGGGCAGCAGTGGGAGGGCTTCTAGTGTCCTGGCCCCACTGCTGGACCTCCTGATGGCACCTGGTATATTTTGGCCACTGTAGGACAGAGTGTTGGACTGGATGGGCCATTGGCCTGATTCAACATTGGCTTCTCTTATGTTCTTATGTTCTTATGTTCTTATGGGACTATGCAGATAAAGGGGGGGACTATGCTCTGCAGTCTGCAGAACCTTCCTTCAACCTCATCACCCCCCTAACTATTGTTTTCAGTAGTATTCAATTAACATGTGGTTGAATGGTGATGGACGGTGAGAGGAGTGATAAAGCCCATTCTACATATGTTGTTTAGAGAACTGCATTTACATTAATCACTGGACTCAGAGTTCCGGTGTAATATTATGGGAGTGTGGAAAAACACATTATCTACTTTCACCACTTCTGTACTCCCACTGAGGAGTGTCACAATTAGATTCAGTGGGAGCCGTGTAAGACAACACTGATTTTCCTTCCTTGAAAATCTTTTAAGCCCTTTCCCTAATATATATGGACACATCAGTAATTCCAGTGGAACTCTGATTCGTAGAATACACATTATTTGCACTTTAGGGGGTTTGCAAAACCCGAGTCCATTTTTAAAAGAAGGAATCTTATTCATTCATGTAGTTTACATTTGATGCCCAGTAGAATAATCCCAGAGCGATAGCCCTGTCAGTCTCTAGCAGCAAAATAAAACAGCAGTCCAATGGCCCCTTAAAGACTAACACCATTTATTCCAGCACCGGCTTTTGTGCGTTAGAGCTTATTCCATCAGATGTGTGACATGTATCTGCCTAAATCGATGCACACTACTTTTAAGCATTTGATGAAGTGATCTCTGACTCACGAAAGCTAATGCTAGAGTAAATGGTGTTGTTAAGGTGCCACTGTATGCCTGGGTTTTTTTGCCAATGGGGTAAGCTAACTTGAAGAATGGGGTAAACTAGCTAGTACTTCTTGGTTTTCAAAATGCTTGTCATGTCTGGGGTAAAATAAATATGAAACTTGCAGCGACAAACAGCAAAAACTGAAGACCTTGGAGTAAAATTTCAAAAATGTTTTTGTCAACAGTAAAGAAATTAGAAAAACAAATTCTTGGCCGAAAGCTTAAAAGGATAGGTTTGGAATGTTATCTGAAAGTATGCTACAATCTCTGAGTTTGTAGCCAATCCTCAGATAAAGCACTTTGTTTATATGTTAACTGTAGCCATATAAAATGGCTTGTCTAACTGATGTGCTAGCAATATTTATCTTGGGTTTTGAAAACCGATATATCAATTTAATTAGTTGCTTTTTTCCCCATCTTCCATTCTAATGTACAGCACTTTGTAGATTAAATATATCTCTTCTGCTAACCTGCAGAATTTAAATGCCACATAATTCTCCTATCTGGGCAAATGCATTGTAATCCTTCTGAAGTTCACTGAGCAATGCTTTATGGTTCGATTTCCTGAGTACCTAGTCAAGACTCAGGGGACATGGTATGCAGTTTGCCACATGATAACTTCTAGTAAGTCTGAGGTTGCCAAGCCCATCCTGAAGCTTGCCATTTGGGCAGTTTTGTGATTATGGTTCAGAGCTATGGAGGGCCTTCTGGGTAAAACTTATATGAGAATTTCACTGATGTAGCTGACGGCACTTTTTCAGCCAAATCAGTGTACACTGTACCTTATGGGCACTGATCCTGACAACTGCCATTTCCTTGTGGTTTACACCTTCCTTTCTGGCTATTGTAGCATAGGATTTTATTTCTATAATGAAACAGAAGCTTGGAGGCTAACAAGAATACAGCAGTATCACAGTGCTAGAGTAGTCTCTTGAAGCAGGATCTTCTCCCTGTAGAGGACTGTTACAGTGACCATAGACTTTGGTGCTATCGTTGTATATCAGATTAGTACTCTTGCCATACTAAATATAGTAAAAAATGGCCTTGGTTTAAATGAGTCAGGCTCTGAATCTGAAATACATAGGAAATTTAGGAAGGGGTCAGTCTTCTTCCCTCTCCTTATATAAAATTGTTACTGTAGTTGTCTCAGTGCTCATTAAAACAAGAGTGATAGATGAGCTATAGAACAGTTGGTCTAATTTAGATGATTTTTTTAGTGGGGACTCCATTGTACTCTATTGTTTCTGGCAATAAAAGTGGTTTGTGCTGCCATCAGATGGGATGGTTGTGTACAGGGAAAAGTGGCCATTCTAAGAAGTTCCTTATTGTTTTCTCACTCTAGTTCTAAAAGATCAGATACAAATTGTGTGGTAACAGTATTTTACATATCTGGTGCTAAAATGTGTACATGACATCCATGTTACTAGTCAAAGATTAAAAAAGACTACAGAACTGTGGAAGAAATCCAATTTCCCATCAGTCAGTTTGTGGGAGATATATGGGTGTGCAGTTGTCCCAGAACAAACTCATTGGGGTGATCTTGTTATGGAACATTTGGATTTTTTTCCCCTTTACACTCATATGCTACTCTCCATCATATTTCCACTGACACCTGCCCCTCAAAAGAGGGAGAGATTGGCATGCTCACATTTATGTTTCTTTCCGTTCTAGATTTTTTAAATATATTGCTACATACCTACAGCTGAAGGGATAGCTAGGATAATATGCTAAAGAAATAGATTTTAAAAGCACAAGGCCAGAATATGAGGACTTTATGAAAACTGAATCACTATATTCATATATGTTTCTTGCTTGTACATGTCTCTCATATTTTTGTCAAGTAAAGTCAAGAACAGAATATGTAATTCATTATGTTACAATTCTCGGGTTCTCAGAGGGTTTTCCATAAATGTCAGATAAGCTTACTCAGGTCTTTCGGCTCTTTAGCCCTCTTTACTTCTAAAGACAACTGGATTTTTAAAAAAGTTGTCACACACCTTAGGGATAAAGCACAACAGCAACAAAACACTGAGTCAAAACAGGTTTTGGAAAACTTGGGTTAAACCTTCACTAACTGGAAGAGGACAGCATTTTATCCTTTAGGTGTGTGAAGGGTTAAAAAAAAATCTGTCTACCTTCAAATGCCAAAGTGGGTTTTACTGCTAAGGTGGGTGAAGCCTTTACAAAGATCCATTTGCCTTCAGAAGCCAACGCTGGTTAAAGATCCTATATTCACGGGACATCAGCGATGTGAGCGGTGGAAATGCACCCCTGGCGTGCCTTGAACAGAGAAATTATTGCTGTGTTCTCTGTGAGCGAGTTTCTTTGATACGAACCTGCTCTTGAGAACAGACCATCCACATGAGCAGATACATGCACACACACAAACATGCATATAAATAAAGATTACTTTGAGAATTCTCGTCTCCTCTTAGAATACTTCCCTTAACATTCTGACTGAAATCCAAGCTCTGTTTCTGACCTGAGTCTGTTTGTACATCTAGCCTGAGGCTTTTCGATGATTAGACAGCCCTGACCTGGATAGCTCAGGCTAGCCTGAGATCATGGAGGCTAAGCAGGGTTGGTCCTGGTTAGTATTTGAATGGGAGACCACTAAGCAAGTCCAGTGTTGCAATGCAGAACTAGACAATGGCAAACCTCTCAATGTCTCTCAGTGTCTCTTGCCTTGAAACCCCAGAGGGCTGCCCCAAAGTTGGCTGCGACTGAATGGTGCTTTCCACCACCACCACGAGAAAATTCCAGATGGTAAATATGTGTTTTCCCTCTGTTTCAAGTCAGGAGAATGGTGTTGGGGAGATTAAATCTTACTACTCCTCATATTGTGGTCCCAGTCTGAACCCAAGCCCTGCACACTTGATTTTTAGGGTTTAAAAATGACAACAACCCTTTCAGAACGCTATTCATGAAACTCCCAGCATTCCATTTGAGCCTTGAATTAAAAGATGGTACTCTGATCTTCTTGCTTTATACCACTGTTAGTCAAGGAAGTATTTCAGTATTATATCTTTATGAATATTTACAACATGATTTTGTCTCTTTTATTCTATTTCTCTTTTATTTTTATTTCTCTTTTATTCTATTACCTTAAATTAAAAGTGTTCTTATTAAATTGTGCTCCAGGTGATTCAGGACCATCTGGCTTATACCAGAACCTTAAATACCAGTTGTGCTAACTATGCTATGTTGCTGAAATATATTTGTGAGTTGAAAATACCTGCACTGACTAAACCTGCAGAGTATATAGATCTCTACTAGCTATGTATATACATATTTGTGCTATGTGGAATCCTATCCACTTGATTATTTAAAAAGATTGGTGAGGCAGTAAAGTCCTTATTTAAGTGGCAGTTGATGCTCCAGCTTTTTCTTTTCCCCCCAAGACCAAAGGACACCTGAAAGACAATATTCCACAGGGCCTGTAAGACGGAGCTCTTCCACCAGGCCTTTGAGTAGGGGCTGCCACCACCATTGTACCACCTCCTTATTAACATCACGAGGCGCACTGGCCCTGGTATGGGGATCGCAGTTATAGTGTAACATCAATTGAGCAGAGACAAGTGTGTTTACTCAGAGTGTGTTATTGTTATTGGCATTTTATTATGGAATTGATATGGTTTGTTGAGCACCGACTTTTAACTGTTTTATAGGTAAATATTGTTTATTGTTTTAGTGTTTTATGTATGGCATCTGCCTCTATGTTCACCGCCCTGAGCCCATGTTGGAAGGGCGGGATACAAATCTAAATATTCTGTGCAGGATTTAAGTCTCAGAGCAATTTCCCACAAGCCACTGCTTCGCCCTCGCTGTTAAAGAGCAATATGAATCTGTGCATGTAATTTCTACCAGGGCTGTTAGTCACCACTAGGGCTGCCAATTTCTGGTTGAGAAATTCTTAGAGATTTGGGGATGGAGGCTGGGGAGGCTGGGGGATGGAGACGGGGATGGAGATGGGAGTGACCTCAGTGGGATATAATGCCACAGAGTTCACCCTCCAAAGTAGCCCATTCCTCCAGTGGAACTGATCTCTGTGGCCTGGACATCATTTGTAATCCAAAGAGATCTCCATGTCCCACACATGACAGACACATGAGCACAGGCAAAAGCAAAGGAAAATCTTCTCTGTTGTTCCATTTCTGAGATATTGATCGCCACCACTTGCTGAACTGAGCCAATTTGATTTATTTAGTACTAGCGGCAAGGCCCGTTGCATGGCGGGATGCAACAGGTGCTAGCCGGACTGTCTATGGAGGCGCCGTCCCCCTGTGAGGCAGCGGCGGCCGCTGGGCGAGGCCAGGCCCAGCTCCCCCTCCCGGGGCATTCCCGCAGCAGCGGAGCGGCGAGCGAGGGAGGCCGTCTCCCTCTCTGGGGCAGCCAGCTCCGCTGCAGCCTCCCCGTCGCGTCAGTCTATTGACGTTCAACAGGTTCAACTCCTAGGTAACTGTGCACAGGATTGCATCCTATGAGTACTGAAGTTATAGCAATCTGGAGTGTCATCCTGTAGTAGAGGCAGAGGCTGAGTTACAGACTGGCAGTTTGCCCCAAGACAGGCACGTTTCAGCAATGTTTCACAACTGGATTAAAGGGGGCATTTACACAGGCACATCTCTCTGGCATTCCCCACCCGTAGTCAACCCGTCGTGTACCACTTCACTCCCGTGTTTAAAAGATACCTGGTGAAAGTGGTAGCGAATCCCAGAGAGCATGTTTATCCCGCTTCATTCCGCTTCCGAGAAGTGTGAATGCTAACCCGAAAAGCCGGGAACAACCCACAGTAATAATGTCCGCTGGGTGTTTCTGCGCAAGGTGCACTTGATTGCCCTGGAGAGGCAGCAGTGATATGATTGGATGTGCTCTGCTCTGCTGCCCAATGTGGTGCCAGTGCAATGGGATCCTCCCCAAATCACCCTGATGTGCATGAGTGCATATGCGCACATGCACACATAGCCGAATTACCATGGAAAAGCCATTTACAGCCGCGCCTTTGGGCCAGCAGTGTGAATGCTCCCTTGCACCTCCTCCCGGTATGCTCCCGCATCAATATGACCGGGAAAACCTGAAACAGTTTGTTCCAGGGCTTTTTTGCCACGACTCGCTCCCACTTCAGACTGCCAGTCTGAACTCAGCCAGAGTTGTGCCCACTGATAATACCAAGTGAATTTCATCCTTAGACAGAACATCAATTCAGTTTATGACCTCACACACCATAGCAGCAGAAGTGTGTAAATAATTTCAGATAATTCTAAACATAGACTCCAAATTCACTGCAGTCTAGAAACATGCTGAGATGTTGGGATTTTGTGGTACATTAACTGATGTGAAGTATGTTCTCTACTCAAATAAAATGAAGGAGAAGTTGTCAGCTATAAGAGACTGAGTCTAAGAAGCTCGCATAGCCAGTGTGGTAAAGTAGTATTGGATTAGGACTGAGGAAACATCGGTTCATATGAAACTCATCTCGAACCAGTCGTTGAGGGATGGTGACTGATTCAAGATGAATTTCGTATGATTTCCTTTACAGTATTTTTGTGAGAATAAAATGGAGGAGCGGAGAACCAAGTAGGCCACCCTGAGCATGTTGTAGGAAAGAGGCAGAAATATAGTAAATGATTGTAGTTAATTGCTGTTTTGTTTAAGGCAAGAACAAAGGAATCTGGCTTTGTATTCACTGTTATGTTATTTAACTCACCACTTGTGCACAGGACTGCATATGATTATGCACAGGATTGCAGCTTGTGCACAGGACT
Source organism: Gekko gecko (assembly GCA_029375565.1). Lineage (NCBI taxonomy): Eukaryota > Metazoa > Chordata > Lepidosauria > Squamata > Gekkonidae > Gekko > Gekko gecko. The sequence continues at coordinate 128,546,657 of JAPDNY010000003.1, forward strand.
GCAGCCTAGAAATTCTGGGGTAACAAATTTCTTATGCTGCTGTGTGTATATAATTTCTCCTTCAAAGACACAATGATTTTTTTTTTATTAAACTTTTTATTGAAAATTTCAAGCAAAATCATACAAACAAACAAAATGAAATACATTGTCAGTAGCACAGTTATAGAGTAGAAAACATCAACATTAACATTATAGATTAATGAACTAACCATTAGAGGCTTGTTCCTGTTTATTTTCCACATAGATGCGCAAGCATTGTTTATGGTGATGTATACTTAACTAGGGTTGAAGCAATAAATGGCCTCTTCTAGAATCTATAGTAACTAGATTAGAACCCATAAAGGGTCTTTATCCACATAATAGCAAGTTAAACTTAGGAGTTGATATATTTTCCCAAGTGAACTTATCAACATTCATTTTTTTTAGAATTGGATGCCATTTTTTTTAGAGGATCAATTAAATAGCTATCAACATTGTCTTTATTTGTCCAGAGAGTGATTTTTTCTTGAATGAAGAAATCCCATACTTTGTGTAACCATTGGCGTGTATTGGGGAGAGAGTTGGATTTCCATTTTTGAGCAAGCGATGTTTTAGCTGCGATTAGTAGGGTGTTAATCAAATTTTTAACTCTTTCAGATGTACCGTCTATCGGCCATAAGTGTAGGAGAATTAGTTTTGGATCTTTAGGTAAGTGATGACCCGTTAAGGAATGTATAGCAAATATAATTTGATCCCAGTAATGCTTTACATAAGGACATTCCCACCATGTATGGAAAAAAGTCGCTTTTTGGCCGCAATTTTTCCAGCAGGATGATGATGTCTTGGGGTAGATGTGGGCAAGACGTGCTGGAGTAAGATAGCCTCTATGTAATACTCTTAGTGCTTGTTCTTGAATATTGATAGAATCTGAAATTCTGGCATGGATTTTCCATATTTTGTCCCATTGGTCACTTGAGTTTAGTTGTGGAATATTTCTTTGCCATGCAAGCATATAGCTTGGTGTCTGTTTGCATTTTGATTCTATTAGTAATTTGTAGATTTTGGAGATTAGGCCTTTTTTCTGGATTTTGTTTTTCATTAATAGTTCAAAGTTGGTAAGAGGTTCATTGAGGTTTTGTTTAAGTTGGTTGTCCTCTAGCAGATGTTGTATCTGAAGGTATTCGAACCAGGGCAGTTTTACATTGAATTTACGTTCCAGGGTTAGCTTAGGTAGAAGTTTTCCTTGAGCTCAAAGACACAATGATAATGCTCACTGTTTTTACATTGGGAGAGGCAAACGTCAAGTGAAGGGTTTTTTTTTTTTTTAAAGTAATATAATGTATACAGTGCATTGCACTGCCAGCCACGGGTTCTTTAGTGTTTGGTTATCATGTTTAAGTTGTGCTGGAACATGCGTTTATCTGAAGCTGAGTCATTTTATAGATCCATAAAACCTACATTTTCTGCTGTGTTCCTTTTCTTTTTAAGTTGGACACTCAAAGCAAACCTAAAACCCTAAAATAAATCTTCAAATGCTGCACAAAGCAGGACATGGTTTTTATTACATATCTTTGCAATTAGGACTAATTTACTGCCTTGAGAGCTGGCGATGGGGGGGGGGATGTGTAAGCTACTTCTTGAATAAATATACCTGTGTAGGGCAGGCAGAGCTTCTCTGTAAATGTTATCTCCATGTATTCAACAAGTACCAAGTACCTTGTATTCAACAAGTACATTAATTAATGGACCTGCAGCTGGCGGTACCACCTTGGCTCCTTCATCAAGGCTCTTGTTCCGTGTTTTTCTGCTTCATATGAAACTTGGATCCTGTCCCATCACAAGCTTCCCCTGCAGCTGACTCTCCCCACCCCCTTTTCCTGCTGCCCCAAAGTACAAAACATACTTTAGAAGTCTCTGCTGGAAGAACGCCAGCCAGCTTTCCAAAGAAATAAGAGCAGGAGTTATGTCTATTTCTATTTATATCTGTTTATAAAAAGCAACACATTGAATTGTAGTGTGGTGTTGTTGTGTATACTCACTGTTTCAGTTTTGCCTTAGAGAGAGTCCAGGTTACTGAACTGCCAAAAGAAAAAGAATTCATGGCAGTACAGAGAGCAACTCTTGACATTATAGATGGACCCTGCGCTAGATTGGTTTGAGAAGATTTAAAAATCTGTATATATATGGTGTGACAAGATAGGTCTACCAGGGGATAGTGACTTGACCCATCTGGCCCAGTTCCTGAGTCACTAGATCTCAATGAGGAGTTATGGCCTGGATCCCTGGAGCTTTTTATGGCTGGAATGATTTCTGCCAATGGAACAGCTCAGATCCTAAGATACTAGCACCTAATGAGAATTTCACATTTCTAGCTGCATTCCAACAGAAATCTCAGTGGGACTGATGCTCACTTAAGTGTGTGCAGGATTTCAGGCAGTGTTAGCTAATGGAAGTCATGGAGAAATGAGCTCTACATGGCATGCAATGTGCAAGGAGGAGAGGGAATTAGGAACATCTGAGCCACTTTGAGCCAACTGACTAGGACCTAGGCTGAGTATCTGCCCCTCTTCTTTTCCAGGTAGTCTGGACTTGATCAGAGGCATGAAAGAATCTTGGCCTTTGGCCTGCAGTCCCTATAAGTCTTGCCAGTAGAACCAGCACTGTCTTTGTGGACCATCAACTCTATGAGTTGCAGAAATACTTGTGGGAAAGAAGAGATGCACCATAACTTAACGCAATACATTACAATAGAAGTATATTCTAATAAAGTTTTAGTGATGTTCTTACCCACACAATTCATAATTTACTTATGGTCTAACCCCTGTTTTGGAGTTCTTCATGTTGTCAGGGTTGTGTATACCCTGAGTACTTTTACTGTGTTTCAGAAAGAGAAGAAGAAGAAGAGATTGAATTTATACCCCACTCTTCACTACCCAAAGGAGTCTCAGAGCGGCTTACAAACTCCTTTCACTTCCCCTCCCCACAACAGACACCTTGTGAGGTAGGTGGGGCTGAGAGAGTTCTGACAGAAACTGCTCTTTTTCAAGACCAGCTGTGCCAGAACTATGACTTGCGCAAGGTCATCCAGCAGGTGTAAGTAGAGGAGTGGGGAATCAAACCCAGTTCTCCCAGATTAGAGTGTGCACACTTAACCACTACACCAAGTGGCTTTTTGCAAAGTTAACCACCCCTTTCCCCACTAGAGATCTTCAATGTTTTGATTTTGTTAGAACAATTCTGCTCTGGGGCAGATGCTAGAGATGGGAACAAAATGAGAAATGAACCATGGTTCGAGCATGAACTTGGAGTGCTGGTGAATGAGAGCCTGCTGAAGACTCCCTGTAAGTTTGGCATCTCTAACTCACGAGGGGGCTGTTATACCATCTCCCAAAATCAAGAATCGAATGAACCATGAACCAGTTTGGGAAATGGAGAAAGTTCATGAAAGTTCATGGTTCACGTAATGAAATGAACCTCACTTTCCCGGTTCGTGCCCATCCCTAGCAGATATCTATTTCCATACAGCAAGAGAGGACATCCATGCAATGGTAGGTAACATTTAAGTGCTAATAGTTTTCTTGTAACATATAGTTTATTAATAGTTAGGCAAAAGAAATATTTTTCCTGTTTTCATAAGGTTGGATCATTTTCAGAGAAATGGTTACCAGATTCTTTTTCTCTCTCTTTATCATTACTAAAACATGGAACAACTGTTAGGATTATATTTTAATTGACTAAGGGCACAAGCTCGTGTATATATATTCATGAGTAAATTATTTCAATGGGACTTACTTCTAAGGAAGTATTTGTTGGATCTGCCTTAGGCAAATAAAACCATTTTGATTAATTAAGTCAATGATCAACTATTATTTGACTATAATCGTTTTGTGTCATTTGGCAGCATTTAGAATTTCTGCTCCAGAAATGTTAAGATACCTGACCTGGTACATATTTTCCTCATACATTAGTTGGTGTATGGATAAATACAAAATAATGGCCAATTAATGGTCAATTCTGATATACTTTTTAAAAAAGAGAACCCCCCCCAAAAAAAGTCTTTTGATTGTTTAGCCCTCATAGTGAAGCTGTTCAGACATGCAGGCACACATTAGGGATGGGCATGAACCAGGAAAACAGTGGTTCATGATGGTTCATGGTTTGTTGAATTAAATGAACATTTCATGTAATTTTTTCTGTTGTTCATGGTTTGTTTGGTTCATGAGTTCAAGAGGTGGTAGAACATCTCCCTCATGAGTTAGAGAAGCCAAACTCACAGGGATTCTTCAACTGGCTCTCCTCCACCTGTCCTCCAAGTTTGACAAAGATTGGATTTGTGATGTCTGAATTATAGCCCCCAAAGCAGGTGCCCCCAGGAAAGCTCAGCTCTAGCCTCCCCTTAAATCAGCCACTCAGCAAGCAATCTTCCTAACTCACTCTCACATGATGACTAACTTCTCTCTCTTCTGGCTGCAAAGTGAAAGCAGCTGACTCAGGGTGTGTGTGTGTGTGTGTGTGTATAGATATAGACACACACATATATGTATGTATATATGTATATACACACACAAAATCTGTTCCCACAGAGCACAATGGGAGCTCCGTGGTTGGCTTGCAGAGCTGCCAATTAAGCTATGGACAACTGCTATGGGTATTTCTAGGGGTCTCCACAAGTCCATCCCCAGTGTTACCGAGAAACTGATTGATTCAACGCCAGGCTGTCTGGAGAACGAACTGCTCTAACGAACCAAACAAACTTCCATGGAAAAAAGGTGGTTCGTTTTTGGATTCAGAAATTGGATTTAAACAGTTCGTTTCTCGGTTTATGCCCATCCCTAATACACATAATCACTTGATCTCTCAGTCCTTGATTACACAACACTTGGAGCTTCAACCATCAGCATGACTGGCCATTGAAAAGTAAGAAGTTGAATCCCTCCATTGGTCAGCAAAAGGAACTGATGAGCACTGATCTTTCCAGATTTCCACTTCCACCCAGGAGTCCTTCCTTACCCAAGGAAAATTTATTTCTGGGATCACAGGATCTGCATGGAGTAACAGCCATGCAAGTCAGGAGGCTGTAGTGGATAGGGGAAAGAGAACGAAATTGCTCCCTCCTGTTTCTTCCATGAGTGGAGCTTATAAGTGGAGCTTCACTGACAGAGCTATAACTCTATTTGGGTTCTGTGTGACCAAAGAAATCAAGTTCCCCAGTATTAGAAAGGGCTGCAGTGCAGAAGGAAAGGAGGATGGTGATTGCACACTCCTTGTGCAATCCTAGTGCTGGATTAAACCCATTATGTCTGACCTGACACTGGGTGATATGAAGGTTCTATCTGGGATGGCTTATTGAAGCATTCATTGTGATGACTCCTTCACACATCACAGATATTGAGCAATGAATATGCATGTGAGAACCAGCCATAGGTCTGTATTTTAAAAAAGTTCCATTGAAGGCACTTCTTTAATTTGATCCCTTAAGAGAAATAACAATAATGTATATATAATAAAAATATTTAAGTATATTTCATTGTAGTCTAATGTAAGAAAAGTCTGTGTAACTCTGGGGCTTATGTCATGGCTTCTTTGAAAATTAACTGCATGGGATTGTGCTGCTAGTTACGGCCTCCTTCCAAAGCAGAAACTTCTTAATCCTTTCTGCTGATGAAGACTGGGCTACCACTAGATGACTCCTCTAGTTTCCATCTAATATCTGATGTCTCTTTTGTTGGAACTGATTTTTCTTCAAGGAATCTAATGTGCCACCAGTTAGTGGATATGGTATTTTTTCCAACCAACACAGTTTGCTCATGTGCATTATGTTTCCATGCAGTTCTTCAGGAATTCCGAACACACTCAAACTAGGCTGTAGACAAAGTTTTGCAACTGATCACTGTGTTATAAAAGCTACCATTAAGATGACGTGATATAATAACTCAGTATTAAGTTGTAATAGAACAATGTTTTTCTACCAATCTTTTTAGGCTACACAAGGGAAAACAGCCAAATGGCAGCCTGTGGACCATGGCAGCCACTGCTGCCACTGCCCAGTGAAAGGAAAGGTGGCAGTCACTCACTGCTGGGTAGCAGAGGATTCGGGTTCGGTGGTGCGTCGCCTGTGATTGTGAAACCCCAGCAACAGCCTGATAATATTGACGATTAATGCTGGTCTCTTACCCGTAGACAACAGTGTAGCAGATCTTGAATACTTTTTCATGGAAGGTGGGGGGTCAGTATTAAATACAAAAGTATCTTGCGTGGATTGCATATTATTGGAACGTATTTGGTTGGAAATCAAACGCTTCTCTATCCACCAACATTTGTGTTTTAAGTTTTATTTTCTCACTGAAATTGTCACTAATCATGCTGCTTAATAATCCTAAGGTTACTTGAAGTGCTTTTGTTTGAGAAACCTTTCAAGCAAAGCCAAGGCAGCAGATTAGAGATTTTTTTCTTGTTTGTAGACAAAAATACATTAAAATAACCAAGGGAGCTATTACTCTTCCACATAATTATTTTTAATGTCTCCTTGGACATGTACAAAATGCCTTCTAGTTCCTTGGGGAGAGGAACTAAAAACGGGGAGAAAGTAATTTTTTGTTTTTACATTTTGCAGCATGGCCTTCATTACATTGTGGTTTGTTTTTCCATTGTGCAACACCCACCCCCAAAGACATTGATAAACATTTTAGGGTTCCAAAATGTAGAAAAATAAAGAGTGCTTTTCTTTAGGAATTCACTGCTACTACATTCTTTAAGATCCATGCAACGTTCTGCAGCCTTAACATACTCACATGATTTATGGGGTTATATTTCCAAGAAAATAGTCTCCTGTCACTACTGATACTTCCAAACTGGTACAGGGAGGCAAGCCTGCCAGAAGAATGGACAGTGGTGGAAGGAGCAACAGAGACTGGAAATATGGAAGGTCAAATAGTTACGCAGCTTGATCTGGAAATTCCATCATGGAGCTGAAATACACATCTAGGGTCCTTTCTGCATTTGCCTACCACTCCGGATTTTCTCAGTGTTTGAGCTGAGGCAATTTAAGTCCATGGCAAAACAAGGGCTGATTCTGCATTGGCTTTTCCCTCTGTTGAAACCCAGGTTGGAACAGAAATTCCCCTCTGCATTGCATGCTGCTGTCACTTCCTTTGATCTTCGGATTTTATTGTACCCTCCACACTGCATGCCATTTTGACTTTCTTTGGTTATTGGGTTTTATGGTACCTTCTGCATAGATTTATGCAGGGCTTTTTTTGTGGAAAAAGCCCAGTAGGAACTCATTAGCATAATAGACCACATGCAACAGCAGAAATTCATTAGCATATTAGGCCACAACCCTGACAGTGCGGCTCATTAGCATAGTAGGCCACACCCCCATGTTGCCAGAAGTGTGGTCATCCAGCCACACCCACCTTTTGCTTCTTATTCTGTTTACCTTGTTTGTTGTCAAAACCCAGGCTTTTTTTGTAGCAGGAACTCCTTTGCTTGTTAGGCCACACACCCCTGATGTGGCCAATCCTAATGAGTTTCTGCTGCTGGGTGTGGCCTATTATGCTAATGAGTTTCTGCTGCTGGGTGTGGCCAACTCAGGAGCCAGCCGGAACTCTGTTTCTCTGCATTCCTGCCCAAAAATAGCCCTGGATTTATGGCCATTTTATGGCTGTTCAGGGGTGACTTTGCAGTCAGTACTGCATTGCCCCGAGGTATTTGAATGTGGTTTTGAGTTGCACTTTATCCTCCCCATTGTGAAAATGTGGAGTGAATGCTAGATGCAGAATCGCCCAACAGCATCCAAATAGCCTGGGGCAACAGCCAGTTGAAACCAGGCTAGCCACTGAAGGGAGCTAATGTAATGCAGAATAGGGGGAAACCTAGAATAAAAAGAAGGTTGAACTCAATTTTAGTGCAGAATGGGGGGAAAAACCTGGATTAAAAAGAAGGCTGAATTTGATTTTAGTATAGAATTGCTTGGAGGACACGGTGGTGAATATGGACTAAAAGGAGAGTGCAGAAAGGGCCTAGAGTTTGCATGAGTTCAGAGTGCATGTCAGAGGCCTGATCCGGTTTTTATGACAAAGGAAGAAGAAGCAGGGGTATTTCATGGCTTTGTGGCACAGGGAACTCTGGGTCATAAGGCACTAGATACATGACTCAGCAAAAACTATATGGATACATCTCATACCATTAGTAAGTTAAAAGAAGAAAATATGCTGTGGTTTATAAAAAATACTGAAGCCTCAGACATGAGTCGATGATTATACATAGAATGATGGAGCAGGTAAAAAGATCATCACACTGAAAGGAACCTCAGATGGTCTATCTGTAAAAATCAATTTTAAAAGTCTAGTTGATAATTTTGGAAATAAAGAATCAATCAGTCAAATATAGATAATGAAAATATACAGAAAGGTAGAAATGATCCTGTAAGCTTTTAGTTTGTCATATGATGTTAACATCGAATGGGTTGGATCCCACAGAAGATTCGCATGAACAGAAGGGGTGCTTTTAACCCCCCCTTGCAGACATCCCCCTTCTGCCATCTCAGGGCCCCCCTTTCCTTCAGGAGTAGCATTTCAGGGGGCATTTGAGGGTGCAGTGAGAAAGGGAAGTGAGGAAGGTCCACTCTGCTAATGGAATTTGCTTCTGTTGGTAGAAATGTTCTACAAGATCCAAGATACGTAAATGCACATATCCAAAGGAGAATTAAGGTCCAAAACAAGAGATCAGAAGAACAAATGGGAAGATCCGCAAAATCAACACAATTCTCATGACTGCTGTATTTTGACAGTGCCATCCTACACAGTTATAGCCTTTTAAGTTCCCTGAAGTCTATATTGGTATATTGCTGTATCAAAAGTTGGATGATCATCTGTGTTACTGAGAGGCTGCACCATGAATCCATGTCACATTTTTCCTACCCCAGAAGGAGGGCTGGGCAAAGCAACCTGTGAGGGCAGAATGGTCACAAAAAGGACTCTGTGGTCTGTTGTCTTTGCAGGCTTTCAAGGCCAACACCTAGGATAAGTGCCTCTATCAATGGGCTGCCTAAAATGCAGACTCTCACATTTCTTTTCCCCTTTCTTTTTGAAGTAACAATTTCTGTTCTTTGGAACACGAGAGGAAGGGAGCATATTTATTTGCCAGAGAGAAAATCTGAAGGGTTCTGGATCAGGTTTATATTGCTCAAAGGATGCAACTTCCCTTGCATACAAGTCTGTACATGCTAAGTAGAGTTATACCCTTCTAAGTCCATTGAAGCTTCCCTGCCCCCTCCTATGAAGACTAGAAATTGTTACTTCAAAAAGAAAGGAGGAGAATTGAGATTCAACATTTTAGGCAACCCATTGGACAGGACATTTATCCTGGACATAAGCCTTGGAAGCCTGCAAAGACACCTGAGCTAACTACACAGTCCTTTCTGTGCCCATTCTGCCCAGCAAATTACTTTGCCCATCTATTGCTGTGAAGGAGGAAAATCTGACATAGATTTCAGGTGGCAGTCTCTCAGCAACATGGACTATCATCCAATTATTGGTCCAGCAATGCAACTGGGTTATCTACCTGCAAGAGATAGGAAGGGAACTAGGGATGTGAATGGAAGGCCAAAGAATCATAGCAGAGTGAGGGTGAGAGAATAGTACAGAAAAGGAGCAAAAATAGGGAGTAGATAGTTAATACCACAAAGAAACAACAATAGTGGCAACAGGGAGCTTGACCAGGAGTTTTGCTTTGGATGTGCCATTACCTAGGACTGACTGTTCCAAGGCTGTACTTGGTGATTCATGAGAGAAACCATGCTGATTTGTAGTCCCACTGGTCTTGGCTCTTACTTACTAGTGCCAGTGCTGCATACAGCATACATGATGGAAGCATTTGTGGAAGTCAAAATATATTTAAGTCCTTACTCAATGGCATGATGAATAATTAGGCAATTAAGGAAAGGAAATAAAAGGAGCCTGAATAAGGAGAGATCTGTTACACTATGAACTCATTTCTTCAGGAAAATGGTAGAAGCCCCACAGTGTGGGAAACATAACATTAAGTTTGACAAAGAGCTGAAATGTGTACCATGGGGAACAATCCTGCACTGTCACATGGGGCTTGACTTGCATGGCCTAGTAGCCCTTTTCCACCTCTTAATTAGTGTGAATCTACAGTCATCAAGTATTCCTACTTGGTATGGGAGACTAGAATATGAAGAAGAAGAAGAAGAAGAAGAAGAAGAAGAAGAAGAAGAAGAAGAAGAAGAAGAAGAAGAAGAAGAAGAGATTGGATTTATACCCCGCCCTTCACTATCCAAAGGAGTCTCAGAGCGGCTTATAAACTCCTTTCCCTTCCCCTCCCCACAACAGACACCCTGTGAGGTAAGTGGGGCTGAGAGAGCTCAGACAGAAACTACTCTTTTTTCAAGAACAGCTGTGCCAGAACTATGGCTTGCCCAAGGTCACCCAGCCAGTGCAAGTGGAGGAGTGGAGAATCAAATCCAATTCTCCCAGATTAGATTCCATGCACTTAACCACTACACCAAACTGGCTGCATTATGCATTTCTACAACTGATATATTCCTGGGGACAACAATACATATGTACTTCAGGTCAGGATACCAAATAGCAAAGCTATTATTACAAAACTAACTCAGGTAGTGAATGAAAACAGGGAATTAAACATTGGGTTAATAGGCAGAGACTGATTCTCCACAAGCAGCTGTGCCGCCGTCACTCTTCTATTTCCCCTGGTTGTATTGGTCAGTTTCACACTATTCGCTGTGCAACTGCATTTTGACCCACATGTCCCCCTCATTTCCCCCTCATCTTCTCAATACTGTTTCTTGAGGATCGAGAAGACGCAAAGGAAATCAGGGAGATGCAGGTCAAAGTGCGGCCATGCAGCAAAGAGTGTGAAATTGACCAATACAACTAGGGAAAATGGAAGAGTGATGGCGGCACAGCTGCTTGTGGGGAATCGGTGATCGTCTTTCATGTTATCATATGCAAATTAAAAGTGTTTGTGGTATTTTGTTTTGTTCATATGGGAATTGCTGAATGGCAAAGATGTAAGTTTTGTATTTTGCAGTGGTCCTTATGAGAAGCTCTTAAGATGTCTTTGTCACTCAGCAATGTGAACTTGTAAAAATACAATTCTTTTCAAAAGTTATAACCTTCCATGAGATGAATAATAGTCTAGAACTGCACTGCAAGACCAAGGTGGCATCATTAGATGAAGAACCACTATAGAAATAGCTGTGCTGACCTGATTTGTGGGTGTACTGTCATTCAGATCTCTCCCTCTCTTTCTCTCTTACCTCCTCTCCCTGCCACCATTACTTCTTTATAAACACATGGAGCTACATAACAGCAATCAATTTCTCTTTAGCTACCATAGATCCTTCCACTCTTTCTGTACCCCAACTAGACTCTTCATTTTCCAGAAGCAGGCAACTGAAGTAGGAAAATAAGTGCAGATCTGTGGGATAGAAAATAGTCAGGGCCTGGGCCCTTTGAGTCCTCAGGCAGAGTATCAGAGCAAAAGAAGAAAGGCATACCTGCAAAAAATATATATCTTTTTTTGAAATGAAAGGCTAACATCTGCTGTGCTCCCAAGAGCTAAAAGCATTTGGAAATGTGGCTTATCTGATTTTTTAAATAACTTAAACAGGAATATGAATTATTGCATATGAGCTAATTCATAAGTAAATCAAATTGTCTGCTTTTGGAGATTCTTGTTCAATTATCTTCTTATTGGAATGGAATATTGTGGTATCCCATTGGGACTGTGTGATTTAACCTGATATTAACAGAAATGTTAATAGGCATCCAACTTTTTGTACAGGGAAAAGAAGGGATTATTTAGTTCTGAGAAGTGGGCACAATAGAAGGGTTTTTTTATGTAGAATATATGGAAGACAGAAGTTAGAACTGGACAGGACCAGGAGCACATTTCCATGGGATTTATTTTCTTATATTTCTAGGTGAATTTATAAAACTGTATGAATGATGTGTTTTAAAAAACTGTATGTATGATGTGTTGCTATAACTAAACACATTGACCTGGTTGACATTGACTTGGTTCAGACATGATGTGATATCCTCAGGTCCTAGTGCCCAGGCCAAAATCTATTACAAAGGAAGTGGGAGACCAAGAGACAGCCCCTGCCCCCCTGGTACCTTAGAGTGACACTACTAATTCTCATGGCTTCTTCACAAGTTATTAAATTACTAGGAATAAGGCCCGTTGTGGGGGGAAATACAACAAGCTCTAGAAAGAGGGTGGAGGGGTCAATGATATTGTATCTTGCAGGCAGAGTAAACTCAGAGTAGTGTTTTGCAGTGTAAAGAAATAATGTGGGAGTGAAGAACAGCATACCTTATGGTAGTAGAGAGTAATTGTTGTCTGTGGTCCTGGACACAATTGACAGTTTTGGAGTATGGTATCTGTGGCAGTGTACCTGTCTGAGGTCCCACCCCTCCTCAAACCCACCCTCTCCAGGCTCCACACCCGAAATCTCCAGGAATTTCCGTACCTAAAGTTGGCAACTTTATCTCCTCCCTTCTCAGCATCCTCTTCCTAGGCAAAGTTCTGTCTTTCTCCTTAGTGGGGAGCAAAGCAGCTAACTTCATTCTCCTCTTGCACTTTGTGATCTGTACAGCAACCCTGCAAGCTAAGTTAGGCAGAAAGTCTGTGGTTGGTCCGAAATCACCCAGGCAGCTTCCATAGGGATGCTCCTGCTGAACAGGAGCAAGCAGCCAGGGCTAGTGAAGTAGCCAGTCAGGAGGCATGAAGTCACCCTGAGAGTGCTGGCAGGCCTAGGGTTGCCAACAAAGACAGATTGATGCAAAGGAGGATGGAAAAGGCTCCATATCTCTATTTTGCCTTAAATTGGTTTTGATGCCAGCAGAGTGAGAAAATGCCAGAGGCTCTGGGTGGGTGCCCCATGGTAAATGCACCAAACAATTCCCAAAGATTTTCCAAAACACTACTCTGTCCACATTGATTTTTTACACTCAGAGTCCCCTGCCAGAATGCAACACATCCCCAGCACTTTGAATTAGCACCAGAGCTTTAAGAGCTCTCCAGCTGTCACCTGGAGATTGGCAACAATGGTTTTCCAGGAAGAAAGGTTTGGAGGGTGGGGTCTGTGGCATTGTATCTGTATGAGGTCCCCATCTTCCTCCTCCTCAGACCCCACCCTCAGCAGCCTTCATCCCTAAAATATCCTGGAAGTTTCCAACCTGGAGTTGGCAACTCTATGTCCTTTCCAGGCAAACATCAGCCTACCTTTATCTGCCTGTCTGTCTTCAGGTTTACATCTCCTCCCCCCTCCCTGCAGCCTCTACCTAAGGAAAGGGCAGTCTTTCCCTGCAATGAAACCAAAGCAGCTGACATCATTCTCCTCTCCCCCATAAGATCCATACAACCACCCTGTGAGGTATGTTAGGTTGAAAGTCTGTGAATGGTCCATAATCCCCCAGGCAGCTTTCATAACATGAACCTGGGACCTGCCCACCATCCTTTGAAGTACTATCAGGTACATATCAGTGGCAGTAATAGGGTGACTGCTGGCACCTTTTCCTATCATTTCTTGCCTTGTGGTATTCTGCTTGTGGTGTGATCTGTCTTTTCTGTGGTGTGGCATGGTTGTGTTATTGGGTTTGTTTCTTTTGAAGGGGAAGTGATGTGTTGTGGGTGAAGACATATTTTACCTCAGGATATACCAGGTCGCATATGCAACTGACAGTTCTAACTGTCTGGGGGGGGGAGTTTGAGGTGCAGAATGGAGTGAGGTCCAGTCAGCTTTCATATGCAAATGACCTTGCAATGCTGGCCCAATCAGAGAAGAGTGGCCTAGGCTGCAGTGGGTGGTTGAGAAGAGAAGACCCAGCACCCATCCAGTGCCAATTGAGTACTCTTGAGTGGCAGTTCATCTGCCAACGGGTGTATCGGTACTCTTTTTTAAAATTATTATTATAAAGAATTTTTTTTAATTAAAAAAATAATAATAATGCGCACTCTTCAAGGGCCAATGTGAGAGCCTGGAATCTTGAATAAATTACTAAGCCTTTTATCTATATATAAGATTACATATAAGCAGATTTATGCAGGAAGGAACTAACATTTAGATCATGAATTGTTTATGTTTGTGTAAGCCATTCTGTGCAGATGCTCAGGAAATAGGTAGGTGGGATCCTAACAGTGTTACCACCCCATCTCACCCAAACCCACTCCTTTGTACAGCCCCCTCTTCCATATCACTTTTTTTTCTATGCAGGTATCTTAATCCCTATATGGATTTTTTTGGGGAGGGTTAATCAAAGGGGACTACTTCCTCACTTTTTTCCAGCAGAAAAGTTGGTTGGATCGAAAATCTTCTGCTAGGTTAATATTCAATGAAGCTGTACAGCATCACTAACCTTTCCCTGTGCAACAGGGAACAGAAGAACAGAAATTAAAAACAAGAGGATCCCCACTCCCTTTATTGCATAAAGCACATCTCTTTGCTTGTCTATGGAAAACAGTTGGAATTTACTATACTGCCAGTCTCATTTAGAAATCAAATGTCATTTATATTGGTGTGCTGGGGCAAGGGACGGAAGAAGGCTGATCCATGTGGGAAGGAAAATGCTTTCCCTGACAGAAGACAGCTAGAGTTTTGATGGGTGAGTCAGCAGATGAGATATTAGGTGAGTGAACCGGAAACGTTCACAATTTGAAAAACGAGGGAGAAAGAGTACTTTTGCCTGAGTAAAATTTCAGGACAAACTGCCAAATATGGGAAGGTGGGTTTTGGATTTTATCCAAGATACTTTCCTCCTCTTAATATCACCACGAACTAGCTATGGACGCAGGAATTAAGTTGTAAAATATTAGAAGTCTAAAATTGTCTCCATAGAACAATTCTGGGAACAAAGAATCACACTGTTGCTCAGACAGTTGGATAATCTGGTACTTTATTTGTGCCCTAGTGGAAAGACTTTCTTGTCATTAGTGTGTGTGTGGGGGGGACCACAACACATTATGGGGGAGGACTCTTTGTGGATCCTTCAAACTTAACAAACATATTATGATATGGATTTTGTGGACTACAGTCCACAAACATTTATGCCACAGTAAATCTGTTAATCTTTAAGAAGCCACAAGATTCCTTTTCCCCCCTATAACAGACTAAGACTGCTATTTCTCTGGAATTTGTCAACATGACAGAGGATGTCTTGTGCTAGAGGGCCAAGAAAGTGTTCCTTTGGAAGTGGGGTGGGAGAATAGATGGATTTACTTCTCCGTTTAGGTCTATCTGAACACCCTTATTTGGAGTTATGAAAATTATTTTCCTCCAGGTCAGACCCTAGCTTCTCCCCCCACACACACACATTTCCTAAAGCCACCTCTGACATAGTGAACTCTGTTCACACCTTTGTTTAGGGAATTCTTATGCTAGTTTATTGGAGATTCATGTAAGATTTTGTACTTACAAAAGAAAACCCAGATAACAATTAAAATGGTATCATGAAGAAGCAAGATTCAGAGAAATCTTCTTCAATACATTCCAAGAAATCTTCTTCAATACATTCTTCGATACATCCCAAGTTCATTTGCTAAAAAGGTTTATTTTGAGGGACCAGTTATTGTGGCTTTCTTTACTCTTAGACAGAAGGACAAATTTTGAGTCCAGTGGCATCTTTAATACCAACAAACGTTTATTCAAGGTATGAGCTTTCGTGTGCATACACACTGCATGCGCACGAAAGCTCATACCTTGAATAAACCTTTGTTGGCCTTAAAGGGGCCACTGGACTCAAAACTTGTTCTGCTGCTTCAAACCAATATGGCTGCTGTTGTGTCCTGGGATCAGAAGGCAGAGCTGGCGAAATACAGCCAAGCTTCGCTCTCTGAGAACAATAGGGACTAGGTTCCTGAGCTCGCCAGTAGTGAACCAATGGCAGCATTGGCGGGCAATTCAAACCCGCCAATAGGAATATAAGGCCGTCCCCCTAACTGTATATAGTTACCTCCGGCCGTTGCTGTGTGTTCTTTGTCTTGTGTGAAGTACGAATAAACGCGTCTTCTCTTATGTCGTCGTCCGAGTCATGAGGCCCGAAACCCAGTACTTTACAGCTGCCCACCTGGATTTACTTTTAGACAATACCTAATAATTATAGCAATGCTATCAGCACAGAAGAAGAAGAGAAGAAGAGATTGGAGTCTCAGAGCAGCTTACAATCCCCTTCCCTTCCTCATCCCACAACAGACACCCTGTGAGGTAGATGGGACTGAGAGAGCTCTGAGAGAACTGCTCTTGAGAGAACAGTTCTGAGAGAACTTGTGACTGATCCAAGGTCACTCCAGAAGTTTCATGTGGAGAAGTGAGGAATCAAACCCAGTTCTCCCAGATTAGAGTCCACACTCTTAACCAATACACCAAACTGGCAGAATAAATAGGTAGCTGTTTTGATCAATAGGATCTGTGCCATCTGGCATGTATATCTAGTAAATAGGTACAATTTATTGTTTATAATAACAATCACTTAGTGTTTAGAGACAGTGAGATATCCAGATATTTAGGCAGTGTTCTTATATGTGACAATTAAAAAGCTTCTCAGCCCTTCCCCTGCCATTGATCTGCACATGTGAAAGACAGTTCTGAAAGAGCTTATACCAGATTTCTGACTCAATGGATGGTGGGTGGGAAGGCTGCCTATCATGCCGCATTACACTTAGCTGTGATTTTTTAAATGTTAACTACACCGAAGAAATAATCAGAAGGGATCTGAAAAACATATCTGAATGATTTTTATTTGCATTTGGGTAGTTGTGTAGCCCTGATGGCCAGCAAAACATATATTGCAATATTAACATTTGAAATATTGTTATGCTCTCTGTTGGATTAAATTTAGGAATCTTTTTCAGGATTTAATGGGTGCTGCATTACTGAAATTGATGTTGTATACACTCTTCTCATATACAGGTCCACAGTATATCACTACAGGATACTCAAGGGTAAACCAGCATCCAAGATCTCCTTGCCTTGTTACAACAAACATTTGTTCTAGGGAGAAGTGAAAGGAGAAGCTGTATTTTTGTTACAGTTAATGTGGCCTTGAGTTCTCTTCTATCACAGTATCTGTTACAAACTGCTTATATTGACTCATCAAGATCCCCTCTCCATGGCTCACACTCCATCAAAAATGTCTCTAATATCATGCTATTTCTTTAATATAACAAAAACCAGCTGTATTTGAAGTTTGAAGTTATATTTCTGAACTCGCAGGCCAGAATCCAGGTGATGCATAGTTTTATGTATAAATTGCATAAAAATTACATATAAATTACTCGTATCAACATCATCTGTTGAGGCATTTTGCACATCTAGTATTAGACTGTTTAATTGATTTATGTGTTTTAAATTTTAAAATTTTAATTGTAAATTGGCACTGTTGTGCAGACTGATATTTTGGAACCCGCCCTGAGCCTGCCGTGTGGGGAGGGTGTGTACAAAACTGAAGGTCACAGCTACAAATAAACTATTAACAGAGATACAAAGAAGCTGCCACACAAAGCGCTACAATGCATGTATATTGTCACATAAGAATATGACAGTATAACAAGATAGGTAAGTATTGTGTAAACAAGTTAAGGAGTCATAAGAAGACATAGAAATGTTAGGAGTGTTGACAAAATTCCCCGGAGTATGTTTCTGTTTCGTAAGTACTTCTTCTGAATGCAGTCAGGTAAACCTTATAAAAATTACATAACAATTATGGTAGATATACAAAAGGTTGTACAATGTACCTTTAAATACTCTATTCAATAAAAACTTTTAATACATACAAGATTGTGTCTTCCGTTCATTCATTCATCATAGATTGCAATCATTCAGAAAGGTAATCAAAATGCTCTAGAAAAAATACACACATAAAAATAAATGTCATCTATTTAAATCCGTTGAAATTACATTACAAAAGGAAACAATTTACCCTAATCCATTATGCATGGTAACTTTCAAAGATGGGCATGCTGAAAAAGGTAGTAAACAGTGTTACTGATCCACACCTTATAAATCATTCTCAACCTAGCACAAAAGTAAAATATCAACTATTCCTAACTCACTAAAAAGTTACAAAAATCTATTTTATATATATATATTTTTTCTTTATACCTATAGAAAACAAGACAAGTTTTTATAAAAAGCAAGATAAATCTAAAGATACACTTAAACCATGGGGCTGGCAGGTGTTTAATCGATGTATCCAAAACACCTCCCTGTGGAGTAGGTGCTTGTGTACATCCATTCTGTTAAATCTGTTGGGACGCAGTACTTCCAAAACGACAAACCTGAAGTCATCATATCTATGTCCTTTATCTACAAAATGTTGAACAAGGGGGGCATCAAGATATTTATGTTTGATGAGTGACCTGTGCTCCAAGGCACGTGTCTTAATTGTATGTGTGGATTCTCCTATGTACTTTAATTCACAAACACATTGCAAAAGGTAAATCACTCTCTGTGATGCACAATTGGACAAAAAATCAATTTCTTTCCGAAAGTCCACTTCTGGAAAATCTAATACTCATGTCTCCCAGGCTTGTTCACACACCACACATCTACAGGCTATACATTTAATAAAATAAATAAATAAATAAATAAGTATTTGCACAATAACTCAAACTGTTGCGTGGATCAAATTATTTTGTGGCAACAAAGAGTTGTAGGCAAGAACTTACACAATCACAAGATCCTGTGCTATTCAGGAAGCTGTACACTTTTCTGTTGATTTCTATAAGACTTTGTAGTACTGATTTTCATTGACTGAGTCTTTGAAAGTAAGGCCCGCTGATTTCTAGCATGCAGGTAAGCGGGTACAATTTTACCGAATGGGACTTCTGAGTGAAAGTCCAGTGCTGGATATTTGGCTAAGGGACAATGCCATCCAAAGGAGAAGTACAGCCCTCTGAATGCATCCAGGTCCATTGGTTTAGACAGATGTAACTCAGCATGGTGTTTGGAGAACAGCTGGAAGTGCCTGACACCTCTGCCCTTCCTATTTGGAATTAAAAACTCATTCAGATTATCAGGACTTGCTGCACCCCCCCATGCCTCTGAAGAATGGTACAGTATAAAATATAGGGAATCTTTGGGGGTTTCCTCCTTTTTAAAAACTAAACAGGAGTCTAGTCCACCAAAAAATTATTCAAAGAGCTATTGTCCACGAAAGTTTATGCTGTGATAAAACATTCTTAGTCTTGCTAGTCTAGGTGCTACTAAACTCCTGTTTATTTTTGCTGCAACAGACCAACCCAGCTACACTTTTGAAATTACTGGCATGGAAGGCATTCCTTTAAAGACAGTGGAAATGCTGGACTGGGGACCACTGGAACCCTCTTCTGTTTTTCTTTTATATTTGAGAAGTCCTAGTTCCTAATAGAGTTTCTGAGCAGTCCTAGCTAATCTCCACAGAGATCCTATTGTGTGTCCCAGACCTTTAAAATGTCACACAGATCTGAAAGATGTTACTGATACCTACTCGTATATGAACTTTTATTCACCAGAATCTTGGCTGGAACTAGCTGTAGAGGGATATTTTATGGCCTTATGCAGCCTGCTGATTTATGTTCAGGTTTGCCCTAGCAATATGCTAATAAATTTAACAAGACCTCTGTAGTACCCTTGTACTTCATTTAAAATGAAGCTCGGTGCAAGGTGAGATGTCATGGGGAGGGGGAGGAAGTGCCCTAGAGGACTGAATGCCACAATGCGATCCACAAGCCAAAGTGTGGCTACCTAGACAGCTTACAGATCTATACAAGAAATTATTGAAATGGGAAATTTAGGCTGTAATCCTAAATAGTTGGATATCAGTTCTACGAAGATCAATGTGGGGCTCATGTCCAATTATGCACATGCTAACAAGTCTGGAACTCACTGGGACTGCCAAGTAAACAGGTTTAAATGTGTTTAGGGACCAGGATACAAGTCAGCTGAATCTAACTGCAGGGCAGTCTTACCCTGGGCTAACTCAGAATAAAATCACAGCAAGTTCCACTAAATCTCAAATAAGTGTACATAGGATTGCAATCTTACAATCCTGCTTTCAGATAAAGCAGTGCTTTAATGCACATCTGGTGTGAAATTTATTTCCAAGGAAAAGATTCAGATTTCAAGGCGGGGTTGAAAACTTGGGTACAGGCGTAGACGACGGGTGGATCACAACCACTGATACATCACAGGACTCAAACAAAAGTGTTCCAATTTAAGCTGTGCATGAATCACATAGCCGTCTCTATTATATCATGATACCCCCACATATATCTCAAAGCACATCTATAGGGATAATCCCTGTGCTCCCAATCCAGAAGTTTCAGCCCAGTGAAAACAAATGTAGGAACTAGTTTATCCCAGAAAACTGAAGTCTCTCTGTGTGTGGGGGTGGAGGTGTATCAAAATCTTCCTTTTCTATAAGACCGGAGAAGGCTAGGATATGACACAGTGTAAATACCTCTACCCAGGAGACAACTGTTAGCAGGCTCATTCAGCAAAGAGGAGTAATGTTCTGGGAAAAGAGAGATTAGAGCGTTGCATT
Organism: Gekko gecko; assembly: GCA_029375565.1. Lineage (NCBI taxonomy): Eukaryota > Metazoa > Chordata > Lepidosauria > Squamata > Gekkonidae > Gekko > Gekko gecko. Next base: position 128,567,209 of record JAPDNY010000003.1, read on the forward strand.
TCCTACAGGTGCAGGAAAAGGAGCCTCTCTCTCTCTCTCTCTCTCTCTCTCTCTCTCTCTCTCTCTCTCTCTCTCTCTCTCTCTCTCTCTCCTCTCTCTCTCGATCCCTCCCCCCACTTTCCACCTCTTCCCCTCCTCCTCTTGTTCTTCCCCAAAGTTGAATCTGGGGTCACAAATTCTAATTGTAACCTCAGACTGGAATTCCAGATGGTGTGTTCGGGACTAGGAGCAAGTCTCAGTTCATCAATTTCATGTGCTCGAGTGTCTGCTCTGGCTGTGGCCCCGACTCCATTCCCAACGTGGCATTAATGCAGAACAAATTGAGACATATCCTCTCGATAATTAGTTCCAGGATTGCCAAGATTTACGGTAAAATAATAGAGCGAGCTCCACAAAGCTGTTTTTCTTTGGCTTTTTTTCCGCCCAACTAGAGGAGGGCGCTGGGCGGTGGAGACCGGCGCGTTGACACCGGAGCGAGGATGGAGGCGAGGGGAGAGAGCTCCGGGGGGGGGCTTCGTGGTCTGGGGGCGAGCACAGCCTGCCTGCCACAGACGATTTGCGGAGCTGAAGCCAAGGAGGATCGAGCTAGATCCGGGGGGAGAACGGACTCTGTTGCCCATAGAAGATCCCACATAGAAGAGCTTTGCTGGACCAGACAGAAGGTCCAGCGTCCTGTTTCCTGCAGCGGCCAATCTGACGCTCCGGAAGCTCACGGGGCAAGACGCGGATGTTTAGAGGTACTCTGCTTCTGGACATGGAGGTTCCACTCGTCTATTATGGCCCAGTTGATTTTCTTACTGGTGTCTACGGAATTTACTTCGGAGTACACACGTTTGGGGGAAGGATCGTGACTTCAAAAATAAAACTAAATTATATTTACCAGCGGAGAATTCAAGTGTATCACACGACGGTGAAAGCCAGTGGACCTTCGCAACACAAAACAGAGCCTCTTCTTCCGATGAGAAGGATTCGGCAAATTGGACGGCAGACTTGCCTGCCTGGAGTTCAGGGTGCCGAAGAACGGACCTCCTCTGAGTTGGCGGCCGGCAGGAAACTTCGGCCTGCGCCGTCTTGCTCTGCCTGCGGATCAGATGGGCCCCGGTCTGATCCAGCGATGCTACTCAGGCGTAAATCCCACGGACTTCGACGGGGTTCCCTCCGAGCTTCGTCTGCAGTGATCTTGCGGCTTCACAATTTTTGAAAGCTGAATTCAGGGTGGCGGCAGGGGCAGGGGTGCTGGCGGCGCGCACCACACCAAAAAGTGTCTCGACTCAATAAAGACTTGCTGATATAAAATGGCCTTTCGTGAAACAGAGCCCAGTTTATCAAATCTGAGGGAAGTTTATGCCGCAGCAACGTGGCGGGTCTTTCAGGTGCCATGAGGCTGTTTTGAAAACGACACACAGGCAGTGTTCCCTCTAAGCTGAGCTAGTGTGAGCTAGTTCACAGTTTTTTAGCCTCCGGCTCACACATTTTTGTCCTAGCTCAGGAAGAATGGCTCCAGAGCAAACTAATTGATGCAGTAGCCAAAGGGCTGGCTCACAACTTTAATGCCAGCAGCACACAAAGTAGAATTTTTGCTCACAGGACTCCACAGCTTAGAGGGAATATTGCACACACACAGGTCTCTGAGATGTCTTTTTTTTTAAAAAAATAGGATGAGTCTAGTAAGTAGTGCCAAATCAAAGCACACACCCCTCTCTCTCAGTTTTAAGACGGTCACTCTGTGTCACCTGGATAGCCTGGATCAGCCTGATCTCCTCAGATCTCGGAAGCTGAGCAGGGCTGGCCCTGGCTAGTATTTGGATGGGAGACCTCCAAGGAATACCAGCGTCCTGACGGGGGGAGGCAGGCAATGGCAACTGAACGTCTCTTGCCCTGAAAACGCTATGGAGTTCCCATAACTTAGCAGCAAAAGAAGAAAAAAAGAAGCTCTGTCGGGCACACTGAGAGAAGAGGGAGGAGAGACCCAGGCAGGTCCGATTCCCTCAGACAGCATCATGCTGTTTTGTTCAAACTAAGTCAGCCTAGTTATGTTTTCTCAAGAACAGACCCTTTCGAACATATGGTTTGAGCCCTCCCATAACCCTAAGTGAAAGTCTCCCTCCCAAATTTAAAAAAATTACCGCAGTAAAGAAAATAAATTTAATTTAGCAATCAGTTTCTACATTCATTCTTGCATAATGCCCGTTTCCTGCACTGTTCAGAAAACAGACCAGAACTAAAATCCACTGTTGATCAGGGACTGTATAAGATTATCATTACTGTTGTTATTTACCAAATTTGTATTCTGCCTTTCTGCGCTCCCAAGGGCTGCCAAGATGTTAGTCTGTCTGTAGCAGTGGAAAAGAGCAAGAGTCCAGTAGCACCTTAAGGACTAACAAAATTTGTGGCAGGGCTTTCCTGAGTCACTGCACACTTCTTCAGATACAGCCAGAATACAGCCAAGGCAACTAACAATTCAGTAATTAAACATACATAATAAAAACACATTTTAAAACCACTGGTGGTCTTCAAGCAGCCAGTTTGGTGTAGTGGTTAAGTGCGTGGACTCTAATCTTGGAGAACTGGGTCTGATTCCCCACTCCTTCACTTGCAGCTGCTGGATGACCTTGGGCAAGCTATAGTTCTGTCAGAGCTGTTCTTGAAAGAGCTCTCTCAGCCCCACCTACCTCATAGGGTGTCTCTTGTGGAGAGGGGAAGGGAAAGGAGATTGTAAGCCGCTCTGAGACTCCTTCGGGTAGTGAAGGGCGGGATAGAAATCCAATCTCCTCCTCTTCTTTTACCTGTCAGGGATGCTTTAGGCTGATCCTGCATCAAGCAAGGGATTGGACTAGATGGCCTGTATGGCCCCTTCCAACTCTAGGATTCTATGATTCTAACCATTAAAGTCAACCTCCCCAAAACACACATCACTAAAACAATTAAAACCAGAGTTAAAATACATACAAAGCATAAAGACAGCAATGAAAACATTGGTTAGGGAGAAAGGAACATTAGGAGAACACCGCACAAAACAAAACCCTTCACCCCCTGCCAGAAGATGGCAACAGAAGGGGACAGACAAACCTCCCTGGGGAGAGCTCCAGAGCTCTGGTGCCATGGCCAAGAAGGCCTTCTCCCAGGTTGCCAACCAGGGACGCCCAAAGCAGGGCCTCTGAAGAGGACCACAGAGGCCAGGCAGGGTTCTAAGGGGGTAGGTGGTCCCTTTAAGTATATTGGTCCCAAACCAAGTAGGGCTTTGAAGCTCAAAACCAGCCCCTGTAATTGTGCCCATAAACCAATTGTAAGTCACTGTAGGTAGGCCAAGGCTAGAGTGATAAGGTCCCTAGGATCCACTCTAGTCAACATCCTGGCTGTAGCATTCTGTATGAACTGACGAAACGCTTCTCAAGGGCAGCCCCACATGGAGCACATAGCCGTAATCTAATCTAGATACAACCAGGGCATGCACCACGGTGGCCAGCTCTTTTCTGCCCAGAAAAGGCTGCAGCTGGCTCCCAATTGAAGCTGGAAAAGGCACTCCTGGCCACAGCTGCCACCTGCTTATCCAGCAGCAGGACTGGGTCTAAGAGTCACCAACTGTCTGTAGATTTTAAAAAAAGTCTTCTCCCTTTACTAGAGGTGTAAGCTGAAGCTTTTCATAGCATGAAGATAAATAATATCACCTAGTAAACAATACCCCCTTGAGTCTCTTTTAAAAAGACAGGACATCAAAGTGGCTTAAAATCTCCTTCCCTTCCTCTCCCCACAACAATATACTCTTTTTCTTCTCCAGTTGCCTGGAGAAAAAAAAAAAGATGTCCTGTCCTTTTAAAAGAGACTTGATGGGATGTTGTTTTGTTTACCAGGTGATGTGAGGTAGGTGGGGGCAGAGAGCGTTCTGAGAGAACTGTGACTGGCCCAAGGTCATCCAGCAAGCTTCATGTGGAGGAGTGGGGGCTCAAACATGGTTCTTCAGATTAGAGTCCACCGCTCTTAACCACTACACCATGCTGCAGCCCTAATCCCTTGCAGGTGTGCTGGAGTGCTTCCTTAGTTGTCGATGAACAATCAGCAATACTGAGGACTAACTAGGCCTCTGCACCATCACCTGCAGCTCATTTCCTGGGAACTAGAGTGTTTCCCTGACCTTGGAAGCGACTATAGATTTAGATTAGGAGTGGCACTGTGGAAAGTGAGCTTCAGTGCTGCAAAGCATTTTCCCCTGCAGATGAATTTTAACATAGCTCAAATGATTGTTCTATTTTCTGCAAAATGTAACTAGTGAATGTGTTCCATCTTATTTATTCAGTTATGTTTAATTAGTTTTAATTTAGGATTCACCATCTGTGATAAATGGGCCCCTACTATGTGGCTTCTTCAGCTGAAATTCACATAAAAGGCTCCGCTCAAAAGTAGGGCCCATTTAACTGAACAGGACCTTCCCCCTATTAAATAGCTCTAGGCTGCAAACCTATGAACTTGAGATAAATCTCATTGTGCACACTGGAATTCCCTTCCGTGGAAACACACATGGCAAGGCTTACAGGGATAGTTTAGCACAGCCTCTACATCTAACTGGAGGAGATGTTAAACGAATTTTAAATTAGACTCTGTGCATGTTTACTCAGAAGTAAGTAGGATTGCAGCATAAAGGCAAGAAATGCACGTACATTTGTCTAAAACGAATTAGTGTGCACTTTATGGGCAATTGAAGATGTGACTTTGACTGCACTGAAAAGTTTTGTGTTTAAGGTAGCTTGAAAGCTCTGTCTGCGGAGATTCTGCAGAAGCCCAAGGTCAGGCAGAGTCGCACCTTTTTATCCTATTGTTCCTCCAATGAGTTCAGGGCATTACTGTTCGCCTGTCTATGTTTTATCTTCACAACAACGCCGTGAATGTGTTACTGGCCCAAGGCCACCTGGTGAACATCAGGGCAGCGTAGATTTCTGTTTGTGGTCGGTCACGAACAAGCCACACGGGTTGCAGCGGGCCTCGCTCGGTGCGTTTGGCGCGGCCGCGCTCCCCCCCCCCCCCGTTGTAGGCGTGGATTGATTAAGGGCTCTCGGCTCACTTTCCTTTTTCATTGGCCAGCGGCCCCGGCTTGCCGAGGCGCCGCAGCCCAATGGCGCGCCTGCCCTGGGATCTCATCATGCATACTTCGGTACGGGCTGAGGCCAAAAGGAGGTCACTGGCACTATTTATTACTTTGTTAAGTTCCTTCACGAAGGAGTCCATGAATCTTGACAGATCGCTCGTCTCTTGTCTGTTTTTACAGTTGTACATTGCTGGTGAGGTTACAGAGGAAGCGGGAAGAGACGGGCTCAAAGTGCTTAGAATTCCCTGGTGAGGATGAGCTAACAGAACCCGGCTCGGTTTTCCCTTAGATGTTGATGACCACATGCCAAAGCGGAGAGCAGGAGTTTGGGGGCAGAGGGAATCCCCCTCCCTTCCCCCGCGCTGCTTTTGATCTCCCTCCCCGGCAACATCAGCCCGAGCGAGGGCTCGGTTTGTCACCAGTCCCCGGAGGACGCGGCTCTTTCCTGCTCTGGCGAATCGGCTGGTGAGCTGGGCTCCCTGCTCTTTCACCACCAGCAGCGTTTCGAGTGTCCCCCATATCGCTACTCGGCCTCTTGCCCAGTAGGTCTAGCTGACGACGAAGCTCTCCCCTTCTTCTCCTTGCGGAAATCTTAATCCCCTCCCCCCTCGACCAAGCAAGGCAGGCAGATCCCCGGCGTGGCAATGGCCAAGTGGTTTTTAGGCCACTGGTCAGGAAAAGACAAAACCCAGCTGCAGCCTGCTGGCCGATACGAGCAGCACTACTGTTGAGAAGGGTGTGTGAGTGTGTGCGTATCATTGTCGCGGTGTCAACGGCGTGGTCGAGGGTGTCAATGCGAGAGAGCGCTTGCGAGAGAGAGGGGCCGCCAGATCCACTCGGCGCACCGAGGGCCAGTGTTCCCTCTAAGCTGTGGAGTCTTGTGAACAAAAATTCTACTTTGTGAGCTACCGGCATTAAAGTTGTGAGCGAGCCATTTGGCTCCTGCATAAATCAGTTTGCTCTGGAGCCATCCTTCCTGAGCGGAGACAAAAATCTGTGAGCTGGAGGCTCACACTAACTCAGCTTAGAGGGAACACTGCCTCGGTCTTGTCGTGGCAGGGTTTATTACGCGCGTTTGCAGAACCTTCACGCCCACTCCAGGCCGCGTTCCCCCAACCTGCACAAAATAATCACAATATACCCGCCATTTCCCCCAAATAGGTACTTGTCTTGCACCTATTTTCTTGCACCATCTTCTGTTAGCGAATAAGCGCCCTTCGGAGCTATGCGGAGCATCTCCTGCGTGCAACTCTCGTGTGGGTCTCCTCGTGTAGCTGCTACGCAGCTGGTGGCCGTCCCGTCCGACCCTGAACTCGGTGCTAGCGGGGAGCGTGCGCGCTCCTTTCACCGACTGGAGTGGGTCGGTTGGAAGATTTCGCTCTGCCTACTGCATGGCACTGGGAGGGAGGGCAGGTGGCGGGCGGAGGGCAAGAGGGGAAGCCGGTTGCGCGCCCTCTGGGTTGCGGTGGAGCCAGCAAACACCGGGGGAAGGGAGCGAGAGGACCAGAGCCGCGCTGATTGGCGCGGAGCGGGTTGGGAAGGGTGCCCTGCGCTTTCCTCAAGGGTGGCTTGGGTGACACTTCGCGCCCTGGAAGAGGGATGAGGGGGAGCAGGGGCGGATTAAGGCTCACTGGTGCCCTAAGCACTGACCAATCTTGGTGCCCCCCCTCCTTTCCACACTGACCCAGTCCATTTTAGTTGTTGGCCTGTCTGACCAGATAGACAATGCAGGTTGCAGCAAGACAAAAATGTATTCATATGATAACGCAATATACTGTCCAAACTAAGCCCAGCTTTGGCTACATAGAGTGCTACAAAAATGCTATACAACATCTATTTTAATATTTCACAAGTTACATGTATCGGAGTTCCAATATTCGTGACCTGAAAGGCATTTTTCGACATTTTCCCGACTTTGTGGTGCCCGCTTTGGCCCTGGTGCCCTAAGCACGTGCTTAGTCTGCTGAATGGTTAACCTGCCACTGAGGGGGAGGGACGGCTGACCCGCGCCGAGGCTCCTGCCTGGAGATGCTTCGCAGCTTCGTTTCTCGGGGATGTGAGAGGAGACAGACACCCCCCACCTCCCCCCCCCCACACCTCGGTTGCACAGAATGCGCTGCCGGCCACCGGGCTTGGGGCGGACAGAGGAAGTAGCCCTTCCTGGCACAACCAAAGGCGCCGGCCTCCGGACGCGGATTTGGTCGGAGCCTCGGAGGAGGCTTCCTTCGGAGTCCCCGGGGCTGGGGATTCCGCTGCTCTCTTCTCAGGGAGGGGGCAGGAGGACCGGCTGATCAACCGGGGGCAAGACGATGATGCCCGAGGGCGGCAGAAAGGGGTCCGGTCTCGTCTCCCCCAGCTGCCTCACGTGCGCTTGTAGCAAACGCGGCGGTGGGCTGGAGGAGGGCTGGGAGGGTCTTCCTTGCTCCCCAACGGGCATTTGAAAGCTCCGAGGAAGGAAATCGTCTGAACGGCTACCAAGGCAAAACACGGGACGTCAATGAGTTAAAGAAAGGGGCGTCTCGGGGAAACCTCGTCCCTGCCCAGTTTGTATTCCACCCCCCGCCCCCCCAGTGTGACGACCCACATCCAGCTCCTGCCAAAATGCGTAGGTCTGTTTCGTTCCGTGCTGCTCCACTGGGCAAATCAGTTTTAAACCCCGGCGCGTTTGTAGTTGTATGTATCCCACCCTGTACTAAGGTTTACAGACGAGTTATCATTTTTAAACTGAGGTTTAGGAACAATCCCAAAGTATACCACATACAACGGAAAACACCCCCATTTATAAACCGAAGGAAACCCTGCATAGCTATAAAACCTAGGGATAAGTTTCGAAAGCAGCGACGGCAAGCCGTTCTTCGCTGCAATAAAGCTGCAGTAAAACTTCCATGCTCCTCTTGAGGAGTTTGAGATGCGAGCTGCCCTGGAAATGGTCGGTCGCCGGTCGGTTGACTGGTTATGTTACCACCTCGGTCTTTCCAGGGTATCCCTAAAGAAGCTGACATTTACAATGAAGATGCTGCATGCAACTTTTCAGAGGTGTTCTCTTTTGGGGCGGGAGGGGGAATGAAAGCAGACGCCGTCCTCAAGAGAGACCACCTCCAAAGCAAGTCAGCCTCTCAATCTGAGCGCCCAATCTGAGCGGCGATTGAGGTCGCAATTTCTGCACAAAGTTGCGGAACTCCCGAAATCAGACCGCGTTGCTTGATGAGGACAGTTCACTAGCTGAAAGATTAACTTTTTGTTAAGACTGAATTTGCCCAGATTGTTTTCCAAAAAGGAATAATATTGGAAATAAGCAGTCTCATGGCGACATTTTTTTAAAAAATAATGAAGATCTTTACATTGAAGACGAAATGACTGAAAAGAGGAACATTCAGAAATGACTCAGCAGGAGCTGACTGCGCCCAGGGTTGTCTCAAATGCAGGAGCTGACTGCGCCCAGGGTTGTCTCAAATGCACCCCAGTGTGCGGGAGCAAAAGTAAACTGTCAGTGCAATCCTAAAGACACTTTCCTGGGAGTAAGCCTTATTGAACTTTCATAGTAGAATTCAGAGCAGATCTGTTTAGGATTGCTTTCTGTACCTTTAGGTACCATCCAATTTTCCACCTATCCACGGAGGTTTATTTCTACTCGATGGGGACTGAATCCCACGTTAATTGGAACGATTTAACAAGGGAAACGTAAAAACCTACACATTTAATTGAAATGTTATTTTAGGCCATTCTGAAACAACCTATTCTGTTTTTCAAAACAATTTTCTGAAAAAGTACAACACCCTGGCTTAGTGGAATGAATCCTCAGGAATTCGTTTGCTGAATTTATCAAATTCAATTAGTCCTTTCTTTTTAAAACTAACATAATTATCGTATAAAACGTCGTGTCCGAAAGGGAAATGTTCTCGAATATTTTCTGTGGACTAGCAGTCCATTTCTGAAACCTGCAAACAAACGAATGAATGTCAGCTAACAGAACCAATGAAAATTCTGCATAGCATTCCCAACAGTGGTTGTAAAAGCTTTACATGCTGCTTTAAAATGATGTAAATCGACGCCTAGGTTTGGAATGTGATTAAATGATCGTCTGAGGCAGGAGATTCTGGTGTTGCCCTCTTCATGTACCAAGAAACCCGATCCCCCAGGGAATATTATGTTAACTAGGTTCTTTAATACCTGTTGAAAAATTGCAAATGACACCAGAAGAGTGATTTGCAACGTTTTGCTTCCTCTCTTGTAACATACACCGGTAAGTTTATTGCATTAAATTTCATCTGCGGGGAGCTGTCATCAGAGCCAGATGTCAAAAGCAGTTTAAGCTGCCATCATAACGCTGCAGTACAACGAAGGCCTCCTCGAGCGTAAACGCCTCTGAACTCAATGGGACTGATTTCCGTGTTCGTCGGACCGGCCTGTCCGTAGGTTTCTAGAAAAACCTAAAACCAACCGGCGACTAACAGGTACACACTTTCTAACGGTGTCAGGTCTTTGAGAACAGTCTGGATGTTTTCTCTGTTAAATACATCAGTTTGATCTCGAGTTTTTAAAAAAAATCTAACAAAACCGAGGAGATCTCTGCAATGAGACCAGGAGGTGAGTTTACCTCCCTAGAATCAATCTTTCTTTCTTTCTTTCTTTCTTTCTTTCTTTCTTTCTTTCTTTCTTTCTTTCTTTCTTTCTTTCTTTCTTTCTTTCTTTCTTTCCTTCCTTCCTTCCTTCCTTCCTTCCTTCCTTCCTTCCTTCCTTCCTTCCTTCCTTCCTTCCTTCCTTCCTTCCTTCCTTCCTTCCTTCCTCCCTTCCTTCCTCCCTTCCTCCCTCCCTTCCTCCTTCCTCCCTTCCTCCCTTCCTTCCTTCCTCCCTTCCCTTCCTTCCTTCCCTTCCCTTCCCTTCCCTTCCTTTCCTTTCCTTTCCTTTCCTTCTTTCCTTTCCTTTCCTTTCCTTTCCTTTCTTCCGCAGTCCAGGCCCTTAAACTGCTGTTAATACAGATATCTTTATGCATAATCCAAATGAAGCAAATCAGAATCCTATAACCCAAATCTCCTTTTTTTTTAAAAAAAAAAATATTGATGTCATATTTGTATCCTGCCCTGCCTCCTGAGAACTAAGCAATAATTTGGCCGAGCAACAACAGCCCTGTGAAGTAGGAGGGGCTGTGAGCACACGAGGCATGTGCAAACGAATCCCCTTTCGGCCAGAGGAGAGAGGCTCTTCGGGCTGCCTTCGCTGCACACCCCTGAAGTGGAGGTTCATCTCTTGAGTCGGATGCCATCCCTTACTGGTGGTTTTTAAACTTATCCTGGTTCTGGGCACGGGCCAGAAGACATACCTACACCAAATGTCTTAACAGCTTGGGGGGAAATCGCAACCTCTTCACGACATTGCCGAGTGGGTAAAATCAAAGAAGAAGAAGTAGCATGGATGACAGAACCGGGTTTAATAATGATAGACGTCTGAGAAGCAGTAATAATGTACTCGTTGCCAATAACAGCACCACCACCGATGCCCACCTAGTCTTTTGATTATCAGAGCCCGCATGGCGAGAGGGTCGGCGTTCTCTACCGAGCCCTGGGTTCAAATGCGGCGGAGCTTCGCAGCTAATGGTGAACTCGGGCAAGTGTCTGCGGGGAAACTGTAGACCGACGTCCCTGTTTCTGTAAGGGCAGATGTGGCCACCTGGTAAGGCAATCCTCTGCAGCGAGGAGAAGTTGAACACCCTTCCGAGCCTCCTCAGCAACGCTGAGAAGTTCAGGCGCAGAGGCGGGGGCGAGGGGGGCGGGAGGGCTACACTCCCGGGCTGCAAAACGGGCCCTGCGGGGGATTCTCCTCCGTCTCCATCGCCTGGCCTCCTTGCCCAGCGGAGGCAGCCGGAGGACGGGGCTGGTGGTGGGACCCTGAGCGCGGGTGCATCCGCGCGGGCTCCGGGAGGCGGCCCCGGGGGGGGGGGGAGCGGGCGCGCGCGGAGTTCCCGGCCTTTGGCGGGCAGGCTGCCTCGTGCCGGGGGACCCAGCCGGCGTCTGGCCGGGGCTGCTGCCGCTGCTGCCGCTGGGGGTGGCTGGGGCAGGCCGATGCCGAGCGCCCCCCCCCCCCCGGCTTGGCCGCTGAGCCCGTCGTCGTCCGGCCGGCCGGTGGAGAACTCCTGCCCCGGCCGCGGAGCCCTCCCGGGACCTCACCCGCCGCAGCAGGCTCCGCCGGGCCCGGGGAGGGGGGGGGACACCTGCGGGTCCAAGCCCTCCGTCTCCCTCCCGTCCCCTGTGGCGGGCGCTCAGCAGCCCCCTCTCCCTCCCCCCCCCCCCGCCGCCGAGTGGGAGCGCCGCTGGTCGCCTTCCGCGTCCCTTGCGTGCAGAAGCCCCGGCAGGTGGACGGGGACCTCCTCTCGAGGGAGGGAGGGGGGGAGGTCGCGCGGAGCCGTCCAGGAAGGGGCGCGGCTGGAGGGTCCGAATGAAGCCGGGGGGGGGGCGGGACGGAGGGGGGGCGCGCGCCGGCCTCCCAGGACCACCATCAGGAATGCCCGGCCGGCGCGGCGCCTCTGAGGCGATCTTTGACCGAAGGGGTTGTGTGGTGTGCTTTGAATCCCGCGATCCCATGGCCACGCACGGCGCCCCGTGCCACGGCCCCCCCCTCCCCTCCCCCTCCCCGCGGACCCTGCCGAGGCGCGTTTCTTTCTTTCCACGCGCAGCCGCCCGCCCCGCAGAAGCCCTGAGGTGTCAACACACCGGCTGGCCGGGAAAGGCGCCCCGGCTGCTCGCCTGCGTCGACCACGAAGCCAGGGGGTGGCGGGGGGTGGGGCGATCGGTCGGTCTTCCCGCCTCCTCCTCTCGCCCCCGCCCGGCTGCTCGGCTCGACTGATCGGGGGGGGGGGCGTGGAGGGCGCGAGAGCGGCGGGGAGGGCGAATGGCGGGGCCGCGCGCCCCTGACTCCTCCTCCTCCTCCTCCTCCTCCTCCGCCGCCGCCGCCCCCTCCCGCGGCTGGCCCCTCTCAACTAGGCGAGCGGTGGGGATCTGAGGGCAAAGCCGCCGCCGAGGTAAGAAGTTCAAGGCGTCTCCCTCGCCCGCCCGCCCGCCCGCCCGCCCCCTGCTGCCCGCCGGCTCTCGCCTCTGCCCCCTGCCCGGCTCGCCGCGCGGCCGCTCGCGCCTTCTCTCCCTCCCTCTCTGCCTCTTCCCCTCGCTCCCTCTCCCCCTCCGGGCGCCGCCGCCGCCAGCCGGACCGCAGGGCGACCCTGGAGACCAACCTCGCGCTCTCGCTCCTGCCTGCCGCCGGGCTGGAGCCGGGGACCTGCCTACCCTCCGCGGAGCCGGCGTCGCCCAAGGGGCTGAGCTCGGCCGGCTGGTGCCTCCCGGGGCCGGAGCCGGGCAGGGGCCCCAGCGCCTGGAGCAAGTGCCCGGGGGCGGGCGGCGGCGGGGGCGGGGGCGGCGAGTGGTTCCCGGCCCCGCGGCGGAAGGGCTGCGGCGAGGCGATGGGCTCGGACTCGGTGCGCGACCTCAACGCGCTGCTGCCGCCGCCGCCGCCGCCGCCGGCCGTGTCCTCCCTGGGCGGGAGCGGGAGCTGCCCCCTGCCGGTGAGCGGGGCGGCCCAGTGGGCGCCGGCCGTGCTGGACTTCCCGCCGGGCGCCTCGTACGGCTCGCTGGCCCCGCACTCGGCCTTCATCAAGCAGGAGCCCAGCTGGAGCGCCTCGGAGCCCCACGAGGAGCAGTGCCTCAGCGCCTTCACCGTCCACTTCTCCGGCCAGTTCACCGGCACCGCCGGAGCCTGCCGCTACGGGCCCTTCGCCGCCCCCCCGCCGCCGCACCGGCCCCGCCGCCGCCGCCGCCGCCGCCCCCGGCCAGCCGCCCTCCGGCCAGGCGCGCATCTTCCCCAGCGGGCCCTACCTGCCCAGCTGCCTGGAGAGCCAGCAAGCCATCCGCAACCAAGGTAAGGCCGCCGCGCCCCCCGGCCGGATCCCCGCGCTCCCGGGGCCGCTCCGCTCCGCTGGGCTGTGTGTGTGTGTGTGTGTGTGTGTGTGGCCCCCCGGCCACGGCAACCCTTCAGACCGCCCCAGCCCGCCCGCCCGCCCGCCCGCCGGGTTGGACTGACGCCGTCTGCAGCAGGAACTGCCGCGCCGTCACTCTCCAGGGCTGCTCTTAGTCAGTTGCTGCGTCCATGACTGGAAACTGGTTTGTGCAGGTCGAGCGGAGCCTAACCGGGGCTCCGCGGCCAAACACACGCGCAGCGCGACCGACCTTCTTGCCTGTCGACTCTGAACTCAGTTCGACTGAGTCCGCAGCTGCAGAGATTACAGTCGTACCCCGGCATCAGCGTGCAGAGAGCCTGCTGAGATCAGGCACGCTAAGCAACCCACTTTCACGCCACGTCCAGGGCACTTTCCAACTGGGTTTTACTGTGGGAACTAGCAGAATCCAGTTGGAAACGGCACTGAAAGTAGATGAGTTCGTGTGTGTGACCCGCGGCCAGAAGTGGAGCTGTCCCGGAGGAAATTAATTTGGGGGTGCAATTTAATATGTGAACGCCGATTTAACTAAATCTAGTTCAGATTAACTAGATTGTGGATCGCTGCTTTCCAGTTTGGTCCTTGGTTAAGTAGCTTTGATAATTAGCACGATTTGAAAGACAAACAAAAAGTTTAAGGATTCACTTGAAATGTGATACGTTTAGATGGAAACATAAACGTCACTGAAGGCACTCCCGGTTGACTGGGTTTAGCGCGTTTTAACACTCAGGGAAATTGTTTTGGATTAAACGGGTTCTGGATGGGTAACTTTAAAATGCCATTAAGAACTCCACCAAGACTTGTGGACTGCCGATGCCTCTTCTATAAATGCACTCCAGTCCAGATTCAGGATAATCAATTAGTAGAATATTTGATGTTCCCTTTAGTTCATCAGCCTTTCACAGTTTTTACACATTCTGATTTTTAAAAAAATGGCTGAATCAAAGACACCTTCAACTTTGTCCTTTCCCACTTGATTGTTACCCTTATAATTTCAGACGACCAGAGAGAAATCCAGAAAAAGGCTGAGGAGGGGGAAGCCAAGTTTTCCTAACAGCTTGATCCTAAATCTTCCTGAATCAGTGGAATGCTTTATAATAAATTTATTTAGCAAGCAGCCTGTATATTGACTCAGATGTGAGTTCCCTTGAGTTGTGTGGGGCCTATATATAAGTTTAAATTGCAATATTAGTGGAAAACAAGCTCTTGTTTTCAGTGCTGATGTCAGTGTTGGTTTATTTATTTCTAAGGCGGCTGAGCCCGTTAAAGCCTGGAAACTGTGGTCAAACACACGCCCACTTTCAATTTTTAGTGAACAGGTTGTATTGGTTCAGGTGGGTATTGTTGTCTGAAGCAATAGAACAACGCTGGAGTCCAGTGGCACCTTTAAGACCTGGGTTTAAGCTTTGGTGTGCATGCACTCTCCTTCAGACCTCTCACAACAATTTAAGATTAATTTCCAAGGAATCAGATTCCGTAAATCACTACGTCCAGTTGGTATACAATAAATTGCTGCTAGTAGATTCTTCTACCAACCCACAGATAATGGAAATAAAAAGCAATTGAAGTCTAATTAATTATAGTCTGCAAATATAAAAGAAACAGGGTGGTGAAGATACATAGGGTTGGACTGAATGCCTGGTCAAATTATACCGAGAAGCTAACATTTTAATACTAAAACTAGCTATTTGTGATTTTTATTGGGCAAAAGGATGTCTGAAAAGGAGTGCATCTCATACCACCAACTTTCGCAGGATCTGTACATCAAAAGACATGGGTTCAAAGATGCAGTTCTTTAGGGAATACACTACTAATTGGTACCAGAACTTTAAGATATTTATGTGGTAATAGGTCTTGGTGAAATCAATGGAATTTACCCCTGCAATATGTAAAATCTATTATTCCTTCTGACAAGATTTTTCAAACTCAGTTAAATTACTGAATCTGGCACTTGGGACCTTTAAACGCTGAGGGTTTGTTTAGAAATGTTCCACAGATTTTGGTAAAAATGGTACCCAAACAAATATTATAGAATTCTCAGTGGCTTATTTTGGGTTATGGATGATAATTGAATAGATCCCTGTTCTTCATACTCCTCTGTTTCTGTCTGCATCGTCTATAAGGAGCAGAGAGAAAGATTACGAGAAACTAGAAATAAATACTCTAGATTTGTCTGTATGAAGATGAAAGTAATGTCATGTATGATGAAATCAGTGGATCCTTAGTACAGTTATACAGTCCAGTAGCACCATTCATTCCAGTGAGGCTGGAGCAGAAGAACTTGCAGGTGGATGGTTCCCTTATGGTGTCCTGGTGTTTTCCTAGGCAATAAACTACTTCAGACCTCAATTAAATCAATGTAGAAAATGAAGGGACCCGTTTGTCAGCTTTAAAATATGATCCTGGAATTACAATGCAAATCAACGGTGAAATAAAATCAGAAAGAAAATTAATTTAATTGATTTTCTCACACTGCAATCACAGGACTTTATTTTTGAGGGGAAAAATACTTTCCAGCTATTCTAAAATGTTTCCCCAAATTATTCCTTTAACAATAAATCATTAGTTCTAATTTGACCAGTGCAATGTTTCATAATCTGACATTTTATTTTCTCCAGTAGTGAAGACAACAGTTCTCCAAAGTACATGAAGGAAATCCCTTTGATTATTTGGGGCAGCCGCTCAGTTTTTCTAATAATTGCCCCTCCCCCATTCCTCTTGCACCTGGGATTGTAGCATTTTCCTGACACATACTGTCCTGCTGGAACTCTGGTGTTTGGATACTTGGACAGGCAATTTATGAAGCAAATTAATATTCTTACCTAAATACACTAAATATATAAATCTACAGCATTTCTAGGGACTGGGGTGGGAACTGCCGTAGTGATCGGAAAAAGAAACCCGGTGGCATTTTAATTGAATATGAACTTTCATGAATCACAGCTTACTTCTTTGGTTATGAAGAAATAAACTGTTGCTCAGAAAAGCTCATTTTTTAAAATATTAGTCTTTAAGGTGCCATTAGACTTAGGCTTTATTTTTGTTACAATGTACTACAAATCAATTTGAACTGAGTAGTTTCAGTTGTTTTGATGTCACATGCCTTTTTTGTTTGACATGTTTCTCTTTGTATTTTCGGGGGCTTATAAATCGAACTGTGACTTTTTTTTTTAGGAAAAGATTTTTAGATGAATAAGGAAGAACAGACAGGCAAAAAAGAATGTGTACTTAGGCAACAAGATGATAAATTCAAATGTTACCAAGAAAAAAATGCTAGAAAAATAAGAGCTATTTATATAATGGACTTTCCCCTCATGAAATACTATTTAGCCAGATTTCCTTGTGTTTTACAAAATTTCAATTCAGTGCTGTTTAAAACCACCAAGTAAAAGTCCCATTTTTGGAAAGATCTCACAGTTCCAGCAGCGCTTTTTGCTTAGCACACTGTGGGAAGAAATAGTATAATTCCAAGACACAACAATTTGTCAAAAGCTAGAATTCATACTACACAGGTCCAGAATATTGGTACAAAACTATTTTCCTTGGTACTGCAGGTGTATCTGCATCTCAACAATTTGTGCTCAAAGGATTTGATATCTTAACGCTCCTCTGTGTTATTTCCCTGTTCTGACATAAAAGAAGAATAAAGCCCATCATCTTGATTATAAAAAAAAATATGGAATGAGGAATCTGACACTGTATGCTCTGGTTAGTCTTTTTTTTTTCCTGGTCGTCTTGAGTGATAATTTGGTCCATGACTGTCTTTATATTAGACTTCCCGACATTCATATACTGGAAAGTAGGAAAGAAGAGTAGGAGGGCTGTTAGCTGTCCTTAGGGTGTCAGAGTAATAGCGAGGAAGAGGTACGGGTGGGTGGGTGGATGGGAATGAGAACTTGAATGATAGTCCGAAACAAAAACAAACCAGCAGCTTCTTTCTAGCAGACCAAGCTATAAATGAAACGAGGGGGAGGAGGAGAGAGGGAGAGCACTGATTTTGGGGCGCCTGGGAGGAATTTGGGAACGCTAGTAAACACTTTTTGGGGAATGAATATACTGTTCTTGCTTTGAATCTGTCAAGGCTGAATTTTAGGTTTAGACAAGTTTCCCCACCGTGGGAAAGATGTTACCTTGGCAGTTTTGCCAAGTCTTTGGCAGGGGGAAACCCTCTTGCTTTGAACGTTCTATCTGCATTCCCCCCCTTTCCCCCTTCCATGCTTTCAACCAGCTGGGTTCTTCTAACAACTGGATCCCTTTAGATGATTTGCCTTCTTCAACAGATGTCCAAATTTCAATTATTTTCGGCGCGTCTTAATCAGCCCAGCCTCCGATAAAATCCTAATTAAAGAGAGCAGGCTATCAGGAGGATGATTCAGAACTCAGCCTTCTTATCGCATTCCTGAAGGTTTGGGTCAAACAACACCGGAAAATGTGGCCAAAACATCATTCTGCTCGGAGGAGAATTTTGAAGGTCACCAAATATCTGCGTTAGGGCCAAGAGGAACTACAGATCTGAAGTGTCAATGTTGCAAGACAGTTGAAAAAAGAAGAGGAGGCATGAGAGGAGGGGAGGAGGGGAGGAGGGAAGCTTTTGCTTTGCGGGTTATGAGCTGAGATAAGGAAGCCAAGAACAGCTATAGCGTGGAAGTGCAAGGGGTTGGGCACCGACCTGTCATCGCCGTGAGCTGGCTGGGGAGAAAAAGGACTCTGCGCCCGAGGACGCGCCAAGCGCAGGCAACAGGCTTCGAGAGGCGCTTCCAGGCCTGTTGTATTGTATCATAGCTCGCCAACTGCGGGTGGTGGTGATGGTGGGGCTGCAGTGTATCGTGTGTTCCTTTCTCTGGAAAGAACTTGCAGCTTCAGTGATTCCTCTACTCTGGAGGGACCGAAGGCTTCACATAAAATCCTATTTTCGAGAGACACTAACTCCCGGATTAGAAGAGTCTGCCGGCTAATTTATAACTCTGAAAAATGTAGCGTTATGATTTAATCCCAGCTATAGCCCAGACCTGGACGCTTTACAACTAGGATCCAGTACATACTTACTTGAGAGTCAGTTCCGTCCATCACAATGAGCTTTATTTTCGAGGGAACCTTGCAAATGCCTAGGCTGCAGGCAAATTTATGTGCAACTACCTTCAAGTGGGCAGGTTTTAGGCTGCCTTAAAATTAGGACCGGATTAACTATAAATTCTGCTTGATTGCAATAGAAGTTGAGTGGCTGAAATCCTAGTTTAAGAGGGTTATTATGGATGGGCTATAATAGTGGAATACACCTCAGGCAATGTTCCCTCTAAGCTGTGGAGTCTTGTGAGCAAAAATTCTACTTTGTGAGCTACTGGTATTAATGTTGTGAGCAAGCAATTTGGCTACTGCATAAATTAGTGTGCTCTGGAGCCATCCTTCCTGAGCAGAGACAAAAATGTGTGAGCTGGAGGCTAAAAAACTGTGAGCTAGCTCACACCAACTCAGTTTAGAGGGAACACTGACCTCAGGTATTTTAAACCGGACTCATCCATTTAAACCGTTTGCTATGGGATCCTAAAGGACATTAGCAGCTCACCCATTGCGTTCTACTGAGGTATTGCCTTTGCCACGTGAGGCTCCTAAGCAGGCCCTTTGAGATTTCCGGTGTCCGGCCTCAGGGCAGCGGTTTATAACGTGGCACCCAAGCACCTCTAACTCTGCAGAAAACACAGAGGCGTGTAAAGTCGGTGATCTGAATTTAACTGAAGCCAAAGGGTCTGTGTCTCCTCCTAGTTCTAGCTTGGAAACGGCGGCGTAAATGCAATGGGGCTGATTTCCTCTGGAGATGCATTTAGCATCAGGATGTAAGGTGGTTTATATATAAAATGAACCGGACCGAGAGGTTTGTGGCGGCAGCTCTTGCGTCTTCAACGGGATTATTGTGAAACGGCCGCTTTCAGGGGTCAGGCAAGGCGCTGCTGCTGCTCGCCTGACCGGCTGCCATTCACACGGGACTCAAGTCCGGGTGATTGTACTGATTTCAACAGGACTCCGATCTGAACGTTTTTGACTAGACAATGTCCAGTTGATTTCAATCGATTTCCTTTTCAAGTTAGGATGTAATCTTAATTTACTCTGGAGCAAGCCCATTTAAATCAATTAACGTTTTAAGTAAAGGTGCTTCAGAACCCGCAGGTAACGTGTTTCTCGCAAGATGGTGATAAACCAAGCCCGGTCCGTTTCTTGTTTTAGCGGCTTGTGGGTCGGGTTGAGGGAGGGTGGTCAGTAAATCGCTCGCTAGTGTGCTCTGGAAATTTTGCCCCTTTGCTCCACCTTCGCGGGAACTGGTTCCCCCCCAGACTGTGGTCTGAGATCAACCATCACCTTCGTTTTCTTCTTGAGTGCCATCTGCTGCCGTTGAACGAGAGCAGCCCCAGGTGCAGAAGTTTAGGGCACCGAATGCGTCTGCGAAAGATAAGTGCAGGGCAGCTGCATTTTCTCTCTTTTTTTAAAAAAAAGGTGAAACCTCTGGCTGTGAGACCCTGGCTGTCCCAAACCGAAATCCTCGTAATTGCTTGGCGTTGCCCGCCTGGATGTGTTTGGAACGTTCTCGTGAACGTCTCTTGGAGAAGGGGATTGAAAGAAAATAGCTTTTATAACGGAGAGCTGCTGCCGGGGGAGGTGGGGAACCAGCGCGTGTTGATTGGGAAAGCCAGGGCAGGTCTCCGAAGGGCTACGCTAAACATTCTTCGGTCTTGGGGTAAATGCTGATGAGCCGAGAAGCCTCAAAGATAATATTACTTTGTAATTACTTTTTAGCTGAAGTTGTTTAGCTGGCTCCAAGTAATTAATGAAAGTTGGTGTCTAAACGCCTGATTTACGATTAGGTGTCAACTTGGGGTCACCAGAGGCGATCCTTTCCCTTCTGAATTCGCTCCCCCCCCCTTTTTATTTTTTAAAAAACCAGGCTGTTTATTATTGTTTGAGCTAGCAATTTTCACTTAAAGTAGGAGGTTATTTTTCATTTAATGGCTTGCTGTTTTTATTGCAGATGCTTTAGAAAGTTAATCTTATAAAACTAGTGAGAAGCCAGAGAGAGATGGAGATTAAAGGGTAACCTTTACACGTGAAATGGCAGACAGCTTTGCTCAGCAGATGGGGGCTTTCTCTTAAATATGAGGAATAATGAATGGAAGGGTTGCAGCAAACAACCTGCCCACCCTTTTCATGCATGGCGAAAAACCTTTGCTCTTAATTTCCCACCAAAGTAGGTATCCTCGGACAGAGCCCCATCATCCCTATAATTGCACTCCGTCCCAAATAGGCCAAGATTTACTTCCAAGTGGCCATACTTATGATGGCTTTACTGTGGAAGTATATCATCATGAAATCCGTGTTAAATGTGCTTAGGATGGCAGATAGAGTCTCCCATTGCCTGAGTGTCAGTGGTTCTCAGAGAGACAGAGAGAAAAGTAACAGGACAAAGTTTGAGTCCAGTGACACCTTTAACGCCAACAAAGTTTAATTCTGGGTATAAGCTTTCCTATGTACGCACATGTCATCAGACCAAGGTGGCTGCTCAAAGAAAAAAAGCAGTATCAGTCACCAGCCATTTGTGCAAGGGAATTGAGGCACAACACGAATTAAGTGGCTTAGTCTGTGCCTCTGATTTTCACTGACCTTTAATACTAAATGAATCTCTTCAACAGCTCTGTTCTTTTGTTGAGAGCTGAGGTGTGAATGTACAACATGGGTTAGGTTTTATGGCAAGGCAGGGTTGCTTTTCACCATCACTCAGAGTGCTGAAGCCATATGGTGGAGAGGGTGATGCAAGACTGGAGCTAGATGTGGAAATGGCTACAGATGCACTATTTTGGTCCCGCCATGGGTTTATCCGGGTTCATTGTGATGGCTATCTCCTCTTGTGGAAAGGAGCCACCAGCTGCCACAAAGAGCGTAGGCTTCAACTTTTTGACGCCCGCCGGCCTGTTTGCCAGGGGGAAATGTTTTTTTCCAGGAAGCTGTTTCATGAGAAAGTTCAAGGCTAGGCGATTCAACTTCTGATTCCTGACTATGTTGTTCTCTTGGCAGGTTACGGCACAGTGGCGTTTGATGGAACTCCAAGTTATGGACATACTCCCTCTCACCATGCAGCACAATTTACAAACCACTCTTTTAAACATGAGGACCCCATCAGCCAACAGACATCTCTAGGTAACTGCGCAAAGGCCTCTCTGTGCAATATGAGGATTCTACACACACACACACACACACCACAAAGTCCCGCCAAACCAGTTCACCCATGGGTTTTTATGACTGAAGGATAGTACAAATACCAGTTAAATAATGAGCTTCCGTAAGAAGAAAGTAGTGTCCATATATAAATAAGAAGCTAAATGGATTAGTGAAACTGAAAATCACGACTGTGATGACAATTACCCTGCTCTTGTGAAAGAGTACAGTAATTAAAACAAATGTATTTTGATTGTATCTCAGAACTATGTAAAATATTGGAGAAGTGGTTGGTGGTTCTGAAAAAGGTGTTTTAGACTTTTGTCTAAGTCCTGCCTAAGCAATAGACACCACAAGTGTCAGGGCACATTATAGGTGTACACACTCAACACACCCACCCCAACCAATGGGTATCAGAATGCTTAAGTTTGGAAGGATTACTTTTTGCATTTATGTTGCACACTTCAGGTGTTTAAAGGACTTCACATACAGTGCTTCAGTAACCCTTGGTGTAACACTTACTGAAGTACGGTAGGCTAGAATTACAACCTCTGTTTTACAAATGAGAAGCAGAGAAATAAAAGCTTGCCTCAGGCCAGGGAGCCATGACCAAGTGAGATCTGAACCAAGTATGTTTGACAGATAGCTCACCTTAGACTACATCAGCTGTCATTTTTGACTGTACGCTTGTTGAAAAGAAAAATCAGCCACCAGTTTTACATTTTGTCAAACATTTTGTCAAACAGTTTTCAGAAGAACTGGGGATCAGTCTCTACCTCTGATACAAATAACTTTTGAAAACGAAAATAACTATTGCTTGAAAAGGGCTCAGTCCCTTCCCTGGGGTTTCTGATTACACTTTAAAATTCAGCATCAGGTCACCATGCTTCAGGGTAGTGAATTTCTCTGTGGTTTGTCTACAGGTGACCAACAGTATTCGGTGCCTCCCCCAGTCTATGGCTGCCACACTCCCACGGATAGCCAGGCCTTACTCTTGAGGACCCCATACAACAGGTGCGAAGGCTTCTTGTTAACTTTATTGTAGTCTCCTCATTCTCTTGTCTTTGTGTACATTCCACATCCCAGATACTGGCAAAACAGCTTTGCTTGTGGTGCAAAGTACTCTGAAGTTAAATTGCTATCCTCCTCTTTTTCCTCTTCCTTTTCACCTTTCCTGACCTTATTTATGTAAAAGCAGGTATTCTCCAGGAATAGGAAGGATATCTAACTTTATCACATCTTCTAATTCTCTTTAGGAGAATCTAAAATACAAATAACAGCAAATCCTAAAAGCAAAGACATAAAATCCTATGTTATCCCATCATGTGCATTGTTTCTGAAAACAAAGGAACCCTGGTATTAATTTTATCAATTTCTATGAATTGCAAAGGTATGGTTAGCATGACTTGTTGCTGCTCTAAATGTCATGGGCCTTATTCCAGAATGGACTTCTGGTAAACAGCAATTCAAAGGTTTTTGTGATTGTGGGTCTTCTCCTTATTGTGCAGTAGGGGTTGCTTGCTATAATCAGCCAATCAATCCACTAAATTGTAAAGGCTTATCACTGACAGAAGATAGCAGTTGGTCTTCTAATTGTGTTTGATCTTAACTACCTATCACAATGCCAGGAATAATTGTGTTTGCCATGCTTTTCACAATGGTTATTTTCAATAAAGATCACAGAAATGTCTAATGGTGAAGTTCCTTAGAATTTCCTTCTAACTAATAGCTCAATCTTTCTTTCAGAGTCCAGTTTAAAGACAAGTTGATTTTAAAAAAATTAAGCTCCTCACTGGGTTTAATGGCGCCAATCTGGTTTGAGACACAATATTCCTTGACTGAACTGTGGATCTTCTGTCAGTGAGATGGAAAATTATGGATGTAATTAATTTGTTCATTAATAATCTAAGGCTTCAATTAATGGTTTTGTTCCTTGGTTTTTCTCCACTTTGGTCAGTGGCAGTTTCAAAAGTTGATTTCACTGATAAATAGGGGGAAAGGGAGTGATCGGGTGTGTTCTTTTCCATGAAAACAGAATGACAGAATAGAATACTAGTACTTGAAAATGTCAGGGCATCTCTTAAATAGATAACATTCTGGAATTCTGAGGCTTTAAAAATGAATCAACATAAACAGCCTTTTCTGGAGATTAATACCAACTGGGACAAACTTGCAAGATCCAAGAGGGGACTGACTACTCTTTTAAATCTGTATTCCACAGTGTTGGATTATGAGAGGAAGGAATTTTATTCTTTGTTTCATAGCACTTTGAGTAAGCAAGGGTACTTTTAAAGTCCTCATTTGCAATATACACATGCATACGCATGCTCAATGAAAACCAATAGAATCCTTGTTTATTTCAGAAAGACGCAGACAGGGCCGGCCCGAGGTGCCTGGGCACCCTAGGCAGGCCAGCTTGTGGCACCCGCACCCCCCCAGGCGATGCCAACCTCCCAGTGGGGCCTGGAGATGGGGGGCGGTGCTGGCAAGCCAGGGAAGAGGTGGAGGTTTAAACTCCCACCTCTTCCCTTTGAGCACCATCATTGTCCATGGCGAGGCGGCAGCGTCTGGGATGGGGACAGGCTCCCTGACCGTCCTCAGTGCAGCACCGCCTGCGCCACCATCAGCCTAGCTCCACCATCGCCACCTGCCCCATCTGCACTGAGCATGTGCTCTCCTGGCGCAAGCTAAGACAGCACCCAACTCTCCTGATAGGAGATGGAATGCGCGCGGCGTGTAGTCTCACTCGCACGTGCGCATGGGGAGCTCTTGCCCGCACAGCAGTTTGGGACCAATGGAGACCCGTGCCCTGTTCAAGCCTGGCCACCAGGAGCACGTGCGCGACCCAGCCAATGAAAGCGTGCCGCCCTGCAAATTTCCCCCTATTTTCATAGTGTCCTTCCTTCTTCATCAACCTTCCCGCCAAGCACGTGCCGGGTCTGAAAAGTGAATTCTCCTAACAGCAGGTCAGCGGGCACATGCGGCGACCGAATGAAAACTCAACAGGCTCCCTCCTACTCAGCAGGCACAAAGCCCAGGATGGAGTGAGTGCCTGCGGGCTGGCCAATAGAAGCTTGCACTCCTTCCCTCCTCCATTGACCTGGCCAATAGAAGGGTTTCAGCTTGCCGGCATGCTCCACAGCTGCGGGGCGCGTGGGCAAACCAGGGAAGGGGCAGGGGTTTAAACCCCCGCCTCTTCCCTTTGAGCGCTGGCAAGCCAGGGAAGGGGCAGGGGGCTTTTGGCGCCCCTAAGGGCCGGCGTGCTCTAGGCAAACGCCTAGTTCACCTAGTGAGCGAGCCGGCCCTGGATGCAGAATGTATCTGCTTAAATTGTTCTCACTAAAATTCTGATATTTCATCAATGGTTGTTCATTATTTCACCTATAGGGAACAGCGGCTGAGAATGAGGAATGGGTTACAAATCCTAATTTGTTTAGTGTGGTGGGCACGTGTTTTAAACCAGTGCTATAAATGCTGTTGCCATTTTCTTTGATATGATGGTAGACAGAGTGTGTGTATGGGGGAGAAGAGGACCTTTTAGTTTATTTTGAGTTTGTTTAGGAGCCAGAACAAAATCATCCTCCCCCCTCCCCCACTTATTCTTCAACTTTTGGTGAACTTGGAACCAATCCCACGTCTGGGGAGCTGCTAAGAAACATGTGCATACAAAAACAATGAGCTTCTACAAAGGGAAACTGCACAGGCTTGGTTATATCATTGTTGATTAATCAATTCTGGACAGCAAAAATATTGTCACTCAGTTCCAAAAGCCTTTTAGCTAGCAAACCTGCCTAGCCTTCAAGGAAATGAGGTGATGTGGTAATAAAAGAAGCAAAGACTTTATTCAGTTAAGATCCACAGGAATAACTATGGCAGAGAAGATCCATGTGAAAATAATGTCCACAGGCTTCTGCCAGATATCTAGAATGAAATTTTGAAGCAGACTCTAAAGTTATAGACGAAGAAGAGTTGGATTTATACCCTGCCCTTCATTTGGCATCTCAGAGCATCTTACAATCTCATTTCCTTCCTCTCCCCAAAACAGATACCCTGTGAGGTAGGTGGGGCTGAGAGACCTCTGAGAGAACAGCTCTGAAAGAACTGTGACTGACCCAAGGTCACCCAGCTGGCTGCATGTGGAGGAGTGGGAAATCAAGCCCAGTGCTCCAGATTAGAGTCTGCCACTCTTAACTACTATACTATATTGGCTCTCTTAACCACTACACCAAAATGCTTTGGTGCCTGCTGCATTAAAATCAATGTTAGTCTTGACTGCAGCAGGAATGGGACTGCATTCAATGCTTCTGATACTATTTCAAGTTAATGTTGCTTGCTTCTCATGCACAGATATCCTTTAAATCCCAAAATTAGGGCTAAGCAGGGGAGAGGTCTCTCCTTGTACGTGCCCCACAGAGCTTTGTGCTCAGCTTATCAATATGCCCTAGCCCGAAGGATGTCTGGCTAGCCTCAAATAGGAACAAGCTCCCATCTAAGATCAGGGCCCTGCGAGATCTGTTACAATTCTACAGGGCCTGCAAAGCGGAGCTGTTCCACCAGGCTTTCAGTTCAGGCAATAGGTGTCCAAATTCAATTCTTGGCCTCCCCTGCTGACAGCCCTAGCCTAGTGGTTAATGGCTTGATATCCCTCAACACTGCTCAGAAGGTTTCCATCCGAGCACTGCTAACAAGGCAACTTTCACTCTGGTTTTTATGAAACTTTGAAAATTTTTTAATTTTTTTTTAATTTAATTGTTTGAATTTTATATGTTGTTCTCTGTCACAATATTCTGGGTGACCATGTAAGTCGCCCTGAGCCTGCTTGCAGGGAGGACAGGATATAAATCAAAGAAATAAAATAAATAAAAGACATGAACAAGAATGAGTTCTGAAGAGCCCTTCTGCTGGGGCTCTTGTATCAAAGTTCTGGTCCCGTGTCTCCTGTTTTCTATGCACTTATGGTCCACTTGTGGAAGTACTTTCTAGGTCTCAGGGTGGCCTGAACAGAGCTATAAAAGCTTCCATGATCTACTGCAAACTTATAGAGATCAATTATGACGAATCTGGAATTACGATTTTTGCAAAATCTAAAAAGTTACCAATCAGAAGGTGGATAAATGGCAAACCAAAGAAGTCTGATTCAGATAGGGATGTTAGCCTCCAGGTGGGACCTGGGAATCCCCTCAAATTATAGCTCATCTCCAGACTACAGAGATCAGTTTACCTAGACAAAATAGATGCTTTGGAGGATGGACTGTACAGCATTATAATAATAATAATCATCTTTATTGTATTAGCATAAAGCCATAGCAACAGTGCAGTATAAACAAGTAACCAGCACTAGATTCTGTACAGCATTATAGTCCACATCCTCCCCAGGCTCTATCCCCAAATCTCCAGGAATTTCCCAGTCTGGATCTGGCAAACCTACCCCCCCATTACCTGCCAATGGCCAGGGGGACTTGGCAACCCCAGAGTCAGATCTATTCAACAAAGAATACAGTGATATCTGAAATGGAAACAAATGCATATACTCTTCAGTAGTCTGTAGGACAAATATATACTGTAAACATTGCTTACAAACAGCCACTTTTAGTGCTTGCAAGTTTAATAGTCAAATTTCTCTCACACAAATATTTCATGATCTGCTGTAAATAATAATATCGCTTGGAAACAGTCAAAGCTTTAGAAAGCTGGAGCAGGAAACCCATTGAGGTACTGCCAGTTTTTTTTCACAGTCACAACAGTGGGAAGGCAATACTGTTCATTATGTTCATTCTAACTCTCCAAGGGTAGCATATTTGGAAGAACAGTTAATCATCTTTAATGACTATCTGGCAAGGCAGTTCATTCTCTGAGTGCAACCTCTCAGTGACTGTTGAAACAAGTAAGGGTTTGTTTCTCAAAACATTTCATTCTTCACCTATCAATAGTTACAATGGAAAAACAGTTGAGAGGATACCATTTATTGTTGGAAGAGGCAGCAGTCATATGTTACTGAGCTAAGGGAGCAAACATTTTCAGTTGCATAAAACTTATTTTCTGGTGTGCGTGTGTGTACATACATACATATTCCAGAATATATGTTGAGGTTCTGATCTAAAGAGCCAGTTTCTTAGGAATGTATGATTGCAATACTATCTTCAGATTCAGTTCATCAGTGGAATCTAGCGACATCATAGCATGGGACGTGAATAGAAATATTATTTATTTATTTATTTGTTTGTTTGTTTTGATTTATATCCCACCTTGCCCAGCAGGCAGGCACAAGGTGGCATATAAGGAGTTAAAATTACAATAAAACACAGATAAAATTCCAATAATAATATATAAAGTGCAGATTAAATACAAATAGCAAAAAGTGTGGATGGCAATCATTGTAAAGCGATCTGGTATGACTAGACCAGTATCCCGGCAGAATGCCGTTCATCAGTGGCGGCTCCTAATTGAAGGCCTGGTGGAAGAACTCTATTTTACAGGTCCTGCGGAACTGTAAAGGTTCCGCAGGGTGGGATAAAACTCTCAAGAAATATATAAATAAAATAAATGAATAGTCCACCTTTCTCACGGGGACTCAGGGCAGATTACACATAGTCAGTACAATCAACAAAATGGGACATTCAGTAACCAATGCGTTAGGATTTTAGAGTATGGAACCACCAGAAGGCACTGAATCATAGCATAAATGTTAATACGACATATTAAGTGGTACAGAAATTACATAATAGGATCCTGCTTACGATGAACTATGCACAACAGTATAGGTAACACTTGCAATCATTTAGGTCTGAGAACCATTTCGTACTGTGCAACCGTATTAACGTTGCTGTGGTGGAGCACAGGGAGAGAGTTGGTCCCACAAATAAGAGGGGCCAAAGCCATGAACAGCTTTGTATATTATAGCAAATACCTTAAACTGGGTATGGTAACAGATGGGCAGCCAATGGAGCCTCTGCAGAATGTTAGTAATATGCTTGCTCCGACTAGCTGCCATTAATAGACGAGCTGCAGCTAATGCCAGATTATTGCCCCCCCCATTTCCAATTTATATGTGTAGTCGTTACTCTAAGCAGGTACACACGTATATTTTAGGAGAAGCCATCAAGTGTTGGGGCTAGCTGATTACCCTAGAATATACAGCCATGGAGTCAATTAGAGTTGCCAACTGTCTGGAGAAAAACAGGTCCTGTTCCTTTATTTAGAGCATTAATGGGCTATTATTTACGCCCGTGGCATGAAAAGCTTCAGCTGCTCATTTCCATACATTAAACATCTATTAAAGGGTCAGTACATTTTTCTCCAGGCAAATCTAAGTCATGACTTAGTTGACATACCATAAACTATTCACTGAAAAGTTATTTGCTTATAATAGTAATAATAGTGAGTTCTTTGTATGTAGATATAATTAGTGTACCTGTTTTCTTCTCTCAGAGGATGTTGCAGAGCAAAGGATTCAGAATGTGCTGGGAAAGCTGGGGGTGGGGGAAATAGCAATTAAGCAATGTTTTCATGAGCAATCCTAACAGGTCTACTCAGAATCCTATTCAGGTGTATTTAACAGGGCTTACTCCCAGGAAATGTTCTTAGGATTGTACTGTTAATCACTGAAATGGATAATTCCTGAGTTACACCTGCCTGCAAATCACGCTCTAATACCAGATGAGGAAGAGGTTAACTGACTGAACTCCAGCTATCTTGAAGCTTCTCTCCTGGACAAACTCGGGACCAAAAGTGTTTGTATATTTGCACAATGAAATAACTAGACACTAGCCTTTAAAAAATAAACGCTGGGAGTGCTGAGAGGAGCCATTGATTCCAAAGCCCACTGTGGCTCTGGGAACAGCGGGAATTGTATTTTCTTTAAAATATACTTTATTAAGAAGAAAAAGAGTTGGTTTGTATACCCCGCTTTGGTCTGCCTTAAGGAGTCTCAAAGTGGCTTACAATCGCCTTCCCTTCCTCTCACCACAACAGGCACCTTGTGAGATAGTCGAGAGAGTTCTGAGAGAACTCCGAGTGGCCCAGGGTTACCCAGCAGGCTTCATGTGGAGGAGGGGGAATCAAACCCGGTTCTCCAGATGAGAGTCCGCTGCTTTTGACCACTGTGCCATGCTGCCTCGCAACACTGTCGTATGAACATTCTCTCTTAAATCCCTAACATTTCATACCTAGTCACCTTAAAGTCACAGAAATATCAGCTCCATTGTAATCAATGGTATCCAATTATAAGTATGTATTTCAGATTGGGATATGTTAAATTAAAATGGAAAACTGGACAAACGTCTCCCCCCTTTTCCATCTCCCTCTATGAGCTATAAGACTTCAAAACCAATTTTTGTCTCTTCCTTGGAACAAAATGAATTCAGCAGTTGCTAAGGAATAATATGAATAAACAGATGCTGTCAGTAACAATTCTTATTATGGAAACTGAGGGATCTCTTAAATCTCTACTTTTTTTTTTTGTCCTTTGGAGCTAGTACAGTTGTCAGGGTATCTCCTTTGTCTTCACAGCTGCAAAGTTTACAGTGCAACCCTAAACCAAGTTAGACCTTCTAAGCCTATGGATTTTGTTTAGAATGGCACCATCAAACTATGCACCTGAGAGTAAGCCCCACTGGACTTTATGGGACTTACTTAGCACACATACATAGGCTTGTGCAGCATGCATAACACAGAGGGAGCTTTCGCCAGACAAAGGTTTTTTCATCATTGCAGAACTTTTTAGAAGGAAAACTCTACTTGATTTTAAAAAATTCCTTCTGTATAGCTCTTAAATGTTCCCAGAAAACTCACTTTGGAAGCACAAGTTAATATCTGTCTAATACATTCTTATCCTGCCTGTTCTCAATGGTGTGCTAGGCAACATGCATAGTTTTCTTCTGTCCTCCATTTATCTACCCAACAAATTTATGCAGTGCATTAATCCAAGAAACCATAAGAGAACATAAGAGAAGCCAGTGTTGAATCAGGCCAATGGCCCATCTAGTCCAACACTCTGTCACACAACGGCCAAAATATACCAGGTGCCATCAGGAGGTCCAGCAGTGGGGCCAGGACACTAGAAGCCCTCCCACTGCTGCCCCCTCCAATAGCAAGAATAGAGTGCATCACCTGCCCCATGATCTAATCAAAGTCACCCTGCTTGTTTCGTGTGTGCACGTATGTTTACCAAGTTGTTTAATGGGCAAGCAAAAATGGTTAAGCAATACAGACCGTAAATATGCATTAGTTTTCCAAATGCTATGGCTTAATTCAAACGGTGATGTGAACTTTTCTGCATCGCTTTGTTTGATGCAATAAACATGTTTAATGTTGAAAATTTACTATGAGTCACACTTACAAAGACTTTAAGAGTGGAGGAGTTGAAACTCAGATTATAGCTGTTTCTGTACCAAGGTCAAGAACTCGTAGGCAGCAGAATAGGCCAAAACAAACTCCATATGATCTACTACTAGTTTCCTTTTAAGTTCCTTTTTGCTTAGAGTTAACTTCCTTTTATTTCACTCCAACAAACATTAATCCCTTTTGTAGAAATGCCTTTCCCTTCCCTCACTTCAATTTAAAAACATCTTTGCAAGGGAAAAAATGACTTTTGTAATGCTTGGTTTACAGCAATTTCGGGGATGAAATGATTCACTTTAGAATAATGGATCATCTTCTCTCCCATCAGTTCTGCCTCCTTAGACTGCTTTGAAAGAGAAAAGCTATCTGAATAAAGCTATAGGTTCCAAGAATACATCCTATCATGCTGACTGATCCCAAACAATAATATCTTTACTTTAGGTAAGGTTTGATTTATATGCTGTTCATTATGAAACCATCTTTAAAAGCCTCATGGAGCTATTCCTCTCTGGTTCATTGTTCTTAATGAGTGCTATTCAAACCACATGACCAGCAACAGTCATATCCTGGTCCATGTTCTACTTTGCCTTACACAGAGAGTGTCCAGTTAGATGAAGCTGCTTTTGACACTGCGGCTGCAATCCTAAAATTGCTTTCTAGGCAGTAAGTCCACTAAACTCAGCTAGATTTACTTCTATGTACATGCTTAGCATTGCATGGTATGTTTGCTACTGGAGTTGAAACTAAGGCTGTTCCCACACTAATACTACTGTGTCATTTAATTAATTTGTAGAGTACACTCATGACTTACCTAGTAAATTTCATGAAACATACAAAAAATGTAACAAGGGGGAGAGGTGACCTTGAGCCAGGATTGTAAAATAGCTGTTCTCAGAAAGAACTGTGTTTCAGGATCATGAAATAGCTAGAATTTTATCTTCTGTTAACAGATAGAGTAGCAAAATGTCTCAGTGAAAGGGTTCATTGTTGCCATGAGGAGAATTCACACACAAAATATAGTTGTGATAGGGAAAGAAGGGAAACACAAAAGCAAGGAAGTGTCAATATGAAATGCTGTCCACACCAATCATGGCAATACCACTTTAATGAGGCAAATAATACTGGAGGACGAAAGCAGAAGTACAAGCAACGGTGGAATACTGGATGCAGACTGAGTCCTCTCTTCATGTGAATTTTAGCAGTATGGTACAATAAAAAAGCTTTTGAAGGCATAACATAATCAGAAGCCCCAAGGACAGAAGAATCCCCCCCCACACACACATACTCTCTTAGGGTTTGTGAGCTGTGGCAATATGAAAAAAGAAGTTGAATTTCACAAATGAAATATTCCTTCCTAGTTTTATGCTTAATTTTGTTAATTTGTCAGGTTTACAGTGCAATTCTAAGAACCCTTTCCTGGGAGCAAGCTCCATTGAATAGATCTGAGTGGTACTCTGTGTAATCCTCTCTTAATGCTTCTCGGCCTTTTGGCTAAGATCAAGTGTAATGCATCTACCGTTAACTCTCTCTGCCATAACCTTAATCAAAAGTTTTAAGGAGGCTTTCAGATTTGAGGTACAGGAACAGCTATTGTTGTGTGAAGGTATGTTTTGTTTATTAGTATTAGCAGTAACAAGCAACATGGAAGACTTTAACTTTACACCTAGTTATTCCATGTTGGGAAAGAGCACAGTTTCTTCTTGTAGCCTGGGTCAAAAGACACTTATGCAGAGCTGCCTTTAATTTTTTTGCCATCTGTAGTGAAAAGGCTAACTTGGTGGCATATCAAGGGGTGGGTGGTGGTGCAACCTGAGGAAGGCTCTCGAAGGGGGGGGCTTGAAGCCAGCATCATGCTGTGTCCAGCCAAACGTCTTTCCTTTTATTTTAAAAATGTAGTTCTGGCTGCAGCCATTAGGGGTGCAGGGAAGTCTGAGCATAGCAAAAAGCCCTCTAGGATCGGCTAGGTTTCCCTTTCTCCAAGATGGAAACAAACTTGCTTAACAGATCGTACAGCCAAGCCAGCACACTGATAGCAGCTACAGTAATTGCCAGCCTGCTGGTAATTTTCTCTGATAGTCTAGAACAGGGGTGGCCACACATATTATGCAGCTCCTGGCAGGGTGGATGGGAAGGGGAGGTGAGGCATGCCTCCCTGATTGGTCTTCCCTTCCCCAGCCCATGTTCCCCTCCCTGGGTAGGCCTGAGGTGGTGGGGAGCAGAGAAAGAAAGCAACCTTAACTTTAAATGAGTTCTAAAAGCCGTTCGTTCCCCCTGACCAGCTTGGAGAAAGCATTTGTCTAAATATCATTATCAGTATCTGTTTTTACCCCTTTTGTTTTTATTTCTGGCAGTCTTATGTAATGTTAATAAAAAGCAAATCTGCATATTTTCCAATAAAAACGTGTGTAATATTTGTTCATGTCTTGCGGCTTGCAGACATCTGATGTTTCTTCTGTGTGGGTCTTCTATTAAGCGAGTTTGACCACCCCTAGTCTAGCCTTTCTCTCTTCCTTTCCTTGCACCCAGCTCAGCTAGATCTTGTAAAGCAGTAGGTAAGATGTTGCAGCATGATAAAACAACCATTCCCTCTCTTAATTTCTCTCCCTATTTCCTACATGTTTCTCATTCATATCTGTCTTTATTCACTTAATTTTTCTGTGACACCCCCCCCTTTATTTTCACTTTTAGGTCTGAAGACCTTCTCATTCTTATTCTGCTTGGTGACATAATTTAAGAGTAGTATAGTAACAACCCTTTGTTAATATTATGAACAGAAAGCACTGGATTTGCTTGGCACTGTACATTTCACTGGCCACTGTACATTTCACTGCTGGGCTTCCAACTCCCTTGCTTAGACTATGGTTCTGTGCTTGACATCAGCTGGAATTGTAACAATGGCACTGGGTTTGCTGGGCACTATACATTGCACTGGTTCTGCTGGGCTTCCAACCCCCTTGCTTAGACTGTGGTTCTGTGCTCAACATCAGCTGGCATTGTCACAATGGCACTGGGTTTGCTGGGCACTGTACATTGCAATGGTTCTGCTGGGCTTCCAACCCCCTTGCTTGAACTGTGATTCTGTGCTTGACATCAGCTGGCATTGCCACAATAGCATTGGATTCTGCTGGGCACCCTGTGATTGCACTGGTACTGCTGGGTACTCTGTACATTGTGCTAGTTTTACTGGGGGCAAAAATGCTCCCTCTCCTGTTTCTTCTGCTGCAGAGATTCTCTGGACTTTAGTCATTTGGAAACATTGGAGGATGGGAGCCCCTTCTTTGGGTGGTAGTGTGTTTCTTAACATCCAGTCCGGTGAAGCTTGCAATCACTATTTTGTGATGCCTTGGTTAGTGTTAGTTAGTAAAAGTTAGTACAAAGGTAGACTCCTAGCTCTCAAAAATGCCTTGGAGATGTTTGGGATGGTCAGCTTTTGGGCTTCAAAATGGAGAACAGAAGCCCTCCCAAGTGCCTGCTCAGAACACAAGTGGTGTGATGGAATTTTTTTTTTGCTATCAAGTCACAGCTGATTTATGGCAACTCTGTAGCTTTTCAAGGCAAGAGACCTTCAGAGGTGGTTTGCCATCGCTGCCTCCAGGCTGGCCCTACTTATCTTCTGAGATCTGATGAGATCAGGCTAGTCTGAGAGTAATGTGCCTGTCCAAAGGTCACCCAGCAAGCTTCCATCGCACTATTGGGGATGCACACCTGGATTTCCCAGATCCTAATCCAACACTTTAAGCACATCACGTTAGCTCTCATGATGGAATAGCATGCTGGAATTTGATTTCATTTTACTGGTGTGTGTGTGTGTGTGTGTGTGTGTATATATATATATATATATATATATATATATATATATATATATATATCTCCTTATAATAATTATCTTTTGGTTTTGTAAGATTCCATGCGCTCCCATTGGCTATAAAATGCCATCCCTCAGCCATTGGCCCATCAGCCGCCACTCAAGAGTACTTGCGTGCCATTGGCCGGGTGCTGTGTCTGCTCCTCTTCCCCACCCACTCCCCCTGGCAGACATCTCTCTCTCCTGAGGAAGACAGTTCTCTTGACTCCTGTGAGGGACTGTCCCCTCAGTGGCTGTTGGTAGGCAGCCAAGCTTGGTTCGGTGAGTAAAAAAACAAAGAACTCAGCATAACCCCCTCCCCTGCCCATAACCCCCTCCCCAATGGCCACTTTCCTGTCAGTATAAATGGAAAAAGGCTCTCTCCTGCTTAGCTTCAGCATGGCTGGCTGGCTAACGAGGTGGGCCAGCGACCATCAAACCATTCTCTTCAACTCCCCACTGTGTGTCTGACTTTCCTCTAGGGTTGCCAATCTCCAGGTGGGACCTGGAGATCTCCCACTGTTACAATTGACCTCCAGATGACAGAGATCAGTTTCCCAGGAGAAAATGGTTGCTTTGGAGGGTAGACTCTATAGCATTATACCCTGCTGAGTCCTTCCACACACACCCCAAATGCTGCCCTCCACAGGATCCACCCCCCCAAATCTCCAGGTATTTCCCTAATCAGAGTTGGCACCTGTACTTTCTCCTCTGTCATTAAAAGGCCCTTTCCACACCTATGTTGGCCTTTGGGAGAAAACTCATTGGGCCCAGTCCAGGTTACCAACTCCAGGTGGGCAATTCCTGGAGATTTGAGGTATGGAGTCTGGAGAGGGTGAGGTTTGAAGAGGGGTACGATGCCACATCAGACAGGTACGATGCCAATAGACTCCACCCTCCAATCCAGCCATTCCCTGATGGGGAACCATTGTTGCCAATCTCCAGGTGTGGGTTGGAGATCACTCAAAATTACAACTGCTTTCTAGGAGGGAGAGGGGAGGAGATGGAAAACTAAAGGTAGGTTGATGGTTGGCTGGGAGGGAGATAGGGTTATCAACTCCAGGTTGGGAAATTCCTGGAGATTTGAGGGGTCGAACCTGGAGAGGGTGAGTGTTGAGGAGGGTGGGACCTCAAACAGGTACAATGCCATAGGCTCCACCCTCCAAACCAGTCACTCCCTCCTGGGGAACCACTGTTACCAATCTTGGGGGTGGGCTGGAGATCACTCAAAATTACTACTGCTCTTCAGGTAGCAAAGATCAGTTCCTCTGGAGAAAATGGTGGACTCTGTCATTATACCCTGCTGAGATTGCCACAGCAAATTGTCACTGAGTGCCCAAAGCCGGGGCACTCTCCCAGAGCCTCTTTCTAGAGCCTGTTGTATTTATTTCCACAATGGGCCTTATTCCTAGTATGTATATATATATATATATATATATATATACACACACACACACACACACACACACACATATATATATACACACATACATACAAACATATATACACACACAGGGCTTTTTTTGTAGAAAAAGCCCAGCAAGAACTCATTAGCATAATAGGCCACACCCAACAGCAGAAACCCATTAGCATATTAGGCCACACCCCCATGCTTTCCCTTGGCTTACCTGGGCGCCCCGCGGCTGTGGGGAGCCTGGGCAAGCTTGCCCTTGGACAGGCCGAGGAAGGCACAGGGAGGCATTTAAATGCCTCCCTGATCCTTCCAGCCCCCCTGTCCTGGCTGCCTTAGAGTCACCAGGGGGTCGCTCTCCAGGCCTTCCCTCTGTAGCCATGCACACAGAGGTTTTGGCTGTAGTGGGCGTGGCCAACTCTGAAGCCAGCTGGAACTCCGTTCCTGTGCATTCCTGCCCCAAAATAGCCGTTTGTGTGTGTGTGTATATATATATATATATATATATATATATATATATATATATACACATATATATACACACATATATATACACACACATATACACACACACATATATACATATATATATTTATTTAAATAAAATATTTTTTTTCACTGGCTGCATTTCTTTTCTGGCCACGGCATCCAGTGGCACCTTTAAGACCAAACTTTGTTCTGCTGCTTCAGACCAACAAGGCCACTTATCTGAATCTATTTTCTGGCCATTATTATTATTTGTTTTATTTCATGAGTATTACTGAACATAGTTTTGTCATGTAGAGGAGGAGCCCTGACCTAGATAGCCCCACCCTAGCCTAATCTTCTCAGATCTCACAAGCTAAGCAGGGCCAACCTGGAGGCAGGTGGTGGCAAACCACCTCTGAACGTCTCTTGCCTTGAAAACCCTATGGGGTCACCATAAGTCAGCTGCGACTTGACAGCAAAAAAAGAGGAGGGGGGAATGTTAAAAAATTATCTGCCTTGGGTGCCAAATAGGCTAGGTACACCACTGGGCTAGCTTGTCACCATTCCTCTGTTAATTTAGTTCTCTGTTCCTGGCACTTCCAGCCAGCCTCTCCCTCATTCTCTGCAGTTGGCCTGCCTTTTCCCCCAGCAGAAAGAAGTGCTTCCAAGATAGTGCTAGGTATTATGAGTTGGCTTCTTGGGGTGATTGCTGTCTAAAACAGTACTCAATAAGTGAACCTGAACACAGTGCACATGACTGGTACCATCCTGAAAGTTCTTACACAACTTCTACAGCATGTAACTTTAAAAAACAAATGGGTTTTAAAACAGGCAGTAGGATCTCCAATCTGCCTCTTGAGAAAGCTCAGTCTCACCGATTTCTGGTCAAACCAACTTACTTGGATTTAAATATTAGAAGTTTCAATTTAGTCAGTGTGCAGATATAATTGTAAGTCAAAATTATTTATCTGCATATTCCATTAATTTCAATATGATTCCACCTACAAATAGGTGTGCTTAAAGTTTAGGTTTCTGACTGGCTGAAGTCACACACACACTAAATAATCCACTTTCAATCCACTTTCAGTGCACTTTCCAAATGGATTTTACTGTGTGAACTGGCAAAATCCAGTTGGAAAGTGCATTGAGTGTGAATTGAAAGTGGATTATTTAGTGTGTGTGACTGTAGCCTTTGACATTTCTCCTGTTCTGTATTCAATTTCATGTTGTACTTTAGTCATGCAGTGAATATATGGCAGGTAAACTGGACAGATTTAGTTTAAGGACAGAGATGTCCTTAAGAGATTGGATTCATTTTCATTGCTAACATTTAGCACATTGCTGGTATGATGACACAGTTATATTCATTAAATAAAGGCTGACTGATGATATTCTGATATTTGTATGTTACATGCAGAACCAGTGGGAGTCTATTATCTTAAGTGTAAGTTTATTATTTATTCATAACATTTATAACCCACTTTTCTTCTGCCATTGAATATAAAGTTCCCAGAAGGTCTCCAAATTTGGCACTGACCAGATGCACCTTAGCTTTGGCAGGTCACTGCATCGTGCGCCTTTCAACATGCTCTGTAGTAACAATACTGCTCTAATTTTATAAATACATAATTTCGTATTTAGCAGAAAGCAGAAAGCTTTTAATACATAAATACATAAGTTCATATTTAGCAGAAAGTAGAAAGTTTTAAAAATATTTAGTCAGTCTCTGAATTTAAAATTGCTTTGATTCATGAATTGTTTTTTCAATGGTTTCCTCTCACACTGCAAATATAACAGTAGATTCGGCAAAGGAAAAAAATCCACCAGGTGAAGCTTCTCTGATAGTACTGCATGGAGGATGGGGGCAGCAAAGCTGCACCTACTAAAATTCTCCACTCTGTGCAGCTTTTAAAGGTATAGGAGCTGTCTCAGGATCTGATCCTAGCAACCAGAGCGGCTTCTAGCTGGTGTCAAGATGAGTGAGTGTATTGCCTGATGAAAAAGCAAATAAAGAGAAAAAAGCAGATCTTGTGGAGGAGTCTCTTATAAATGAAGTGTCAAATGAAATAAAGTTAAAGGAAAATCTCCTGCTGTAAATGCACAGGGCTGGTGCTTCTAATAAAAATCAGGGCCCCAGAGGAATTAATTACATCAGCATTACAGGAAGAATTCATGGAATTGCAAAATGTAGTGGCACAGACCAGCACGAACCGCTGTTGCAAATGGGGAAACTGCAGGAGAGTCTTAACAATTTCAGAGCTGATATGTGGGACATTGTAGTCACATAATAGCAGTTTAGACACTGTAATGAATAATAGTGTTCAGTGCTAAAGAAAAATGATATCAGACATACTTCTCAACTGAAGTAATCTAACTATATTTCTTTGTGTATGTCTGCGTGGGCACAAAAAGTTTTCCACTGGAATCTGAGTTCTGCAAAGCCCTACCTGTTACTGAAAATGTTAGCAGAAAATAATATTAAAATGATGTTTTAGTGGATGTTCTTATAATTAAATTTAGAAGATGATTTCTAGTCAGTTGCTGATATGAGGCAAATGGTCCTCAGGCTATATCCAGTCTACCAAAGCTTCAGAAAAATCTTCAAAACAAGGAAAATGTTCTTATTAAAGAACTGAGCTACATTCCAATTGGGGGAAATTGATATGATCTAGCAGGTTTGCATTGCACAAATCAGAGTACAGTTAAAAAGACTAGAAGGTCTTATGCCTGTTAACAGGGCATCAAAATAGGGCCACCTACAGAAGAGGTAGGAGTTTCTGCATACTTGAGAAACTTGGATAGTCCCCCAAATAACAAAAACGTTACCTTTCAAATTAAAACATGGAAACAAAATAGCCCAATGAGGGCTGAACAAAGTTACTCTCTCTTGCAAAGGCCTGGAATATTGAGAAGGAAAGGAAGAGTAGGTGCTGGAATTGGCATGATTGAACCCCTAGCAGTTTCCCTAGCAGAACCCCTAGCAGGGTCCGGCATACCTGAGGGACCGCCTTTCCCCATATGTTCCCCAGAGAGCACTGCATTCAGGGGCCCAAAACTGGTTGACCCTCTTCAGCCCACCCATGCTGCAAATATATAAGTAGATCAACAGAGCTGTCATAGGAACACTATAATTATTGCCACCTATGAACTATTGTTTAAATTTTAAATTCTTTGCTCTTGCACTTTATCTGAATATTGTTCCAGCACTATAGGATAAGATTTGTTTATGGTTTTTGGTTGTTTTTAGGATGGATTTTAATTGTATCTAAATACGCATTTTATGTAAGCTGCCCTTCGCCTGCTTCAGCGGGGAGGGTGGGATATAAATCTAATAAATAAATAAATTTATTGACTTCTTTGGAAGTGGAGGATTTGGAAACAGACAACATACACTGTGAGCTCAATCCAAACCCTCTCTACCAGTCCATAGTGCTACAACATATCTAACTGCAGAGTCCAATGTAATATAATGGTTAAGTGTTTAATTAGCACCTGGATGATTTGGGTTCAGGTGCCAACTCTGCCATGAAGCTCACTGGGTGTCTTTGCACCTGCCACTCTTGCTCAGCCCAGTCTCTCTCAAAGAATTATTGTGAGGATAAAATGGGGAAGGGAGAACAACATATGCTGCCCTGTATTCCGTTAAGAAAGGGAAGGATAAAAATGTGCTAGATAGAAGAAGAGTTGGATTTATACCCTGCCCTTCACTCAGAGTCTCAGAGCAGCTTACAATCTCCTTCCCTTCCTCTCCCCACAACAGACACCCTGTGAGGTAGGTGGGGCTGAGAGAGCTCTGAGAGAACTGCTCTTAAGAGAACAGCTCTGAAAGAACTGTGACTGATCCAAGGTCATCCAGCTGGCTTCATGTGAAAGTGGGAGGGGGAGTGGAAAGTGGGGAATGGGGAATCAAACGCAGTTTTCCAGATGACAGTCCGCTGCTCTTAACCACTACACCAAACTGGCTGGATAGATAGGTAAATGATAGATGATAGATAGACAGGTAGATTTCAGTGGTCTCATGCTGTTATAAACCGTTTTCCAAACATTTGCTTCTTCTGCTACTCCTAAAGTTGTTGTTGATAATAATTACAATGTAACAGTAGTCATCTATAGAGCAAAATTTGAGTCCAGGGGCACCTTTAAGGTTAATTTGGGACTCAAACTTTGTTCTGTTGCTTCAGACCAACACAGCTACCCACCTGAATCTATCTTCACAGTAATCATCTATGTTTACGGTACTTCACAGTGTGCAAAAACCCCAGGTCCCTCCTTCAAAGAGTTCACAATCTAAAATAGAATCTTAAAAGAGAGGGAGGGCAGGGAGATGGATGCAAAAGTAAACAAGAAAAGAATGTGTTCATTTTAAGCACACATATTTAGGCTTAACTAAACACAGTTTTTATGGCAACTTAAGTGTTAGCACATTTTTATTCTAGTGTAACCTTCCATGGTTTAGAGCAGAGTGTATGTTGGTAAAGTGTAGATATGCAGTAAAGTGGAGCACAAGCTGTTTAAAGAATAAAGTCAGTTTATTAAGAAGAGAACAAACTTTGTCAGAAGGAGGAGAGAGAAAGAGAAGTCTATCTGTCTAACTGATTAGGAAGAGAGTCAGTAGCTAACTGATCTCAGCAGGGTAGGAAAAAACCCCAATTGAGCCAATCAGGAGATAGGAAGGAGAGTGTTTGAAAATAGGAGCAGTCCCTAATCTCACTATGCTAACTAGTTGTGCCCTCTGCTGCCCCCTGCAGGATGTTCTTGTCATTTTCCTTATCTATGCACGATAGACCTTGCATATTCCAACAGTTTATGCTGGAATTAAAACATGTTGCTCCTTAAGATCCTACCATAACAGAGCTATCCCCCTAAAGTAGTTAGGTTTAGTTTCTGTAGAGGTTAGGGACTGAGCTGGAGGAGCTGGTGTGCCTATGGTTTAATGAAGGATGTGGGTTTTGATGGGAGATTTGAAGGGAATAAGGGTTCCTTTCTTTTTGTAAGAAAGTTAATTGTAGCTGTTTGGATAATAAGGCTCTCTTCCTAAAGTATATTCAGTGAAATGAAAATTGTTCAGGTAAAAATTAAAGCACCCAAATAATTACAGCAACCTTGTGAGGCTGCATATGCCTGTGCACCACACATTCTTATGCCGATTAATGATATATTTGTGATGGAGAGATCTGTCCTGCTGGGGATAAGTTATTTTTCAACCTGAGGGTAGATAATGGGGCAGTTGTCAACAACAATCATGTAAATTGTTTTTGACTTTTTTGCACCTCATTGTTCTGCTTCTGGAAGTTTGTTTTGTTGTCTTTAAAAAAATATAGGTGTAATGCTAAACAAGCTAAGTTTTTAAAATAATAATAGAAAATAAACAATAAAGAGCCAGCTTCAGAAAACAGAGTCCACACCTTGCTCATAGCTGAATTTATTACAATAATTCTGTACTGAAGCCCAGTTTTAAAGTCAAATTCTATTTTTTTTTCTTTATGTCAAATTTCTAAAAGTAGCAATAGTGTTAATACATAGCTCTATAGCTTTTTAAGTTCAGTAACGCTGTTATCACTTGCAGTCTTCACTAAAGAGTGACATTTCTTTCCCCAAAAGTAATAAGGTGGACCTCTACATAACTAAATTCTATAGAATAATAATTTGCCAACAACTCTAAGCTATTATGTTACGTTTTCCTCTACCAAATATTTTTACTTCTTTTCCCAATCTTAAATACAGCTTTGCAAATAGGTAAATAGTTATTTAAATACATTTCTGGTTTATATCTGTTGACTTGAACTTGGTCGCATAACTTTAGTTCTAACTTTAAATATTTTCACAACAGTGACAATTTATACCAAATGACTTCACAGCTTGAATGCATGACATGGAATCAAATGAACTTGGGATCTACACTTAAGGGGTAAGGTTTGTTTGTTTTTAAATTCAGTCTTACTCTGTAATTTTTTTTTTTAATTTCCGATGGAATAAGGGAATTTACCAATATATTAAACTTCTTAGCATATGAATATTTGTTCCTGCACATACTAAGGTTTAATCTTGAAAAACCTTGAAAAACACAGTTTGTGATCAGAATCTGTAATGATAAAAACAAGTTTTGTTAACTTTCTGACCATGTCAAGCAGTTAAAGGGCAAAAAAGAGAACTTTTTTTCTGATTTGATACTCATTTCTTTTTAGATCAGCTGTCTGAGCATATATTACATTCATTTCGCAATTTTGAAGAAGTGTGCTGCAGTTATGGACAATGTTCCCTCTAAGCTGTGGAGTCTTGTGAGCAAAAATTCTACTTTGTGTGCTACTGGCATTAAAGTGAGCGAGCCATTTGGCTACTGCAGAAATTAGTTTGCTCTGGAGCCCTCCTCCCTGAGCGAAGACAAAAATGTGTGAGCCGGAGACTAAAAAATGGTGAGATAGCTCTAACTCAGCTTAGAGGGAACACTGGTTATGGACACTTTTAAGTATCATACTTTACCTTTGTCCTTGAGTCATACCGTTGACTTCAAGTGGCCATTGATTTACTTCATTTCAAATGCCTTGATGATGGCATAGACCCATTGAATTTGGTGGTCCATTGCTAACACAGGTGGGATTGCCAGCTACCAAAACTCTGGCTTGGCCAATTGGCTTGTTTGTTTTCAGAATGATTTTAAGCAAAGCAAGAGGCAAAATCATTTGCTTTTAAAGAAAGATCTGTATGTCCTGTGTATATAGCCAGCTTTTGTACTGGACTCTTCTCCTACACCTTTCCCAAATCATTGTGTTGTACTGCAGACTGACCTAAACCTCAGAATTCTGCTTCCCCAGGGCTCTATATCCCAGAATTTTCATTTTTAATAGTGTTAGAAATAGAAAGCGGTGTGTTTAGGAAAACAAGAATGCTGCCCTTGAATGGACAGTATCTCCTTGTTGAACCAAAATCCCTGAGTGGCTCACCACAAGAAGTATTGGAAAACAGGCCCATAATGTTTTTGCTTCAACCCCAGTGATTCTGACACTGACCATGTTATAGCCTGCAGGTTCCCCTTCTTTATACCTTTCTTATTTGAATCTCATTTCATTATCATTTCTCTAGCTCACATTTCCTTCTATTACCTTGCATTTATATAGATCTTACATCTTTAGCCTTTCCGGTATCCCTCCCATTTTCCTTAGTTTCCTCTCTACAAAGGGCTGTTATCCTCCCACTTGTTGGGAGTGGGTTCCAGAATGATCACTTTTTGTACAGTACTGGTTTCCTGTCACCCTGGAAGCAGGAAGTCCTTCTTGAAATGGTGACATACTGAAGATATCTGATGGGCTGCATACAGGATATAGGGCTGCTACTGTGTTCTTTTTTCTTTCCTGAAACTTGAACAAAGTTGGAAAATGGATAGAAAATTGAATTCAATATAGGCTATATTTAGATAAAGCTGAACCTTGGGCCTTTGCAAGTAAAAAAAAGGTTTCTTTATAAATAACCTGCTAATTATTAATCAGTAGTTTATTGATTTGAAACCTTTTTGAAATTACAATATGTTTTGAAAATCTCCTTAACGAGTAAAGGACAATATAAATATTGATTCTGTTTTAAATCACCAAAGTTATAATATCTCTTAACTTTTTTTATGGAAAAGTTATTGTGAGGATAAAATGGAGGAGAGGAGAATGATGTAAGCCGCTCTTGGTCCCCATTGAGAAGAAACATAGGGATGAAATGAAGTAAATAAAAATATAGCTTAAGATGGGGATACAGATAAAAGGTAGGTTTGTTGGATGGGAAGG
This sequence comes from Gekko gecko, assembly GCA_029375565.1. Classification (NCBI taxonomy): domain Eukaryota; kingdom Metazoa; phylum Chordata; class Lepidosauria; order Squamata; family Gekkonidae; genus Gekko; species Gekko gecko. Next base: position 128,611,297 of record JAPDNY010000003.1, read on the forward strand.
TGAGAAGGTAGCAGGGAAAGGAGAGCTATGGACTCAGTCATGTGCAATGCTCCCTCTAAGTTGTGGAGTCTTGTGAGCAAACATTCTACTCTGTGAGCTACTGGCATTAAAGTTGTGAGCAATTAATGTGCTCTGGAGCCATCCTTCCTGAGCTAAGATAAAATTGTGTGAGCCCAAGGCTAAGAAACTGTGAGCTAGCTCACACTAACTCAGCTTAGAGGGAACATTGGTCATGTGTTATTTTAAATTATTTTTAAAATTATTTTGAAGATTCTTTTCTATTTGTACCTGAGCATTCCATTGGAGCTTTGAGCACTGCAGATTGGGCCTAAGTAGATCCATGGGCATATGAAATATTGTACATCTTGACGAGTGATTAACACATGGAATTCACTGCCACAGTGGCTACAAGCATGGACAGCTTCAAGAGGGAATTAGATAAGCATATGGAACAGAGGTCCATCGGTGGTTATTAGCCACAAGGTATAGATAGGGATTCTGGGGCAAATGATGCTCTGTATTCTTGGTGCTTGAGGGGGTCAACAGTGGGAGGGCTTCTAGTGTCCTGGCCCCACTGGTGGACCTCCTGATGGCACCTGGTATTTTTGGCCACTATGTGACACAGAGTGTTGGACTGGATGGGCCATTGGCCTGATCCAACATTGGTTTCTCTTATGTTCTTATGTTCTTATGAGTTGTCCATGTTGCATCTCAAGAATATTTATCACTACTTACTCCATGGGTGAACATCTCAGTGTAAGTAAGGTCCATTCTGTATATGATGAGTTTTATGTATATTTTTGTTAAATTTATGGAGTACTCAGTTTGAATTTTACAACTGAGGAAGGTTTTTAGCCAAAACACTTCTGGTATTGGGGTTGTATATGGATATAATTCCTGCCTTTTATCCTGTATGTATATGTTTGGACTTTATATTAGGATTAGGTACTCATATGCAGAACCATAGGATTGTGGTTTTTAAATATTTTAGCACTTTTGAATGTATAATTAAATTATATATTATACTTTGTACATTAGCACTAAGTGCATAGCTATATTTTAGTTTCTTTTTCTTTGTCTCAACCTTTTTGGTTATTTTTCTTGTGTAGGGTTGTGTTTTTCTCCCCTTTTTTGGTTGCACTTATTTTATGAAAAGTTCTCCTTTTTGTGGTTCTTATTAATCAGTTCTCTGTTTGCCTGTCAACTTGAGAAATTTTCTTTTGTTGTATGCACAAAGGAAAATCAGAAGTCCTGAGTTTCTGAATAGTTTACAGCTTTAATGATGATGATGTTTCTGATGTTTACCATTGCTATTTAATTATCATTTTAAATTCCAAAGTTATATATGTTTAATGAATAGTGGGGTTCAAAAGTCAGATGTTTATAAAGCAAAAAACGTAAATGTTTAGGTGGGCCATTCAGTTATATGTGTCACATTCCAGTTATATCATGTACAATTATCACAAGTTAGGATATCATCCTTTTGTCCTGACTTCACTGGCTTGGATTCGAATAAGCACATGTGGTGCTCTATGTGCAGAACAAAGCTTTACTGCCCTTCATGTCTCCTAGCTGATTTCTGAGAGTTGAAGGACTCTTTGGAATATATGTCAGCGATGCCCATTATTACTGTTTCCCATGATATTGAGTCCAAGTAGTACCTTTGGTTTCACAATTTTGCCTTCATACCTGCTTCCCCATGGTTACTTCTGCCTATGGTGCCAAATGTCCTTTGAAGTAAATATCTGTTAGTCCAGAATATTACTACCATATTAAAGTAATCATTGAATTAAAATAGATATAGCTTTGTTACTTTGCCATGATTGTATTTTGGTGACTTACAAAAGCCTCATGATACAGAATGCTAGTCAGCTTTCTGAAAACTGAACACACAATACTTACTTTTTTACTCTTCTAGTTTATAGTGGGCAGAACTGCATTAACTGCTACACTATGCTTACTGTACTATAACACTGAATCAAAGGGATTGAAGGATACAGCTCCTTGCTAATCTTGAGGGCCTCTGCCATAGACTTTGTTAATGTTTCCAATCCTTCTAGTGCTGTTGTGATTTGTGTTAGAAAACTGGGCTGCAATCAATGTCAAGGAACTGCTACAATGACACATTCTGGAAACTATCTAGTGACTTTCCAAAGGTTAAATGTAATTAGTATTGAATTTTGAATGCAAGCTTTTCATTTCATTACCACAAATAAAATGCATTCAAAAGATAATTCAGGATATAGAGTTGGAGATTTACTAAGAGAGCCAGTTTGGTGTAGTGGTTAGGAGCGCAGAATCTAATCTGGGAGAAATGGGTTTGATTCCCCACTTCTCCACATGTAGTTGCTGGGTGACCTTGAGCAAGCCACAATTCTCTCAGAGCTCTCTCAGCCTCACCTACCTCACAGGATGTCTGTTGTGTGGACAGGAAGGCAAGGAGATTGTAAGCCACTCTGAGACTCCGAGTGAAGGGCAGGGTATAAATCCAATCTCCTCCTCCTCCTCCTCCTCTGTGAAAAACATGTACTCATAAAAGCTCTGAATCTGAATATTATTTCTGACATTTAGAGAGGCTAGGAACTTTTAAAAATCAAACAGTTACTTTAGTGCTTTGCAGACTGTTTTCATTTCCTGAGGCAGTGGGAGGTGAGAGGAATGATGAGGAGAGAGAGGGAAAAAGTGTAGGGAAAAACAGAAGCAGAGGCCTTACATCAGGCTATTTTACCTCCATTCTATTAATTAGATGCTCACCTGCAGTAGGAGAAACAGGATAAGGCTTTGCTTGTGTACACTGGCAGGCAGGCAGGCAGGCAGGGCTTCAGGGACTAGCGAGATAAAGGCTGCAGACAGATAAGGTGTTTGATCTGATTGTTAAATAGTGGGTTTAACATGACAGAGGCAAAGACATAGTGATTTCAGCAAGAAGCAGTTTATTGCATCTTAACAGGAATGCTTTACATGGGGAAACTGCCCTAACTATATACACCTAAGCCACTTCCAGCCCCCATGCAATTGGTGAGTTCAAATGGCTGGCAGCCCTCAGGAACCAATCTGCAGGCAGGTTCCAGAATCCTGCCTTTGTTCTGGGGTTTCAAGCTATAAATAGGTGGCCTACGCCCTAGACAAGCCCAGATATGCCTCTCTATGCTCCCTCTAGGTGTCCTGCCAGATAAGTCCAGGCATGCCTCCAATAGCAGTTAAGCTGGAGTGGAAGATTGCTCATGTCCAGACAAAACACCCCTCCCCCCTAAGTCCAGTCTTTGGTCAGCAAACGTAGTCCTCTAGGTATCAGGGCCTCACACATTCTAGCTGGAAGTGGCAGGGCTCTGGTGCCAGGGTAGTCACAGTGGTGCAGGCTGTATGATGGCTGGTGTGCTGATGCTCAGGTGGTTCTGGGAGGGTCACAGGATGAGGCTGTCACAGGTCTGGGGAGACTGCTGCTTCGGGCTGAGGAAGGTCTGGATGGTGATCACCCAAGGTTGGGAGTGATGCAGCTGTTGTTGAATCTGTGAGGTGGTGGTGCAGCTAGTCCACATGGTGGCGGAGTCTGGCCATCTGGGGTGGTTACCTCATAGGAGACAGAGCCAGTGACTCAAGTGACTGTCATGGGGATCCATGCGGGGCTGTCTGCGTAGTTCCTGATGTGGTTGGGGATCATCAAGGCTGAATTTACAGGCCACGTCTTGTGTTTCTGGGGTCAGTGGCTGGTTGGAGGTCCTCTGGGTGCAGCCAGTTGAGACGGGTTGTCAGGCGCCGGCCCATTAGAAGTTCCACGGGGCTGCGGCTGGTGGCAGTGCGTGGGGAGACTCACTGGCTGAAGAGGAATGCTGCCAATCGATGATCGCAGTCTCCATGGATGTCGGGTAAGGGCTTCTTTGGTGGTTCTCATAATTTGCTCAGCCTGGCTGTTGGTGGCCGGGTGGAAGGGTGCTGATGTGATGTGGCTGATCAAGTATCTGTTGATGAACTCCTTGAATTCTGCTGAAGTGAATTGTGCCCCGTTGTCAGACACCACTGTGTCAGGCAGGCCGTGGATGGTGAAGATCTTCCAGAGAGCCCTGATTACTGATTGTGCTGTCATGGCAGTGACTGGAACAACTTCCAGCCATTTTGTATATGAATCAACCAGAATGAAGAAGTTCTGGCCCTGGAAGGGTCCTGCAAAGTTGATATATACCGATGGACCAAGGAGTGCAGGTGGACTCCCACTGCTGGACTGGCACTTTGGGGGCTTCAGGCTGGGACTCTTGGCAGGTGTGGCATTGGTGGACCCATTCCTCAATGGTGAGAGCCTTTCTTTGCATAATGCCAGGGTGGGCTTCATGGAGGGCCTCCAGGACTCAGTTCCGGAGCTTTGTGGGGACCACTACTCAACTTCCCCAGAGGAGGCAGCCCTTGTGGGACAAGAGCTCCTGTTGGTGGGAGGCGTACACCATGAATTCTGCATACCTGTGGCCAGTGGACCACCCCCTCCATACCCAGTCGAGGACCTGGTAGATGATGCGGTCTTTAGCCAAATGTACAGCGATGTCTGAAGTGTGTAGTGGAGGTTCTGGAAGGGATTCCAGGAGTATGATGCAGTGCACCGGAGCCAGGTCTGTGTCAGAAATGGGAAGCAGAAGACAGCTGAATGCATTGGCATGGCCCATCATCTTACCTGGCCAGTAATGCAGGGTGTATTGATAGGCTGACAGGAAGATGGAGCAATGCAGCATGTGAGGTGACAGTATCTGAGGTGTTTGGTGGTCTGGAGCAAAGAGGCCCAGCAAGGGCTTGTGGTCCATGGTGAACCTTCCCTTCCATTTTTGCCTTCTTTTTGGAGAAGCAGTTAGTGATGCATGCATCACTGGATTTTCGCACCAGGGTTGTGAAACACTGCTTGTGCATTTGTGTACTGCAATATTGTGTTGTGATTGGGAGCCCAGCTAGGGGGGGCTGTTTTAGAGCAACAAATTCAAGAAAAATGACCCTTTCTACCATTTCTTGGGGTGGGACAGCACTGGAAATAGTCCCTATTTAGGCTCCCATATTGGTGGCCATTATTCTGCCCCCGGAACTTTACTCCAAGCCACCTCATAATATTGCTCTGGTGGGACAGCTTGATGGGGAGAGAGTAAGCTTGGTGGGGAAAGGGAGTAAGATCAGGCAGGAAAGGGAATGATTTCTGGCAGAAAAATATAGTTGTATAGGAACCAATGATCACAGTACTTGGTGGAGGGATTGCGGAGCTGTCAAAGAGGGAGATGGAGCTTTGGATACACACTTATGTGTGTGCATGAAAAACAAACCTGACTGCCACCTCTGTGGTTACCATGCAGTAATAATCTGAATGGTCAACCATGGGGTGAACGTGTGGAGCAGCGGGTTAAGGGTGGATGATTAGACAAAATTCTCCAGCACAAAAAATAAAGATCTAATTAGAGGTGTGGCCAAACCATGCTAAACCTATTGTTTTGCTGCAGCTTAAGAGGTAGAGGTTTGCCTTACTGGCAATGGGCATCCCAACTTCCCTGCAAATGGGAAGAGGGAAGATGGAAGGAGAGGCTTAAGACTCTCTCTAGCAATAGTAAAGGACAAATTAGAAAACACAATTAGAAGATGTGACTGAACTATCAGATTATCTCTCTGATGCAAAAGAGAAGTGCTGGTCCATCATTCAGATGTCTTTATTATATCTAAAAAGATTACAGCCTAATGACCAGGAGTTTGCCCATTCATAGGAAAAGGAGTGTATCTCCCTTTGTGTCTATTTTTTTTAAAAAAATAAGCATGCAGGTAGGGGAAGACAAATGCTACCCCTTTTACCTTACAGTGCTGTGCTATTTGAAGCCTATCTTCTCCCAGATGGACTCTTGTGAGAAATCAAGTAGGGTAGGGGGAAATACTGAATGAAACAGACCACGGTGAAGTAAGATATGGGAAATGGTAGAGCTTAGCTCTTCATATGTGCAATCTACATTTTTATATTAACCCCCCCCCCAATAGATCTTCCTCTCCCTGTACATTTGATGATCTTTGAAAATGAAGGAACCACTCACATGCCACTTTTTGTCTCCCTGTCTGTGCTTTGCAGGCAAAAAATTTAATTGTCTATAGAATGGAGAAGCTTTCTCCTATCTGTCTGAAATTTGGGAAGAATTCCCTGGGAGTGAGAAGCAATCCCTTACAATTTCATCACAATTAGGTGTGTATGTGGGGAAGATGAAGTTACACTTGAAAATATGTTTCCCATCAAACCTAACAAAATTATAGAGATTTTACCAGTCATGTACAAAGTATCTTCTGTCCAGGTATTAAGGATTTACAGTGTTGATGCAAATGTGTCCAGATAAAGAGTATAGGAATTTCTCAGATATCAATTTTATTCCTCTACTATCTACACATCTTTATTTAAAGATCTGAAATAAGATGTCTAAGGCTGTGATCACACATGCCTTTAGATCCAACATAGGTGTGAATGACCAATGAACCTAAAGAGTGGTCTAAAGAAAGACCAATGAATCAGACAGCAACATCTGGGAAGCGTCCTGCAGTCATTGGCAACCTATGCAAAGATAAAAACCTACCTGTGATAAATCATTGGATTGAGGACCTTAGAACCTTATCAATATTTGAACACATGGCATATAGATGACAATTGCACATAGACTTATTTTTAGATATTTGGAAACTGTTTATAGAAACTGACATGTATATCAGCCACCACTTTTGTTATATTTTTGTCTTTATTTTATGTATATCCTTTTTTCATTAAATTTTTCTTTGGTGTAGTGGTTAAGAGCAGTGGACTCTAATCTGGTGAACCAGGTTTGATTCCCCACTCCTCCACATGCAGCCAGTTGGGTGACCTTGGGTCAGTCACAGTTCTCTCAGAGCTGTCCTCTCAAGAGCAGTTCTCTCAGAGCTCTCTCATCCTCACCTACCTCACAGGGTGTCTGTTTGGAGAGAGGAAGGGAAGGAGATTGTAAGCCACTCTAAGACTCCAAATGGAGAGTGGGGTATAACTCCAACTCTTATTCTTTATTCTTTTCCTGGTTTTTTTGAAAGAAATAAAGGGGGGGGATTAATATGACCCAAAGGAAAAGTTCAGTATAAGGTTTTGATCTGGCACAAATGTCATACCCTTGGTGATGACCTTTTTCACTCACACAGATTGCCTACCGCCCTCCACAACCTCTCTTCCACAGGTTCAGGATTTCAGGTAGGTCAGGCAGTCACATGTCACTACCCTTCTTTCCTCTTTTAAAATACATAGAGAACCATAACCATTTCAGATCCCAGGACCTCCCTCTCACTCTCAAATACACTATCAGACAGAGTAGCCCAGCCTCCTTTAATAATTGCCCCTCACTCAGACACTGCACAGGTCTGTTGTCGAAGGCTTTCATTAGCAGTTGTAGATTTTCCAGGTTGTATGGCCGTGGTTTTGGATCGGGTTGTATAGCCATAGGACCTGACGTTTCACCAGTAGCTGTGACTGGCATTCTCAGAGGTATAACACAGAAAGATGGAATACTCTCTGTGTCTTCTCCAGGTGCCATGTGGTGGACTGGCTGGAGAGGTGGGCAGACATGCCTGCCTGGCTTCCCTGCCTGATTTTCTCCAGGTGCCCCATGGCTGCAGGGCACTTGGAGAAGATTGGGCTGGGAAGCCAGGCATTTAAATCCCCCCAAGTATCTCTGCAAAAGTGGAGAGGCACAGGGGGAAAGGAGGGCATATCTGCCTGCCTCCCCTTCCTTCTCTGGCCAGCCCACCGTGGGGCACCTGGAGAAGATTGGGCTGGGGAGCCAGACATTTAATTCCCCATGGAGGGGTAGGTCCTGGGCTCTTTACTGCCAGAGCGTCGCTCAGGGATGCTCCGACAGGAAATGACCCCTGCAACCCAGAAAATCTACAACAGCTACTGCACAGATCTATTGGCGTTGCAGACTCAAACACTGTTCACTTCAGCCATTTATTCATATTATAAAATATATATAGACCAACTAGCCGTGTTAGTCTTTATGTAGCAGTAGAAAAAGCAAGAGTCCAGGAGCATCTTGAAGTGACTCATGAAAGCTCATACCCTGCCACAAATTTTGTTAGTCTTTAAGGTGCTACTGGATTCTTGCTTTTTTTTATACATGACCCAGATCTTCACTTGTGTGTATATTCCCCCTCCCCCAAGACAACCTGCCCACAGGGTTAAACAAACTAGGGGTTAACTTTTATTTCTGATTTGAACATAATATTGGAGTACATTATGTTGAGGTTGCAAAGTTTCCCCCCCCAGCTGAACTATTGAACATTTCAGCATTTGGGATCTTTTGTTATAAATGGACCCTTTTCAGTAAGCTTTAAGCAGCTCTTTCCAGAGCTTCACTCAGCTGGACTCACTCCCAACTCCCTAACTGCTCTCTTCAACTCTCTTAAGTGTCATTTTCAACTGTACCTTCTCACTAACATTCCATCGACTCCAATAGGTCATTGAGGGAGAGGCAGACTCTTACCTGTCCATTACCCCCCTCCGATCTTTGGTATGCGTAAAAGGTGAGCTTAAGAAAGCTGTATTAGGCTGATTTATTGCTGAATTGTTTTTCACTTAAGCATTATTTTCTCTTAAAGACTATCTTTAACCTTTTGCTCTGCCAGTAATGAAATCAGTTAGTATGAGATTTGTATACAATTCAATTACTTGTAACAAATCACTGTCCTCAATTTAAGGAAGACTTTCTTTTAGTACACATTGGTAGCATTAGTTTTCCCAACTGAAGGTGTCAGGAAAGTCACAGTTTTGTAGAAACCAACTTCTGTGATTACCATAATAATTTTTGATACTAAAAATGTGTTTTACAAGTCATACATCCTTGCTAGTTATAAGTTACTTTAGGCTAAGAAAAAGTAAAAACCAAAACCAAGAATTTGGGGCCCTGGACTTACATGAAGGGCCTCTTTGCGGCCTACAGGGGTGGTACAGGGAGCTGGATGTCCAGGTGTCATTTTCTCCACATGCTGTCCTTTTCCCCTTGAGCCTTCCCCCCAGGTAAGCCAATCATCTGGCTCACTAGGAGGGCCTGGGAGGCAGGACCTGGTCTGGCAGACCTCAAAGTGCTAGTCTTCTATCTGATCAATCTGCCTGGGATAAAGGGAAGTTCCCCAGCATGCTGGCTCCACTCTGCCTTTGGCTGCCTTCCTTCCCTCCCTCCCACCCTCAGTTCCTTTTGTGTGTGTGTGTGTGTGTGTGTGTGTATTTACTGTCATTGGTTGTTTCAGCCAAACATAAAAGCTTTTGACCTCACCAGAAATTACATAAGACTGGATGTTTTTTTTTAAATATAGAAGAGTGAAAAGCAGATTTTTCAGGCCATGGTCTGATTTTGCATGCATCCTCTGTGAAATGTGGTACTTCCTATTGCTCCCAGTCTGCAAGGAAAATGTGTTCTCATTTGGCACAATTTTAGGGGAACTTGGGCTGTGATCAGATGTGCAGTTCGACCTGTTACCATTGCTGTTCCCTTATGGATTTAAAATGTATGACCAGACAGCAATATCTGTCTGTTGTGCCCCAGTCATCTGCATCCTGTTCCCCCCCTTTACTGCATGTTTCTTTGATACCTGTGAAAGCCTGGTCCTTTTGGGCTGGGCTGGTTTCAAACCAGATTTCCTGTTGTCTGATCGCTCTGTTGTGTACCCAAGCCATCAGGCTGGTCTGACTGGTCTCTTGTTTTCTTGTTTTTACTAGTTAGTGATGTGTGCATAACTGCATATTCGCACCTCTCTCTTTCTCCCCTCTCCCAGGGGCTTCTCAAAACTATGTTTTCTTTATAAAAACTTTCAAAGAAAGTCACCTCTGTACTTCAGCTTTTTTCTGTGCTTTGGGGAAGAGGTTAATTGAAAAGATTAGAGAGGGAGGATGGCAGTGAACTACATATCCAGCAGGCTCATCAGCACTTGTGGGCATGCTCAAAGGATAAACAAAAAAAAAAAGGCTGACAGCCTTACTCCCTGGCTGCTGTGTCTGATCGCTCAAGGATGGGATGAAAATGCTTTGAACAGTGCTAAGGGGGTGAGTCTGATCACAATGATCTGTTACAAAAAAACCTGGATCAATTAGAGGTGGGGCCACACTGGATCAAACTACATGTTTGACCACAGCCTTGGGGTGGTTTCTGTATTTCTGTGAAAGAGCAAAGAATGGACATCATGGACTGAATCCCAGAGAATGTGCTGTAAAGATGACATCATGCCCATAATAAAGTTAAGCCAACTGCATGCTTATATTCCTCAGAGGATGTATGCAAGACCTGACCTTAATACTGTCCCCCCCAATGCTATTTAGTACTCAAAAGGGGCTGTCTCCTGTTTTGTTGAGGGGAATTAGTGAAGGAGACAAATACTTACAAGATGGGGGTAATCTAGCAAGAATGGCTACCAGTGTTTACAGGGATCTTTCCCTTTTAGAGAACTCTCGAAATAACCAGTCCAAATTGAAAATAGAAATGGATTTTATTTAAGAAAAAATGAGAGTACTAACATTCAAAAAGCATACAAGAGCCAACACACATACAAGATCAAAAATAGGAAATAAAGACAGTAGCAGGAATATAGATGGCGGTGGGATGATAGCCACATGTCTTGAAAAACAGAGATTGGAGGTCCATTGAGGAGCAAGGTGACCAGTGCCTTGGGTGTGCAGTTTGGGTCCTGGAAAACACACACACAGCAATGGGGCTGAGCATGTCCAGCCAAAATGCTACCTGAGGACATGCTCCTAAAACAATAGTCTGATGGGATTAGCTGTAAGTAGAACATTGTGGTGGGAAATGCTGAATAGCATTCCCAGGAATAGACAAAGGAATGGGAAATGTCTTTAGGAGGAATTCCTGTTGCAAAATTAAGTTTGAGTTGAGACTCAGAGCTTCCAGTTTGGTGATCTAATGGCGGACATGTCTCTCAGGAGCTCCTGAGGACGTGATCCATGAGCCAGCAGATGGAGAGGGGATGTAACTGTATGTGTCCCCTGGGGACCCATGTGATGGGTCCCTAGCCATGGGACGCTAAGAATCACTTCTCCATCAGCATGTCACTGGCGGATTGAGGCGGTTCCATGCCCCAATGGTCTCACCGCTGTGTTCCAGTACTGGACTCAGAAATGCACACTGGGACAAGCGAGTGGAGGTCGAGCACACTACATGACTGACAGCGAAATCTACTAGATCTACATTGAAAGTGAGTAATGGTTTAAATGAGCACCAAAGACTTTGGCTGAAAGTTCCTCCTAAAGCAAGCAAGGGGGGGTAGGAACCCCCCCACGATAACAAAAATGGGCTTAAAGCATGAGGGGGGATGGATTTGAAAGTAGAATGAGACTTTAGTAAGGACTTTCCAAGAGACGCACAAGCAATTTGTAGGCTCCAGAGGCTTTTGGTAATTTTCTCTAAACCTAAACATCCTGAAAGATGTTGCTGAGAAAGATGGAGAAAGATAAGTAAATGAAACCTAAGCCTCCTTCAGGAAGTGCTAGCCCAGCGAGTGCAGTTATGAGACCGGACGTAACCATAGACTTCTCTAAGATGCTAACAGATGCCTTGCGACCCTTGCTGAAGCAAATGATGACACTTAATCAAAATTTTGCTGCACAACAATTCCAGTTAAACGAGACTATGAAAAAAACAGAGCAACACATGGAGAACCTTAAGGAAGTGGATGCCAATACTAGAAAGCTTAAAAAGCAAATGCAGGAGATGAAAAAGATGAAGCCCAGCTTTTGCAGCTTCATATGGAAAAATCAAGCTTTATTCTGAGATTTCAAGGAGTTCCTGAGAATAAAGGGGAGAATCTTAAGCAGACTATGAGCGATGCTTTGGGACCAGTTGCAGATTTGAAAGCGGATGTTCTGCAAAGTGAGATGGATGTGATCTATAGATCATATTCCAAATATATAAAGAAAAATAATCTGCCCAGGGAGGTGGTGATTAGATTCTCCAGAAGGGACCAGATTTTAAAGGCAACAAACAGAACTGTCCTTAAAATTGATGGCAAGGAGATAAGAGTTTTGAAAGACATTCCCTTTCATTAATCGATGATGGTAGCAAAATAATTAAGAGTAGTCCAGGGGCGCTCAACGACAGAGGGTGTGTGTGGAGCTCACTCTCCCACTCTCTGATCCATTTACTTTCCTAAGGCAATATTTAACGCCTCAAACTCCCTCCCGTAGAGAGGGGTTTGGTAGGGGAATTCCTAGTTTCAAGAATGGGAGGGTGGCAACTCCCCCAACTTGGCTAGGTGTCCCAAAACGAGGAGGTGAATTGGAGCCCGGACGAGACTTCAAAGTCACGACGAGTGCAAGGGGAGACCTGAGGATTTCACAGTCGGAATCGAATAACCCTACAATTGCAGCCTACAATACAAGCTAAGTATTATTAAATGAAACTCATCTTAATTAAATCAGGAGGAGGGGTAGTACTTGAGCCAGGGGTAAGCGGGTCCTCCATTAATAAATATAAGCTGTTATATGGGCGGCTAGTGAAATAACAACTGGATAATTATATAAGTTAAAAAGGAAAAAGGGAGGACGGGTAACTTACAAAGCAGCGTTAGTGTTGGGTACTACATAATTTTCTTTTTTGTCTCCTTTCTTTCTGAAATATGCGGCTGCGTCTTTAATTGGAGCGGTGAATGACAAGGCAGATTGCATTAGGATGTAAAGTAGAGGTGGCAGCGGCGGCTAGAAGTTGAACAACAGCCGAGAAAGGAAGACGGGGTTGCAAGGTGGTGTGCACATAGAGCCACCAGAGTGATATGGAGAAAGGCAGAGGGGAGCAGAGAGTCGGTGTCAGAGGCTGGTGATGTCAGAGGCTGGAAAAAATCGGAGGCGACGGGAGCCGAGTGTGGTGTGGTGAGGAGAGAGCGTGCGGCAGAGCAACGAAGGCAGAGCAGGCAGTTGGTGCTGAAGGCTTGGGGCGTGGTAATGACGGGCAGAACTGAAGATTGAAATACTGGAAGTGACAGGAGTAGAGTAGTAACGAGAGATAGAGGAAGAGAAATGGAAGTGACAAAAGGCACAGGGAAATACAAAGGACTTTAAGAGAAATAAAGGGATATAAAGTATAGTTAGAGAGATAAAGCAATACTAAGGACAATTTATGGCCACAGGATTTTCAGGTAATAGAAGGAGTTCAATTCCCTCATCCAGTCAGCCAGGAAATGCAAGTCAATTAAAACATAGCAACATGAGCATACCACAGGCAACAATGAGAGAGTTGAATAAACTGATACAGGAAAGTGTCACGCATGCAATTAAACAAACAATAGAATCTACCTTACCGACCCTAATTAAAAATGAAATAGAACCTTTAAGAAATAAAATGGATGAAATAACAGCACAAATTAATACAGAAACACAAGAAATTAAAAAGCAGGTATCGTATAATAAACAAGAAATATTGAAAATGACTAATAAGCAAGGAAAGTTTAAAGAAAAATTACAGGATTTAGATTTTGAAATTTTAGAGCTAAAAGCAAAAAATGAAAGAATAGAAGATACTCTTATTAACTTTGAAATGGACAAAGCAGCACAAATAATAAGGTGCCAAAACATTCCTGAGAATATTGAAAAAACCCTCAAAGATGATCTAGCTCAAAACTTAGCGGAACAACTGCAGATAGGTACAAAAGAAGAAATAATGAACAGTATTGAGGTTATCTATAGGAGAAACTCCTCATATGCAAAAAAGCATAAATTACCGAGGGAAGTACACGTGAAATTTTACAGGAAAGATATGAAAGAGAAAATACTCAAAGCCACATATGAAAATAAAGTTACTATTCAAGGAGAAGAAATCAAATTCCTAAAAGAAGGCCCATGGAGAGTAAGGGAGAGAAGAATCCCATACTCTAAACTTACAAATCTTGAGAAAAAACAGAATTGTGTTCAGATGGCTGGTCCCTGAAGGGGTGCTCTTTACATATGAGGGTAGAAGGCAAGGATAGATTCAACTTTTAAAGTTCAATACTTCCTTGAGAAATACGGAGAAGAGTTAGGACTTCAAAAAGAAGGAGAAGAGGAAAGAGAGGAAAGCAAGGATTCTGAGGAGGAGGAGGAAAACATAGAACAAGAAGAAGTAGCTAGTAAAGAAGCTATCACAAAAAAGGGAAGAAAAAACCAAATAAAGCAACATACCAGATTCTAACTAGATTTAAGTACAAAATTAAAGGAAGAAACAGTAAGAAATAAATATGATGATGACAAAGAAATTCAAAATTTTATCCATTAACATAAATGGGCTGAACAGCCCACAAAAAAAGAAGAAAAACATTTCAGCAAATTAACAAAAATAAAGTGGATATTGTATTGATACAAGAAACGCATATAAAGAAAGATGACTGTAAATATCTGGAAAATAAAAAGTTGGGAAATGCATTTATAGTGTCAGATCAGAAAAAAAGGGAGTAGTTATCTATGTAAAAGATAATTTGAATCCCAAAATGTTATATGCATCAAATGATGGTAGAATAGTTGCGGTTGTTATAACAAGAAATGGCAAAGAGACATTGATAATTAATATGTATGCACTGAATCAGAATCAAGAGTCATTTTATAAAGAGTTACAGACAGTACTGAGTTTGAAGGAAATTGAGAATATTTGTTTAGTAGGGGACTATAACGCAGTACTGGACCCCATAATGGATAGAAGGAGTAATAGGAAAAAGAGTAAAATAGGTTCACTAACATCTAGATCTTTCTTTAAAATAGCAGAAGAGTATAATATGATTGACGCTTGGAGAACTAGAAATCTTAAAAAAAAGGGACTTTATTATTCACTGAGACATAATTCATGGTTGCGAATTGATATGATTTGGATATCATCGAATATGATACATGAGGTGGTAGATTGTGAGATTTTGCCAAATACCTTCACAGATCATAACCCAGTTAGTTTAACTTTAAAAGATGAGCAGAAAAAAAGTAGATGGACAATGAAATTAGGTCTACTCCGAGACCTGAAATTTGTAAAAAGTACTAAAGAAGAGATTTTGGATTTCTTTAAAAGAAATATCCAACCTGAGGTTAAAATGGAAATAATTTGGGATGCGTTTAAAGCGTTCATCAGAGGTTGGTTTATTAACCAGAACACATGGAAAAATAAATAAAATAAAAAGAAATATGAAACACTTGTGGAACAAATAAAAGCAGAAGAGATTAAAATGAAAAATGTTACAAATGCAACAGATTATTAAACTAAATGACACCTCCTTCACCATAGGTTGAATATATTATTGAATAATGAGATAGCTAGGAAAATTGAATTCACTAAACAATATATTTGGCACCATAAAAGAGCTAGAATTAAATGGAAACTCCTCCAAGATGGAAAGGAGAAAGGGGGGATGAGTGTTCCGAAATGGACATTGTATTATCAGGCATGTGCATTAACATGGATAAGAGAATGGATCTCGTTGGAAGATGTAAGAACGTTGGCGTTAGAGGGTCATGATCTTTACATGGGGTGGCACTCATACATTTGGTATGAGAAAGAGAAAATACATTCGATTTTTAACCAGCACATCGTAAGGGGAGCCCTTAGCAAAATCTGGAATGAGATAAAAGATAGATTTTACACGCAAACACCGAGATGGGTGTCTCCTTTGGAAGCTTTTGTAAAACCTTCACTCTTGATGACAAGTAAAAAAGCAAACTATAATATATTGTTGGAAAAAAATGATATTTTAAAAACAGAAGAAAAATTGGCATGTGAATATCAAATTAATTTAACATGGTGGGAGCACACATTATTAAGAGATAGATATGGTAAAGATAAATTAAAAGGATTTGAAAAGGGGAATACTCAACTTGATAAGATCTGGTTATCATCCAGTGATAAATTAATTCAGAAACTTTATAGATTCTTACTAGAAGAGTTTGAGCTGGATGAAAATATTAAATCTGTAATGATTTCTTGGATGTAGGATATGGGAAAAGAAATTCAAATTGAACAATGGAATATAATATGGAAAACTGGGAAATTCATGAGGGCCATTTCCTATAAAGAGAATATCTATAAAATGTTTTACAGGTGGTACTGGTCTCCAGATAAAATTGCAAAGTGTTATCCATAAGTATCCAACAAATGTTGGAAGTGTAAGTTGAACGTGGGGACCTTTTACCACATGTGGTGGAAATGTAGTAAAGTACAAACGTACTGGAAAATGGTGTATAATGTTATTTATGAAATACTGAATTTAGATGTGTTAACACCCGAAACATATCTATTGAATATAATTCCCAAAGAGTATAATAAACAAGATGTATATTTGGTAACATATATCATAACAGCTGCAAGAATCCTAATGGCAAAAAACTGGAAAGCGGACAGAATACCCTCAAAAGAGGAATTAATAGGAAAGCTCTTAGAGCTAGCACAAATAGACAATTTGAGTTTAATGCTTCAGGCTAAAGAACAAAGAATACAAAAGAAAAGATGGTTACGGGTTTATAATTGGATAAATCATGTAAAATTATAGTGAAAAATGTATAGTAAAAGATATGTAAAAGGTTGTAATGACTCTAAATATGTAAAGTTATTGTAATGATTGTTTGTAAATTTAGTGGAAAAACATGAAAAATAAACTATAAAAAAGAAAGAAAGACATTCCCTTTGAAATAAGGAAAAAAAGGAAAAAATACAAAGACTTGCCATTGTTTCTACAAAAGAAAAACATAACATACAAATGGATTGTACCTGAAGGCACACTTTTCAAATTTAATGAAAAGAGGGAAAAGATTGACTCTGTCATGAAAGCATGGGAGTTCCTGCAGCAACAACTTGGACCAACAGAAGAAGATGATGAGGAGAGCAGCAAGGGAAGTGTTAAGTATGAGCCTTAACTATGAGAGTGATTAACAGTGATTCAGCTCTATTCAAGAACAATAAGACGATTAGATAACACACATAAAAACAGTAGAGCACAGCTCCTTTTTAAACAGTTCAGGCTAACAAAATCACGCCCCTACTTAGGCTAACAACAAATAACATTTGCGGGATAAGGACCAATGAGCCTGTTCCCTCCCTAACATTTCAGTCAGTTCCGATTGGTTACAAACAGTGCAAATCAAGACAACCAACAGGAAGTCAGGACATAACAGGAAGTGATGATGGAGCACCTACTGGAGAAGACTTGGACTTGGAACGTGGTGCGGCTGCCCCCAAAGAAGGATATCGATTGAGGGAAAGAAGAGGCAAATGAGTTGCCAACTCTCTCTGAAGTCTATTTTTATTTTTATACTTAAACGTTCTTTGGTATTGTTCTTTACTAAATCAGATTATCTAGATTTGAAGTATATAAGCAGTTTTTATGATCATTTTTAATGTAACAAATCACTTTTTTATCATTTAAAACTTTTTATTGTAATCATTATATGAGCACCACCTCTTGGGTTTTTAGTGGTTTTCTTTACTTTCTCCTGTAGTTTATAGTTCCCTTTCCTTATTTTCTTATAGTTTTGGAAAATATATATATATTTTTAAAAAGTTTGAGTTGAGACTCTGATTGCCTCCTCCAATGGTTCAGAGTGCTAATGGTTATCTAATTATACTAATCAAAAAGCAAAATTTCTGTTTGACAACCCTCCTTTTGCGTTAGGTGGGAAAGTGGTAGGTGTTAGGGATAGCTTTTGTGAAGTAAATGTGGGAATGGAGAAGGTGAGGCAGGATGGATAGGATTAACAATCCAGGTAAATAGCGTTAGCTCTGGCGTGAGACAAGTCCATTGTTTTAGCGTATGCAACCCTGTAGAATGGGTGGAGGGGTTGCAGCATGGTCAGACCAAGATTATTACACCTTCCAGGGTCTTTGCCTTGATGTGTCTTGGAGGCCTGCCAGGCTGGCTTCCATCTTGTATAACTTTTGAGCAAGCTGTCTGGCATATGAACTTCTGTAGTGCTATTAAATGAAGGATGTTTGCTTCTAAATTGCCCCTCAGTAAAGAGAGCAGATTTGCCTTCTTACAATACCATGGCCTGAAAAACTTGCTTTTTACCCATTTGTCTTTTAAAATTTTGCAACATCCAGCCTGTTGAAGAGTTCTGGTGAACTTGAAAGCTTGCACAATGTTTTATGAGAATTTGATTAGCCTGAATAAAAGGTATTACATAGATTTCTTTCTTCTTCTTTTTTTTTGGATTGATGGAACGATATGGCTGTACAACTTTTTCTACTTTAAGAAATAATAACCTAGCTGAATAAGAGTTTTGAGTGACCCAAGAGTTTGATTTCCTAACCTATGGTCTAATAAAAATGTAATTCTGGCCTAGAAAACTCTATGCTAGTAACTGTTGGCCTGGGGCAACCAGTGGCATGCAAAAGAACTGCTAGGGCCCCAAGAAATCAATTGCCAAAAAAGAATTAAAAGTTCCTGAAAGCCCAAAGCAACCATCCATGCAGAGGCTGTCTGCTATATCTCTGATTCATTCAGTACAGTACCCTGGCCTTCTTCCAATCAGGATATGTAGGTGGTGTCCACACAGGGATGAGCTTGTGTGGCTTCCCCATTGCTGGTGCAGCTGCTGATAAAGTGCAGCAGCCACTGGGCTTCCATGTCACAGGTTTTCCTGCAGTTTCCCTCTCCCTGTCTTCCATCAGTGGCCATTGCCCCTCTTTTGGGTCATCATGGCTTTTGCATTTAAAAACAACAATACTATTGTTATATCAATGTACCAAGATGTGTACCAGGTTCTCTGAACTCATTTTTTTTTTAAATAAGTCTTTAGCCCTGTGATTACAGAGATTGATTTATTAGGCTTATTTCCCCTCTCCCCATGCAAGTGGACTCAGGGCAGTTCACAACATTTCAGTCAGCAACATAATAACAATAAAACATTAAGATTTTAAAACAAACAAATTTAATATGCCTTTCCCTTTATATCTCTGCAAAAGAAGGGGCTAGAGACTTTTTTTTTTAATGAAAGCTAGTAATTAAGAACCTGGTACACATCTTTATTTATTTAATTTATACCCCACTTTTTTCCCTAACGGGGATCCAAGGAAGCTACATAACTCTCCTCTCCTCCATTTTACTCTCATTGACAACATGTGAGGTAGTTCAGGCTGAGAGCGTGTGACTGGCCCAAGATCACCCAGCAAGCTTCCATGGCAGAGTAAGGATTCAAAGACCTGATTCTCTTAGATCCTAGTCCAACACTCTAATCACTACAATAAAAGCCCTTCAGAAGCATGGGGAGAAAACAGCTGTGAAAGCACCAGAAGATGAATATATGTACTATGATGCTGTGGGGAAACAGTGGGGAATAAAACCCACTTCCAAACAGCCTTGAATCCTGAGCAGATAATAGGGTTGCTAAGTCTTACCTGCTGAATAGTGGGGGAGTTCAGGGCTGTCTCTGGGACACCTCTCTCTCTCTCTCGTCGCGATCACGTCACTTGGAAGTGATGTCATTGCATTGGGCACATTGGGGGCGGGGCTGCAATCATTTGAGGGAAAACCATAGAGTTTTCCCTTGAATTATTGTGGCGCCGCCCCCCAACATACCCGACGCAATGAGGTCACCTTTGGGTGACGTGTACACACCAGGCACGTTGCATGCTTTGGGGGTGGGGTCCTCCCGGTGGCCCAATCTGGGCCAGTGAGGAATGGGCCTCTTGGGTGGGGGTTGCCCCGCCCCCCGGAGAGACTTGGCAACCCTAGCAGATAACTTGTCTGGCCATGGCCAGATTTAGATTAGCTCTTACACTGAGAGGGTATTGGCTTCTCTGAGGGACTGTAATACTGTTCAGTCGCACAGTCGAGTCTGACTCTTCGCAACCCCATGGACCACATGTTATACTAAAAGCAAATATTTGAGTGTACAAGACAAGCATGCATCCAATTTCAGTCAAAACAATGTGTTCTCTTGCTATTGGAAACATTGATATGTGTAGGGGAAAATCCATGTTGTGAACGATGAAGTGTGCAAATTTCTACTTTGAATTTAAAGAAGAGTATTTGGGTGTAATTCCTACTGCACTAAAGTGGAATCATGGATTTCAAGGGGTAACAGTTTCCCTGTTTGTTGATTTTTCTAAAGGTTAAGCTACAGTACATTTTGCAAGCTGATATGTGGGTTAAGTAGTAAGGACACTGCTTTGTTATCCTGTCCTAGGGTACAGCACTGCTGTTCTTGTAAATGTCATCACTTTCTCAGTACTATCTGGTTATATTTGAGTCATGAGGTGCTGACAAAAACCCACAGCACTTAATTTGAAACTTGAGGCATTTTGCTCATTCCAAAGTTATTAGCAACAGCCAACCTGGCATTTGGCTGATAAATAACTTGCACGTATGCACAGAACTTTGTTCATGTAGTTTTTCCTGATTGTTTCTAATTCACTAATCAAATTTTAAAGTCCAGCTAGACAAATAATCCTTTTTGGAAGCTATGCTTTAAACAGCATCAGTACATCTTCCTTCAGTAAGTTTCACTGCATGTTTGGACTACATGAGCAATATGTAACTATTTTAATATCAAATGATATTAATATCATATTTGTTGTAGATACTTGTTAACTAGGTATGTCTAAATACTCTGTCTCTTTGTTTTCAGCCACGCGGCAGGATATGAAAGTGACAGTCATGCAGGTCCTATGTTATACAGCTGTGGGGCTCAATATAGAATACATACTCATGGAGTCTTTAGAGGAATACAAGTGAGTGCTAGAAACACACGTCTAATCTAGATTGATTGCCTGGGTGATGTTCTTAAGTTCCACTGTGCCAATAACACACCCCAATAAGATTCTATCTTATTGCCAGAAAGAGCAATATAAACTCACGCTTTGTCACATGATAATAGCAAAAGAATTCATTTCTCTTTCAGCAGAACATATTTGGGACTATTTTGCTAACCATCTACAAGATTTCTTTACGTAGGAAACTTCTATTGTACCCAGAATTCAGTATACCTATTCCCAGATAATATGAACCCTACTTTTCAGGTCTCATGAGGTATCAACTGATGACCTGAACATCTTTTTTTTTTTTTTTTGCTTGTTTGATGAAAGGGCTATAGTTCATTAATGTCTGTTATGCAAGTGAAAAAGTCTTTTCAATATTGTGACTGTATATTTGTTTGAAGTTTATGATATCACTAGCAGCAAAGCCCATTGTAACCACAATACAACGGGTGCTAGAAAGATGTTCGGGAGCAGACGGAGCAGGGGCACCAGGCCGGCATGAGGCAAGGCCCCCTGCCCAGGAACCCTTTGCGTTGCCCCGTTGGGCCACCCCCGGGGAACTGATCGCCGCTGTGCTGCTTGGCATGCCCTCCTGGACAGGCAGGCCTGTATCACCTGGCCTTTAAGTGGCACAGAGCGGCCGGCTTCCTCCTTTCAAGCATCCCCATTGGCAATCGCACTGGGGCCCTACCATTGGCCCAGGGAGGGGAGGGAGGTCCTGCCTTTCCCGCTGGTCACCAGGCCCACCTCTCCCAGCAGCCAGCCACCTCTTCCTTCTCACCCAGCCCTGCAAATGGCATGCTCCCCCGGACAGGTGGCCCTTTATTATGTGGCCTTTAACTGTTAAAGAGCAGCTGACTTCTTCCTTTCAAGCCTTCTCGTCGCTGACCACGCTGGGGTCTGCCATTGGCCCGGGGAGGGAGGTCCTGCCTTCCTGCCAGTCACCAGGCCCACCCCTCCCAGTGTCCAGCCACCTCTCCCTCTCACCTGGCCCTGCAAAGGGTGGGCCATGGTGACTCGGGCACTTCCTGCTTCTTTGTCCTTTCGCTCTGTTCCACCGTTGTCTTGCAGTTGGCCTCCTTACCCTCCGGCCGCTGGAACGTCTGTCTCATCCCTCAGCTCCCACCACACTGAGGGCAAGACGTTGGTCGCTGGTTCTGTGGGCGGGAGTCAGGCAACACAGACAGCCAACGCAGCTAGGGGATTGGCCAGCCTATGCAGCCACCAGGGGATTGGCACAGCTAGTGAGTGGCATTTCAGGCAGCCAACTGATTTTGGCATGCATCAAATCTTGTCACTCCAAAACAGAATTATTATATAGGAGAGATGATAGTAGTAGTCTTTGTCTGAGCTACTTCTCTTCCAGGTCTTGGACTGCTAATATATATTGCATATAAAAATATATTCTTTATGTCATTATAGGATATGCGGAGAGTGCCAGGAGTAACTCCTACAATTGTTAGATCTGCAAGTGAAACAAATGAGAAAAGGCCTTTCATGTGTACATACCCTGGCTGTAACAAGCGATACTTTAAATTGTCTCATCTGCATATGCACAGTAGAAAACATACTGGTAAGTGTCATCACTGATTGCAAATTTCTTCCTTCCAGTAGCTTAATTCTCTCTACTACTGTCCTTTCTTTTGTACTGGTAATGGAACCTATCCCTTTTCCATTTTCATGGCATTCTTTGAGGGGTTTTTTTGTGTGTGCCAGGGAGGATAATACAATCCTTAACTGTCCCGATTTTAATAATGGGGATGGGAGGCATGTTGTGCTTTGCAAGGAGGGCAGAGTGGCAAGTGGTTGCCAGGCATAATGTCAGAACTGAAGCATCTTCATAGGGCTGGAATCCTCTTTGTGTTCTAGAAGAACAAAGTATTTGAAGTTTTTGAGGAAATATTTTCCAATAAATTATATAAAAGTATATTTGATTGGGAAATAGTTCATAAAATAAATAAAACTTTGGTAGCAATCCTGGTTACAAAAAGAAAAAAATGGCCCATAAATTCCCTTGTCTCAGCACCTAGATATTTATAGGAAACTGACTCATTACATTTCCTGCAGTTTATTCTTTCAGATAATGTTACTAAAAACTGGACCACAAAACATGTGGAGCTCTGTTACACAAAACTGGAATTTCTAATCAGCATTACCAGTGTTTCAACACATTTTTCCTGACATCTCATATCTCCAGTAACTGCTTATCAAGTTGCAGAAGAGTAGCTGTCTTATTCTGCTGTAGCAAAATAAAACAGAAGCCCAGTGGCACCTTAAAGACTAACAACATTCATTTCAATATGTGAAGATGCTGAAGAATACTTATAGGGAACATTACAAAAATGGGAGAGTGGCAAGGAGGAGTTGAGACAGAGAGAGGCTTAGTGTAAATCCCATCATAAACCTCACATTTGAAAGATTTATGATGGGATTCATACCAAATTCTCTTGGTCTCAAACACCCCTTCCCTCACCCCTTCTGTAATATAAGAAATCCCAAAATGATTTCCTCTTCACATGTCTGAAGAAGTGCCTAAGGATGAGTGAAAATTGGCAGGTACATGGTTCGTGAACTGAAGACCCACCACAAACTTCCATGAATTTTAAGCCAGTTCATGGCAGTTTGTGAAGAGCAGAAAGTGGGGGTTTAAATGGCTTTCTGCACTCTGGGGCTCAGCTGTTTTTGTGAGGAGTAGAAAGCAGGGGTTTAAATGGCTCGGAGCCATTTAATTCCCTCTGCTTGCTGCTCCCTGTATCTTTTTGTGGGAAGCAGAAAGTGGGGGTTAAATGGCTCAGAGCCATTTAAGCCCCTGCTTTCTGCTCCCTGTGGCGAGGAGCAGAAAGTGGGGGTCATGAACTGATACGAACTGGTTCGGTTTGCAAACCAACCTCCTGGTTCATGTGTTCATGGTTTGGCCACAAACCACAAAAATGTTGTTCATGCCCATCCCTAGAAGTGAGCTCTGACTTACAAAATCTTATGTCTCCAAGGTGCCACTGGACTTCTGTTTTATTTTGTTTATCAAGTGCCTTCCTAGAGAGAACAGTGCCATTATTGAAACAGCATGATCTTAAAGGTATACTGTTTGTCTTGGAGTATCTTGAAACCTATAAATAATATGAAAAGATGAAGACATGAGGATTAATCACAGAATCTGAGACCTGGGAAGTGCCTGAGGGCTATCTAGTTCAACCTCATGCAATAAGCAACAAAATCAAAAGCTAGAGAATTTTTGACAGCTTCCAGTCTCTACTTGAAGATGTAGGCAATTGGTGCCATTGAACTGTTCTTACCAAAACGAAGGTCTCTGATGAACAGAACTTTGACTCTATAAAACTTATACCATGGAAAACTTGTTGGTCTCTAAGGTGCTACTGCACTTGAATCTAGCTCTTACCAACAGAAAGTTTCTCCTAATGTTTTAAAATAGAATGATCTAGTTAAATGACTAACATTTGAAGATTTTTCTGTCAATTAATGAATGGATTTTCTTATTGACAAAGCAACACCTTTTTCAAATAAAAGTTTACTTCTCAACAAAACTGTAAATATACTGTGAATAGACTAGACCATCATACAGGTAGAACAGTTCTTGGAAGTAATTTTCTTGCTTGACTGTTAGATGTTAATTAAATAAAGTTTATATTGATGATTTTATATGAATCCAGGGCCAGCCCAAGGTTTTTTGATATCTTAGGCAAACTATGACTTTGGTCCCACTCCAGTGAATAAAGAGAAAAGAAGAAATTTACAACATTTGCCCCTCCCAACAAATGTTTTACATACTGGGCATTCAAAATTTAAAAAATAAAAATAGATAAGCTGTTCAAAAGCCCTCTGTGTTGCTTTGTAGAAACTATAGAAAACCAAAGTCAACAGATATGGAGATTCTGTAAGTCAGTTTACAGCCGGTTTTCCTTCAAACCAGTAGAAAAGGATCCTCTTGTTTTTTTGGTACCCCTCTAAATCTGGCATCCTAATTGCCTAGGTGTGCCTAGTATCAAAAACAAGACAGGCTTTGGTGTGAATATAATGGGAAAAATAAAATAAGCTCACCGAAGAAAACCACTGTTCTATTACTTTAACACACTTGGTTGTACTTTTCATAATATTTAAAATGCAAATTTCTTATGTTACACAACAATCATCCTTAGGTAAAGTACATGCCACAAACATAGGTAAAGCCAGTAGATAATGATGTGACCGCAATACAAAGTCTTGATGCAAATATTCTTGACACTGTTCTGGCTATGTTCCTGGAATGCTTTCTCTTCAAGGGATCTTGATAGAGCTCTGAAATAGAAAAGCAGACTAAAAAGTCTTTGTTTTTCAAGCTCCTAAATAGCATTTATCATTCCTTCATTTAAAAACGTGTGAATCCAAGGAATACAAGAGATAGAGAACACCCTTTCCTAGGTTTAACGAGCAGTTTCAGATATCTTTATAAACTCTGTCTCTCTATTGGTGTTCATCACCAATCTCTTGACCGAGCACTGCAGGAATGACAATAATGTGGACAATAATAAGAGCTTTGGGAAGACATTAGAGAGATGTTGCATTGATCCACATTATTGTAGGATTCTGAGTAGGCCTGCTTAAGATGGCACTGCAAATTATTATTGAGCTTACAATTCAGAGCATAACCAAAAGAGGTATTTTTTAGAACAACCCCCCTGATAATCCTACCAAAGAAATTAAATGATAAACATTATGCTAACTTCTCTTATCTGCCTCTTAGTAATGATGGTAGGGATTGAACTGAGCTGAATTTTAATTTTTACAGCCTAAAGATTGGTTTTTATTTTATTTATATTTATTTAATTTAAAACATTTATAACCTGCCTTTGGCAGCTAACAATTTAAAACATACATGATAAAATATGTTACGAAACTATTAAAACTAATCCTCCTCCCAAACATGCCTCCTTAAAGCAACTTTTAAAAGTTAAAAAACAGAATTAAAATACATACAAAATAGTTAAAATAAATACAAAATACAACACATTGATAAGGAAGGAGGGTTCACTGAGGGAACGCCAAGCAAAACAAAAAAGTCTTCACCACTGGTGGAAGATTGCAACAGGAGGGGACAGATGAATCTTCCTGAGGAGAGAGTTCCAGAGCTTTGGTGCCATGACTGAGAAGGCCCTCTTCCAGGCTGCCACCTGCCTAATCTCAGAAGCCAAGGGCCCCCGAAGCAGGTTATCTAAAGATGAGCATTGAAGCTAGGCATGATCATAAGGGGGTAGGTGGTCCTTTAGGTATGTTGGTCCCAAACAATGTAGGGCTTTGAAGCTCAAGAGCAACACCTTGAATTGTGCTCAGAAAGAAATTGGAAGCCAGTGTAGGTGGGCCACTGGAGTGATATTAGGGTTGCCATCCCCCTCATTTCTGAGGCCCCAATCCACCCTGCCCCCAAAGAGCCCCACTATGCTGACGTGCCTGGTGTCATGATGTAACCCGGAGGTGTCGTTACTGCGCCGGGCACATCATGCGGGGGACACTCTAGCATTTGGCTAAAAACTCTATGGTGACCATAGAATTTTAGGTCAAATGCTAGAGTGTCCCTTTCACAATGTGCCCAGTGTGATGACATCACTTCTGGAAGGCCCAGGAGAGCAGGCTGGAGCCCCTCGCCAGCAGAAGGTAAGGACCTGGCAACCCTACATGATATGGTCTCTAGGACCCACTCTAATCAACATCCTGGCTGCAATATTCTGCACCAGCTGAAGTTTCCAAATGCTTTTCAAGGGCAGCTCACATAGAGTGCATTGCAGTAATCTAAACTAGATTTAACCAGGGCATGCACCACAGTGGCCAGAACTTTTTTGCCCAGGAAAGGCTACAGCTGGCTAACTAGTTGAAGCTGATGGAAGGCACTCTTGGCCACAGCTCCCACTTGCTTATTTACCTTTCTCACTCAGGCTCAAGGCAGATTACACAGTGTATTAAATTCAATCAACAGGATGGGACATCCACTAAACAGTGCAAAAAGATTTGGATTGCAGAAGTCTGTAACTAAGCAGAAATACGTCTGTCTGGATATAAAACATGATAGACAGAGAACCTTAGTAGGAGTCATATCTGACACACATACCCAGAAAAAAAGCTTTTCATAAATAAGCTTCTAGAAGCAGGATATTTTTTAAAAAATTCAGGATTCTTGATTAATCAGTGGAGAGTTTAGTGACACTTCAGTTTTGGGACTAACTAATAGGAAAATTTTAATTGCTAGCTAGCATTTACCAATGCAAAATCAGGCAGAAAAAGAAATTACTTGTGGTCATGTTCTTTTAACTATCTTCACTTAGCAGAGAACGTAACAGGTGGTAGCCTCAACAGGCTGGTATAAAGTAGGCTGGGTCTGGAGGAAGACTGGGTAGGAGAAAATCCTAGGGGAAAGTCTGATGTGCATGGAACCATGACTAACTGGAGGGTATTTAGGGCAATCTTGGATCCAGTTTTATTTTTTACATAGTTGATTTATTGGAAAATGTGTCTGAAAAAGGGCTTCTAAATCACAATTACAAAGCAAATAATACAAACACAGTCTTTTGAAAAAGGAGTGGACTTTGGCAATTTGAGTGGTTTCAAAACACAAGACATCTGAAAATTTGTAAAGCTTGGCGGATAGTTATCATAGTAACAGAAGACAGCTAACATCAGCCACTCAGCTTAAGTTAAAATGCTGAGGGTGTTGTTCAGTTGTGAACCATTATACATGTTACTTTTGACCATATTCTCATGAGGATGATTCATTTTTTTAAAAATTGTAATACATATAAGGATTTTAGCCCATGGCTACTTCTATGATTTGTGGGATAGGTTCTGGTGGTTCAGTGATTGTAGTGGAAATCTGCAAACTCTTTTTTACTGCTTGCTTAAGAAGATCGGACTCATATGTAAAATAACACACAGGGATGTTGCTGCAATGATGCCACAGGGAACTGCTTCACTATGGTAAGAAACTCTGTCCTAGCTATAACATCTAGGGTTAATTACCGTGTGACATTGCCATCATGCTGAGGGTGCCTTGGCATGGTCTTCTAGAATCACATATTGAGAAAATTGTTTTAGGCATTAGATATGGGCATTACTTGCCACAGAGAAGCCTCCTATTAGCAGCATCTTTGTGGTTAATCTAATGTGCTTTCTGGCTCTGTGTTCTGAAAATCACCACCTTAGTAGTACCTTGATGTTTCAAACAGCCTCTGCTTGAACCCTTTTCATAACATGAAGTATTACCAAATGTGCTATTAGCATCCCAAATAACTCTTTCAGAAACCTTTGTTTCTCTCTATAGTGGTATTAGCTGTTTTTGTTATCATTGCGGTGGATTATTCCTAAATTAATAAAAGGTGATAAGAAATATTCAAAGCAGCTCTCATCTTAGGTATGAGTAGATAAACTGATGGGTTCCACACCAAACTTTCTTTACACAGATGCTAGTAAAAAATCAACGATAACCTGAATTTTGATACTGCTCTGAAAAAAAGTTGTACATTGTTTCTTGTGGTTGTGTGATTTGTCATGTTCTCTCATAAGCAGTTGTTCACACAATAATGTTTGAGATGGACTGATGCTGATAGTAGCAGCTCTGGCACAGTTAGCAAACATTAATTCTAAAAAAGAATCACAGATAGGTTTGAGGAAATCTGTAGTGGTTATGGCCCATGTTATGTATTGAACTGAATCATCCCTGATTGAATCACCCCAGAGACTGGCTGAGCTTGGAGCACAAGAACAATAGCTGATCAGGACTCTGGAATAAACCAGTCAATGTTATGTAATGTTACGTAAATATCCTATCACTGGGAGTGGGGTGTGTTAGGGTGTGGCAATTGCATGCTATTTAACAGAGCTAAGGCTCTGGAGTCTTGTCTTGTAGTTTTGCTGAAATCACTGAATAAACCTGAGGTGATCACTGCCATGCATCTAGAACCCAGTATTTAATACTGGCGATGAGGATGGGATTCTGTTGAGGCAGCCCAGCACCCACCAGCACTGCACCATGCACCGAGCTCCAGTGCCACGTGCATCGCATCACTCCCGGGACCATGGCTGCCTATCCAGGATACTTTGATGCCTTTGATGCCACCGTGGAAGACTGGGAGTCTTACATCGCCCGGTTCGAGTTCTTCCTCGAGTCCTCTGGGATTGAGGCAGCGGCAAAGAAGTGCACCACCTTCTTCCATGTCTGCAGCCACTCAGCCTTCGAGATTGCCCACTGTTGTGTCCTGGGATCAGAAGGCAGAGCTGGCGAAATACAGCCAAGCTTCGCTCTCTGAGAACAATAGGGACTAGGTTCCTGAGCTCGCCAGTAGAGAACCAATGGCAGCATTGGTGGGCGATTCAAACCCGCCAATAGGAATATGGGGCCGTCCCCCCCCAACTGTATATAGTTGGCCTCCGGCCGTTACTGCTTGTTCTTGTCTTGCGTGAAGTACGAATAAACGCGTCTTCTCTTATGTCGTCGTCCAAGTCATGAGGCCCGAAACCCAGTACCTTACAGTGGCGATGAGGATGGGATTTCAACGCCTTCCGTGACTCCATGAGCGACGAAAAGGACACCGCCGAGCATCGCATCGCTGACCCCGAGAGCAGCACCGCACCACTCGCCGAGCATCGCATCGCTGACCCCGAGAGCAGCACCGCACCGCTCGCCCCGGCGCACGCCTTCCCAGACAGAGCCATGGCCGCCTCTCATGTAACACTCGAGCGCTTTGATCCGTCGCAGCCAGAAACCTGGGACGCATGGGTCAACCAGCTCATCAGTTATTTGGAGCTCAACGAGATCGCTCCTGCTGAACGCGTGCGGCACCCAAACCGTCCGCCTCGCCAAGAGCCTCTTGGTGCCCCGCACGGCCTTGGAAAGCTCATTTGGGGAGATCCTGGACATCCTCAATGCGTACTTCAGCCCCCGGCCGACCTTCCTGGCCAAGAGGATGGAGTTCCAGAGGCGAGTCCAGGCCCAAGGGGAACTCGTTGCCACCTTCCTGGCTGCGCTGAGGGCGCTCGCGGTGGACTGCGGGTTCCCGAAGGTGGAAGACAACTTGCTGACGCAGTTCGTGTGGGGCCTGGCGGACTCCAAGCTGCGGCGCAAGTTGATTGGCTACCGGAGGCTCTCCCTGGACGAGGCCATCGACGCCGCAACAGCCCACGAGGCCGCTGAAGGGGAATGCCCGGCCGCGGCCGCCCATATGGTCGGGAGGAGTCCCAGCCCCGGGAACTCAGATACCGAAGAGGTCTTCGCCCTCAGACCCCAACACCGCCGGCCGGCGCCGTTCCAGCAGGCCAACAGGGAGCCAGCCAAGCCTTCCGGCAACCGGACCGTCTGTGCCAGCTGCGGGGAAGGCCACGGAAGGAAATCCTGCAAGTTCCGGGATGCTGTCTGTCACGGGTGCGGGAAGCAGGGACACCTCGCACGGGTCTGCCGGTCCAAGGGCCCCCGGAATTCGAGATCGTCGGTCCCACCGCACCGCGCACCGTCCACCGCCTACGAGCGACGGAAGAGGTCGCCAAGCTGTACCATCTCACCGATCAACCGCTACAGGTACTTCGCCTCCCCAACCCCAATCTCTCCTCCGCCCCGAAGATCCAAGTAACCGTGCGGATCGAGGGGTCCCCCTGTTGCATGGAAGTGGACTCGGGATCGGCGGCGTCCATCATTTCCCTGGACACTTTAAAAAGTCTTTGCCCGTCAGGGGGAACCCCGCTACGCCCATTGCCACTAAGCTTGGTGGACTTTCAAAGGAACCCTGTCCCCACCCGGGGAGTCGGCACTTTCCGAGTGCAATACCGGGACTTTGAGGGGAACTTGGACTTGGTGGTGGTGGAGGGAAATCTCGTGAGTCTCCTGGGGCGGGCGTGGTTCGAGGCCCTAGGCATCACAATTGGGGGAGTGAATAAGTGCGGGATGCGTGACTGGGGGGCGGTGTGCAAGGAATTCCCCGAGGTCTTTGACGGGAAACTGGGGTGTTATAAAGGGCCCCCGGTGTCGCTCCACTTAGACCCCACAGTGACGCCCATCCGACGGCGCTTCCGCACCGTGCCCCTGGTCCTCCGCCCTAAAATAGAGGCCGAACTGGACCGGTTAGTGGCCCAGGGAGTCCTAGAGCCCGTCCCGAACGCTCGATGGGAGACCCCGATTGTGACACCCGTTAAGCCAAATGGGGAAATCCGCATCTGCGCGGATTATAAGTGCACCATTAACCAGGCACTTCAGGCACACGCATACCCCGTACCCGTGGTGAGCCACGTCTTAGCCACACTGGCGGGGGCGCGCATATTTGGAAAGCTGGATCTCGCGCAGGCGTACCAGCAACTCCCGGTGGATGAGGCCACTGCCGAGGCGCAAACCATAGTGATCCACCGGGGGGCCTTCAGGGTGAAGCGGCTGCAGTTCAGGGTCAGTGTGGCCCCAGGGATCTTCCAAAATCTCATGGACGATTTGTTAAAAGGGATCCCTGGAGTGACGCCGTTCTTCGACGACGTCCTCATCGCCGCGACCACCCCTGAAAGCTTCGCCGCCCGCCTCTGAACTGTACTGGGACGCTTCCAAGCCGCGGGGCTGAAAGTGAAGCGGGAAAAGTGCCTCCTCGGGGTGCCGGAGGTGGAGTTCTTGGGGTACCGGGTTGACGCAACAGGCCTGCATCCGGCGAGGGACAAGGTGAAGGCCATCGTGGAGGCCCCCGCCCCGAAGTCCAAGGCGGAGCTCCAGGCGTTCTTAGGCCTCCTGAACTTTTACCACGCCTTTCTCCCACACAAAGCCGCCGTGGCCGAACCCCTGCACAGGCTGCTGGATAAGGCGACACCTTGGGCATGGGGAGCAAGGGAGGAGGCGGCGTTTCGGGGGGTTAAAGTACTTTTGATTTCTAACGCTGTACTCGCCCACTTTGATGAAAAGCTCCCGGTAATCCTTGCATGCGACGCATCGCCGTATGGGGTCGGGGCGGTCTTGGCCCACAAGCTACCAGATGGGAGGGAAGTCCCAGTGGCTTACTACTCCCGCACGCTGTCCCCCGCAGAGCGGAACTATGCGCAAATCGACCGGGAGGGCTTGGCACTGGTGGCGGGGGTTAAAAAGTTTCACAACTTTGTGTACGGGCGGCCCTTCACGCTCGTAACCGATCATAAGCCGCTCCTGGGACTGTTCGCAGCGGACAAACAAACGCCGCAGGTACTGTCGCCCCGGGTGTTGCTCTGGTCCTTGTTTTTAGCGGGCTACCAGTACCGGTTGGAGCATCGGCCGGGCAAGGCGCTGGGTCATGCCGACGCCTTGAGCCACCTGCCGCTGCCGCATACAGGGGAAGATCCGGCCCCAGCTCCCGCAGTATTGTTAATGGAGGAGCTGCCCAACCCCCCCCTTCAGGCTGCAGACGTGGCCGCCCGCACGTCCCGAGATCCCATTCTCTCCCGGGTCCTAAACTGGGTGGTGAGGGGATGGCCAGCGGAACAGACAGGGCCAGAGTTCACGGAATACAAAGCCAGGAGGGAAGAGCTATCCGCCTTGAAGGGGTGCTTACTATGGGGGGACAGGGTGGTCATTCCGGGGCCCATGAGACAAGGGGTTCTAGAAACGCTGCACGAGGCCCACCCTGGCATTGTACGAATGAAAGCTCTGGCAAGGAGCTACGTGTGGTGGCCCGGGATGGACGCAGAAATTGAAACCTGGGTCCGAGGGTGCACACGGTGTCAGGAAGTCCGCCCCAATCCCCCGAGAGCGCCAACCCAAAGCTGGGAGTCTACCCACAAGCCGTGGTCACGCCTACATGTAGATTTTGCCGGGCCGTTTCAGGGGCTCCAGTTCATGGTGACGGTAGACTCCTACTCGAAGTGGGTGGAAATAAGCCCAGTGTCTACCACCTCTGCCAAAGCGGCAATAAGGGCCCTGCGGAAAATATTCGCTACGCATGGGTTGCCAGACACAATCGTGTCGGACAACGGGGCAGCGTTCACATCTGCTGAGTTTCAAGCGTTCCTCGCAAGGAACCTAATCAGGCACATACGATCAGCGCCCTTCCACCCGGCAACAAATGGACAGGCGGAGAGAACGGTACGCACCGCCAAAGAAGCCCTGAGCCGCATAACGGAGGGGGATTGGGAGTTCCGGCTGGCCCGCTTCCTCCTAACACACCGCACCACCCCAAACCCCATCTCCGGGCATTGCCCCGCAGAACTATTGATGGGCCGCCGCCCCACGACTTTGTTAGACAGGCTCCACCCGGACCGAGCCCCAGAGGGAAAGCTGGTCGAAACCCGGGAGGCGCCCCGAAACTTCTTCCCGGGGGAACCTGTCTACTTCCGGAATTACGGGGCGGGGCCTCAGTGGTTGGCCGGGCGCATCCTAAAACCCACCGGGCCAGTGTCATACGAGGTCCTAGCAGATGGGGACAGGGTCCTCCGTAAACACGTGGACCAGCTCCGGAGGCGGCAAGACCCCGACACAGGGATCCAGGCCCCGTTACCGGGAAACGCCGCGGCCGCCCCAGCATCCGATCGGCTGCAGGCACCGCCAGCGGAGCCAGCGCCTGAAAGACCACAGAGTCCGGAGGGGGTCCCAGAGACAGCTGAACCGCTGCCGCCGCTGCCGCCGCCGTTACAGCCGCCACCATCCTGAAGTGGCTGGCCTCAAGCTGAAGCAGGAGAAATGCCTCCTGGAGGTTCCACAGGTTGAGTTCCTGGGCTTCTCAGTCGATGCAGAGGGCATCCATCCAGCCCCAGACAAGGTGTGTGCCATTGTTGATGCCCCTGTGCCAACCTCCAAGCCGGAACTCCAGGTCTTCTTGGGGCTTTTGAACTTCTATCACTTCTTCCTGCCCCACAAAGCTGTGATTGCAGAACTGCTTCACCACCTCCTTAACAAGAAGGCCTCCTGGTTCTGGGGTTGGAAACAAGCCACTATGTTTCAGGCCATCAAGAAGCTGCTCACCTCCAATGCTGTCCCACTTTGAAGTGATGCCTGTCATCCTTGCCTGTGATACTTCCCCATATGGGGTAGGAGCCATCCTTGGACATCAGCTACCAGATGGCTGGGAGGTCCCCATGGCGTACTACTTCCGCACTGTGTCTTCAGCCAAGTACAACTACGTGCAAATTGAGAAGGAGGTGCTGGCTATCATGGCAGGAGTTTAAAAATTCCATGACTATTTCTACAGGTGGCCATTCACCATCGTGACTGACCAAAAGCTCCAGCAAGTGCTATCGGCGCTGCATGAGATGTACCCCGGAATTGTGCGGATGAAGGCACTGGCCCGCAGCTACGTGTGGTGGCCAGGCATGGACAGGGAAATAGAGGCCTGTCAAGAAACCCGACTGGAGCCTCCCAGGGCACCAGTGCAGCAGTGGGAATCCACCCACAAACCATGGTCCTGGCTACATCTGGACTTTGTGGGCCCCTTCCAAGGGCAAATCTTCTTCATTTTGGTGGACTTGTACACCAAATGGTTGGAGGTGGTGCCGGTTGCCTCCACCTCTTCCAAGGCTGCAATCCGGGCCCTCCACCAGATTTTCAGCACACCCAGTTTGCCCAACACAGTCATGACAGACAATGGAACAGCCTTCATGTTGGGGGAGTTCCAAGAATTTATGGGCTGCTACCTCTTCCGGCACATCCGCTCTGCTCCCTTTCACCTGGCCACCAACAAGCAAGCAGAAAGGATGGTGCACACCATGAAAGAGTCCCTCCAGCGGATTATCCATGGGGACTGGGACCACAGGCTTGCAGCTTTCCTTTTCAGCCATCAGGTGGCCCCAAGCACCTCCACCGGTCACAGCCCCACGGAACTCCTCATGGGCACCCACCCAACTTGACAGGCTGCACCCAGACTGAACCCCAGAACACTGCTTGTCTCTTGAGAGCCGAGAGGCTCCCCAAGGATTCTTTCCTGGTGACCCCATCTATGCGTGGAACTTCTCTAGCGGTCTGCCTGGATTCCTGCCAAGGTTATCAGTTACAGGGCCCCTGTCCTATGAGGTGTAGGTACTTTGGAGACACATAGACCAGCTCCACCACTGTCGCCTTCCGGCTGAGCCAGGTCTGCCACCAGCGATCTCAGAAGATTGCGATGTGGAGCTGCCATGGCCACAGGAACCAGAGCCTGTGAGGGAGTTCCCAGTGGCCAGCAAACAGCCAGATGGACAAGCTAGTGAAGCACCGGAGCAAGAGGCCATGGATGACCCCGATGTCACATCAACGTTGCTACCATCTGCCAGCACCATGCCTGCAACATCAAACCCACGTCCCAAGACCACGACCTCTCTGCCAGCATCGCGACATTCAACCAGGGAATGTTACAAGCCAGCGTACCTTGAAGACTATGTCTGTTAAAGTGATTTGAAATTTAGGTGGGAGAAGTTTTATGTACTGGGATTGAATCATCCCTGATTGAATCACCTTAGAGAATGGCTGAGCTTGGAGCACAAGAACAATAGCTGACCAGGTCTCTGGAATAAACCAGTCAAGTAGAAAATGTTATGTAAATAGCCTATCACTGGGAGTGCGGTGTGTTAGGATGTGGCAATTGCATGCTATTTAACAGAGCTCAGGCTCTGGAGTTTTGTCTTGTAGTTTTGCTGAAATCACTGAATAAACCTGAGGTGATCACTGCCATGCATCTAGAACCCAGTATTTAATAGCCCAACTCACAGATTCCATTTCTATTGGGAAGCTAATGATTCAGATGGATGGCAGAACATGTGGCAGAACATCTGCTTGGCATGCAGAAGGTCCTTGCTTTAATCCCTAGCATCTCTAGTTCAAAGGATCAGGTAGATGTGGAAGATCTTTGCCTGAAACCCTGGAGAACCACTGCCAGTTTTAGTAGACAGTACTGACTTTGATGGATCCGTGGTCTCATTCAGTATAAGGTGAGTTCATGTGTCTGTATTCTGTCTTCTACAACCAGAAGTCTGTTTTGTTGCAGAGTAATCAGAAAAAGAATTCTGTTTCTCCAAACCTGAAGTACTTCAAGCCAATGCACGCATTACCTGAAATGAGACAGCCAGAAATATGGAACTGGTTTAGATGTAAAGTATGAAGCATTAGACATAGAGCACTAGCTATAGAGTACTATGTTCAGGACACATGGACAAATCTAGCAGTACAAAAGGAGGTCAAGAGAGCATACTTAGGAGCAAGTTCAGGAACAGGCAGTCCAGCAATGCAGGTCAGAATTTAGAAATATAGGATGAAACTAGGAAGCAATAACTAGTATGTAGCTTGGTACAGGGAAAGGGGAGCTGCAGTGGCTCAAGTGGTTAAGACGCTGATCTGCAGGCTGTGGAAGGTCAGTAGTTCAGCAGTTCAAGACCCGGGTGCTGCAAGATGGGGTGAGCTCCCGTCTCTAGTTCCAGCTCCTGCCAACCTAGCAGTTCGAAAGCAAGAAATTGCAAGTAGATAAATAGGTACCACTTCGGTGGGAAGGTAACAGTGTTCCGTGCACCTTGGTGTTTAGTCATGCCAGCCACATGACCACAGAAACGTCTTCGGACAGCGCTGGCTCTTTGGCTTTGAAACGGAGATGAGCACTGGAGCCCTAGAGTCGGATTCGACTGGCTTTCGAGCAAGAGAAACCTTTACCTTTACCTTTACAGGGAAAGGGCTACTGAGTTTTATACTGTGTAGAGAAGCAGAATTTGGATTATTGTTGAGTGGTTTTTAGAGCAGGGGAAGACTCTAGGGCTATTACCCCAATAATTAAAAAATGTTTAATGCAATGTTGTTCTCTGGACAGAACATCTAATGTATGATACAACTGGCTTCTAAACAGGGAAAAGGGAAGGAGGGAGTCTCCTTTGACTACCAAGAGGCTACTCTGGGAATCATGGAACCTGCTTGGGAAAAAGTAATATGTGATGTAGGCTTGGGTGAGGAATTGGGCAAGACTGAAAAAAGGTGGCTGAATCCACCTCCTCACTGGAACAGCCTTTTTTCCTGTAAGAAATTTAATAGCTGGTTTACTGGGCATTTTTCATTCGTTCACATGAATACATGAAGCTGCTTTGTACTGAATTGGACAATTGGTCCATCAAGATCAGTATCATCTGTTCAGGCTGGCAGCAGCCCTCCAGTTTCTCAGGTTGAGGTTTTTCAGATCACCTACTGCCTGCCCCCCCCCTTCAGTACTGTGGGTCTTTCCAAAAGTGCTTGCTAATTGCTTTTTGCTGTTTTATAACACTGCAAGTGACATGTCAGTGATATCCTTTCCACCTCTTCTTGGAGTAGATTGGAGTATCCTTGCTGCTGTTCATTACAAAGATCAGACTATCATACATATAGTGCTGTGCTCTTATATACAGAAGCAGTCTGCAATATGGGCAGGAAGGGGACTAAAGCCTTTATGCAGAGGTGCTATTGATACATCTACAGTGATGGACTGGAAAGTTAAATCAGCCCTGGGAATAAAAACATCAGAATAGTCTGGTGTAGTGGTTAAATGCACAGACTCTAATCTGGGAGAACTGGGTTTGATTCCCCACTCCTTCACTTGCAGCTGCTGGATGACCTTGGGCAAGCCATAGTTCTGTCAGAGCTGTTCTTGAAAGAGCAGTTCTCTAAAAAGCTCTCTCAGCCCCACCTACTTCACAGTGGGGAGGGGAAGGGAAGGGAGTTTGTAAGCTGCCCTGAGACTTCGAGTGATGGATGGGGTATAAATCCAATCTCCTCCTCCTCTCCGCTTCTTCTTCTCTTGTAGGGCAGAGCTTTGTTATTTAATCTGCATTTTAATTTTTAAGTGTACCCTTAAAATATCTTAGTTGTAATAGCAAATATAATATGTGAAGAACTCTTGAATTATTAAATTATCTTGAATTCAGCATTTTCCTGAAATTTATGATATGAATCAAAATCAGAATCTGGTTTGATTCCCTCCCTCCCCACACAGTGGCTTAATGTTCTGATCAGAAATGCAGAGGTCTATGAAGGTGTTAAAATTTGGGAATGGGTTGCTGCCAAATCCAGTTTGGATACACTCCCATGTAGATGAGTGAAAGCAGTGGCTGGTTGCAGTAACTTGGCTTGAGAAAGATATAAAAGTTACAGGAAGTTCATCAGTCTAATATTAACAAAGGTTCTGTTTTGTAATGTGGAAGCACTGTAAAGCCTACCACAGTGTCATGCTCAAATGCTTGTGCACTAGAACTGTATGACAGTTTGGAGACTATAATCTGTCAGTTCATTGTGTTCTATCAGTACTCTCCTTCTTAGGGTGTGTTCAGACGGATCTTTTGATCTGCCATAGGAACGACTCCCTTGCGGATCAAAAATGCACGACCAGACAGAAACATCTGGGAAATATTCCGGTCCCATAGGCATCCCGTTCTGCTGCGCCTCCAATCCTGATTTAAAAAGTAGCAGTTTCAATGTAGGGTTTTCGCTTACCCGCGCAACAACTGCAGACTTTCTTCCGTCTGGTCACTCCATTAGCGCGCGATGCTCCCGTCGGCTCGGTCTGACGTCAGACCGAGCCGACGGAGGCGCGATTTTTAAAAAATTGAAACCCCATCTGCGCTTTAACGAGGAAACGCATTCAGCGATAAGTGCTACGAGGAATGTAATATTCATGCTTATTTCTTTTAGGGACAAGATGTTACCGCGATGGGAGATGGAGGGGGGAAGGACTGTTCTAACTTGCAAAATAGTCCCTCCATTGATCATGATGGCAATGGCAAGGGAGAGGACCGGGACTTTGCTGAAAACCCTTCGCGATCGCCTCAGTTCTCCAAGGAGGCGCAGCCTTGCCTATGCGAATGTACAAAACTTTTTTTAAAAAAATCCTCGGTGGATGCCGTGTAGACAAATCACTGTGGGAACAACGCGCGGTGAGGCTATTTCATGGGGGGCGTCTGGTCGTGCTAGGCTGGATTAAAAAAATCGGGATAAAATTTTAGGAGGGCTCATGGCGCGATTGACTGGCCGTCTGAATGCAGCCTTAGATTTGCCAAGGTTTAAGTAATTCTCAGAATCAATTTCCGAGGCACAACAGTTCCTAGGGGAGATTTTGTGGTCTTATATGAAAGGACTTATTTGAATAGACCTGGAAGTAACCTATTTTGGGGTTTAAAAGGCAATAAACTTATCTGAGTGACTGTATCAGGACGTCTTTCAGATACCCAATAAAACAGAAGTCTATTGGCACCTTAGCGGCCAGCAGAATTAATTCCAGGGCTGTGATTAGATGAGTTGTTTGATCTGAAGTCGTTGCTGTTAGCCTGCAGATTTAAATTGCACATTCAACAACACTGTATTTCCCCAGTGTCAGTATAGCCATTCCCCAGTTGTCACCCCTCCCGTCCTCACCCCACTCTTATTGTGAGTTTTTCGATGCCTAGGAAAGTCCAGTCTTTATGGATGTAGCTGGTTTCACCCTGCATTTCCAGACATCTGAACTCTCTGTTGCAATCTCAAGCCATTTGGGAAGTCTGAACCTTCCCTTCTATTGTCAGCCATGTGCATCTATTTTTTACAGACATTTTATAGACGTCTCTCATACATGAGCTTCTCAAAATGTTTTCTCAAAAAAATTCCAAAGAAAGATGCCTGTGTGTGTCAGCTTTTCCCTCCAAGAGACACTTTCAGCTTTCCTCTGATGTTAGAAAGGGGTGGGGGGTGGGGAATGGCAGGCTGAGAAGCCTCCTTTGTGTTTTTCAACATGCTGGTTTCTCTGCCTACAGCTATACAGCACACAGGGTGGGGAAGGGGTTAATTGGAAATATGAGGTTTTCAGAGAGGGGGAAGGAGACCATCATAGAAGAGTCTTTTTCATGCCCATGACTCTTGCACGAAGCTTTTACATAAAAATGCCAGCACACACAACACAGGATGAAGCTTCTCTCTTTTATTCTCTCCCCCCAGCTTTGAAATGCTTCCCCCACGCTGCACTACACATACTTCCCCCACGCTGCACTGCATATCCCAGCAGCCTCCTCCAGCAATCCCACTGGTCACGAGGTGCCACCATCTTGCCAGGAGTTTGAAGGCATGCCCTTAAGGGGGTGGGGCCACAGCTGTCACTTTGGAATCCTCATTTGATTTCTGGTGGAGAACTACAGTTGTATGGGAACCCCTGAGAGGGATTGCTGAGCTGTCAAAAAGGAATGGTGCTTCAAATATGTGCTTATGCACATGTGTGAAAAACAAATTAAAGAAAGTTGCTGCCTGCCCACCTGCTCCATGGTTAATGTGCGGCAATAATTGGAATGGTCAGCCCTGGGGTGAGCATGTGGTGCAGCAGGTTAAGGGTAGATGTTTGGACAAAACTCTCTGGGCACAAAGAAATATGGATAAAATTAGAAGCACAGCCAAAACCTTGCTAAGCCTGTCATCTGACCTCAGCCCGGCATCAGCTTCTATGAGTCGGATCTCACTTCATCAAATGTATGCAGAATATGCTGGAATAAATTCTTTTAGTCCTAAAGTGCCACTGGTCTTGTTTTATTTTGCTGCTGCAGACTAACACCCCTCAGGAGATACTCAATAATTACATTCATAGCTTGGTCTCACTGCCTCTGTAGTTAACCTGGAAAAACTGTTAGTATTGGTCCTATCACTTGCCTTCGGAAAAGACAAGATCTCAAAGCTATTGGTTTATGACATTTTAAATATAACAATTTGTGCCAGAATATATCTAAAAGGATCCTAAAGAATCACAACAAAGTCAGAACTAGTTCTGACATTTATCAGAACTGGGGAAATACAGAAATTCATGTGTCTGTGGAGAACCCGTTGTTCAGTGGCAAGAACATGTTTTGTATACACAAGATGCAAGGTTCAAGCCCTCATATCTCCTGTTAAAAATAATGGTTCGGAAAAACCTTTACCTGAATCTTGGTAAAGCCAGTGCTAATCAGTGTACATAGTCCTGGGTTTGGTAAATCTTTGGTCTGACTGCACATTTGTCAGTTCCACATTTTCATGCATATTACTGTTCTTGTGAGGACAATCTGAATTGGTTCTTAGACTATAAATATTTTACTAACATTCATTTTCTGGTACTTTACTCACTTTTAATGAAGGTCTTTTGAAATATTGGAGAATATTACACCTTACTTGGAACTTTGATATGACATTTCTGTCCCAGACGTCTCAGTTAGTGGGAATAGGAAGAAGTTATCTAACTAGAACAAAGATAGAGAGGCACAGCAAACCCTGGGTTTTGTGTAAAAATACAGGTGGCCATTACAAAAGATGAATGTAAGTTGATCTTCAGTCTCATGTAGATACTGTTTCAGTGGATTTCATAAGGCACAATTGCATTTTAGGTTTCAGAGGTTAGCCTCAGAGGAGGAAAATATCCAGATATATTACAAATGCAAACATTTTAAAAAGCATTTAGAGCACTATAAGTAAGGTATATGAATGTGATTATTAACTAAAATAATGATATTCCTTTATATACTATCTAGACAATAGTGGAATAAAGTCTGAGTCCTGTGGCACCTTTAAGACCAACAAAGTTTAATTCTGGGCAAAAGCTTTTGGGTGCATGCACTCTTCTTCAGATATATTGAAACAATTTTCCTCAAGCCTTACATATAGGTAGAGAGGAGGAGTTAGTTGCCAGGAAGGGACAGTGAATGTCAAGATGCATAAGTAACTGGGCAATAAGTATAGCTGAGATTGGACTAAAGCAGTTGGTAAGACCTGTAAATGGCAGAAAATTAGCAGACAAATGCAAGAGTTAACAAACAGATGTGAGA
Organism: Gekko gecko; assembly: GCA_029375565.1. NCBI lineage: Eukaryota > Metazoa > Chordata > Lepidosauria > Squamata > Gekkonidae > Gekko > Gekko gecko. The sequence goes on from JAPDNY010000003.1 coordinate 128,652,705, forward strand.
ACTATGTTTGAGTCCAGTGGCACCTCCAAGACCAACAAAATTCAATTCTGTGTATAAGCGAGAACTCAGCGACTTAGCATGTGTATATGCATACCTCTTTGGATACCCAGAATTGAACTTTGTTGGTCTCAAAGGTGACACTGGACTCAAACTTTATTCTGTTGCTTCAGACCAACATCGCTACCCAACTGAATCTATCTACACAATAGTGGTTTTATGTTAAAAAAAAAAATCCTGCCTAGCTTGTCAAAAATGTTCTGCATAAACTAAGGTTTTCAAACGCTTCATATTTACTACCCCAACAACTGGGTTAAATATAATTGTTGCAACGTATTGTTGAAAGCAAATACATTTTCTGTGTGTTCCATGTAAGGAAGATCACATGCACTATGATATGTCAACTATAGAATGAAGTTTATTCTGCCATAAACACATAAGCTGAGTAGCTGCTATACATGACAGCTACACTATCTAAGTACTGTTGATAAAATGATCTTGTGCCATTTTCATATGGGATTGTCTGCACATTTCCTTGGCATAGGAAAAATGTAAAAAGCAGCTCTTCCTAACTCCCAATTACATTGACTTTTCCAAGTTGTGCCTCTCCTCCTAGCATTAAACATACACTGGTAATACACAGGATAATTGTTCCAGCATTTTAGTATGATACTGAATAGGATCTTCTCTAATAACTTTCACATTTATTTAACCCTTTCAAATGAAACATTCTCTCTAAGGTGAGAAACCATACCAGTGTGACTTTAAAGATTGTGAAAGAAGGTTCTCTCGTTCAGATCAACTCAAACGACACCAAAGACGACACACAGGTTTGTTGCATGTATTGCCTTTTGGAATCTGTAGCAGTCTGAAGTCTTGATTTCTTGGAATGTGGAAGATGGAATTGTACTTATTTTCCTAAGCACTTTGGAATCATGTACTGCATTCATACATCTCTGAATATTGTGCTCTTGTTGCACTATAGCAGTCATTTGCAACTGGATTTTCCTGTGTGGATAAGACAATCCTATTGCAAATTATCGCCACAGCAGAAAGAGGGAGCAATATCCAACAATGTGTGGATTCAGCCATAGGCTCGGATCTAGTCAAGTGTTTGGATATATTCAAAGTTAAACTACAAAAGAGTACGAATAATATGAGGTGATTATTTTTATGTTCAATAATAATCATAACAATATTATCAGCACAGGTCAAACAATTACCCTTCTTTGAGGAAGGGGGAAAGCAATGATATTTGGGCTTTTGGTAAGTAAAACTAATATGCCAGCCAAAGTCATTATTTCTAACAATACCTAGTGTGTATAAAAAGAGAGTTATCCACTTATATAAGTGGTCTTGAGGAATCTGAAATTGGGCTCCAAATCCTTATATTCTATAAACAATGTACCTTACTATTGACAATATGCCTAATATTTTAGAAATGAACCACCAAACATTATTGCTTAGATAATAAAAAACCAGGAAAACAGTTCAGAAATGAAAACACATTACTAGTTGGAGGACAATGCCACACATTTGCATATTTTTAAATGCTAAAGTTTGGTGTAGTGGTTAAGTGTGCGGACTCTAATCTGGGAGAACCGGGTTTGATTCCCCACTCCTCCACTTGTACCTGCTGGTGTGACCTTGGGTCAGTCACAAGCTCTGGCACAGCTGTTCTCTCAAGGACAGTTTCTGTCAGAAGTTCTCTCAGCCCCACCTACATCACAGGGTGTCTGTTGTGGGTAGGGGAAGGGAAAGGAGTTTGTAAGCTTCTCTGAGATGCCTTTGGGCAGTGAAGGGCAGGGTATAAATCCAATCTCTTCTCTTCTTCTAAAAGATATCACCCTTAGAGTGACCATGTTTTTATGAATCATACATGATAAGTGTGGTATTTCACAAATTCAGTTTTTTTGCATAACATTTCTAGCCTACGCTTCAACATTATAAATAAGTACTATTGCTATTCTGTTTTCTTGGGTTTCTCTACCAGTTTGACCATCAGGCAGTTACATAGCTGGGAAAGAGGTAATCCAATACAGCAGGAATCACAAAAGACCTGTGTTGACATATTTTGGAATTAGGGAATAATCCAGGTTGAGGGAAAATCATCCAGCCCAGTTGATCTTCTCCACCAGTCTATCTCTATTTTCCCCCTTCCTTCCCCATCACCCCCCCCCAGAGTCACTCCTTTTCCTGATTAGTTTCATCCATCCCACCTACCTCATCTCTTCATCTGCTACTTTCTCTCTCATCCTTCCTCTCCCTTGCAGATTTCCCTTTTTTTCTCTCCCCCCCCGCTTTCTTGACTCCTTCCAGTCCCCACTGGGGATCAATGCTTCCTCTAAGCTATGGAGTCTTGTGAGCAAAAAGTCTATTTTGTGAGCTACTGGCATTAAAGTTGTGAGTGAGCCATTTGGCTACTGCATAAATTAGTTGGCTCTGGAGCCCTCATTCCTGAGCTAAGACAAAAACGTGTGAGCTGGAGGCTAAAAAACTGTGAGCTAGCTCACACTAACTCAGCTTAGAGGGAACTCAGTCTCCATTTGAAATGAAGCTGCACCAGCCATCTTGGATTATCAGAGTTCCCTAAGCAATCCAAATGGCTACCAAGATCTTGGGAGGAAATGCTGTGAGATCTCAGCATTTTAAAACTTTTTTTATTGTCCCTTTTTATACTTCTAAGATTTTTCTGCAAACCTGGGGGATCTCCAAGGTTGTAGAAAGATCTCCCTCCCATACATGGCCCTAATTCCATACATAGCCATGTTCAGTATTTTTTAATTTACTTTGTTTGTATCTCCCCTTTCCCTCCGATAGGGACCAAAAGCAATTTACATAATTCTCCTCTCCACCGTTTTATTTTTACAACAGCCCTGTGAGGTAAGTTAGTCTGAGAGTATGTGACTGGCCCAGGTCACCCAGCAAGCTTCATGGAATCAGCTCCCACTGGAGATCAGGGCCCTGCGGGACCTTTTATAGTTTCGCAGGGCCTGCAAAATGGAGCTGTTCCGCCAGGACTTTGGTTGAGGAGGCAGGCATCCATCACAGTTGGCCTTCCTGCTCTCAATCTGCCTCCCAATCTGCTGGAAGGGCTCACTGATTCCACCTGTGGCTCTAACAGATGTGGATCTCTTGCTACCTATATGTATTTTTATTGTTAGTTTTAATTGTCTTTAATGTGATTTTATTGCATCGAGTCTTGGACTTGGCTTTTGTGATCCACCCTGAGCCCTCTTTGGGGAGGGTGGAATAAAAACCTCAATAAATAAATAACTCATGGCTTGGGTTTTCCACATCCTAGTCCAACACTTTAACCACTACACCATGCTGTCTGTTATAATTTAATATGAAACTATAGATAGATAGATAGACAGACAGACAGACAGACCATAGTGTCTGACATACTGGTTCTTAAGAAAATCTTTAGCACCAGGTACGCTGTGGGCCTTTCTGCAATCAGATCCCAAAGTGTGGTAATCTGGGGTCAAAATATGAAAAAATAGCAGTTTAATGTGAAATCTTATCATCTGCAATTAGGCTTTCATTGATTCACTTTACAGGTTTGGGGGTAGTAGTGGCATTGAAAGTGTTGTGGATAATGCAGATTTAAAAATAAATCTTCTGCTGGATACAGACAGCAAATTTCCTAAATTAGAGTAATTACTAAATTTTAAGAAATAGTCATAGGGAAATTCCCAGAGTAAATGAGTTACAGTAAATTTAAAATCTAAATTCAATAGTGTCCAAGAAACTGAACTGTTAAAACAGCAACTACCATCACAGAGCGTCCTTCACTTGAAACTTTTGGAGTTCAGGACCCAGCAATGCCAGGAATTAGGACAGTATGGGATTCAAAGCACTATCAGAAAAAGTGAGAAATGTAGAAAGGGTTATAAAAGGTTAGATAGTTATGGAGTCTGATTAATGCCTTTTGAGATATGTAGGTGAATAGTTGAAAAAAACATTAAGTATCTATTAAACAATAACAAACTGTCCAGAATTTGGAAACTCAGAAATAACTAATATTCCTCATCCCTCCCAGAAGGCATTGAAATACAGGAATAGACTTCTTTTATCTATTTAGGTGTGAAACCCTTCCAGTGTAAAACCTGTCAGAGAAAGTTTTCCAGATCTGATCACCTGAAGACTCACACCAGGACTCATACAGGTAAAACAAGTGCGTATACTTTTTTTCCAATTTATATTTTTTGGATTTACTTTACCTAAACTGATTTTGTTGTGATTAACCAATTCTTACAGCATGCTCAGGAGGACATTAGCACAGTTACTGTTTACTTGATCTTTAAAAATGTCATTAATATTTTTAGTGATGCAAATGTATTACTTGGACTAAGAGGGACTGAGTTCTCACCACCATTACCTAGTGAGGGTATAAAGTTCCAAGAAAAGGCATTCAAGATTATCCAAATATTTAGAGTCCCGCTAGATGATAAAAAATATTTTCCTTCAGTGATATATTCATACTAGCCCTACTTCAGCCCCACAGAGTAATATCCAGTCCAACATACTAGATGGTGGTGATAAGACAGTGATATTGTCTGGGTTCTTTTTCTTTCTTTTCCTTTAAAAAAAAAAACACAGACTGTTTTGCTGTTCTTGTTACTGTGCCCCTGGAGGCTGGGTGTCCTGTCTCTTTCCAAGGTTGTGATTTCATCATAACGGTAACGGTAACGGTTCCCTTGCTCGAAAGCCAGTCAAATTCGACTCTAGGGTTGTGGTGCTCATCTCCATTTCAAAGCCGAAGAGCCAGTGCTGTCCGAAGACGTTTCCATGGTCGTGTGGCCGGCATGACTAAACACCAAGGTTCACGGAACGCTGTTACCTTCCCACTGAAGTGGTACCTATTTATCTGCTTGCAATTTCTTGCTTTCGAACTGCTAGGTTGGCAGGAGCTGGAACTAGAGACAGGAGCTCACTCCATCATGCGGCACTCTTGGGTCTCGAACTGCTGAACTACTGACCTTCCACAGCCTGCAGTTCAGCGTCTTAATCACTTGAGCCACTGCATCTCCATCATAGGATGGAGCTAACTGCTGAAAGTGGTTAGACTTATGCAAATAGTAATAATAACTATGATTATGGAAAATATAACTTTTTGTCCTCATGTGAAAGGGGGACTTGCAGTGTAATCCTACAAGTAAATGGCCCTGGTAGGGTCCTGTGCTGCAGTCCCAATAGAAAGGGGAATGATGGAGCAGGCCCCTGCTGTGGGTCTAATACTGCACACCAGTTTGATGGTGGGAGACCTGTTGGGAGCCACAAGTAAATCACCCTGAGCTCTTTTGAGACAGAATATGGCAGAAGCATGATACATACTGTCCAGGGTTGGTGTCACCACCTCCACACTTGCGCAAGGAACTGCAACCCCATCAAGGGTGCACTGCACCAGCAAGCCTCAAAGCTGGGGAAGTTGTCTGCCAGGTTGTAGCAGGGTGTGTCCTTGATAAAGGCTACTTAGGAGTGAGCCAGCTTGAAGGAGCCTAGCTGGCTTTCAGTGGCATGCTCAGCAACAGAAGCCAACCCAGCTGAGTTTCTACCAGACAGGACTCTGGCATTGAGACCCAGGTCAGCTCTGCCAGGGGTGCAGGAACAGCAGGCAGCACTACCCTTCTTAGAGGAGGCTAAGTAGGACAGCCAGCTCTTTAAAGAAGTTCAGGGGAAAGTGCCAGTGAGCTCACTAATCCAAGACAAGTATCCATTGGCCCAGGGGCCTGTCACTCCCCAGGATTGGTTTCGGGAGAGAGGATTGGCTCAGGCCAGGGTTGTCCCTCCGGTGGGGAAGCAATTAAAAGGCATGCACAGGAGCAGCTAGGGAGGAAGATCTATTTTCTAGCAAGTGGGAATAGGCACTTGGCAGAGCAGTTTGAGGAAACTGGGTGAAAATAAACCCCTTCCTCTTGCTCTGTCTTGAGGCTCCTGCCCAATTGAAAGCAGTCTTGAAGAATGAGACACATATGTTAATTTTTTAAATAACAGACGTTTAGGATGAAGTCTTTCTCCTGCTGAAATCATTGGCAAGACTCCCATGGCACTGGTGAATGAAAGAGTACTCAAAGTTTAGCTACATGCTCTAGCTGGTTTGACATATGTGAGCTCAGAATTGTTGGAGTTAAACTATGAGCTTTCTCACATCAAAAGGGTTCACTCCACTGTAAGCCAAGCACAGACCTTTCTGAATCTGAGCCAGGTTTGGCTCTCAGTGCTGTTGCTAGTAGGGTTGCCAACTCTGGGTTGGGAAATACCTGGAGATTTGGGGGGTGGAGTCTGAGGAAGGTAGTGTTTGGAGAGGTAAGGGACTTCAGTGAGATATAATGCCATAGAGTCCACCTTCCAAAGTGGCCATTTTCTCCAAGTGAACTGATCTCTGTTACCTGGAGATCAGTTGCAATCCTAGGAGAGCTCCAGCCACCACCTAGATATTGGGAACCCTGGTTTCTAGGCAGTCCCAGTGCTCCACTTTCCAAAGGGGAAGAAAAAATCACCCTTAACAGGGGGAGGCAGTTAAGCAGGGAAGGCTCACTAAGAAAAGTCAGCTCTTGATGTGGAAAGATGACCAGTGAGTTTGTGATTGTAATTTCCTCTTCCTCCTGATTATATTTGGGAGGTGAATAAAAGTACAAATCCAATAATCCCTAGGAGGAAATCATGTCCCTAAATATGCCTCCTCTCTTCTCAATGATGAGTTTATTTCCTTGGCAGGAGAAAGAACTGAGAGGGAAGGAGGGGCTTGCTTCCCTTATTTATTTTTGCCAAACTTTGTTTTTAAAAAATCCTTGGAAAGGAACCCCCCCAATTGTTTAGGGAAGCCTGAGAAAAATTCATTGAGTCCAAGCCAACTGGACCTCAATAACACCACATAATTAATAAGATCACTAAGGGAGAGAGGAACCTATAATATGATGTTTCAATTTACTGTTATTCTAGTTTAATAACTGTGTGTGTTTTGTTGACAGGTGAAAAGCCTTTCAGTTGCCGGTGGCCCAGCTGTCAAAAAAAATTTGCCCGATCTGATGAATTGGTCCGTCATCATAATATGCACAACAGGAACATGACTAAACTTCAGCTTACCCTTTAGATGTTTCATATTGTATGTACAAACCAGATGGGACACTACGAACAACTGCAAACATTTCAACCATTGTCTTTCAACTTTTTAGGAAATCTTATGACGTCTTCATAATGCAGTTGAGACAAGTTAACTACATTGTGGGATTCCGTTCAGTCTGGGCCTTTGCATGGACTTTGTGAATCTTCCCATTCAAAAATTTCAAATAATTTTGATTTAAATATTATTGTACAAGTACAAGTTGACTATACTATACTTTAAATATTACAATAATCTTTGTATTTTTTCTTTTGTTCAGAAGGTTTTGTACTTTTATTTTTTACTTGAAACGTGCAAATACAAGCTAGTGGCAGCGCTAATTCTTATTCATCTGTCCATTACGATGGGTATGGGTGAATGACTATTCATGTATGCTTACTGCATACACCCAGATTCCCAAATTCTTCTGCAGTCCTATAAGAATAATAAGACAATTTTGGCAACCTTTGTACTCACCAGGAGGGCCAGTTTTTGCTCTTCTTCCATGCCAACTATTTCTGATATCTGGTTTGCAGTCCTCAGAACTGTGGCCCCTGGTTCCTCATAGAATATATTGGCATATGCATCTGAGCCCCGAATCCCCACTCGGTTTGTCCTCTACTTGTTCTGGGTCCCCACAACCACCTACATTGCAGATAGGGACAGTGCTGTTGATACAATCAGCATGCTGACAAGAATGATGACAGTATATGCAGGAATGCAGTGTTTTGATCACAAAATTAAATAGAAACATTTTCTTGGAGTCATATTAGAGACCTGAATATACCTATTTTCACTGATACATTGATATATGTTGGACTGTTTCTCTTTCCTTCCTTCTACTGTCTTCTTTTCAGGATGTGCTTAATAGATGCAGTGCTCAAGCCTACCTGGAAAAGATAGCAGATGATTTGGAAAGCCTTCCTGCGTTGTGTGCCACAGGTGTGGGGGAACAGAGCAGCAAAAACAATTGGGGGGGGGGTCAGTGGCCAAGGCCTGCAAACAGTTACCGCAGGGAAAAAATGGTTCCTGTCATCATCAGCAGCAGCTCTGGCACCTTTTTCCAAACACAATCAATCCGTGACATTTTTTTTCTGCCCTTCCTTCAAGGAGCTCAAAGCAGTGTACATTGTCCCCCTTCCCTTGATTTTATCTTCACAGCAACCCGGTGAGCTGGGTATGGTGAAAGAGTGCAACTGGCCCAGGTTTACTCAGTGTGCTTCAAGGCGAAGTGGAGATTTAAGCATGGGTCCCCCCAGTTTTAGTTGGTAATTCTAACCACTGGCTGGCATTATTTAAGGTAGCAATGGTCTTTGGGTGCTTTGAGTTTTGGCTCTGAGTATGGGGCAATACCAGACTACATCATTTATGCTCTCTTTCTTCTCTAAATTCTTGTGGAAACAGCAGGAGCTACTGATGTGCCTGTAATCTTCTGAAATACTAGGTTGCACCAAACTTTGTAAAAAACCCAAATTAAATATAATCTACAAGACTGCCAGTCTTGACTGTAAAGCTGGCAAATTTAAATTAAAAACCTCTCCCTGCTGAAAATGAGGATCTTGCTTTGAAGTTAACTTGGTCTTACCAACAGCATTTATCTAGAGAAATTGTATAATGTTCTTGAATTTTTGTGTGTAAAGTCCTCACACAAAATAAAGCTAATATTGTTGTAGATGTTTAGGGTTTGTTTAACATGCAGCCATGCTGGTCATGTGGCTAGCAAGTTGTATAAAATAAAATTAAAGCTGAAATTAAGAAGAGGCTGGTCCACAATTTCCATTAACATATGACTCTTAAAGTAAACGGCTCTTGTGTCTTGAGTATCTTTTCATTTACAATTATATGTGCAGAAAGAGATACACAACGTGAGGAACTATATTATTTCAGGGTTTAGGGCTTTATTATTTACTATTAATGGCTTAAAGTGTTGTATATATCTTATATCTATAGCTATATATGTATCTATTAATGTATTGCTCTTGAACGATTACAATTAGAAAGTAAATAAACATTAGATGAATCACAGTTCAGACATTACTACAAGTTATTGATTCCACAAAAACTGTAACCTGCATTTTCACTGATCTTTCAATTAAAGCCCATTTAAAGAAAAATAAACACGAGTCCAACACATGTCTTGTTTCATGGCTAGTATTAAATTTCAAATTTCTTGTCCACTAGTGTCGACTTCTTTTTTATGTGTAGGAAGGTACCACCAGCACTGATGACCACTAGCTAACCTGTCTAGGTCTTGACCACAATTTATCCTTCTCACTGGGGAATTGTACTGACAACAGTATCAGGTTTCATATTTATGCTGTGGAGAGTTGTCCCCCTCCTCTACAATCACTTACAGCCGCTTTCCTTTCAGAGGATTATCCATAGGCCAGACTGACATTGGCATTGTCTCACTGAATTTAATGAAACACCTCTTCGTCTTTAGAGTAGACCCACTGCCTTCAGCACAAACTACATTAAAATAATGATTCTGCTTCCTTTAGTATAACAACGTTACTCCATACTCTGGTATAGCTATGTGGGTGAAACGCAAAGGAAAATGGTTTTATCTGCATGCAGATATGCCAGATTTCCTCAAAGTGATTTTCTGGTTACATAGCAATTATTATTTTCCTTTCAAAGCTCAATTAATTATTTATTACACTTATGTTCCACCTTCTGTTATGGAACTCAAGGCCATGAAGTAGTGTTCAGCATGGGTGTTTGTTTTTAGATTTTGACATTATGTCAGGTAAGCTTTACATGTGCTATGCTCATTCCACAGGAGATATTTCACATATTACCCAGGTGCAAACCAGGGTGTGCTGTAACCTGTCAGTGTTTCCTGCAGATTATCATACAGGTACAACATGTTCACGGATATCAATCTTTTATATTTTAAGGTATGTACATAAGATATTTTAGGTATTTACCTTAATGGCCCAGACAAGTCTGATCATGTCAAATCTTGGAAGTTAAGCAGAGTTCGCACCAGTATTCCCTCTAAACTGAGTTAGTGTGAGCTAGCTCACAGTTTTTTAGCCTCTGGTTCACACATTTTTATCTTAGCTCAGGAAGGAGGGCTCCAGAGCAAACTAACTTATGCAGCAGCCAAATCGCTCGCTCACAACTTTAATGCTGGCAGCTCACAAAGTAGAATTTTTGCTCACAAGACTCCACAGCTTAGAGGGAACATTGGATGGCCCTGGTTAGTATTTGGATGGGAGACCACCAAGGAAGTCCAGGGTCACAACACAGAGGCTGGCAATGGCAAGCCACTTCTGAATGTCCCTTGCCTTGGAAGCCCTGTGGGGTTGCCGTAAGTCGGCTGTGACTGGATAGCACTTTCCACCACCGCCATGAAGCGGCAGTTACTGGTTGAATGTTTTTTTTTACAATCCATAGAATTTTGTTATGTGCTCTAGCTGAGTACATATATACTCTTAAATGTTTATCTTGCACTACAGCTGTTTTATTCTCTCCTCCTGACAAAAAAAAGTTGACAAAAAACAATACAAAAAGTTGAATTGTTACATCCCCCTCACATATTCATGTCCAGAGCCAAAATACTAAAGAGGTGGCTTATATTTTCATTTATTGAGTGCAGCTGCATCTTCCACAATAACTCAACAGTTAATTTTTCAAGTTCTTTTTAACCCCCTCACATGGGGACTGAATCACTCTTTTTTTTTTAAGGTTTACTGTGACTCATTTGTATCCATCAATTTTATCTTTTGCTGTCAGAAGATTGCATGCCTCTGGAGAAACTCATAACAAGAATGGCAAACAAGAGAATTTGGGAAAGTGTGTGTGTGTGTGTGTGTGTGTGTGTGTGTGTGTGTGAGAGAGAGAGAGAGAGAGAGAGAGAGAGAGAGAGAGAGAGAGAGAGAGAGAGAGAGAGAGAGAGAGACTTCTTGCAGTTCAGACCTAACAACAATGTTCACATGTTCTTTTAGTGCAGAGGAAGCTGTCTTTAATCTGCATCCAAGACACCTCACAGATGTATGTATGCTATAAACCAAGATCAACGTAGTTAAGCAAAGTAATATATGATCTGCAAAGCCAAAGATAAATACAGCTATTTGACTGAAAATATAATCACAGGAACAGTTGCAACAAAGCCAAGACTTTTTGTTTAGAACTATCCAGGGCTCTTTTTGTAGAAAAAGCCCAGCAGGAACTCATTAGCATAATAGGCCACACCCAACAGCAGAAACTCATTAGCACATTAGGCCACACACTGGCAGTGCACCTCATTAGCCTATTAGGCCACACCCTCATGTCATCAGAAGTGTGGTTAGCCAGTCACACCCACCTGTTTACCTTTATTCTGTTTACCTAGTTTGTTGTCAAAAGTTTTGACATAACCAATAAAAAAGTTTCCAATTACATACTTTTAAAAAACGGTGGCTTCCTTTATGCCTCCATACCAGGTTTTATAACCAAAACCTGGATCAAATCTACCCTAGAAGTCAATCTGGTACAGCACTATGTTTAGGCTGTTCATGAGATATATCTCAGGTTTCAGGATGGATCAAAATGTACTTTATATATAGCCCAGAAGTCAAGCCAATAGAGTCCACTTAGTAGGAATGCATTACGAAGGACTGATTCACTGAGGTACATGGATATTTATTGCACAAATAAGGAAGGGTGTGTAGGTATGTAAATCTGTATGGTTTACCACTTTTACAGAAAAAGACTACACAGCTAGATGTCTGCTGCCCTATTTCAATGTTGACTGCAACCTGTATATAATCTATTTAATGAGAATTTGGTTGCACATTGACACTAATGACTTAGAATTCCCATTTGAGAAAATGCATGTAACTGCAAAAACATTTGGAAATTAAGCCCACTGTCATTTACTAATTGGCTATTTAATAAAGACTATTTTGAATGGAATATTTTACAGCAATTTCTTCCATCTAAACATAAGCTTTTCAACAGGTTGGTTGCCAACAGGTCTTACTAAAATGGCTATAGCAGCACTGCCTCCAATCTGTAGAGCAGGGGTCTCCAACCTTTTGGACCATGCAGGCACCTTTGGAATTCTGACACAGGGTGGTGGGCACAACTGCACCATGGTTGTCATTGGAGACAGCCAATCTCAAAATGTTAGGGACTGAAAATATGGACAACTCTGATAGCAACTGATGGGTAGCCATGTTGATCTGAAGCAGCAGAACAAAGTTTGAGTTGGTCTTAAAGGTTCCATTGGACTCAAACTTTGTTCTAATAGCAACTCTTCAACAGTTCAAGCAGAACCTCTTGTTAAACAAGGTGCCTTTTAAAATACACATTGTTTTAAAATATTTTCTTCCTTGCACATTCCTTATCTTCAGCTATGCAGTGAAGATCCTTATGCTTTGCGGCAGCTGCTGCTAAAGCAACTTTTTAAAGAATCTGCACAGCCAATAAGATCTTCAATAGCCAGTCAGAAACTGTGCTGGGCAAAAGCCCCATATGGCCCTGCCACTTTCTTAAAACACTTGAAGGGCACCTGAAAAAGTGCCGGTGGGACACCCTACTGTAGAGGAAGATAACTGAAAGGCCAAAAATTAAAAAAGTTGGAGGAGACAGGTCAAACTGTAAGCAATGACTAAAAAACCACATCGTAATTATCTAAGAATCACACACTCCTTACCCTCATAACGGAAGGGATTTGGGGTCTATTCCCCTCCTACCAGCCCCTGTTCTTTAAATGTATCACATGATAATTGGTAGCCTTGTGTTGGAGAGAGCTCCCAGGAAACTGGTTTGTCAGTTATTATAGGCCAGGAGACTGAACAACCTGCCAAACATCTTTATCCGTCTCTTCCCCGACCATGTTTCATGCATATGTAACCACCAACTACAAAGCCTGCCTCTTTCTGGACCAAAGCTGATTATCACCAGCTCAATTCTTTCCCAGAATGAACACGAGAGGCAGGTCTTGGTGGGATGCCAGTGACCCGCCCCTCCACTGAACTTTTGAATTCTGTTGGCTAGCATTAAGAATATGTAGACCAATGATGATGGATGAGCATGGATAAGCCTGACCCAGTACATCCTTTCAGTCGGCTCTCCGCCTTTGAACTGGAGGGGAGTGCCCGGTTTTTACCTAGTAATTGGCTACAGCGGCTGTCACTCTCCTGACGCCTTAGCCCAACTTGGTGATTAGTCCTGCCCAGGCACAAAATGTAACGTGGGAAAGTCTAGGATTTGGTGGAGTCAGGGTGGCTGCTGCTAACCACCTTTGGAAAGAGGCCGCAGCTGTTAGCCAACTGGGAGTCAGAGCGCAGCTGCCTGCCAGCCTGCGTCCCCACAAAAGCTCTTTGCAGCTTCCCTGTAATGCAAGCCTGAGGAAGAGTCAGGAGCGGCAGGACCAGATCAGGTTGGAAAGGGGGCAAATTCTGGCACAGGATGTCTGGGAGGCCAGGCCCTGTGCCTGTGATCTTGTTTTTGGGGGATTCACTGAAGCGTGTCTTGATCTCTGTCATCAAAACCACCCCTGTCAAGCTGCCCTACAGAGGTAGCAAGGAGCTTGCCCAAGCTCCTCCTCCACCACCCATCCCCACCAGTCCAGGCTTCAGTGACTTCATGGTGTATCCCTGGTGCTGCGGAGAGAACACACACGTCACTCGGACAGCCTCAGCATGCCCTCTATAGTCCCTGGCTCCTGCGGGCCAGCCCTCCCTCCCTTGGCTTGTGTGGCTGGCCAGGAGGTAGTGCCACTCACTGATCCCCTCAGCGGCAGGTGGGATGGCTGGCTCTCCCCATGCCCCTGCTGCTCCTGCCACCACTGCTGTGCCTCTGCTGCATGGGCTGGAGCCTGCTGGTGCCCAGGCATGCGCAGTGGGAGTGCTCAGCCAGCCCTGGGAGAAGCAGCAGCAGAGGAGGAGGCAGGAGCAGGGTGGTGGCGGTGGGGAGAGGTGGGGCAGGGAGGGGTGGGGAGAGCTTGGAAGCCAGCCAGAATGCTGTTCCGGGGCGTTCTGGCCCAAAATAGCCCTGAAACTATCAATTAAATAAGGAAGATCATACATTTGTTTTTATCTAGATTATGCATAAATGAGTTGCAGCAGGTACCATCTTTGAAGAAGGATTCCATCCTGTCTGAGGGCCAAACTAGATGTGATGGCATCCTCATGGCAGCCACAAGGCTGCTGCCACCATCATATAAAGTCATTTAAAAATGCTGTGAGGGTCTAATCCTGATCAGATCTGCAATGTGATGAATCTAGGCATTTCCACCATTCTTTATCAAGTGTTGAAACAGCTGCATTCCCTAGGTTGTTTCAGTACTTGAAATGGCAGTGTGTGTGTGTGGGGGGGGATGCCAAGCTATAGGCCTAACAGGGCTGCCATGTGGGCCCTGCCCCAAGCTCTGTTGCCTCTTGCTGCTTGGAGCAGCCATGGGAGAAATTTTTCTTTAAAAAGTGCAGCCTCATGTACTTACTGAAAGTTCTTATTGGAAGTGACAAAAGACAGCTCTAGTAATCACCAGAAACTCTATGGTTTTACTTTTTAAATTCATTTTTATTAAATAAGAAAATACATATCATAACATCAAAATGTCATTAAATTTAAAACACACTTCATCATAAAACTACCTAACTAAAATGAGATAATTCTATAATTTATGCAATGCTAGGGCCCAATTAGCCCCCCATGGCATTTTTAAATGCAGCAGCATCCTTATGGTAGCCATGAAGATGCTGTCACATCTAGTTTTGCCTTAGAGAGGAGGAAGAATATCCTTTCCTAGAGAACAACTCCATTTATGGATCAGCTCAGGAGGTGACCTCTATTAGGGATGTTTTTTTCTTCCCTTCCAGTTCTTCAGTTCAAGCTCCACTGCATTTTGTTGTTTTATAAGGAATCTTTGCTGGTAGATTCAAATGTTGTCATCATATTTTCTAATCTGCTTGGTGACTGATTGAATAGCTTTGTTTTACTAGGAATCTTTGCTGTTAGATTTAAACATTATCATTCAAACATTATATTTTGTAGTCAGCTTATTTATTGACTGAATTCTACAGCATTTGTAATCTGCCCTGAGTCCCAGTGAGAAAGGTAGAATATAAATTCAAATTAGTAAATAAAAATTTCACTTGGAAGAAATAATACTGAATTCAGTGGGATTATTCCAGATAATTTTGCACAGGATTGCATCCTATGATTTTTCAAAATATTCAGAATAGTTTTAACAATATTTTTTAAAATTGCTGTTTATTTGAGTGAAATGGCTGAACAGATTTAAAGATTCTTAATGAATTAGTCTAATTAATCTTCTAAAAGTTGCAGTCTCATTTGTATTATTTGTAAATGATACTCACAGTATTATTGAATAGTTAACTCCCTCTTCCCTCAGTCTACACGCAAGTACAAATAGCTGAATTACATAAGAACATAAGAGAAGCCAAAGTTGGATCAGGCCAATGGCCCATCCAGTCCAACACACTGTCACACAGTGGCCAAAAATACCAGGTGCCATCAGGAGGTCCACCAGTGGGGCCAGAACACTAGAAGTCCTCCCACTGTTGCCCCCCAGCACCAAGAATACAGAGCATCACTTGCCCTGGACTGAGAATTCCTACCTGGCCCGTAGCTAACATGGGCCCCCTGGGGCCTTGCCCCCTAGCATTTCTTCTGGGCCCTCTCCCTCCAGGGCTGCCCCCAAAGTGCTCCAAATTACCACCTGTACTGTACTTTCATTTAATTAGCTGGCGGGCCCCCTGAGGCCCCCTCCCCAAAAATTCTCTAGCTACACATAATTCCTACCTATACCTTGTGGCTAATACACTGATGGACCTCTGCTCCATATGTTTATCCAATTCCCTCTTGAAGCCATCCATGCTTGTATCTGCCAACACCTCCTGTGGCAGTAATTCCATGTGTTAATCACTTTTTGGGTGAAGAAGTATTTCCTTTTATCCATTCTAACCTGACTGCTCAGCAATTTCATTGAATTCCCACAAGTTCTTGTATTTTGAGAAAGGGAGAAAAGTACTTTTCTCTATTTGCTCTATCCCATGCATAATCTTGTAAACCTCTATCATGTCACCCCTCAGTCGTCATTTCTCCCAGCTAAAGAGCCCCAAGCGCTTTAACCTTTCTTCATAGGGAAAGTGTTCCAACCCTTTGATCTTTCTAGCTGCCCTTTTCTGCCCTTTTTCCAATGCTGTGATATCCTTTCTGAGGTGTGGTGACCAGAATTGCACAGGTCCTTATCTTTAAATACATATTGCTTCTTTTTTATGAAAAGATTTTTCTTACTAGGGCTCTGCACTTCATACAATATTTACTACTGTTACGAACTCATAGATAATACTGGAAACCAGTCAGATTTTTAATGCTTTCCCTTTAAATTTTTGAAGAATAAAATATTTGTTGAAAATAAGTTGTCTGTAAATTTTGTACAAATCTCAAAGGAGTAGTAGCTAACATTAAACAACTTTTAGGCATAATTTTTCGGTAATTTGTTTTCATTCCCATAGGGTCAAAATGCTTTTAAAAAATTCTTCAATGTATTCATTTCCAGGCTGTCTTATTGGTCAGAATGGAATTCATTCTTCCCTCAGTCCTTAGTTATTGAAGGTTCACTGCACAGGGGCAGAGAATAAATAGAAAGATATGGTCACTAGGAAAGTAAAGGGCCACAAATGTACTTATTACAGGAAAGGTCTGCAATGGGCAGAAGAAAAATTCAAACCCAAAAACAAGATGAAGAACAGAACTACTGGGATGCAGAAAAACTTCTGTTTAAGCATGCCTGTCATCTTGGTCAGCTGACATGGACTCTGAGCCCATTCACATTTTGCCTCCTGCAATACATAAGATCACTGCACTTCAGGATATTATTCTGTGTTGCAATTTTGACCTGGCCTGCTTGACTGAGACCTGGGTGAGGAAGAGTGAGACAGCTTCTCTCTTAAAGTTGGCTCCTCCTTCTCAGTCCTACATCAGCCTCAAACTGGAAGACAGGGAGGTGGACTTGTGATTTTACCTGAGATGGTTTCTCCTTCTGGAGGATCCCCACCCTGGGGATAACCAGCATTGAATGTGTGGGCCTTGTGTGGGGTGTCAGGGGGAAGTTGGCTGTCTTGCTGGTTTACTATCTGCCAAGTGCACCAACAAATAAACTGCTGAAGCTGGCAGAGGTGCTCTCTGACTGGGTATTGTGCTTCCCCCATCTGATGCTTTTGGGGGATTTCAATATCCATTTGCCATTCTCACTAGAGTCACTTGGAACTTTATGTCTCCCTTAATGACACTAGGCCTCTCCCAGGTTCTTTCAACTCCCACACATGAAGCCAGCCACATGCTGGATTTGATCTTCTGTGTGGGTCTGGATCTGAATAATCCAGTTCATGTTGAGCCAGTGCCATGGTCAGATCATTTCCTCCTTTTTTCCATTTTCTTTTCAGTTTTATTATAACTGTAGTACATTCCAACTATACATCTTACATATATTGTGGAGTCTTATACATCCATTTGCCTTTTCATCCATTTATGTACACATAACCATCTTATTTAATGTACCTTTTCATTTTTATTTTGAAGCCTCAAAATCAGATTGTCCATTTGCGCTAATGTTAATCTTTAACATTAAATCTTCTCTGGAGGGTACTACCTCTGACTTCCAAGTTTTGGCCACATCAGATCATTTCCTCCTAAAGGTCATTTTGAGTTTTACTACTACTTGCAAGGTCAGCGAGTAAATTTATGCTTATCCACAGAGACTCACATGATACTCCAAATGCTATTTGTTGCCCCAAAGGGGCTGTCCCCTGTATTTATTGGGGGGGGGTTAGTGAGGAAACAGCTTGTGAGAGGGAGGTAATCTAGCAAGATTAGCTACCAGTGTTTACAGAGATCTATCCCTTTTAGAGAACTCTCAAAATAACCAGCCGAAATTAAAACAGAAATGAATTTTATTTGAGAGAAAATAGGAATATTAGCACACAAGAAACATACAGAGACTACACACAAATCCAAATCAAATCAAAATACCTTTAATGGCATATCAATAAAATTTATAGTGGGATGAGAGTTCCATGTTGCAGTGCTGCGAGACGGACGGAGCCGGGACTTGCTCCCAGGCACCGCCAACTTCTTGTTATCTTTAGAGGAGACTCGGGGGCTCCCAAGCTCCACTGCACTCCCTGGAGGGGGAGTGCAGTGCAAGAGACACGATCCGGCCCCCCTGCCTGTGGCAACAGGCGAGTGGAAGCCCGTAGATTGTCTCTAGCAAGAAACAAAGAAGAGCACTCATGGCAGCCATGAGTGCCTAGCTGTCACTTCCCAATAAGAGGGACTTAAAAGTTTGCACCTCATCCATAACATCAATGAAGCATATCACCGTGAGTACTTCTTAAAGCAACTTTACTTGAAATTCTACTATATGACATCAGCCCCTTTAAAGTTTAAAAAGACTGGAAGGGAGGGGTGAAGATGTTTTTTCCAGCCCCCTCCCTTATGTCTAACACGGCTAAGAAAAGGATCTAAAATTAACTGTATAAATAATCTACTGGGCAAAGAAAACAAGACAGCACCCTGTCCAATTGATATCTTCAAGATTTATCATCTTTTCTATGACTCTGAACTTTAGTGAGAGCCTAATAAATCTTCTTGCCCTTTTTATGAAGACTTTGAAATAAATACTGAACTCTGGGATCTGTTACAATTTAATACATGAATGATAAAGGCTTATCTTTTAATGGATCCTATTCTGAACTTTTGATGTATTTAGTTCCCATAACAATGTATGATTATCTCTATTGAAACTATAAAACTCCATTTTCTTCTGACTATATTGCTTTGGAATGTAAGCAACTGATAAGCTTTTCGCCCTATGTTAGCTTTGTCTAGACCACAATAGTTGCTGACATATGCTCTCTAAAATTGTTATCTCTGTGAAACTTTGCATGGGAAAAAATCTATAGAGACTCTTTGGTGTTGACACAGTTTGGGAAAAATGATTTGTAATGATAAATTTCAAAAGACCCCAGATGCTTAAAAAAGTTACACCAGATTCTATGGACAATAAACCTAGGCTTCCTTGAAAGACCTTTTGAATATGATTCAAGTTACACTCGCTGTGGGCATAAAAAAGCAGTTGAAGAAGCCTTTCATTCAGTACAGACAGAAATCCAAATACTGATGCAACAACTCAAAACTAAGAGGGAAACAGCCCAGACAGCATGGAAAGAGGAGGGAAAAAGACCTGACTGCCTTGGAAACACTGTTAGGAGGTGAATTTTGAAAATGCTTTTATTTGTTATTTTCTGACCTGCATGCACACCAGGAATGGTGCCAGCAAGAGTCTTTGCTTTGGGAGAATGTATGCTTGAGTTAATGTGACTCTCTCTGTAAAATGAGGTACCACACAGCCTGTATCTCCATGCAAATGAGGTCACAGACGCATCTTACACATTTACCCAGCAGCCTTTGGGAGCAAGAAGCATCTCCATTAGCATCTCCATTACGGTCTTTTCCACAGAATGTAAAAACAACAACTTTCCACCATTGGGAGAATCTCTACCTTGCACGTAACCCACAGGATGCTTGGCATTTGCATGTATGAAGACCCGGCCAGATCCATCTACATACCTAAAGGTTTCCATGCCAACCTATCTTGACACCTGGACCAAAATCCTCCCTTGTAGAAAGGTGTAGATTTTCAGCATTGCCCCACCTTAGGAGGAGGGAACCCCCACATCCTTTAGCCAATGGTATAGGGATGGGATGGACCCAGAAACACCCCAAGCCAGCCCCCAGACTAACTGATAAAAGGGGGTGCAACCTTTTGTTGCTGGGTTTTTGCTTGCTCTGACTTCTGCAGCCGCTGCTCCTTCTTCATATCAACAAGATAGCTAAGGTAACTTATTGTGGTAACTTGGAGTCGCAACCAAGGAACCCTCACACATATAGCTGGCCTATCTGTGTGTAGCAAAAGTAAGGAATCCTTAGTTAGAAACAATCCTTGTTCCTGAGCACTGGAAGAACCAACATCTCCTGAAGCAGATAAGTATAATTGCTTTCCCCCTCCTGAAGACATACCTTTAGCTTAAATCCCAATATTGTTTTCCATTTCTACTGTATCTAAAAGGAATTTGAATGTATGTGTGTGTGTATCTGTTTTTGTATGACTGTAATGATAAGAACCTTCAGTAAAGAGAATCTTGATTCAAATTAAGAAACCTTTGTCAAGCATCATTCCTTGAAGAAATAGGCTTCTCAGCCGACGGACACCGGTTTCTCTGTATACATTGGCAAAAAGACCTCAAAAGTTAGTCAGCCACTGCGTAGATAAGCAGTTCGGCTAACAACACAGAGGAAGCCTACAAGCAAGATGACTGGACTTATAAAAAAGAATCTATGCCTACAAAGAGAAATACAGCCTTTACAAAAATGTACCAGAGACTTTATAAAAGAATTATGGCTGATGAAATTCCGAAATTAGTGACTTTCTTACCATTTCAGAGACAACAAAAAAACTAATTTATGGAATTACAAGCTATTACTAAGAGGGAACATAGATGGCTGTTTCCAGAAGACAATTTTTACACTTATAAAGGAAAAAGACACAGAATCAAGACTTTAAAACTTAAGAGGAAGAACCAGAAAATCAAGGAAAAGTTGATACCCATAAAAATTCTGGGGAAAGTATGAGGGAATTCCCTCCATTTTAGGACTACATTTATATATTGAGGGAATCCCAGATACTTTTGATGGAGTAAGATCCTACTTGTATTCAGAATAAAGAGTCATACACTTTACAATATAATTCAAAATTTTAATAGCATGTTTAGGGAAAGTTTATTCTAGTAGAAAATAAGAAACTGTATATTCATATATTTGCAAACTCTATATAACCAATTTATGGTGGAAAAATGAGACAAACTTAACTATTATATGAGGTACTATAATAGAGAAAAGATCAATATGAACTACTGTATCCCCAATTATATGTTTGTTTGTTTTGGAAAATAAAAAATGTTTATATATATAAAAAATAAAATATATAGTGTGATAAAATAAGAGCAAGAAGGTATTACAGAGACAAAATAAGGCTGGTCATACAGAAAGCTTGTGTCTATCTTTGACCACCTCAGCCAAGAATTTAGCAACCAGAACTGTGATGTCAGGGTTTGTGTCATTTAATGAATATTGTATTATTCTGTCAGAGTTAATACAATGTTTAGGGTATCATGGAGAGGGAAGGAGTTTCTTACGTGGCTCTGCATGCAATTGGCAGTCCAAGATGATATGATGGATTGAATCTATCGATTTTAAAGGGCAGATACATTTCCTTTCATGGAAAGGGACTCTGTTATACTGACCAGTTAATATTTTTGAAGGAAAAATATTTAGTCATGCTAATGTAAAAGCTCTATGATGAGAAGGGTGATCTAGATTATAAAAGTAACTGGCCCTTTTTCCTTGCTGGATAGAAAGGT
The DNA here is from genome assembly GCA_029375565.1 of Gekko gecko. Classification (NCBI taxonomy): domain Eukaryota; kingdom Metazoa; phylum Chordata; class Lepidosauria; order Squamata; family Gekkonidae; genus Gekko; species Gekko gecko. The sequence goes on from JAPDNY010000003.1 coordinate 128,674,251, forward strand.
TTATTTTTGCCTGAAAAGAGAAATAAGGCTGCAAAGGATTTAGTTTATAAAATTCTAGTTCAAGAAGACTTTGTTTAATGGTTTGAAAGATAGCAGTTTCATTAAAAGGGAGAAAGAAATTAATTGAAAAGCCCAATTGTTGGATTTTCTTTTCGATAGTTGAGAGCCAGGTATGAATCACCCTGTACAAATCACCTTTTAACCTTGAAAGTAAAGAGTATGAAGAAATTCTAAAATGTAACCTGAGCCAATATTTAAAAGTTATTAGCCAAGTTCTTGTTTCAATGAAATGCTGGCCCAATTCTATACAAAATGATGAATACAGTGTGCAATTAGAGACTCCTAAAAGTTGTCAGAAATACCTTGCCTGAATTTTCTTTAAGTTGAATGCCTTTACCCAGACTGGGATGCTGTAGAGCATCTGAGATAAATGCAGGTAAATAGCGTTAGCTGATCAGGTATCTGATGAAGTATGCATTCACACAAAAGCTTATACTTGATTGGTCTTAAAGGTGCCACTGGACTCAGATTTTGTTCTGTTGCTTTGGACCAACACAGCTACCCACCTGAATCTATCTTCATGGAAGGCACCACAGTAAGCCAAAAGGAATGGAACTCCATCAGCCTTATGAAGAAACTTGCACAGGTACAGACTGATATTTCCTTTCTTTAAAAAATGCCAAAACTTGGACATTGTACCTAAGGGACTGAGAATAGGTATCTGATGAAGTGTGTATGCACATGAAAGTTTATACCCAGAATTAAACTTTGCTGGTTTTAAAGGTGACATTGGATTCAAACTTTGTTCAATTTCTTCATGGTCTCCCTTAAAGTTGTGCAATTCCTCATTGTTTTTGTCTTCTTGATGTTCAGATATAATCCTGCTTTGTTACTTTCTGCTTTAACCTTCATCAGTAGTCATTTCAAGTCTTCAACTGCTGTCATGCACACTAAATAATCCACTTTCAATACGCTTTCCAACTGGATTTTACCAGTTCATACAGTAAAATTCAGTTGGAAAGTGCACTGAAAGTGGATTATTTAGTGTGTGTGACCATCTGCATATCTCAAATGCTTTCCATGCAATGATATGCCACCTGTGACCAGAAAGCCTAATTAAGACAACCAATATAGAGGAAACTTACTTTCTCCCATTCCCCAAACCTCCAAAGTAGAGGAGGTGAACAGAATCCTCAGACTCCAAGCCAGTTCAGCTAGTAAGGTTAAAAAATTTGGATGCAAAACTCGGCTTGTCCACATAGCCACGTGCAAACCCGACCGCATGTGCGGTGTACCTTGGTACATAACAGGATTCAATGTGTTTGCTTTGTTTGCAGCATATGGGTAGGATTGCAAAATCCCTGAAGGAAAAAAAAAGTGTCATCTCCCTTTTAACAGAAGCTTAAGGGGATGATATTTACCAGGTGATGTTATTTATCTCCATGCCATGAAAAGCTTCACATGTCAGGTTCTACGCATTAAAATTCCAAGGGGCAGGACATTTTTCTCCAGACCTGTTGCCAACACTACATGTAGAGAAAGCACACAGCTGATCAAGCAAAAAGGATGTGTATATGAAAGCAGTCTTCCTTTTATTGGATTGAGCACAAGTGTGTAAAGAGGTTCTGCATGTAATCAGTATTCCTCTGGTTGTACTGCCACATCCAACATCAGGCACTGATGACCGTGCTCTTTCTGTTTGAATGCAGAACTGCTCATGTTGCTCAGAGAGTTGAATAAATGTTGTCGAGGCTGACATGACCAACCATCTGAATGCCAGACAGGGAGACAAAGTTAAAGGTTGATGGGCATATCATTTTAGAAAAAGCATTTCCACTTCTCCCTCACACATATGGAATATCTCTTCAGTGTCTGTTTAGATTCATGTGTATAGTACCTAGAAATAAAGCATGATTTTTCTTCAGAATGATTGTTCAATTAATAGTTAGTATATGCTGGCCAGTACTGAGATTGGAGCAAACAGTTATACATTTATTTAAGAACATTTTAATCCTTCCCTTTGTCTATTTTATTCTCCGAACAGCCCTAGGAGGTGTGTGTGTGTGTGTGTGTGTGTGTGTGTGTGTGTGTGGAGAGAGAGAGAGAGAGAGAGAGAGAGAGAGAGAGAGAGAGAGAGAGAGAGAGAGAGAGAGAGAGAGAGAGAGAGAGAGAGAGAGAGAGACTAGCTCAAGGTTGCCCAGTGGGCTTCACATAAATTTCAATCTGAGGATCTCAGCTCCTGATGGGATACTTTAGGTTCATATCCCCACAAAGTTCACCTTGGGCCAGGCACCAAGTTGGCTTTGTCTAAGGCCTGAAGTATATGTGGATGTCAGCCTCATTACTATTTTTTTGAATTTTATACAGTTTTATCCCACCCTTCCTCCAAGGAGCATGGGGTAGCATACATGGTTATTGTCCCTGTTTCATCATAAAACCAGCCTAATAATGTATGAGGGTAAAAGTGTAACTAGCCTACATCATCCAGTGAAATTTATGGACAAGTGGGAATTGCATCTGTGTGCCTTTAATTCTGGTCTGTCCAACCACTGTACCACACTTTTAAAAAAGACCATCACTTTGAAGCAACTTTGAGTGGTGAGAGGAATGGAGAGACTTAAACATTTTTGTCCTTCAACATTCTTTTGCTCTCTTGTTCAAAATCACTCTCTCCTGTATTACTTTTCTGCTTCGTGCTCCCAACTGAAAGAGACATCACCTGTATCTTGGAGGTGGAAATGCAGCTGATGGGGGCAGAAGATATTGAGCAGAAAAATGGCAGTAGGGGAAACGATGAAACAGCCCCACTCCTGTCTTTGCTAGCGTGTTTACCTTTGCTTTTTAAAAAGGGAAAATAACATACAACATTGAGGGTTTAAGAAGCAACAAATATGTTTGGATAGGAACAAAATGTCCGAGGGAACAACACTGAGACAGAAATCAGAAGACAGGCTTCTGGTGGAGCCAGCAGGGCCGGCTCCAGGTGTCTGGGCGCCCTAGGCAGGACAGCCTGGGGCGCCCCCACTGGGGATGCCAACCTCCCGGTGGGACCTGGAGACCGGGGGCGTCGGCGGGGCGCTGGCTTTCCTGGAGGCTCCGCAGCTGCGGGACCCCCAGGAAAGCCGGGAAGGGGCGGGGGGGGTCTAGCCTCCGCCCCCTCCCTCCCGGCGCCGGCTTTTCTGCGGGCCCCACGGCTGCGGGACCCCTAGAAAAGCCGGAAGGGCGGGGGGCGGGGGGTCAGCCTCCGCCCCCCTCCCGCGCCAGCTTTTGCAGGCCCGCGGCTGCGGACCCCAGAAAGCCAGGAAGGGGCGGGGGGGTCTAGCCTCCGCCCCTCCCTCCCGGCGCCGGCTTTTCTGCGGGCCCCGCGGCTGCGGGACCCCTAGAAAAGCCGGGAAGGGGCGGGGGGAGGGCGGGGGGTCTAGCCTCCGCCCCCTCCCTCCCGGCGCCGGCTTTTCTGCGGGCCCCGCAGCTGCGGGACCCCTAGAAAAGCCAGGAAGGGGCGGGGTCTAGGGCCGCGGGCCCCTAGAAAGCCAGGAGGGGTGGGGGGGGGGGCGGGGGTCTAGCCTCCGCCCCCTCCCTCCCGGCGCCAGCTTTTCTGCGGGCCCCGCTCGGAAGGGGGCGGGGTCTGGCGGCGCCGGCGGGCGCCGGGTTAGGACAGCGGGGGGGAGCAGTTTTCGGGGGGAGTGGGGCACCATTTGGCACCCCTCAGGCCGGGGCGCCCTAGGCGGGTGCCTAGTTCGCCCTATGGGCGGTCCGGCCCTGGGAGCCAGGCCCGCGGTAGCTCATTCAACCTCAACCAGAACAAGGGCTGTTTCTATTGTGGCCCCAGCCTGGTGGGGTGCTGTGTCCATTGAGGCAATCCCACTTGGCCTAACATCAGCTTTTCTGATCCTCATGCGAGAGTGCCAGTATATTAAATCGCTTTATAAAATACTAGGAATAAGGCCCGTTGTGGAAATAAATACAACGGGCTCTAGAAAGAGGCTCTGGGGGAGTGCCCCAGCTTTGGGCACTCAGTGACAATTTGCTGTGGCAATCTCAGCAGGGTATAATGACAGAGTCCACCATTTTCTCCAGAGGAAGTGATCTTTGCTACCTGAAGAGCAGTAGTAATTTTGAGTGATCTCCAGCCCACCCCCAAGATTGGTAACAGTGGTTCCCCAGGAGGGAGTGGCTGGTTTGGAGGGTGGAGTCTATGGCATTGTACCTGTCTGAGGTCCCACCCCACCTCAACACTCACCCTCTCCAGGTTTGACCCCTCAAATCTCCAGGAATTTCCCAACCTGGAGTTGATAACCCTATCTCTCTCCCAGCCAACCATCAACCTACCTTTAGTTTTCCATCTCCTCTCCCCTCCCTCCTAGAGAGCAGTTGTAATTTTGAGTGATCTCCAGCCCCCACCTGGAGATTGGCAACAATAGTTCCTCATTAGGGAATGGCTGGACTGGAGGGTGGCGTCTATGACATCGTACCTGTCTGAGATGCCACCCCTCTTCAAACCTCACCCTCTCCAGGCTCCATCCCTCAAATCTCCAGGAATTGCCCACCTGGAGTTGGCAACCTGATCAGGACAGGGCCCAATGAGTTTTCCCCCAAAGGCCAACATAGGTGTGGAAAGGGCCTTTTACTGATAGAGGAGAAAGTACAGGTGCCAACTCTGATTAGGGAAATACCTGGAGATTTGGGGGGGTGGATCCTTTGGAGGGCAGCATTGGGGTGTGTGTGGAAGGACTCAGCAGAGTATAATGCCATAGAGTCTACCCTCCAAAGCAACCATTTTCTCCCAGGGAACTGATCTCTGTCATCTGGAGGTCAATTGTAACAGTGGGAGATCTCCAGGTCCCACCTGGAGATTGGCAACCCTAGGGGAAAGTCAGCCACACAGCGGGGAGTTGAAGAAAATGGTTTGATGGTCGCTGGCCCACCTCGTTAGCCAGCCAGCCATGCTGAAGCTAAGCAGGAGAAAGAGCCTTTTCTCATTTATTCTGACAGGAAAGTGGCTACTGGGGAGGGGGTTATGGGCGGGGGAGGGGGTTATGCTGAAAGTCCTTTGTTTTTTTACTCACAGAACTAAGCTTGGCTGCCTACCAACAGCCACTGAGCGGACAGTCCCTCACAGGCGTCAAGAGAACTGTCTTCCTCAGGAGAGAGAGCTGTCTGCCAGGGGGAGTGGGTGGGGAAGAGGAGCAGACCCAGCACCCAGCCAATGGCACGCAAGTACTCTTGAGTGGCGGCTGATGGGCCAATGGCTGAGGGAGGGCATTTTACAGCCAATGGGAGCACATGGAATCTTGCGAAACCAAAAGATAATTATTATAAGGAGAGATTTGCATTTTTATTTATGTTTTTTGTTTATGTTGTTAACCACCACAAGCCCTGATTGCTGGGGGAGAGACAGGATAAAAATTGAAATAAATAAATAAATAAATAGAGAGAGAAATAAGTATGCTGGCTGGTTTTACAATGTGGAGGGTGCCTGTTACTTGCCAGGTTTTTTTTAAAGTAGTTGAAAAGGCTGTTGGGCTTTAACCCTCCATGTCAACAGAGATGTGTGAGGAGTAACATAAAATGTCCACATGGTCTGCAGCTAAAATGGGTTTGACAGATAGGAATCTGTACATTATCATTCATATAGTTCATTGCTGTTGCTTGCAGTACCACTAATGAGATTCCCATAAGACTGTCACTAGTACTGTAAAGGAAGAATCATTAGGAAACTCCCCAATGAGTGTGCCGGGGTTAGAAGTTCGTACTAAAAATTCTTCTCATCCATGCTAAAAGCTTTGTGGACCAGAATGATCTCATTCTATAATTGGGAAATAAACACATGAAGAAAATCTGCATGTATTTGTTTAGCATTCTATTATGTCTTTTGTAAAAAAAAAATCCTTGCAAAAGGAACCCATGAAACTGCCTAGCGGGGCCATAGTGTTCATGGGCAAGGAGACATGGATTGCATGGATGACTTGAAGACTTCAGCAGGAATTGTCCATTTTCATGCAACACACACATACAAAGCTAAAAGTGTTAGAATTTTTACATTATTATCAAGATGGAGGTTTTTTTTGTAAATCAATACTGTGCAGCTTTTGATTTTGTGAGAGCTACTGGCTTTCATGTTAAATGTGATTCAGAAAAGCAAGTACATTTCAAGCTGCATTCATACATCATGACAAACTGAAATTAAAATCCAATTGTGTATGAACACAACTTATCGGTGAGCTTGCATGGGTTCCTCTATTCTTACTACCTACGCAGTGCTTGTTGCAAAACTTCCCAGTCTGATCAGGCTCTGCTTCAATATGATCTTGAAATGCAGGTGCCTCAGCAGTGAATTGGAGCCTGATAAAACTGGGAAGTTTTGCACCAAGCTCTGCGCATGAAGGGAGGTGGCATAACTAAGGGGTGTGTGTGAACACAGCATACGGCTTGTGTGACATTTGTATGCAGGCTTCCCATGCCAGCCCTCAATAACATTTCACTCAGTGACTTACAATGGATTGCCACCATTGATGTGTTGTGTTTAAAGTGACATAACACCAGAGTTCAGCAGAAATCTGCTGTAGGGCCTGCCTTGCTTGATCTCTCTCTTTCTATAATATATTTATTGGTTTTTCAAACACAAATAAAAGACATAGACACAAAGAGACAAATTCATCTTGAACTCTCTAAGGTATTCTAACAAAACATAATATAATATTGTGGGTTCAAGTTAATTTTTTGCTTTTCCAGCCTTATGTTGTAAATCACCACATATTTCCAACAAAAACATTCAGTTAATCTGATTTCCAAATAATTAATTTACCAACATGTATTTTCCATCTCACACATGGCAGTTGCATCTAATCCATCATAGAGTTTAAATCAAAGCCTTTTACTCACATCCTTCTTACTTTATAACCTTACTAGTTATTTCTTTTGCTATTTTCTGAATTCTCTAATGGAAACCAACATCAGTTTTTTCTTACTTTTTCTAACAAAAACATTTAGTTAATCTGACTTCTAATTAATTTTTACAAATATCTATTTCCCTTTAGCACATAGCAGTTGCATTCTATTACTTCTGTCTTCCTGCTGTATGAAAAATTAACATTGTAAAGATAATAGCAAAACCTTTACCAAATGAATTCATTTATAGCCCTGCTGCAAATTATATTAATTACTTTACCGAAAGCAATACCTATTCTCTTTTAACAATCACATAACAAGTATCAAGTCGACTCACAATTTTAACTAACTTCATTTTTACTTTATAGTCTTACTACTTAACTTCCATTGTTACTTTCTAGGTTCTAATACGGAAACCAATACCGGTTCACCTATTTGTTACTTAAATTCCTAATTACCTCCACTAACAGCCATTTTAGTAACTTCACTAACATATTTTTTTTCTCAACTATTTCTTTTTAGTCACAACTTAAAATATAACTATCTCATTATTTCAAGTAATCTGATATATCTTACTTCCTTATTTCTTGTCTTGCATCTTTACACTTTTATGTGCTAATCTAATTATCAAAATCGAACTCAAATTTACTTACACTCAGTATCCAAAAATATCCATATGAGAGTTAAATAAGCCACCACATAACAATAACTAAAATAAACTATAGAGGAAGGGGAAGGCAGAGAATTTCCAAATTTAAGTCATCATTCATCTTCCCTTCCTCCTGTTCTGAAATATTTTACACTAGTTCTCCATCATTGCTCACAAACACCAAGACAATATTAATCCAAGACTCAAATCATACTGCATTATTCTTTTCTTAATTTTCTGTAACTTCTTTTTTGCCAGAACCAGATTTAGGTGTCTTAAGGTAAAGGTAAAGGTTCCCCTGCTTGAAAGTCAGTCGAATCCGACTCTAGGGTTGCGGTGCTCATCTCCGTTTCAAAGCCGAAGAGCCAGTGCTGTCCGAAGAAGTTTCCGTGGTCATGTGGCCGGCATGACTAAACACCAAGGCGCACGGAATGCTCTTACCTTCCCACCGAAGTGGTACCTATTTATCTACTTGCAATTTCTTGCTTTCGAACTGCTAGGTTAGTTCTTTGTAAATGTAAAGTTCCATTTCCAGTTCTTGCCATTTTACTTTCAAAATGCCTGTGGAGTATGTTGTTCCATTAATTTCCAGTCTTTTACTGTCTTTGGTACGTTTAACACATTTCCTTGTATGCTTCCCCATTTCTTATTTAACAGGTTTAATCTGCTTGTTGTATGGTAAATCTTGACAGTCTTCTTTTGTGGTTTCTAGCACCATGAAGTTCTTTATTGATTTCTTTGGACTAGGCATTTGGTTAGTTTTACTTTCAAGTCCTGTCGCAGGTAAAGTTACTATATCTTGTAACATATTTCCTTGGCTATATTCTGTTTCTTTGTCAACGCCTTGATGAGATAGCAAAGGCTTTTCCTCATCCTCCCAGCTTAAACAAGAACTCAGTGGTTTCTCCAAGAGACTCTTACATGCTGTTTTAACTGCTTGTTGAATCTCCTCACATAAAAGTTTTTAAAATTGTTCATATGTAAGTTGCGAGATTTCTGTATTTAGCCATTTCTCCGTTTCCTCCGTTTTCTCTATGTCCATTTCTAATGCCATTTTCCTTATTTCGCTATACACCCCCTAGTAATGTTCATATAACTTTTACTCCCCGTTTCTCTTCCTGGCCGCTTTCTCAAGAATGGGAATCATTCAAAGGAGGTCTTTCAATAATGGTTGTCAGATTTTTAAAAAATTGAATTCGTACTCACATTATATTCCTTGTTTTGCCTTATTTTGCTGTATGTTATGTTTTGTTTTTCGATAGTCTCTAAAACAGGTGGTCGCATCTTGCAAACCATGCTCTGTTCCCTGCTCCTGCTTCAAGACAATCTCAATTGTCTCCCATTTGTTGCCACTTGTGGGTTGACTGGATGAATCTCCTGCTGGTGCCAGCCTCCCTCCAGGAGGTCTGGTGAAGCCCAACAAAGGTCTCAAAGACCAGTGGAGCTTCGGAGGGGGCAAGGAAGGTCAAGGTCGATCAGGAGCATCCCGAACGAACACCCGCAGTGTCACACCGCTGCCCGGAAGTTCACTGCTTGATCTCTAATTACTGTTTTGCCCAATGCTTCCACAAAGTATAGTGAACATGTGTTGACTTATTCGTCACAGCTCTCATCTGTGATTCATGGCAATCAAACCTATGTGTGGTTTTAGATTTCTTGGTTAACACCACTGGGTACTTGGGAAGCAACAAATATGAGGAATGATTTCCTCCCAGAATTACACACTAACTATAACAATACTAATAACATTTTTTTTAAAAAAAATTGCATCATAACAGAAAGTCCAGAGTCCAAAGAAAGAGCTCCAAAGGAGTTAAGAGGAATATGCAAGGCCTTCAGAAGTATCTGGAATCTGAAGTACATCTACTGAAAGAAATGGCAAATACCATATTGATCATGAAAGCAATCAATGTGGAGACACAAGTTCTAGTCCTCTTGCTTGATGGCATCATGAGAAGTCAATTCAAGTTACTGTCATCTAGATTTATGGACAGTTTCCAGCTAGTGCAGTACTCCTTTCAGCCTAACTAGAACAGCCTGACCTTGCCTCCTAACTCACCAATAAGAGCAAATATTCTACAAAGAGCCAGTTGCCTCTGGAAATGTGCATAATCTTGAAAGAGTATTCAAATACATGAAACAGTGAATTAATATGGAGCTGTATGGGTAAATTTAACTTATGAATATGTATCCTACTTGTTGTTGGAAATATGTGTGTTGCAAGGGCTAAAATTCAGTCATTATAGGGTTAATGTGTGTTTACCTTGTGTGCTATTGTTTAGACTGACCTGGAAGGGAACCTGGCACAGAGCCAATGGGAAGAAAGCCCGGGAAAACTGAAGACTATTTACTAACAATCATTGGTTAATGCATTCAGGTGATTTCCTTCTAGGGGTCAAGAAGAAGAATCTCCATTGTTGTAGACCATGTGGTCAAAGTGTAAAGATGTAGTCTTAGGTGTCTTTGTTTCTTTGTAGATTTCCTGTGAACCCTTCCCTTAGAAATAGAGATTTTTACATAGAAGAAAATGCCTCCTCTCCAGTGAAGCAAAGATCCATTGCAATTTCTGAATCTTTAACTATTTTGCCAATTTTTCCAACATATTCAGTAAGTGAAAAAAATGCATTTCCTCTCATAAATTATCTTTTCCCTGCATCCAACCTTTGAATAGAGATATGGAGGCCAAACTTCCCACATCCTTAGCAAAGTAGTTGAGAAGTTATAAAAAAAGTAGGGAACAGGGCTCCCTCTAATCTGAGCACTGGTTTCCTGTGCAAATATTTACACACATGAAGTAGTAAATTAAGCATTATACATGGACACAGGGGAACTGGATTCAGATCTCTATTCAGCCACAAACCTCTATAGATGACCTTAGCTTAATCATTGTAGTTTAGCCTAATCTAATTTTTGTTATAGGATAAAATTAGATGACCCTATGTATGACTCTGAGTGTTTAGAAGAAGAGTAAAAATGTGAATAGAGAAATAGTTCTCTAGTAGGGTTGCCAACAACCCGAAGAAATAAATGCTGTGTTCTTTTAATAGCAGCTTAACGTGTGGAAATGGACAGGGGAAGCTTTCCATGGCCTTAGTGTAAATAACATTACCTAAGGCCTCTCTGTATTAAAGGCTGTTGGCCTCTCTATCCTTGTAGGTGTGAACCATCATATTATATAGACAGGTGTCTGCATCAATATTTTATGTTTATAGCTATTTCCTCCAGAAGTCTTTAAATGTTTCTAAGAACAAAAGGTGGATGATCTGTGAAATAAATGAATAAAAAAATAGGCACAATCTAACCCAAACTAAGGCTGAGGACAGACTGGCAATTTGCTGAGGGAGCCAGTCGTGGCAAAAAAGCCCGTTCACACAGCCTGGATTGCTGCGGTGGCATACCGGGAGGAGGCACCCCGGAGCATTCAGACTGCTGCCCTGGAGGCGCAGCATTTCCCCATTAATTTGACTGTGGGTATATGGGTGTATGTGCGCATGAGCACTCATGCGCATAAGTGCATTTTGCCAATTGGGGGAGCACCCTGCAGCACCGGCACTGCATTGGGCAGCAGAGCGGAGCACGGCCAATCATACTGCTGCTGCCTTCTGCCCAATGCGGGTTTCTCCTGGCTTTTCGGCTGCGTGTTCAGACTTCCCGGAAGTGGAGAAACGCGCGACGCACGCATGCTTTAGGGATTTGCTACCAATTTTTTCAGGTATCTTTTTAATATGGCAGTGAAGCAGAACAGTGCAGGTTGGCTACGGGTGGGGGACGCCAGGCAGATGTGCCTGTGTGAACGCCCTGTGTACTGTGGGTTTGAAGCGTCGCTGAAACGGATCCTTACTGGGGCAAATTGCCAGTCTGAACTCAGCCTAAGAAACTTTAATTCCAGTTTATTTCAATGCCAGTGTTAAACACTTTAATAAAACCCATCCGGGGAAATCAGTTAGACTTAAAAATACATTTACTATATTGTGCCAAATAATTATCTATATATATATGTGCACACTTCTGTTGCTTCAATAATATAACTCTAACACAACGGTGATAACTAATATGAGTTCCTAAAAAAGTAGTTGGAAGGTGGTGTTTACTGCTGTGGTCCATTATGTAGAACACGTGAGGGACCTGCAAACACTTGGGGGGTGCATCTCATTTCCCCCTGTATCCTCTCCCCTTTTTCCTGCTTCCTTTTCTCCTTCCCATCCACCAGCCAACCTACCTTTATCTGCCCCCTTGTCTTTAGCTTTCCTTCCCCCCCTATCTATGGCATAGGGTTTCCGACTCCAGATTGGAAAATTCCTGGAGATTTGGGGGAAGGCTTGGTTTGATGGGGCGGCAGAGCTCAGTGGGGTATAATGCCATATGTCCACCTTTCTCCAGAAGAACTAATCTCTTTCGTCTGGAGATCAGTCATAATTCTGGAAGATTTTCAGGCCCCATTTAGAGGATGGCAACCCTACCATGGCAGCCTCTCTTTGGAAAAAGTCTGGCTAAATTGCATGATGGCCTTCAGCTCCCATTGTATGGGAGTACTGATCTTAATCTGGACCTTGGTATGCAAAGGTTTAAGATCCCAAGCACATTAAAATAGCCCAAGCACATTTTCTCCATGCTAGCAAGGGGACACCTTTGTGCATTACGGCCCTGACACATGTAAACTGGTTTGGGTAACATCTGGACATGCTTTCTTCTATCTTCCCACTCAATAGGCAACCTACCTTTATCTTCCCCCATGTCTTCCCCATTCCTTCCTTCCATGCACCTGACAACCTCTCCCTGGGAAAAGTCTGGTTGGCCTGCATAGTGCTGGACTGAGCTGTGCAGTGCCAGGCTTGGTTGTGTGGTGGCCACTGCCAGGCTGGGTCAAGTTGTGCGGGTACTAAGTTTATGGTAGTCACTGTTGGGCCTATCCCTGGGGAGTCTCCTCCACTGGGGATGTGGCAATTGCCATCACTAATATGATAGCAGGGTCTTAGTTAATTACACTCGGCATTCCACAGTTAAGAAGGGTACATCTGCCCATCAATCTCTGATTTTGATATATTTATTTACTTCACTATGTTTCCCCCAGAATTAAACCCAAACAAATGGAGACCATATAAACTAAGCTTGTTATTCCAGTTTGGTCCTTGCATCTAATAAAGCCTTTATTATGCTTTATGCTAATTTGCTGCTCACTCTCTAGCTGTATGTATGGACTGGGAACTTCTATTTCAATGTATCTGAAGAAGTGTGTGTGCACACGAAAGCTTATAGCGTAAATAAAACTTTGTGGGTCTTAAAGGTGCTACTGGACTTGAACTTTGTTCTGCTGCTTCAGACCAACATGGCTACCCACCTGAATCTATATTAGTCTGTTTTAGCAAAAATAAACAGGAGTCTTATGGCAATGTAAAGACTAAGAATATTTTACTGCAGCATAAGCAGACATGGACTAGAGGCCATTTCTTCAGATGCAACGAGTGGATTTTCATTGTGCTGTAATTTTTGAAGGGACTAGGAATAAGGCCCGTTGTGGAAATAAATACAACGAGCTTTAGAAAGAGGCTCTGGGCAGGTTTCCTGGCCTAGGGCCCTCAGTGTCAATTTTCTGTGGCGACCTCAATAGGATATAATGACACTGAGTCCACCATTTTCTCCAAAGGGAACTGCCATCTGAAAAGCACTGGCAATTCTGAGTGATCTCATTTTGTAATCCACTGAGACTCTGAGTCAAGGGCGGGGTCTAAATCCAATATCTTCTTCTTCCCTGACCCTCACTTGGAGATTGGCAACAATAGCTCCTCAGGAGGAAATTACTTGTTTGGAGGGTGGAATCTATGGCATTACCTTTCTGAGGTCCCACCCCTCCTCAAACCCTCTCCAGGTTCCACCCTCAAATCTCCAGGAATTTCCCAACCTGGAGTTGGCAACCCTATCTCCTTCCCAGCCAACCATCAACCTACCTTGATCTGCTCCTCTGACTTCAGCTTTCCATTTCCTCCCCCTCCCTGCAGCCTCTACCTGGGAAAACAACAGTCTTTCTCCTTAGTGGGGACCAAAGCAGCCCACATCATTCTCCTCTCCCCCTTTTGATCTGCACAACAACCCTGTGAGGTAGGTTATGCTGAAAGTTTGTGACTGGTCTGAAATTAGCTACTCATCTTCCACAGCAAGAACCTGGGTCTGGCAGACCCTGCTCTGAAGTGCTAACTGCTATGCCACATTGGCTGTCCTAGTCGAGAGCCAGTATGGAGTAGTGGTTAACAACATGGACTCTAATCTGGGAGAACTGGGTTTGATTCCCTACTCCTCCACATGCAGCTGCTGGTGTGACCTTGGGTCAGTCATAAGTTCTTTCAGAGCTGTTCTCTCAAAGGCAGTTATCAAGAGAACTCTTTGTCTGAGCCCCACCTACCTCACAGGGTGTTTGTTGTGGGGAGGAGAAGGGAGAAGGAATGCAAACCACTCTGAGACTCCTTCAGGTAGTGAAGGGTAGGGTATAAATCCAATCTCCTCCTCCTCTTCCTCCTCCTCTTCTTCTTCTTTTCTTCTTCTTCTAAGTATTGAATTTAAATATTAAAAAATAGAGGGGCTGCTGGAGGTGAACAGGAGGAAGTAGCCAGGCCTAGTTATCATGCCAGTCAGATGTCATCAAGTCACCCAGAGGGCGCTGCCAGGCCTAGGGTAGCCAACCTCCAAGTGGAGCCTGAAGATTACCTGATATCACAACTGAACACCAGATAACAGATCTCTCTCCCCCTGGAGAAAATAATTGCTTTGGAGGGTGGACTCTATGGCATTCTATTCAGCTGGGGCCTCTCCACTCCCCCAAACTCTGCCTTCTGTAGACTCCACCACAAAATCTCCAGGAATTTCCCAACCTGGAGCTGACAACCCTAGTCAGGATGGGCCCCAATGAGTTTTCTCTCAAGGCCAAAATAGGCCTGGAAAGGGTCTCCTCCCCCCACCTTTTACTGACAGAACCAAGCTTGGTTGCTCAGCAACAGCCACGGAAGCGAAAGTGATCCTAGCAACAGGAAGAGGTGAAGCATCTTCATCAGGAGAGACAGCTGTTTTGGCAGTTTATTCTGTCAGGGAATAGTGGCCAGGCTGGCAGTGGGTGGGCGAGAGGAGTGGACCCAGCACCCAGCCAATGGCACACAAGCACTCTTGTGTGACGGTTGATGGGCCAATGGCTGATGGAGCAGACAGCACAGCCAATGAGAGAGCTGGAAAGTGCCAATACGTTAGGCTTTTATATATAACAGATGTGAAAAGAAGCAGCAGAGCTAAGTGCCATGGAATATGGGAAGTACAGGACAAAACATAATTATGTAAAATTCAAATCTAATTTAAATGTAGAGCTTATTTCCTAAACATGCTAAGCTAAACATGCCAGTTAAAACCAGTAATAAATAAGACATCAAAGTCTTTGTTCATGGGCAGATGGTACTTTTGATCCATGGCCTCTGATTTTTTTTATATATGCCTCCATAAAATGACTCTATTGTTGACTGCACAGTGAGGATTGAATAACTGTATCTGAAGAAGTGGGCTGTAGTCAATGAATGTCCATGCTGGAATAAGATTTTGTTAGTCTTTAAAATTCCAAACGCTCCAATATATTTAGGCATATAAGTAAATGTATATTGGTTAGGGTGTCAGACAAGGTCTGAAGCAACTCAGATTCAAATCCCCACTCAACCATGGTTTCCCCCTTCCAACTTGCATCCTATTCCAAGGGTTGCAGGCAGTGGGGCAGGGATAAATGACCCTCCTCTGTCATTGGTATTGCATAAATAATAAGACCACACTCATTTGGAAAGGCAGGCCACATTGTCGAAATGGGCAAGGACGTTGTTTGATGCAAGTAGCTCCTTCATGACCTGGAAAGTGGCAGCCTGCTGCTGGCCCCACACTCACAGGGCCTTCTTGTCAAGCAGGCGGTGAAGGGGCTCTGCAAGTGCAGCTTTATGGGGCAGGAAGGAGTGGTAAAAGTTCAGAAGCCCCAAGAAAGCCTGCAACTTGGCCTTGGATGTGTGAGCGGGTGCATTCATGATGGTACGAACCTTGTCGGGGGCTGGGTGGATGCCATCCACATCCACGGAGAACCCCAGGAACTCTACATGGGGGACTCCCAGGAGGCATTTCTCCCGCTTCACCTTTAGCCCAGTGGAGTTGAATCGCAGCACGGTGCTTTGGTGGTTGGCGAAGTTCTCTTTCATGGGGCAATGATTAATACATCATCGAAGAAGGGTTGGACCTCAGGGATGCCTTTCAAGAGAGAGTCCATTAAGTTCTAGAAGATTCTTGGGGCTACGCTTACCCCAAACTGCACCGCTTGACTCTGAAAGCACCCTGGTGCGTGACGATGGTCTGTGCCTCAGTGGTCGGCTCGTTTACTGGGAGTTGGTATACTTGGGCCAAGTTGAATTTACCGAAGACCTTAGCCACCACCAATGTCGCTAGGACATGGCTGACCACAGGTACCGGGTACATGTGGTCTTGTTGATTGTACATTTGTGTGACCTTGTTGATTGTACATTTGTAGTCCGTGCAGGTATGGACATCTCCATTTGGCTTAATTAGGGTTATGATGGGGGTCTCCCAGGTGACATGGGGAACTGGGTCTAAAACTCCTTGTGCCACCAAACGGTCCAGTTCTGCCTCAATTTTGAGCTTGAGCATGAACAGAACTCTCCAGGCCTTGAGGCAGATGGACTGCACCTCAGGGTTGCATTGGAGCGATACCAGGTTGGAGCTTTCGGCAAAGTTTCTCCTCTCGGATGCCCATCACAAACTGGTCGAGGAGGGTGTCATTGAGGCTTGCTGCCCAGGAAAATGAAACTGAAGAATGAGGAGCAGCAGGAATATTTTGGGATGCCTCTTACATTGGTAAGAACTCTGTTTGTATTTGGAGCATTTATTACATCAAGGAATGGTCAAAAGGTTGGGTTTGACAACTACATTTCTCACTACACATTCTTACATTCCGATTCTGACAGTGCAATCCTATGCAGAGTTAGAATTGTTCAGTACAGCTTTTACTTCAATATCAATAGTACTGCTTAATCAGTGTGCTTAGGACCTTGGCCTAAATTTTCTTTAATAACTTCCAGACAATTTAAAAATAAGCTTTTCCCATTCCTGTTGCATTTGTCAAATATATTCAAGGCCTTGCTGCTAAATGGAGAACACCTGGGTTTGCAAAATAGAAAGAACTCTATTTCTATAAGGAATTCAGTTTCACTGTTGCCGTCAGTGCCAGGTACGAATCTAGTGATAGACATTCAGTTGTGAGTAGATAGTGCATAAGTATCTCAGACTATTATTTTTATAAAACTCAATGGTTTATTAACTAACTTGATATGTTTAGTTAAATAGACAAATATTTGCTGCTGGGCTGTTAAATTAGTAGAACAAAACGAATATGTCTGTGCATGCAGGCAGTCTTTCTTTGGGTACATTCCATGAATCACTTTCTTCATAGTATTCAACCTATGATCAGTAAAAGGGTTCCACAGTAAAACGGATTGGCAGCTCTTCTTTCTCTCCCTTTCCCATGCAGACAGTGCTGTGTTGACATGAAATTCTAAGAAAATACCTTCATTCAGCCAAATGCTCTGTGGTTTCCGAGTCAACTATTCTGGGAAAAGATGACTATTTAGCCAACGTTTTTTTCAAAACCCTTAGCAGGCTGAAGGCATTTAATCTATGAGTTCTGCATTTTCACAATGAAAAGCGAAGTAGGGATACATTTTTATAATCTGGAACTTGATTTTTTTTTAAAGTTTGGTTAGGTTCCCCTTTTGGCCTCATTTACAGTGGGAAGGTAACAGCATTCCGTGCACCTTGGTGTTTAGTCATGCTGGCCACATGACCACGGAAATGTCTTTGGACAGCGCTGGCTCTTCGGCTTGGAAACGGAGATGAGCACCGCAACCCTAGAGTCGGATTCGACTGGCTTTTGAGCAAGGGAACCTTTACCTTTACATGCTCATATTTGACTATTATCAATATTATTTTCATGACTAGATAGAGCGCATGATGATGTTTACATTCTGCCCTTCCATCCTAAAAATGGACTTCTTGGGTGGATTATAGGCAGAGGTGCAACAAGAGGCCCATACATGATATATATAGCTGCTTTATGAAGTCTGTTTACTCTATTGTCTGCTATATGTGGTGGCAGCAGCAGTTTTCTCAGCCTTAATAACTAAGACTACAATCCTTTTCTGGAAGCAAGCTCCACTGAATAAAATGGAACTTACTTCCAAGTAGACCTACTTAGAATTGATTCTTAACTGGAGATGTCGGATAATATACCTACCGCCTTATGTGTGCAAAACATGTGCTCTGCCATGAAGCTTTCCATGTATTACAAGGATGTCTTTGATTGCTCATCCCTTGCTCTTATACCTGGGCTCCTGTTGGCTGCATTACCATGTGGAGGTCTGCAGGACTGAACAAAGACTCTAAGGTAATGGGAAGCTTTTAAAACACTATAAATTAAACAGCCTACCTTAGAATAAGATCAGCTAGGATATGTACAGAGTGAAGGACAGAAGAATTTTTTGTTTATACTTTTCTTTTGGATCCCTTGCTCAATCTGTTGCCGTGCTAAGAGTATGCATGTGGACATTTTCTTTTTAACAAATGTTTTATAATTTTTAATGCTGGTAGTGATTCTCTGTACCACACAGACCTCCACCATTCAGACTCACTATTTAAAATAGGCACTAGGAGAAAGGGGGGCAGTCAATCAGTTAGCAAGCTGCTAACCCCCCAGTGGTGCACAAATTCTATAAACAGTTCTTATGGTAACCAGATGCCAGGTGGCAGAACATACCAGCATAAGGTGGGGCCTTAGAACAGCAACACAGAGGAGGAAAGCTGGAAACCGTGGTCCTCTCAGTGGGTAATTCCTGCAAAGGCCAGGTGGTGGCAATAGATGTACCATAAGAGGGAGAGAAAAACCCTCCTGTGTGGCATGTTGCCAGGCAGAGACCTGGATGGCCAGTGGTAATCAGATGCCTCAGATGACATGGTAGAACAATGCCCACAACTCAGTGGGTCTGTTCTACCACTAGGGTTGCCATCCCCATGATGGGGGCAAGGTTTTCTCTGATTTTGGAGGCCCCAACCCACCACTGGCCATGTTACACCAGACACATCATGTGGGGAAAGTGCTAGCATTTGGCTAAAAACTCTTTGGTGCCCATAGAGTTTTTGGCCAAATGCTAGAGTGTCTGCTGCACAACATGCCCAGCATGATGATGTCACTTCTGGGTGACACTATCGCAGTGTACATGCTTTGCACACATGCAGGGAAACCCCAGTAAGAAACATGGAGCCCCCCCCCCAGTGGAAAGAAAATGCCTGGCAACCCTATCTACCACAACCTAACAGCCAGTAATCATTAGTGCTGGCTGGGTCAAAACCAAGGGCAGTACTGCTTATACCTCTAGGGAACATAACTTGTGGCTGGCCACTAGTGGTCCTCCAAGAAGCAACCCACTAGGAACTCTCATTAAGATAAAGGGCTGATCTGCCACTGAGAGGAATATGGTGGAAAGGGCAGCATAAAATAAAATATGAATTTATTTATTCAAAATATTTCTACACCTGCATAAAAAAAAAAATCAACTATCAAGCACATTAAAAACTTAAAGTGAAACATCCCCCAGCAGTATTTCCCCCTTTTGGCCAGGCTCTGGCTGCTCTAGGGTTACTCACCTTCCAGAGAGGCCTGGGGTACCTGGAATTACAAGCTGTCTCCATAATCCAGCCATCAGTTCCCTGGAGAAAATGACTGCTTTGGAGGATGGACTCTATGGCATTATACCTCACTGAGTTCCCTTCCCTCCCCAAACCCAGCTTTCCCCAGGCACCACCACTAAATCTCCAGGAATTTTCCAACTCAGAGTTGATAGCCCTAGGCTGCATCCAAATGTGGTCTGGAAGAGCTCTGTTATGCAGTGTGACCGGAAAGTCAGGAGAGTAGGACGTTCCCCCCACCTCTTCTGGGAGGCTATTCCAGGGGCATGAGGCAGCCAGTGAAAGTGCCTGAGGAATGGTCCATGGAAGAACATACCTCAGGCATTGGGGAACTGATAATAGACCTTGCTGGGAAGATCAGAGCTGCCACACAGGGACATGCAGGGAGAGAGAGGAGGAGAAGAGGAAAATCATATCTCAAAGCACTAAAAGCTGTTACAGGTAACAATCTCTGGACAAGAACATGGCAACACTGCTTTTGATAAAATCTGCCGTGTTTAACCCAACACTATGGATTCGTAAGACAGGTCTGCGTTTGTTGGCTAAAAAGTGTTAGCAAAAAAAAAGTGCATTTATTTTGTGATCTTTCTCTCTTTTTTTGGTATTTTTGCACTTGTGTATGTGTGTGCCTAGAAGTAATGGAGACTGCCGGTGACTGCTACTGAGGCACAGAGGACACTCAGAGAAGAGGCCTGATAGCCTTCTCCCATCCAAATACTTGCCACAGTCAGCCCTGCTTAGCTTCCAAAATCTGACAAGATCTGGCTTGTCTGTGCTATCCATGTCAGGGCTACTTTGTGGTCTTTCAAAGGATATTTTACTTCTTTAGGAACAACAAAACAGAGTGTTATTTTTCCAGCAGTCAAATGATATATTTTTTCAGAAGGTACCCAAAACTTCCAGTGTGGGTTGCCTAGAAGTACTTTTCCACAATAATAATTTTTAACCACCAGATGGCTCACTCCCAAAGGTATTTTTACTGAAACAGAATGTATTATACCATTCATAAGTAGCTCGGCCCAAGCTGAAAATGAAGAGGTTTATCTAGTAATGGGAGAAAGCAAATGTGACTGCTCTTCAAAATCACCAAGTCACTCTCAGAATGTCTCCGTCTAAAATACACACAGGTGCACAAGGAGTCTAGTGATGAATTAACAGACAGTTCTTAACTCTGGTCCTCACAGTTGCAGCCTGTATCTGGCACCATCCTCAGGATGGATGAGAAAGTTTAACTGAGTGCCAAAGTACATATTACAGATCTTCTGTCAGCATTGTTAAGCACTGGAGGTATGGGAGCCTTTGGATGGGGCCTTGCTACTGAGGAAAACAGGGTTCTAACCCTTTCCTCATGTTCTGTTTTCCTAACAGAAATTATTGCCTAGAACTGCTACTGGCCACTGTAGGGAAGAAGACAACACCAGTACGCAACAAACAGAAAATTTTACCTGTGACAATTTATAGTTAATGAGATAAAAATATAGACAGGACTGTCTAATCAAAACAAACTAATCATCGTAATTTACGAATGTACTCAATTGAAAAGCATGTTCTTAAAAATAACAGAGAAGATTAATACTTTTCAGTGCCATCTGAAGCAGAGTTATCTTATATTCTAATAGTGAAGTCGGCTACATATTTGGATACTTACATATGGTGACTGGAGCTGTGAAGGGGCAAGACATATCTTTCTACCAACCTAAAAATGGTATAATTGTGGGATCCACCTTCCAAAGCAAACATTTTCTCCATGGGGACAGATGTCTGGAATTCAGTTGTAATTCTGGGGGATCTCCAGTTACCACCTGGAGGTTGGCAACTTTAGGCCTGGCAGCACCCTCTGATAACTTGATACCACCTGACTTGCATGACTCAACTAGGCTTGGCTGTTTGCTACTGTTCAACAGTGTCTACCCTATGAAAGTCAGTGTGGTGTAGCAGTTAAGAGCTTCAGAGTAGGGTCTGCAAGACCCAGGTTCAGCTCCCCATCTTGCTGTGGAAGCGAACTGGGTGACTTTGGACCAGTCACAAACTTTCAGCCTAACCTATTTATTTATTTAATTTGTATTTTGCCCTTCACAGCAAGTGGATTCAGGGTTGTATAGAAAGAAAGGAGAAGAGGGGACTAATGTAAGCTGCTGTGGTCCCCACTGTGAAGAAAGACCATAGTTTTCGTAGGTAGAAAGCAGAAAGCAGAAAGCTGAAGACAGAGGGGCCAATAAAGATAGGTTGGCTATTGGGTGGGAAGGAGATAGTGTTGCCGACTCCATATTGGGAAATTCCTGGAGATTTGAAGGGTGGCGCATGGAGAGGGTGGGGGTATGAAGAGGGGAGGTACCTCAGAGGAGTGTAATCCTATAGACTCCACCCTCCAAAGCATCCATTTTCTCCAGTGGAACTAGCATTGCCAAACTCCAGGTGAAGGCTGGAGATCACCCAGAATTACAACTGCTCTCAAGATGACAGAGATCAATTCCCCTGGAGAAAATAGCTGCTTTGGTGGGTAGACTCTATGGCATTATAATCTGCTGAACCTGCTTCCCTCCCCAAACTGTACCCTCCCAAAGCTCCTCTCTCCTAAATCTCCAGAAATTTCTGAACCTGGAGCTGTCAGTCTTAAGGAAAACTGATCTCTGGGAAATCCATTGTGGTTCCTGGAGAGCTGCCACTGTTACTGCTGCTGTGGAAGGGGTAGGAGAGAGGAAGCAGGTGGGCAATTGGGAGAATGATGGGGGTGGAAAGAGAGGGTGACTGGGTGGGGGCAAAAAGAGAGGAAGTGACAGGCATGGAGTAAGAGAGCAGGTGGCGGGAGGGAGAAAGAGTGAAAAACAGAGAAATGGGGGAGAGATGAAGAAGCAAAGGTGGGGGGAATGGGAATGGGGGAGAGGCGAGGAAGCAAAGGTGGGGGGAATGGGAATGGGGGAGAGACGAGGAAGCAACGGTGGGGGGAATGGGATAGCTGATCCCACAAGTTTCTTGCAGGTCCCCACTTGTATCCAGAATTGAAAAGGTAAGAAAGAAACCTAGTAGAGGGCCAATAATTAAAACCTCATATATACTTATTATAAGTAAAATATATCTATTTATTTTGAGAAAAGTTAAAAAAACATGTAAGGGCCCAATGAAAGCCTCATTACAAAGTACGAATAACATACACACAAGGACCAATTATTGTGACCTAATACGTTTGGCCCAATAAGGCCTTCTTCAGAGGTCAACCAATTTGAGGTGTAAATAGATTCATATTACAAAGAACTGGCAAGGAATATGTCAATATTGGACCAAAAAAGGAATGTTCCAAAGCGAGATTAAGAGACATAAGACCAGAATGTTTATGAGGCCTCTCAGGAATAAGTCACAGGTCCAGTGCATATGCACAGGTGATAAAAGATGTTACTGTTGTGTATCTTCCAATTCTGGTCCAGAAAGTAACAATGTAATCAATTAATCAGAGCCAAAATGTCCTCAATAGAAAGCAGTGTATCCTTGTATTCTTCTAAACCCACTGGTCAATGGGCTTAGAAGTATTTTACTCTACTCTACCGGGACAGCACAGTCCTGAGGGCTGTGGAGGCAGAGGCAATTGGCCACCAACACAAAAGTGGTGGCATTGGTTCATACTCTGTGGACATTCTGTACATGACCCCCTGCAAGGCACAGATGGCAGAGCAAGCACAATGGAATCCACAGCAACCCTGGCAACACCAACCAATCAGGCAACAGCAGCTGATGATGCTCCTGTGAGCGGCATATGCATGCACAGTCAATCAATGGCTGCTGATCTGGCCACAGCCCCCGTGATGCCACTCCATGGAGAACCCCAACAGAGGCATAGGGCCCAAGGGATGGGCATCAGTGTGGTGGACAGGAAGCCCACCCCTTCCCCACTAAGGGCAAAACAGGCAGCAAAAGTGTTGCCGACCTACACCCACTCCTGCCCTGAGTCACACACCCCTGTCCCCTGAAAGAGCAAAAACCAGGAAGGCAGTAGGCAGGTGTGAAACCACAGCCGCCGCACCCAAGACCAGCATCCTAACCACTGGGCCAAGAAGGTAGGTTCAGTGGAGGCATGCCAGCAGGCATCAGGCACACCAACTCAGCCCTGACATCACCACCAGCCACTAGGGTTGCCAAGTTAAAATTTACTCACAGCGGGGAAGTCCCACGCTGTCCCTGGAGCTCATGTGCATGCGCATAGCGCACACGCTGCCGCTATGATGCCACCCGTGACATCATCGTGTCGAGACGTTGGGGGCGGGGCCACTAGGATTCAAGGGAAAACCATAGAGTTTTCCCTCAAATCATAGAGCGTCCCACCCCCAACATGGCCAGCGTGATGATGTCACCTCCGGGTGACATCATCACGCTGGGGACATTTTCTGGAAGGGGGTGGAGTTCCCCCCGGGGCCCGATTTTCTGGCGGCGGGTAATGGGCCTCTCAGGCGGGGGTTTACCAGCTGCCCGGGGGGACTTGGCAAGCCTACCAGCCACATGGGGCCAGGCAGAAACTGTTGCACAGAAGGCGTGGCTCAGTGGGAAGGCCCTGGGATAGCACAACCAGTCTCCTGGTTCCATCCCTACATGGGGAGAGGTGAGAGGCAGGCAGGAGCCCTGGAGCTGACATTGTGCCCCTGCAAACCACAAAAGGGAGAATGGGACAGCCTAGCAAACAGGCCACCCTGAAGACCCATCATTTTGTGATGGATGCCGCTTGACAACCTTCCTTCCCCTCTGCACCCATCCTTGGCTCCTTCACCTGCAACTTCAAGCTGCATGGCTCCTCAGAGGCCACCAGTTCTGTGGGGGAATGTGGGACCCAGAGAACACCTCCTCCATGTCAGAGCAGCCACATCCCCTGAGACCACCCACCCGTCCATTGCAAGTTGCATACAGCAGCCAGCTGTATGTGTTTGTGGGAAGGCAGTGGGGACCAATAATTGGGACCTGCTTTCAAGGTGCCACTGGACCCCAGCTATGTTTAGCATAGTCTGAACAAGACAGGAGTCTAGTGGCTTCAGAAAGACCAACAGCTGTCCCAGCATGACCATCCCTGTGTCAGAGCCCAACCTCTTGGATACGTGGAGGGGCAGTCCTAAGGGGATGTTGCAGATGGTGGGGCAAGGAGAGACTTGGAGTTCATGTCATCTGGTTGCAAATAAGCAGACAGGAACAGAGTCGTGGAACACTCCAGTCTTTATTGAGCAGCAAATCATGAAGTGGTCTGGAATTGGGATGCCAGCTCCCTCTGTCCAATATTGCAACTGTACCTTTACAAACTGCTCCCAGGGCCCATGGGGAGACAGGCTGGGTTGCTCCTAGCACAGTAGGCTTGTGAGTAAGGTGGGCCTGCAGGTCAGAAAGCTGCCCAAGGCAGGATGCTCCAGGAGTTGCATTGGAACTGGTGACTGGACATAGTGTCAGGGACTGCACTGGTCATGCTCCCAAGTCTCCCTGTTGAATCACCAACTGCAAATGGAGCATGTGCAGCAATGGCTAATAGCACAGATGCCACACAGGCCTCAGCCATGCCTGCATCATGCTGCCAGAGCCTGCAGTGGCACTCCCTTGCAGAGGCCATCTGCCAAGAGCCCCCCCCCCCCTGAGGTGCATGCTGTAGCCCTCCACATGACACTTACTGATCCCGTGAGAGGTGCTCTGCAGCTACAACTGCTCCATCCACTGCTGCTGCATAGGGTTCCAATTCTGAAAGGCAACAGATCCCATGGGTGCTTGGCCAGAGCACAGTGGGACAACTGCTAGGCACTCCTAACCACAGCTGACCACAGTGCATTGCCTCCACACTGAGGGGAGGGGGACCCTGACAAGGGAGAGTGCTAACAGCCCAGTGCAGAGCAGTGAGCATCCTTGTCTCCACCCCCCCATCACTGGCAGCTGTCCTGGGTACACACCTCTGGAAATATCCCTCATTGCCTGACATAGGGCATGATGCCGGCTGCCCTGTGTGCACACACTGCTGGCCCCGGTTGTGGGAGCCACTGATGCTAAAGTAGTGCCTGGGCTTATGCAAGGGGAACTCCCGGGCTGGAACAGCTGGATTCCTGCCTCTGCTTCCCTGTCAGTGTGTGGCTGCCCCTTTGAGCTGAGCCCCTAGAAACGGGCTACACATTAGCCACACAGCATGGACTTCGGTGTCCCCTTTTGGGTGTTAGTGCTCATTGCTCCCACAGTGGTGCTAGGTGCCCTCTCTGTCCCTCTCCTGCCACTGAAATACAATGCTATGCACTCTGTGACAAAATCAATATCCTGTACTCCATCCGTGCCTGTGGGTGGAGTTGCAGCTGCAGAGGGGCACTTGGCCTTTTCTCACTGCATGGCTGCCTGTGGGCTATGCTCTGTTTATTGATGAAACAGCTTTCCATCAGTTTTTTTGGGGTGTTCCCAGCCTGAGACAGCTTAGGGAGCTAACCATTGCCACATGCCCAGCCCACCTCTTCCCAGACTGCTGCAGGGGCTTATGCCAGTGGTCTGTTGGCCAGTGGCCACAGTGGGCCTGCACAGGAAGCTGGGACCAGTGTAGTTGTGCCAAGGTGCTGTGCTGGTGCAATTCTGGTTGACACTGACATGTCCTGGGGAG
Organism: Gekko gecko; assembly: GCA_029375565.1. Lineage (NCBI taxonomy): Eukaryota > Metazoa > Chordata > Lepidosauria > Squamata > Gekkonidae > Gekko > Gekko gecko. Next base: position 128,700,140 of record JAPDNY010000003.1, read on the forward strand.
ATGCTGGCATGGCACCTAGTTGGATCCCGGAGTGGTCTCCTCTTACTCACGATTGCGCTGTTGGTATGCATTTCTGTGATAGAAAGAACCACACAGACAACACTAGCTAGAATATGTAGGTTCAGAGTCATTTTAATTTGGAAGAACAATGACCTGGGAATGTCAAACAAGTTCTGCTCAAATTAGAGGTAATGTGCCTCCAAACCGGGACTGGAACAGCGAGAGATATTTGCTCAGTCATATACGGGGATTTGAAAATATCTATAAAAGGAAATCAGAGCCCTATGCATTTGAAAATACCTATAAAAGGAAACCAGAGCCCTATGAAATACATGCTATATTGCCATGAGATGACATTTGCTGCCTACATTTTTAAGGAGTTGTAAATTAAAGGCTGTCCCTTGCTTGGGGCTACAGTGGGCCCTGCAGCTTGCCAGGACTTTTTGTGGCGGCCGTTACAGCCAAGCCACTCGTGAGGATCTAGAGAAATGGTGCTGATGATCTCCAGCGTAAAATAAGATTTCTGTCACGGTGCTGCTTTGTCTTCCAACACTTCCTTATTGTTCCTGTTAACATGTAGGGTTCCTCTGGGCTTACACTGCAGTAAAGTCCTGTCCAAGACTTTGGTTGCTATACCGTACCAATGGCTTTTTTTTGTACACTGTTCTCTGGAAGAAGGGAGCTTCTCAGGGTATGCTCCACTGAACAATAATTTCTGGAGTAAACGTGCATAAGATGGGGCTGTCAGTCTGGGGGACGTATTCACACGTTTCTGCAAGCAGCCGACTTGCATTACATCTGTTTGACTTCGGACAGCATGAGCCAGCAATTCCAAAAACCAGAGTGTTGGCTTAATAGTAGGAGCTTTGGACTGACTGAAATGGAAGACATTGCCATTGTGAACCCCGCATGCCACTTCAGGATGGATATACCAAGTAACTGTGTTTTTTTTTGTACACTGCTCTCAGCAAAGACAGAGCTCCTCAGTCTGTGAGCTGATTTTTCATATTGCTGCCTCCAGGAGTTCATCTCAAGCCTGTTGCCAGCTTCTCTTCTCAGAAGACTGTCTGGAGAGTATGAACTGTGGTCTGTGACATGGCAGGTCAAACAGGCAGGACAAACATTGTACTAGCAACCTAATATTTCTGAGCTCCATACATTCCTGATGTCTGTCCCAGGCGGAATTCAACATGCGTGTGTATATTCTGTACCATGAGCCAGAAGCCATTCATAGAAGCATATTTATCTAAGCTGCAGGACATTGCAAGAATTCGTCAGGACACTATGCGATCTGGTGCTGAAAAAGAAGGCTGGGGGGATTTTTCTGGCTAGCGATGAGGAAGTCTAGTCCCTGCTGAACTTTTACAACTGATAAAGACGACGTCTGCTGGCAGTGTTCATTTTTTACTGGGCCATCTGCATCTAGTCAAGGATAACTTGACTTTTGGCAAAAGCCATTCATCAGCATGAGCCCTGCACAACTTTCTCTCGAGGAGTAAAACAACAGTGAGATGGTTAATATACTTCTCCTGGTGCCGAAGGTCAATGCTGGCATAAACAAACCAGTGTCATAGTAACACACAGAAGCATTGAAGTTTCCCCCAGTGTTTATACGGCTGATGCTCCGTTTCTTTTTATCAGTGGTTGTTATCATTTATTTAGTTCTGCTTTAGCTGCTCCATAAATCATTATAACAGTGTTTTTTATTTTTGTAATTTTTGTCATCTCTCTTATCAGCTTTTATCACCTGTTTGTGTACATTGCATTTGCTGCTACCCTGCTGCACCCGATTAGAGTTATACTCATCCAGCATTTGAAATCTCTGTTTCAGATGAACAACTGGACTTGTCTTGTACATTCTGCACAACTCAGGTAACTGTCTGAACAAATAATTTCAATTAGCTATAAATGTCACCCCTACTGCTACACTTCTTGCAGAATTCAAGACCTTAATGATATGTCGGTGGGATTGGCTTAGTATGGAGTATGTGGTGAGGTGAGTAATAGTTTTGTATCTTGCTCATTGTATGCTGGATGTTAATGTGGGGAAGAGATGAAGAACCCATATGGCCATTTCCACTGAATTGTCAGGCTCTCGGGCAGATGAATTGGACTCCAAGCTCGATCTCTAGCATCAGCATGAGCAAGGTCTCACGCTTCAGTCAGAATGTTCCTTATAGCTCAGAATATAGGACCTTATACTGGGCCATTTCACTCACGGGTGTATGTCCTTCAGTCTCTCATCACTGCATTATTGAATCTTAAGGACAGAACTGCTTGCATAGATTAGCATTGCTTCTGAGATTATGTGAGTTCATGTGAAAATTGTATTCTGGGATGCAGGTCATCACTGGGCACTGCAGTCATTAAGTGACGTACACTTATGAATCACTCCACTGATAGAAACACTAAGAGAGGCAACATTCACAAAATAGAAAGTGTGGGCTCGTACTTGCTAACCCCATTCCTAGCCAACACACATTCAGGTCCATATTAGCACAGAATTTATGTGTGTACTAGGAATAAGGCCCATTGTGGAAATAAATACAATGAGCTCTAGAAAGAGGCTCTGGGCGGGTGCCCTGGCCTTGGACACTCAGTGTCAATTTGCTGTGGTGACCTCAGCAGTATGTAATGACACAGAGCCCACCATTTTCTCCAGGGGAACTGATCTCTGCCATCTGAAGAGCAGCTGTAATTCTGAGTGATCTTCAGCCCTCACCTGGAGATTTGCAGTAGTGGTTCCCCAGGAGGAAATGGCTGGTTTGGAGGGTGGAGTCTATGGCATTGTACCTGTCTGAGGTTCCACTCCTCCTCAAACCCCACCCTCTCCAGGCTCCACCCCTCAAATCTCCAGGAATTTCCCAACCTGGAGCTGGCAATCCTATCTCCTTCCCAGCCAACCATCAACCTACCATTATCTGCCCCTCTGACTTCAGCTTTCCATCTCTTCCCCCTACCTCCTGGAGAGCAATGGTAATTCGGAGTGATCTCCAGCCCTCACCTGGAGATTGGCAACAATGGTTCCCCAGGAGAAAATGGCTGGTTTGTAGGGTGGAGTGTATGACATTGTAACTGTCTGAGGTCCCACTCCCTCCTCACCCTTTCCAGGCTCCACCCCTCAAACCTCCAGGAATTTCCCAACATAGAGTTGGCAACCCTATCTCCTTCCCAGCTAATCATCAACCTACCTTTATTTGCCCCTCTGACTTCAGCTTTCCATCACTCTGACTTCAGTTCACATCACTCTCCTCTCCCCCTTTCGATCTGCACAACAACCCTGTGAGGTAGGTTAGGTTGAAAGTCTGCGACTGGTCCAAAATCACCCAATCAGCTTCCACAGCAAGAACCTGGGTCTGGCAGACCCTGCTCTGAAGCGCTAACTGCTGAACCACACTAGCTGTGGTATCGTCTGGTATCACAACTGACCTTCAGACAACAGATCTCTCTCTCCCCCTGCAGAAAATAACTGCTTTGGAGGATGGACTCAATGACATTCTATTCAGATGAGGCCTCTCCCCCTCCCCAAACCCTGGCTTCCATAGACTTCAGCACAAAATCTCCAGGAATTTCCCAACCTGGAGCTGTCAACCTTAGTCAGGACTGGCCCCAATGAGTTCCCCACAAAGGCCTGAAAAGGGCCTCTTGGCTTTGCCTTTTTACTGACAGAACCAAGTTTGGTTGCCTAGCAACAGCCACTGAGAGCAAAGTTAGTGCCACAGGAGCCAAGCAAAAGTGTCTTCGCCAGGAGAGACTAGGGTTGCCAGGCTCCCCGAACTGGCGGGGGTTTTGCCCATCCGATGGGCCCCTTACCTGCTGGTCCAGATCTGGCCACCAGGGGGAACCTCACCCACAAAGTGCCAGCATCACAGCGATGTCCCTGGCGTGATGATACCACTTGGAGGTGACGTCATCACGCCGGGGCACATTGGAGGGGGACGCTCTAGCATTTGAGGGAAAACTCCATGGTTTTCCCTCAAATGACAGTGGCCCTGCTCCCAACGTGCCCGATGTGAGGACATCACTACTGGGTGATGTCATTGCAGTGCATCTGCAAAGCACGCTCTGAAGAATTCCCAGAAAGGGACTGGGACTCCCCCCTGCCGCAAGCCAGGTAAGACCTGGCAACCCTAGGAGGGACAGCCATTTTGGCAGTTATTCTGACAGGGAACAATGGTGGAGGCAGCAGTGGGTGGGGAAGAGGAGCGGACCCAGCATCCAGCCAATGGCATGTGATTACTCTTGAGTGGCAGTTGATTGGCCAATGGCTGATGGAGTGCACAGCACAGCCAATGGGTGAGCTGGAAATGGCCAAAATATAAGGGAATTAACTGTATAAGAATTGACTCTGTTCACATAGCTGGGAATCCTTAAAAACCAGGATTCCTTCACCTTTAGACAGAACTTCTACAAATTTGTACATGTTATCCTCATAACAGTCACTCTGTGAGTCAGTAGAACAAACTTTGAGTCCAGTGGCACTTTTAAGACCAACAGAGTTTTATTCAAGGTATGAGCTTTCATGTGCATGCACACCTCCTCAGATACCAAGGTGTGCATGCACATGAAAGCTCATACCTTGAGAAAAACTTCGTTGGTCTTAAAGGTGTCACTTGACTCAAACTTTGTTCTATTGCTTCAGACCAACACAGCTGAGAGAGAGTGATTGGCCCAAAGTCACCCAATGAGCTTCCATGTCAGAGTGGGGATTTGAAAGTGCACCTCCCAGATCCTAATCTGACACTCGAATTATTACACCCAAAGTGAAGCTCCCTTTATTTGTACACATAGGGAATAAACAGAATCTAAAGGGGACTCCTGCCAATATCTTGTTTGTATCATTAAAAAAGACACAAAGTAGGCCTTTAGATTAGGGTGTCCAAATCCTCCTTTTTGTTTGGCAGCTATAGATTTTTGTGTTAAAGCAATTATAACACAAAGATAAATTGTTACTGAAGATCACAAAGAAAAATTTGTTGAGGTCAAATGTTCTTTAGTTCTTACATTAAGAACTTGTATTACGCAACACTTCTATGAACTCTGAGAAAAGTCTGTAAGAAATATAGTCATAATACATAATTGTGGATTCACTGACAAGGCCATGTTGAAAATTGAATGGGAAATGTGGATTGCAAAATTGTCTGAAGACACATGATACCAAAACCTTCTGAAGCTAAGCAGGTCTGGGTCTGGTCAATGCAAAGGAAGATTGCCCATGTATGCTGTTTTGAGAGCCATTACAGAAGAATAGTGAGATATAAAAGTGATACATAAATTTAAGTAAAGAAAGAGTCTGCTTGTTTGGAGGCTTAAATTCATGTTTTCTAACAATCAGTCCTAGGAAAAGAACTGCAAACTTTAATGCATTTTCAGTGTTACAATTTACCAGCAAAATTGTTGTTTGCTTTACATCTAGGAATCAGTATCACTTAAGTTCAGCTATTTTAATCAATACTAATGTCACTGACAGACAGCCCAATACCTTTCCAAGTCTTAATTGTTGAGTCCAGTTTTTAAATCTAGCTTGATCTAGGATTCCACTGACTCACCAGCTGTCTGGAAAGGGACACATTTATAAATATTTTTTTTCCTCTCCTTGAAACTCCATGATAATTTGTGGGAATTAGCCAATTGATAAGATAAGAAGGGTAGACTACATGCATGTAAATCTACCATGTACAATTTGCAGTATTGTTGAATCCTTTGAGATGTGTTGTGAAGACATGAATTACCATTAAGGGATTAGACCTTTACTGAACTGAGTTGCTACAAAGAATTGAGGTTCACTAAATCACTGGAGTACTAGGTCATAATCACTGAATCCACTTGAGACAGTCAACATCTGTGTCCAAATGCACAGTAAGTAAATTGGGCTGTTCAGAGTTTATGCCAAATGCTTTTTAAGTTCTCAAACTTCCAGGTCATACACCAATCTCTTCCTCCCCTTTTCTGGCATGAAAAATATTTTCATTGCTGTTAGTATCAGCATAGTTTGGTCTTTGTAATCTATTTGTAGTCTCTTTCCTGCTTCTAAACTTTCTCAACCTTTTACTTGCTTGGAAACGGAGATAACATTTACAATTTTTTTTTGATCCTGTGTGTTAGCAGTTTTCCCTTCCAGCTTGGTCAGTTAATGCACAAAAAATCCTAGTTTTGATATCTGCCTAATTTATTTACTGTCTGATTTTTTTTTAGGTTCGACAGAGGATATTTCAGCATGTCAGTTCTATGGAAATATTACTATTTAGAAACAACTACTTTTTAAAAAAATGTGTTTTGAAAAATCTGTCTCTCAAGAAAGTGAAAAGTAAATTTAAATGATTTTTCCATTAGAAATAATTTCTGTGTCCATTCAGTACTCATAAAAGATGGAGCAAATGGCTGATTTACATTAAGGGTAAGGGCCTGAGGGGATATGGTCAATCCGTCCCTTGCCCAGCACAACAACAGTGGGAGGGCTTCTGGTGCCCTGGCCCCACTGCTGGACCTCCTGATGGCACCTGGTATATTTTGGCCGCTGTGTGACAGAGTGTTGGACTAGATGGGCCATTGGCCTGATTCAACATTGGCTTCTCTTATGTTCTTATGTTCTTATTCAAACAGGGCACTCTATGGTAGAACTTTGAAGAGATGGCATATGCAATCAGGGATCTTCAACTCCTCATCTAGCTTGGCCTTTAAACAGGAAAGAAAGAAAGAAAGAAAGAAAGAAAGAAAGAAAGAAAGAAAGAAAGAAAGAAAGAAAGAAAGAAAGAAAGAAAGAAAGAAAGAAAGAAAGAAAGAAAGAAAGAAAGAAAGAAAGTCTACTTAGAATCTTTTGTAGATCTATTTAATGGGACTTACTCCCAGGAAAATGCTCTTAGGACTGTAAATACTAGAATATTCATCTGATGAATTCTGGAACAGACCATTTGAGAACTGTTCTGGAGGGGAAAGAAATCATTATCCCTAAATTGGTAACGTTCACAAAACTGCAAGATGGCTCCTTTTTATCAGCATAATCCATAGTTTAATGCATGCATATTCAGACAGATATTTCAGCTGGGAGTGATCATACATTAACACCTTGTAGCCGACAAAAACCTACTTGTGACTTACACATTTTGTCTAAGAAAAGTTCATTACATTTGAGAAAGCAAAGATGAGAAGGACGCCTCCATTTAGAATGACTTTTAATTTGAAAAAAAGAAGACATAGAGATCAGAATCAGCACTGAATAATATCAGTGGATTAAGGAAAAGTATTGGGGACACAAAGAAAGGGCAAAATAGGCTGGGGACACCTCTGTGATGCAGATGCTTATGTGCTTATTCATCCTCTGGTAGTGCCAGTGACAAGAAAGGGGAAAAAGGAAAGATGAATGGGAAGCGATTTTCAGGGTGGTGTGTGCGCGTATACCTGTTTAATAGCATGGCAGCACAACTTAATCCTTTGCACCTTTCACAATGACAAAGGATATTGGCACTCAAGGATTCCTCCCTCATCACATCAGGCTGTAATTATGAATGCAGTGGGAAGATTAATATGAAATCTATTCACACACACAAAGGTATCAGTTCAGTATTATAACATCTGAGAGAGCTTTTTTTCTGTTTACATCATTTCCTCCTCTGGAATGAAAAAACGCACCAGCAAGTACCATGCGATGATTTCACCTCTTGACAGAAACCAAAGAGATTGAACTGAGACACGATACATCTGCTTTACGACTTTTAATTGCTTTATGACCCGGTTCATACCAAGCCCTCTCAAAGCAGAGGCCCTTGGTATGCCCCACTAGAATAAATCTTGATCTGAGATGCACTGCTTAAGAAAACACCACCACCTAAAATAGCAACAGTATTTCTTCTTCACATAAATCTTGAGGTGCTTATGGGTGACCTGAGAAAGTGAGATGCTGAGAATCCAGTTGTCTGGCCAATAGTTTGTTAAAATTTCTGGTGTTGAGGGGTGGGTGGGTGTGGAACCCTCTTACTAACACAGAAACCAGTAAGTAATAAATTAATATAACTTCTCTCCTGAAAGAGCTCAGATGGCACAATTCCCATTCCCTTCAGCAGACTTCCGTAGCATAAGTACACTGAATATAGATTTGCCTATGGCCATTAATTGTAATTTGCTGCATTTGCTCACAGAATGTAGAAATACAGATAAATGTGGAATTTTAATGTATTCCCTAGCAGCTTGTAAGATACAAGAGAACTATGTTTATACTAATAAAATTTCCTCTCTCTCTCTCTCTCTCTCTCTCTCTGCCCCCAAAGAGGTGAGCAAGAAAGACTTTATGTAGAAAATCTGCTTGCATGGCAGAATTTTCCCTAACCCTAATCTCTATATTAATACATGTTGTCAGTTTGCATTGTCAGTGTGAGGTTAATAATTTTCACTGCATTCTTTCCTGTTACGAATGTATACATTCTGCAAGATTTTTAATTATTCATGCATTGAAGTATAAGACCTGCTGAAGCCATGTAAATCTTTGAATGATAGTTCAGAAAAGCAAGCATTAGAACGTTCATTGGTATAGAAATGATCAGCGTGGTGGTTATAAATGGGAGAGTAGCATTCATTTGATCAGAGAATATGGGATGATACTATTAAGGGCTTTGTGTAAAGGTCTTGAACAGAACATTTTGTTCCATTGCATGAACATAAGCTGTTTCAAGAAAAAGATACAACTTCCACACTCTGTTTCTGAGCAATAAAATGTATTTGCCATACATAACAAAGTAAACCAATTTGACAAAAGGAACTATGAGTGCCACCTACTGGCATGTTACCTATTTGCTACATCAATTTTAGATTATTATTTTTTTTTAGCAAGCTGTTTTCTTGAATCAAGGGCAGGGAGAGAAAAATGTTTAAAAGAACGAAAGAGGGAAGCTGCTTCCTGAGAAACTTCTGATGCTCGACGTGCCTTGTTCAATTGATTAGACTGTGGTGCTGCTTGCTGTGCTTGGCTGACCTGTTGTCCCTGCTGCCATACCTGATCAGAGGCTGCCATTTGTGCCAGCCCTTGGAGGAATCCTGGAGGAGTGCTAAGCAGCACCTGATGACCTGGCATGACCAGAGTGGCTTGTGACCCTTGAGCCTGCCCCACTCGACCTGGCCTCTCCTGCCCTACTCGGCAGTCCAGAGGCATCTACTTGTTCCTCCATAGGCAGATGGTCCATATTAATAACCGAACTGAACAATGCTCTACTGAGAGTTGGATGGGCTGAGCTTCTCCTTGCCTCGCCAAAGCTTGCTGTTCTCCTAAGAACGGTCTCTGAAGGCCATGAATCTGAGGATGCTAATTTTGACACACTTTGTTTATCTGTTAAGCAAAAGGTTCTTCTTTAGCAACTTGACATATTTTGAGAGGAAAGCCTAAAAAATACATTGAGTGGCTGCCTGTTCTTCATGCTTTAATATAGCTTAAGGACCAAAATGCATATGAAATTCATGACCAGACCTTGCAAAGGGATTTCCCCCTCAAATGGCAGCTGTGTGACTACTGGATTAAAACTGAGACCAGGGCCACTGGACGAGGGGTGGCAGGGGGCCCAGATCAGCATAAGGGCCTGTATGAGGATAGAATCATGCTGCATTCAGCAAATGCAGTTGGAATTATCAGGGCTATTTTGGGGCAGGAACGCACAGGAACGGAGTTCCGGCTGGCTCCCGAGTTGGCCATGCCCAGCAGAAACTCATTAGCATAACAGGCCATACCCAACAACAGAAACTCACAAGGATTGGCTACATTTGGGGTGTGTGGCCTAACATGCAAAGGAGTTCCTGCTACAAAAAAAGTCCTGCGTTTTTGACAACAAACAAGGTAAACAGAATAAGAAGGTGGGTGTGGCTGGAAGACCACACTTCTGGTAACACGGGGGTGTGGCCTAATATGCTAATGAGCTGTACTGTCGGGTGTGGCCTATTATGCTAATGAGTTCCTGCTGGGCTTTTTCTACAAAAAAGTCCTGGAAATTATTATATTTTAAGTGCAGTTCTGCACTGCATGGAAGCCAGAGCACAGTGAGCTGCAGCAGCAGCTCTGACCAGTGATTTTCACATGGGAAAAGGTTTCGGAAGGTTGCCTTTTGTTGCTGTAGTTGTTCATGCAGCACAGCAGCAGCTGGGCTTTCACGCAGCAGGTTTCCCTGTAAGTTTTTTTTTTTAACCATTGATTTAATAGTGTTATATCAATACACTATTATGCTAAAACGTGCATCAAGGTCTCTGAGTTCCCAGCTTGCTTGCTTTCTTTTTTTTAAAAAAGCAAAGTCTCTAGCCCATTTTGTTGTGGAGATATGCTTTTAACCCTATTAAATCACCAATAGAAAAATAAAGACAGTCTACAATAGGGAGAGGAAATGGCTACGGGTGGGGAAATGGCTGCTATGTAGGTGTGACCAGGAAACTCCAAATTTTTCCACTCACACAGGAACAACTCAGCTGGCTCCTTTTCCAGTTGGTCTCATTCCACACATGGGAGTTAAAACAAACTTAATAGTAGAACAGAAGACCACAGTTAATATTGTGAACAGAAGCAGGGGTGTTGTTACTATTTCCCAATGACCTGTCAAAGTAGTGAAAGGTTGATTCCCCCGTCTACCCTTTACATGCAGTGTGATCTGTATTAACCTGCTTTAGTTCCAGTTTATATCAAAGAAAACAATAGACTGGCTTAAATATGTGCAACTACTATTTAGGTTCGTGATTTTAAAATACATCTTATTTTAGACTTAGTTAAAGCACATGTGAAATTTGAGATTACGGTCTATTATGCATGCACAGTTTGCTGCAGAGAATCTGAGCAGTCAAGCCTTTAAAATGTGTAGGTCACATAGTGCATAGTGTGCCTTTAAGCTTGACTTCAGATTCTGTGCCAGTGGTACGCACCATTCTTTTTTCCCCAGTGGATTTATTCTGCAGCTACAATAGGCCTGACTGCTTGGATCTTTGCAGTAAGCTGTGCATGCAGCCCAGTCAGGCTCACTGAGCCTACAGGGAGCCAATGGTTCCCTGCAGGCGCAGCTCTACACTGCCTCCTCCCACCGCCCAGTTTAAACTGGGCGGCAGGAGAAGGCAGCCCGGCTGGGAGTAATTTTTCTTTTTCTAACAGTGATCTGAGACTAGCAATAGGCTCATATTGCAAGACTCGTGCTGCTTGTAAAAAAAAAAAAGTAAGTGTAAAACAACAGAGTGAGTGGCATATCTTTGAGGTGGGTGTGGGAGTGGCCTATGAGGGGCAGGAAAAGGGTGGGGAGGAAATCTGAGGTAATCTATACAAAACAATAAATCTATATAATCTATATAAAACAATGCAGAATGAAAAAGAAAACCCAACAGACATACACGGTGAAAGCGAGGCAAAACATCCGTGCATAATAGGCCTAGACGTTAGAACTACCCCCCCCCAATAGTGAGAACTTAATTAATTTAAACACTGTTCAAGCAATCTGTGGTTGCTGTTATTGTATTGGTGGGCCATCTGATACAAGGCCTTTTGTATGTGCAACTTTTCTACTGTAGGCATTAAGCTTCAACTAGAGTCTGCTTCATCAGGTGTTAGAAGAATATCCTATATTGATAAACACATATATGTAAAGAGAAAATTGCAAAACTATACACAGATATGGTGGCTCTTGGCCACCCTGATTGGGACTGTGGCCTGGGGGAAGAGGGCATGGAATCCCTCCATGCTGTTTCCCAGACCTGAAATAGCCCTGCAGAGCAGCTATTTGCCTCAATGGAGCAAACATCTCTCTGTATGTTGCCTGTACATTTGCCCAGAACAGAGCAAATGAACAACTCCACAGGGCTGCTTGTGATTGGAAAATTGGGGCAAAGAGTTTACCCTCCGCATGCCCCAGTCCTAATCCAAATTAAGCACTGCTGTTTAAAAAGAAAGAATGCTGAGAAGCTGCTATCATGAGTTGTGTCTCCTTTGCCTCTGAGCTTGGTGGGAATCATTTGAAGATTTCTGTGATGGTGGCCAGAATTTGTTCTCTGTGTTTGTGAGTTGTATGGTTACTTTTGGTGTCTTCCAAAAATCACCTCAGGTAACAGGTACTGGCAAAGTACTTTCTCTGGATGACACCCTGAGATGGATTTATGCATAAGTTCATTAATATACATTTTAGAACCTTAGTCTATGAGTTACTTTTTTCCAGGATGGGGATAATGCTATGGGGCTTCTTAAATTTGAGATAGCTCAGGGCTTCAGTATATCTTAAGCTGGCTCTGCCTAGACAGCTGATGGCTGGCATCACAGTCAGATAGGGTTGCCCACATGAGGCTGGCAACTGGCGGGAGACTCCCTGGGAAGGGGAACCTTGCTGGTGACATAAAGACATCACCAGTGATATGCTGATCTCAATTCTGGAGTGACCAGAAGTGATGTCATCACATTGACCATAGAGTTTTGGCGAGATGCCAGAGTGTTGCCAATGACCCACTGATGTCACTTCTGGTCATGCTGGAAGTAACATCAGTGAGCTGGCATGCTGACAACCACCTCCCCTGCCATTCCCCTTGTTTTTCTCCTGCTGCCCAGCTCAGTGGTGACAGGAAGGGCCCAATGGGATGGGAGATCCCCTGCTCTTAGTGGGAACTCAGCAAGCCTACAGTCAGGCAAACTGGGTCAGACTTGCTATAAGGCTGCTTCATTTGTCCACTGCTTGCTACAAGTTACCGGTTAGGTGCGCTGTGCTACCCAACAGCACCTCGGTGGATTCCTCTTCTGTTCATGTGTTTTTGGATTAAGGCTGGGATGGGCTATTAAGGCTGGGCTATTAAGACTTTTTTTTTTACTGCACTATTCTGAGAATGAACTTTAATTCACATCTTATCTCCTGCTTGAAAATGAACATCCTTCTATTCTTATCATAATGTTTCTGTTTTGTAAAACATTTTTGATCCTTGGCCATATCCCTCTTGGCAATTGCTGTGAAGTTGTTTCTGTTCAGTTATGTACTGCAATGGATTACCTTTGGAATTCTCCCTTTCCATGACTGCACTGCAGAGGATCTCTTAATAACTTGCCAAAATGTAATCCTTCTGTGTGTGCACGTTCTCCTACAACTTCACCGACAGCAAAGCAAAATGCTGATAACTCAATCGAACAAAATCAGATTGAAAAGCACTCTGATCTGTACCTAGGAAGTGGTGTGTTGCATGTCCAACATAAAAGGAAACAAACACCTGCCTAAGAATCATGCTGACATCCCATGGTTATGAAACACTTAGCAAATGACAAAACATAGTGCATAGTGTGTTTTCTTTCAAAATAATTCTATGTCAGCTGAAGAATATATCTGTTTTATGGGTAATTCCTATTCACTGCTGTATGAATACTCACAGGATCTGACATAAAGGCTCTGGGAGACCCAGGTTCAAATTTCCACTCTGCTATCGAAGCTTTCTGAATGACCTTGGGCCAGTCACATACTCTCAGTACAACCTGCTTTGCAAGATTGTTGTGATGAATAAATACAGGGGAAGAGAAGGATGTCAGCTACTCTGGGTCCCCTGTGGGGAGGAAAGATGGCATACAAAAGGAGCAGATTTAAAAAATCTAGCACTAACCAGTGTGGTGTTCTAGCGATGAGAAGAAACAAGCCTAGCAGCAGTGGCATCTTTTTGGCATAATGTCCCATGTGCTCTTTTACCCTGAATTTAAAATATATATATATTTCCATGCACAAGCAATCCAAATTCTGTGCCAAAAAAGCTGAACTGCACAGACTCTATTAACTTTGATCTGGCTTGACACGAAGCAGTGATCTATTAGGGCACTGAAGCCCTGCTTAGAGCCGCTGGAAATCCTATGCAACCACATTCAGAGTCTCAAAAAAGAAAGCTGCAGTTATCAGTCAGTGGGATTCTCCATCCAATATCACTTTCTGAGATTTTTCTGCAGTTCTGTAGAATTGTGGCACACAAACAGCACTGCCTTTTCTTTTATCTGCAAATGTTGTGGGATCAGAGCTCAAGTGTATCTCCCTCTGCTGGCAGAGAGATATATTGCATTTGAGTATTTTGAACTCTCACTGTAAGGAAGGAGAAGCGGAATCCAGGGCAGGGCTAAGTAGACAAAGGGGCAGGACTATGTTGATTGGAGTTGGGGGCACAGCAGGACCTACATCAGATACTGAGGCCACTGAAGAAGGAGGCTGTGTCCCAAATTATACAATGACCCTCATCCAAAGCAGTTTACAACAATTTCCCCTTCTCTATTTTATCCTCACAACCAGCCTGTGAGGTAGTTTAGGCCAAAAGTGAGTGACAGGCCCAAGGTCCCCCGGCCAGTTTCCATGGCAGAGCAGGAATTCGAACCTGGGTCTCCCAGATCCTAGTCCAACACTCTTAACCACTACACCACCCTGGCTCTCAGTATGCATTATAAGCACTTTTTCTATCAAAGTAAAGACCAAAACCGTATCATTCTGAGATGACAGATGCAGTGTGGCAAAGACTGGCATTTCCCCCCATCTACCACAACTGTCTGGGGTGCATACAGGATGGTTGGCAAGCTTACCTGTGTCAGGCTCTAATGAAGATATCAGTTGGCTATGCTTTGCCACAGTTTATTTACTTGGAATGTAAACTTGCTCTTATACTTCTATCTCTTGGGGGGGAGGGAGAAGTGTTACAAACAATTGCTACATGAGCAACAGTAGTCAATGGCTTGGAAAAGGTGTTAGGGTTGTTGTTCTTTTTTAAAGGCTGGCGGTGATTCTTCCTTAGCAGGAACGTGTCATTCCAGGCCTGAGCCCAGCCAGTGTGGAGTGTAGGTATCAAAGCCCAAGAAACTCTCATTCATACTGAGACTTTGCCATGGAGATTCCGAAGAACATTCCCTCAATCTGTGTCCATCTGGCAGGGGAATACTCTGACCTTCGCACTTCAGACAGATCGTCTACATTTGTTAAGACTATTCAAGGGTTGGGAGTTCTTCATGAAACATGTTTTGTTTATATTGGACACCAAACACAGAATAATTCAAAATAGGAAAGAAACTGGAGCCTGCTCAAGCAGAAATGTAAGCTTTATCTGAGCTGGATGAAATGAGTTTGCCTGCCTGCCTCTGAGTGGAAAGTGCTGGAGCTGCTCAAGCCTCGGCTCAGAACTTTGAACAGCTTTTGGTACCGAAAGTCTTAAATCTTTTGTCTTCTCCAGGACAGAGAAGGGGGAAGAAAGAAAAACCATTCCATATGGAGAGGGGGGAAGAACAAGGCTCATAGTCACCCACCGCTATAGAAGCTGCAGTTTAATCCATGGATCTGCACTCACTGGTGGAACAGCGATATCATTCTTTTGGAGGGCCTATAGTACTTTGAGATGTCAGTCAGTTCTCCAGTTTTGAGTATGCAGGCATAACAATGAGACTGTGCTGTCCTGACACACAAGCTCCTTTAGCCAGACACCAAGGCGAGAGACAATACTCCTCTCATGAAAAATTCCAGAGAGATACCATCGTAAACAGAGTTAGCCAGTTACAGCAAAAAAGAGTCTTGTGGCCAATGTTCCCTCTAAGCTGAGTTGGTGTGAGCTAGCTCACAGTTTTTTTAGCCTCCCACATTTTTGACATAGTTCAGGAAGGATGACTCCAGAGCAAACTGACTTATGCAGGAGCCAAATGGCTCGCTCACAACTTTAATGCCAGTAGCTCACAAAGTAGAATTTTTTGCTCACAAGACTCCACAGCTTAGAGGGAACATTGCTTGTGGCACCTTGAAGACTGATATATTGTGATGTAAGTTTTTATAGACCACAGCCTACTTAGTTAGATGCATGAAGTTTGCTCTCAGTTGGCAGATATACGTACGCACAGAGGCATGGAGAAAAAAATTGAAGACAGTGGGATCAAAAGGCCATGAAATGCAAGAGGCCCAGTCTGTGGCTATTCTCTGCAAATCTGAAATATGTATAATATCGGCAGTCCTCATTGACACCAGTAATAACAGAAGATAACACAATTTCCCCTCATTTTGCTAACAGTACAATCCTAAACAGATTTATATCTTTCTAAATCCATTAAAGTCAATGGGCTTAAAACTTAGATTGCACTGTAAATTAATGGAATACCTGTAGTGAGTGACAAATCCTAATCCCCTTTAAATATTCCTATTGGAGAATCATCCTGCTCACATCAGGTTAAATTGTGAAAACTTACTTCAACAGGAACATGGATATATGTTAGATAGGGAAGGGTGCATCCTGTCCTTATCTTACCACTCTACTGAGCAAAGTTTATCTATTTATCAGTTAAAATATTTATAATTCATCTTTCCTTTTGGGTCAAGTTTGAAGCTTCCCTCCAATCTAAGAATTCTTCCTCCAAGTTGTGGCTCTTTTGTTGGAGGAAGAGTCACTTAAGGGGAAAGAAGGCTGCTTAGAGGGTAGTTGGATCCATTTTTATAGATTTGCACTGTATACCCATCAATTGGGAGCTTGATAGTGAGATAGTCAGATGGGGAAAAGGAATAGAGGGTGAAGGTGGAAAAGGAAAGGAAGGGACTTAGCTCTTTGGTGTTCTTCCCCCAGCCCTTTCCTTCCGAAGTGTCTAGGGCTGCTCCAGCAGACTCTTTTGGCTTAACCCTTTCAGGAAGATCGCGCATGAGGGGAAAGAAAGTGGCACTGTTTGAAATGGCCAGATCGCTTCGGAGACGGCTCATTAAAAGAAGGAAACCCCCATTCTTGTATCGCTTTACTTGGAACCGGTTCCGAAAGGTAATGTGGAAACGGCCTATGTCTGTTGCAGCTTCTTGGGCTGTTTGCCAGCCAATAATGATACTTCTCCTGCTTTCACCATTACTCAGCTGCAGCTAAGACCAGTAGATGAAAGACCAATATAAAGAATCCCTTTTAAAAGACAGCACGAATGAAGGACATTTGTTTGGTGCCTTTACTAAAACTGACACTCTTTTGTATTACTTTAGTAAAAGATCCCAGTCTGGAAGTCAAACACTATTAACTTTAACGAAGCAGCTTTGATGCCTGGGAAGAGACAGCCTGTGCGGCACTTCCCTAATAATAAACCACACTGACAGATAAAAACAAACATGTGGAATATAATGTATACCATTTCAGAGGACCAGGCCAATAATTAATGTAAGCTGATGTGATCTTTGGTTCTCGTGAAAGCCCACCGTTTCTTATGTTGTGGTAACTTCTAAGAGGTGGAAAAATGTACCCCACTCTGACAGCTAGGTTGGAGCAAGTTATTACCAAAAAAGCTACAAAAAGAGCCCTGTCTAGGACTATCGAAATCGTCCTGCTTTTTTGGTAATAACTTGCTGCACTATAACTTAATTATTTGCATAGCAGGTGACACACCCCTAATGTAGCCAATCCTCCAAGAGCTTACAGAGCTCTTCTTAAAGGGGTACTGTAAGCTCTTGGAGGATTGGCTACATTAGGGGTGTGTCGCCTAATATGCAAAGGAGTTCCTGCTACAAAAAGAGCCCTGGTCCTAGAACCAAACATGTGGTAAGCAACTGACGGATCATCTGTCCTTAAACCAACCCACTAGACATGATAGGATCACTACTCAAGCCCTTGGGCCTATGGAGCAAGGTGGACCCATGCCTCATACTGATATCATTGTACAAAATCCTGATGGGATGCCTCCAGCAGAAGGGTGGCAGTACGTGAAGCTGGGAGGGAGGAGCAGAGCTGCACTCAGAAAGGGTTCTTAGCTACTCTACTAGCATACTGCCATGCCAACAAAATAGGTAAGTAAAAACCCTCCCATGGGAGCAAATGGAGAGCTATGGCGGCATCAAATAAAAGTGACAGGGCACTTGGCTAAATGAGAAGCATCCTTGGGCATTAATGAATGAGTTAGTTATTTGAATGAGGCCATTGTTCTAGGTGCTCTCTGACTGACTTCAGGGCTGTGTCATCTCCGCAACCTTTTCTCCTGCAAGTCTGTATCAGGACTTAAATCAGAACTCCTGGCCTGAGGCCCTGGAGAGTCAAGCCAGCCAATCAATTGCCTCCCTGAGTTTCTCAGACCGGGTTAAAATGTGGACCGATGGGCTGAGTCAGTATAAGTTGTCTTCATCATAGTGTATGTTCTGCTGCTAATAATTTAAAAATAGATCTTTGGTGATGATACATTCCTACATTGTTGTTCTCTCTTTGGGCCTTTCTTTCTATAGGTTTCTGCTTAAGATGACTCACTCTAATCGACTCACTCTAATCAAGGTCACCAGGGAGTATGATTGAGGTGTGCGTGGATGTTTTGCTAAAGCTTGGAATTTAGGTGTCTGCAATGTGAGAGGGGAGTTGGTGAAAATCTCCTCCTCTCCACCAACAGGGTGTTTTCGTTGATGGTACCCAACCATACAACAGAAATATAAAATCGCCCTTCCAATATTTTCCCCAGTTGTAACAGTAACAACCAGATACAAATAGAGCAGAAAAACACCCCTTCCACTGGACATACTGTTCTTGCTTTATATGGGTCCATCTACACATTTTTGTCCAGCTAGAGACACGCATCACTGCCCAACTGTGGAGAAGTCATTCTCAGTTTTGTGCAGAGTCCCGTGTGCTGAGAGATCACTTGGGGAGTATCTGCCTGAAGAATAATTGAAAACTAACTTCTCAATGAAACAAGCACAGCCATTCTAAAACTTTGTACAGAGTTTCTTTGTAACCACTGAGATGTAAATCTATGCATAACATGCTAGTGGGGAGTAAGTAGTCCCGTGATCAAGAAGCCATACCATAGAAAGCTTCACAGGGCACCCATGTTAAAAATAAGTCATGTGCTACTAAATTATTCCTCTGACACTTGCCATTTGCAGCACTGAAAACATGCTCTTGTGGAATATCTCTAGGAGCGGATTTCCTCTTGTTTGACCCTTATCAGCACTTGAATGTCTTAAAGGAATATTTGTGTCCTCCTTAGATGTAATTCTCAGGTTTTTTTTCTCTCTTTGTGTTTTCTTTTCCTTATTTCCAAAGAGATTTATATATGAAGCCAGGATGCCTGCAAGTTCACTTGCCCTGACACAGATTTCACAGGGACTGCTAGCTTTGTGTTACGGCACCATAAAACATACACGATGGTCACTTGAGAGTAAACAAATGCACGATTATTTGAAGTTGGAAATACGCATGCCAATCACATAAGACAAAGCTTTTCCGTTCAGCTGAGAAGCAAAAAAGAGTTTGAGAAGAGGAATGGAAATAATAATATACAGCGATTCATAACTGCATCGGGCCTTGTGAACTAGAAAGGACATATGCTGGATCTATTCTCATTCTATATTAAACAGAATTTGAGTGATCTGGTTAAGGAGCTAGAAAACCCCTGTGTCATGGTCAGATCGTTAGCTGCTGAAGGCCCGATTCACACCCCCCCTTCTATAAGGGGGATCAATTAAAATGATTCATTTTTTGAGAGTTATTTATCTGTTTACAACATTTCTACTCTACCTTATCACCTTGGATTCAAGGCACTGCACAGTGCAACAGCCAAGTTGCAAAAGCATACAGTAAACATTTGACTGATTAAAATATTCAGTTTACCTATGTAAAAACTTAATACCCCCGAGAAGTAAAACATACAGAATCAGCAAACTCACAGCCAGATCACCTACTGCTAAATTCTGTCTGGAAGATGACTGACTTACCTGCCTCCTAAATGCTGCAAGGGAAGGTGCCCTTCTCACCTGCTCCGGTAGGCCATTTCAAAGGACTGAGGCCAGATGCTTTCCGGAACAGAGATGCCCGGACACCAGCTGGTTCAGCTCACATTCTGCTCACCACCTGTGAGCAGGGACAGAGAGTTGTTTTTTTCATCAGGCACTCCAGCTGTTTGCAAGCAGCTCAAGCCTGTTCACAAGATTGTACTTAACTTGTTCAAACAGTACAGTACAGACAGTGCATTCAGCAGCATTTCATGCAGGCGTGTCCTTATGTAGCCTCACACAGCCGGGTGGGAATCTTAGTTTCCTCCCTGCCCACAGACCCCCTCAGTGCTGCACACCGCTCTGCAGCCAATTGTTTACATTAAGAGCAGCTGTCAATTATTTATAAATAAATACTTTTTTAAAAAATACTGTGTTTTTAAGCCCTCTACTGTTTTGTATATGTCAAAGTCTTTGTTATTAATGTTAATTTGGACATTTGCATTTCCACAGAAGCCAGTTTGGTGTAGTGGTTAAATGTGCGGACTCTAATCTGGGAGAACCGGGTTTGATTCCCCACTCCTCCACTTGCACCTGCTGGATGACCTTTGGCAAGCCATAGTTCTGGCAAAGCTGTTCTTGAAAAAGAGCAGTTTCTGTCAGAGCTCTCTCAGCCCCACCTACCTCACAGGGTGTCTGTTGTGGGGAGGGGGAGGGAAAGGAGTTTGTAAGCCGCTCTGAGACTTCTTTGGGTAGTGAAGGGCAGGGTATAAATCCAATCTCTTCTTCTTCTTCTTCTGATGGGAGTTCTACTCTCCTCCATGCCAATGTGGTGTAGTGAACCGAGTAGCAGACTAGGACCCTGGGTGACTGAATTTTGAATCCTTACTTCTATTGTGGAAGCTCGCTGGGCCCTTGGGTCTGTGACAGCCTCTCAGCCTGGCTTATGTCACAGGGCTGTTGTTGTGAGAAAATGGAGGAAGTTAGAATGATGTGCTTGTTAAATACTGGGTTCTAGACACATTGCAGTGATCAGCTCAAGTTTATTCAGTGATTTCAGGAAAACTACAAGACAAGACACCAGAGCCTCAGCTCTGTTAAATAGCATGCAATTGCCACACCCAAAAACACCCCACTCCCAGTGATAGGCTATTTACATAACAGTACTACTTGATTGGTTTATTCCAGAGTCCTGGTCGGCTATTGTTCTTGTGGTCCAAGCTCAGCCAGTCTCTGGAGTGATTCCATCAGGGATGATTCAATCCCAATACATAACAGTGCTAAAAGCCACTTTGCAACTGAACTGGGAAGAAAAGTTGGATATAAATAAATAAGTTCAAATGCATTGCATTTTATTACCACGCCCATCCTCACCTAACCTAGCAGTGACATTGGGTTGCTCTAGGAATCACCCAAAACTCTATGGTTTTACCATAGAGTTCCCAGAAATTCCTAGAGCCACCTGACATCAATTCTGGCTTTTCATGGCACATGTAATGGTGTATGCCCCCATATCCTCAACCCATGAGTTCCCTTCTGTAAATGTAAGTCAGCTTGTGCTAACTACTCTACTTCAAAAGATCTTACATTTTACTGATGTTTCAAGAATTGTGGTTGTTTTCTTGACTTTAGAAACCTCAAAAAGGTACAGTTTTCCAGATGCTGGAAATGGCAGGCTGATATTGTAGGCAGCTCCTCCTCTGTGGGAGACCCTCTATTTTAACTCAACTGTATGACTGCCACACTTTGGGTATTTTCATTTTGTGTCCAGGAAGCTTTCTAAATTATCCCTCTACATTCTTCCCTGTCTTGATCATGAAAAGCAGAATCTTTTTTATTTGCACTGTGCTTGTGGGCAATCTGCTAAACAAAACTGCAGAGAAGTTTGCCCTCTTGTGTTCATTTGTGAAAACAATTGAGAACAAGACTTCTGTATTCTGATTTTCTTCTCAATAACAAGCACTGAGTCTACTGAAGTTGAAATGCTATTTATACTGTTAGTGCCCAGGAGCTGCTTGAACAGTTCATGAACCGTTTGGGACAGGATGCCATTCCTGCTTTGTTTAGCTACAATCAATAAATATTTCAGAGTCTGTTCACATATTGCTTTCCTCATTGCTTTCTTCGCTTACAGCAATGTTCTGTTTCAGTCAGTACTACATATGTGACCAGGAAAACACAGCTGGTAGAACTCAGAAGCAGCAAAATGTATCTTTCAGATGTAAAAGTTGTCACCTGCTGAGAACCATAAGCTCCCGACTCACATTACACTGTGTACAGGAACAGACCAATTATGCTAATGACAAATGCAGCCCAAAGTAGCCTGACAGAGTCTAGACATGTATACAATTCCAAGGCTGAGCTGAAAAAGGATAGAAGTTTCAGGAAAAACTTCAGCCCTCCAAAACACACTTATTTCCAGAGATGTTTGTCCATACAGAAAGAAGGTGGACAACATTGCCCTCACTTTCACTTGACTTACTTATGTCACCATGTAGCCATTTAGGATTGACCACATGGCATAACCAAGACCCCTTTGCAGACGTTATTCTGGGACAGTCACACCAGGGGCTTTTATGTATGTTTTTTTTTCTCCTCATTGGTTCTGGTCCCAGACCATTTTGGTTTATCCCCTGATTTCTGCATACATTTTTGTGACTTTAGCTTTCCCTTTGGTTTTGTTTGTCGTCCCCCCATTTTTTCTCTGTTTCTTTTGAGTTAACTTTTTCCAGGCTTCCCAAGAACTTACCGTAATTTGGCGGGGGATGCATACTTCTTGGCAGGACCATTCCCGGGGGGGAGATGTGGCACATGGTACCATCGAGTTTCCAGCCCCATTGCCAGAGTGTCACCCGGCGTCACTTCCTGGTGATGGCATCGTGTGGCGTGGGTGTTCCAAGGAGGACTGTTCCAGCCGGGGGCTATGTGTCCCCCACCGAATTACGGTAAGTACTTGGCAACCCTACCTTTTTCTCATGCATAATGTTTCTGTCAGTCTTCTTTGGTCTGTCTACTCCCACATACCTTCAGCCCACTTAGGTCGAGCAGGTTCTCTGAATTCCCAGCTTTCACTTAAAAGAAAGTAAGGCTCTAGCCCTTTCCTGGAGATATAAAAGAAAAGATATATTTCCACAAGGGCAGGAGATAGAGGCTTACTTTCTTTAAAATAATTCAGAGAACCTGTGTGACCAATCATTATAGCAGTATATCTATATGCTGGTATTTTAGTACCTTTAAAATGCAACCATGATATTGATATATCATCTAAGTGTGCACAAAAAAAAGAAAGAGGGTGTTGTGATTCCTTGAAAATCCTCATTATTTAAGGCATGTGCAGAAGAAAATAAACTGACTTCATAAGTGTGAAAATGCCAAGGGAGGGTAGATATGCAAACGAACCATGCCCAAACCGATACCCATGCTTGTGGATCAACTCCTAAGAAAATCAGGAATATGTGAAGCACATAGAAAAGCCCCAGATGTTTTTAATGAGTCCCTGCAACTACACAGCATTTTAACATCTGTGGGGGCTTGGTGTATGTGGAGGAGAAGGGACTCCCACATTCCTCCCTGAGTCAAAATGGTCTTGGTGAGGAGTCTTTTGCATAACTTTGGAGCTACATATGCACAGAATGCTCCACATGCAACTTCAAAGTTAAATAGGACCTGTCTGAAGTGTTTTTTCTTTACCTCCAGTATAAAAAACATATTGGTACAACAAATTTATCATGCTTTCTCCCAACAAGTTGTAGTCTGATAAGGATGATGTAAGAACCCCCTCAAAGAGTTTCATTTCCTAGGTTTCCCGAAGGAGAAAGAATGACTATTAAGCTAGCTTAAATAGAAAGCCTAGATATGCCATAAGGCTGTGCTGGCGGGAAAAGAGAATTGATCACAACATGATAGTACAGCATCTTCTTCTTATTTGTTATATTTGCATAGAGAAGTGTGGAAAGGTCCCTAATGCAACTTCACTTTTGAGTATGTGAAACAGGATTGCTATTTGCCCCTGGGGGTGGCAGGCAACCTCCCCACTGAAAGGCTGGACTGCCTGTCATTGACTAGATCGTAGTATTACATCTGATTGCACACCGCCTTTAATCTAATTTAAGTTACTGAAGGAATGTCCATCATAGCGAGCACTTTATTAACTGTTAACTATTGTATGACTATTTTAATTGTTTTTTAAAGTTTATACTGATTTGGCATATGGTGGGATACAAATCCAATAAATAAAATAAAATAAATTGAGGATTCAAACAGTGGGAGAAAATAGTGGTGACCTTCTATGATCCCCACCCAGCCCCTATGATAAAGATATCGTAGAAACCAGAGGCAGTGCAGAGCATTACACTTGCCTTTAAAGCAGCTGTGCGTGCTGCAGATCAGTGGAACGTGTACAGAGAGGAGAGAGGTGGGTTCTTTCTTTCACCCACTTCAGGCCTGGACCTCAAGTTTGCTCTTGGCCAGTGTAACAATTTTTTTTTTAAAAAAATAATTTTTATTGTTTTAAACAAAACAGACAAACATACATGAGAGTAATAATAATAACATTATCTCTCTTAAACTACCGCATACATATATATCTAATTGTCAATCTTTCAACCATATAGCCACCTAATAACCAGCTAAACACTACCTATTTTTTAATATTTAACTGCTGTCAAAAACATTTCATTACCATCTCCTTATATTATAAAAGCCAAATAGTGGTGGCACTCTCCAGAACATTGGACACGCTCTGGAATTGGTTGGTTCCCTGGAGTGTCACTCAGGCACTGTCCCTAGCCTAGTGTTTCCTGAGTCCTGCTCCCTCGAAGAGGCATGCGGCAAAATGGCCTCAGAACACACATTCATCTCATGAGTGAACACGGAGACTCCAAGCCTTTGCCTGTCTTCTGACTGTGGTCCTGCTGCTCCCCACTGCTGCTGCTCCCAGCACAACCTCGCCCTGCAGTCCTCGCTGCTGACTGTCCCGGCCCTTCCAAGAGCCCCGACAACTTCAGGAGGTCAGTGGCCAGCCTTTCTCCGCTGACTGGTGCCTGCCTTCCTGGGAGCTGGGGAGGGGGCCTGCCAGCAGGGCTGCTTCAGCTCCCCAAGGATGCTGGACTGTGGCCGCCTCCCTTCCCGGGAGCCACAGATCAGGCAGTGGGTGGACTGAGGGCCTTCCAGAAGGGCTGCTTCCCTTCAGCATCCCAAGGGCATGGGACTGGGGCTACCTCCCTTCCTGGGAGCCGGATATTGGGTAGGGATGGGCTGAGGGCTTCCAGCAGGCCTGCTTCCCTTTAGCGCCCTGCTGGCTCTGCACTGCACCCGCTGCCCTTCCCGGGAGACAGGAATTGGGTGCAGGATGGACTGAAGGCCTGTCTGCCGTGCCGCTTTCCTTCACTGCCCTGAGGGCATGGAACTGCACCCACATCGCTTCCTGGCAGCCAGGGATTGGGCTGGGGGGGGCTGAGGGCCTGCCTGGCGCACCACTTTCCTTCAGCACAGGGGCAGTGCAGGCAGCCTGGAGTTCACAGGACGCAGCCGGCTGGGAAGCCAATGCTGGCCTGTTCCATCACATCTTGACCTGGGCTCTGTGGAGGGGGAGAAGGTGGGGGGCCGGGGGGGCTCTGTTACTTCTTTCTAGGAACCATTGTATTCTGTCTACAATGGGCTTCGCTCCTAGTTTTCTATAATTCTAGATTTAAGCATATCTTAAAATTTCAGAAGCATATAAGTCTATAATTTTTGCAACTCTATAGATTAACAAAACATGTTTCTTCTGTTTAAACATTATCTAAGCATTCTACAATAATCTTCTATAAGATACATTAAGTAAATTTATACAATTCCCCAAATTCATAGTCAAATTCTTTTCTCATTCTATTTATTCTAATTGTTTTAACGTCACCCCATTTATTTTCTGGCCTACCTCTTAAATCAAGCTGAATTCTTAATACCAGCCTTGCTTACACATTTTAAAATAATCTTCCATTTAATAAAAATTCTTAAGCATATCTATATTTCCTAAACCATCTATTCCAATTGCACAAATTCATGGGATCCTTAAACCAATCTTGTTTATATAACACCTTTTATATCAGATTAAGACCTTGATACCTTTACAAGTTTATAATCTATGCAATCCTCTGTTAGAAGCCTTACCTAAATATGAATTAAAGTTTTTAAGCATACTTCTCTAACTGATCTTATTCAAATAAACATTCCTAAGTGTTCTCTAGACCAAACTTTTTAATACAATTTATTCTCTTATAATTTATAATACCCTCTATTATAAGATTTTCTAAAACACTTAAAATTAATCTTCCCTTGAATATTTTTAATACGGGCTATTTTTTAATGTATAGAAAAACAAACTCAATTATAACAAGTGTTAATCAGTTACACATATACAAGGATTCCCTAATTATGTGCAGCTTGGTCAGTTGCACATAAACAAAGGTTCCCTAACCCAGTCTTATTTATAGAGCTTAATTTTTTTCTTCTTTTGTGATTTCTTTTTTTCAATAAAGTCTTGATTCTATGTTTCTTTCCCTTGTAGGTAGAGAAATTTTCTTTTAAGACTTGCCGTCTGTATTCAATTTTTAATGTAGTAAAGGATTCCATTAATTCTGTTTTATCTCCTCTCTGCAACATTTTCCCCTTTATAACTCTGAGGATTCCAGAGTTTGACAATCTTTTAGTAGATCTGTTATTCTCACTGAAGGTTAGGTCAGCTTGATTGTAGTGTTGTTCTGCATCTTGCCCAGATTGGTGCTGGGGTTCCTTTGTCTTGCTTGTAACTTGGCTTAGTGTAGTAGTTTTTTTGTCTAGTATTGGTTCAAAAGCCTTTTTAACTGCTAGATTGACTGCATCAACAATAATAAGCTGAAGCTCCTTCCAAGACAACTGTAACAAGCTGGTTTCTGTGGAGCTGTCTAAGCATTCATCATCTGGCATTTTTTTCTGTGTGTCCTGATCACCCATTTTAATGTGATAGTAAAAGTCCCAGTTCAGCCCAGCAAAACCCAAAGTCTCTGCAAATTATTTGTCAATAGTCTCTTTAGAGCTGACCACATTTACCAGATAGTAGCTTACGTAGAGATATTAGCAACCAAGAATCCTTCAACACCAGTCAAGTGCTTGTAGCTCTACAATAGACTTTAGACATAATAAGCTCCTCCGTTCTCAGCAATGAAGCATGACATCATAAAAAATTGCCACAAAGTAACAAATTCACCTCTAAATCTCTCTCTCTCTCTTTTTTGAAGAAAACTTTATAATACTTTTTGTAGAAGCTCAAACAACAGTCCCTCTTTGCCCCAAGCAGTGTTTAGCTCAGCTTTCTTTTCATAATCGTCCCGGCCACTCTGCGGAGGAAGGAGAGGGGGGAATTCCACCCTTCCTTTCCTAGTCCTTTTAGAACTTTTAGAAAGGGGCTTAACCAAAAGATTGTCAGTTTCTTCAGTGTTGCTTTTACAGGTACTTACAATGCATATCTTCATCGGTGTTATGGATGAGGCTCAAAATAACTCTCTTGCTTTTGGGGCATTCACAGCTGGTGCAGTTATAGCTCCCATAACTGCGCTGCTTTGTTCCTTGCTTCTGGGACAATCTAGGGCTTCCACTCACTTGCTGTCATGAGTGGGGCCCCTGAATCAAGTCCTTTGCACCAGACCTCTCTCCAGGAGCTCCAGTGGAGCTCGAGATCCTCTGAAAACTCCCCTAAAAAGAATGAAGAGGCTGTGGTACCCAGGAGTGATTCCCGGTGCCAACCGTGTTGCCGCGCCGCAGCCCTAATTGGCCAGTGTAACAATTAACAAAACAGTTTTGTTTGGGTTGCTCCTTCTGGCAGCTCTTTCAGATTACCTGTGCTGGTGCAGCCAGAGACAATGGTGGTAGGGTGGAGGAGGGGGCCCTGAGGCTGAATACATGAGAATGTGGACCTGTGTCCACACTGCTGGTGGCAGTACCACTAAGGCCACCCCCTGCCCATTAGGTTGCCAAAGTGCTGGCAGTGACTGCTGCCTGGATGAAGCCAAAACACAATGTGTCTATATTTATTGGCAAGTATGTGGCAGATGCCAAGAGCAGACCTCATTTCACCATGAGTAGACATCTGCAAAATAAGTTCTTTCCATGTTCTATGCTTTTGAAGAAATTATGTTGTGAAACCTGTAGCATTGCTCACTTAGTAATGTCAATATATATGGAGCTGTTCCTTTTCAATTATGTAAATTACATCTGTGCTTGGGTAATTGAATTAATATTCATTTGTAATTAAAAGCTTTTTAAAAAATGATGTTTATTTTATATACTAAAAATTCCAGGGTTCAAAATCGTTTCCTTTGATAAAAAGTGTGTGATGTACAAAAGACTTTTCTCAGTGATTTTGTCCTCATGTTTTGACCTAGTTCTCCCCATAGTTACTCCTTTAAAAAGACTTACCATTCAACCAAGACAGCTGAGAATTTCTTGAAAGATCCTCAACATGTAGATGGCACTCAGTCCTTACTGAAGTGATTATGTTGAGAATATCTTGAAGGCATTTGCCTGTGACTTAACATTGTCATCTTCTGCCATATTCTGTGTGATCACAGCTAGCCTGGTTGGAATGCAGAGAAAGGTTCTTTCTAGTGATGGCTCCCAGTTCATGGGACTTATTGTTCAATTCACTGGTATGGTACAGCCAGGAATCTCTATATGTAGCAGAGTGCACTAGGCTACATGCAGTCATAGCTTTTGAGTACTGTGTGTGCCTCCAAACTTACAGAGTTACACAGAGCCACTTGTAAGGTTCAAGCTAATAAGAATCCTTTATTCTAGATAGTGCAGATTGAGAGACAGGGATAGGATCTAATCTAACTAACTTACTAGATGGATGTGGGTGCAGAATGCCTGTCCTGCATCCATGGTGACAAAGATGGAGAGCATTTGCTCCTTCTTTGAGTGTGCGAGAGAGAAGTGGTCAAGCTGGAAAGAAGGAAGTCTTGCCCCTAAGAATAGCATTCTACTTCAAAAGAAAGTATCAGATAGCAGGAAGGAAAGGACGCTCTGTATGTCCTGACCTTTCTATCCGTCTCTAAATCTATGGTGCAGTCTCTGAAGACAGAGGCAGGGGACAGCGTATACTCCTCCACTTCCAACACTTACTAACTCACGAAGTCTGCCATACCCCCTCACTAATGACTTTATGTAAGCTGCTGGACTGTTTTGTTCCCAGAGGTATTAATGTTATGTCTTGTGACCTTCTCTTAAGCATACTTGTGGCTGCATTAACTTTTTTCTCCAGCAGTGACACTGGGTTCAGTATATCCCCGATGCTCTTAACTGAGTCAGCAAGGGTCAGCTGAACCCCATCAGAAGCGGGAAATAAGCGGACCAGCCAATGTATTTGGCACTTCTTCTGCCTGGCTTATATCATAGCTGACATTCAGATCAGAGCATTTTCGTGTTATTTTATCAGTAAAAAATCTTTGCAAGGGTATCACAGCTAATTTTCTGTTCCTGAGAAAATTAAGGCTCAGATGCAGGAGTCAGCAGATGCTAAGGAATCTTAAACAATTGGGATGGTCATGAACTACCTGATGCAATGGTCACAGAGAAATACCATTTCTTTTCCACTGTGACTGCCACTTCACAGGTTTTGAATGGGCGCCAGCGCTCACTCTGTCAGATTCAGTATCAGTTTTTTCACCGGCTTCTTTTTAGACATCTTCCGGCTCTCTTTAGATCACTGAGCTCAGTGGTAAAACCACAGGGCTGCCTTCCATTCCAAGGGCAGGATAGGTTACACTGAGAGGGTGTGACTAGTGTAAAGTCACCCAACGATCTTTCATGACAGTGTGGAAGTTTGAACCCTGATCTCCCAGAACCTGTTCCAGCACTTGTACCACTACGCAACACTGGCTCTTTCATTTGAGCTACTGGGGAGTCTCTCTACCTCCTTATCAGAAACAATTGATATAAGCAATTCAAAATATTTATAAAACTGGAAAGTAATTTTACCATTTTTTCCTTCTATATTTTATTGAAAGAAATCTGTCATTAGTACAAAAGCATAATTTTAACTGTGCTCATTTAGCATGTCACTGTAATGGGAGATGACTTTGCAATTAATAATTTCCCACTGTATTTCAAAGATGGAAAATAATTTATCTGCTTGTCTGTGAAGCTGTAAGAAATCAAAGCCCCCATGTAGTGTGTTTTGTGTGGTCTCTCACGCAGCCTTAATTACAATCCCTGGGCAGGCAACGTTGGAATTAAGTTATGAACAAGAATCAGCTTTACAAAGCAGACACGGGTAAACAGTATCATGTATATTTGTGGGAATTTAGTGTTTGGTTTATGGCCATTTAGATTTTTTTGAAGTCATGATATGTAAATTCATTTTAGGAATACCTATTGTATCCTTGGGTCCTATCGCCTGTTCCAGTTTAAACTTGAAGTAATTGTTCCTGTTCTTTTGAACTTCCATGGTCTTTAGCCTAACAACCAACCTATTATATACTAGTTATCTAGATGTTACTCTTAGAGCTTGGGAAGAGTTAACCAAAAAGTAGATTTTAACACTCTGGAATGTGGAAAGAAACAAGTTTTTAATAACGTACTGTAGCCAGCATGGCCATGTTGAACAAATGAGGGCTTTGCTCTGTAGGTGTACATGCTGTATCTGAAGAAGTGAGCGGTGACTCATGAAAGCTCACACCCTACCACAAATTGTGTTAGTCTCTAGGGTGCCACTGGACTCTTACTCTTTTCTAATGCTTTGATACCGTTTACCCTAAAATCCTGGCTTGAAGGTGTATTCCTGAAATACTCATGCTTGTTTTTCCCCAGCACAAATTGATTGAGATGAAGATGGGTAGCCGTCAGTGTTCCCTCTAAGCTGAGTTAGCGTGAGCTAGCTCACAGTTTTTTAGCCTCCAGCTCACACATTTTTGTCTTAGCTCAGGAATGGATGGCTCCAGAGCAAACTAATTTATGCAGTAGCCAAATCGCTCTCCCACAACTTTAATGCCAGTAGCTCACAAAGCAGAATTTTCGCTCACAAGACTCCACAGCTTAGAGGGAACATTGGTAGCCGTGTTAGTCTGTCCGTAGCAGTGGAAAAGAGCAAGAGTCCAGTAGGACCTTAAAGACTAACAAACTTTGTGGCAGGGTACGAGCTTTCATTAGCATCTGAAGAGGTGAGCAGTGACTCACAAAAGCTCATACCCTGCCACAAATTTGGTTAGTCTTTAAGGTGCTCCTGGACAAATTGATTTGTTAAATTTCATTTATGTCGGCTGTATTTGTGCCTAATGAGAATGTAAATGGCTCAAGGTGCCACTGCAGTTTGCACATAATGGGCAAATTTACAGAACTTGCAGTGCTCCTTTTTATTGCATTGCCCTTACCCTTGATTCTTGTTTTCTCTTATTTTAGCTTCCATTCCCATTGGGAATGACACGTCCTCCCCCCTCTTTGCTCCTGAGAACTTGGTGCGCAGATAGTTAAATGGCCAGTGTCCTCTTTCTCAGCCGTTCTGGTCACCAATCACTACTCTTCAGGAATGTACTTGGAGGCAACCTTGGGGAAAGTTCCCTTCAGCTCTCAGATTGATGATGTAAAGCAACAGACCTTAGCATTTCCTTAGTCCATCACCATGGTGCCTGCAACACCTCAGTTCACCAGTGGGTTGGCAGATGCATAAAACAGGCCACAAAACTTGTATTAATTTATTGGCAACACGTCTGGATAGTGAACAGCGCAGAAAGACAGTTCCTGCAGCTTCAGTTCCCTTGTGACAGAAAGAACAATGTAAGATGAAGAAAATGTGCGTCTTGCACTGAAAAATTAGATCACAACACTGGCGAAGAATAAAGTAATTTTAAAAACTGTAGTGTTTCATCAAGTTTGAAATAGCATGGTTTTATTCTGCATCATAATAAATCCTTCATATTTGTTTTGGGTATTCGGCTGAGTTTGCAGTTATCTTCCAGGCTCAAATGCATTCCTTTAAAAAACACCAACAGAGTGCTATGTAAAAATGGCTCAAATGCTGTAAAACAGCTATTAAATAAAAAAGGGGGGATGGCTTTTCAAACATCACAGTAAAATATTCACATGTACAAGTGCCTATACCATTTACTCTAGAGGATTTCCATTAAGTCTTTTTCAGGTTTAGTCAGTTTCAGTTTATAGATTTTTCATGTGAAAGTGACTGTGAAATGAAACAAAGCAGTATCGTGTTTCAAACTGGCATCAATTATACAGGGCAAAACATTCTGTCATTGACAGATTGTCTTGTGGTGGACACATCAGTGATTGGGGGGGCTGGGGTTTTTTTGGGTGAAAGGGTAATGGTTGTGCTGTTAATTCTTTATTAATAGCATGGAATGTGAAGGTCAAAAATTAATCCAAAGAAAATGACATCAACCTCCAGGAGAAACTAACAGTTAAGATCAAGCTCAGAAAAATTTTCAGAGCAAGTATATTTTGTTCTGGTTTTGGAAAATTCCTGATTAGGATTTGAAATGTTCTGGTTATGTTCATATGCTAATGTATGCCATCAAATGATTAAGAATGCAATTATATTATTTTATATTTAGGAGAACATTCTATTAAACTCAAGGGAATAAGTTCCTTGGGCTACTTCCACACCAACCGTTCCCCACATTTCAGCCACTTGTCAGGTGTGTTTTTTCATGTTTTCACATGACATTGTCCAGTGTTTGTGAACAGATCATTAACAGCCCAATCTTTCCACACACATACAAAAAAAAATCTGCTTTGTTTTAAACCTGTAAAAAGGGTATTTCCTGGGCAGGATGCTATGTTCAAAAGCAGTTAATTGTGTCTGAAGTGGAAATAGCACAGTTGCAGGACT
The DNA here is from genome assembly GCA_029375565.1 of Gekko gecko. Classification (NCBI taxonomy): domain Eukaryota; kingdom Metazoa; phylum Chordata; class Lepidosauria; order Squamata; family Gekkonidae; genus Gekko; species Gekko gecko. The sequence continues at coordinate 128,732,627 of JAPDNY010000003.1, forward strand.
TTGGTGAAGAGCTAGTCAATTACTTGTCAGTTACTCTTTTCATTTGTTGATAAAAGATGAAAATTAGCATAACAGAGGAAAACTGCCTGCCTTTTAAACAGAGGGGATGGGATCATCTGAGGGTCTGCAAATACAAAGGTTTTTTTAAAAAAAGCATTTTAAAGGTATTGTGTTATTCCCATCCAGCCTTACTCAAGCTTTAAAAACAAAACAAAACAAAACAAAACAAAACAAAACAAAACAAAACAAAACAAAACAAAACAGAAGAGGTGTCTGCAAATAAGTGGAGATTTTATTTTAAAAATGCATTATTTCTATGCAGTGCTGTGTCACCCATGCTCCTCAAAATGTTTAAAAAAAAGATTAAAAGAGGGTGGGTAAAGAATCCTGAAGGACATGTAAGAACACAGGCAGCAGTGCGGGGGGGGGGGGACCATGCCCTATTTATTTTTAAATTCTCTTCTTTCCTGTTGAAATTGTGTCTGTGTTTATGCAATTATATCTATATATCTAATTCCCAAGTGGCCCCTTCGTGCGGATATCTAAATCCACACTTGGGGGGCAGGGAGATTTTCCTGCGCACGTGGGGCAGTCCCAGGTATGCAGAAAAATAAAAAAAGTTGAAAAAAGTATACGGGGGATATTTAAATCCCCCCAAAATTAAAAGAGCGTTCCCTGCACATGCGGGCTGGCCGGCCTTGCCTCCACTGCTGCTACTGGGGAGGGAGAAAGGGGGAGGCTTGGCAAGCCAGCTGGCCTCACTGCTGCTGGGGAGGGAGGGTGAAGCTTGGCAGGTCGGCCAGCCTCCCTGTCACCACTGCACTACTGCTGCTGCTGCTGGGGAGGAAGGAAGGGGGAAGCTTGGCAGGCCGACCGGCCTTGCCGCTGCCGCTGGGGAGGGAGGGTGAAGCTTGGCAGGCCGGCCGGCCTTGCTGCTGCTGCCCCCACTGCTGCTGGGAAGGGGGAAGCTTGGCGGGCTGGAATACCCTCCCCCCGTGAGTATTGCGGGTTATTTTGTTATTTTTTATTTAGGAGGACACTCTATTGAAATTGTGTTTATGTTTATGAATTTCAATGGCTTCCCTGTGTAATCTGACATGGTAATTGGATGTGTTGTCCAGCCTTTCAGTGTCTTGGAATAAGATACTATGTCCTGTTTGAGTTAGGGCATGGTTTCCTGTCCTGAAAAACACAAAATGCTCTATATCTTACAGTAGCACTACAGATAAGATTAGAATTTCAACAGCCAATCCATATACAAAAGAACCTCCTCAGGAAAGCTCCTCCATTACCATGTCACAGCCTGGGGAACTCCTACAAGATAATGACTCAGCCCTACCCCACCTTCCTGAGTAGATATAAATTACCTGCCTACCATTTTTTTTCTCACCTTGACACAGAGAGTACTCCATCTTTCTGTGTTATACCTCTGAGGATGCCAGTCACAGCTGCTGGTGAAATGTCAGGTCCTACAATGCCAAGACCATGGCCATACAGCCTGGAAAATCTACAACAACTAATAAAAAATAGGTTCCCTTGGACCGCCTGGAAGCTCCTTGGAAAATACAGTTTCATACAGAATCATATCAGCAACCAGACTAACATGGCAAAATTAGGCTGATGTGGAATCTAATTTGGTAAACATTCATAAGACAGGGTTTCTGAAACTTACTAAACCATGCACATGGACTCATCACAAAAGATACAGTAGCCTTTAAATGACCAAAAATCTAGAGGTATTATATCTAACCTGCACAATTTCTAACACACCTTTGTGTTTGATCTGGGCATTTGCCTTGGTTTTCTACAATATTTGGTTTGGTTTTGGTTTTTTAATTTTTTTTATTTCATACATATAAGACAAAGACTGAACAGACTTACATAGATACACATTTGGGAAGATTCATTTGTATCTTTTTTTTACATAGTCATTTCTAACTTTACATAGTCAAACTGTAACTAAAAAGTTTATATCTTTCCCACCTTACGATATCAATATAAGTATTTTGCTCATAGTTAAGTATATAGTTCTTATTTCTTTTTGGTTGTATGTCTAGGAGTTTTGGTTCTATGTCTAGGAGTTTTTATATGTTGTGTTCTTCTGTTCAGTTATAAAATCTTGACTATGTGTCCTCAAATTCTTCTTTGTTATTTCCTCTCAAGATTGAATTGTCCATCTCTGCTGTTTCCAATATTTTATTTATAACTTCTTCCTTTGAAGGAGTTTCACTTCCTCTCCAATGTTTAGCATATAATATTCTTGCCACTGTCACAATATGTATAGTGAGATAATAATCTTGCTTTTTATAGTTCTCTGGTGATATATTCAATAGAAACAATTCTGGTGTATAAGACACAATAGTTTTTTTTAACATTTTTTTCAAAATTTCATGTATCTAGCTCTAATATTTTTTAAGTTTATCACATGTCCATCACATATGAAAAAATGAACCAACATTATTTTTACATTTCCAACAATCATTTGGTAGGTTAGGGTAAAATTTAGCTAATTATATTAAGATTAACATCATATTAACAGCTTAACTATAGCCCTGGCTTGGGTCTCGTTAACTAGCCTGCGCTGCCTGTGTGTTAGGAAGATTCAGGAGTGAAACGATGGTGAGATCCGAGGTTTATAAGATTATGCATGGGATAGAGCAGGTTGAGAAAGAAGTACTTTTCTCCCTTTCTCACAATACAAGAACCCGTGGGCACTCAATGAAATTGCTGAGCAGTCGAGTTAGAACAGATAAAAGGAAGTACTTCCTCACCCAAAGAGTGATTAACAAATGGAATTCACTGCCACAGGAGGTGGTGGCAGCTACAAGCATAGACAGTTTCAAGAGGGAATTAGATAAACATATGGACCAGAGGTCCATCAGTGGCTATTAGCCACAAGGTATAGATAGGAACTCTCAGACTGGGGCAGGTGCTGCACTCTATTCTTGGTGCTGGAGGGGGCAGCAGTGGGAGGGCTTCTAGTGTCCTGGCCCCACTGCTGGACCTCCTGATGGCACCTGGTATTTTTGGCCACTGTGTGACAGAGTGTTGGACTAGATGGGCCATTTGCCTGATTCACCATTGGCTTCTCTTATGTTTTATGTCATGTACACTCTTAAGTACACCATCTTATAACAACTAACTTATTATGCAGCACTTTATAAATTATTATTGTTTACAATTGAATTGTTTTAGACGATTTTAAGTGATTTTAATTGTTTTCTATTAACCAGTGTAAGCTGCCCAGAGCCTGTTGTAAAGTGGGGAGGGATGGGTATAAACCTAATTAAATTAATTAATTAAATTATCTAGGGTAATATACCATCTATAAAACATTTTATATATATTTTCCTTATATGAAATCGCTTTAGTAATCTTTATGTTTGTTTTCCTTATATGTCATCATTGGTCTAATTCAATATTATGACCGAGATTCTGTGCCCATTTAACCACACAGTTTTTAATGACTTCATCTTGTGTTTTGTCTTCTAACATTATTGTATACAATTTCTTCATCAGCTTAACAGCAGCATGTAACAGTGCCTTATCCATTTCTATTATATCTGTATAGAAACCCAATGGCTTGTCTTTAGCAAATCTCGACTCTGTATCCTTTCCCACCAACCTATGTTAATCTCTTATTAATCTCTTGAGTCTTTCTGTTGATTCTAATTCATTTTTATTATCCAACAAGTCTTCATATCTCAACAATGTATTTTTTGCAGTAAATTAGGATTTGTAAAAGCTTCAAGTGGTGAAACCCATTTGAGTATCTTATTGTAAAATAATCTTTTAATACTTTCCCATACCATCAATAAGGATTTCCTAATCAGATGTTGTTTAAAATAGTTGTTTATATCTGATTTTCTATACCACATAGATGCATGCCACCCCAATAACAGATTGTGTCCCTCTAAAATTAATAACCTAGTGTTTTCTAACATGATCCATTCTTTCAACCACATCAGTGCTGCTGCTCTATAGTATAAAAGCCAATCTGCTGGTGCAAATCCAGCTCTTTCTTTGGCATCTTGTAAAGCTTTCATTTTTATTCTTGGGTTTTTTATTCTGCCATATAAATTGTGATATTACTTTGTCAAGTTCTTTAAAATACTGTTGATTTTGGAGAATTGGTATTGTCTGAAATAAAAAAAAATCAGTCTTGGAAGAATATTCGTCTTTATTATAGCTATTCTACCCATCAAAGATATTTGTAGATTTTTCCATTTTACCAAATCTTTTTTTAATTTCTGTCATAAATTCAGCTTAATTGTCTTTCACCAAAGAGCTTTCACCACAGAGCTATGGTTGCTTAAAATGCACAGGCCAGGCCTACTACCCTACCTTTCCTATGGGCAGGAGATCTGGCATTCAGAGTCTGGAGGCCATCTACTGCCCCCAGGATAATGCCCAGGAACGGGCTCCAGACTTACTTATTGGGTGAGACTGCCCATTACATCTGATCTTTGGGCTGTTTATGGCCCCACTGATAGCTCCAGAGCTGTACTGTGCCCTTCCAGCCCCCCCAGTTGCATTCCAGTCCCTTTAAGGTGCTGCCAACATCTTAGGTGGCTGAGCCTGGTCCACAGAACAGTAGGAGAATGGGGGTGGGCTGCATTTATCTAGATGGCAGGCTCCTCAGACTCCTGAGAGGGTTGGCTGCCCCACAGCACATCAGATTCCTGTGGAGCAGCCAAGCCTTGGGGGACTCCAAGAAGCTGTGGCCCGACCCCATTTGCTCACTGTTCTGTGGTGTGGGCTCAGCCACCTAAGATGTTAGCAGCACCTTAAAGGGACCGAAATCTAGCCCCACCACAGCCACCAGTGGAGCTACACATGGCCTGACAATCAGATGTGGCATGGGCTGTTGCCAGACAAAATAAGTCTGGGGCTGGTTTCAGAAATTATATGGGCAGCAGACATGGCCTCTGGACTATAGCAGCCAGATCTACTGCCCATCACTTAAAGCAGCCCCTAACTGGTCAGGAGCCTGCCAGGCCTTTAAATGTCAAAAGACCACTATTTTCAATGAGCAAGGGTCTAGTAGCACCTTAAAGACTAACAAAATATGTGGCAGGATATGAGATTTTTAAAATATATAATATTTTATTTTACCATTTAAATGGAATACAAAATAAAAAGGGATAAAGGGAAAGGTGAGAACCATAAAACATTTGTTAAACACATTTTAAGGACATCACATAAGAGTATAAAACATGAAAAAGTATCATAACAAAGAGTATCATAACAACTCAAAATATAGTAAAATAATCTATACTTCGATATATTTCCATGTATATTTCTGTTATTTCCTGTCTAAAAGCCTAGTTAGGAAAGCATATAAGCATGAAAAATAAGAAAGGAATAAAAAAACCATACAAGGTTTATACTATAAATATATAACTATAAAAGATTAATGAATATAGCTGTGAGAATATGATTATACAATTTTGAGTATTAGTCAATTTAAATTTCTTTGCAACTCCTCTGATAGCTTTGTCTAATCTATGTAGGTTGTCTGTAGTAATTACAAAAGGCTCTCCACTTATTCTATATATTCAGCGGAAGACAGGAAGGCCTGGCGTAATCTGGTCCATGGGGTCGCGAAGAGTCGGACTCGACTGTGCGACTGAACAACAACTCCACTTATTCTCAAATTCAATAATCAGCTTTTTATTTATATAGTCCGTAATTTTTGCCCTAATAGCATATTCTTCCATTTTGTCTCTTCAGTTCTCAAGATTAGGGCAGATTTCAGACTTCCACTTGGCTGAAAATATTAGTCATGCCGCAGTTAAAGTACATCTGAACAGTTCATGCTCTGATCAATTTATATTAGAGGGTAGAATTCCTAATAGCATAGTTTGAGGTTTCATGGGAAATGTTAAAATTTTCTGCATTTTGGTATGTATTTCTGTCCAAAATGTGGTGGTCTTTTTGTAGGACCACCACATAAGGTAAAAGGTACCATCCGTCTCTTTGCATTTCCGGCACTTTCCTTTATAATTTTTATCCATCTTCCCAATATCTTTCAGAGTAATATAGCAACGGTAGAACATCTTGTACCAATTTTCTCTAAGTGCTTGACTGGCTGTAAACTTTATGTCTTTCATTTCATTCCCACCGCTGAAGTGAAATTTCTTCATCAAAATTCTGCATCCATTTCACCATGCATGTCTTAACCTGTTCTGATTCTGTATCATACTGAAGTAGAAGTTTATAAATGTGACTTAAAAGATGTTCTTTTTTTATTAATTATTATGTTTTCAAATTCCATCCAGTCCCTTAGTTTATCTCTTTCTGCATGCATTGCTTCTTTAAGGTTTGAGGCAAGTTGAAGTTAAATTAGCCATTGTACCTTTTTTTCTTCATTCATTCATTGTCTGACAGAATTAAATTTCACCTTGAGAACTGGTATATGATAAAATCAGAGTTTTTTCTCATGGGATTGTCATAATATGCATCTATTGCTGGCATTATGGGTGAGATTGGTGGGCTAATTCATGTTTTCATGGACCACCAGATTTTCAAAAGACTACCTATAATTACATGGCCCTTCATTGCCTTTTTCGATGATTTCCCTTTGTTTTATTCAGAGTTAACTATGTAGTCTTCAGTCAAATCTGCTGTTTCCAATTTCATCAATCTTTGAATTGGATTTTGATCCAATTGGAAATCCACACCAGGCCAGCTGCTTGATAATACAGCTTAAAATTAGGTACAGCGAGGCCTCCCACGCCCACATTGTGCAGCACTTTAAATCTAACTCTCAGTTTCTTTCCATTCCAGATAAATGTATTGATTTGTTTTTGCTAGTCTTTCAGCATCTTGTCGGGTATGTAAATTGGGAGCATCTGAAATAAAAAGTTTATTTTTGGTAAGATATACATTTTTACTGTGGAAATTTTTCCAAGCCATGAGAGTTTCAATTTTGACCATCTTTCAAGGTCTTTTTGTATTTTCTTCCAAACTTTATCATAGTTTTCTTGCAATAATGTATCTTTTCCCCCAGACACATTTATTTCCAAGTATTTTATTGCAAATAAAATGCTGGTCATAGCAAACACCCTCTTCCAACAACCTAAGAGGTGACCCTACACATGAACATCACCAGATGAGCAACATCAAAATCAGATAGATTATATCATTTGCAGGCAAAGATGGAGAATCTCTATACAGTCAATAAAAACAAGACCTGGAGCTGACTGTGGCTCAGATCATGAGCTACTCATTGCAAAATTCAGGCTTCAACTGAAGAAAGCTGGGAAAACCACTAGGCCATTCAGGTTTGACTTAGATCACAACCCTGATGAATATACAGTGGAGGTGAAGAATAGGTTTAAGGGACTAGATTTGATAAACAGAGTGCCTGAAGAACTATGGATGGAGGTTCATGACACTGTACAGGAGATAGCAATCAGCACCATCCCAAAGAAAAAGAAATGCAAGAAAGCAAAGTGGCTGTCTGATGAGGCTTTATAAATAGCTGAGGAAAGAAGGAAAGTGAAAGGCAAAGGTGAAAAGGAAAGATTTACCCAACTGAATGCACATTTCCAGAGAACCGCAAGGAGAGATAAGGAGGCCTTCCAGAATGAACAATGCAAAGTAATAGAGGAAAACAATGGGAAGGACTAGAGATCTCTTCAAGAAAATTGGAGAAATCAAGGGAATGTTCCATGCAAAGCTGGCCATGATAAAGGACAAAAATGGTAGAAACCTAACAGAAGCACAGAAGGTTAGGAAGAGGTGGCAAGAATATACAGAAGAACTATACAAGAAGGATCTCAGTGTCATTGATAACTATGACAGTGTGATCACTGACCTTGAGCCAGACATCCCGGAATGTGAAGTCAAATGGGCCTTAGAAAGCATTACTAAAAACAAAGCTAGTGGAGATAATGGTATCCCAGCTAAAGTCTTAAAAGATGATGCTGTTAAGGTTTTGCACTCCACATGCCAGGAAATTTGGAAAACACAACAGTGGCCACAGGATTGGAAAAGGTCAGTTTACACTGCAATCCCAGAGTAGGGCAATGCCAAGGATTGTTTAAGCTATCACACAATTGCACTCATTTCACACGCTAGTAAGGTCATGCTCAACATCTTACAAGCTAGTATTCAGCAGTACATGGATAGAGAACTGTCAGATGTACAAGTTGGGCTTTGAAGAGATCAAATTGCCAACATTTGCTGGATTATGGAGAAATCAAGGGAGTACCAGAAAAACATCTACTTCCACTTCATTGACTACACTAAAGCCTTTGATTGTGTGGATCACAACAAACTATGGCAGGTCCTTAAAGAGATGGGAGTACCAGACCACCTCACGTGTCTCATTAGAAACCTGTATAAGGATCAAGAACCAGACATGGAACAACTGATTGCTTTAAAATAGGAAAAGGAGTACGACAAGGATGTATATTGTCATCCTGCTTATTTAATTTATATGCAGAGTACATCATGTGAAATCCTGGCCTTGATTAATCAAAAGCCAGAATTAAGATTGCCGGGATAAACATCAACAACCTCAGATATGCAGACAATACCACTCTAATGGCAGAAAGTGAAGAGTACAGTGATTGAAGCATAGCGATTGGAGCACAGTGATTGAAGGATATACCTTGTTCAAACGGAACAGAATAAACAAAAAAGGAGGCGGGGTGGCACTATATGTCAAGAATGAATACACTTGCACTGAAATTCAGGATTTCAAGAGTTGCCCTGTTGAAAGTGTGTGGGTAAGGATAGAGTGAGGGAAAAAAGAAGGGGATATTGTTGTGGGGGTGTCAGAGTCCTCGGTTAGTCAGCCAAACACCAGGCCTTATTCATTGAAACAAGAATAGTGTTTATTAAGCTGCAATACTAGGCCACTAGAACAGAAGCATTGTTAAGAATAACTTGAATACATGAAGCATTGAGATATACTCTAAGGAGGGGGAAGGGCCCCCACCTTTCTACCAATAGATGGGCAGCGTGCGCGCGGGAACACCAGAAAGCAGTAAATAATAGTCTCCCCGCCATCCCACCTTTCCCAAGCCTAGCTGTTGCCTTTAGAAAGCGATAGTAGACGCACAGCCTGGCATTCAAGGCCACTCTTGGCCTGGGAGATGAGATATGGCTCGGTTGCCCAGGCAACATCGGCATCTCCCCACATTCCATCCCACCAGTCCAGATACATCAATCAACACCCTACAGTCCCATCCTCCCTCCCTCCTCCATCCCTTATGGCAGGGATACCTGACATTCTGCCCTCCTGATAATAAACCTATCCCTTCAGTTTTAAAGGGTACAACTTATGGAAAGCACGGACTAATTTCGGGGCATGAACATGTTCCGCCCGCACCCACTCCCTCTGTTCAGGCCCAAAGTCCGCCCAGTCAATCAGATAATATAGCCGATTTCGAGATATCTTCGAGTCCAAAATCTGTGAAACTTCATAATGCGGCTCCCCCCCCACCATGAGCGGAGGTGAGGCGGGGCGACGAGGTCTCCATGCATTCTCTGCAGGCGCACGTCGTAGGAGCCTTACATGAAAGACAGGATGAATAGACTTCAGCGATTTAGGCAAATCAAGTTCAACAGTGACATTGTTAATTACTCGTATAATCTCAAAAGGTCCAACAAATTTCCAACCAAGTTTGTGGCTTGGCTGCACACCCCGCAGGTTTTGTGTGGAAAGATATGCAAAGTCCCCACACTTAGGGATCCACGAAAGGTTGCGCTTCTTGTCAGCCTGCATTTTATACGCAGCTTTGGCCCCTTCAAGAGTTTTAGTCAACACGGGCCATGCCATTTGCAAACGTTTGCACCAGTCACCCGCATCTCCTGCCGGGAGATCAGGAGAATTCAAAAATGGAAGTGGTGGGGCCTCATACCCATGCACTGCCATGAAAGGAGACATCCCTGTCGAGGAGTGCTGAGTGTTATTGTAGCAGAACTCAGCCAAAGGCAAGAGGGAATGCCAATCATCTTGTTGAAAGTTTGTGAAACACCTGAGGTATTGTTCAAGGGTTTGGTTGACCCTTTCGGTTTGCCCATCAGTTTCAGGGTGGTATGCACTGCCGACCCCCCTCTCCACCCCTAGCAGTGACATCAATTCTCCCCAGAACTGGGACACGAACTGCACCCCCCTGTCCGAGATCACTTTGGATGGCAAAGTGTGTAGTCTCACCACATGTTGTAAAAACGCTGAGGCTAATTTCTTGGCAGAGGGGATGGAAGCAAACGGGACGAAGTGAGCCTGTTTAGTGAACAAGTCGACGATAACCCAAACAACAGTTTTCCCCCCACTTGGAGGCAGATCAGTAATAAAGTCCATAGAGATCACCTCCCAAGGGCGAGTCGGAGTGGGGAGGGGTTGCAATGCTCCCGGGGGTTTCCCCGGCCGAGGTTTGCTCATCAGGCAGATCTGACAGGCATTAGTAAACAAGGACAGATCTTTACGTTGTCCCGGCCACCAAAATTGTTGTTGTAAAAGTTGGAGCGATTTAGCAAACCCCGTGTGCCCTGCAAGTTTTGAGCCGTGGACCCATCCCATCACCTCCCCCTGGAGTGATAGTGGCACAAAAAGTTTTCCATTTTTCCACCAACAGTTCTGTGCGTCTTGCGACACCCCCTCCTCCCCTGCAATCGCTTCCCTGTCAGCTTGAGACATGGCAGAAGCGAATTTCGACTCCCAGTCGGAGGGAGGCGGGGTAGGGGGAAGTTGCTTCGCCTGCTTGAGTGTGGTCACTGCCCCTCCCAGCTGGGAGGGAGTAAAGATGGAGTCCCAGACCTCCTCCCTTTTGCTGTCATGTTGTGGGAGGCGGGACAAAGCGTCTGCTAGCGAGTTAGACTTCCCAGGGAAATGGTGTAAGGTGAAATTAAACTTGGAGAAAAAGTCAGCCCAGCACAACTGCTTGGCGTTCAGAGAGCGGGGCGAGTGGAGGAGCTCCAAATTTTTATGATCAGTCCACACTTCAAATGGAACCCGCGCCCCCTCTAGCCAGTGGCGCCATGTTGCCAGCGCCAAGCGGATCGATCCTGCTTCCTTTTCCCACACGGACCGATTCCATTCAGTATAATTGAATTTTCTAGAGACATATGCGAGGGGGTGAAGCTTGCCATCCTCCCCCTCTTGGAGGATCACCCCCCCCATGGCGACGTCAGACGCGTCAACTTGGACAATGAATTTCTTTAGTTCATTGGGGTGGGCCAGTACGGGCTCCGACGTAAAGAGAGCCTTCAAACTTTCAAACGTGAGTTGGCACTCTGGGTCTAAACGCGCGCCAGGTAGGGTGCAATCAGGGACTTTCCCCTTCGTTTTAAACAAGTCAGTAAGGGGGAGGGCCACCTGTGCAAAATTCGACAAGAATGATCTGTAAAAATTGGCGAATCCAAGGAACGCTTGGAGTTGCCTCCTCGTCTTGGGGGGTTCCCACCCCACCACATCCTTTACTTTATCAGGGTCCATCTCAATCCCCCTTTGTGAGATGCGGTAGCCCAGAAAGGGGATTTCTGACTTGTGGAACTCACATTTTGAAAGTTTCGCAAAAAGTTTGTGCTTGTGCAATGTTTGGAGGACTTCCCTCACCAGTTTCACATGTGATTTGAGGTCGGGGGAGTACAAAAGTATATCATCAAGGTAAACAAGGACCCCCTTGAATAAATACTTGTGCAAAACCTCATTAATTAAATTCATGAATACCCCTGGCGCCCCCTGAAGTCCGAAAGGCATAACCAAGTATTCAAACTGTCCCAGAGCGGTATTAAATGCAGTTTTGAATTCATCCCCCTCCCTGATTTGCACCCGGAAGTAGGCATCTCTTAGATCCAACTTAGAGAACACCTTTCCTCCAGCCACTGCCGCCAAAAGGTCTATGATTAGAGGCATGGGGTATGCGTTTGTGTTAGAAACAGCGTTTAGCCCCCTATAGTCAGTACATAGCCGTAGCCCCCCATCTTTCTTCTTCCGGAACAGGACGGGTGCGACAAAAGGGGAAGAGGCGGGTCGGATGAACCCCCTCTCCAGGTTTTTGTCAATAAATTTCCTCAGCTCCACCTTCTCGGATGGGCTCATGGAATACAGTTTGCCCTTAGGTAGTTTTTGATTTGGCAGTATCTCAATAGCACAGTCAGAGTTTCTGTGGGGGGGCAATTCGTCTGCTTCTTCTTCCCCAAAGATGGCAGCTAAGTCTCGGTACTCCCGGGGAATCACCTCCAGTTCGGCTTCCGCCACCCCCACCATCACCGGGTCGCTTCCCGTTCGTAGGGGTCCCCAGCCCCTTTGCCAAATGTGGGTTTTACACTTTTCTGAGATGAAATTGACCTTCCCGTCCCCCCATAAGATGTGCGGGTCGTGATCGAAGAACCACGCACTGCCTAGGACCAGGGGGAAACGGGCCGCGGGTGTAATTACGAAGGGTCTCACTTCCCAGTGATTCCCAACCCCCACGCGCAATGGTATAGTCTCATATATACACGGCTCTTTCATCGTGGAGCCGTCCATCTGTGTAAACACCAGTGGCTCTGTCAGTTTGACCACTTTCACCCCCAGGCCCATTACTAGCGAGGGGTTAATAAGGTCCTTCCCGCACCCAGAGTCAATGAGAGCTCGTACTCTCACATGGGTCTGTAGACCCGGGTCCATTAAGGTCACAGTAAGGAAGAAAAGAGAGGGGGATTTGCTCACCGGGATTTGCGCTTGCGAGTCCGGGACCTGCTGTTCAGCGCTATTCACAGCAGGTCCTTCTCGTTTCCCGCCTTCGCTGTTTCTCCATCCAATGAGTCCGAGGTTTCGCTCAGTGGGGTGATTTGCAGGGCTCTCGCCCCTCTCGGCATTGCTACCGGCTTGGGTGTGGAAGTGTTGAACTTCTTCTTGGTTCCTTTCACCCCTCCGGGTGGCGTAGATGCTCCGGGGCAGCTCGCGGCGAAATGGCCTGCCTCACCGCACTTCAGACAGAGCCCTTGCTTCATCCTGGTTTCTCTCGTGCCATCTATGGGTCTGGGGTTCGGTGGTTGGGACTTCCCCTTGGAGCCGGAGTTGGGCCCGATTGGCCTCCCTTCCCCAATGCCGCCGCATCGTCAATTCGGATGGTTCTCAGGCGGGTCTCCATGGTGACTGCTGCTTGCATCCAGCCTGCCAACATGTCCGGGTCGTGTCCGCGTGTCACGGTGCGACGGATCTTGGAGTTAAGTCCTAGTCGGTACTGCTCCGCCAGGACCCCGACAGGCCATCCCCGTATCTTCGCGGCATGCCTGCCTCCCCCGGGTCCCTCCTCGCCTCTTGACTCTCTGGTCATGTCTTCCATCCCTTCCGCTGCGCTCAGTCGATGTATCGATCTTTCGAAGCGGCTCTCCCTCACCGAGGCACGCGGGGTGTAGAACCACGTCTCTTGCGTCTCGGCCAATGGCTTCACCCAGTCCCTTCGTTGCTTGGGCCGAGTTGTCACGCCACCGTAGGCCGCTCCATAAGGGTCCCCATAGGGCAGTGATACCTGACAGTGGGTATATTACAGACATCTGAACCAACCGGAGGAACTGGATGATGCATTTGTACAACAGCTAGCTAAACTTTCAGAGACATGTGGTTATGGGAGATTTCAACTACCTAGATATTTGCTGGAAATCTAACTCTGCTAGACATGGGGCATCCTGTAGATTCTTGAATAGACTTGTGGACAACTTCATCTCTCAGAATGTGGAGGTAGGAACCAGAGGATCTGCTATCCTGGATTTAATCCTGACCAACAGGGAAGAACTGGTTGATGAAGAGAACATTGTGGGATCCTTGGGGAACAGTGACCGTGTCAGCTTGGAGTTTGACATAGAGAAGGATGTGAAACCAGGACATAGTAGGACTCGTATCCTGGACTTCAAGAAAGCTGATTTCAAAAAACTCAGAGAAATATTAGGTAGGATCCCATGGCTGGAAATGCTGAGGGGGAAATCTGTACAGGAAGGATGGGTGATGCAGAAAAATGAAATGCTTAAGGCGCCGCACAATTGCAAACTGTTCCAGTAAGAAAGAAAGGTGGGGGATGGGTAATGAAGCCAAGGTGGCTGAACATGGAACTCTCTGAAGAGCTGAGACTAAAAAGGGAAATGTACAGGAAATGAAAGGAGGGTCAAATTACTGAGGGTGAGTACAAGAAGCAGGCTCGAATCTGTAGGGATGATGTCAGAAAGGCTAAAGTGCAAATGGAGATGAGGCTTGTGAGGGATACTAAACATAACAAGAAAGGTTTCTATGCCTATGTTTGGAGCAAAAATAAGAACATGGATGGGGTAAGCTCATTGCTAGGAGAAGATGGTCAAGCCTTAACAAGGGATGAAGAGAAAGTGGAATTACTCAACTTTCACTTTGTGTTGGTCTTTAACCATAAAGCGAGCTGTGTACAAACTGAAGAATACAGGGCATATGAAGGAAGGAGGAACTGCCAGTCCAGAGTAAGTAAGGAAATGGTTAGAGAACATCTAGCTGCCTTAAATACTTTCAAATCTCCAGGACTGGATGGCTGGCATCCCAGGGTGCTAAAAGAAATTGCTGATGTTATTTCAGAGCCTCTGGCTCTAATCTTTGAGATGTCCTGGAGTACTGGTGGTGTGCCAGAAGACTGGAGAAGAGCGAATGTTGTCCCGATCTTCAAGAAGGGAAAAAAGACAGACCCAGGAAATTACAGGCCTGTCAGTTTGACATCAATACCTGGAAAAATTCTAGGGCAGATTATTAAATGCTCTGTCTATGAGCACCTTGAACGGAATGAGTTAATTGGTAGTAGCAAGCATGGGTTTATAAAAAATAAGTCATTCCAGACCAACCTTATCTGCTTTTTTGACAGAGTTACTAAAATGGTTGACTCTGACAATGCTGTGGATATAGTATATCTAGATTTCAGTAAAGCATTTGACAAAGTTTCTCATGATATCCTTGAGGATAAACTGGTTAAGTGTGGGCTGGATGGTGCAACCATTGGATGGATTCATGGCTGGTTGAAAAATCATACCCAACGAGTGCTTGTAAATGGCTCTGTGTCTACGTGGAGGGAAGTCTTGAGTGGAGTGCCCAGGGGTCTTTTTGTAGAAAAAGAGCTGCAGGAGCTCATTAGCATATGGTATGCTAATGAGCTATTAGGCTGTTAGCATCACCAGAAGTGATGTCAGAAGGGGAAGCAAAAGGGGGGGAAGGCATCTTCAAAAGCCTCCCCTCCCCTTCCTCAGCTGGCCTGGGTGAGGGAGCTAAGCGAGAAGGGGTTTAAAGTTTAAATTCCTTCTCACTAGAGTTGTGCCGCAGAAGGAGGAAAGAGGGAAGGAAAGAGAGAGAGTAGAGAGAAGGAAAGAAGGAAGGAAAGAGGGAGAGAAAGAGAAGGAAAGAAGGAGGGAAGAAGGAGAGGGAAGAAAGAGGAAAACAGGGAAAGGAGGAAAAAGAGAAGAGAAGAGAAGAGAAGAAGGTGGGAAAGAAAGAAAGAAAGAAAAAGAGAAGAGAAGAAGGAGGGAAAGAGGAAAAGGAGAGAAGGAAAGGAGGGAATGAAAGAAATTCGACGGCAATTCAACCCTATTATATCCTATGGGCCATTGAAGTCAATGGTGAAAACATAGGGTATATTCTGGGGGCTGGAGGGGAGGGGGTTTGAGGGAGAGGCTCCAAACTCATAGGGTAACTGAGGGAGCCTCTCCCCAAGACACCCACCAAGTTTCAAGAACATTGGACCAGGGGGTTCAATTCTATGGGCCCCCAAACAGGTTGCCCCTATTCCCTCCATTGTTCTCTATGGTGGGGAAAAGTTACTTTTCCCCACGGAACTGTTAGTAGCTCTGGGGGGGGGGGGTAACCTGTTTGGGTGCCCATAGAATTAGGCCCATTGGTCCAATTGCTTTGAGACATGGGGGTGTATGTGGGGAGAGGCTCCCAAAGCTATCCTGAAAGTTTGGAGCCTCTCCCTCAAACCCTTCCCCCCAGAACTATTAACAGCACCGTGGGAAAAAGTAACTTTTTCCCACCATAGAGAACAATGGAGGGAATGGGGGCAACCTGTTTGGGGGCCCATAGAATTGGACCCCCTAGTCCAATGTTCTTGAAACTTGGGTATCTTGGGGAGAGGCTCCATCAGCTACCCTGTGAGTTTGGAGCCTCTCCCTCAAACCCCTCCCCTCCAGCCCCCGGAATATACCCTACATTTTAACCATTGACTTCAATGGCCCATAGGATATAATGGAGCTGAAATTGACATTTGGCTGCCTGAAAGACTCCTGGGATGCCGGCTGGGGGCGGGGCTTGGCTCCTGAGCAGCCGGAGCTGTGCTCCGGTGTGCTCCCCCACAAAAGACCCCTGGGAGTGCCACAGGGCTTGGTCCTGGGCCCAGTATTGTTCAATGTTTTTATAAATTACCTGGAGGAAGACACAGAGGTCATGCTTATCAAATTTGCAGTTGACATGAAGCTGGGTGGGATTGCTAATTCTGAAGAAGACAGAGTCAGGATTCAAAATGATCTAGATAGGCTGGAACAGTGGTCTGAGACAAATAAAATTAATTTCAATAGAGATAAGTGCAAAGTCCTACACTTAGGTACAAAAAAATCAAAGGCACAGATATAGAATGGGAGGGACTTGGCTTGACAACAGCACATGTGAAAGGATCTGGTTGTTCTAGTTGATCACAAGCTGAACATGAGCCTGCAGTGCGATCTGGCTGTGAAGAAAACTTATGCAATCTTAGGATGCATTAACAGAAGCATTGCATCCAGATCACAGGAGGTGGTAGTTCTGCTCTATTCTGCTATGGTCAGGCCTCACCTGGAGTACTGTGTCCAGTTTTGGACACCACATTTTAGGAAGGATGTTGACAAGCTCGAGCGTGTTCAGAAGAGGGTAACCAGGATGGTGAGAGGGTTGGAATCCAAGTCTTACGAGGAAAGGCTGAAAGAGTTGGGTATGTTTAGCCTGGGAAAGAGAAGACTTAGAGGGGACATGATGGCAGTCTTCAAATATTTGAAGGGCTGTCATATAGAAGCTGGAGCAGATCTATTCTCTCTTGCTCCAGATTGCAAAACTAGATCTAATGGGTGGAAATTACAAGGGAGTCGTTACCGGATAAATACCAGGAGAAACTTCCTGACTGTAAGAGTGGTTGAGCAGTGGAATGGACTGCCTCGGGAAGTGGTGGATGGTCCTTCGCTGGACATTTTTAAGCGGAGGCTGGATAACCATCTTTTGGGTATGCTGTAGGGCTATCTTTCAGCTATGGTTCTGCAGAGTGCAGGGGGTTGGACTAGATGACCTGCAAGATCCCTTCCAACTCAAACATTCTATAGTTCTATGATTCTAGGACCTAAAGAATCTCTTGCTAAGGGGGAAAGAAGAGAGTGCAAAAGTTGGCTTGAAAGTCAACATCAAAAAAACTAAGATAATGGCATCTAGCCCCATCACTCCTTGGCAAATAGAAGGGGAAATTGTGGAAGCAGTGACAGACTTCACGTTCCAGAGCAAACTAATTTATGCAGTAGCCAAATTGCTCGCTCACAACTTTAATGCCAGTCGCTCAGAAAGTAAAATTGTTGCTCACAAGACTCCACATTTAGAGGGAACATTGCTTGTGAGGCAGGTGAAGCTGAGAGAATTCTGAGACCTGTGACTGGCCCAAGACCACCCAGCAGGCTTCCTGCAGAGCAATGGGGAATCAAACCCAGGTCTCCAGATTAGAGTCTGCCACTCTTAACCACAACACCACACTGGTGCTAAGCCACACGAAACTATCCTCTCCCTCCCAAATACACACGCGCACACGCACAGTGCGGATGGGATAAGGATGAGGGATGAGGAGACAAAGGACTTCAGATGGGCGATACTACCTGATTCAGGGTGTGTGAGAGGCTGAGAATTGTGGGGAGTCCATGCAGCAAAAGCCCAAGGGAGAGGAACCTGTAAAGCACTCACAGGAGTATCCAGGCAGTGACGGAACCTGGTATGCATTTATCGAACCCAGGCTGGTCCTTATATGGGGAAGAGTTCCATAGCCAGACGTGAGACCTCACTTTCTCAGAATCAAAATTGGTCCAGGGAAAGAAGTTTGAATTTGATTGGGCAGTTTGGAAGTAACTGCTGCCCAAATCTGGCAGGAAGATTAGGGGATGACAGTTGACGTTCCAAAGTGGGGTGATGGTTGGCTGGGTTTAGCATATTAACAAAGAACTGTGTGGGAGACAATGTCCTCTTGATGGCTCAGTTTGGGTAGATTGGATGTTAGGCTGCCTTGGTCAATAGTTGGATCAGAGATAATGCTTAAGAGTTCTCCATTAAATGGAAATGGTTTATATTGCTTTGATGAAACATTCTTTGAAGCAAGGGATATGCTTATATTATCCATGCTTTGGAGCTGGGAGCATGAAAATGCTTTATATATACCAGTAACATTCTATGTCCACAGAATGTGCCTTGGGCATAGCAGACCACAGCCGCAATCAGACGTACTGTTTGATCTGGTGTTGTCACTGTTCCCTTCCGGATTTAAAATCCACATCTAGACAGCAACATCTGTCTTCTGATCCCCAGTCATGGGCACCCCATTCTCACCTGTCTTCAGACTGGATTTATTTGGCACTGGGGAAAGTCCAGTCCTTCCTGGTGCATGAGGTCCCACCCCACATTTCCAGATATCTGATCAATCCATCCTGCTCTCAGGCCACTTGGGAAGTCTGAACACTCCCTTCCAGTTTGGGACTTTTTTTGGAGGAAGTTAGTGAGGTGCACATAGCTGCATATTCACATCTCTCTCTCTCTCTCTCCCTCTCTCCCTCTCTCCCTCTCTCCCTCTCTCCCTCTCTCCCTCTCTCTCTCTCTCTCTCTCTCTCTCTCACACACACACACACACACACACACACACACACACACACACACACACACAGAGGAGCTTCTCAAAACTGGGTTTTCTTTTTTAAAAACTTCCAAAGAAAGATGCCTGTATATTTTTTTCTGTGCTTTCCAGCCATGGGGTGGGGAATGGGTTAATTGAAAAGATGAGTTTTTCAGAGAGGGAGGGAGGGAGGGAGGGGAGCAGTCTGAGAACAATGCCTGTGACTCCAACTTTGCTCCAAGCTTTTAAATAAAAATGCCAACAGTACATAGGGCACAGGACGAGGCTTCTCTATTCTTCCCCACCCCCAGAATTGAAACGTTGAATTTATCAAAAGAAGTTTCAAAAACACTTCCTTCACACTGAACTACATATCCCAGCAACCTCCTCCAGCAATCCCATTGGCCACCAACTGCTGCCATTCAGCCAGGAGCTTGAAGCACTGCTTTCTAGAAGTGCTTATGCTCATGCTCAAAAGACAAATGGTAAAAAACCCTGCCTGACCACTCCACTCTGTGGCTGCCATGTCTGATCAATCAACTACAGTGTGAAAGTGCATTGAAGTGGGTTAAGGGGGAAGGTCTGATCAAAACTCTCTGTTAAAAAAAATACCTGGATCAATTAGAAGTAGGGCCACACTGGATGAAACTGCACATCTGACCGCAGCCCAGATGTGCTTTCTGAGACTCATCCTCAGGATCCCCACCTCACTTAGGCTTTTAAGGGGGTGCCCTTCAAAACAACTAAGAAGTGACTGGGGATTAAATTGGGGGTCTCATCAGGAGGGAGGATAGGGGCCTCACAGAAACTTATGTTGCTGCCTTCCAGTGTCTGTACCATTTTCCTTCTGGTTCATTTTTAATATTCGGAGAAAAATGCACCAAGCATTATAGCACAGTCAGGTGAGGCATGGGAGATACTAGGTTTAAAAATCTACCTTTCTGCACTTCTTGCTTGAGGATCTTGGGAAAGGAAGAAAAGCAGACACCAATGCATGACTCTCTGTACCACTGGCTAAGTGATAATTTAATTGCACTGATACAGAGAAGATCCCTTGGATGAAGGATTCAATCCTTGAGAATACATGAGAATTTCATCCCAATTGTCTGGGAGAAAAAATAATAAAGGCAGAAATGTTTTTGCCACTGAAGCCAATACAGAATGGGGGGGGGGGAGATCCAAAACCTGTAATAACTACAATAAACAAAACAACTACAAAAGAACTGAAAATGACCTGAATAGATTGCTTTGTGCGCATCCCTAGCCACAGTTGGAATCTGGTACATCTCTTGTCCTCTGGACACAGTAGGAATGGGAAATACTCACAGTTGCACACTGATCAAATCCAGAGTTAATCTATTTCAACACAAATTTCAATAAATGAGAATCTACTTTAGCTAACTGTTATTATCTGTAAAAGAGCCTTGATGTAGTAACCTAAGAAAAAGTTTCACTATTAAATGAATTCTTTTAATGGGGTGCACTGGTCACTGCATCTACACCAGATTAGACTATGGTGTGGCTCTAGAACTGCATGTAGAGGCTTGCACACAAATGCTCAGAAATGGTTCCTTGAAAACCAAGCATATTCTTTTCATGGGGTGTGATTTTTACTTAGCTACATTTATTTATACACTTCAGTGCATGGTGCTTTGGACTGATGTGTAAACCATGGAAGAAGTATTCAGACAGTACGTATAGGCCCAGTGAGCTAATATTTTACCTTGGAAATACTTTTCTCTGAATTGTGCACTGAAAGGCCCCAAACAGAGATACTGTCATGTGGCAGTGAGAGGCATGTACAGTGGTTACTTTTACTGATCACAGAAAGAAAGGGAGTGACTGAATCCATCAACAGTACTAGCCATATATTTGGTATATACAGTACAGAATACCACATGTAACATGTTGCCACATTCAGGGCTAAGCCTGGCACTGTTACTCTACCAAGGGTTTCCAGGATACACAAGTACAATGACAATCAACAAGGCAAGAGACAAGAGCAAGGTCAACAAACCAGTCCAAAGTCAGGGAGCCAAAGATTCAATCCAGGGGTCAGAGAAAAAGAGGGTCCAGGGCTTGGAACCAGTGCCATGTGCAATGTCTGGGTCTGTAGATTTAACCTTAAGTAAAGGTTAGCAAGGACAGACTACAAAGGCAGCAAGACATGGTAACATACACAACTACTTTCACACTGAGCCTTGCTCGGTGTGTTTCTTTTATCTGCCTCATTAGCTGACTCATCCCCAGAAGCCCAGATGTTGCTTCTTACTGTTCATCATTCCTGCTCCTGCAAAGACTCTGCTCAGGAATTAACACTGATCACTGCTGGGTGATCAGACGGGCACTTATTCATCAAGTGCTCTCTCCTTCTTCTGCTCTCTGCTGGTTCAGGAGAAATCAGTGGCAAGTGATGATTTGATCTCTGAGTCATTTCTTTCACCTCCAGTGATAATGAGTAGCCAGGGTGTGGCTGGAAAGCGTTCTTGCTTCCTGATGCTTCTCTTGCTGGGTCTGCTTCTCAACCCAGCTGCTCAGGCAGGTATTCCACTGGTGCAAGGCCCAACTCTTCTATTTCCTTCTCCTCAGAGCAGGAGGCAGCTGGCTGGCACATGTCTTGATGCTGGGGATGGGTATTTTCTCTCTCACAGCAAACATTTGGAATTGATGCAAAGGAAGATCAGTGCATGAACTTGAGCATTAAAGCTGTTTTTGTGATCCCTTGCTGGATCCCTTTATGCTGTAATGTACTCTACACTTCCTTGAAGGGGTAGGGATACCAGATTTAGTTTTCTACGGAGTCTTTATGGTATTTGTTTTATTTACAAATATAGAAGTAAAAGCTATTGGAAGGAAGGAGACTTCTAAAATCAGAGTTCAATTAGGGTTCATCCAGGTTCAAAATAGCTTAAGCTTAGGTTGGAAAGAAGGACTGGTGGACAGAAGAACATAACCTGAGACACTTAGCCCTTGCCCTATGTAGCATTTAAATTAGATTCTCAACCACTTCATAGGTAACACTAGCAGATCAAAGACCCATAGCCCTGGTGAACATTGCATTGATATGCATGCATAGGCACTTTGCATGTATAGTAGCCCACTTTAACTGATACATAGGATCCACTAAATGGTGTACCACTTGTACTGCATTTAAATCCACACTAAAATTCTTTGCTGCCTGCATGCTTCTTTTTATATTTAGACTTCAAAATTACCTCCAAAATTTTTGTCTCTCCTTTCTTAGTAGCTGGGAATGCCCAAACTCTGACGGGTATTGCATTCCAAAGACTGGAGAGAGATTTCCATTAAGAAACATTACCACTCTTTCATTAAAGTTTCTAGTTGCTCATTGGTTGCCAAGTCACATTAATGAAGACTGACCAAATTCATAACAGTACATTACTTGGGACTGAGTGCAAGTTATTGCAAGATAAAGCAATACATTGTAGACTATGAGGCAGACTTACAAATCTGTGGTATTTTAGATATAGTACAATATTTACTCAAATGCAAGACTAATTTGAGAGCTAGTTTGGTATAGTGGTTAAGAGTGGTGGACTCTAATCTGAAGAAGTGGGTTTGATTCTCCACTTCTCCCCATGAAGCTTACTAGGTGACCTTGGGCCAGTCACAGTTCTCCCAGAGCTCTTTCAGCCCCACCTACCTCACAGGGTGTCTGTTGTGGGGAGAGGAAGGGAAGGTGATTGTAAGCTGCTTTGAGACTCTTCAGGGTAGAGAAAAGCAGGGTATAAAAACAAACTCTTCAACTTCTTATCTTCTTCTAGTTCCCTCCCCCCAGGTATGCTATCAAAAAAAGGAGGAGGGGCCTGACTTGGATAGACCAGATCTTGGAAGCTAAGCAGGGTCAACTCTGGTAAGTATTTGGATGGGAGACCTCCTTGAAATACCAGCAGTCGGGAGGACAGGGGGAAGTTCTGAATATCCTCCAGGCCCCCAGTAGGGGTCGGTCACCAGAGTTTGCCATGGCTTCCAGATGCACACACACTCACATGCACATATACACTCACATATGAAAAATACAACCCCCCCAAAAAAATTAAAATTTAAAAAGGGGGAGTCATCTTACATTTGCACAGAAGTTAGTTATATCCAGTAATGTATGTGTGTGTATAACATGCTTAAGGAAATCATCTCATTCAGGGTCATCTTCTCTTCACGTAAATAGTAATCATGTACAACAAGAGGGGTCCTCCTAAATGAAGTATGTGCATGCTTGAGAGCAAGGAAGCCTCTCTCTTGCCATTGCTATTGCATGATGCATTTTGCAGTAGAAAGTCTTCAGCCAATATGAGGATTTGTTAGGCTTCTTGACCTATGTAACAATACTTGCATCAGTCAAAAGTAAGTGTGACTAGTCGGCTGACTGGATTAATAACCATAGTGATTAAATTAGATATTTGACTACTCTTATTTGAGCCATCTGAAACCTACTCCGTGGCTCTTCAAGACCCATTACATGTACATGTGGCCACATATTTGTACTGTGAGGAATGATCCCTGTTAAAATGGATACAACCCCACCCCCACCCCCCGCCAACTTTTGCAAGCCCCACACCTTCATTTGACAGGAAAGGTAAAGCATTAATGCTGCATACACCGTATGTTTTATTTATGGTAGCTATGGTTTCATTAAAAATGGCATTACCTGCTGAGGGAGCTCAGCTATGCTTTTAACGGTTTTTATCAGGTTGCTAAACTACACAGACTATGAATATTTTAAGAAGGAGAAAGAGCAAACCATTTAGCAGACAACATTTGTCCTAGAGTCTGGTACCACCTAGAAAAGTAATGCCTGTTAATTCTCTATGTATAACCAAACTTGCCTGTTAGGAAATGAAATTAAATGGTTGCATGTGGCAATTTCCATAAAGCTAGAAGGATAATTTCACTCAAGCAGTAAATTAGGGTCTCTCCACATACTTTTCCATTAATGTCAAGAAGAGCAAAAGGATCCTTTAAAAACAGCCCAGCTTTTATCTTAGGGGGCTGGGAAGAGAGTCTTTTAGGAAAGTGCATTTATATATTATCTATCTATCTATCTATCTATCTATCTATCTATCTATCTATCTATCTATCTATCATCACCTTTATATTTTTCAGATTAGTGATCTTATTTTCAACATGTCTCAAAGTGAAGTTTGATGGGAAGGTTCAAAGGAAAGCCAAGACATTGTCTGTTATAGCTAAGAATCGGCTTGTTTCTGCCTTTTATTTAAATTCACTGGGACATCCGCAACACTTTCAGAGTGCAGTTTTAGGAATTTCCACTTGGTGGAGCTTTATGATTGAATTTTTAATGCTTTATCAAATTTTAAATATTTGCAATTCAAATGAAAGAAGATACAGAACAAAAATATGTTTGTGAAAATGTAATGAAGATGGGTTTGGATTTATTTAGGACTTTCTCCCCTTCACCCAGTAAATCAAATAATTTGATCTTTCTTAACAGAAAACTATTTTCCTTGAATCATGATGCTGTATCTTTGGTAAAACCAAAAACCAAATAACATTTTTAAATTTTTTAAAAAGCCCTTTACACTCTGAGGATTGGCTCCCTTTCCTTCCTTCCTTCCTTCCTTCCTTCCTTCCTTCCTTCCTTCCTTCCTTCCTTCCTTCCTTCCTTCCTTCCTTCCTTCCTTCCTTCCTTCCTTCCCAGAAGGGGGGGGGTCCTCTAACAGTCCCATCCTAAGCAGAATTACACCCTTCTAAACCCATTCACTTCACTGGACAAAATGAGGTGTCTTAGGACACAACTCTGCTTAGGACTGCAGTGTAATTCCACCAAGACCTCCTAGCCTGTATCTCCCCGACAGAGTGGCTAGTGTTCTGAAGTGTCCTCTAAGCTTTAGGAGCAGTTTTGGGGAAGGGGATCAAGGCCTTCTGTGGGGTGAAGGGAAAGCCCCCTCCCATGAAATGAACACTTTTTCATGGCTCTTAAGATCCAAGCTAACATACTTTAAAAATGGCACTCTTTGCAGTGGTTTTATGGTGAAAATTACATTCTGTTGATATAATTAATTGTGGGGAAACCTAGAAAGAAAAGCGGATTAAGACCCTTATATTTCTCGCAACCTGTATCTTTCTACTACTTTCTACCCATCCGTTTAAAAGAAAAGTGCTTTACCGTGACCTGGAAGTACCTTGGTATATCAGCATACGGTACTGTTACACCTGCAATCACAGCATTCCTGTCGGGACTCATTATTGCATGGCAATCCTGCTGCATTGGCGCTTTGTGTATCTTTCAGGCTCATGAAGTGCTTCCTTTGTATAGTCAGGGTTGAGTATGAGTATGTGCCCAATAACAAAATTCAGTGGTGCTGCTGTATGTATGAACCAACTGGCTCAGTAGAAAAAACACACACAACAGGGGAGGGCAACAGACAAAATGGAAAGATGAAAATCTGGCAGGTACCAAAGAAATGTAGAAATATAAAGTTCAACAATTTATGAGGGAACAAGAGAAAGAGGAAAATGTCGACGTTATCAGAATAGGAGTTCCTTTTGTTCCACCTGCACATTACAATGTCTTTACAGTCATTTTAAATTAAGTTTTTCCTTGCACAAATTTGGCACAAGGAGGAGAAGGCACAGGGTAGAAGAGGAAAGCTTTAATGCTTTCCTCTGCTACTTTTGAGACAGGGGGGAAATAAATAACTAAATAAATGAATACAGCTAAATTTGCAAATGGAAAAAAAATCTTTTCAAATAAACATGGAAGGATATGTAGCATATAACTGAGCCATTCATGTGCATTTGACTTGTCCACTGATGAAGAGGTAACAATTTGTAATATGTTGGGATTTATATTTATGGACCAATATATTCTTTCCCTCTACCTGCTGGATTTTTGTTCTTCCACTGAGAAGCAGCAGAAGAAGGGCTTTGAATATTTTTTTCTCCAAGTGCAGCTCTCTAGCCATTAGAATTCACTTGAAATACCTCTGTGCGTTGTGATGTTCCCCTCAGCTGATCCTGAAGCCCCAGCAATCCTCTTGCCTCCCCTGATGATTGCTTTCCCCTTGGGCCTGGTTCCTGAAGCTGGGGGAGGGCCAGCAGTGAGTCTGGGGATGGGCCTATCCCTGGGCATTCATTGACTTACTGCAGATAGGCACTACTAATAGGACTGGGCTTCTTGTTTGCTCTCACTCTGAGGGTTGTCCTTACCATGTCAGCTACTGAAGTTCCATTCATAAGGTCATCCATTCATAAGCTTTCTGCATGTGGATCATCACTCTTCACATGTGAGAGGGGATTGTGGGATTCTAAGCATTCCCCTCCCCTGCCAATAGCCATATAGGGAGTGTTCCTGATCTTTATCCACTGCAGCATTCATACGTTCCTGCCCTTATTTGCTATCAGTTGGGAAGAAGGAAAAGCAGTGCCCCTTCTCTGTTCATGATGGTTATCTATTCTGCTACGAAACTCATGGATCTATGGATCAAGGCCCTGTAGTATTTTGTACTGACTGAAATAATCCCCAAGAATAATAATACCCTCCTTTCAGCATAATTTTTTGTCCTCTTGCCCTTTGCAAATCCTTTTTATTGTATGTCTTAGGATCTGACTAGATGATATGTTAAACATGAATTGGGTTGGGGAACACTCCAACTCGACCCCCATTTACCATGTAACTTACCTTAAAAATGGTGTGTTTGTGGTCCAAATTGGTTTCCAAGCGCTGTGCAGGGGCAGAAGGGTCTTCAGCATTCTCCCCCTTCCAGCCTACACACTTTTTCTTGGAAAAACTGGTCATGGGGGTGAGCTGTTTGTCCCACGGCTGATTCCATGTTTGTTCTCTTTGCAGTTGCCTCCTGCCCCTGCTCAGAGTTTGGGAGTCATTTTGCCCCCCCCCCACTATTTTTAAGGTGAGTTACAGTTAACATGTTAAACACGTGGGCTGTAACATCTAATCAGACCTTGACATTCTACATGAAATGCAGTTCATAGAGTACAAAACAGTGTGTGATCATTTATTTATTTCCTTCATTTATAGCCCACCTTTCTCTCCAAGACTGAAGGCAGATTATATACATGTATATGTCCCCCCCCTTATTCATTTGAAGTAGATCACCAGTTTGGTGTAGTGGTTAGGAGTACAGACTCTAATCTGGAGAACTGGGTTTGATTCCCCGTGCCTCCACATGCAGCTGCTGAGTGACCTTGAGTCAGTCACAGTTCTCTCAGAGCCGTTCTCTCAAGAGCAGTTCTCTCAGACCACTCTCAGCCCCACCTACCTCACAGGGTGTCTGTTGTGAGGAGAGGAAGGGAGGAAGATTGCAAGCTGCTTTGAGACTCTGAATGAAGGGTGGGGTATAAATCCGACTCCCCCTCCCCCTCCTCCTTCTTTCCATTGTACAGATGGGGAACTGAAGCTCAGGCATCGCCCAAAGGCAGTATTAAGGCATGCTTTGAACTTAAATCTTCATGGTTTAAACCCACCACTTAATTAATTGGCCCATACTAGCTCTGCAGAGGAAAGGAAAAATAAGGATTAGAAGAACCATGGACAGTGCCAGAACCTCACCCAAAAGATTCAGTAACTGTGGTCTGTACTAGATGTAACAAGTCCATGGGTCCAACCTATAGATGCTGCTGCCATTTTAAAGTCTAATGAGACAATTTAAAAAATGCCATGAGGGCCTGATGGGATCTGGTGCTTTCATTTCACCCGCAACTTTTCAAGTGCCAAAACAGTGGCACCCACCTACAGCTATTTCAGATCTTGAAAAAGTGCATGAGTGAGGAGGAGGGAAGAGTGACTCATCTCACCATGCTGTGGGCCTGATCAAGATCAAGTCCTCATGGTATTTTTAAATTGCCTCATTGGGTTTCCAAATGGCAGCATCGTCCGTGAGTCTGACCAATGTAAGCTGTCACATCTAGTTTGGACCTGTCTTTCACCTCTGATCCACCTCTCGGTTTCTTGGCTGCTGATGCTGTGTTTGAGTTCTGAGCTGACCATTTCTCAGGCTGAGTGAGTCAGACCACTCTGCCATCCTCTTTGTGCACCCACGTCATCAGAAGAGGTTATGTTTGGAAAGTATTTGTAGCTCACACTCTCAGCAGAACAGCTACCGAGATAGCTTTTCTTTCTTCTTCATGATTAAAACAATTATACAGATTCAATCAATAACATTAAAGGGCAAGCAATAAAAACATGGAATAGTAAAACAGAGGATTGCAGCATGAAAATGCTTCCAAAAAACTAAGTAGCAACAAGAATCAACTGTAAAAAATGTACCTTACTTGTTACTGGAGGAGGCAGGTCTAACTAGCTCAGATCTGAGAAGAACTTAAGCATACATCCGACTTTGGCCTAAGTGAGCATATTTGTAGCATTCTGCTCCCATCATTCCAAGCGGTCTCCCTTCAAAAGATGGAGATCTGTCTGAAAATGGAGATCTCTGAAGAGTGAGGTCAAAGCTAACTAGGAATCTCTATTGGTATGTCTCATAGACACAACACTACATCATACCAAACTGGCTAACCCTGAATGACCATCCATAGACACAGACACAGCATTGCTATAACACTAAATCACATCATGGTGTTGTGATTAGAGTGTCAGACAAGGATCTGGGAGTCCCAGGTTCAAATCCTCACTCTGCCTTGGAAGCTTGCCGGATGACCTGGACAAGTCATGCACTCGCAGCCTAACCTATTTCATGGGGTTGTTGTAAGGATAAAATGGAGGAGAGGAGAACAATGTAAGTTGCTTTGAGTCTTTAGATTTATGAGACCATCTTTGTGGGTGGCTATAATTATCATGACTAGGAGGTACTCAATGGAAATGGTGGTTTTTGGTATGCATCTTGTACAAAAAGCAGAATTCACAGAACAGTAAGGTGTCTACATACACATATACACCCATGCTTGGTAGGCAGGAAAACAAACTTCATGTGGCATCTTATGCTGCAGAGTTTTACTGTAGAATCTCACTTGTAGCTTCACAATATTAGATGCAAACTTTTCCATAGACTTTGCTAGTTAAGCCGTATGTTGATATTGCAGAAGCAATCTGAGCCCTTCCATTGACACTGCATTAGGGTTACCAGATGTCCTCTTTTTAGAGTGTCCTCTTTTTTGAGTGTCCATCCTCTTTTGGGCTCTTTTTAATACCTGGTGAAAATGCCCTGTTTTTGGGTTGGAAGGTTAGGAATATTCCTAGTTAGTAGCAATTATCACAGCTTAAATAGTATGAGTATTTAAATATAGTGATCATAGCAGCCTGGAAATTTGTCCTTTTTTTTTTTTGCTTTTAAAATATGATAACCCTCCATTGCATAGATATCTGAAGCTCTGCATAGGACATGAGTGGCTAGATAGCCCTTGTGAATCCTGTTCTTGTTGGTACCAGCAGCAGGACTGAGACGGATCACTCAGCTTAGTATAGTGGTTAAGAGTGGCAGACTCTAACCTGGAGAACCAGAATCGATTCCCCACTCCTCCACATGGAGCAAGCTGAGTGACCTTGGGCCAGTCACAGGTCTCTCAGAGCTCTCTTGGTCCCACCTACCTCACAGGATGTCTGTTGTGGGGAGAGGAAGGGAAGGTGATTGTAAACTGCTTTGAGACTCCTCAGGGTAGAGAAAAGTGGGGTATAAAAACCAACTTTTCAACTCTTCTTCCTCTTCTAGTTTCCCGCCAGGTATACTATCAAAAGGGGGGGAGTGCCCTGATCTGGATAGCCCAGGCAAGCCCAGTCTCATCAGATCTCAGAAGTTAAACAGGGTTGACTCCTTCAGGTAGTGAAGGGCGGGGTATAAAACCAACTCTTAGAATCATAGAATGTTTGAGTTAGAAGGGACCTTGCAGGTCATCTACCCCCTGCACTCTACAGGATCATAGCTGAAAGATAGCTCTACATACCTACAACATACCCGAAAGATGGTTGTCCAGCCTCCGCTTGAAAATGTCCAGTGAAGGCGTATCCACCATCTCCTGAGGCAGGCTGTTCCACTGCTCAATCACTCTTACAGTTAGGAAGTTTCTCCTGATATTTAGCCAGTAACGACTCCCTTGTAATTTCCACCCATTAGATCTAGTCTTGCAATCTGGAGCTAGAGAGAATAGATCTGCTCCATCTTCTACATGACAGCCCTTCAAATACTTGAAGACTGCAAACTCTTCTTCTTCTTCATCTTCATCTTCGTCTTCGTTGTGTCGTCATTGACATCTTTGTCTCCTCCTCTCCCCCCCACCTCTCCTGGATAGTATTCTTCTTAGTTTGGTGTGTGTACCCTTTGCTGTATTCACCTAAACTAACTTGTAACATACATATGCAATTCTTCTCTCCTTTTTTAAAGAGGAAGAATTTTGCAAATTAGGCCTCTGGGCATATAATGTAACTCTTCTTTCACAAATGATCTTAGGCCCATGGTGGACAGGGACGGGCATGTGAACAAAACATTTCAAGATTATCTGTGTAATCAAACAGGCTTAATTCTGTGGAATGTAGTAATCTATGAATAGATGGAGAAGATCACATTTGAAAGAATTCTGCAGATTGAATCACACCGAGAAGGTTTCTGGAGCACATTCTGTTCGAGCTGATTCTTTCCTCAGATTAATAAGAACATAAGAAAAGCCTTGCTGGATCAGACCAGTGGTCCATCTAGTCCAGCATCCTGTCTCACACAGTGGCCAACCAATTCCTTTGGAGCGCCAACAACTGGGCATAGAGGCCAAGGCCTTGCCCTGATGTTGCCTCCTGGCACTGGGATTCAGAGGTTGACTGCCTCTGTATGTGGAGATTCCCTTTAGTCTCCATGGCTTGTAGCCACTGATAGACCTATCCTCCATGAATCTATCTAGTCCCCTTTTAAAGCTGTTTATGCCTGTGGCCATCACTACAGCCTCTGGCAGCAAATTCCACATTTTTGTCATTCTCTGTGTAAAGAATTATTTCCTTTTGGTCATCCTGAATCTACTGCCCATCAGCATTGTTGGATGTCCTTGAGTTCTAGTACTTTGGAAAAGGGAGAAAAAGTTCTATTTGTAAACTCTCTCCACCCCATGCATAATTTTATAAACCTCTTATCATGTCCCCCCCTTAGTCATCCCATTTCTATACTGAAAAGTCCCAGACTCCAGTTTTTCCTCATAGGGAAGGTGCTGTAAGCCTCTAACCACCTTGGTTGCCCTCCTCTGTACTTTTTCCAGCTCTGCAACGTCCTTTTTGAGATATGGTGACCAGAACTGCACAGAGTATTCCAAATGAGGCTGCACTATTAATCTATATAGAGGCATTACAGTATTGGCCTTTTTGTTCTCAATTCCTTTCCTAATAATCCCTAACACAGAGTTTTTTTCATTGCTGCAACACGCTGGGTTGAACTGCATTGCAGGACTGGGACCCTGACCTTTAGGTGATCTGGTCTGTTTCACACTGGATTTACTTGGAATGAAATTAACAGGTTTTTTATCACAACTTGTTTGGGTATTTGATACAGTGGGTAGGGGCCATAGTCATAGGGGTGGGCATAGAATCCTACATGGGGTTCTGAATGGACCCAGTATAGCGCAAGTCCTCAGAGGTTGCTGGGCAGCCTTCTTGGCAGGTTGATGGTGGAATACAGTGTGAGCAGCTCACACTATCTGTCTCTCAAGCCATTCCTCCTTGGGCTTCTCAGCAGGAGAGTTGAGGTTTCAGCTGTCTGAGCTCATAGAATCCATAATCCCCAAAGTCGTGGCCTTTTTATAACAGAGCATGGCTCTTGTCCTTTCCTCCCCTCTTTGTCATGGTCCCTACTTGTCTGTAATGCACACAGACTAGTATTCAACCTTAGGACACATAATGAGGAAGGCTGAGTTTTCTGGAAGTGTAAAAACAAGATGTGAGAAATATTGTTGCTTTGTGGAAATTATCTTTCTTGCATGCTCGTACTGCTGAAAAACCTGGAAAATAATGTATGTCTATCAAGAGTAACTATGCCTTTATTATTTAAATTCAAACTCTTAAAAATATTGCTGACCTCCATTATCAAGACCAAACTCCACATTACATCCAAGATTCATGATCTGATATCATGATCAGTCCAAGGCAGAATTACCCCCTTCTAAGCCCATTGACTTCAATGAATTTAGAAAGGTACCATATAACTCTGTTTAGGATCGCACTGTCTATTAACGTCCTTAATGATCAGTCATGTGAAACCCTTCGTTCCATGCGTACATATTCCTTTTACAGCCAATGTTGTTTACCATTGCAATTGTGCAGACTTAAATCAGAGTGTGATAGCTGATGTAGAACTGAGATTTCTTCACATATATAAAGCGTCTAGCCCTCTTGCGTTATGATGACCCTATTCAAAATGTGTATGCCATCTCACTGACAGAGTTCTTAGTGTGGCATGGGGGGCTGTTTTTACTCACGGCTCCTCCCCATAGTCTCCCTTTACAACAGAAACACCTCTTTTACTCTTCTTTATTTTCCACTCCTCTCTTGTTGTCCTGCATCAAATAAAATAAGCACCACCCCCAAATTCTGGAAACATTCAAATACCAGATTCAAACAAATGTTAATTGAATAAGCTGATATAAAAGAAAACATTAAAATGTTTTATCAGTGTGGAACAGTATTTTGATTATTTTGACCTGGAATGTGAATATGCCTGGGTATACCGTAATGCACTTGCGTGGATTAATTAGACAGGGTCAGAGAACTGGGAATATAATTTGTAAACAAGATTCTTACTGATGTTGAACTAGCCGGTGCTCAGCTGAGGGAGCTAGAGGCTTAAAGACACTACAATGCCTTTATGAAATGGGGAAGAAAAATTCTGTTTGGAGATCATTCCACTTGCAAGTCAGATATTTCTCTATTTTCCTGACCCTTTCCTCATTCTTTATCACCAGGGCAATTTGCATAAAAATAGGATCTATGCCACTTATGAGTTTGTGTGTCCCTGCTGCTTATTCATCCCTTGAAATCTTAATCCTTTGTGGCATTTATATAGTACCTTTCACCCCAAAGCACTTTACAGTAATTACTAATTGATATAAAAGGATCACTTCATCCACCCCTGACAAGAAATCACCTCTGTGGTGAAACCAGCTGTTTAATCATGTAGAGCGGGGAAAAAAATACATAACCGTTTAATATGGAGAGTAGCCTACACAGGGTTTTGGGTTTTTTTTAATTGAAGGGGAATCTGCATAGATATCCAGACTTCAGTATGGACATTGGCATGCAGAGGGGGCAATTAATAGAATATAATCACTTAAGAAATAAACATGTGAACGTGCCGTTTTAAATTTCCTGCCTTTAAGGCTGATGCAGTTTACTACAGAGAACATATACTACCATTCAGGACATCTCTTCTCTACAGCCAGCCAAAGTTGTTCACAACCTTTAAAATTCCTTTGTGCGTAACATGTCTGATGATAGGGGCATTCTTGATACCTACCCTCAGACTCTGGAATTCCCCACTAGGTCCCAAATATATATGTGAGACAGAATGGATTCAATTTACCAGCACCTGGAAGTCCAGGAAGGAACTGGCTCAAACTGCCTACCCGAGGCCCATTATGATGATTGTCTTTGTATGCCATTGTATTTATTTGTTTAAAGAAAAAGACTTTAAACTAACTTTTTCCCCATGAAGGATGGCTGGTTGCTAACAATAATATCTAAGAAACCAAATATCCTCTTAAGCTATTTACTTATTTAAAAAGGAAGTAGAGGAGGGGGTGTCTGTGACAACTTTGTACTGGGCCCATAGAAAGGATATTTGGGCCCTGTTCCAGTCTGCACCTTAATCATTTTTGCAAGGTCTCTCCCTAAACCCTTGATTTTAAGCAGATACTAAATTTATTATTTATTTAAAATAAACACCGTACACTGTAGGTGACTGTTTTAAGTAGTACTTTTAGGCTAATTCAGTCTAAGAAAGGAGCCTGAAGGAGAGATCATTTAATCTGATATGATCAAATGAGGCAGAGGCTCCACTGGAGAGGTGGGTTGTGGCCACACACACTAAATAATCTACTTTCAATGCACTTTCAATGGCTGAATTCAGACTGGCAGTTGGCAGCAGGAGCCAGTCGTGGCAAAAAAGCCCCAGAATAAACTGTTCCAGGTTTTCCCAGTCACATAGGGCTGACAGATGCGGGAGCATACTGGGAGGAGGCACGCGGGAGCGTTCAGACTGCTGGCCCAGAGGTGCGGCTGTAAACGGCTTTTTCCTCTATGTGTGTATGGGCATATATGCACTCATGCGCATAAGCGCATCTGGCCGATTTGGGGTGGCCCCCGTTGTGCCGGCACCGCATTGGGTGGTAGAGTAGAGCACAGCCAATCCGATCGCTGCTGCCTTATGCGCAAAAACATCTGGTGCACACTGTAGAAGTGGGTTGCTCCCAGCTTTTCGGCTTCACGTTCACACTTCTGGGAAGCGGAATAACGCAGGATAAAGGCGCTCTCCAGGATTTGCTACCACTTTTGTCAGGTATCTTTTATACATGGGAGCGAAGCGGAACAGCACGGGTTGCTTACGGGTGGGGAACGCCAGGCAGATGTGCCTGTGTGAACACCCCCTTTAATCCGCTTGGGAAACACGGCTGAAAAGTGGCTGTAGCGGGGCAAATCGCCAGTCTGAACTCAGCCAATGCACTTTCCAACTGGATTTTGCCAGTTCACACAGTAAAATCCAGCTGGAAAGTGCATTGAAAGTGGATTATTTAGTGTGTATGACTGCAGCTGTGGAGCGCCAAGGAAGGCAGTATGGACGTCCTCTCCAATAAGTGCTATGATTAACTTCAGAATTCCTTTTGGGACCCAAATACCTTAAAACTTTACTTGCAATAATGCTCTTCTGCTCTGAATTATTAATATTGTGGTAGTGATAGTACCTTCTCATCCATATCTGACATTATTTGATCAGTGTTAATGCATAATTTTTTGTTGCTTTGTCCACGTATCGTTCTAGGGACTTCATATAAACACTGAAGCATACTCTCGAGTTTGGGAGCTGAACTTTTAGTTACGAAGGCATGCTGTTCCATCTCTGGGGCACAGTTTCTGTGGGCAATGGGGAAGACAGTAATGTACCACCACCATATTTTAATAGTTAGCCCAGAGTTGTGTCAACTGCAAGTTCTCAGGCTCTTCTTCCCTACCATGGGGAATCTGTTCAGCTTCTTAAACAGGGCTCATGTGACTACGTAACCCTAGAATGCTTCTTTGGAAGACTGGCTTCTTAGAAATTTCTAATAATACAGAAGGCATTTTATTTTCTACTTTTTAAAT
Source organism: Gekko gecko (assembly GCA_029375565.1). Lineage (NCBI taxonomy): Eukaryota > Metazoa > Chordata > Lepidosauria > Squamata > Gekkonidae > Gekko > Gekko gecko. The sequence continues at coordinate 128,767,727 of JAPDNY010000003.1, forward strand.
TAAAATATTAGGGACCCCAAGGTTGTTTCCTAGGATTCCTCCATTAAGGTTGATTATACTTTTTTAGCTATGAGAATTCTAAGTGCCTGTATTGCCAATTACCCTGGACCTTAGAACAAGTAATGGATAATTTCTTTAATGAGAAGTCCTGGGCCTCAACCATGCTGAGAAGCCACATTACCTGACCTGGAATCTCTGCCTCTGAATCTCAGAGGCTCTGTGTTGTATTTTGCTGTGAGTCCCTCCCCCCCACCAGGGTACTTCATAACACCTTTAAAGCACTGGGTGTATCAGAAAGATACATAGTATTTTTAAGAGCAATCAATTACCAATTTTCGTCTAAAGGACCTAGGAGAAATCACCCCCCCTCCAACAAGCTGGAATAAGGTTAGTCTTTTGTTGTTTGACTGTACCAGTCTAAATTTGCCTGCATTTCCCAGATAGCATTTGTAAGTAGCTACTTTCTATTGAAACAAGAAGTGCCAAATTGTGTCTGCTGTTCCCATAATGCAATATATAAAATCTTGATAAAATTACTGTTATGAGAGGAATGCACTCTGTGTATGCTCAGAAGCACTTTTTCTCATTCCTACTTATAGTTGATGAGTAAGTCCTGACATATATGCAGAGTTTGGGATCAAAATACAGAGACATTTGGATTTTGAACAATCCATTAGTACAGTAGCCCATGTTCAGCAGTTACAATGAATGCATGTACAATCCATTTACAGAATACACTTTACAAGTGCATTGAATAATTCTCACATACCATTCAAAGCATGTGCAGCTGAATGTGTAATTGAAATGACACATTTATCCAGGTACTGGACCCTGTGCCATTTGTGAAGTGAATGCACATTGGCTCCTTCTTACAAACAGATGTACATGTGTCCAGTGTAACATGTAAACAGGGTTAGCGAAAGTCATTTGCAGAAAACTATGTCAGGTTTCTAAAATGATCACTACTATATTCTGATGTACTCTACAGAATTTTTATGCTTATTTCAGGCAATACTTTTATTTCCCAGATTTTGGAATCCCTGTTCTTTTCTTCCAGTGGGACCCTTAGCATAGCACACATAGTGCCATGTCCCTAGGGAGAGAATGTAACCTTGGTTAACCATTACCAGTTAGGCTGCTTCTTTTTTCCAGCTGCCCACTAACAAATTAGAAGATAACAACACCTTGGGGGATTCCCTGTAAATTCTCATTATCCTCAAAAGGCAAAAACTCCCCATTCACTCTCTAACAAAACAGCTGCTGCTCCTGTGAAGTATTTTGGGCAAAGAGTTCACAACAATATCTAACTATTTTCTGGATCTATGTGTTTGCATGAGTCTACAAATCCCAAACATGAAATTTTAAGAAGTAATGGAAAAGATACATGGAAGAAGTTGTTTGCATGTGACTTCTAATTTTCATGTGTCTTACTTTCTCATGTGAAATGTTATGCACAACAGAAACTCATCACACCCTGCTTTCTTGATCCTAAATATCTGCAGTGATGTTATAGCCTTCTAAATGTTATTTCAAATTTCTTTCTGTGCCAGAGTTGCTAGGTCCCCCCTGGCCACTGGTAGAGGACGGGGCCAATGCAGCACCATAAAGGGGCAGTAGTTGAGAAGTCCCAGGATTTCTCTCATGGTACACCAGAGTAGGAACCAGAATGCATTCCAGGTGGGGGCTGGAGATTTTCTGGAATTATACCTGATCTCCAGACTATGCTTCCGTGCTTCCCAGAAGTAGTGAACCCAGAGCAGATAACCTGTGTGGAAATGACCAAAGAGAAGCAGGCAGGCACTGCTGTGACTGTGAGTGTCTCTCTAGGTCAAACTATGTGAGACTTTTAAAAGACCATGGGGTGAGGGAGTTACTTGCCCCACTTTGGAGCTGCTTGTGAAGTATTCTGTTTACACACTGGTCCAAATGGACACATAATTCCCTTTGCAAAAATGGTGCAAGGCAGGAGCCCCTCCCTCTGTGCTCTGGTCCTGAGCCCTGGTCCCTCCGCCCTCTGTGCCCTGGTCCTGAGCCAAATCAGGCCCCCACAAGCTCTTAAAACCAGGGCTATTTTGGGGCAGGAACACACAGGAACAGAGTTCCGGCTGGCTCCCAAGTTGGCCATGCCCAGCAGGAACTCATTAGCATAACAGGTCACACCCAACAGCAGAAACTCATTAGGATTGGCTACATTAGGGGTGTGTGGCCTAACATGCAAAGGAGTTTCTGCTACAAAAAAAGCCCTGGCTTTTGACAACAAACAAGGTAAACAGAATAAGAAGCAAAAGGTGGGTGTGGCTGGATGATCACACTTCTGGTAGCATGGGTGTATGGCCTGATATGCTAATGAGCTGTGCTGTCAGGGGTGTGGCCTCATATGCTAATGAGTTCCTGCTGTTGGGTGTGGTCTGTTATGCTAATGAGTTCCTGCTGGGCTTTTTCTACAAAAAAAAAAAAGCCCTGCTTAAAACAACATGCTCTCTAGCTGCTGGGGGAATAGTTATATATGCTCTGAAATACCATGGCTGTGGTCACACTTTCCACTTTTAATGCACTTTCCAACTGGATTTTGCCAGTTCACACAGTAAAATCCATTTGGAAAGTGCACTGAAAGTGGATTGAAAGTGGGTTATTTAGCGTGTGTGACCGCAGCCCATATGTATCTAATGCACCGTATTTGGAAGATGAACCTCTCTGATGATCCCGCCCTCCAGCATTGAATTCTCATGCTAAATTTACACTTTAACCTTGGTGAGTTCACAATAATGTGGGCTAAGAGGTGTGCTGTGAACACAATTGGGATTGTTATTGTTTTAGGCTTTGGCATTCATACTACATGTACAATATACCCTCACACATTTACTTTAAGATCAGAAAGCAAACCAGTCCTTTCTAATTTTATTTTCCATGCACGTCTGGGCTATGGAGACATTCATCAGCTTCTTCACACCTTCTGGTAATTAAATAAATTAAATATGTTGCCAGGAAAAGGACTGAGAGATCCAGTAGCTTAACAATTGCATCTCAAGCCATCTGTTGATGGCTATATTAGACATTGCTATTGAACTCAATACTATGAAGTCTTGGTTCCATCAGTTGGCAGACTCCACCAAGAACCATTCCAGAAGAATAATAATGTTGAGAGAGAGATTCCATGTGGGTCACTGGCTGCTCACATAGCAAATAGTCATGGCCATTTGTTTTCATGAATGGCAAATATGTGCATTCTTTTTTCTGGGGAAAGAGGACATGTGAAAATATAGAAAGAGTTGGTGAGGAGGGATGGGTGCCAGAAAGGGGGACAAGCTAGAAGAGGGTGGTTGGGAAAAACATTGTGCACCATCTCTTGTTTGAACCCCTTGTTTCCTACTTACATAAATGCCTGAAGGATCATGATGAAGAAGGTAGGGGTGCTAAAGGAAGAACCATCATACCCATTGTTACCTTTTCTTCTTCTCCCATTGTTGGCTTTCACACTACTCATGTAACTTGTAGTTCCTTAGCGGCAATGTCTCTTTTTATCTTGCTGTATAATGTAACATTCATTTAGTTTTTTGTTTCCCTCATTCATCTCCTGCTTTTCTTGCTGAGACTCAAGATGGATTACGGAGTAAAAACAATGTTCACATACGACATAAGACATGTAATAAACTATGTACTAGGATTAGAGAATAAGAAGACCATGCAAACAACCAACTGCCTACGGGCAGGGTATGCTATAAACAATACAGGAAGTGGAAGGGCAAGGTATAAGACCATGCAGTAAAAGCAGGTAATACCTACAATAATCATTGCTGTAGACTACAATGATATTCCATTTTATAGGTGCTCTATTGGACCATTCTGTTCTGCAGTTCTAATTCCTTTATAAAAATACTGTCCTGAACGTTTCTGCTTTGCATATTCTGCAGAATCTAGGGTTGCCAACTCCACCTTGAGAAATTTCTGGAGATTTGGGGGGTAGTGCCTGGGAGGGTGGAATTTGGGAAGGGGAGGGAGCTCAGCAGGGATGTGATGCCACAGAGTCTGCCCTCCAGAACAGCTGTTTTCTCTGGGGGAACTGATCTCTGTAGTCTGGAGATCAGTTGTAATTTTGGGAAATATCCAGACCCCACCTGGAGATTGGCAGCCCTAGCCCTCTGGCATGCATCGGCTTGGTTCACGGAAGCATGTGTTCATTTCGTGATAACTCTGGTATCAAGCGATGTCCTGCATGTGCAATTAAGTGAGTAATCCACAGATCTAATATAATCAAAAGTTTATTAGTTGTTGTAGATTGGCATTGTAGCATCTGACGTTTCATCAGCAGCTGTGGCTGGCATCCTCAGAGGTATAACACAGAATGATGGAGTACTCTCTGTGCCTTCAACTACATATTAATCAAAAGTTTCTTATCTACAACATAAAGCTTTCCTATGAGTTCAGTTCACACCATTTGTGAGTTATCAATTGTCCCGTACACAAGCGTGCATGCTGTCATCTGTGAAGACCATGCAAATGTCTATGTATGCACTTGAAAAGCAATAGTTGGGGGCAGGGGTTTGAACAAATTTACACTGGACAGAACTGACACTGGTGTAACCTTCACACACAAGTCCCCTACCAGTGTATATTTGTAGAGTAAATGCCATGAATGAAATAGCCTTTAGACAGGAGGGTAAATTTAACTGCTCCTGAAGGATACCCCATATATACATTCCTGAATTGGGATAGAGATTAACTTCAAACTGGAAAAGTCTCCCTTAACTGGCTTGTTGTACAGGCTTACACAGTTTTCCCACTTTGTACATGTTAATGAAGTTTTAATGTTTTTAGCGTAATACATACTCTTGATATCTCGATGTAATTTTCCAATTTACATTTAATTTAAGGGGGGGAGCACGAAATCTGTTTCAAGGGGGAAAATAAAACACTTGTAATTGACTTCAGGAATATCATCCAATCTCCCCTTAAATTGAGATGCCAGAGTGACTACATTGCCGTTTAAATCAGATAACAAAATTATTCCAGGTATAAGAAGACGGTGAAGAGATCTGTGGTAAATAGCCTGTGAATTCAAATGCAGCCTGCATCTCTCTTGAGATTTCTCAGTTCCTACACATTAGACAAATAAATTGGTAGTTCACCTACTGCATCCTGGTAAACAAACATTTTTCAGCACAACTCTCTCTTCTATCCATTAAAGCAGGGCTGGTTTCCAATACTGTAAGGAGCTGTGGCACAGTGATGGCTCTTTGAGTTAGAATTCAGAATAATTCTTGGCAGGACACTAATGAAAAAACAACTAATTCTGACAATTTACCATAGTAACTGAAACATTCATGTTATTAATGTCAGCATGATCTAAAACTGAAAGCTCAACCACAGTGACACACACAGCTTTCAGCCATTTTCTCTTCTCTTGAAGGAAATCTAGCAGGAATTCAGACTGTCATTTAAATGCTAGCTCTGTTCCATGAAACTAAAGCAGAGCAGAACCAAAAGGGAAGGATGCTTTGGACAGAGGATCAGACCTTTCCTGTTATGTGATTTAAACTTATGAAGGACAAATCGGGAAAGCTTTGTTTGGATGAAATGGCTACAGTCTCAAGAGGAACTCTTGGTTACAAACTGTGCAGAAATCACATCGTTTTACACCCATGGGGTCCTTCTCCTTAATCCCAGCTATTATGCCAGGGAGAAGGAATATTTTAACCTAGTCTTTTTCTTGTTTTGCCAGTTTTATAATGAAGGGAGATTTCCTTTTCTTTTAACATAGCAAAACGTGTTTTCTTCACAACATTCCTAAGTGGTAGAGTTCCAAAAGCCTGTATCATCTGATTCTTCAAACAGTGTCTATCAGCTGTCAGATCAATTTATGCTTCATATGTTACCCCCTTTGTAGTCACTGTACCAGGCCAGGCTGCAACCATTGTGGTACAAAAAAAGCCACTTCAGCAAGCAAGAATCCATCTTCTTTGTCTGATTCTATTAGACTCATTGGCCTTTTTAGGCTGGGTTCCATCTTTCCCCTTCACTGATAGTAGATTGTCAACTCCAAGTGAGAAATTCCTGGAGATTTGGGGATTGGAGGCTGGGGAGGGACCTCAGTGGGGCATAATGTCCTAAAGTCTACTCTCCAAAGTAGCCGTTTTCATGAGGGAAACTGATCTCTGCAGTCTGCAAATAACTTATAATTCTGGGAGATCTCCAGGTCCCACCTGGAACTTGGCAACTCTAATAGATGGAGATGAGCAGTCTCTTTGAAGATTATATAAAAAGATGTTTTTGAAGATTACATGGACTTAGATTGATTGTTGATATCTTTATGAATTATTTACTGTTACAGCAGGAAGTGTTACCATCGGTGTTCCCTCTAAGCTGAGTTAGTGTGAGCTAGCTCAGTTTTTTAGCTCACACATTTTTGTCTTAGCCCAGGAAGGATGGCTCCAGAGCAAACTAATTTATGCAGTAACCAAATCACTTGATCACAACTTTAATGCCAGTAGCTCACTAAGTAGAATTTCTGCTCACCAGACTCCACAGCTTAGAGGGAGCATGGGCATGGATTCCTTCATACTTTCCTTCTTACCTGGTAACACATGGCAGTTCTGTTTGCCCATGTTATATTTAGTTACAATTAATGATTGGATTGTTCAAAGTGCTTCACATCCATAACCTGGTTGTAATTCTGGAAAAATCCAGACAGCTTGTTGGTACAACACAAGCCCAACAGAATACCACTGGTGGTCACCTATAGCTCACAACAACCCAAACCAGTTCAACACATTATTAAGGACCTACAACCCATTCTGGATAGTGACACAGGCACTGGGGGGCCAACCTTTTCTTGCTTTCAGACAACCTACTAACCTAAAACAACTTCTCACCCACAATGATAAACTACTTAACAGTAATATGGACTCTGGTACCAAGGCCTGCAACAAACCAAGATGTCAACTTTGCTCTCATGTAGAGCTTAGCAACACCATCAGTGGACCCAGCAACATCAGCCACACCATCTCAGGCTCATATTCCTGCTCATCCTCAAATGTGATTTATGCCGTCATTGAATTGAATTGAATGAATGAATGCGTCAGCAATGCCCTTCCATTCTCTACACTGAACCAACAGGCCAGTCCGACAAAGAATTAATGGACATAAGTCTGACATCAGAGACCACAACATTAAAAAAACATTGGGGGGGGGGCATTTTAACCTTCCAGGACATTCAGTTGCCGATCTAAAAATAGCAGTTATCTTTCAAAGGAATTTCAAAGGATGATTAGAAAGACTGCTGAATTGCAGCTGATAACAGAGCTCAAGACAATGCATCTACCTGGACTGAATTGAGACCTAGGTTTCCTGTCTCATTACCAATGCTGATTTCTCTATGCTTACTACCCCTCTTCATATCACACCCAATCCAATTATACCTGCTATTGTCACTTGCCTGCTAATGTCATTTGGCATCTAAAAACACTCCATTTCCCAATATATTAAACAGATGGATTCACATTCTGGCTGTAAAATGAAGAAGTGAGCAGTGGCTCACGAAAGCTCATAACCTACCAAAAAAAAATTGTTTGTCTTTAAGGTGATACTGAACTCTTACTCCTTTCTACCGCTACAGACAGACTAACATGGCTACCCATCTTGATCTATCTGGGAACATCCTGGTAAGGTAAGTCAGTAACTATCCCCTTGTCTCAGATGGGGGGAGTTTGAGACTGAGTAGCTTGCCTAAAACCATTTCACAAATCATGTGACAGAGGTAAAATTCAGACTGATGACTTTAATCTCAATCTTGTTCATGGACAACACCAGCTCCAGGTCTGAAGGAGAGGCCAACATATCCTAACATTTAGGAATATGCTGAGAATACATGCTGGAGAGCTGTGATTCTGTGGCAAGCCACAGCTACTGTGAAGAGGGAAAGATTTTCCAAGGCTTTGCTTTTTTTCATTACTACTCCAAAACCCTGATCCAGAATGTCTAACTGGCTCGGAACATCTGATGACTGCCCACAAGGCCTTTCCTATTCATTGTAGCACAGGAAGCAAAACTCTGTGCATTCTTTTACAGATCAGGGCTGCTCCCCTCACTGAAATGAATGAGATATTTGAGGTGTACCAGAGTCCCACTGAAGTGTGGATTTGGACACCTAGGCATTATATCCTAGTCTACAAATTTCAGTGGAACAACATGGCTGATTTTTTACTGTGTTTCTCTTTGGAACTGCAAACCATCCCTTAGAGATTGATTTTATGAATTGTGGTGTCGACCTCTCAGCTTGGGGATTGCAATTTTTCAGCCATGTCAGCCTGTGGCAAGGCAGTCTTGAGCATGCTGCCACCCCATGCTGAGCTGAGCCTGGACTCACTTTTGGCATGCCACTGATAGAGTTACTAAAACGGTTGACTCTGGCAATGCTGTGAATATAGTGTATCTAGATTTCAGTAAAGCATTTGACAAAGTTTCTCATGATATCCTTGATGATAAGCTGGTTAAATGTTGTCTGGATGGTGCAAACAGTGGATGGATTCATGGTTGGTTGAAAAATCATACCCAACGAGTGCTCGTAAATGGCTCTGCGTCTACATGGAGGGAAGTCTCGAGTGGAGTGCCACAGGGCTTGGTCCTGGGCCCGGAGTTGTTCAATGTTTTTATAAATGACCTGGAGGAAGACATAGAGGGGATGCTTATCAGATTTGCAGATGACACAAAGCTGAGTGGGATTGCTAACTCTGAAGAAGACAGAGTCAGGATTCAAAATGATCTAGATAGGCTGGAACAGTGGGCTGAGGCAAATAAAATGAAATTCAATAGAGATAAGTGCAAAGTCCTACACCTGGGCACAAAAAATCAAAGGCACAGATATAGAATGGGAGGGACTTGGCTTGACAGCAGCTCATGTGAAAGGGATCTAGGAGGTATGGTTGATCACAAGCTCAACATGAGCCTGCAGTGTGATGTGGCTGTGAAGAAAGCTAATGCAATCTTAGGATGCATTAACAGAAGCATTGTGTCCAGATCACGGGTGGTGTACTTCCACCCTATTCAGCTATGGTCAGGCCTCACCTGGAGTACTGTGTCCAGTTTTGGGCACCACACTTTAGGAAGGATGTTGACAAGCTTAAGTGTGTCCAGAAGAGGGTGACCAGGATGGTGAGAGGTTTGAATCCAAGTCTTATGAGGAAAGGCTGAGAGAGTTGGGTATGTTTAGCCTGGGAAAGAGAAGACTTAGACGGGACATGATTGCAGTCTTCAAGTATTTGAAGGGCTGTCATGTAAAAGAAGGAGCAGATCTATTCTCTCTTGCTCCGGATTGCAAGACTAGATTTAACAGGTGCAAATTACAAGGGAGTCGTTACCGGCTAGATATCAGGAGAAACTTCCTAACTGTAAGAGTGGTTGAGCAGTAGAACAGACTGCCGCGGGAGGTGGTGGATGCTCCTTCCCTGGACTTTTTCAAGCGGAGGCTGGACGACCCTCTTTTGGGTATGTTGTAGGTATGTTGGGCTATCTTTTGGCTATGCTCCTGCAGAGTGCAGGGGGTTGGACTAGATGACCTGCAAGGTCCCTTCCAACTCTAACATTCTATGATTCTATGATAACGATTGGGAAGCTACATCTGTATGCTAAAAGCTGATGCAGGTTGAACTCCACATATGGTTGATGGCCATGTAATCACTCCACTTTGGGCTGCTACAGCTGAAAATCAACATAAAATTACTGGGGGGGGGAAATGTGGCTGCCATTGGGTGACAGGGTCATGTGCCCTCATCTGAAGATAAAGAGGGGTGAATCAACAATCCTTGATCTTGGAAAGTGTTATCGACTTTTTCGAAGCACTTCAACTCTGATTCACCCCTTGAATGTGTAAACAAATGAGTTTGAACTTATGGGTTGCCTTTCATCTCAGGATAATTGATTGTAGAGCGAGGCTCAGGGGTTCCAGAGCTCGGTCCTTATGAGCTCATCTCATGTCCCTGGTGGTTGCTGCGATATCTTCATGGCCCTTATGGAGCTACAGAGAGGTAACAGGGAGACCAATTATGCAGTTTATGGTGATGTATTAAATTAATCATATTCCTCAAATAACCTTAGGCAGGAGTTTTTCTAATACTGAGTGCGCAAATTCAGCATGCCTGGCACGAACAGCCACAGAAGGACTTCTACTGGTCTTGTGCTGCGGATCCCTGATAATCTAAAATTCAGATGTGGAGGGAGAGGGGAAGGCCAATAACATCAATATGGTGGCAAAAATAAACAGCCCCAAATAAAGGCAGCCCCTTGTGATAGTTGGAAGCTTCTCTGTCAGGTTCTTTCCCACCCCTTCTTTGCTGCTGCATCGGGCATGGCGGAAGTGACAGAGAGAGAGGTGTGTGTCAGATCCGCATCTGCATTTTTAAATCAGTTTTGTGCATCACAGCATGAAACTGTTCTAAACATGCAAATACAGCATGAAACTGATTTTAAAATGCAAATAAAAATTCAACCAGAGAGAGAGAGAGAGAGAGAGAGAGAGAGAGAGAGAGAGAGAGAGAGAGAGAGAGAGAGAGAGAGAGAGAGAAGGGATGTGAGTGACCCATACCTCACTTTTACTGAATCAAAAGAAATACTGGATTTCCAGAGGATTTCACTGAAAAATGGCAAAATGTAAACTTAATTGTTTAAACTGCAGCAGAAAAGAGCTTAGTTTACAGCCAGTTAGCAAGAAGTTGTACAGCCATACCTGGGACAGAAAAATATATGCAGTCTAAGCTCACTTATTACCCATACTTACTGGAAAGGAGGATGAACCTAAATTTACAATGACCCCTACCCAAGATCAGCACAAATAAATGTATTACTGAACTTAGTTTCAGTTGTATGCAAATGTAGGACCCAGGACACCCACTCTTGTTCTTGACAACACATAGGGGAGGAATCTAGTCTTCCTTTGGGGTAACTTCAGAGGGAACCAGCTACTAGATGGTTCAATTAGTCTTCCTTTTGGTTCAGTACCTGAAAGAGGATTACCCTGTAACCTCCCCTCCTCCAGATCTTTACTCTGAGACGTGGCAGGGCACACAAGTAGAGTGTAAAGTCAATGGGATTACATTTTCCTAATTATTTCTTGCTTCGAGTTTACATCGCCAGCACAGAATGAGATCAGCCGGGACTTGCCTCTCGAACAACTCACTCAGACTTAATCATTGCTCACATAAACAACAACAACGGGGGGGGGCAGAGAGCAGAGGAGGCTGAGAAAAGACAGAGAAGTGCTTCTTCAGTCACAGTTGCAAGGAACAAAAAGCTGGAGGGAGAGAAAAGCTGTTGGACCGCCACCAAATCTCCCTCGCTAGAGACGGGAGCCCATCTGCTGAGCTCTGCAACTTAGCTTTAACTACCATTCAGTTTGCGTCTCTGCAGAGATCAATCTGTAGTGCTGGCAGATGGACCCCTGCTTCCCTGAGTCGCTCTGTTATTTGTTTAATAAATTTAATTAATATCCATACTGCACTGGATTGCTCCCAGAAAAGGGGGCTGTGGCTCTCTCTTTGCCTGATAACTACATGATGAGTGATTTCCCAGAAAAGACCAGATAACAGTGCCCCCCAGGCCACTGAAAAATTAAAAGTGCCATGTGCTTACATTGCTCTGCATGTATTTTTTGCAGTTGCACTAATGTGTTTGTGAAGGCTACTTTAACTTCACAAATTTGTGTGATGGGTGGGGGAGGGAGTCAACATGCTTCTTGTTTCATATCAGTTACAGAATCAGCAGGGATAAAGGAGCATCAGCTATAATTGCACTTCTGACCATTTTATCTATTTGCCAAAGGGGGGGGGACTGGTTGATGAGAATGCCCTCTCAGACAAATGCACATTTTTTTTACACATTTTGTAAGGCTACCATGATTGTATTTGGCATGTTCTAATGTTTAATAAGAAAGAATTTACATTTTAAAACAGCAATAAAGATGTCTTTCAGTACAATCTTAAGAACACTTTCCTGGGAGTAAGTTCCATTGGATAGATCTGAGTAGGATTACTCCTTTACAGTGCCATGGTATGTTAAAGAGACCAATGCCTCACACAATGGCAGTTTAAAACTTATACAAATTCAATAGTTTTTCCTTTTCTTCATTTGTTTACTTACTCCTTAATAGGGACTCAGGGTGGCTTACAACATTATTCCTTTCTCCATTTTATCCTGACAACAACCCTGTGAGGTAGGCTAGGCTGAGTGTCCGTGACTGGCCCAAGGGCACCCAGCCAGCTTCCACAGGAGAGTGGGGATTCAAACCTGGGCCTCCCAGATTCTCATCTGAAATGCTAGCCACTATAAGCACAACAATAGAAAAGGCTTGTGTCACTACACTGATCTAACTGGGGTTACAGGAATTCAAATGTCAAAAGGATTAATACCTAGCAAGGTGGAGTAGCCAAGGACATCTGGAATTAACTTGGCAAGTTACAAAAATCTGCTATTTAAAATAATTTATTTTAATTGCTAACTATATTTATAAGATCAGTTGAGATGATTTTTAAATGATCAGCCTTATACTGTTTCATTTTACTGTAAAGCTGGCTTTTTATATGTGCAAGTAGCACAGTGAACTGTGTCGTGCTTGGAAAATATGCCACATGTGTTATTAGTTTTGCATTTGAAGTGCTGTTTACCAGAGCAATCCTGAGCCATGCCCGTGCTGCAGCAGCCAGCCGGCTCCCTAAGGGGCAAGTTACACTACAGCAGGGGAGGGAGAGTAGTTGGCTACTGACGAGGCCACGTCCATGGCAATTCCACCACAGCATGGTGTAGTGTTGAGGTGGAGCTGGCATGAGGAGCAGGGCACTTCAAGTCGATGGGAGCAGCCAATCCCAGGAGAGATGTTGAACGTCATAGGAGAGCGCCATTCCCCTCTCCTGTCCTGCTCCCACAGTGATGACAGGCATGAGTTGTTCATGCATGGTGGCATGTCCCATGGCCAAGCCCCCCAAACCCCACCCACCCCCAAATACTTCGAGTCTGCCAGCTGCAGACCCACATGAACCCACATGATTCCGTACCCCCTCAATGCTACTTGCATGAATGCCTTCCCCCCTGGGTGCCAGAAAATGGTTGTGCTACCTCCGGAGCTGTCATTCCACCCTGCAACCTCTAATTCCAGTCCCAGAGCACAGATTGTATTGCTAGGGACCATCATTCCACTCTAGGGGCTGTCATTCCAGTCCCAGAGTAGTCTATCTTGGCCCAGAGACTTTAATGGGAAATCTATTCCACATTTTCGTAGCAACTTTTTTTGTGCCATGATGTATTTCAATGGAGTCCATGCAAGTCAATTGCCATTCCTGGCTCCCTTTATCTCCAGTGGGCCTTCAATCCCCTCCCAGTGTTTCCAGTGGGCAGTACATCCCAAGAATGGAACCTGGGCCTCCCAGGTCCAGCCTCACACTCAAACCGTCTCTGGCCCCTCCCCCTTCACACAGAAGCCTGCAAGGAGAGAGAGGGAACCTGTCTGTGCAGCTGGGTCCCTGCTGTGTATAGCATATCACTATGACCTGTGGGGACTGAGCAACCCTCCACAGCCACCCACAGCACCCAAGAGCCCTCCCTCTGAAACATGTACTCAGGAAGCCCGCAAGGGGAGTGGCAGATGAGGTGGAGAGGGACTGGGGCAGGGAGGGGTGTGGAGCTCCTGTCACATAGCAGAAACCAAGCAGTAGAGACACACTTGTGACACAATATAGACTTTATTGCCCTGGAATCCATGGCAATGGGTGAGGATTCTGTTCACTGCTACCTTGGGGATGGAGGATCCCTGGCATGGCATCACAGGTGGAACTTGGAAGGGATTTCTTGGCACGATGCTCCAGCTCAAGAGGAGGGCTGGAACAGCAGACTGTACAGAGTGCATGTTGGGGGGCAGAACTTGCCACACACACAAGTCTTTGTGTTGAATCTCCACCTGCAAGACAGAAAAACAGAGCCATGGCAACTGGGCAAAAGTGCCATCCCAGCCTCAGCCATGGATGTCTTGTCCTGACAGTGTATGCAAATGCAGCTCCATTGGGGGGAGTCTCACCATGACCCCCACCTTGAGGCACATGGTGGAACCAGCTAACTCACACTCACCTGTCCTATATTGAAGTGCTCCTGGATTGCTTGCAATGCAACTGCTGCTATTAAGCAGACTAAGCACGTGCTTAGGGCACCAGGGCCAAAGGGGGCACCACAAAGTTGGGAAAAGTGTGAAAAGATGTAGAAAAATGCCTTTCAGGTCATGAATATTGGAACTTTGATACATTTAACTTGTGAAATATTAAAATAGACCTTGTATTGCATTTTTGTAGAACTTTATGTAGCCAAAGCTTGGCTTAGTTTGTACAGTATATTGCGTTATCATATGAATAATTTTTTGTATTGCTGCAACCTGCTTTGTATATCTGGTCAGAAAGGCCAACTAATGGACTGGGTCAGTGTGGAAAGGAGGGGGGCACCAAGATTGGTCAGTGCTTAGGGCACCAGTGAGCCTTAATCCGCCTGTGGCTGCAGCAGATGCAGATCAAGCCTCTGATATTGTAAGGGAATGATGTTCAAGAGACATTTGCCAAGCTGGTTCACCATGTGCAGTGGAGCAGCTGCCAGACCCTGCCCCCAACTACGGACACACCCTGTTCTCTGCCAAAAGGTGGGAACCAGGCAAATGATGGAACAGTGTCCCTCCCCCCGATCTTCCAGAAAACTTATCAGGGATCTTTTCCCATGGCATGTCAGGAGCCATGGCTTCTGCTGCCACTGCACAAACCCAATACTGGGCTTGCATGCAGGAGGTGCTGTCAACTGAGGGGAGAGGGGACCCGGCTAGTGATTCTAGTGATCCTCCCCCCTGCTTAACTGTCAGTGTGTTGTTGCCCTTTGGGTTGAACCTCCCACAATGGGTTCCTGTTAGGGTTCTGAAATGGGGGAGGTCAGCCACGGAGTACAAACATTGCTCTCCTTGCTGATGGTCAGTGCCAAGTGCTTGCCCTGTAGGGCCAAGTGCCTTGTCTGTGCTTCTCCCACCACCAAAGTGCCATGCCGCTCTAAGTCCATTTGGCAGGGAGCTCCAAGACAGAGTCCTGTGCCACATGCTGTAACTACTGAGTTGCAAGGTGTCCTGGTGGAAGTTTTTGTAGAATGGGGGGGCTGCAATTGGGTGCTGGGGAGGACACTTGGCCACCATGGGAAGGGAGGTGATTGGCGGGCCGAGCCTGTAGTCAGCATCCCGAACTCTTCCAAGCCTAAGGGGCAGGGCTGCAGCAGCAGGGGTTGACTCTGACAGATTCTGCAAAAGTAGTTGTTCCACCCTCGGTCTCCTGTTTTCCCCAGTTTTCCTGCTCAATTTCCCACTATTTGCTGCAGGGCTGCATTTTGATCCACATCTCCCCCCAATTTCCCCCCTGCGACTTCTTTGATCCTTATTTTTTAGGACCAAGAAGAGCCGGGGGAAACTGGAGGGAGATGCGGGTCAGAATGCAGCTGCACAGCAAATAGTGGAAAACTGAGCAGGACAACCAGGGGAAATGGGAGACCAGGAGCGGAACAACTGCTTTTGTGAAATCAGTCTCTATTTTCATGTTCAATGGGTGCCTATGGGATATGCCATGTTTTTTGTTGATGTAACTTTCTGTCTCTGGCAGGGGGCATTCAAAGGCTGAAAGGGCTCAGGGAGCTGACTAACCCTGGCCACATCCCCAGAACTGCCCACAACCATGCCGGTTCAAGGGCCTACATCTCAGTTGTGCTGACAGGTGGCCACTGCAGCTCATTATTGGTGCCCGTGTACAGTGGAGTGCCACTAGAGGCCTGCACAATCGTGTCATTTAAATTGGCATAAATGGGGCTTATGCTGGTGTAGGTGTAAGTTGGCTCCCAGAGCACTTTCAGCCCCACCACCCCGGATTGCTCTGCCAGTTTAAGGAAATCAGCTTTCCTTGATGGGTATCATTTGCAGGAAATATCCCTTTACAAATCCCAAAATAAATTGAGCCAGAGTCCATTTCAAGGTATTTAATTGTATTTTCCTTCTTTAACGTTATACTTGTCAAAAAACTTACCATAGATTTATCTTAAGATGTGTTGTCTACAGGGCTATTTTTGGGCAGGAATGCACAGGAATGGAGTTCCGGCTGGCTTCTGAGTTGGCCATGCCTACAGCCTCCCTCCCTCGGGTTCCCCAGGTGCCTTGCAAGCCACGGGGTGCCTGAGGAAGCCAAGCTGATCCAGGGAGGGAAGGCAGTTTAAACTGCCTCTCCTCTTCAGGTTCCCCAGGCGTCCCGCAGCTGCAGGGCACCTGGGGAAGCTGATCCAGAAACTGCCTTCCTTCCGTCGTGTTCCCCATGCACCCTGCAAGCTGTGGGGCACCTGGGGAAGCCAATCCTGGGAAGGAGCTGCACCATCAGGGGTGTGGCCTGATATGCTAATGAGTTTCTGCTGTTGGGTGTGGCCTATTATGCTAATGAGTTCCTGCTGGGCTTTTTCTACAAAAAAAGCCCTGGTTGTCTATGTGATCTACTAACATGAATTTGGTACTTCCTGGAAATCCAGTTACCTGGAGGGGAAGCATTTATGCAACTTTTGGTGGAGTCTCTTATGCAAACTTGCATCTGAAAAGTGAACCTGTATAATTCAAGCTGTTTTCCACATTAATCCTTTTTGTCTAACATTTTCTCATGCAGTTAAAGGAGGAATTAAAATTATAGTGATGCCAGTGACTCGTATGACATGCATGAGTCACAACATAGGGGTGGTGGCTCAGTGGCTGAGTGCCTGCTGCATATGCAGAAGGTCCTCATTTCAGTCCCTAGCATCTCCAGTTCAAGGATCTCAACCAGCAGATGCTGGGAAAGACCTTTCCTCTGTGCTGCTGGCAGGCAGAACAGAGAATGCTGAACAGTGCCTGAGCTAGCCGAATGGTCCAACCAGGTATAAGCAAGCTTCATATTAATTAAGCATGTACGTCCATTAATTTCAGTGGATTGAAGTATACCTAACTCTTTGCTGAATGGTGGCCAATGCCTTTGCAACCTGGAACAAGTTGAAATAGCGTGCAGTTAGGAGCAGGGCTGTCAACGTGTATTTTTGCATTGGTGTATCTGCCTGTGATGCTGGTTTAATATTGAGGTATTTAGTGCTGGAGGGTGATAATGCTATGTTTTAAGTGGTTACATTGCTATTCAGGAGTTGGAAACAGTAAAATGAAACGGCAAAGTAAATACTTTGGTATATTAATTTTATATCATAAATCATACCTGAGGTGATCCAGATAAAGCTATCATTGGCCAAGTTCAGATGGGCAGTTTGCCCTGAGATAGGCATGTTTCAGCAACGTTTCACAAACAGATTAAAGGGGCCATTCACACAGGCACATCTGTCTGGCGTTCCCCAGCTGTACTCAACCCGTCTTGTAACACTTCCCTCCTGAGTTTAAAAGATACCTGGTGAAAGTGTTAGCAAACCCTGGAAAGCGTGTGTATCCTGCGTCCATCCAGCACCAACAAAGTGTGAATGCTAAAAGCCGCGATTTTTGATTGTGCATATCTCTGGATCACAAAAAAGAAAGCCGCACCTTACAGCCGTGCCTTCACCAGGGGTGGGCCAACAGTGTGAACCCTCCCTTGCGTGTCTTCCCCAGTATGCTCCCGCATCAGTCTGTGTAGTGTGACCGAGAAAACCTGGAATGCGTTGTTCTGGGTCTTTTTTGTCACGACTCCCTCACGCTTCAAACTGCCAGTCTGAACTCAACCCTTATTCTCGCATGTTCTATGGAATACTTGGATCCCACTCTTGACCTATGGGGAGCGGAAGGGAGGGTGGTTGAAAACCGCTTTCAGACTCCCTAAGGTAGAGAAAAGCAGGGTATAAGAAGAGTAGGTTCTTATACCCTGCTTTTCTCTACCTTAGGGAGTCTGAAAGTGGTTTTTAATCACCCTTCTTTCCTCTCCCCATAACAGGCACTTTGCAAGTTTTAATGGAACTGTGACTGGCCCAGGATCACCCAGCAGGCTTCTGAAGAGGCGTGGGGAATCAAACCTGGCTCTCCAGATTAGGGATGGGCATGAACCAGTTTACAAACTAAAGTTTGTGATGAATTTTGGCTGGTTTATGCTTTGTAAAGTCAAGTTTGTGGCAGGTTATCTGGCACAAACTTTCCATGAACTTTCAAGATGTTCTTGGAGGTTCATGAGATTTCATGAAAGGAGACATTCCCAGACAGACTATCCCCACTCAATCAAAATGTTTACAGAACTTCAAAGCAACAACTTGGAGGGCATGTAGAGGAGCATGGAGGGACCCTGCAACTTTGATGTCTCTAGTTTGCACAGGATCCATTTTTCACTCCTGAACCTTGGTCATTTTGACAGGCGCAGGTTCAGGAAGTTCAGGAGTATATAGAACAGATCCTGTGCAAGCTAGAGAGACCAAACTCATACAGAACCTCCCCTGGATACTGCTCTACATGTCCTCCAAATTTGGGGTGACTAGCTTGCACAGGATGATAAGAACATAAGAGAAGCCAGTGTTGGATCAGGCCAATGGCCCATCCAGTCCAACACTACCACACTGGATGATGTTAAACCACTCACTCTCTCTAAGCCTCTTGGAGATGGTTCTGAAGACAAATATGTATGAGACTAAGTATGCTCTCCTGAGGTTCTGAGAAAGAGTGGGATAAAAGTTAAATTGACTAATTTTCTTATTTTGTTTTGCAATTGATCATTCTAGCCCTTCCCCCCATTTTCAGCTGCATATAAAATAATTCATTATCAATATTGACATATCTATTGGTTCTAGAAATAACCTCTATCAAAGGAATTCTTGCATTTCTGATTTCCTTATTCAGAACATATGTGATCGGCTTTCAGAACATATGTGATCGTCCACAAAACAAATATATATTGTATTATAAAATAAGCTGTTATTTAATAACCTAACCAGAAATCAAAGTCAACAGAAAGTCAAAGTTGGATTTCATGAGATATTAAAGGATTGATTGGATACACAGAGAAGTACTCAAAGCTTTCAGATCCTGAGTTCCATTGAATTTAGCAAGGCTTTTGGTTCCATAGTCTTGAGGGGGCATGATAGATAGCAATAGTTACACGTGAATTCTTGAACAATTCTAATCTACTAACAATCATTTACTTTGTAGTTCTGGTAGGTGGAGTATCAGAGAACATAACAATACATGTGTGATCTTGGCATGTTTAGTTAGATAAAACTGACAATTTTTTAGTGGCACAGAAAAACTGATAAAAGGAGTATATGTAAGTAATCCTTTAATTTTATTCCCAAATCTAACTACGGTACAGTATGTGTAACTGCTTATATGGCGTTACCACTGTAGACTCATTGTGGGTAGCACAATTTTTTGGGGTTATGAAATTCTCTAATACACAGTGATAGTGTTATATAAATAAATGAATTAACTAATACATACATAACCATTCCATTCTTATAAGACTGATGATGACAGTTGTGATGATGATGATAATGATAAAAACTGTATGTATGATTGCAATTTAGCTTCAAAAAACACTGGAACTATCTAGTCATAGATCTTCTGGATTATTATCTAATGCATGAAACTCATGTAACTTCTGTGCTTCGAAATACAGAATACTGCTATTGTTTTTAGCAAGAGTACTTGGCTACATTTATTACAAGCAATGTTTCAACAGAAAAATGTCAGTATATCAGCTTGTGTTTGATGTCATTGTAATTAATGTAGTGTACATTTAAGTTTCACTAAAAACGCTCTATTAAATTAAAAGGAAAATGCAGTTGAGATTTATTTTCGCAAGGCCTGATATTGTTGGTTTTCATAGTGGAGCTCTCTTCGAAAAAGCGGCCTTACACACATTTTCCCAGAAGACTGGAAAGAATAAAACTTGGAGATTTGCTTCCCCACCACACCAACATACCCCACAGATCTTCTTTGAGGGGGAGTAAAGGGAGGAGAAATATCCATCAAAAAGTCAAATTGTGCAAAGAAGACAAGCTATATGGACATGGGTCTACCGATGGAGTGCTCTTTGCTTAGCAATTCCCCTACCATTTGACCATGAATCTGTCAAAAACTGCCTACTATACTTCAAACTCATGCAGTTTCTTTCCTTTTTTTAATAGCATGAATATGTCCACATGGGTGGACTGTAGCAGGTACATATCGTCTCTGAACAAATGATGGACACAAATTGCTTTAGGCATGGCTCACATGCACTAATTTCCCATTATTAACTTTTCTTATGAAGCATCCCACCTGGAGCCCATATCTTTTATGATGTCTATTTTAAGTGCAGAACAAGACAAAATGTTCTGCACTCAGGTCAGCAAAAGAGCATGTCCATTTGGTGCTCTGTAATGAACATTTGAAAGAATTAAACTGTAATAGTTATTGCAAGTCCTACAATTAGTCAATTGTCCTAATATTTCATTTAATCTTATAGTTAAGGATTCATTTTCTGTTGTTTAATTTTGGGTTTTGTTGGTATGATTGTATATTTCCTGGTTGCTTTGTTGAAGAGTATTTCCCCCCCATAAATTATTCCTATCCTGCATCCTAGTTTGGATCCAGAAAAGCATAAACATAGTTCCACTTGAGCATTTCCCCTCTTTTCTTTTCGTGTTCTAGCTTCTTGATTGCCTTGAAAAGCACTCTGGAGGGTCTAGGATTCCCCCCTTACAGGAGGAAGAGGAGGAGGAGATTGGATTTATACCCCGCCCTTCACTCGGAGTCTCAGAGCGGCTTATAAATTCCTTTCCCTTCACTGTCCAAGGTAATCCAGCAGCTGCAAGTGGAGAAGTGGGGAATCAAACCCGGTTCTCTCAGATTAGATTCTGCACACTTAACCACTACACCAAACTGGCTCTTTCAGAAGCTCTTTGAACCCAATCCAGTATAACCAAGTAAGTAATTACATAAAACAATATTATTATTTTATATTTTACTCCAGACAACAAAATTGGCTATCACATATCACTCCCATAACTGTGTGTGTGTGCCAGTACTAATGAACCCGATGTTTAGTGGAAGATAAGGTTTCCTATTGTAAGCCACCTCGAGTCTGTTTTGGAAAAAGGAAGTCATAAATGTTTTAAATAAATATGATGTGCCTGAAGACCTAGAAAAACTTGATGTAATATTTTGTCCACACAGGGACATTAAATCTGGCAAAGTATTAGTTACTTTTAAATTGCTGTCATATATCAGAGAAAACAGGGGGAAATAGACATCTTTAAGAAAAACTCTCTTCACAGCATTCTGAATACTGCAACATTAAATGGTTAGCAGTGTATATTTACTGTATTTCACTAGCACAAATCTGTGACATATGACCAATTGGTTTTTGTTTGGAAATATGCAAAATACTCATAGCAAAATACCTAAAATAATAATGTCCCAGATGCTGCATGAGTCTGTCCATCCACCTTATTCTTCCCTAACTGCTTCACTGATGGAGGTAGAGATATAACCCCTAGGGCAGCGGTGACAAACATAAGGCCTGGATGCCAGATCTGGCCCATCCAGGGCTCTTACCTGACCTGTGAGCAACTGGTGTGAGGGTGGGAAGGCAGAAGGCTGCTTGGGGGTGCAAGCAGGAGCACGTGGTGAGGTCTATGTGTGGTCGGTACCTAGCATTACATTTTATGGTGTACATGGCCTGGCCCAACAAAGTAACTTTTGTGTCAGATCTGGCCCTTGTAACAAATGAGTTTGATACCCCGGATCTAGGGGACCTGTCACCTAGTAGTATGAATATAAGAGACACCCCCAAAAGCTGCATCACAGCTTTCAATGCAGATTGATGGTGAAATTGTCTGTCAGTAGACCGATCACATCCCTTTGTCCTGTGCCTTCTTTGCACATTTGGGATTTGTGACACCAACAGCCAGAACAGATAATTCTCTTCCTCCAAGAAACAGAGGCCAGGATGGAGCTATGTGGAGTTTGTTAACAAGGCCGTGGGGAAGAGAGAGAGCTGAATTGGACAAAAGGGAAAGGGGTGGGGAGAAACAGGCCCGAAGTAAGAGTGCAGATGAGACATTAGAACCAAGTTGTGCACCCAAAAGGATGACAAGCTGAGGAAGCGGAAGGAAAGAAAGGTGGAGAATTCCCGGCTGGGCTGGCAATAGAGGACTGGTCCTCTCATTCACCTACAACCATCTTTATGGCCCTGTTTCCATATATTTTCCCAACACTATGGGCAGTCACTAACATAGCCACATGAACGAACTATTGCAGAATAAGACTACAAAGGGAAAGGCAGAGAGCCTAAGGCACCATTATGTATCATTTAACTGAATAACTCCCAACAAGCCTTTAAGGTAACCTAGAGTTTCCTGGAACACAGTTCAGAAACTTCAAAAGCTTTGGTTCCTCCTCACCAGAGAACATAAGAACATAAGAGAAGCCAATGTTGAATCAGGCCAATGGCCCATCCAGTCCAACACTCTGTCACACAGTGGCCAAAATATATCAGGTGCCATCAGGAGGTCCAGCAGTGGGTCCAGCTTTCAAGTGGTGTGTTAAAATCCTTGCAAGGGCAAATGAAGAGTTTCTTTTTACAGTGTTGTTTTGCTTTTTGTTATGTATTGGAATGGCCACATGTACTTGTGCACGAACTCCTACTGCTCACGCGGATAAGTGCAGCTTCGGCTGCATAACAAAAGCTGGCTAGGATTCTGGAATAGACCTATAGGCTTGCCTGGATCCTAGAATTAACCAATGGTGGAAACTTGCACTGTAAGTAGCCTATCACGGGGAGTGTGTGTGTGTTTGGGTGTGGTGTGTTGCAGGGATTTAAGCAGGGCTCGGACCCAGCTTGTATGTCTTGAGTTTGAGCTGAAATCACGATATACCATGAGCTGATCACTCTATGCGTCTGAACCCAGTATATTTCACTTTAAAAAACAAACAAACAAGCAAACTTGGTTAATAGGAGGGAAGTTGTTTACAAAGAGTTTGTGTTTTTTTGTTGCATTCTTATTTTTCCTGTTCTCATCCTTGCAAACATTGAGGAAACAGGCCACGCAAACAAGTTGCAGAGAGTTGCATATTTTTCCATTATGAGTTTTACTGAACGGCTGTCTCTACAGCTAATTTTACTCAGTAACGTTATCTCAGAGACTGTATCCGCTTGTGTTTGATTTGCCTGAGAAATCCCCCAAATAAAAGGATTGTTTAATATGATACCTAATTTGAGTGCTTAAGAGGAAGGCAATGACTTTGCCTGAAAACATATTATATGAGAGAAAATAAGGAGGACTTGTTACAAGAGTGTACTGATTCTAGGAAGTATTAGGGGAGGGTGCTGAGAGAGCAAGCTCATCAGTCTACAGCCACATTATAGCCATTTGTGTGATGCTTATTTTATTCTGAACATATGCTTGACTCATGTACGCAGTAGCTTGCAATGTGCTTGGGGACGGAATCTGAACAATGTCTTGTCTGCTGATGCTATGAATGCTTTACTGTGGTGAGACTCTCCTAGCCCTTCTTTCTCCAGCTTTGCACCTCAAGTGGAAAGAGCTATGCGATGCTCCCATCATTTTGACATCTGTAAGGGGTTAAGTCATTCTTGAACAGTTTATCACCCATCAATTGTAATTAAATATGTTTATATTAAATTATGTGATGTAATTAATGTAAAATCTTTTAGCCAGTGCTGTTGTTAGAACCAGATGCTGAAGCATCAACAGTATTTCAACATGACTGTGCTGCCTTGCCAGCTGTCTAACTGTAATTACTTTAATCTCAGCTTGTTATCTAATTATCACCTTTGTAAAGGGAAAAGTAGTCTCTAATGCGTACTGATTGTTTCAGATGATGATGAAGAGCATGAAACAGCTGTCAGATATCTTTGGCCTGTTTATCTAGATTAAAAAAGGGGGGGAAATTACTATGAGGCCTGGTTGGCTTTGAACTTCCCTGACAGAAAGCAGGGCAGCTACAGAGTTGGATATGGAGCTTTCCAGGAAATTTTTGGTAGGGGTGCAAAGACTGGGAGCAGGGAGCTTATGGGCCTGTCAAGGTATGAGCTTTCTGCATACTTCCTCAGATACATTGAAATGGAAGTTAACAGTCCATACATATAGACAGAGAGTGAACAGCAAATTAGCATACGACATGAAGATTTTTTAAAAAATTATTTCATATATAAGACAGACAGAGACAAACATACATAAATGCAAATGAAAGGGAATTCATTTGTATCATTATTTGACCTAGTTATTGACCTCATACTATATCCAAAACATTCATTTCTTTTATCCACTTTATAATTTTCATATATGATGATGAAGATGTTTTAACAGACACAAAGATGAAACTGGATTTTCAACTATTCATGTTTTCTGTTGCTCTCCCTGTTGTGTACATTTTCATATGCCAGTTGGGCTATTTATGGATCATTTTGACCCAGTTTCTGTGATGGATGTGGACAAGATCCTGGGATCTGTAAAGGCACTACTTGTTGCCTAGATCCTTGCCCATCCTGGCTGCTAAAATCATGTGAGGACCACATCAACAAACCCTTAGCTTCTACTATAAATCATGTTCTCTTGACAACTCAAACAGGCAGTTATACATCTGCTACTTTAAAAACCATCACTACGATATAATGATACGACAAATTATTGTCTGTTCTCTACTCTACCCTTTCTGGGCAAAGAGACTGAAAGAGGAGTAGCCAATCAACTCCCTAGTTTTCATATCATCTTGTTGAGGAAACAGAAGTAAGTATCAGAAGAGATGCAATGAACTGACTCAAATAATTCCTCATGGATTGGACTCTTAAGGGTTGCTACTAGAAATCAGTCATCATCGATGTGGGACCTATCATGTGGGGTTCTATCCCCCATGCTTTTCAATCTCTATATTTGTCCTTTAGGACAAATCATTTGTATTTCGGGGGGTTGGGTGTCATCAATATGCTGATGATACTCAGCTCTGCATATCTTTATCCAAATCGCCTTATGATGGGGTAGAGGTCCTAAATAGCTGCTTGGCTGCTGTGGTTAATAGGCTAAAAGTGAACAAATTGAAACTAAACCCTAAAGACAGAGGTAATGCTGGCTGGAAAGGCAGAGGTCTTGAAGGACGTTGTTATCCCCACTTTTGATGGAGTTCAAGTGACCCTTGTTGACTCAGTTAAAAGCCTTGGAGTTATACTGGATCCAGCTCTATTACTGGAAAAGCAAGTTAATGCAGCTGCAAAAAAGGCTTTCTACCAAGTCAGCCCAGTGCATAAGGTGCCCCCTTACATTGATATGGTTGATCTGAACACCTGGATCCACACCACAGTAACATTGAGACTTGACAACTGTAATGCCCTGTACATTGGTCTCCCTTCAAAATCAGCTCAGAAACTCCAGCTGTCCAGAATGTCGTAGCTCAGCTATTATTGGGAGCTAGACAGAGCATGCATATTACTCCCATTCCGCAGACAGTCCATTGACTGATCAATTGTTACTGGGTTCAATTTAAGGTATTGGCTATCACATACAAGGCCCTTCATTGCCTTATTTATTTATTTAATTTATACCCTGCCCTCCCTGCCAAGGCAGGCTCAGGGCGGATTACAAACAGTTCATAAAATACAATTAAATACAATTAAAAACCTATCATAGGCATATAAATTACTTAAAATAACAGTCATTTAAAACATAAACACATAAAATGCTGAAACATGCTCAGGCAACAGGCGCAACAGTTCTTATAACATAGCTTAGGTGACTGCTGGATGTCAATACTTTCATGCCAGCACAGTTCTCATTTATTACGTGGTGAGCACAGGCTAGGAACCAGGATGCTAAGACCCAGGTTACAGACTGGGAAACCAGGGCACAGGGACACTCCTCGGTGTCTAGTGCAGCTCCTTAGTCGAACGCCTCGTAGAAGACCTCCGTCTTGCACTGTAGAAGGTCCCTCAGGGCATTGATCTCTTCTGGGAACTCATTCCACCAGGATGGAGCTGCCACTGAGAAGGCCTTGGCCCTGGTTCCCACCAGCCTGACATCCCTGGGGCCTGGGAGGGTCAGCCGATTTTGTGCCCCTGAACGCAGTGCTCTCTGGGGAATGTGTGGGAAAAGGCAGTCCCTTAGGTATGCTGGACCCTGGCCATATAGGGCTTTAAAGGTTAAAACCAACACCTTGAAACTTATCCAGTATTCTATTGGTAGCCGGTGTAGTGCTTTCTGTGTAGGCTGGATGTGCACCCGCATGGGGATACCCATCAACAGCCCGGCCACCACATTCTGTACTAGCTGCAACTTCCAGATTTGAGACAAGGGCAGCCCCATGTAGAGAGTGTTACAGTAGTCCAGTCTCGAGGTGACCATCATGTGGATCACTGTTGCCAAGTCGCTATGTTTGAGGAAGGGAACCAGCTGCCTAACCAGCCAAAGATAGTAAAAAGCTGATCTGGCAGTGGCTGCTACTTGGGCCTCCATTGTTAAGGAGGCATCCAAGAGCACTCCCAAACTCCTAACCTCTGGTGCTGGCACCAATGGAGCCCCATCAAAGGTAGGGAGTGGGATCCCTACCCCGAGACCATTTCAACTTAGGCACAGGACCTCCATCTTCGTCAGATTCAATTTCAATTGACTCTGTCTAAGCCAGTCAGCTACAGCCTGCAACACTTGGTCTAAATCTTCCTGTGTAGAGTCAGACTGACTGCCCAACAACAGAGTTGTCGCCTTGGCCCCTCTTATTTACAGGACCACTTTACTTCCTATGCTCGAGCATGACAACTACATTCACGTCAGCAGGGGTTTCTCCAGGTGACAACCTGCAAATGGGCAAAATCAAAAACTACCTGTTCACATGCTTTCTCTGTTGGTTCACACCTTATGGATTGGCCTGCCCAAGGAGGTCAGGAAGGCTCCCAGTCTCCTGGCTTTCTGTAAACGATGCAAAACTGGATTATGCAAGAGGACTGTTCTGTTCGGGCAATAGAGCTGCACTGTACAAAATGGCCCTCAAACTTACTTGGATAAATTATTAAGGACTGTGATCTATGCTGCTGTGTATGGTTTATTGTAAGTAGGATCTTATTATGTCATTTTTGTACCACTTAATGTGTCATGTTAATACTTATCCTATGCTCCAGTTGTTTCTGGTTGGTTCCATACTTCTAAAATCCTAATGTATTGGTTCTTGAATGTCCCATTTTGCTGACTGTACTAGCTTACTGTGTGTCAGGTAGACTGTAAATAAATAAATAAATAGATAGATAGATTAACTCAACAATATATCTACTAATCATAAATCTAAAAATAAACCATAAATCTATTAAATAATTTCCTTCTTTTTGAATTTCTAAAATATGAAGTATCTCAATTTCTTCTGTACAATGTTCTTCATCTAAGTTTCTATGCCCGTCTCATGTCTGAAGAATAAATTTGGTTAGATTAATTCAGAAGTGATAGTTGCAGAATTTAACTTTTCAGTCGTGGCTTCATTCCGACAGAACAGCGGTTTGACAGGCATGAACCTAGTTTGTGCTCATGCATTCCCACCCTCTTCTCCTCGTGTGCAGAGAAGTCTTCCTTACTTCAGAAGGCTTTTCTCAAACTCCGCTTTACAGGACATCCGGATGTGAGTGGCTGGACAAACTGGCTTTTGTTTTTACCATGAACCAAGATTCTAAACTAGAACTAAACTACATAAAGTCTATGTAAATATAACTGTGCATTTTGTTCAAAATTTCTGTATCTTCCACAAACATGCTAGCTATGCTTAATTCTGAGTCCCTTGAGGGTACATTTTACTTTATAATGTTCAATAGAGAATGTGCATATAGATTGAATTTGAAAGTTTTGTTTTTAAACAATTCAGACTCTTATGTTATGAATTGCCTTCTGCCTCCTCTGTAAACTTACCCCATCACCCAAAGTTGCTAGGACTGAGCCACAAGTTTGGAGCCAAACTGTTGAGGCTTGAAATAGACATTTACATAATGGTGTGTTTGTGTGTGTGTGTGAAAGTGTTCATGAGAAATCCCTGTGAACCCCCTGTTTGCTTCCCTTGCCAGTTTGATGTAGTAATTAAGTGCGCGGACTCTTATCTGGGAGAATCGGGTTTGATTCCCCATTCCTCCACTTGCACCTGCTGATGTGACCTTGGGTCAGTCACAAGCTCTGGCACAGCTGTTCTCTCAAGGACAGTTTGTGCTAGAGTTCTCTCAGCCCCACCTACCTCACAGGGTGTCTGTTGTGGGGAGGGGAAGGGAAAGGAGTTTGTAAGCCGCTCTGTGACACCCTTGGGTAGTGAAGGGCGGGGTATAAATCCGATCCCTTCTTCTCTTCTTCTTCTTCTTTTAGTCATAGTAGCAGCAATAGTGGTTTCTGCTACTCATGGGTGTCATTTCTTCATTGCTATTTTTAACCAAACATGTCAGTCTGAGGAAGGGCTATTAACATTTAGGTGGGGCCTTATGTTCTCCCTAAATTACAACTGATCTTCAGTCTACAGAGATCAGTTTCCATGGAGAAAACGCAGCTTTGGAGTGTAGACTCTGTGGTATACCCTATCTTAGGAGAAACAGAAGTTTATTAGGCACTTGAAAGGCTGGTGCTGGAGGGACAAGACATCCTTATCCCTCCCTTGCAGCATTTTTAAATTACTAGTCTTTAAAATGGTGGCAGCATCCATGAGTTGGACCCATGGAAGCTGTCACCACGTAGTGGCTACAGAAGGTGGATCAGGCCCGTAGCCAGGATTTTATTATTCAGGGGGCCTTTAAATAAGTCAGGGGGCACTGATGTCACAAAATAAGAAATAAAATAAAATTTTAAAAACTCACTTTTGCGATGTTCACACTCCGCTTGCCTACATGGGGAAGCAAGCCACGCTTGGGGAAGTGGTGGAGGTGGGGAGTCCTCCAGGTGGCCCAGAGAGTTGGGAGTCCTCTAGGTGGCCCAGAGAGCTGGGGTCTGGATGGAAGTCAGGGGGCCTTGGCAGGAATCCAGGAGGCCAGGCCCCAAAATGCCCCACTGTAGCTACAGGCCTGGGGTGGATGCTCTAGAACTTCTGCTTCTCTGAAGGTATACCAGAGAGACTAGGAAAACTTGCTTAATTGCTGTCTGTAAAGACACTAAATGTCAGAAAGTAGTTGGGGATTGAGAGATGGATAGATTTGCTGTTGCCTGGTGTCATCTGATGGACATCCACAGTGATTTTCTTTTTTTGAGGGGAGCAGATCTTCAGGAATTTCCCAAGCCAGAGCTGGCAATAATAGATTGAGAGCATAAAGAATTGTCCTCACTATATTTTTCTTCATGGCAACATCACATAACCAATGAAATCTAGCTACCTGGTACTATTGGAAGCTAGAATAGGGAGAGGACAATGCCTCCTGCCCTTACTGTGACATCTTTGATGTATCCAGAAGCAGTGGGAGGGCATGTGGGCTAAATATGTAGTCCCTTTTCAAGACTCCCCTAATGGCAACTGGGTGGTCGTGGTTCAGTGGTAGCCTTTTCTTCTTTAGAAAAAGTAAGACTGAACACTGTTACCCAATATTACATATACTGGACCCTTCCCCATCCATTCAGATTGTGTCTTTCTTTTAACAATTATGGATTTTTAAAAACAGTTTTCATATTATAATGGGAAATTAGTGTGTCTGTATGTATTTTCCTTTGTATTTTCATTGCCAAGGCAACCTTCACTGAGGAGAGCAGTTTCTCCCACTCTTGCTTAGCTTATGTTAAAGAGTATTTGCAATTGTTTCTCAAGAATACCTATACATTTGATTAAATCACTGGTTCTACACAATGAGTAATTTAATTGTAATAAATCATTCAGTGGCTCTGTCAACTTTGCTTGCATGCCAAAGCACCAGAAATATAGTGGGGACCAGTGCAAAAAGACATGATGAAGACCATGCTTCTACATTCATCTTTAGAAGGTAAACCACAGGCACACATGGCTCCAGTTTGGATCGGGGTCATGCCAGGAGCGGGAGGGAGTTTAGCAGATGTGGTTTAAAAAGATTAAAACAGACCACTAAAAATAACTTTGACAGTATTTTGTTCTGCAGGATTTGGGCCACGCTTAATCTGTCAAGAGTCATTGTTTGTGGTTTCTCACAAGTGTTCATTCATATTATGCCTTTACTGCATATGGGTGTTTTTAATAAGTCAGTAAACTGAATGATGGTAATGACTCCTTTGCAGACTTGTCAAGGTTTATTTAGGAGAGTCTTTCATTTATGGTTCACTGGCCTGATCAACCATAGAAGCGATTAGATTGTAATGGGCACTGCGGTTCACTTATAGGAACAGTAAAAGCTGTGTATTAAAATAAAAGGGAAGTTTATAATTTTTAGGATATGTTACTGTAATCATTGAGTCACTCTAGTTAAAAGGAGAATGTGACAACTCTTTGTTGCTCTAGGAGCTCACCAGATCTGTATGATTTTACCATGCAGCTTAGGGAATTCCTAGACCATCATGACATCACTTTTGGGTACAATGCCCCCCCCCTTTGCTCTCACTGGAGTGAAGAGGACAGCTGGCAACCCTAATGAAATCACAGAAAGAGCTCTTATAGAACACTTGTCATTTTCATTAATTTATGTATTTATTTATAAAACTTCTATGCTACTTCCACAGAGAACACACTCGAAGCAACTCACAATGGAAAAACATGATAAATTATGGATTGTTTCCTTCCCTCTATTGACAGCTACAACTCTACATTTCAATGCTTCCCTGGATCAGTTTCGCTTTGTGGGATTTCTTTTTAACCCCAATAAATTACTTTGGCTGGGATAAAAATCTCCCAATGGTGAAATCAGTAGATTTCTGGGGTTGTTTCATTCCCCAGGTGTTTTTTTGGTTTACAGAAAGAAAACTATAAAAGGTAAACCACTGTATTTTGGGGACACTGCTTACTAATGTGCAAGAAGGATTGCCAGCTGATGGCTGGCACCTGGCAGGAGATGGGGAGCGGTGACGCCTTTGGCATGATGTCCAGAGAAAACCTGGAAATGACATCACACCTTTCCAGGAATAGCCAGAAACTCTATGAGAAAGCTATAAAATGGTAACATCATAAATCAGTTAAAATGTTAAAATACTATATATTTTCCCTTATATCTTTACAAATTAAAGTGATATTCAAAAACAACAACGGCAGAAGCTGAAAATCAAGGATGTTGGCTGTATCCTTGAGGAGACCTAAGTCATGAAGGTCTCTCTCACGACTATAGTTCTCACTGTCAGGCATAAGCTTTCTACAGATCCATCAAGGAAAAAGTAAAAAGAAGGCAGCTGGCAAGGACACAAATAAGGAAACAGTCAAAGAGCAGGACTATGGTATGGTGCATGAAGCAAAGACCCTGTGTTGCTCAGCCAAAGCACTGGTCTTAACCAGGAGCAGGGGTTATCTCTCCTATATTATAATTGTATTTTCGTCTGGCAACATTTGATACACTCCAAAATGAATTGGCTGACTGAACTGCCACTCGGAATGTCTGCCCATCCCCTCGCTGCATTGCCTCGGTGCCTTGCCTCTGTCCCGCCCATAGAGCCACCAGCCATGGTCTCCACCTCAGTCTGCAGGAAGCCTGCGGATGGGATGGACGCTCCAGTGGGTGACAGGTAAGGAGGCTGAGTGGGAGAAGGGGGGGAGCAGAGTGAAAGGGCAGAAAACAGGCACCACAATGGCAGAACTGCGACCCCGGTACAATTAAAGGCACAGACAACTGGGACCAGAGAGGAATTAAAGGGACAGAAAACTGGCAGCCACTCACTAGCACTCGCTCGACAGTAAACTCAGCCAGAGCTCTCTCCCCCTCCCGCGTCTACTGTGTAAGGAACCACCATTCCCACCCCAAGGCAGATGAGCATGCCCATTGCTGCATCCACAGACACAAAGACAGCCCTCCTTCTAGAAGATGGCTTCACGGGCACCTCTGCCTTCTCTTCCAGGCCGGGCCGGAGGGGGGGGTGAGCTGCTTCCTGGTCTGCAGCTCCGGCACTTGGCAGGGGGCCGTGCCTGCCCACCCCCCTCAGGCCATGCTGTCCTCCCCTCACAACAAAGGGGGGAGGTCCACAGGCACCATTATCCCGCCTGGCCTCCCACCTGTCTCCCGCTCCACTGTCGAGCCCTCTGCTGTCAAGGCCCTGTGGCCAGTCACCCCGCTTCCCCCCTGTGCTCAAGCCTGGCCTCCGCTTCCCTACCTACTTCTGCTTCTCCCCACCTCTGCTTCCTCCACAGCGCAGAGCTACCTGCTCCAGCCAGGTGGCGGAGAAGGGTCTCAGTGCCCTAGCTTCCTGCTTCCCACCACCACCATCTTCACAGCAGCTCCCAAACTCTCAGCCAGGTCACTCCAGAGCTCCCTGCTGGGTCGGAGGGTGAGGAGGCCAACACCAACTGGGTGCAGGCAGCCGGCCACTAGCCGAGCAGAAGGGGCCCAGTGCCATGGAGGAGATGGCACCCCATGAGCATGGTGAGGCCCACATCCAGGACCTCCATGGCCCCGGCACTGGCTCACCAGGTGGGGCCAGCAGTGCCTGGTCCACGCCCGGGGAGTTGTGTTCTGGGGAGACACACCTGCAGGCTCCTTTCTAGAGTTCGTTGTCTGGCTTCTACAATGGGCTTTGCTGCTGGTGTTAACATAATGGCAATTGCTGTGGAAAAAAATCTGAGACCAGGTAGCTGCTGTTCTTTATTTATCTACAGTTTTTGCACTCATCTATTCCAGTCATAGATGGTGGCAGCAGAGCCTTTCTCTCTCCATGAAAACTTGGGGATACAAACTCAGATCCCACTGATAATGTAGTTCCATGTGCACTGTGTACTGTATGCATGGTTAGAATGTTCATATTTAAGGAAAGCTATTATATTTTCCTGAAGTGTGAACATTATTTATTTTAGAATTGATTCCAGTGGAAACTTTTATGAGTCAGATGAATGCAGATCATGCTGGAATAAATTCTGTTAGTCTCTAAAATGCCACTGAATCCTGTTTTATTTTGTTGCTACATACTAACAGGGCTACACACCTGTAATTAGTTAAAATAAGTCTTGTGGTGCAGAATGTTATCTAAAGCCAGAGCTAAAATGCCTCTTGAGCCATTTCCTGTGATCCAGAGTCCCCTAACTCTAATCCTGCCTATGAATGGTGAGTGGCTATGGATGGGGGGACATTCTGCATATGCTCAGAAACAGTACTTCACAGGTTCCTGAGCAGAGCCCAAGGACTAGAACAGGTTATGGGGTCGGGTCTTTGTGAATTCTGGCTGGAATCACACTTTTCCTGGAACACTTATCTAAGTACTTCTTGAAAATCATAATTTCTTTTTCCTAATCTCTAGGGAATTGGGACCTCATTTAAGTTTTCTATCAACAGCACGTGGATCAGTGCAAGTAGCAAAAATACAGTACAGCAGGGTTTGAGACTCATACTGTCAGTTTAATACATTGTGTGAAAATTGGGGCCAAAGGTTACCAGTCTCCTGATACACAAATCTCCCTCTGAGAATCTAATTTCATTCAGACTATCAGTTAGATTAGAAATGCCCTAATTATCCCACTGAAATTAAATTACTTTATGTAAGGGTGATATAATGAACAACCATAAAGAAGCTATACAACCAATCATCCTATTAGTCACAGCAAGACGAGACTATAACTAAATGGCCCTGGTTGATTATTGCTGGTTGGTCTCTGCCACATAAAAGTGAAGAAGGGAGGGTAGAAAACACCCAAGAAAGATTTGTTCTAATTTTCCTTTTTGCATTTTTATTAAAAGCAAGCAATTTAATCCTGCATGCTTGTACTTAGGAAAACAGGTCATGAAGCTGGTTGTGGCAAAGAGATAATGCTGGTGCCCTACAGCTGATTGAGACAGATATCATGAAGTGGCCAGTCAGTTCTCTTATGAGTACATTTCTGGAGCAGTATATGATATTGTGGTGTTTAAACGTTAACCTTGATAACTTATATGAATCTGTAGAATAACAAGCGATTCAGATGCTGCAAATACCATAAATATTATATTTCTTCCAGAGGAAAACCACAGCCTTAATTCTTTGGGTTAAAATGTAACTTCATTTTTTTTGCACTTTTAGTCATCACGTAAATATCCCTTGTTAGTTCCCACACATTAAAAAATAAGTGATGTCATCCTATCTTTAAATGAATTCTTCTTTTGATAATTTTATCCTTTTGATAAGGATAAAGAACAATGGCTTTTTCATGATTTGGCTTGTGAAAATCTGTCATGCAGGCAAGAATAGTTTCTTGCTCTTTAAATGATGTAGGTAACTATGATGTTATAGCCTTCAAGAAAGGAACCTTGAACCTTGAAAGGAAGCCCTCAACAAAAGAAGTAATTGATCAGATGGCCTTTCAGATATTTCTTTTGGTATGGCTGAAGTTATGCTATTCTGAATACATCTTGACTCTATTTAACAGTTATTTGTTCATGGGTTATTCTTGCCACCCAGAAAAATTTTACTAGATCCTGGGAACATGCTAGGATATGCTACAATACAGGGTGGACTGAAAGGGACATTAGGAAGCCATTTGTAAGCAGAAGAATATGCATTCATGCCAGCCAGTGTCTGCTTTGAGACGCCCAGGATACCGGTGTGCTTGTGGTGTGATGACAGCAATTTCAGTGAAATCTGGCTGCCCCTAGTCTTGAAACAGGCATGTCAGAACTTCTAAAACACAATTACTAGCCAAACTCACCTTAATCAGATTCCTTGCTTATATGTCAGTTGAGCCACCTTGCCAAATTGCCTCAGTGTTGCTGTCCAGCGATCGATTCAAATACTGTTGGTGAGCAGCTTTACACAGGAGCAGAAAATGCTTGTGCTCCAGGGTTGTGGCTTGGTTCTACCTTGGGATATAAGTTCCATTCTGAGTTGCATCTTGGAGCAGCTTGTGTCCTTGCACAGTCATTGAACTCAATGTTCTTGATCAATGCCAGGTCAATAAAGAGACCTACACGTCAAGCCAAGACTTATTGAATGCTCTGCTCCAATCACTACCTGTGGACAGGATAGAAGAAGAAGAAGAAGAAGAAGAAGAAGAAGAAGAAGAAGAAGAAGAAGAAGAAGAAGAAGAAGAAGAAGAAGAAGAAGAAGAAGAAGAAGAAGAAGAAGAGGAGGAGGAGGAGGAGGAGGAGGAGTTGGATTTATACCCTGCCCTTCACTCAGAATCTCAGAATGGCTTACAAACTCCTTTCCCTTCCCCTCCCCACCACAGACACCCTGTGAGATAGATGGAACTGAGAGAACTCTGACAGAAACTGCTCTTTTCAAGAACACCTCTGACAGAACTATGGCTTGCCCAAAGTCATCCAGCAGCTACAAGTGGGTAACCAACTGAGCTAGTGGTTAACCAAATACCCCTAGTCTTGCATCTCAAAAAAGTTACCCTAGAGTGGTTCTGAGAGTGAAAAGCATGTGGTTGTCATTCAGTGACTAACATTATCAGTAAAAATGTATTTACAAATTTCCATACAGAGTAACGATAGGAATATTGATTTTAGTAAATTAGGCTCATAATCAAAGTTCAAGCAATGAGGGTTCATGTGTGTTTTCTGTAGGGTTGTATCCCATCAACTGTAAGTAGAAGGTGGGTCTTTCCCATCTACCCCTTCCCCCAGCATCCAGAGACTTCCAAAAATTTCATGCTGGGAGTTGCACAAGTCTTGTGGACTATATTCCACACAAGGTATGACAGGCTGTTGTGAATCAAATGCCCTTGTCCCTGCTGCCCTCAAGCACCAACAGAGCTTCTTGCATCACCAGAATCTCTGACTGCAGATGAGGGACTATGTCACCCAGCTTCTCTTCATCATTGTAGCTCACCTGTGCTCTGTGTCATTTTGTCTACAAGAACTGTGCAACTCTCAGCATTGGCTTTATAGCACTTTCAGACAGTTGCTGGGGTGAAGGAGGCAGGCAGGAAGAGATACAGCCCGTTCCTTTGCTCTGTCACTTCACGTTCCTTTTACAAAACACTCAGTCTATAACCAGAGCTTTGAATTTCTATTTTGAAAAAAATTGTATCACTACCAAAATCAAGGGCTTTTTTTTAAAAAAAGGTATCATTAATATTTTCATGCCATTTATCTGTCTATTTATATAATTATTACTATTATTAGTATTATCTAAATTTCTACTAATTAATTAATTATCATACGGCCATTGTGTGCAGAATAGTCAGAAGATCCTAGGATTGTCCGGTAGTCAGAAGTTCTAGGTCTTTAACATTATGCACCACTAGGTGGTGAGCTAGACTTGTTTTTAAGGCAAGAGATGTTTCAGAGGTGGGTTGCCATTGCCTGCCTCTGAGTCATGGCACTGGTATTCCTTGGAGGCTGCCCTTCCAAATACTAGCCGAGGTCAACCCTACTTAGCCTTCGGGATCTGATGGGATCAGGCTAGCCGATCTGTTTGACACTTTCTCAAAGGTGCTCATATGCTTCTCACATTTTCCCTCTCACATCAATTTTAAAGCACAGCTAGGCCAAAAGTAAGATTCCCAGCAAGTTCCAAGGTTGTGGGGCTGTCTCAACTCCGGGTAAGGACTTTTGGCTACAAGGGGTGTGTGGCAAAACAAAGTTACAAAATACCAGATAGAGACTAATTTCACCCTAGTCTTGGTAGATGCCACCAGTTCTTTCAGTCTATCCCAACAGCCCAGGAGGGAAAGGACAAGTCTCCCAGCTTCTCAGGGAATTAACAAGGAAAGTCAGCCCTGCAGAGTGGGACTGCAGACTGATTTTCCAAACACAAAAGAGTTAGCTGGTAGGTGGTCAGGGGCCAAGGCTCTGGATAAAGGCTTTGAGGTCAATGAAGGCAAAAACCATGACAGAATAAAAATATAGTTATTTATCTAATGTGCAAAAATATTCAAACAAGACTAGACAGTGCATTTTTAAATCAGTTGCGCGCTGCTGTGATGCCGTCTTTCTCTATGCTTGTTTGAATGTTGTTTGGAGAAGATTCTTTTAAAGCAGTGTGGAGGTGCAATGACAGTGGAGCCACCCCGAAAGGACGATAAACATAAGTGGACATGCGAAAGTATGCTAGCAGTGTTGAGGTGTGAAAATGACACCAAATGTGGACAGCTTTTTTGAAGACTGAGTCAAAAGGCGGGGACACTGGTGGAAAAGACAAATGCAGAGTAGGCCTTAAGCTTTTCCAGCATAGCTAAAACATAGAATCAAGATTCCAGTTACCATTCTGGTGCATCACAGGCAGTTAGTTCCAGCAAAGCAAGATGGTCAAGTTTAGCCCTTCCAAGCAGCAACCAAATGAGATGCCAGGTCTGGAGCTGTACAGCCACTGACATACTTCTGTGCCAAGTGGCCACCCAGCTCTGCACAAGGGAGTAGCCATAGTGCAAAGACTAACTAGATTTATGGAGAGGATCTCTGATTGACCGCAGGCCTGGTAGATCAATCTGACACCAGAGAGATGATGTAACTCTCTTTTGGATGCTAGGCATGTGATAGCCAAGGATGGACTAGAGGGGGAGAGAAACGAAACTGGACTGTAGATAGGTCATGCCCATTCCCACACAGGTGCCCGTGGCTTCAGTTGTTTGGAATGTGCTAACTGGAAGGACCAGGGGCAGTTGGTACTCCCTAGCACTTCAGCTACAAACAATTAGGCTAGCAAGGCCACTGTGTTCTGTCTCTGACTATCTCTGGGAAGATTTCTGTAGGCCTCTCTGAAGCCTGAACCAAAGATTTTATTTCTCGGAGCAAAGCAAGGAACCCTTTTACTTTACAGGGAGGGCTTGAATCTGGGTTACTTAGCTCAAATGCAATACTTTATCAATAATTGTGTTAACCTTGTGCTTAGTTCATTAGTTCAGCCTGAAGTCAAGGAGTACATCCTCACTTATCATATCTTGAAATTCCTTAGCATGCCTTGGAGCTTGCTATAGCCTCTGACTTTCAGATGAAGCAAACAGTAGATTGGTTTCCACACAGGGATTTTACACCATGCCCCTGTTTCGTTTGGCAGCTTCCACATGACATGGTACTTTTTCTGAGCACAGCTTGTGGGGCTCCTGGAGCTTTTCCTCCTAAGCCCTTTGACTTAGAAGGGAAACAGCAGGCTGGAAACAGCTCTGCCTACCACCAATTCAGAGCATAGGTGGGGTTTAGTGCTTCCTTCCAGATGGTGGCACAGCTCTGGCAGTTTCCCTCCTTTTTTAGCCCTTTAACAGGCCTTTAAAAAAAAAAGAAAGAAAGAGAAAAAACAGCTCCACAGAAGCTTAGCTGTGAGCCACAGCTCAGCTGTTGGTGGCAAGGGGTTGCCAGGCTACTGGGAGAGCTTGTTGTCAGGACAGCGACAGCAGCACTCCTGTGCCAACCTGATGAGCAAGAAGAGGATGGGGTGTGGGTGGGTGGGTGTTCCATCAGCAAGTGTGTGAATGCTGCCCTTGCACTCCTCTATCCCATCTACTGCTGCATGCACAGGGGGGCAGCTTTTATTTGCCCTGTTTGGTAAAAACAGTGCAGGTTGCAATGGTGCCTGCAGCACTGATGAGAAGAACCCCAGAGGCACAGCCCACAACACAAATCTGTCTCTGACACTGCAACATTGTACTATTTGGGCGGGTAGGTTGCTGCAACATTGTACTATTTGGGGGAGGGGGTCCAGGAACTACTGTGAGCCAATACCAGCATGGCCATACTAATGGAGACTGCTGTGCTAGTGTTTGTTAAGGCTGAGATGCTTAACATCATGTAGTATTTCTTCAAACATTTTTGACATGGGTCGAATGCATAGTAATACAAGTGGTAGTAGCAGACATAGACGAAGGTCACTGTGTTGAAATTATGATGGTTTGCACATATTTGGCTTCTAAGGTCTGCTGAAAACATTTGGTTGGAGGTCCTTTTGGCATGTTTAAGATGCACACAAAATGCACAAATTGCTCAACAATTCATTAGTCTGGACCATGAACTTAGCAGTTCTGCCTGATGGTACCATGACGATATGTTCAAATCCTCTCTAGAACCTTCTGCTTTCTAATGAAGCATATTATTTGTCCTCTTGTGCTTTTGGAGTATTGTGGTAGGCTCAGTGCACCTGTGCAACTTTGTTGCAGTGTGTTAAAGGAACGCAAGGAAGTACAAAATTAAATGGATGACTGACAAACAGCTGGGTATCTGAATTTCTGAACACATACAGTGAATTGTTCCTTAATATAGTACAGTTCCCATTTTGAGAATAAAAATCCCAGTCCCAGATAATTCACCACCAACGTTTATTTGCATGACTGTTTTAGAAGCTTGCAAACTGCTAATTGCTAATTCACTATTAATTCTTGTTGCCTGTGAGATGCGCATAAACTGGCAATCATTTTCTGGTTTAAGATACAACTTACTAATACTCATGTTACCATTCTTAAGAAATAAAATTGATAGCCCAGGAACCCACCTAATTTGTTTGCCTGCTACTAGTGATACTTTAGAAGTCAACAGCCGCAAGGATCTTTTGTGAAGGCCCAAAGGCTCAAGGCTCAAAGTAGCTGTGATGCTAATCATGCAGGCAGCACCAAAAATGGCAGCTGAGCATCTTCCTTTCCCCTTTAGAACAACTTGGTGTCAAACATGCAGCCCATGGGCTGCATCTGGCCCCTGGAGGACTCCTATCCGGCCTACCAAGAACCTGGCTGTCTGCTTGCTTTCTCCTTCCTGCTTCAGGCATCGCAGTGCCTTTCCCCCAGTCTCTCCTATTTCCTGCTTGGCAGAGGAGAGAAAGCCTTCCTTTGATTGGCTGAGGGCTCCTCCCCCCCCCGGGGGCAAGAGCCAGAGAAAGAGAAAAAATGGAGTCTGGTAGCACTTTTAAGAAGACCAGCAATATTTTATTCCAGGTATAAGCTTTTGTTTGCCTGCGCACTTCTTCGAGGGGGGATAAGGGGGAAGCTAGAGAGATCATGCCAGAGAGACAGTCCTGTGTAAGACCAACAACACTTTATTCCACCTATAAGTTTTTGTTTGCTTGCACATGTCTTCGGGGGGGGCAGAGCTGGAGAGATCATGCCAGAGAGAAAGACAGTCCTGTGTAAGACCAACAGTGTTTTATTCCACCTATAGATAGATCATGCTAGAGAGAAAGACAGTGCTGTGTAAGACCAGCAACATTTATTCCACCTGAAAGTTTTTGTTTGCTTGCATACCTCTTCAAAAAGGGGAGGGGACAGCGAGAGAGATCATGCCAGAGAGACAGTCCTGTGTAAGACCAACAACACTTTATTCCACCTATAAGTTTTTGTTTGCTTGCACATGTCTTGGGGGGGAGAGCTGGAGAGATCATGCCAGAGAGAAAGACAGTCCTGTATAAGACCAACAATGTTTTATTCCACCTCTAGAGAGATCATGCTAGAGAGAAAGACAGTGCTGTGTAAGACCAGCAACATTTATTCCACCTGAAAGTTTTTGTTTGCTTGCATACGTCTTCAAAGAGGGGAGGGGAAAGCGAGAGAGATCATGCCAGAGAGAAAGACAGTCCTGTGTAAGACTATAAGTTTTTGTTTGCTTGCACACGTCTTTGGTGGGGGGGAAGCTAGAGAATACAGCTTGCATTCCTTATT
Source organism: Gekko gecko (assembly GCA_029375565.1). Classification (NCBI taxonomy): domain Eukaryota; kingdom Metazoa; phylum Chordata; class Lepidosauria; order Squamata; family Gekkonidae; genus Gekko; species Gekko gecko. Next base: position 128,808,324 of record JAPDNY010000003.1, read on the forward strand.
AGTGAAAGGGGGCAAGAGTCCAGCAGCAGCTAAAAGATTAACACATTTTCTGTCAGGGTAGGAGTTTTCATGAATCACTGCTCACTTCTTCAAATACAGAGAGAATAAAAGTCGATCTTTCCTTATATCTCGGAGAGTGAAGTGATTTCAGATGCCGAATGACAATAGCAGGCATTGGTAATGAGAGAAACAACCTAGGTCTCCGTTCAGTTCAGGGGTTTGCATTGAGCTTTGTGATCAGTTGGAATTCAGCAGTCTCTCTTTCTAATCTCCCATTGAAATTCCTTTGTCAGAGAACTGCTGCTCCTAGGTCAGCAACTGAGGTCGAATCTGCATTTGCATTTTTAAATCAGTTGCAAGCTGCTGTGACACCATCTTTCTCTATGCTTGTCTGAATGTTGTTTGGAGAAGATTCTTTTAAAGCAATGCGGAGGTGCAATGACAGTGGAACGATAAACATATGTGGGCGTACGAAAGTTTGCTAGCACTGTTGAGGTGTGAAAATGACACCAAATGTGGACAGCTTTTTTGAAGACGGAGTCAAAAGGCAGGGACACTGGTGGGAAAGACAAATGCAGATTTGGCCTGAATGTCCTGGAAGGTTAAAATGTTCCCCTGCTGGTTTTTGAATGTTGTGGTTTCTAAAAGCAGTAGAAAAAAGTACGAATCCAGTAGCACCTTCAAAGACTAACAAAATTTGTTGGTAGGGTATGGGCTTTTATGAGTCACTGCTCACTTCTTCAGACTTATTTTCATTTATTCTTTGCATCCTCCTGGACTGGATCCTCTTGTACCAAATCGAGACCTAGGTTTCCTGTCTCATTACCAATGCTGATATTTTATTTATTTATTTATTTATTGGATTTATATCCCGCCCTCCCCACCGAAGCAGGCTCAGGGCGGCTTAAATAAAAGTTTTAAAAATGTAAAATCTAAAGTGCAATGCATACACATATTCCTATGCAACAGCAGTCATAATCCAATGCTTTCATAGCAGGAGTCAGTTAGTACAGACTTAGATGATGCAAATGATCCCAGGGAGGCTCCAAGTTATCAGGATGTTAAGTGTGGTCAAATGCCTGGTGGAAGAGCTCCATCTTGCAGGCCCTGCAGAATTGAAGTAAGTTCCTCGGGGCCCTGGTGTCCTCAAAGAGCTCGTTCCACCAGCGCGGCGCTGCCACAGAAAAGACTCTAGCCCTGGTAGTGGCCAGTCTGGCCTCTTTAGGGCCAGGGAGCACAAGGAGGTTTTGTGTCCCTGAATGCAGTGCTCTCTGGGGAACATGTGGGGAAAGATGATCCCTTAGGTATGCTGGCCCCTGACCATATAGGGCTTTATAGGTAATCACCAGCACCTTGAAGCGAATTCGGTATGCTATGGGAAGCCAGTGCAATGCTTTCAGCTCAGGCTGGATGAGTTCTCATGGAGAGAGACCCAACAACAGCCTGGCTACCACTTTCTGCACCAGCTGCAGCTTCCAAATTTGGGACAAGGGCAGCCCCATGTAGAGAGCATTACAGTAGTCTAATCTTGAGGTGACCATTGCGTGGATTACCATTGCCAAGTCACTACGTTCAAGGAAGGGAACCAACTGCTGAAGATGGTAAAAGGCTGACTTGGTGGTGGCTGCTACCTGGGCCTCCATCGTTAAGGAGGCATCCAAGAGCACTCCCAAGCTCCTAACCTCTGGCACTGGCACCAAAAGTGCCCCATCGAAGGTCGGGAGTGAGATCCCTAACCCCGGGCCACTGTGACTTAGGCACAGAACCACCATCTTCATCGGATTCAGTTTCAACTGACTCAGTCTAAGCCCTCCAGCCACAGCTTGTATCTCCACACCTACTACCCCTCTGCATACCACACCCAATCTGATCAAGCTGGCTACTGCCATTTGGCATCTGAAATCATCTTTATAAAGTTTACATATCTGGTACTTTGTGTTACATTTTATGGCATACATGGCCCAGCCCGACAAAGTGACATTTATGTCAGATCCAGCCTTCATAACAAATGAGTTCAGTGCCTCTGCTTTAGAATATCTAGTCTGTACTTCCTATGACTTGATGTTCACATTGTCCATCACTGGCTCCTACTAACAGGATAAAGGTGGAAACTGCATGCCGTGATGGCAAAACATAGGTCAGTAACCGTAGATATAATGGAAAGGGAACTTGATGGAAAACTGCCATTTTCTGGAATGCACATATATTAGCATCACATCTTTCTGCCTCATGTTTAGGGTAAAAAACTCTCAAAGATGCTTACTGCAATAATAAGTAGTTTAAGATACATAATGAATTTCAACAAGAGACGCAAATTGATAACATGTTAAAAACCAGCAGAGAATGGTGTCTCCTGTTCATGTCCTAAGTTGGTGGTTCAGAAAGATACCAAATTCTGCAGCTTCAAAAGCCACTTCAAGGACCAGGAGAATTAAGGAAAACCTATGTCCATTCGTTAACCTATTAGATTCCAGGCTAACTTTAAATTACAAGGGATCTTTTAACCTTAGTGTAAAAGAGGCAAAATCCCAAGTGAAAGGAACCAAATGCAATCCAAATATTATCTAACTATTTTTATTTCAGCTATGCAACAATGAAGATTTTAAGGCAACAAGGTTCATTCCTTCATTTTAACTTCTTATCACAGATTCCTCAATCCAAGAGGACGAATTCTCCAAAAAACAAAAAAAATCTCTGAAGAACAACAAAATTCCAAAAATTAAATACTCCACTGCTTATTTTCTCATAAAAATCATAACCACAATCATCATGTGTCCTCCTCCATGCTTTGTCTCCCTCTCCCAAGTCTGTTTTATTTGTCTGAAATATTCTCAGCTGTTCTGACCTTCTTTGGTGCCAACAATATTCTGGGATCGCTGCCCAACATTACTACAAATAGAGATATGGAGACAAAGGCCCAAAATCATTAGAAAATTATGTCAGCATTTTTCATCCGAACAGAAAGATTTCTCTACCAGGCCAGAGACCTGAATTCTGGCTCTGTCGGTGTCTGGGCCCGTAGATTTGTTACATATATCAGGCTTGCTAGAATCCGTAGGTCTAACACATTTCCTTCTGGAGGTCATCCACCATGATTCACCACAATGAACATGGCTGTTGCAGTGCCAAAACAAGCCAGAAGCCAAACTAAGAAACCTGGATACCATCCAAGAAATCCAAGATGCTACACACTTGGTCCGCTTGTCAAGATGCCAGTCTAAAATTGTTAAGATCAGACACATTAAGAGAAAGTTTCCTTAGGAATAGTAATGCAATATATTCTTTAAATACCTGAAAGAGGTATTTATAACCTCTGCCAATATTTAACCAGTCCTTCTCTGGTTGTTTAAAGTATATACAAAAGGTAACAGTCAGGTATGCAGCTGTTGGTCTTATCTCTCCAAGGATCTTGTCTACATTCTCAGGTTGCACAATCTGAAAAGTATCCATCAACTCTGAAAGAGCATTAGGCATGGGTCCAGCCAAAACTTCAACTGTATATAAGGGAATAAATGTGAGCAAAGAAATCACAACACGTCATTAAATTCTCATCCACATCTTCCTAAGATACAGAATGTAATAGCACCCTAGCTACTCAATTCCACTGGATTACTTGAGCAGATACAGTGGTGATGGAGCAGTAATGTTTCTTCAGTGTTATCACTGAGGAAGTACAACAAGAAGTGGGGGGTGAAATTTTCAAAAGGCCCTGAACAATAGAGAGAATATGCTACAACTCCTCCTACAATTCAACTGGACTATACATACCCTTCATCAGTATTATACCCCAAATACAGATGCTGATGAAGAAGAAATTGAAAGCTTTTATGCAAGTGTCCAGGAAGAAATTGATCACGCACCTAAACAAGATACGCTGCTAGTCATAGGTGGCTGGAACACCAAATTAGGAAACAAGCAGAACCATATACTGTTGGAAGATTAGGGCTAAGAGCACAAAATGATTGACGAGAGTGACTCATAGAATTCTGTTAAGACAATAATTCATTCATTGTGAACACGTTTCAGGTAACTAAACAGATGGTTGCATACATGGATATCACTGGATGGCCAATACAGAGGCCGAGGACAGACTGGCAGTTTGCCCCAGTAGCCAGTCGTAGCAAAAAAAACCCGGATTAAACTATATCGGGTTTTCCCGTCCACACAGCGGGGGCCGCTGCTGGAAGATATGGGACAGAGGCGCGTGGGAGTGTTCAGACTGCCGCGCCGGAGGCATGCTATATTCGCCATTTCCCCATTAATTCGGCTGTGGGTGTATGGGTGTATGTGCGCATGAGCGCTCATGCGCATAAGCGCATTTTGCCAATTTTTTTTTTGCCCTGCAATGCCAGCACCGCATTGGGCAGTGGAGCGGAGCGCAGCCAATCACACCGCTGCTGCCTCGTGCCCAACGCGGGTTGCTCCCGGCTTTTCGCCTGCGCGTTCAGACTCCCCGGAAGCGGAGAAACGCGCGACGAACGCAGGCTTTTGGATTTGCAATGGCTTTTATCAAGTGTTTTTTTAATCCGGCAGTGAAGCGCAAGAGCACCGGTAGGCTATGGGTGGGGGATGCCAGGCAGATGTGCCTGTGTGAACGTTCCATTTACTCCGGTATTGAATCGTTGTCGGCCCGGGGCCCTTCCCGGGGCAAATTGCCAGTCTGTCCTCGGCCAGAAATCAAATAGGCTACATAGTTGGAAGCAGAAGATGGAGGAGCTCTATTGTCTCTGCTAAAACAAGACTAGGAGCTGATTGTGGTACAGACCAGGAATTGTTAACATTGAAAATTAGAATGAAGCTGAAGAAAAATACCAAAACATCCATAGTTCCAAAATACAATCTAAAAAACATTCCTGAAGAGTTTAAAGACCATGTAAAGAACAGATCTGCATTACTAAGTTCAAGTGAACATGAACCAGAAGAACTATGGGTGAAACCAGAGAAGGAAGAATGTGCAAAGATTATTCCTGTAGCCAAAAGAAATGAAAAGCTTCAATGGATGACTAGTGAAACTCTTAACATTGCTAAAGATAGATGAGAACAAGAGTAAAAGGTGACATTAACAGAATCATCCGATGCAGCATCTGTCCTTATATATATTTGAATTTTGGTTCCACAACATTCTATGCTTGCCACAATTGATTCGGCACAAGAACTGGCAGTCAGAAGATGATGGCTGGAGCTGACTGGCTCCTTGGTGGAGTCCCGCCCACGTCAGCCCCGGCCAATATCTTTGGCTCAGTCTGCTCTGGTCCTCTGGCAGGAGAGGACCGTCTGCAGAGAGCGCACAGGGACAGGCCTTCAAAGCCGAGGCAGCTGAGAAGCCCTTTCCGCCCCCCACCGGCCTCTGGGCCTTCTATGGGCCCAGTCGGCCAGAGAAGCCCCTTCCCCCCCCACACCATCCCCTGGGCCTTCTATGGGCCCAGTTGGACAGAGAAGCCCCTTCCGCCCCCCACACACCATCCCCTGGGCCTTCTATGGGCTCGGCCAGAGAAGCCACTTCCGCCCCCCACACACCATCCCCTGGGCCTTCTATGGGCCCAGTCAGCCAGAGAAGCCCCTTCCTCCCCCACACCATCCCCTGGGCCTTCTATGGGCCCAGTCGGCCAGAGATGCCCCTTCTGCCCCCCACACCATCCCCTGGGCCTTCTATGGACCCAATCGGCCAGAGAAGCCCCTTCCGCCCCCCCACACCATCCCCTGGGCCTTCTATGGGCCCAGTCAGCCAGAGAAGCCCCTTCCGCCCCCCCACACCATCCCCTGGGCCTTCTATGGGCCCAGTCACCCAGAGAAGTCCCTTCCGCCCCACACCATCCTCTGGGCCTTCTATGGGCCCAGTCAGCCAGAGAAGTCCCTTCCGCCCCCCCCACACCATCCTCTGGGCCTTCTATGGGCCCAGTAGGCCCAGAGAAACCCGTTCCGCCCCTCTTCCCTTCCTTTCACCCCTTTCCTTTCTTCCTCTCCTTCTTTCTTTCACTCTCCCCCTCTTCCTTCCTCCCTCCCTCCCTCCCTTTCTTCCTTTCTAGGGCCCGTTGTCTTCCTCCACAATGGGCTTTGCTCCCTAGTTTAGTATAATAACCAGTATAAAGAAATAGAAGACAACAACAAAAAAAACCTGGGTGGAAATCATGGTTGTGTGATCGCTGCATATAGCACATGCCTCTGAGGAAGCAGGTTTGTTCCCTTGAGGCTAGGGTTGCTGACCTAAAGGTTTGGGGAAGAGACCCTCAGGGACTTACCAGAACTGTCCTGTGCTGATTGCTCTTCTGCTGTTGTGGCGAGTGAGAGTCTTGAGGTTGAAAGGCATCAGTCTGAGGAGGCGGGATGTGATCCCTTAGAAGAGCCACCTTCTTTGGGTGACAGACTGATATCCTCTCATACCAAGGATAACCCTGGGAGGCTGTGGGGAGGTGGGCTTCTGGTAGTGGGTAATTTGATCATTCAGAATATAAAGTGTGGGACCTGTGACAGGTGTTTTGACCACATAGTGACTTGCCTGCCTGGTGCGAAAGTTGTGAGTATCACATGCTGTCTTAGGTTGATAGTGCTGGGGAGGAGTCAGCAGTCATGGTGCATGTTGGCACCAATGAATTGGGAAATGGTGCCAACAGGCACAATGATAGCTGGTGATCATTTTGACAGGTGCAGATTCAGGAGGTCCAGGAGTGTATAAAACAGAGCATGTGCAACCTAGAGACACAAAACTTGGAGGGCATGTAGAGGAATATGTGGAGGGGGGGCATGCAAGTCTGGTCTCTCTACCTTGCACAGGATCCATTCTATGCAGTCCTGAACCTCCTGAACCTGCTCCTGCCAAAATGGACATTTTGACAGCTGCAGGTTCAGGAGTATGTAGAACAGATCCTGTGAAAGCTAGAGACATCAAAGTTGCAGGGGTCCTCCCTTGAATGCTCCTCTACATGTTGTCCAAGTCATTGCTTTTAAGTTTTATAAACATTTTGATTGAGGGGAGATAGTCTGTCTGGAAATGTATCCGCTCATGAACTGGCATGAATCTCCATGAACAGATTAAAGTATAGATTAAAAATTCGTGGAAAGTTCATAGGGGTCACCCTGCCACGAACTTGACTTCATGAAGCATAAACTGCCAAAAAATCCATCATGAATTTTAGTTCATGAGCTGGTTTGTGCCCATCCCTAGATAGGAACTTAATAGAACTTGGGAATGAGAGGGATGATAGCAACTGAGGCCATGTGTGGCAACTAAGGGGCCGAGGGAGGCGAGGGTTACTGGAGCAGGAAACACATTATAGTTGTCTATATGCCAAGCCAAGATGGGGGAGCAGGAGTGCTTTGTGTTAGATGACAATTAGGTATAGTAGGGATCTGAGAAACATGGGGAAAATCTATGGGATACAGTCATTCCTCACTATGAGTTGTATAGGAAGGACAGGGAGGGACAGCTTGGGGGAGATGTTGCATTGTACATCAAAGAGGGCATAGAATCGAGTCATGCTGTAGAAGTGAGACATCATAAATGACTGTGCAGTGGAACAGTTGTGGGTTCTTGATTAAATTAACCCTGAACTCTCCCTAGAAGCTAAAATGACTAAACTGAGGCTATTGTACTTTGGTCACATTATGAGAAGACAAGAATCACTGGAAAACACAATAATGCTGGGGAAAGTTGAAGGCGGCAGGAAAAGAGGAAGACCTGACATGTGATGGATCGACTCAATCAAGGAAGCCCGGAGCCCTCAGTTTGCAAGACCTGAGCAAGGCTGTTAATGATAGGACATTTGGAGGGTGGGTGAACAGTGAACAGCTCTGCTTTATTAAGTGATTTCAGCATGCAAAAATCACACCCAACTCCCAATGATAGGCTATTTACATAACATTAGTTTCTCATTGGTCACCTCCAGAATCCTGGTGGGCTACTTTTCTAGAGCTTCAAGCTCAGCCAGTCTCTGGTACCCAGTCCTGGAATTTTTTTTTATTAACATTTTTGTTGAGCATATCTGATCTATCTTCATACACAGATCACTTCTCATCTTACTATTATGCTCATTTTCAACTTTTTAACAACAAAAAAATAACACTGAGATTACTATTTTCAACAAAATACAACTTAATCTCATTTAATCCCTCTTCTTTATGCCCATATCTTACCTGCTTCCTGAATCCCCATACAACTGTCCCCAACACTTATAATAGCTCTTTATACATATCTTGATCTTCAGTTCCAGCCCTAATACATAACACAAATGTAAAACAGTTCATAATTAAAACAGTTCAAGTCTTACAAAACATTTTTTTAAAAGCCAGTAGTCCAGAAGCCTGACCAAAATAGCAGGACAATCAAACCACAGTATTAGAATAGGCAATAAAATAAAGCAACCCTGCATCCTTAATATAAAAAAATTGCTAGGAACAGTTGTCTGGTTCCTCTGTTCCTCATCCCTGTTGTTTCAACCTCCTATTAAAATGTCCATATTCTGTGAATAAACTTCCATTGAAATCAAAGGTATGTTACATCTGCTGCACCTAGAATGGATATAGGAAGGAGGGGGGGTGTTTTTAAAGGTAAAGGCATCAAAAATGCAGCAGAGTTGCTTATTCCTGTCCTTTAAATAACTCCTAAATTTCAAGTAGATTGGACAAAGGGGTCCAATTTCATGGCCCCCTGAACTGGGTGTCCCCAGCCATCCTCTGTTATTTCCTAAGGAGGGGCAGGCCCATAGGCAGAAATTTTTTAGGGGGGGCAAATGAGTACAGTGGTGGTCAGCCCATCATTATTTATTTATTATTTATACTTGATTAGTTATTTACCAATTTTCCATTTGTTTGTTTGTTTGCTTATTTATTTATTAAATCCTACTTTTAAGTTGCCCTCCCCTGAAAAAAAACAGGACTCAGAGTGGATTACATTGTATAGAACATTAGTACAGATACAAAGTGGTGTAGACTTGAAGTGGATTACATGGTATAGAACATCGTAATCAAACAGCATGAGAGATCTAATAAAATTGCAATAGGACTAGATGTACAAAATGCAAAAATGCAAAAAAAGAGTATCAAACGTGATATGTCAAGCAATGAAAAAAATGGAATTATAAAAAAAATGAAAACAATGTTGTAAGAGAATGATAGAACATAGAAGAAGAAGAGATTGGATTTATACCCCGCCCTTCACTACCCAAAGGACTTTCAGAGTGGCTTACAAACTCCTTTCCCTTCCCCTCCCCACAACAGACACCCTGTGAGTTAGGTGGGGCTGAGAGAGCTCTGACAGAAACTGCTCTTTTTCAAGAACAGCTGTGCCAGAAATATGGCTTGCCCTATAAGGTCATCCAACAGGTGCAAGTGGAAGAGTGGGGAATCAAACCTGGTTCTCCCAGATTAGAGTCCGCACACTTAACCACTACACCAAACTGGCTACACTACAATACACTGCACAAACAAACAAACAATTCCTTTAATGGCATTTCACAAAGGTAAAAGCATAGTATTTAAGAAATAAGGTTCTGCTTCAGCATAAAATACAATTTCCATTAAAAACTACCCTGTATTAAGCACTTACAAAATTTGACTATGTATAGAGGCAGTGGACAGTAAAAACTTTGCCACAGGTTCAGTTATGTTTTCCTCAGCGCAATTTAACAGAAATAATAGTTTGTTCAACCTAGGAAAACCTGAAACAATGCCCAAAATTGGTGATAAAATACATTGCCTAATACCAGAATAATAATAACATTCTCACAGCACATGGTACACTGTTTCAATAGTTTGACCTGTACAAGGGCAGAGTCTATTGGCAATGGGGATACCCTGGAATCGGCAATAAAATTGCCGAGGGTAAAACATTAAGCCTGGCCAGTGAAAAAATTCTGCACAATTCTGGAGATTGCATTTGGAAAAAATAACTGGGTGAGCATCCTACAATGGGAAATATCCCATGGTTCAAAGGAGAGCAAACCTTATTGGCTGCATTATACAAGTTCAATGACTCTCTCTCCAGTAGTCTGCTCCTTATTTTGTGAAACACCTCTGTTTCCGAGAGCATCAACATAGATTCAAGAGGAATATTCAAAGATCTCAAGTTTTTTTCTATAATGGTAAGCAAGGGTGAACCCTCAGTCTGAGTTAACATCTGGTAGCTAATCTACAGCTGGTGGGATCAAGGTTATAGTGCAACTGGGCCCAATATTTGAAGGTCATGAGCCATGCCCTCATAGACATAAGGCTTTGACCACATTCCAAACAGAGGGCTTCATATAGGGCACAAAATGGAACACCTAGTACCTTCCGTAAAAAAACTTGTGTGCACCTGTTCAGTTGACTTATTAACTGCCTCAGTCCAAACAGGAACTCCATAAAGTAGTTGGGGCTCTATTTTTACATTAAATAATTTTAATACAGATGGTACAAATTGGTTCCCTCTTTCTGAAAAATAAAACCGCAGAAGGACATTGATGTTTACCATAAGGTTGTTAATTGCTATCCTGTGCTGCAGAGTCCAAATTGTAGTTGCATGAAAGTAAAGACCTAGATACAAAGTATCTTACTTGTTCAAGCTTATGAGCACCTATCCTCCATATGAACTGCTTCCTGGATTTTGAGAAGACTATAATTTTTGATTTCTCATAATTTAGTTCCAGTTGGTTGATCTTACAGTAATCCTGGCAGCTGTTTAGAAGTCGAAGTAGACCCACACGAGTGCAAGAAAGCAGAACCGCATCGTCTGCATATAACAGGATTGGTATATGGGTGGAGCCTAACTTAGGACAGTGTCCATCTACTTGATTTAGGAATGGAGCCAAATCCCTCAGGAAAAAATTAAAAAGGAGAGGTGCAAGCCCACATCCCTGCTTAACTCCTTTATTGGTAGGAATCTTAGGTGTCAGTCCAGCAGTTGAAGAGTATCTGATTTGGCATGAGGTAGCATTATATAGTCTGTTAATTATATATGCCAATAAAGGTTTTGAATTGAATTGAATAGTCTGCTAATTAGAAAGAGTAACCTCTTATCAAGGGATGTGCTAGCTAACTTTTCCCAGAGGCAGTCCCTAGAAATGGAATGGAAAGCCCCTTTGAGGTCTAGGAATGCCACCTGTAATTTGGATCTTTTGCATCTTACTTGTTTGTTAATTAAGTGAGAGAGGACTAAGCAATGGTCCATGGCAGATTTCCCTTGTCTAAATCCTATTTGTTCTGGACCAGTCATTTTCTGTGTTATTAGCCAATTGTTAAACTTGACTTGTAGTAATTTGGCATAAAGTTTGCCTATAACAGATAGTAGACTTATAAATCTAAAGTTAGAGGGGATTGAATGGTCGCCCTTCTGAAAGATTGGTACAATAATCACATTCGTCCACATGGAGGGGATATGTCCAGTAGAGTTTATAATAGTAAAAAAGCAGCCAATGGAGGTGCCCACCATTTCAGGTCTGCTTTTAAGACTTCTGGAGGTACTGCATCAGGGCCCGATGCTTTACCTGGTTTTAGTTGGTCAATCAGCATAGCTACTTCTTCTGGAGTAACGGGGGGATGTCATTCTGGGATGTCATCTAGCACAATTTTGACCATATGCAAGGGCTCAAGAGTTTCCTCTTGGAATAAATCTAGGAAATATTGGTATCAGGTGGAGGGTGAGATAACAGAGGGGATAGGGGTTTCTAATTGAAAAGCTCTGTTAAGCAGTTTCCAAAATTGTTTTGAGTCATTATGCTGGATGGAAATTATGAACTGATTCCACTGTCTGTTCATGTTTGAATGTCTTTTAAATTTAATAAGAATGTTTAAATGACTTTTATAAATTTTGCATTCCTCAGGGAGAGTTATGAAATTTACAATATATTGAACGTAGGTGTGCCTTCATTTCTTTGCATTCTCTGTCAAACCAGTGGCCCTCCCCAGGGGGCTTGAGTTGTTGATATTGATATTTATATTGCTGTTTTGTCCATTGTTCTCTTATGTAAGCTGCCCTGAGCCTGCCTCGACGGGGAGGGCAGGGTAAAAATCAAATAAATATATACAACAAATCGATAATATATAGCAGATACTGTGGCATAGACTACGGTCCTGTTCTGTATAAGCTTTATAAAAATGCCTTCCCAAGCAACTGATTAACATAGTTTGCAGAATTAAATAAGTGTGAGAGCCTTCTTCCAGTTACTGAAACCTGAAACTGTAAATTCAACCTTCTTTTCTTTGTAAATCATGAACTCAAGGCTTCTAACTGTGCCACCCAACACTCCTGCAGGCTTCTAAAATCAGGACTCTTCAGCCCTGCTAACTGCTAATTCTGTTCTAGTCAATTGAAAGCCGGGGCTGGTTGGTTACGACTGAGTCGATTGAAATTGAATCCGATGAAGACGGAGGTCCTGTGCCTGAGTCAATGGGGCACAGTTGGTGCCAGCGCCGGAGGTTAGGAGCTTGGGAGTGCTCCTGGATGCCTCCCTAACGATGGAGGCCCAGGTAGCAGCCACTGCCAAGTTGGCCTTTTACCATCTATGGCTGATCAGGCATTTGGTTCCCTTCCTTGAATGCAATGACCTGGCAACAGTGATCCATGCAATGGTCACCTTGAGATTGGATTACTGCAGTGCTCTCTACATGGGGCTGCCCTTGTCTCAAATCTGGAAGCTACAGCTGGTGCAGAATGCAGCGGCAAGGTTGTTGCTGTGTCTTCCCATGTGAGAACACATCCAGCCCACCCTAAAAGTGCTGCACTGGTTGCCTATAGCATACTGAATTTGGTTCAAGGTGCTGGTTCTTACCTTTAAAGGCCTATATGGTCAGGGACCTACTTACCTAAGGGACCACCTTTCCCCACATGTCCCCGGAGAGCACTAAGATCGGGATCCCAAAATCACCTGGTCCTCCCGGGCCCTAAAGAAGCCAGGCTGGCTGCAATGAGGGCCAGGGCCTTTTCAGTGGCAGCCTCTTACTGGTATAGTAGGTGAGGGGACACTTTTGCATGGCCCAGCAGAACCAATAGCAATGTGCAGAAGCCCAGCAGAACCCAGTGCCAGCGCCACTGTGGCAGCTCAAGCCCAACAGAAAGAATGTCAAACTAGGGAATCTCTGCAGTGGAAACTCAAGCTGTGGGGACACTTTTGCAAGCTGACAGACTGAACTGCAGAACCAGTGGCAATGAAGAAGCAGAAGATCAGCAGAAAGCCCAGTTTGCCACCCTCACTGGCCAGGCTGCAGACGGCTTCATTCCTCCCCCAGGACTACCCTGTGAAGGTGGGGCTGAGAGAACTTCACAGAACAGCCAGAACAACATCTAAGCCAAAGTAACTGCTGGTCAAAGGGGAAGAAAAACACATTTGAAACTGACAAATCAGCACTTGAACACTGACAGCAAGCAGCTCTGGCAAGCCATAGAAATCCTAAGGAGACACAGAAACAAAGGAACCTGCACACATGGCTCTCAATCTTTGAGGTTAATCCCTCAATTCCAGGATTTTTCAGGACCATCTTTTCAAAATCCCAGAAAAAACCCTGAATATATTTGGGATGCTGAATATATCCCAGAAATACTAATGTGATGTTTTCAGGTACATATTTTGTTTCTGTTTTACCCAAATGCACATCGCCACTCAGCATTTTTTTACAAAAGAGCCTGTTGGATCAGACCAATGGTCCATCTAGTCCAGCATACTGTTTCACACAGTAGCCAACTAGTTGTCTCCCTCTGTCCACTTTTTCCTACTCCAACCATAATTTTATAAATCTCTATCATGCCTCCTCTTAGATGTCTTTATTCTTGACTGTACAGTCCCAACCTCTCCAGCCTTTTCTCATAGGAAATATGCTCCAACCCCCTAACCATCTTGATTGCCCTCCTTTATACTTTTTCCAGGTCAGCAATATCCTTTTTGAGATACATTGACTAGAACTGCACACAGTATTCTAAATGAGGCTGCACCATAGCTTTATACAAAGACATTACAATACTGACTGTTTTTCAGTCACTTTTGTAATAATTCAAAACAGGTAGTTTGCTTTTTCCTCTGCTGCCACGCATTGGGCTGACATCTTCATTGAGCATTCCACTACAATCCCAGGATCTCTTTCCATCTCAACCTGAGCCATTTCGTACCCCATCAGCATGTTCCAGTATGCATACCACCTACTCATGCTGAACTTCAACTGCTACACTGTTGCCCATTCACCCTATTTAGAGAGAGCCACCTGCAGCTCTTCACTATCCAGCTTGGTTTTCAACATCCTGAGTGGTTTGGTATAATCAGTAAACTTCACTATTTCACTGTTCACATAGGCTGCCTGCCTAGTTTCTATGGTCTTTTCCATAGAGATTAGGAGTCATTCCTAGAGCAACACTGTATGGAGGCCATTTTTTCTCTTGCTCCTCAATTTTATGGGGGTGGGAAATTGGAATGGGAGTTGGTAATTCCCCACCCTAGGTGGATAAATGGGAGGCTTAGCCACACCAATCTAGCCATTCTGCTACTTATGGTTTTATTAACTGAAATCTCTTTATCACCCCTTTATCATCCACCCCCTCTCTTATGGCCATAGTGTTTTGACTGTCACTCTCCTTGCAAGTAGTGTTTATGTGTATAAGAATCCAATTTCTCGATGCACAAATGTTTATCTTGACCATACAGGAGTATAATTCTCTGACATCGCCATACAATTCAGCATCATCCCTCAGGAGCAGTGATACACTGAGGACTGTGTCTTGCAGTTTGGAGACCCAGATGGTAAAATCTGTGCATGTTCCTTTTCCAGCTGCAACCTTTTGCCCTGTTTCAGAAGTTTTTGAAACTGGGGGGAATTGCAGAACGCTGTTTGCAATACAGCATGAAAAGTAGCTGTTAGAAATAAAGTGAGAAGCCTCTTGATGCAAATGTAAGACATTTCACATGGATTCACATGCCTTAAAATAATTCACTGGATGAAAATTTTCACCTGTGGAAGATTTATTTACAGGTGCGGTCCTAAACACATTTAGTTGGGTGTAAATATAACTTTTGCCTTTGTGGGTTCTATGGGGCTAAATCAGAAAGAAAATATGCAAGAAAATTTAAGTTAAACAAAATTGCTTGAACTCAAACCCCTTCAACATGTGAAGAACAATACAACAAGGTTTATATAGCTAAATACACAGGGGTAAGATTAAAGAGAAACTTGCAAGATATAGCTGTTATAAATTCAGTTAAGCAAGTGATTCTTGCTTGCAACAACTTTGGGGTGATCCAAGATGGAACATGAAGCAAAGTCTCATACCAGGTTCACACATTTTGCTTCTTTTTTTTAAAGCAAATGAGAGTGGCAACAACAACATATTTGTCACCCTATTCATTTATGCACAGAATTGGGCCAAGAGGTGCTGAGCCCCATTAACATTACCCTGCACTGTACAACAGCTAGGATTCAGTTGACTGTCACCCAGTACCAAGGGTATCCCCTCCCCACCCCCTCCCCTCCACCCCCCGACTATACAGCCAAGAATTATTATTCCGCTTAGGCTAATTCTCTTCATCAACAGATGCCGCAAGGTTCTTGCTAAGTTTTTCTGCCCATAACATTTTTTCAAATATTTTATTTATTTGTTTAAAAACTTTTAAAAAAGAAAGTGATTAAAGTCACACATTTTTTTACTTATTTATTTTCAAATGAACAACCCTAACTCCTGTTGGCAGAATAATTAACATAGCAATGGTGCACAACCTGATCAAAGAATAGGTAAAGGTTTATTTAGGAACTAACATACTTGATAGGAAAGAGGAGAGCCAGAGATAGGTTCCCAACTACTTCTCTAGCTGAGAGAGAGAGAAAGGGAGAGAGGGAGGGAGGAAGGGAGTCTGGGTGTGGCACTTCTGAGAAGAAGGGGGAAATTGCCTTAAGAGTAGCGATCTGGAGTCAGACGAGGAATGACACTTAACAGGAGAGAGAAGGTGCTGTGCTCACTATCCTAATTGTCCTTTTGCTGCCCTCTCCAGGGTCTTCTCTTCTTATTTGTACACCAGACATTTTCTTTTCCAACAACTCCAGTGTCAGTTGCCACCAGCAAGGGGCTACCAAAACTTGGGAGCTAAGTCCAATTTCTCTAGGCTACCAAGTGCTGGTTTCTTCCAGTGCCTTCCCCTTGCAAAAACAAACAAACTGGACATCAAAGAAACCGGGCTATCAACTTTGTCTTGAAAAATATAGCCATTCTATAGGATACGAGCCCAGAAAATCTTATCCAGCTCTCCCTCTGCTGTTAATCTCCATTTGTTCATCTCTGCCCTTACTGGGCTAAAGCCATCTAATCCCTGAGGGTTACATAAACTCCACTGTAATCAGTGGGGTTTACTTGCTCAGAAAGATTTCATGGTTTCAGATTATTTGGGGGATTTAAGTGTCATACACTTAAAGAGGTAAAAACATATGAAGAGCCCTGCTGGATCAGATTAACGGTCCATCTAGTCTAGCATCCTGTTTTACAGAGTGTTCGATTAGTTCCTCTGGACAGCCAACAGGGCATAGAGACTGAGGCCTTCCCCGATGTTGCCTCCTGGCTCTGGGCTTCAGAGGATTAGTGCCTCTAAATGTGGAGGCTCCTTTCATTCACCATGGCTAGTAGCCATGGATAGACTTATCCTCCATGAATCTATCTAATCCCCTTTTAAAGCTGTTTCTTCCGGTGGCCATCACTACATCCTCTGGTAGCGAATTCCACATTTTAATCACTCTACGTGTAAAGTAGTATCAGTAAAAAGTTCCATAAGTTTCATTGGATACCCTTGAGTTCTAGTATTCTGGGGGAAGGAGAAAAAGTTCTCTTTGTCAACTCTCTCCATCCCATGCATAATTTTATAAATCTCTCTCATACCCCCCCTTACTCCTCTCTTTTCTAAACTGCAAAGTCCAAGACTCCTCAGCCTTTCTTCATAGGGAAGCTGCTCCAACCCCCTAATCATCTTGGTTGCCCTCCTCTGCACTTTTTTCAGCTCTGCAATGTCCTTTTTGAGATACAGGAACCAGAACTGTTCACAGTATTACAAATGAGGCTGCACCACAGGTCTATACAGATGCATAACAGTATTGGTCATTTTATTCTCCATCCCTTTCCTAATAATTACTGACACAGGGTTTGCCTTTTTCACCACTGCAGCACACTGAGTTGACACTTTCATTGAGTTATCCATTATGATCTCAAGATCTTCCCACCCTTCAATCTCATCAATTTATTATTTATTTATCTATATGTACATTTTTATCTAATTTTCTGCTTTATCTGCTTATAAAACTCTATGTAAGCCACCCTGAGCCTGCTTTGGTAGGGAGGGCAGGTTATAAATTAAATAAATAAATAAATAAATAAATAAATAAATAAATAAATAACTCTTGCTTCCTGTCATTTAACCACTTTTTAATCCATAAGAGAACCCGTCCTCTTATCCCATGACAGGTATATAATGTCTACCAGGTTACCATTGTCTAAATGCTTGTTCACTTTCTCAAAGAACTCCAAAATGTTGGTGAGGCAGGACTTCCCTTTGCAGACCTATGCTGATTTCCCCTCAGCAAGTTTTGTCCCTCTATGTGCCTAACAATTCTATCTTTGATTACAATTTATACTAATTTGGGTGGGATAGATGTTAGACTGAATGGCCTGTAATTTCCTGGTTCTGCTCTGAATCCCTTTTTAAAAATTGGTGTCACATTTGCTGCTTTCCAGTCTTCTGGTACAGCAGCTGAATTTAGTGAAAGGTTACTCTGGTTGCGGTCACACATGCCAGAAAAAATGGGGGGGAGAGCGAGGCTATTTCCTCTGGAGGAATTTGACCCACAGTTGCATGATCACACCTCCCTTTGAAGCTGCAGGCACAGTCCGTCAGTGTGTGATCATACACAACTGCGGGTGAATTGGGTTCTTTGTGTGCCTTTCCCCCCCAAGCATTTAACCAAGGGATCAATGAATCGCACCTCTGCATCGAGGGCTCCCTATGGAGTTTGCAATGATGCGCATACTACGAAGGGGGGGACAGGACAATGGCACTGAGTCAGGATGGCCTGATCAGACCATCCTGATGCCATGAGAGCTTGCTGAAGTGATCAGGCATGGGAAAGTCTTTCCGTGGCCCATTGCAACCCATTTACTACTGGATTTTCCCTGGTGTCTTCTGCAGTGGAGGAGAACGAGTTACTGATGGCTGCAGGGCACTTCCCAGATGTTGTTGTCTGATCACGCCCTTTAAGTCTGCCTGGTATTCGCACCTATGTTGGGTCTAATTGTGCATATGATCACAGCCATATACAGGTTAGTAGATCAATGGCCTCACATCTGAGGGGTGCTTGAGAATGTCACAGAGCTCCATAACCCCTCCCCATAGTGGCTGAGGGCAGAGTGTCTAGAAGGTTTTCCTTTGATCTTGTTTGAAGGATGAAGCCTAGGAGTTGTGTTCAGAATGAACACATTGTATGGACACTCCCAGTTAATTGGTGGGCTTCCCGGGCTTCATATGGGGAAAATCCTCATGTGGTAACAGCCTTGGGCTGTTGTCTGATTACAGAGTTTTTAGTGGCCTAATTGCCGGCCTTTTAGATGATAGCTGTCATGCCTGTTCTTGACTCAGCCCCTGAACCAGCCCCTGACAGCCAAAACAGGGAGGCTTCGGTACCTTTAAGGGCTGAAGAGGCACCAGGACCTGCAACCGATGTAAGTGCTGTGGAGGATACACAGCAGCCTGAGCCAACTGTGGGACGCTTTGCACCTGGAGCGGTGCCTGAAGCAAGCACTTCACCACCTGCCTCTCCCCCACCTGTGCACCGGTTAAGGGATCGTCGGCGTCAAGACCTGGCCAGCCGAAGAAAAGAGTCACGCTCCAGAGGGCAAAGAACCTTGAGCCCTGAGTATTAGCAGCAGTCAGGACCTTCCTTACAGGTGCTCATGGGCTACGGAGCCAGAGCACTATTTAGGAAAGCCTCTGGCCATGAGCATACTTGTGCTAGCAACATCGTTGTCAGGACTTGAATCTTTGTATCTCGGCCTCAACCCTTGTGAAACTCTTACTGGCTTTTGACCCTTGGCTTCGTGGACCCTGCGTTTCTCTCTGACTCCTCTGGCATCGTTGTGATTTATGGACCTGACTCTCTGGTATGTCTGACCCTACTTATGGACTGTGATTTAAAACCTGTTTGAACCGTGCTACCTGATTTACTCGGCTTTAACCTTGGACTGTTCCTGGACTTGTTCTCATTCGTGTCGCACCTTGGGGTCCTGCCCTGACAATAGCATCTACATACATTTGCATATTACTAAACTGCAAATATAGATGCCCCTTTGAGATATAGATGAAAACATTAGATACCTTACTGTGTAATAAATTTTTTAAAAACCCATTTCATTCATTCTTAGAAGGAAAGTCCACCCTTCTCTAATGCAGCAAATCAAAAATCAAAGTATGGTTCCATATGTGTTCTTTTTAAAATGCTCATGGTTCTATTTCAGGTAATATTATTTTTTTCCATTTAGTATTAACATTTGCTGCCTATGAGTCCTTTGGGATAATCTCAGTATCCTAACAGAGTCTCACAGGAGTTTCACCCATCATCCCACTTGTGAAATCATGATTAACAAGCAGAAAATTAGATCTATTTTTTTAACACTCAGACTTTCCATAGGAAGAAAAAGTACTTTGGGTATGTGCGTATGGAGAAGGAACCTGGCATAAGCTCAGCTTCAAGTGACTGTTGCTGTTTACAGAAGCTGGGGCTTACCCGGCTTTGCCAACATACAGGTTTCTGCTGGCTTGTGAGGCT
The DNA here is from genome assembly GCA_029375565.1 of Gekko gecko. Classification (NCBI taxonomy): domain Eukaryota; kingdom Metazoa; phylum Chordata; class Lepidosauria; order Squamata; family Gekkonidae; genus Gekko; species Gekko gecko. The sequence goes on from JAPDNY010000003.1 coordinate 128,828,070, forward strand.
ACATTAAAATTGGATAGACAATTTTGTAGCAGTTACAGTACTTCATAGGACTGGGTGAAAACTCTGGTTGGTGCTCCAATCATCTCTCCCTTGTAATACTGCAAGCTCCTGTGCTTTTGGATTGTGCTGATGTTCCTCTACTCTCTTCATCTAGCATTTCTGCCATAAAAAGCCATTCACCTCTTCCATTGTTCTGATGAAGTGATAACCCTCCTTAAATGCCTGCACTGGCTTTTTGTCTAATCCCAGATCCAACTCACACCTTATGCTTACCTTCAAAGTCTTTTATGGCTTTGGCAGCCCTACCTTTCCACTATGTGTGCCCTGATTCCATTTGGTTGTTGCCAGAGAAGTATTTTTGTTCTCTTATTTTATTTTTTTCATTAGACCTTATCATTTCTACAGGAGCTCAAATCTTTTGATTAACTTAAGCTTCAAAAACTAGAGGTACTGTCCAGATAAGAACTAGCTCAAATGTTTTCGTACCAAGCTGATACCAACCTGCTGGTGAAATCCTGGATCTTGTAATTATTGTCTCAGGACCATGTAAAGATAGTTTGACTCCTGCCCATGAATCAGTCAATCCTACCAGCTCTGCACATATTAGTCCTGTTCCTGATGTTCCAAATTTGGTCTGTCTGACTATATAAGATGGAAACAATCTCCTCACTTTACTCCGCCATTCTTGCTCTTCCACTAAACTGAGAGAAGTAGCAAAGGATGTAGAAACCAATATTGTTTCATATTAGGTTTCTGAGGTAGATATGAAGGGGAGAACATGGCCCAGCATAACGAAAGGCCCTGCTGTGGAAAATGGAAAATACATAGTGTTGAGCATGCCTCATCAAATCTGCCAAGTTTAATCTGCCTTTACAGTGGGTGAGCTGGCTAGGCTTATGTGTAGGGTTGACTGACAACATTTATCTTACTCATTGAGTGATTTTGTCTTTGTAGTACAACATATGTCTTTCCTACATGTCCATGAAGACATGGTATGTTAAAAGGAGTTAATTAGTAGTGATGAATAATGGTCTAATGGATGTGATTATCTTTTGTTAAACTATGTTTGAGATCTTACCACTTGGGCTTGTCAGAACTGCCTTCCTGTTAACAACTGTCTCTGGATATTGTCACACTGTAACCAAGTTTTATGTCTTGTACTTCTGAGCATTAGGACTTGGCTCAGTGTGTCCCCTGTGAACATTTGCAACACAAAAGGGGGTTTCAGAAAGGCCAAATAACTCCCAAAAGACTCCCCCCCAGTGTTCCCTCTAAGCTGAGTTAGTGTGAGCTAGCTCACATTTTTTAGCCTCCGGCTCACACATTTTTGTCTTAGCTCAGGAAGGATGGCTCCAGAGCAACTAATTTATGCAGTAGCCGAATCGCTTGCTCACAACTTTAATGTCAGTGGCTCACAAAGTAGAATTTTTGCTCACAAGACTCCACAGCTTAGAGGGAACATTGCTCCCCTCCCCCCACAAAAGTTCACCTTTTTCTGTCCCCTGGGGATGTGAAAGGCTCACAAAGGAAGCACTACTTGAATTCTAGTACAGTTGTATGGTGTGATTGAACTGTGAGATTGGGATGGTGGAGGGGGGGTTACAGGTAGAATCAACATAACAGGGATGCCTTTTCTTGTGGCCTCTCCCCATGAAAGAAGTCACCAGCAAAGGAGTCACATAAAAAGTTTGGGGCTTTTTATGATGAGGGAAAGAGCTTTTTCTGAAAAGCACCAAGCTTTGCCCTAGGTGCCATGGGATACCTCTCAATATAAGCGGAAGATGCACTGAAAAGAAGTTACTTCCCCTCATTTCCAGTTGTGATTTAAATGGGAGAAACAGGCTGTCATCCATCACAGTGTGGCATTACAGAGAAGAATAGGTACAGCGTGCAGTCCATGAACCTAGTGCCGACAGCAAAGCAAATTAAACAGCAGCTGAAAAATCATGGTACTGAAATTAGGTTTGCAAGTGAAGTGCACCCCTTCCTTTCCAGCCAACCAAGTCTGAGGAAGGGGCCTAATATGACTTGAGTGACAAAAGGAAACGAGTAATTCTGACTGCTCAGAAGATGGGAGAGTTCTTCTCAAATCTACCTGTAAAGGTTGTGTTAAAATGTGTCCTTTGAAGGAAAATTGACCGATGTGATCATAATCATTGTCAATGGCTATCCATTCTAGGACCCCTGGCCAGTCTCTGGCATCCTGCTACACTCCCAGGCCAATTTGCCATGCCTGTGCTTTTATTTTTAACTCAGCTCTGATAGTACACATGTGCGCGCACACACACATATACAGAGAGAGATGAAGGTACAATGTTGGCTGGATGATCCTGGGGTATGGTTCTCAGCTCTGGGTTGGGAAATTCCTGGAGATTCAAGGGGTGGAGCCTGAGGGGGCTAGAGTTGTGGGGGACCTCAGCAGGGTGTGATGCCAAAGCAGCCATTTTCTCCAGGGGAATTGATCTCTGTTGTCTGGAGACTAGTTGTAATTCTGGGAGATCTCTGGCTACCACACTGGGGTCATCTGCAGGCCTTGCTGCCATTGTCCCATCACTGCTTCAGGGGGATGACTAGCACCTACTCATACCTTACTTCATGTCAACCTTGAACCTCTGACGTATGCTAAGAGCTTCTTGCTTGTGGGTTTGTAGTTTAGTGGCCATTATCTTACATCAGAATACCGAGCCAAGGATGTATAATTGTTCCATGCAACTGACTTCTTGGATCTCAGGATACCAGATAGTGGAATGTAAGCCTAAGACAAAGTATTTTGTTTCTAAGTCTTGTCCATTCATCAATCCTTGTGTATCCTTCTGTTCCCTTCCTGAATTTGCAGTATCCCCTCCCTGCCCACCTGGCACCAGATGTACAGTCAGCCACCACTGTATGTCCCAAGTCCTCCGAGTGGCAGAATGCAAAATCTCAGGTGACATTCACCTGGAAGCGCTTAGCCCTTAACAGCTGCAGCCCCTTGATTACCTTACCCGCCTCAGCGGCTTTGTGCCTCCACCATATCAATTGCTTGTCAATTCCGCTTAGCTATGACTTTGACTGACTGGAATGAGGGAAGTGGGAGTGTGAGGTGTAGGCGAATGGTTAAAATTAATTGCTACATAAGAAAAAATTGAAAGATAATTATTCCTGCTTTCCTGTCAGTGCTCGAGGGTAGATGACCTCATTAACTTGCAGCTTGTACACAATTCAATTACTAGGAGATGGAAAATACATTTTTAATTACCTCAGTGGCTTATGCTCCATTCATCTCCATTTGCATGGCTTTTATACTGTTGTGTTCTGAAGAAGTAGCACCATCATACTAAGGTTACCATAAAAGCTTGATCCTTGCCACAATTATACCTGTATGAGGTAGGATATTAAATATGTAAGGTTAACCCCTTGCTGGCAGGTGAGTTAGAAGGTCCCATCTTACTGCTAATGCATTTTTATCAGCTTGGCAGCAGTTCACTCCCTCCTTCTCCCCTCTGTGTCAAAGAACAAAGTAAATAACTTTACTTATTCGCAGCTTTTCCTACCATATATTTTGTGCACACTTAAATATCTGTATCTTAAGTGACCCAGAGAGATAGTTGCTGATTCCACCAGCTTATAGGTAAGAGGAATATGAAAGCCTTTGGTCCGGGTATGGGTTGAAGCCATTTCTGTTAAACAAAACACATACACGGGAAGGAGGTCAGCGAGGAAAGGCCAAGCAAAGCAAAGAATTCTTCACCTGGTGGCAGAAAGCAATGCTACAGAAGGATGGACAAATCTTCCTGGGAGGGAATTTCATAGTATTGGTGCCACTAACAAGATAGCCTTTTTGTGGGTTGTTACCTGTCTTACCTCGGGTGATGGGGGCACCTAAAGCAGACCCCTGAAGATGGCATAGCAGTCAGGTAGGTTCATATGAGACCAGGTGGTCCTTATGGAATGCTGGCCCCTAGCCATATAGGTAGAACTGCCAATATCTGGAGACTTGAAGGTAGAGCCCGGGAGGGTGGGCTTTAGTGAGAGGAGGGACCTCAGTAGACTATAATGCCATGCAGTCCACCTTCCAAAGCAGCTGTTTTCTCCAGGAAGTGGAATAAATGTTTTAAATAATAAATAAATAAATAAGCTAACGATGTAGCGTGGAGATCAGTTGCAATTACAAGGGATCTCCAGCTCCCACCTGGGGGTTGGCAACATTACATATAGAGCTTTAACGGTCAGTATCAGTACTTTGACTTGGCCCTGAAAGCAAATTGGATGCAAACTGTAGGTTGAACAACACTGAAGAGATGTGGTCTCTGCAACCCACTCCAGTCAGTACCCTGTCCCTTGTATTCTGTACCCCTTGTAGCTTCCGGAAACTCTTCAAGGGAAGCCCCCATTGACTGCATTACAGTAATCAAATCTAGATGTTACCAGGACATGCACCACAGTGGCAAGATCTTTTTTTTTTGCATAGGAAAGACCACAGCTGGCTCACCAGCTGAAGCAAGTGAAATGTGCTTCTGACCAGCAATAGAAGCCCAGTTCCAGCAGCACCTCAGCGGTTATGAATCTATTCTTTAGGGAAAGTACAATGCCATCCAGAACAGGCTATATGGGTCAGTCCTGCCCACTAGTAGCACATCCATTTTGTTGAGATTGGTTCAGTATTTATTTATTTATCGTATTTATAGCCTGCCCTTCATGCAAGTGGGCTCTGGCTGGGTAACAACATTCCAGTAATACAACAAAATAGTTAAAAATGTAAAAATACATAATATTAAGATGGAAGACACAGTTCAAACAGAGATTAACTGGCTGCAAGAGGTTCCCCAGCCCATTGGTAATAGCTAACTGTTATCAGATGGGTGACAGAATCTCAGGGAAGCCATATATGGACATCCGCTGCCTCATCCGAAGGCCTGGTGGAACAGCTCTGTCTTGCAGGCCCTGCTGAATTGAAGAAAGTCCTGCAGGGCCCTGATCTCAATAGGGAGCATGTTCCACCAGGCAAGACGTCCTTAGGGCCAGGGATCACCAGGAGGTATTGATCCATAGAGTGTAACAGTCTCTGGGGCATATATGGGAAAAGGTGTCCCTCAGATATGTTGGCCCTAGGCCGTGTAAGGCTTTAAAGGTTATTAGCCTCTAGGCACTGGTTCATGGTTTTCACAGCTTCTCTGGGATCTACTACAAGCACAAACTGAGTATCATCTACATATTGGTGACAAGCCAGCCCAAATATCTGGATGATCACTGATCTCTCCTAATGGCTTCATGTAGGTGTTAAAAAACATGGGGAACAAGATGGGACCCTGCAGGACCCTACAGGTCAGAGCCCAAAGGGCCAAGCAGTCCTTCTGTTCCTCCTCTGAAACCTACCCCACGTAGAAACAAAAACACCACAACAGTGTCTCTCAGTCCCAACCCTGAAAGGCAATCCAGAATGACACCATAGCTTATAGTACTGAAAGATGAGAGGTCCAGGAGCATCAACAGGGCTGTACTCTCCTGGCGCAGGTCATCTACCAGGGTGACCAAAGGCAATGGCCAGACCTGAAACTGGATTGGAAAGGATCCAAACAATTTGCTTCAACCAAAAATCCTTGCTATTGTCCAGCCATCGCTCCTTCAGTCACCTTGCTCAAGAATTCATATCCTGGAGACTGGATGATAGTTACTCAAATCTCCTGGGTCTGGAGTAGATTTCTTTAGAAGTGGATGCTCCACCACATGTTTCAAGACAGGTTGACTACCCCCTTAAGGTAGTCTTAAGGAGGCAATTACTGTGTCTCAGACCTGGACAGCTAGCAACCAGGAGGAACAAGGGTCAAGAAAGCAGGTAGTAAGTCTCAGACTTCCCAGAATCCTTTCCACATCCTCAGAGTAAATTACCTGAAAAGAAAATCATGCATGCATCCACATGGGAAACACAGTAGCTTTCAGAAGCATTACATGCCTTGCTCAGCCCTACTCATATCTGAGCTGAGAAAAAGCTCTTGGTCTTCATTGCTAATACAATTCCACAAAAGTCAACTGGAGAGAGCAGAAGGCCAGTTCAAATATTCCCTGGATGAACTGACATAGACTTTCTTTACGTGTGCTCCTTACATGAAAGTTGTGTTCTGTGTCAAACCATTTCACTAAAGAGTAGCAGCTTCAAGACTTCTCAGTGAAGTGCCAAGTTTTGACAGGGGCTGTGATGCTTTGATGATAGAATAGTTTTGAACTCCCACTTCCCATGTGAAAACTGAGGTGGTATCATTAAATGGAAGGACTGCCCCACCTCCACCAGTGAATTTTGAATCAGGCCTTATTTAGCAAATCCATACACTTTTGCTTAACTGGGCTGTGGACTGGCTGGTTAAATATGTTAGAAAACTATTTCAAGGGCTATCTTTTGAGACCTGCCAATAATGTGTTCACGGGGGAACAACATCAGAGGAGAAACTACTTGTTCAGCATTGTTACTTTTTTAAAAATTATAACTCTAGTGATTACAGTTGAAACTTTTAAAAATCCATTATAAATCCCTAGTACTCCTAGAACTTGGCATGGAAGTTCTCCCAGGGAAGAGGGGTTTTTTTTTCCATAGAACATACAAAAAAGGCACATCAACTCTGCCTAAGAGTTAGTGCATCCCAAGGTCCCTAGACAAGAGTCAATTTATCTTGACATTTTGCGCTCCTATGACTCAAAGTGTGGCATAAATCATACACATTGGCACACTGAGCATGGGGGAAGGAGAAAATGCTTTTCCATGAAGCCGCTTTTCTCTATGGAAGCACAAGAGCAGTTGGTTATAATACCTTAAGGATCTCAAAGATGCACCTTGCACTTAAGGGGGTGTGATATATAGGTTAATGTGCAGAAGATTCTAGTTACCGCAGATACTGTGTTAGAATTATTCATAACTTCAGAAGCAGTGTGTTGATAGATTCCGCATAGAGGAACCACCTAACTAACCGGACCTAAGAAACTGGGGTGTGACATTTTCACTGGGATGCTTCTATTGAAATCAAGTGCCTCCCTTTGCTTACTTCGGGGTCATAAGAGTAATCATAGCAAATAGGTCCTGTCCAGGGCACATTGGCCATCCCACTTGGATTCAGCAAAGCATTTTCAGTCACATGTTGGAAAGAATGTGTGTTTGCCAGCTTTTTGAAGGGGATGGGGCATGACCTGTTTATATATGCGTGTGTGTGTGTGTGGTTTTGCACTTTTTTCTTTATGTGTGTGGTTTTGCCCTTTTTTATACATCTGAACAAGACAGCATAAATATTGTTTTCTCTGTTTTGTTTAAATATATGAGTTGACTGTTGTTACTAATTCAAGGAAGACACTTCTGTTCTACAGTTTCTTAAGCAGGTAAAAATAAAGTTCCCTTTCCTTCCTTTTTCGACTGAAATTCCAGGTGCTGGAAAATATGGAATAGTTGGTTGTCCATGGATGCTGAGAGTATGTCTACAAGGGTTATATCTGTGTGTATTTCCATGTTCTGGAACTCTCAAACAAAGAACTGCAGTCAATTTAAAATAAAGAATTAAGAGCCAACATATGTAAGCAGAATAGCAATTGAAAGACTTTAAAAACCTAACAATCCAGTAAAACAACAGAAAGACAATTCAGGCATCAAAAGTCTTGAGAGATCAGAAAAATCTCAGCCCGGTCCTTACCAAACGCTAGAGAGGCATCTCCTGTAACTCCAGATCTGTCTGGAAAGTACATTCCATAAATGGGGCATGATCACTGAAAAAGTCCTCTCTTCAGTTGCCTCTGGCCTAATTTCTGAAAATGAGGGGATCCTAAAGATGGGTTTCCTGTGCAGATCTCAAAGTTAAGACCAGTTTACATGGGAGGTGATGATCAGGTAAGAGCCAGTTTGGTGTAGTGGTTAGGAGTGAGGACTGTAATTTGAGAGAACTGGGTTTGATTCCCCACTCCTCCACATGCAGCTGCTGGTGTGACCTTGGGTCAGTCACAAGTTCCCTCAGAGCTGTTCTCTCAAGAGAAGTTCTCAAAAGAACTCTCCCCATCCCACCTACCTCGCAGGGTGTTTGTTGTAGGGGGAGGAAGGGAAAAAGATTGTAAGTTGCTCTGAGGTTCTCAGTGAAAGGCGGGGTATAAATCCAACATCTTCTTCTTCCTTGAAACCTTGCCTGGGGAATGCCCTTCCCTTTGAGGTTCACCTGTCACCTACTCTTTTTTACACACCAGACCCATTTTTTTACCCCAGGTTTTTAATTGAGGGATTAATCTTTTAAGCATCAGTTTTATAGTCTGCTTTTTAGCCTGACAACTGTTTTCAGACTGTTTAAGCTGCTAATAGTTGATGTTGTTTCTATCCAATGGTTGTTTGTCATTTTAATACTAGATTTTTAGAATGGTAAACGTTTTTTTTGCTGTGCTTTATTATGTTTTGTGCTGTAAGCTGCCTTGACCAGGTACTCTGCAGGACAGAAATTTTCTAAAGGGATAAATAAATATTGATGGTCAGTACAGATTTTCTAATATTTACATGTGATCAAATTTCCTTTCTGTTGTAAGCTGCCCTGAGCCCTGTTCACGGGGAAGGGTGGCCTAAAAATTTAATCAAATAAATAAATAAAATATTTCTGTTAGCAATCTGGGTGTCATGCATGATTACCAGCCTCCAAGTAAGGGCTGGAGATCCCCCAGAGTCACAACTGGTCTCTCTACTGAGGCCCCTCCTGTCCCCAAACCCAACTCTCCCCAGGCTTTACTGCATAATCTCCGAAATTTACCAACCCAGAGCTGGCAACCTTTATGCCGTATTGTGAAGTTTCTCAACAGCTGCCAAGGTGAGCCCTGTGCTGCAGTAATCTAGTCTGGGAGTTACAAGTGCATGGTGTCTATGGCAAGGTTACCTCCATCCAAAACAGTGCAGGTGATACACTATGCTAAAATTGTAAAGGCACTATGCTATGGATGCTGTTTAATCCTCCAAAATGAGGATGGACTCTAACACTCTGTGTGCCTGCCTGCCTGCAAGAAAGAGAGTACTTAATTTCAGTCAAGGCTAAGCATTAAACCTCACAATCTATTTTCAATGCCAGGATTCAGACTGGGAGCTGCAGGGTGAAATATGAATGCATTTGCATGGGTATCTCTAGCTTGTAGAAAGGAAATATGGGGAAAATGCTGACCCAGGCATCACTCCAGAATTGCAGGAAGAAAGTGCCAGGAAGCCAGGTGCTTCTACTCGACTGCTCTTCTCTGTTTTGGCAAGCTGATATTTCAAATGACAAATACCTTAGATACGGCCAGATCCCATCCTAATGAAAATAAGGGACAAAGAATAAAAAAACCTCACAGGAGAGTTAAATGTGTTTTACACATGAAGGGTGGCATGCTTTTTCACCAGGATAATAATGATTTCTTGCTGCATGAAATACATGGGTTTTAAGAACAATAATTCTTTTCTGTGGTCACCCAAGTAATACTTTTTCCTGAGAAACCTTTTGTTGATGAGGAAGTTTTCATCTAATTTCAACAAGAGTCCAGTTCTCTCTGTTTTAAACGAATAAGAATACTCTTTAAATCTGAATGGGACCTTTAATGGAATTATTGTGGCAGTCCAGAGGCCCAGCCCTCAGTGTTGGCTAGTGCCCAGCCAGGCTGGTGGGTCAGAAGGTGGGCAGAGCCAGAGGAAACGAACTCTGATTTTGTCCCCGTACTGAGAACACTCAAGTACAGTAATCAGCTTCTTAACAGATCACATGTAAATGAACTTAAGAAGAGTCTTACTTCAGATCAGTAAGCTCGTGTGCAATTATACTTGATTCTCTTAAGGGGGAAAATGGTGTGGCCTTGCCAGCCCCTCCAACCACCTATGTTTGTACTCAGACCTTCAGCCACGAGGTCATACCACCCAATTAGGGTTCTGCTGCTTCAACTTTGTACTTAATATGCCCTGACCTGGGTGCCATGCTAGTTTAGCCTGATCCTGTCAGATCTTAGAAGCTAAGCAGGGTTGGCCTTGGCTGGTATTTGGAAGGATGACCTCCAAAGAATACCAGGGTTGTGACACAGAGGCAGGCAATGGCAGACCACCTCTGAAATGTCTCTTGCCTTAAAAACAGGTCTAGTGGTGTATAACGCTAAAGGGCTAGAACTTGTGGCTGCCAGACAATCTTAGGATTTTCTGGCTATTCTACACACAATGCCATACAATAATTAATTAGTTTTACATAGAATCATTTATTTAAATAAAAGTAATTAGCTTTGTTAATAAAAAGCCGTAGCTTGCAATTCTATGCAAGCTTAATTGAGAATGAAACCTACTAGTCTCAGTGTACTTCCGAGCAAATAAGCGTACAACTGGCTTGATGAGACCAAGATAGTATGGGGGAAGAGAAGTTCTTTCTGACAGTGCAATCCTATGCAGAGGTACTCCAGTCTAAGCCTATTAACTTCAGAGGACTTAGACTAGGGCCGTGGCCACACTGGCAGCTTGGCGCAATATGGTGCTGCCTCTAATTGAACCAGTTTAAAGTGTTGTGGGGCATATCAACCACACAGCACACCCTGCTGCAGGTTACCCAGGGAGACATCCCATGGTAAAGCAGCCACATTATTGCAGCACCTCAGACAAGGAGCACACTGCCAAAAAAATTTCAAAAAGTCATATGCATGCATAGGAGCACATGTGCGCACATATACTCATGTGCATATGTGCACATGCACATATAGGCGATTTAAAAAAAAAAATGCTTCCCTAGTGGCAGAATGGATCTTCAGTTTCAGACTGCCAAATCCATTCTGCATGTGCTACCCCATGTTCAGACATCCATCCATGAGCAATGACTGCGTGGGGAACCGAAAACACCAGTTGTGATGTGGTGCCTTTTTAACCTGGCTCCAAGTCACCCTATGATGGGATAAGTATGGCTGGGGAATGCCTGACAGATGTGGCTGTCTGACTGCACCCATTTGATCCAGAGGGGAGGAGTGCCTGTATTGGGCCCGTGTGATCATGGCCCAGAACAACTCTGCACAGGAATGTACTGTAAAGATCTTATACCTTCTTCTAGCAATGTTCTGACCAAAGAAATAAGCATTCTTTTTAAAAAATCTTTTGCAGATTGTGCATTTTTATGTTCCCTTGCTCTGTTTTTACATTTGTTTAAAGTCTACCATCTCATAGGCAGATGACAAACCATTATCAGTACTGCACTATAAATGCATGTGGCTCTTTGTAGTAGAAACATCAGCAGAAAATCATAAGGCCTCTGCTCCCAAGAAGCATACAATTTAAATTCCGACAGTGGGAAAGAGCACAAAGAAAGGGGTTGAAGGAAAGCTGGAATGAATAGAAACTGATGACCCAAAATTACTTAAGATCTGAGTGACACCATGGGTCTGTGAACATTTAGGACTTTGGCTTGAAACTTGGGCTCATTCTCACGAGGCTTGTTAGACTGTAATTTGACTGTTGCCAAATATTATATTACAATAAAGGGCTTCAGACACATTTTCAGAAATGTGTGGTCTTGAACAGAAGATAGTTCACATTTCAGTGTATACATGAGAGAAATTTAAAATAGTGTATTTTAAAACATTCAAAAACAAAAGCCAAAAGCCAAATAATACATTTTATTAATATTATTCCAACCAACCAAAATAGCACGGCATGGTATGCACATTTTCAAGCTGTTCAGAATTTTTCACTAGGCTGGATGCTAAAAAGCAACCAGAAAGGGGTGGAGAAAATTTCTCCAGAAGTGTAATGGGACAGGGGAGAAGAGATCTGAAGTGTAACCCTAAACACATTGTTGACGCAGAAGTCCAATTGAGCTCAATGAGGCTTACATTGGGGTGCCAAAATCCAGGTAGTGCCTGGAGATCTCCCAGAATTACAACTGGTCTCCAGACCACAGAGATCAGTTCTCTTGGAAAAAATGGTTTCTCTGAAGGGCAGAGTCTATGGTATTAGACCCCACTGAAGTCTCTCCCCAAACTCCACCGTTCCCAAGCTCCACTGCCAAATCTTCAGGTATTTCCCAACCCAGAGTCAGCAACCTTAGGCTTACTCACTAGTGTGTTTAGGATTGCAGTCTCTGTGTTCTACATCTAGATGGAAACTAATTCTGGAGTGTAGGACAGACACACATCCATGAGTACAGCAGAGCAGAACATCCTAGGTCCCCTTTTTTACATACCACAGCCTCTATCAGATCATAGATCAATTCAGTGTCCTTTAACTTAAACCTCCAGCTAAGTTCCTTTGTTCTTTCTCTCCCTGATGAGGCAAAATCAACCCCTCAGATCAACAACAAAAAAACCACCAGTTTTTTCCTCTCCACTTCAGATTTACCAGATTAAAATTAGACAATAAGTAGGGCAGCACAGCAAAAGCCCTGGCTAAAACCATACCCACTGACTCAGCCTTCAGTTATTGTCTGCTGCTACAACCAATGTTCCCTCTAAGCTGTAGAGTTTTGTGAGCAAAAATTCTACTTTGTGAGCTCCAGGCATTAAAGTTGTGAGTGAGCGATTTGGCTGCTGCATGAATTAGTTTGCTCTGGAGCCATCCTTTCTGAGCTAAGACAAAAATGTGTGAGCCAGAGGCTAAAAAACTGTGAGCTAGCTCACACTAACTCAGCTTAGAGGGAACACTGGCTACAGCTGGAAGTAGGGTATCTGGTGCCATTACTCTTCTGAATCTCTGATTGAGTAATAAATTCCACAAGAATCCACTGACCAAGACCTTCCCTTATCTTAATATGCTTCACCCTTTTTCTATGGGGCATATATTCATTTTGCCCAAGAAAAGAACCTGTATCTTTAAGGAAAATGGAGAAATAATGTTCTAGTTGTGAATGCAGGGGAGAAATTGGCTGATGTCCAGAAAGACAAGAAGACTAAGACTCATTAAGGAAAGAGTTGACACCTTGCAAGCTCTGCACAGGTAGTAAGTAGGGCTGTAACTGCCCCCTTTGTCCTAATGGGCCAACTGCCCCTGTCAACTCTGCTTTTCAAGGCTTCTCATCAACCCTGATCTCAAGGGCCTTTTATTGTGCATCTCAAAGGCCTTCTCTTAAGTTGAGATTCAGGCAAAGAACCTTTTACTGTTTCCCACTTCAGCCACTCAGACCCGTGTATGATTCAAAACAAAGCAAATGGGTGTGAGGAGCTGTGGGTGAAATTTCCCTAAGTCACTGATTCTGTTTACCAGGGGAATGAGGGGATTAAAGAAGCCTTTCCTTGCCTTTTAGCTTCTGTAGGAATCTGTAGGTGGAGTCAATCTTGCTAGCACCCGTGAGGACCCCACCCTCTCCTCCCTCCTCCAGCTGAGACCTGCTCGGATAGTAGATCCCCTCCTCTTATTTTGGACTTAGTTGTTTTAATAGGCACCCCACTTTTGCAGCCTAAGTGCCAAGGGGATCTGAAGCTTGGGGAATCTCATACAGGCACCTGGGTACAGCCATGACACTGCAAAATCCCAGGAAAGAAGAGGAAGGTGTGCTGGAATTAGATTAAATGCAATCTCCTTTTGCTCAATGGCATATCGTTCTCAATAACAAAAGAGTTTTAACATTGGAGACATCACCCAATACCCTGACATGCCCCAGAGGTGTCTGTCCAGCCCAAGGAAGTTGCTATTGCATTAACCAACACCTGGTCCCTCTTTTTCCTTTTTTTACTCAACCAAGAAGGGCACTCAAGTCAATAATTTACACTCCATCCTGTTTCCAGGCTCGTACACATGGGGGTGTCCATGAATATCGGGCACCCCCCCAAACAAGCTGGCACCCTCCACAAACAGCCATGCCTCCCCCTTTCCCCTCTGAAGTGCCTGCCTCAGCTTGCTGCCAGGCCCAGTGCAATGTCCAGGTAGGGCCCACTTGAGTAGGTGCAAGGAGGTGCTGCAAGTAGAACCCTGGGCGGCTGCAGGCAGACTGCAGGTGCCCTAGGTCCTGCTGGCCAGCAGAGGAAGGAGGATGTGAAAGTGTGCAGGGAATTCCCCCCCCCGCCAACCAGGACAGGTTGTCCCTTCCTGCACTTTATCCCATGCTGACCACCTGCAGCAGGAAGGAGGGTGGTGGAGATGGCAGTACACGGTGGCAGTAGGCAGCAAAGTGTCCCCAGTGCTGAGCCCCACTGCCACAGCTGCCTCCTTCTCAGGCAGGTCCCCTTGCAGTGCAGCAATGCCACTGCCCAGGAAGCCAGGCAAGCAGGCAGAGATGGGCTGGGAGGCATGCTGAGGCAGATGCTGGGCAGGTCTACGGATTCAGCTGGCCCTCTCCTTCCTCTCCCTACCCCAAACCCCACCCTTCCCAGGTGACACTTTGGTGCACCCCTAATGAAAATTTTCTGGGTACTGGGCTGCCTGTTTCAGAAGCTATCCTGCCTCACCCAAACTTTTGTGTCCATGCAAATCTGCCTCACCTCAATGTAATTAAACTACGTTAATTATGTCACCTCACTCAGGCTCTTTGTGCCCATGCAGATTTGGCTCATGGTAGCCTAATCAAGGTATTTTCCCCAATTTTTCCTGCCAAAATCTGACAGCAGTTAACTCTAAACCAGCCAGTGAGATTCAAACTTTTTATCTTAACCCAATCCAAAGCCAAGATAGCCAAAATCCCACCTACCCAAGGGATCTTCTGTTCATAAAAGAAAGACCCCAGGCACCAGCAAATTGTTTCTCAGATCCCTGATCCAGATCTCTGCTGGTCAGAACTCTTGTTCCCCTCTGAGAAGCCCTGGTACATGCTGCAGGCTTTTCCTCCCCTTTTCCTCCTTGATGCTGTTTCTTGGACCTCAGCTGCATCTACCCCTGGACCAATGTTCCCTCTAAGCTGAGTTAGTATGAGCTAGCTCACTGTTTTTTAGCCTCCAGCTCACAGATTTTTGTCTTAGCTCAGGAGGATGGCTCCAGAACGAACTAATTTATGCAGTAGCCAAATAACTTGCTCACAACTTTAATGCCAGTAGCTCACAAAGTAGAATTTTTGCTCAAAAGACTCCATAGCTTAGAGGGAACATTGCCCTGGACCTCTCCAGACCTGAAGTCCCAGATTAAAGGTTGCATGCCCCTGCCCTAAAACTTCCCAACTTCCTCCCTCCTACCTTTTATAACTATGCCCTCTTGTTGGTGTGTATGTGTGTGTGCGTGCATGCGTGTTTGTGTATGATTGCTTAGGGAAACAGTTCTCAGGTGCCTAGTGTAGGTTCTTTACATTTTTACTTTTTAATTTTATTTTGTACTAGGAATAAGGCTGTTGTAGAAATAAATACAATGAGCTCTAGAAAGAGGCTCTGGTAGAATGCCAAGGCCTTGGGCACTCAGCATCAATTTGCTGTGGCAACCTCCTCAAACACCACCCTCGCCAGGCTCTAGCCCTGAAATCCCCAGGAGTTTCCCAACCTGGAGTTGGCAACCCCAACCCCTTCCCAGCTAACCATCAACCTACTGCTATCTGCCCCTCTGACTGCAGCTGACTTCTGCCCTCCCTCCTGGAGATCAGTTGTAATTCTGAGTGATCTCCACCCCTCACTTGGAGATTGGCAACAATGGTTCCCCAAGAGGAAAAGTAGTCTTTCTCTACAATGGGGACCAAAGCAGCTTACATCATTCTCCTTTCCCCCTTTTGACTTGCACAAGAACCCTGTAAGGTAAGTTAGGCTGAAAGTCTGTGACTGGTCCAAAATCACCCTTCTACACCAAGAACCTGGATCTAGCAGACCCTGCTCTGAAGTACTGACTGCTATGCCTAGGGCAGTCAACCTCCAGGTGGAGCCTGAAGATCACCAGGTATCACAACTGAACTCCAGACAACAGATATCTCCCTCCCCCCAGAGAAAATACCTGCTTTGGAAGATTGCCTTCATGGCATTCTGGTCAGCTGAGGCCTCCCCCCTGCCCAAACCCTGGCTTCCATAGACTCTACCAGAAAATCTCCAGGAATCTCCCTACCTGGAGCTGGCAACTCATCAGGACTGGCCCCAATGAGTTCCTCACAATGGCCTGCAAAGGGTTTCCTTCCTTTGTCTGAACCAAGCTTGGTTGCCTACTATGGCCAAACGGGCTCCAGTTTACAACTCAGCTGTTCGCTTCCCACCCTTGTCCCATGGGCATACCTCACTCCTTAAGTTTGCTCACTGAATTGTCACTGTCTTTTTAAAGGGACAGTGAGACCCCTCTGGCTGAATCTCCCTATTTGGAGATGGAATTGCCAATCTTTGGGGGATCCCTGGAAAGTTGGCAACCCAAGGGTCTGGCCTTTCCTTGGGCTACCCCCTCTCTTTGTTATTGTGCAGAGCGGGGGAGACTATGTGGTCAGAGCACAACACAGATTAGTAGCCCAAATAAAATAATTTATTTAACTATTTACACAATTATGGAGCACACACACGCTAAATGAATAAGGCAGAACTGTAGGAGTAAGCACACATTATGAACCAACAGGGCATAAATCAACAGGGGTTAAACACAATCCTCTTTCCCTACACACAATACTCTCTACCTCTGGAGGTGGTGGGCTCAGGACAGGATCTCTCCTTGCACAGGCCTCTTGCTCTGCTTCAGCCTCTCTCTCTTGCCCAAGAGAGCAGGGAAAGTTCCATTCATTCCTCAGTCCAGACAACTGTGGAGTGGCTCAATTTCTGATGCCTCTCAGGGTTCCCACACGTCTGTGGCTTGTGGCTGGGACAGCCTCATCAGCACAGGCAGCAGGAGCATTTCCTAACCTCCTGTAGGACGAAGACTGCCTCCTCCCTGGATTGGATGGAGTCTATATTGATGCTGCCCTGCCCCTTGGGACAGTCCCTCTTTTCTTGCAGTTTTTGGTCTTGGGGCAGCTGGGAACTGTAGGCCAGCAGATGAGGAAGCTCCATTCAACCCAGTGAGTGACATCCCTGCAGGCCCCTCTCTGGAACTACAGTTCAATTAAACCTTATGGGGGAACATTTTAAACAAACAACGGCAGCCATCTTACAACACAGGCAACTGCCATTTTGTTACACCTACCAACAGCCACTGAGGGGGAAGTTAGTTCCACATGGGAGGCAAGCAGGAGGAGCATCTTCATCAAGAGAGAAAGCCATTTGCCAGTAATTCTGACAGGGCACAGTGGCTGAAGGGGGAGTGGGTGGGGAAGAGGAGCAGACCCAGCACCCGGCCAATGGCTGAGTAGTCTTGAGTGGCAGCTGATGGGCCAATGGCTGAGGGAGAACATTGCACAACCAATGGGAGAGCTGCAAAGCCACCCCAAAACACAATTATTATATAGAGAGATACTGTAAAGCTATTTGTTTGTGTTTATAATCACTCACTCTCTTTCTTCATAATTTTATTTTGCGGTACCCCTACAGAGATTCACCCTAGTATGCTGTGTGCTTCTAAACAAGAGTATCAGCGCATTTCATAAACTCAATACATTTCATTGCTTCTTGTAAAGTAGCTGATTCAAATTTATAATTTACATAAATGGGTGCCTGTCTGGATTTGATCCCAGACACATCTTATTGGGGAATGCAGATGCGTCTTATGCATTTCCCTTATATGTGAGAAGATGGAGTTTATTGTAGTACTTAGCACAAAGATCAATGATAGGGCTTATTGTAAAGTGCATTTCTTAAATAGTCTAACTCATTAAAGCAACAAAACTCCAGCAAATCAAATTAAAATACACTGCAGTTATATTCCCTGAGGTTCTGGTAAATTGATGTCTTTTCACAGAAGGAATGTGTGAGCAATACACTTAAAAGATCAGCAAAAAAAGAGGGGAAGTTTTGCGTCATTTGATTTTATAGCTTGAACAAGGTATTTTACATCAAACAGGAAATGGAAATAGATGGCGTCAATGGAGGATATGCACACATCAAACCACATATCTTTGCCTAATTGACTTTGTACCATTGAGAGTATATCCAGATCAAATTCGCTGTTAAAAATGGGGGGTGGGGGGTGCCAGTAATGGCGGAGGGGCAGGAAGGTGGCCCAGAAGTGAAGCGGCATGAGCCATGTAAAGGTAGTTGCAAGTTTTCATTTGTGAGATGGATAGAAGCTTCTGGATGATTATTTACATCAGGAAAACGGCACTTGTGAGGAAAATCTGTTCAATTCCAGTCACATCAATGGTCTATATTTATTCAAAATCTGCATAATCACCACTATGTTTGGCTTCTCAGCATCATAGGCGATCACATTTACTACTTCTCTTGGTTGTAAGACTAGGAGAGCAAACAGTTAACTGTCAAGCAGGACGTGGGACTTCAGCCACTAAAAGACCACAGTGACCATTCCAAGAGGGTGGCCTATTGATCACCACCTTGGTGTTCACAGTTTTAGTTGTGGCGTGTCACACTCAGATGGTGATGGCTCTTTGATAACCCCTCAGACTAACATTAAGGTTGTTCTTTTTCTTCCCGTGGTGAATACCGATAGGAAGTAATCGTTTTCTTCTTCTGCAATCTCTTTATCCTCATTGATTGTCTAGTTTACACCCTGCTGGTTTAACAGTCATACTTGTTCTCCCATAGGCTGCCTACTACACGCCAAAAGAGAGCTTACCTGTTTCTATGGGTTTGGTTATATTTTTTTCCCTCTGAAAAGCCTTTATTCTTTTAACATTGTAGTCTTGATTTTATGCCTTGCCTTACAACAAAAAAAAACAAAAATGAAGCATCCTGCCCTGATTCCAGGTGCTCATCCTACTCAAGACTATTACTGTGGGAATTATGCTGCAACCATCTGTGGACAAAGGGTGCAAGGCCTCAGATGGTTTTATGAAAGATCCATGATATTCTCATCTAGCAGATATTCAGATCTGGGTTCTGTTTGCACATGAATAACTTTCAGTAGTGCTTCTCATAGTCTGCCCTGATCTGGATAGCCCAGGCTAGTCCAATCTCATCAGATCTCAGAAGCTAAGCAGGGTTGGCCCTGGTTAGTATTTGGATGGGCGACCTCCAAGGAATACCGGGTGCGTGATGCAGAGGAAGGCAATGGCAAACCACTTCTGAAACGTCTCTTACCTTAAATGCAAACCTAGCTTGCCACGTAGTGGTGCATAATGCTAAAGGCAGGGCTATTTTTGGGCAGGAACGCACAGGAATGGAGTGCCAGCTGGCTCCCAAGTTGGCCACGCCCAGCAGGAACTCATTAGCATAATAAGCCATACCCAACAACAGAAACTCATTAGGATTGGCCACATTAGGGGTGTGTGGCCTAACATGCAAAGTAGTTCCTGTTACAAAAAAAGCCCTGGGTTTTGACAACAAACAAGGTAAACAGAATAAGAAGCAAAAGGTGGGTGTGGCTGGATGACCACACTTCTGGTAACATGGAGGCGTGGCCTAGTAGGCTAATAAGCTGTGCTGTCAGGGGTGTGGCCTAATATGCTAATGAGTTCCTGCTGTTGGGTGTGGTCTATTATGCTAACTAGTTCCTGCTGGGCTTTTTCTACAAAAAAAGCCCTGGCTAAAAGAGCTAGAACTTCTGCCTGCCAGACAATCTTAGGATCTCCTGGCTATACTACACACACTGCCATGTAATCCTTAATTAATTAATTCTTATATTCTGGTCTTTCTGAGAAACTGACCAACACATCTTGGTTGTGGAGACCACAGCAAAGAAACTCAGAGGATCAAATCAAATGCATAATTATAGGATGGGGGAGACTTGTCTTGGCAGTAGTATGTGGAAAAAGGACCTAGTGGTCTTAGTAGACCATACACTGAACATGAGTCAGCAGTGTGATGTGGTACCTAAAAAGGCAAATGTGATTTTGGGTTGTATCAACAGAAGTATAGTGTCCAGATCACATGAAGTGATGGTATCACTTTATTCTGCTCTGGTTAGACCTCACCCAGAGTATTGTGTTCCATTTTGGGCACCACAATTTAAGAAGTATATAGACAAGTTGGAATGTATCCAGAGGAGGGCAATGAAGATGCTGAGGGGTCTGGAGACCAAGTCCTATGAGGAAAGCTGGGTATGTTTAGCCTGTAGAAGAGACGACTGAGAGGTGATATGATAACCATCTTCAAATACTTGAAGGGCTATCATATAGAGGCTGGTACAGAGTTTTTTCCTGTTGCCCCGGTTGGACCAGAACCAACAGGTTGAAATTAAATGAGAAGAGTTTGAGCTAAACATTAGGAAGAGCTTCCTGACAGTTAGAGCGGTTCCTCAGTGGAACAGGCTTCTTTGGGAGGTGGTGGGCTCTCCTTCTCTGGATGTTTTCAAACAGAGGCTGGATGGCCATCTGACAGCAATGCTGATTCTGTGAACTTAGGCAGATCATGAGAGGGAGGGCAGGAAGGGTTGCATCAGTGCTTAGTTCTTGTGGCCCTTTCTTGCACACCCAGGGAAATGCTGATTACCATTTTAGGGTCAGGAAGCAATTTTTCTCCAGGCCAGTTTGGCTGGAGATCCTGGAGGTTTTTTGTCATCATCTGGGCATGGAACAGCGGTCACTGGAGGTGTGGGGGGCACCACAATTTAAAGCTGTTCTTTAAAGTAGGTGAGTATACAAGGGGAGCAACTTCTACTTTTGGGGGCCCACTGCAATACGTTCCTGTCCAACCTGCCAACTAAATTAAGAGTGCCATCCTTAACAGCACAGAACAATTTCCAAAACAGGAAGACAAAATAGGTACAATGCTTTCAGAAAATGGCTCATCAACTAAGCTTCTCTGAGTTTTATTCCTATAAATTGTTTTTCTTCCAGCTCCTTAGTTGCATTCATCACTTGCTTTTCCTGTGGGCTACCTGAGGAATGTCACAGGTTTACACAACCTCTTTGGGACTTCTCATACATTTCTTCAGCTTCCTCCAGGGTTTAAGGCTCCAGTCCTCAAACCACATTCCTCCAGAGTGGATTGCAGTTTTTGAATACTGCAGCAAAAACAACGAAGCAACCATATGGAGTACCAGAGTTATTGTGACAAATACTTCCATAGGTCACTTCATTAGATGCATCACAATGGCAACCTAAGTGGTAACTGTATAATATGCGTATACTTATTCTCTCTGTTTTCAAGATATATTGGGCAGGTAAGGGGTGGTGGATTACCAGGCATCTGTCAAAGTAGTTTCTGCCTAAAAAACATATGTGACAATACATTGCTTAATCTTTAAGGAGCCACAAGGCATTGTCATTTTGTATAAATAATTTTGGAGGCAGCTTCATGCAAGCTGGTAACTCATGGAGCCTAATTCTATATATATTCACTCCACATGTAAACTGAAATGAATGCAATGGAACTACCCAGCTTAGTGGGTTTTAGCCAGTGAGCTGGGATCCTCGGCGAGGCTACATATCCCCAACTACCAACAGATCTCTTTGCTCCTCCCACTTACCTCTTTAAAGAACAGACTTGTAAGATGAGCACACAGAGGGGGCAAGGATTTCTGTTTACCGCAGGCAAGTTCAGAGGCCCTCCCCCTACACCCCACAAAAGCTGTCCCATGCCTTTTCTTTCTCCCCCATCTAACCTAGCCACTACCTCCCCCGGCCATTCAGGCTTCTGGTGCTTCACAAACACGTTTGCAGTGCAGAACTCCCTCTCCCCAAGAAAGCTGATCTTTTCTGACTGGGATTGTAGGGGCTGTGGCTTTTCCGTAAGAAGGCTTGGCATTAGAAGAAGAAGAAGAGATTGGATTTATACCCTGTGAAAAGTACTGAGGCTGGCAGCTCAGCATAGTGAATCAGCAATGTGATTATTCAATTACATCCCAAAACAAAGCATACACTACCCAGCCGGCAGCCGGCTTATATTCATGCAAAATACCACACCCATTACCCGTGATAGGACTATTTACATGTACTAGTTAACCATTGGTCCCTGCTCGGATCCTAGCGAACCCATAGGCATGTTCTAGGAACCGTCATGCCTATTGTTCTAGGACTGAAGGTCCGAATGTCCACGGGCCACATGGCCCAGCACACGTGGCCGCAGCCATCTTAATACCCAACGCCCCGCCCTTCACTCGGAGTCTCAGAGCGGCTTACAAACTCCTTTCCCTTCCCACAACAGACATCCTGTGAGGTAGGTGGGGCTGAAAGAGCTCTGACAGAAACTGCTCTTTCAAGAACAGCTCTGACTGAACTATGGCTTGTCCAAGACCATCCAGCAGCTGCAAGTGAAGGAGTGGGGAATCAAACCCAGTTCTCCCAGATGAGAGTCCATGCACTTAACCACTACACCAAACTGGTGTAGGCTGCAGTTATAGTTACTTATCAGTGTATGATTAATCTGCAATGCTCAGGTAAATGTTTCTGGTATGACCAATGTATGCATGAGATTATACATCTTCCATCAACAAAGCCAACAGGAATCTTCTAGGTGGGTTCGGATTAGGTGTTAACTGCCAGGGTAGCCATAACTACATCAGATGTAAGACACAGGCACTAGGGCTGTTATACAGGAAGGCACATCAGTTTTACAAACTATATCTGTAAAACCGTAGCCCTGAAGATGTGCACGAACAGCTGACTCTAAACAGCAGCTGAGGTAGTCTCTCAGTCATACCTAGGGTTGCCAGGTCTGGGTTGGAAAATACTTGGAGACTTTGGGGGTGGGTCTGGGAGAGGGCAAGGTTTGGGGCGGGGAGGGGCCTCAGCATGGCACAATGCCACAGAGTCCACCCTTCAAAGCAGCCATTTTCTCCAGGGGAGCTGATCTCTGTCAGCTGGGGATCAGTTGTAAAAGCAGGGGATCTCCAGGCCCCACCTGGAGGCTGGCAACCATACCCATTTTCAGGGTTTTTTAAAAAAAATAAGAGCTGCTGGAACTCTCAAGAGGGAAATGAAGTTTTCAATCTGTATACTGAAAACTCGTGAATGTTAAAATATTTTTAAAAGAATTTTGTCAAAGAGGTTCCAGAACTCTGTTCCGGCATGTTCCCCCAGAAACTCTGTCTTTGTTTGTTGCTGTGCCATAAAATAGCAAGTGCTGAAGTGATAACAGATTGTTGCATGAGATTGCAACTTTATGTTACATAATTCCCAGCTTTTTGAACAGTAGTTGCTCTCAAGATGATAGTTTGCTGGGGAGGCAATTGTCCCCGTGAAACCATCATAAGCCAACTTGAGCATTTACTATCCAGTGTACGGGTAGCCAACCCATGTTCCCTCTAATTCCCCCCACACACACACACTGAGTGGAGCAGTTCACATCCTGAGCAGAATATAACTGCTGCAGTCTTAAAATGGTCAGAACAAGACCTTTCATGGCTCCAGATTGCTGCTGAGCAGGGCTTCCTGTGTTAATGAGTGGCCGCTCACACAGAGAGCTTAGTGGGAATACTGTAGCCAACCATGACCCATATCCCAGATTTGTCCCTGAAACGTCCAGAAGCTCTATCAAATTGTATTCAAATTGCAGTAAACTTTTTGGCCACTTTCTGCTTCTGTTACCATCGAGTTGAATACTATGCCCTACTATCTACTCTTGGCTGCTGGCTTAACATCTATGCCCGTGCTAAAGAACCCAAGCCTTAAGGAGCCTGACACCAGCTGCTGTCTCCCTGTG